>OZ004341.1:6135388-7449075 GCA_963924445.1 Philereme transversata | reverse complement strand
ATTGTGTTGTATCCTTAGCTATAAATTAACTTACAGTTTCCTACTATCTACATCACAAAACTTTAGAATCGAAACTCCCACACTAAGCAGAATATAATGTTACTTTTTACCCTAGACCCAGACACAATACACAAACAATCAAGACTTAATTATAATACAGAGGAAGTAATTTATAAATGAGTTTCGTTTCTATATGCTAGAAATAAGACCTAGGTCTAGATCTAGCCTTGATATATACTAAGGTAGGGCTCATTCATTAAAGTTATCTTGACGTAATCGCGAAAGCTGGTGACATAGTGTGGGTGAATGTAATTCCTAGGTGGGCTACACAGTCCTAACAATATCGGATCTTATAGTGGAACGAAAGGATCAGTATAGCGACTGAAATATCCAGAAACGTCTTTGATTCTGAAAATAGATCGATAGATAGATAAGGTCAACTCGGCGAAGACCGTCTATCGGGAAAGATCGTACAACAAGAATTACAACTAATCCACGGGAAATACGAAGATGGCAATACAATCAGCGGAACAATAATACCATTTAAGTTCTTATTTATTGACATAGATGGCGGTATATGTAGGTTTAACTGAAAAAAAAAGCGGTTGTTAATTTAGTATGGTGAGCAACTGGCATTCGGAGTGTACCACGTGCTAACAAAAAAAGTTTTATCTGCTTAAATATCAATTATTTGAAAGATCGATGCAAGTAGGTTCATTCTTTATTAATTTATCTATTTGGTTATAAAATTATAATGGTATTATACCCGTTTTTACTAAGTTTTGGTTGAAGAACATAAAAACTAAGCTCAAAATAATGGAGCGGCGAAGACCGTCTAGGTCTTGGAGGGTAATAAGCGTCATATGCCGGTCTTAGCCGCACACAGAAATTGTCAACATTTGGTGTTTTTTTTAATAAAATAATAAAATATCTATAGGTACCTATATATACAATTTTCTAATACTAATACTTAATGTAATTTAGCATTTGTTATTCGAACCGCAATAAGTACTAAATAAAAGTATTTGTAAAAATTTTAAAAGTTTTTATTTATTTTAGCCATGGGAAAATATACTCGAAGAACGGAAAGAGGATCGTATTCGAAAGAGAAATTAAAGGAAGCAATACGTGAAGTTCAAAGCGGCAGGATGAGTGGCTATAAAGCATCAAAAACATACGTAAAAGGAAAAACTTTTACTTTTTTTGTTTATAAATTGAATAAAACAGAGCCGAACAGTTAGGATCAATTATTTTTTATGTTACAACTTTAAATATTTTTTTTCTCAATTTTTATATAAGGTTGTTGTCATTAATAAAACGAAGAATATTATGCTCAAAGAAAAGTAGAGAGTTTTCGTTACTAATTTTAGGTTCTGCTTATGAATAGATTTTAAAGTTGGTACTTTCCTACGATTTTGGATCTCATCGTTCTAATACTATAAGGACATTTTGTTTGTAATTTAGCCTTTAACTTTATATAATCATTTAATAAAACTTTTCTTACTCATTAAAAAGCAGTGGGTTATTATTTAAGGTTTTGTACCCCTGGAATTACATGGTATGCCGGTCTTACCCGACAAATTCAGAATTTCGCGAAATTAGCGAAATGAAACCTTATTTTTTTATGTTTAGGGTACAAATATGAAATTTGGAAGGAACTACTATTTGCACACGCATTCATTCATACAGGTGTGCGTATCTATAGCTACATTAACTATCGCAAAGTAGAGAAATTTGCCACTAGACGGTCTAGCCCGACATGGAAGCCAAATCCGTCTATTTTCCCGTGTTTTAAAAAATGCTGTTTATTTTCTGAACCGACAGTTTCTTTGTCATTTTGACATATTTATTGTATGATCAACTAAATATACTAACATCTAGTTTAACCAAATTTGGATTTAAAATTATAGAATAGCCAAACCAAGACAATTTGTATCGTTTTAAATTTAGTATGCCGGTCTTCGCCGAGTTGACCTTAACTCTTTATTGAATTACCACACAAACAGAAATAATACAAAAATAAGTACTAGGCTTTAATAAATAAGGCAATACAATGGGCGGCCTTATCGCTGAAAGCTCTTCCAGGCAACCTTTGGATGGAGCGAAATTTACGATACGGAGTGCTGTAAAATACTGCAATCTGTGTAATAATGGCGCCTAGAATGGTATTTTATGTATAAGTGTCTGCCTATTTCACGACCTCCGAGTTAAATGGCGGATAATATAAAACGAAGTCGGGTTAGTTACACCATATAACACAAGAACAGCTGCACCGATTTTGATGATCTTTGATTTGTTGGATTTGTCTCCGCCCCGAATAGCAGAATAACTATTAAAATATCGGAAATTTTAGGCAAAAAAAATTATGAAGAAAATTCATTTTCTCATACATATGGTGAGATGGGCACTTAAGTCGTAGCGTAGAGTACCAAGGGATGAATATTATGGGAACCTAAACAGGTAAGCAAGCACCATGTGAGCACAAATTTGAGTAAAGGACTTCAAGGAGTTGATGAGCTGTTCTTAGAAAGATCTTTACTGCTAGCCTTACACCAGGCATAACTGAAAGAAGTCATCATAGTAGAACGAATATTTGAAAACTTCGGTTAGAATTAGAAGTGGCAAGATTTGTTTCTGCTGCATAGATTAAGCTAGCTATTCAAGCGTACAGTATTTCAGTTGAGGTTGATCGCACTTGACTGTGAATAGACAGCACGAGTTTACGAATCTTCCGCATTTGTATCGCCCGATCGCATAAGAGCTATTTTATGTTGAAAACAGGTGCATGCCTATCCTCTGTCTAATCCGAGTTCAGACGGCTTCACACTTGCGATGACAATTTTTTTTTTATTTATAAATAAACTCATTGGTAGCAATTTTCAACAAATCAAAACTATCCTTTTTATAGACTTTCAAGTCTGTAAAATATCTCATTTGGAAGCTGCATAACATTGACACAGACGAACACAGAGAGAATAAACCTAGATTTATATTTGGCTCAGGAGTCCATAAAACACTGTTTTGAAGACAGGCGACTTTTCAATTTTAAAACGAAATGATGGTAAGTACCTAGTGCACCTACCTACTTAATTATGAGTAGTCAGTGGAATGTCCATTGATTTCATGCAAGCATAACTTATAAAAGTAAAAATTTCCGCCCTCGGGTCTGGACGTGGTTTGTCAATAAAAAGTAGCCTATACAGTAGAACTCCAATTATCCGATTTAATGGGGACCGGGACCCATTCGGATAATCAAATATTCGGATAATCGGAGTTTTTTTTTAAATTGCCATTGGAGAGAAAAAAAGCTACGTTTTGATATTGCACTATTTTACACTTTTCCAATTCTTCCAGATGTTATTTAAAACCAGTGAAAAATACATTGAGTTTAGCAAAATTCTCTTGCCCACCTCTACCACGTGTTGTGCCTACACTGACTTCGCGGAGGGAAGGACAATAGTGAGCGAACGCGCAAACACTGGCTTCGCGGGGGAAGAATAATAGCGCACTTAGACTTTTTTTGGACAAATTTTTTTCTGAAAGTGATTCGGATAATCGGCGATTCGGATAGTCGGAGTTCGGATAATTGGAGTTCTACTGTATATCAATCTAGAACATAATGTATTTTTATACCAAATTTCATCGAAATCGGTCTAGCCGTTTAGTTGTGAAAACGTTACAAACAGACAGAGACAGACTTTCGAATTTATAACTATTACATTTATTGTTATATCTAATACGTTTATACAACCATGCTTCCGGCAAAATAAATCATTTCATTATAATATTGGTACATATGGATAAATAAGTAGCGAAAGTTTATAATCTGTTTTCCTTGTAAATGCAGCCGAGTTTAATGGCCTGAATATATCATGGTATAATGGGTTCTTAAGGGAAATGTTCGGTGAACAAGAAAATTGTATAACAAAAAAATTCATGAAGAACTGCTGTTGCATACATCCACGATGCAACTTGCAACAATTTTTTTTCCGTAGGTTATAGATAAACAGATAATATATATAATGTAATCCTTTTTTGTGGATTGTCAACGTCCTAAATAATTGACTGTGACCATAAAATACAAAACAAAACGATACTGGTAAAACTAAACCTACAAAAAATCTACAAAAACAACCGCGTGCACCAATTTACTGCTAATCTCTCGTAAATCACAGTAGCTTCTTCAATCAAGCGAACCGGTTAGATCTGGTATGATAGTATAATAGTACCAAGTACCAACGAACCAGAGGTGGGTACTAGAGAATTATTGGCTGCTCTTCCGCAAGTAACGGCACCCGACCGCCCTTCGAGTGCACTTTAGATGAGTCTAGGTTAATGTTACTAGTGCATACAAGTCCGGGATGCTTGGCGACTTGACTCGTCTCGGGTATGGCTTTGAATATATTATTAAGTAATTGATAGCTTATGGTCGTTCAATCCCGTTGTCACCTACTTTATGAGGCATCACTCTAGGAAAGCGAAAAATTACCGATATAAACATCATGGACAACGCGTCGTACACAAACTCTGGATATCCACCATTGAAAAAATGAGCAATAATCATCCTTCTTTTGAATATTGAATTTTCAATTGCAGTTGAATGAACCAAAAGGTGAAATTCATTCTGATATACTAATGGGTTTGTAAGAAATATTGTGCCATCATCTGTGCGTATCTGCGCTTTACCAGATATTTGAATTTGCATCTGATCCGTTAGAAATAATCTTCACTGCGTAATGACTTCTCAAGACCACTATGGGAATTAAAGGAAGCATCTATGAAGAGCTCTGCATAATCCTTGAGGACTAAAATTCACAATCATTTTTTTATACCAACGATCACACACAACGATCTACAGCGATGCAAGCAAGTTTAACTGGTTATTTTCTTAGACCATACAATAAATCAGCGGCCTCCTATGCACTGTGTCTGACTGAACTGAGTTAGTTCCCCATTGTTCTAAGAGGGTCTAGTGTATCATGATCTGCCCCTCCCCTCGGGCTTTGCAGACGTGGTAAGGTATAAATTACTTTTTATTGGAATACCACATAGATAGCTAGTTATTCCGACATTGCTGTTAGGGAATATATATATATTTTTTAGCGTGAGGAGTAACGGACAACGTCTGCATGTAAGACCCAGGCGAGGGTGGGATGAGCTTATGTCCTATCATAAGACCCTTACTTGCGAACAACAGAGACGAGTGAAAGACGGGAGGGAGGCCTTTGCCCTGCAGTGGGACACAACAGGATTTTAATAATATAATAACAATAAAGTGAGGAATAGAATTTTCTCTAGGTACTCTTTTGTTACAGATTTGCTATCCACATGTTAGAATGAGTAACATTGTAGAAAATTTATAGGCCGGTCTACTTTCGTGTTTAGTTATATTTATACATACATACATTAATTCATAGTAATTAGCTAAATTTTTCATACAAAAGTCATCAAGGCGCTCACAGAGCCCTTGTATGTATAGTAATCTTCCGTAAAATGTCAACCGTGTCGAACATTGCCTAGTCGATCTGTTAAGAAGCCAGCTATGCCACAAGCACTTCTGGTAGTTTTGGATGCACGAGCACAGATACTGAATATTATAACGATGGTTTTATTCCTGATCCAATAAAAAGATATTGCATGATCCTATGAGGCTTTCCGGCGGTTCTGATTTATTGTAATAAATTCAATTGGACTTGTTTGAGCCGGTCGGCGTACAAAGATACTGATTATGTACACTTACATATTTATGTAGGCTTATGTAGGTACAACATAATGTGGGAAAGTGGCAAGATAGTAACTACATCAGATTACTTTGAATGGTGTTATTATTCAAACACTTTTTGCTTGCAATGGCTGAATATTACGGTATGCCGAATTCTATAACCGATTAGGCTCTACTGCCATTTGCGTTTATCATATATATGATAATGACCTACGGTGCTGAGACGTGGACGCTCACGGTAGGACTAGTCCACCAATTTAAGGTTGCACAGCGAGCTAAGGAACGGGCTATGCTTGGAGTTTCTCTGAAGGATAAAATCCGTAACGAGGTTATCTGACAGAGAACCAAGGTCACCGACATAGCTCGGCGGATTAGCAAACTGAAGTGGCAGTGGACTGGCCATATATGCCGGAGAACCGACAACCGTTGGGGTAAACGAGTTCTTGAGTGGAGACCGCGTCTCGGAAAACGTAGTGTGGGGCGCCCCCCGGCTAGGTGGAGCGATGACATAAGAAAGGCGGCGAACAGAAACTAGATGAGAAGAGCCGAAGATCGGGCTCAGTGGCGCGTATTGGGAGAGGCCTATGTCCAGTAGTGGACTAATGTGAGCTGATGATGATGATGATGATATATATGATATAGATTTTTATCAGCGCGTCCCAGCAAAGAAGAAAAATAACTAACATTTATATTAAAAGGATCCCCAAGTCAGTGCCCTTTAGTGATACGGGTGGTATTGATTGATTGATTGCAAATTCTTTACTGCACAAAAATACATATATCAGTGCATAGGCGAACTTAATGCAACCAAGCATTTTCTTCCAGTTAACCCTTGCGTAGTGGATAAAAATATATTTTGTAGGTAGTGCACGACAAGTAGCAAGAAAAATTATATTGGTATCTATTGGCAACATTTTCTCAAGATATTAAGCCAGCACGATTTCCCAGAAGCGGAGCAAACGTGCAATCCCGGTACATAACGGTTCCGAATAGGCCGGGCCACGGTAGGCGCCTAGCGAAGTATGCGACAAGACACCCTTAGGCTTTAACCTGGATTATGCCTGATTTTGTGGAAACAAATGGACCGGTCACGCTTTGTGTAGATCTTATCTGTGCTTTGGGACTAACTACTTAAACTGAATCCTACCTCATATAATGTTTTGGTGTTGTCAAGGTATTACCTACCATGATTTGCTACACTCACTTTTACTAAATGTTTTTGAGCCTACCTTTAAGAAACCAGTTTGCGATAGTCAGTCTTCTAGTGAACAAACTGCTTATAGCCGAAAATTGTTCTTAAAGAATCGTAACTATAAGTCTGCTTTTACCTAGAATTAGCAGAAAATGTTGAGTTGAATGCTTTAAAATATTCAGCAGACAACTGAAAAACTTTTAGAGTAGAAAAGAAGAATAGAAAAACGTTTATTTTGCATCACAAGTGTACATTACAGCTTAGACAAGTGGGTATAAATTAATGAGCAAATTTGTGAGCAAAAACGGTCACCACTCAGCATTGTGCTATAGTAGCATATTTATACTACTATAGCGCTGGTCTTCCGTGGTGCCATTGCCGTGTGCAGGGCAGCAACTGTGTTTACAATTACCTATCGATACATATTACTAGTAGATATAAACTTTCGGACTCGTTTAAGTACCTACTTACGAACCATTAAAACATACAAAACATGAAAATACATAATCATAAACAGTTAACAGACATAATTAAATTAATAAAAGGTTGTCTGGAAGAGATCGCTTTTAGCAATAAGACCGCCCATTGTACCGTTATTTATTGTTTATTTTCTTTGTTACTGTATTTTTGTTTGGTGTGCAATAAAGAGTATTTCATTCATTCATTCATTAAAATAGTTTTGAAAATTAAACAATTAAAAAAAATAAAAATTTAATACAGTCAAGAGCCTTAATAAAAAGAGCTTGGAAAATTAAATAATAACTTTTATAATAACCAACTTGTCAAGATCCACTTGTCAACTCTATTTTGGAAAACCTTAATATAGTTAGTAGAGTTAAAATCTTAAGAGTTTGTCTACTTTTGTAGACATAATACTACAATTCGGGATGGTTGCGCAAATCAGATCAAAATAAATAAAATATATCCTACTAACTACCGCTCTCGCCTTCGTTGTAAAACCGAAACAAACAGACAGAGACAAAGTTACTTTCAAATGTATAATTGATCGAGTGAAGCGAGATCTCCAAATCAACTTGGGCAAATCGGCGTTGTATATATGGATGTATGTATGTTTGTTTGTCCGAGGATAACTTTCGAAGCGTTTATCCGATCATCGTGAAATTTGATATATAGGTAGGTAGTGATGGCACAATTTTTGTGTGACTCAATGAGCTAAAAATGTTGGGAGGTTGTTGAGATATTTGGGCTCAAGAGGGTAAAAAATATGAAATGAGACTATTAGGTCAAATGGGACGTCAAATGAAAGGTGTTCATTAGTACATTTCGACTCCGTTTTTGTTTTTAGCAAAGTCCTTGTAGTTTTTGAGTTATTAGTCATAATAAAAACTGAACTTTGATGAAATTCACAAGGTACACCAATGACCTCACAGTGCTGTAATTTGGTATGCGTGTACATGACAAAAATATAGGCAAAAGTCTGAAATCCAGAATAACTGCAATTTGTACCCCAAAAAAGGGCTATCAATTTATATGAACTCCCGTTACCTGTAATTTGAATGAAACTGTAGGTCAAGTAAGTTGGTTATTTATTTCGTGGCACTATTTTGATAGTCAAAGATTACAACATTTTTTTTTGTTTTTATGGGAGACTCGCGAGATCTCAGTTCGGGGCGAACCACTAGTAAATATTAATATGAATTGTTCTGCCGATAAGGAAATAAACAGTGTAATGTGTAACTTCCAGTTCATAACGGTGATCCATTAAGCTGAGGTATGCAGTTGGCGTGGTATGCGACATTGCCAGTACCCTTGGGCTTTTTGCTGATAACCTACATGCCCATAAAACAGCCTTGTTTTTCCCTGTTACATCATTGAAAAGGCTTTGCCCTCTACAACAAGCAGATGCAACTTTGTAACCAGAGCAGTAAAAACGAAAGCGCATAGCAAATCTATAGATATGAGGCCGTCCAGGTGTTCAGGGGGAGGAGAGGGGTCTAGCCGAATCTCGCCCAATCTCACGTGGGGTTTCGGCTAATATTATTTTTTTTTAATGAAATTACTGTTAATGTAGATTACGAGAGAAGCAATCTTGAAATAATGAAGCCCTTTTTACCCTATGAATACACATTTTAAAAGATCTCACGTAAGATAAGTAATATATAATAAGATAAGAGATATATAATAAGTATGTATTTACAAAAAAAAGTATATAAGTATCTATTAGTTATCTGGTTCCCATAGTACCAGCTCTGCTTAGTTTGGGGCTAGATAGCGCTGTGTGACATGTCCAGCATTATTATTATAAAGGGATCGGGGTGGGGGTCGAAATAAATCTCGTGACATCTCACCAGGGGGGGGGGGGGGGGTGTACCAAGTCTTACACGGATCGACGGAAGACCATCTGGTCAAAACAACAATCAGTATCAGTATTAGTGCAAATAAATATGCCAATAAATAAATATGGTCTGGGTCTACCTTATATCGACTGCCTATTACAGCTTTCATTTGCGACAATGTCTTTACTGCGGTTTAAGGCTGACTTACTCGTAGCTCAGAGGGTGGTTCAGGTACTAGGCAAGACTACTCCATTTAAAATCTTGTTTCAGGCACTACAATGGTTAGGTACATCCTTTACCCAGCTAATGTTGCAACTTCGTCGTTGGCGAATGTTGTATACCAGGTAATTGGTGTACGTATCAGAAATGTGTTTATGTTGTAACTGTCGTCATAAAACTGGTAATTAGCTATAAAGCTGATGAAATATGTGTAGGTACTGTTGGTGTATCTTTAAATAAACAAAAAAAACTTATCACCCTTTTTTTATGTTACTTGGACACCAGCTAACCAACAACAAGCATACCAGTGGTTCGCCCCGAACTGAGATCTCGCGAGTCTCCCATAAAAACAAAAATATATCATTCGTAATCTTTGATTATCAAAATAGTGCCACAAAATAAATAACCAAATAACTTGACCTACAGTTTCATTCAAATTACAGGTAACGGGAGTTCATATAAATTGGATGCACTTTTTTGGGGTACAAATTACAGTTATTCTGGGTTTCAGACTTTTGTCTATATTGTTGTCATGTAAGCTATACGCATACCAAATTACAGCCCTGAGATTGTTGGTGTACCCTGTGAATTTCATCAAAGTTCAGTTTTTATTATGGCTAATAACTCAAAAACTACAAGGACTTTGCTAAAAACAAAAACGGAGTCGAAATGTATTAATGAACACCTTTCATTTGACGTCCCACACTTGACCTAATAGTCTCAGTTTCATTTATTACCCTCTTCAACCCCAATATCTCAACCCCCCCCCCCCCCCACATTTTTAGCTCATTCAGTCACACCAAAATTGTGTCATCACTATGTATCTTTCACGATGATAGGATCAACGCTTCGAAAGTTATCCTCGGACAAACAAACATACATTATATGCAACGCCAATTTGCTCAAGTTGAGTTGGAGATCTCGCTTCACTCGATCAATAAAACCTGATGGTAAGTAGTAACCATCGCCTAACTCTTGGTCCATCATATTCAATTGATAGATGTCAAAAGACTCAGTAAATTTTCATGCAGTCTATAAATAGAAGTAGCCATACCATTCAGACTTGATGAAGATATATAATATAATATAATTGATCAATGATTACATCACAAGGATCACAACTAAACAGCAAGAGGCATTAAAATCATTCCCGTTAATTGTTACCACGAACAAAAGCTTAATATTCAATCCGCTAAGAGTGAAGAACTCACTCAACCGGCACAAGACAAGTTTAACGTCCTATCGCTATTATATTAATCAGTATAAATTACACAGTTAATGACTGCAATTACCTAACAAAAAAAGGATTTAAAATGTCCTCTTTCCTTCCGACCTTGTATCACTCCGCAATATGAACTTTATGACTTCGTAATACGAATGCGGTGATTATGTAAGTGCGAAAGTACGCTTCCAAGCGAAGCCGTCGCATGCGCATCTCCATTTCAATGGCATGTTATCAAATGCTATGTTTAAAATGCCGGTTCTTAGTCAATCTCGTCGGTATTATGCAGATTTGAGGACGATGACCATAGACTTGCGAACCCGGGATTATGTAGTCAAGTGGTTATGTCAGACGACTTGCGGGGGATGATCGTCGGGAACGTATGAGTGGGTAAGCGAACTTTTAGTACCTGTTAAAGTTGACTGTTAATTCTTTCAATAAACTGAGAGTTTATTACAAAGAAGTTTATATAAGTATACTGATGGATGATAAAGGTATATTTAATCATAGTTCATTATTCAGTAATTGATTTTTTTTTTATACCACCTGGAGATGGAAAAAGCATATGACCCACCTGATGTTAAGAGGTAACCATCGCCTATAACAACGATTCACTGCTCTGCGTCCATCAACTTGAGGCACATAGCTGTAAAGCCTCATGTGCCTGTTTTTCACGGGTAACCATACCTTTCAAACCAAAACACAGCTATGGTGCTTGGCAGTAGAAATAGGTATGATGTAGTACTTCCCCGGGCAACAAGATCACTGATCTATTAATGACCTATGGGGAAAAACTTGTACTAAAAAGTATGTAGGAAGATGCTAATAAGGGCAAAGGCTCTTTGACAAAGTATTTCAGACCTATTGATTCTTTAGTTATTTATTACAGTTGAGATCTCGTGGTCAATCATCTAACGCACTGCAGATGGAGCAAGTTCGTTCACCACTCATAAAATACGCTCATAAAAGGATAGTCCACACTCCAGGCCGCGTCAGCTGAGATTATTCTTAGAAATTATTATTTCTGCAAGAATACCTTAGCTAAGTGCAATAAAAACTTACTTAAATATAGATAGGTACTTAATTTAAATAGACGTTGCTTACTTCACAAGGCGTCTTTAGATAGTAAAATAGTATATTAACTAAATTCATCCCTAGATTGGACATCTTAGGATCTCTCACTCTTTTAATCAATACTTAAAAATTTATATAATTTTATTCAGATATAAAATAGTAAAAAGATTAGGAACATCATACAATACAGCTATTGGCCAGTGAACCTACAGCGTCACTGAAATGATGAAACTAGAGAAATGAGATTACATTAGTATGCAGAGGTTGAGTTATTATCATATTCGTATTTAGGTTAAACAAATTAATATTATATTTGCCGACCTCCGTGGTGCAGTGGGCGAATAGCCGGCTGAGACGCAGGAGGTAGCGGGTTCGATCCCCGCCGCGGAACAAATGTTTGCAAGATCTACAGATATTTGTTCCGGGTCTGGTTGTTTCTCTATATATTATAAGTATGTATTTAAAAAAATGTATGTAAGTATTCTATCAGTTATCTGGTTCCCATAGTACAAGGTTTGCTTAGTTTGGGGCTAGATAGCGCTGTGTGAAATGTCCAGCAATATTTATTTATTATTATAATATTCCACCAAGATAAATAATTGCGTCATTCGGTTTGTTCTTTCCAATGCAGTATTACGGAAACGTGCACTTAGGTATTACTTGAGACACATCACGTAATACACTTTTAAATTCAAGAAGTGGTCTAGAAAGTAAGATCCTTAAATTCAACACCTAAGTAGTAGAATATAAAATTGCGTAATCTACTGTAGGAATTGATTAAATATCGTTCGATTTTTTTGCCATTCCCAATATTTTGATCCTACAACCGGATGTTATTCACCATATCAACAACGAAATTTTCTACATAAATAATATAATTTTTACAAAAATCTAACAACCGATTTCAAAGTTACCTGGAATATTCACACTGAAAAATACAGTCGAAATGAGAACCTCCTTCTTTTTTGAAGTCGGTTAACCTAACCAAACTCTCATCAAACTACTCTTGAAGTACATCCTTCCCAATAACAAAAGAATCATCGAAATCGGTTGGCGTGTTATTGAGTTATTCGTCCATTTGTCGCGCACATACTTAATGCAAATTTAAGACTTATAT
Source organism: Philereme transversata (assembly GCA_963924445.1). Classification (NCBI taxonomy): domain Eukaryota; kingdom Metazoa; phylum Arthropoda; class Insecta; order Lepidoptera; family Geometridae; genus Philereme; species Philereme transversata. The sequence goes on along the minus strand of OZ004341.1, from coordinate 7,436,232 downwards.
GGTTTTCTCAAGGATGCCACTGTCAGAACTAGACCAAATTAAAATGGGACCACACGGGAAGCACCAGCTTTCAAATAAAAAAAGAATCATCAAAATCGGTTCACCCAGTCGAAAGCTCTGAGCTCTGAAAAAAAAATACAGTCGAATTGAGAACCTATGGTTATCCTTTTTTGGAATCGGTTGAAAATCAACATTACCGTTCTTTATCGTAATTAACCTAACCTAGTACCTAGGTCGTACCACTGGGTCTTGGTAAACCCTATGGTATGGCAAAACCACAGATTATTCGGCTGTGGTGTGTTTTAGTATGTATTGCGAGTATGTTTAAAGTATGCTGGCATCAAAATAATTCTTATCTTTGGAAAAAGCGATCACAAATTATTATAAACATGGCAATGATGCCAATAACATAGGGAACAAAACATACTTGCAGTACCTACTATTATAAAACACGCCACAGCCGAAGACAAAAAGGAAGGTATAAATCATGATTCTTAGATGACAAAACTCGCGTGGGAGAAGCGAAGCCCTCAGCCTCTTAATAGTATTGCTATAAACTGCGAAAATATCAACCAGTTTGCAGATACGGACCACTAAAATCTGTACATATATTAATGTAGTTACCACACTGCATAGTATTTACTTACGAGTAGGTAAGGTACTGCTCTTTCAAGATTTGCAGTTCTGTTTTACATTTTCAAGCCGTTAAAAACTTACAAAACGATTGCACGTATTAAATTTACATATTTTAGGCATTTACAAGCTTCAAAAACATTAGCTAAGTTATGTCGAATCTGCAATAACATTACGTGCAACCCTGAACTAGTTTTCTTTTGTGTAAAATTCGATGCGCTACCGAAAGTGAGCGCTGTTGTATGGATTTCATTAAAATACACCTTGCAGTTAATGACCTTACATACTGTAACCGCAGTTACTGTAATGCTTGGCTTTTGTTTACACCAAATTACTTCACAGAAATTTTACAAACGGTCACTTGACCCACAGATGAACCAAGCAAGACCCAACCAACACAATGTTATTTAAATGCAATGTCGTTTTAAATACTGTTGGCTAATGGTTTAGTAACAATCAAGATGTTTAGTATTTATGTTTTGACACAAGGCGTCTCTTCTTTATGATAACTTGGTAATACATGTGAAACTTCGTATTGGTTACTTTCTAACCAAAGTACCTAAATTAATTAACCCCCTAAGAGGAAACGAAATGACAGAGATTATACAAGAAAATCTTACTAATGAATTCTATACTTGGTAGAATAACAACCTGTACGGGATATCTGAGATTATACAAGAAAATCTTACTGATTAATTCTAAACTTGGTAGAATAACAACCGAATAACAACCTGTACGGGATATCTGAGATTATACAAGAAAATCTTACTGATTAATTCTAAACTTGGTAGAATAACAACCTGTACATGATATCAGAGATTATACAAGAAAATCTTACTAATAAATTCTATACTTGGTAGAATAACAACCTGTACGGGATATCAGAGATTATACAAGAAAATCTTACTGATTAATTCTAAACTTGGTAGAATAACAACCTGTAGGTACAGGATATCAGAGATTATACAAGAAAATCTTACTAATTAATTCTATACTTGGTAGAATAACAACCTGTACGGGATATCAGAGATTATACAAGAAAATCTTACTGATTAATTCTAAACTTGGTAGAATAACAACCTGTAGGTACAGGATATCAGAGATTATACAAGAAAATCTTACTAATGAATTCTATACTTGGTAGAATAACAACCTGTACGGGATATCAGAGATTATACAAGAAAATCTTACTGATTAATTCTAAACTTGGTAGAATAACAACCTGTACGGGATATCAGAGATTATACAGGAGAATCGTACTAATTAATTCTATACTTGGTAGAATAACAACCTGTACGGGATATCAGAGATTATACAAGAAAATCTTACTAATTAATTCTATACTTGGTAAAATAACAACCTGTACGGGATATCAGAGATTATACAAGAAAATCTTACTAATGAATTCTAAACTTGGTAGAATAACAACCTGTACAGGATATCAGAGATTATACAAGAAAATCTTACTAATGAATTCTATACTTGGTAGAATAACAACCTGTACGGGATATCAGAGATTATACAAGAAAATCTTACTGATTAATTCTAAACTTGGTAGAATAACAACCTGTAGGTACAGGATATCAGAGATTATACAAGAAAATCTTACTAATGAATTCTATACTTGGTAGAATAACAACCTGTACGGGATATCAGAGATTATACAAGAAAATCTTACTGATTAATTCTAAACTTGGTAGAATAACAACCTGTACGGGATATCAGAGATTATACAGGAGAATCGTACTAATTAATTCTATACTTGGTAGAATAACAACCTGTACGGGATATCAGAGATTATACAAGAAAATCTTACTAATTAATTCTATACTTGGTAAAATAACAACCTGTACGGGATATCAGAGATTATACAAGAAAATCTTACTAATGAATTCTAAACTTGGTAGAATAACAACCTGTACAGGATATCAGAGATTATACAAGAAAATCTTACTAATGAATTCTATACTTGGTAGAATAACAACCTGTACGGGATATCAGAGATTATACAAGAAAATCTTACTGATTAATTCTAAACTTGGTAGAATAACAACCTGTACGGGATATCAGAGATTATACAGGAGAATCGTACTAATTAATTCTATACTTGGTAGAATAACAACCTGTACGGGATATCAGAGATTATACAAGAAAATCTTACTAATTAATTCTATACTTGGTAAAATAACAACCTGTACGGGATATCAGAGATTATACAAGAAAATCTTACTAATGAATTCTAAACTTGGTAGAATAACAACCTGTACAGGATATCAGAGATTATACAAGAAAATCTTACTAATGAATTCTATACTTGGTAGAATAACAACCTGTACGGGATATCAGAGATTATACAAGAAAATCTTACTGATTAATTCTAAACTTGGTAGAATAACAACCTGTAGGTACAGGATATCAGAGATTATACAAGAAAATCTTACTAATGAATTCTATACTTGGTAGAATAACAACCTGTACGGGATATCAGAGATTATACAAGAAAATCTTACTGATTAATTCTAAACTTGGTAGAATAACAACCTGTACGGGATATCAGAGATTATACAGGAGAATCGTACTAATTAATTCTATACTTGGTAGAATAACAACCTGTACGGGATATCAGAGATTATACAAGAAAATCTTACTAATTAATTCTATACTTGGTAAAATAACAACCTGTACGGGATATCAGAGATTATACAAGAAAATCTTACTAATGAATTCTAAACTTGGTAGAATAACAACCTGTACAGGATATCAGAGATTATACAAGAAAATCTTACTAATGAATTCTATACTTGGTAGAATAACAACCTGTACGGGATATCAGAGATTATACAAGAAAATCTTACTGATTAATTCTAAACTTGGTAGAATAACAACCTGTAGGTACAGGATATCAGAGATTATACAAGAAAATCTTACTAATGAATTCTATACTTGGTAGAATAACAACCTGTACGGGATATCAGAGATTATACAAGAAAATCTTACTAATTAATTCTATACTTGGTAGAATAAAAACCTGTACGGGATATCAGAGATTATACAAGAAAATCTTACTGATTAATTCTAAACTTGGTAGAATAACAACCTGTAGGTACAGGATATCAGAGATTATACAAGAAAATCTTACTAATGAATTCTATACTTGGTAGAATAAAAACCTGTACGGGATATCAGAGATTATACAAGAAAATCTTACTGATTAATTCTAAACTTGGTAGAGTAACAACCTGTACGGGATATCAGAGATTATACAGGAGAATCGTACTAATTAATTCTTAGCTTGGCATAAAATTTAACACAAATTCAAGAAGTTTTTATAAACGTCATAGATTGTTGAGAAAGCTGTTGTGAGTGGATCAGCAAGTGATATTTCAAATGGTAAGCTTTATTATTTTACCCAACCAATCAATATCATTAGCAAAATCATGTTTAAACGAGTATGCAAGGTAACATGAAACACGTAGGTAGTAATTTGCACCTCACATTCAGATAGGTAATCAAAAAGCATCCAATCCAATCTTATAGAAATGCACAAGCCGGTCCCTATTTATCTCCGAGTTAATGGTTTAAGTGTCGCCAATATCGGAGTAAAAAGCATTCTTGTTGCACACTAGTCTTTTTGGAGCCCTATCTTTGGATCAAATTACTCGGCTGGATTACTGTGTTCTGTAGCGCGAGGTGAATTGATTCATTGCTCTACTAAAATAAATAAAATCGTTTTCGGTCAGTTAAATAATAAAGTCGGAGCTAAATATTATTCATTCTACGTTAGAGTAGGAGTAATAAATGATAGAGATAATTTTGTACTTACCTAGAGATAAAGAGATTACTTGCTGTAGTAAATTGCAACCGATTGTTTGATTTTTTTATCAAACTAGCGATGGCTTTTTTCTGCCTAGAGTAGTAAATTCCAGGATAAGAAGTTAATCTATTCCGGTTTAGAACTATGTATTGTGTACCGATCGATACCGAACTATCTTAAAATCAGTCTTAACGGTTTAAAACAAACCCAGATTGCCTGAAAACTATTAAACTTTCGCTCTCGTACGCGTATTGAACTCGTGATTAGAGCTAATTGTTAATTATGTTACCTTTGTTATCTTGGTACAAATAAGTTAATTATTTTTATTTACCTTTGAGGTTGGCAGGTAGAAATTTATTTAGGATTAAGCCCACCTTTTGTTTTGTACTTTTCATATATATTTGGTGCAATAATACTAAAATAATTAAGAGTATTTAGTTGTTCCCGATTCCCGCTGTTTCCGTGAACTCCAACGTATGTACTTGTTCCATTTCTGGTTGTTCTACTAAAGTACATAAAGTTACTATAGGAAATCCTAGTGTGGAGTCAAAACTATTATACAACCTGTTTTGTTATGTACGACATTAATTTAAAACACACATCCAGAATCGTATTAACTGATTTCAGAGGTGAGTTTAATACCGGTAGCTTGAATAGTTATCCAGTAATCGATACATTTCCAACAACAACAATTTTTAACGTAAATCGGCGGTGCCTTTGCGACAGGTACCTACTTACCTTATATGATAATGACTATGATTTGTTTACCTATTTTATACATTGATATGTTAGGACTTAATAGATTACGTTTTTTGTAAATTTAATATTTTCTATGGTATTGAATTTGAGAAAAACCTATTTTACATCAATACTAGCCATTACTCCTACCCGTGTTTTCATTAAATGTCGTACATAACAAAACACGTACTATATGACTGGTGGTAAGTAGCGATAACCAATCAAAAGGCAATAAACATTTCTCCAGATCCATGTGTAGCTAACACTGCTCCGTTCCGGCAGACGGGTAATAGTTGTTTAGTATTCACCACGGTACTAACTGATGCAGGAAGAGGAAGCGTAGCCAACATAGTAATGTCTGTGTTGGACTGCGACGAAATTTTAAACGGCTAGTCTTTAGGACTACGACGAAAGCGTATCTTGTTTTTGATATTGTAAGAAGAAAGGTTATACTTGCACTTTTTCTATAATTATAGTAACTAAGGTTATTGTAAAACACAAACGTAGATTTTTTGAGTATGTTTTTGCCGTTATTATCAGCATCATCCACAGCCTGACTTCACGTACTGCTGGGTACAGGCTTCTCCTTGTTTGTGTTAGCCTCTTCGAGGATACTGTGTCATTCCTTCATTGGATACTGTCAATAAATTTACACTAGTGCCTCGAATCACGATTGATCGATTTGATTCAGATACAAATTTTAAGCTAATATCGATAGTTAGCATGTCAATGTGTTGTTTTTAGTGTTCTAAAGTAATTTTAAATTGTAATCATACTAACTGGGATAATTTGTTATCAGTGAGTACAGAAATTTTGACTCCTATTGCGGTACTTTTGGGTTTTTATCAAATTAATATATTTCATATGCCATGTATTTTGCGAGTCAGCTAGTAATATTTTTTCTAAGCACGACCTGACCTCTAACTGATGGAGTTTTATGCATTCCTTCAAAGGACAGGCTCATGCTCCAATCTTTTTAAATAGCCACAATTGTTTAACCGCACGGCTTCATATATCTTTACAGATGTCGCAACACGAACAATGCACAGGCTGGATGGATCCGAAGGCAGCCTATACAATGGTCGAAGGTAGACCAGAGGATGTTTTGTAAGACTTGCGCTACATGATCTGAATCTTTTAAGTTTAATCAACTAAGGATGCCTTAATGCTTTTCTTAGTGTGCTGGGTAAGGTTCGGATAAAACTATCTGGTGAAAACATCTTTATTCTACAGAATAACTCCGATTTCGACAGTGATTAACTCTCATGGATCACGCCAATACATTTTTGTATGGTTTTGGTACCTGACCGTTTACGTATGAGATGTTTAATTTGTACATAGCAATAAATATTACTTTTTTAATTTCAATACAATGCAAGTTTACCTACTTATATCAAGTACACTTATCATCGTATTATCAAATTAAGTGGAAGATTTTGGAAGTGGAAGGTTGAAATCTCGTCTGGTTCGTGATTTCGAGATGATTTTGAATGGATTCAACTGGATTGAAGAAAAGGATTATAATACTCCATGAGAAATTACTAAAACAATGATACGAGGCATGCCTTTTAAGTTTTGTCGTTTGAAGAAAAAAACACAACTAGAACCTTATAGTACTTTTTATTGTTTTTCAAAGTATTCACCGCGTAGCTTAATACACTTTTCCATTCGCTCAAACCAGTTATTATAACATTTATTCCATTCTAAAGTGGGGGTGTTCAAAATGGCTGACTTGAAAGCGTCGACTGCTTCTTCACCGGACTGGAACCTTTGACCACGAAGACTTTTCTTAATTTTAGGAAATGTAAAGAAATCGTTAGGGCTTAGGTCAGGACTGTATGGAGGATGGTCAAGAATTTCTACTTTTTCCTGCTTCAAATACTCAATCGTTTGACGAGCGCTGTGTGAGCTTGCGTTGTCGTGGTGCAGGATGATGCGTCGCTTTGAGTTAGATTTTCGAAGTTCGGCGATGACTTGTGGTAAACAAACTGTGGTATACCACTCTGCGTTAACAGTTCTACGATCTTCAAGTGCAATAGTCGCAACATGGCCGGTTTTTCCAACGAACGTGGCCACCATCTTCTTTGAAGTGCTTCGAGAACGAACAACTTTAGTCGGCTTTGGCTCGTCTTGAAAGACCCAGATTGTAGATTGTTGTTTGGAATCAGGATCGTAGGCATAGATCCAAGATTCGTCACCACTTATGATGTCGTAGACGTGATTTGACTCCCCTCGGTTGAACCTTTGCAGAGTTTTCTTACACCATCTGACGCGGGCTGCCTTGTGATCGTCGGAAAGCAGATGCGGTATCCAACGGCAAACTAGCTTTCTCACACCAAGCGCTTCATGCAAGATCTTCTGAATGGTTGTCCCTGAGATGCCTAATAGAGCCTCTATCTCTCGATACGTCACATGACGATCTTCGAGAATTAGTTGTCTCACAGCAATGATGTTATCTTCAGTGAAGGCGGATTTTGGGCGTCCTTCGCGAAATCTGTCACTAACACTAGTATCTAAATACCAGCGTTCGACAGTCCGCAGACATGGGGCTACATCACTGAACACAGATGTTAGCTCTTCTAAACACTGAAGCCGTGTCAGGCCTCTTCTAAAGTTGTAGAAAATTATTGCACGAACATTTTCCTTAGAAAGATTCATTTTCGTACGTGACCTGACAGATTCAAATCGAAACTGTGACTAAACAATAGCATTAATCCTAATACTTTTAACTGTTTTGAGATTCAAAATGTAAACACATTCGAATATAGAACAGTTCCAAATTCAAAATTGCCGGAAAATATGGAAACGACAGAACTTAAAAGGCATGCCTCGTATTACGTACTAGTAGTACTTAATTGGAATGTTAATGGAGTGGTAAATAATGTATCAATCGCCAAAACAATCCGAAGCGACGTTTTTAGAAGCTTTTATTTAACTTGTAATGTTTGTTTGTTTAGGTCTTATCTTGCAACTCAATTTTAAATCAGTTCCCCCACGGAATGAGCTGAAATTTTGAATACATAATTGATCGAGCGAAGCGAGATCTCCAAATCAACTTGGGCAAATCGGCGTTGTATGTATGTTTGTTTGTTCGAGGATAACTTTCGTAGCGTTTATGCGATCATCATGAAATTTGGTATATAGGTAGGTAGTGATGGCACAATTTTGGTGTGACTCAATGAGCTAAAAATATTGGGGGGTTGTTGAGATATTAGGGTTCAAGAGGGGTAAAAAAAAGAAAATGAGACTATTAGGTCAAATGGGACGTCAAATGAAAGGTGATTAATACATTTGAACCCCGTTTTTATTTTTCGTTTAATTTTTGTAGTTTTTGAGTTATTAGCCATAATAAAAACCAAACTTTAACAAAATTCACAGGGTACAGCAGTGACCCCACAATGCTGAAATTTGGTATTCGTGTAGCTTTAGTGACACAAATACAGGCAAAAGTCTGAAATCCAGAATAACTGCTATTTGTACCCCTACAAAATATATCCAATTAATAAGAACCCCCGTTACATCTAATAAGAATGAAACTGTAGGTCAAGTAGGTTGGTTATTCATTTCGTGGCAATTTATTAGTCAAAGATGAAAGCCGGCATGCACAAACATCACTAAACGTATTTAGCGACTAAACATGTTTAAATTTGAAGTATTTGTATGATTAGACCACTCCTTAAATCATATTTAGCCACTAAATACGTTTAGGCATCGTTGTGCAAGTCGGCCTAAGAATAATATTTATTTTGGGAGATTCGCGAGATCTCAGTTCGGGGCGAACCACTAGTACAGTACAATAATATAGTACCATGATGGAGACGGATGCTAGACAATGGAATCTCTGAATTGTAGGCTACTAGTATTTGGGCTCATTTTAATCTGTTTGCGGTTCCGATTATGAATTTTATAAAAACTTTTTTGAAAAAGTAATTTTTAACAAAAAAATTATGTATACGGATTTTGCTACCGTAATTAAGGGCAAGCTGGATAGTAATGGGTATATTATAAAAAGATGAGATTTGAGTCGTCTTGACCGCAAGCCACTCGTCCATGCCTAACGATTAGCCAGTACGTATTATTCTGTGGTCTCTCTTGAGTTTATGATTATTGTCTGCTTTCATGTAATGACTGCTATTTCAATTTGTCAGAAGCTCTACTGCATTTTATAACTAAAAAATATAGACCAAGGATGAGAATAAAAAGGAAGAGATAAGGAAAGATAGAGAAAGGGATCAAGAGAAGGCGGTTCTGAGCACTGAATTACTGAGCACTCTAGCTCAGTAATTCAGTGGCACACCTTGGGAGAGATCTACGTCTAATGAACTGCTATAAAGTTAATGATGATGATGATGAAGAACTACTAGTACTTACCATAGTAACACTAAAACCAGACCCGGAACAAATAGTTGCGGATCATACAAACATTTGTCCCATAGCGGGAATCTAGAGTTCGATTCACTAAAATAAGTCTCGCGGCCGTTTGAGAAACTAACTAGTAATTATAAAAATTGTGCGGCCCAACGACTTCTAGCAACCTTTATCAGGTCAACCTTCCATCTATTGGGGGGCCGTCCTACGCTGCGCTTTCCAGTGCGTGGTCTCCACTTGAGAACTTTTTTGCCACAACCGCCGTCAGTTCTCTGAGCTATGTGCTCTGCCCACTGTCACATCATAAAGCCAATTAATTCCAAAATTTTACTAATTTTTGCGTCGAACACACCTTGGCGTATTATTTCCTGCATTATTTAATGTGGTTTTCGATCTTCATTCTCACAGTATGCACTGCCTTGACAAACCATGTTGAAAAGAAACCCGTATTACATTCTGTGATTGTCCATTCTATTCCAAATACTCGAAACATTCTTTAGCAGCTCCAAATCATGGTAATAATGATTCAAAGACAAGTTCTTTTTATTTGGCATAAATTCAAACTGCGCACGATCGTAGCGTAACCAAGAATAGAAAATTGAAAAGCTCATTATATTATGTATGCAGAAAAAACTTACAATTCTTTACTTTCGCTAGGTATAATCTATTGCCTTACAAAACGTTTAATACAGATTTAACAAAAAAACACTGCTTTTTGTAATCAGTGCCTATACAAACCTCAGTAGAGTAGATACTAGATAGATACCTAAATAAATCATAAATGAATGAAAATACTTTATTGTGCAAATTATAATACATCAAAAGTAATGTTGGATCTCGCGTGTGACTACCCTTTTGTGGGATACTTTCAGGGATTCAAAGATATTCACCATGGAGATTAATAATATAGTCTCGAGCTCATATTATTTTCTGCCGAATAACTATAACGAATCTAACAGAATACCTATAAAGGGCGATCGGTCGCTTATAAGAGATTTTTTTCATACAAAATTTTGGATGGATAGGATTTTTATAAATACTAAGATTGAGATCCGGGATGTTTAAAAAAATAATCAGCTATATGGTCGAAGCCGTGGCAGGCCGAGGAAGCGTTGGCGTGACGACCTCGATGCATTCCAAGATGGCTGGTGGGACGTGGCGAGTGATCGTGAGATGTGGAGGAACATGGGGGAGACCTTTGCCCAGCAGTGGGAAAGTATAGGTTAAAAAAATGGTCGAAGAGTCTTATGGCCGGTTCCTATATACGTCGGTAACCACCCAACAACACATTTCTCCCTGGAAAAAGTGTCAAAAGTTTCACACTTTTTCAAAGAGAAACGTGTCGTTATCGGTTAACAAGGTTTATAGGAACCGGCCATGTGACCATCTAGCTGTTTTAACGAAGGCAATTTTATTGTATTTAATTCCGATGTACGGTGGTTAGTACGACAAGATAAAAGTAGGTAAGTGAGCAAGTTAGTTTTTATTTTCGCGGCATGCTTTGTCAAAATGGGTAATCAAAACAGCAACCACCAATGCCGTATACGCACAAAAACTAGACGGCCCAGCTACAAGGCCCATCGAAGGACTTGAACCAGACTCAAGAGTTTCAATCATTTCACTAACTCCCAGTGCAAAACGTGAAGTGTTATGAGTATAAAGCCTTTGTCTGTGTCAGTCCGTCCGTCGCATCGGAGCTTCTAAACGGATGGACCAATTTAAATGCGACTTTTTTTTGTTTGAAAGCTGGTGTTTGCGAAATGGTATGTTGGGTGGAAACTATTGCAACCAGTTTCTAAAGATCGCGGTTTTTTATCTACTTACAAATATTTTGGAAAGACAATTTATTTAAGAGTTTGGTTATTTTGAGGCAGCATTTAGGTATGTACTTCTTTGGACTTATTTATTGTTGAAAGCCACGTAATTTCAACACATAAAGAAATGTTTCCTTTATTTTTTGATATTTAAATAAAACTTTTTTTTATCTTTGTATTCATAGAATTTTTGATTTTATGTATCTTCTTAACATTTTCTGTTTTAATATTATTTAAGTGCATTTAATATCTAATGTTTTTAGGAATACCATCTGTGTCATCCTTATGAACTACTAACTGACCAATCCGCAGCTACGCACGCGTAGTTTTTCAATAAAAACTTTACCCTCCTTCTGCGCAGTTGGGTAAAAAGTAGTCTGTAACCCGGGGATAGTGTATCTTCCCAACGGTGAATGAATTTTTTAAATCGGTTCAGTAGTTTCAGCGCCTATTCAAACAAACAAACAATCAAATCTTTCCTCTTTATAATATTAGTATAGATGAGTATTTTCTGAGTACTATCAGCTGATTAGGAAGATTAAGGTTATTTTGTATGTACTTCATAACTGATATTTTTTGTTTTGTTGTCATATAAACTAGACTGTTAAGAAAATTCGTAATAGTAGTTGGGCAAAATTTGTATAAACGATTCTATTGATTTTATAAATGCAATACTACTAATTAAATAATTATTACGTAGTCCGTCGTAAAACAACAATGATTTATTCAAATTAAATTCAAACGATGGATTTAATTACGAGAGTAATCACAACAATCCACGCTTTACGAAGTTCGCACGAGAAAATTATATTTCCCTTTGTGAATTAATTTCATTCGCTACAGCAATTACCTTAGGGTTAATATACTAAACATGTTTTTCTGCATCTTAGACACAACGTTAGTATTATGCCAATCCTGTTTCACTTACCACTATGTTATTACTGAAGAGCCCTCACGATCACATTCACAGCACTATAATAAATAATGTTTTTTAAAAACAAGTAGAATGCTGGTCAGTTTTTGCATTATTTTTTTTTATGACATAGACATTTTTACGCGCGTATATTTTAAGTTTAGAACGCGGCAACGGGCCGTCTGACGCACCGCACACTCGTCTATGAACTGAATATTTTATATGCTCCCTCCATCTTGGACGCTGAAGCTCGAACGTACTGGTAGAATACTTACTGCAGTTTACAGAACTTATAACTAACGGACAAATTCTTACGCATCTCTGTTCCCTTTATGTTTGTTTTGTTTTATGGCGTAATAAAATAAAATAGTGGATTTTATCAAAAGAACATTTTATTAATCTTAATAACTTATATCATATTTTACTAACTCATACCCAATAACTACATTTTAAATGGTAATAAAAATTAGGTTTATGTTTTAGGTTGGTTACTTACTAATTTCCGAATAATCTATAATAAAATTAAATTACTCGTAGATTGATTTTTTTGTATAAATTTGTTTTTTGTATAAATTCAACAGATATAATAAATATTTTACAAACTTAATTTAACTATGTATATAAATGAAAATACTATACATAACACACGTAATAACAATAAATATAAACCTACTTGATCATTTATAATCTAATAATTAGTATAAATTTGAAGTATTGCATGAAAAGTACAAAGACATTATATAATAAATACTTACATAATATAAGTATACTAAGGCCAGCTTGCACAACGATCCCTAAACGTATCTATTTAGGGACTAAACCTGTTTAAATTTGACGTATTTGTATGATTTGACAACTCCTTAAATCATCATGATTATAAATACGGGATTTATCACGTACCGTTTTATCGGTTTTTCGACCGACAATGTTTCGGTTCAATCCATGAACCTTAATCTCGAACGTCTCGCCTCGCACTCACACATTGACGGTCGAAACACCGATAAAACGGTACGTGATAAATCCGTATTTATAATGATTGAAATGAATCACGAAAGTTTTCTTCAATCATGTTTAGCCACTAAATACGTTTTTGCATCGTTGGGCATGTTGCCCTAAGTAGTAGAAGGTACAGATAGCGTCGCTAACTGGTATTCTCCTGCATGTATAAAAATTGAAATTAAACTTGTTTTTCCTAAAGAATACAATCCGGGCCTCTTTATAAAAAAAAATATCGCTGGACATTTCACACAGCGCTATCTAGCCCCAAACTAAGCAGAGCTTGTACTATGGGAACCAGATAACTGATAGAATACTTATATACTTTTTTTGTAAATACATACCTACTTATAATATATAGAAAAACACCCAGACACGGAACAAATACATATTTGTAAATCATGCAAACATTTTTTCCGCGGCGGGAATCGAACCCGCTACCTTCTGCGTCTCAGCCGGCTATACGCCCACTGCGCCACGGAGGCAGTCTTTAAGGTAAGAGTGAATATATTTCTTCTAGATCTTCGTGCTTCATCTTAGACCACATCATCAGGTGAGATTGTGGTCATACGAAGATCTATACAGTGTAAAAAAAATAGAAAAAAAGGTGATCATCAATTTTTTTTTATTACACGTCTTGTGTTTAGATAAAATTTATATTCATGCAAACAAACTTTTACCAGTTAACTAAAACTTTAATTTAAATTTTTACCAGGGGGTTACCAGTTAAAGACGCTGTCTGTACATAAGTATGATATGAAAAAAAATCTAAAGTGATTTACCTACTTAAGTTCAATATGTAAACAATTTTTAATTTGAGACTGAGTTTATAATTCTAACAAACAATAAGTTCTAGGTATGGTTCACCATCCTAAGTATCCTGATGAAGGTTCACGAATTGAACTGAAACATTGTCAGTCGAAGCACCAATAAAACGGTACGTAATAAATCCCGTAATTATAATAATGGTTGAAATAAATCACGAATGTTTTCTAAGTAAGATACACATAAATAAAGTAGACAGCGAAGAAATTTTATTTTGTTACCATAATTGATTCATTTTAATACATACATTTAGATGAAGAATAAAAAATATAAATGTAAGAACTTACCTGAATCTAAAATTCAAAAATTTGGAATTTCAGTATTTTTTTTGGTAAAAATCAAATATAACCCTGTAATAAATGCTCATATTCGAAATGCTGCCAATTAACAGTCTATTTTAAGTGACTAAATTCGTAATTTCTATCGTATAATATCAAAATCAGTCAATATTCCTATTTCCGAAAACCATTGAGTTTAAAACGTATTTTTTTATATAAAATAATATGTTCGTTCGAATAAGGTGTGAGTAAAGTTACTGGCCCGATGAGTTTTAATATAACGCATCCCCGAAAATTATGTATTTGGTTTTTCTATTCTGGGTCCCATTTTCTAGGACAATATAAAACAGCATCAAAAGGCCCACACATTCAAATCACCAACCTTAAAAATAGAACGCCTTACCACAAGAAGTTTGAATAATTTCCATCCTTTTAAAAGTATTTTTGACTGACGTATTTCAAACGTTCAGGAATATCACCTGGCTGTTGTCGATTCTTTCTCTCTTAACAACATTAGAGAAGGAGGGCACAGACAGTGGCATTTCTTGAGTGCAATATTTTATTTTAATTTTATTTTATTTATGAAGGAATAACAAACAACTACAATATATATATGTAAAGGTACAGTCTGTGTTAGTACATATTATATCGTGTGTGAGCTATTGATACTGTAGCGACGTTATCCACAGGTTAGTTAAATACGCTTCATAAAAAGAAATGTTCCAGCTAGAGGGTCTGTTAGAGGATAACATAGATATTAAGGTAACAAAAACAAACAAAGACCCTTAAACAAGAAGAATAAACAATATAAAATCGAAGAGTGAAGGTAACTTAGTCAGGCAATATGAAGAATGAAAATATTTGAGCCAAACCTAAGAACTTAATTTCTCCTATGAAGGAGTATTCCCCAATTCACGTTACAAAATGGCAATAATTTCAACCTTCTTAGCTCGTAGGACAAAGTAACATAAAATGAAATCTCTTTTTAACAGGGCAACTGATGTCTGCACTTGCTCCATGTTTATTGACGAGTTATGTCACAGAGTAAATAAAGTTCCCTTTCTAACTTAGAAAACTTTTTTAGAACTTTTTAAAAATGTATAAAGTTAAAATTGATCTATTGAGACAATTGTTATTGCCATTTGCTAGCGCTATGGAGATGCGTACCAGCGAAAGATTAAGGTTCATCGAAACAGTAATTTGGATGTACTGGTAGCGCGTACTTAATATATTAAAGGCCTAAACGGCGGCGCTCACGTACAAACTTTGTACGTGCGTTTGAATTGATAGAAATGCTGCAATCTGATTTTTGGGCCTTGACGGCGCCGAAAACGCACATTATCTGCGCGTTTAAAATACGCCACGTGCAAAGACCCTTAATGTGTGCGTAGACGTACTGATATCAACATTAGATGTAAAACATAAAGAAGTGGTATGGACGTGGCACAGGCGTCTGTTTCTCTATTCTAGTCTTACTAATGCCTGCACCGCGCCATGCACGTTACTTCAATATATTTTACGTTCGCGACTAAAATTTCCACTTTTAGGGGTTAAATATTAAATTTAAGTTCCCATTGTTTTGGTCCTAATAGCACAAGTTCTCTAAATGATTCAGATATGTAATGTTTGCTTCCAATTAATCTAAATTGACAAAACGAATAATAGAGGAACAGAATAGCCGCCAAAGTGACCACTTTGGACCTTTAGGCCGGTAGCCTTATTACGTAAGCCAATTGCCGTCGCGTCGTTGTCGCAGGTCAGACCGTCGGTAGTCTCTGACACACGTGAGATACGCACTGTAGGTGTGAACGGGACTGCCTGACTCGCAACAGCGACGCGACAGCAATTGGGTTACGTAATAAGGCTACAGAGTTTTGTGGTAAGACGCTGCTTATACTTAAATAATTAAAATAATATTTACGTTTCCTCGATATTCGGGTTTTCCGAGAACAGCTGATGATCGTTGTACGTTCGCAGGTATTTCTTCGTGGTGAAGTACAAGACCATGCCCCACTTCATCATCATAAACGCCCAGACCATTCTGATGATGATGCTTGTTTCAATCGGCGTCACATCTAAAGAGTAAAATATCTTGTAAACACAACGAAAACTTTCGAGATTTATTCAATAACTAGTTGACCCGTCGAACTTCGTACCGCCTTGATAAGCATATGACGTGGATGTCACCCGTAGAATTGTCGATCGACCATCATTAGCCGCATCTATGTATGAGAAAATTAATTTTCTTCATAATTTCATTTTGCGTAAATTTTTCCGATATTTTAATAGTTATTCTGCTATTCGAGACGGATACAAATACAACACATCAAAAACCATGAAAATCGGTCCAGCCGTTCTCGAGTTAGAGTGGTCGAACAAATCCGACTTTGTTTTATATATACATATATATAGATTATATTATAAATATGGGATTCACGCGGTGCAGAGCGAATTGCATTCATCCTGATGAAGGTTCATGAATTGATCCTAAACATAGTCGGTCGTAACATCAATAACGGTACGTGATAAATCCCATATTTATATGGTTGAAATAAATCACGAAAATTTTCTAAGTAAAATTATTATAAATATGGGTTTTATCACAGTGCGAGACGAGACGCGGTGCAGAGCGGATCGCACTCACCCTGATGAATGTTCATGAATTGATCCTAAACATTGTCGGTCATAACATCAATAACGGTACGTGATAAATCCCATATTTATACGAGGCATGCCTTTTAAGTTCTGTCGTTTCCATATTTTCCGGCAATTTTGAATTTGGAACTGTTCTATATTCGAATGTGTTTACATTTTGAATCTCAAAACAGTTGAAAGTATTAGGATTAATGCTATTGTTTAGTCACAGTTTCGATTTGAATCTGTCAGGTCACGTACGAAAATGAATCTTTCTAAGGAAAATGTTCGTGCAATAATTTTCTACAACTTTAGAAGAGGCCTGACACGGCTTCAGTGTTTAGAAGAGCTAACATCTGTGTTCAGTGATGTAGCCCCATGTCTGCGGACTGTCGAACGCTGGTATTTAGAATTCCAGCGTGGACATACTAGTGTTAGTGACAGATTTCGCGAAGGACGCCCAAAATCCGCCTTCACTGAAGATAACATCATTGCTGTGAGACAACTAATTCTCGAAGATCGTCATGTGACGTATCGAGAGATAGAGGCTCTATTAGGCATCTCAGGGACAACCATTCAGAAGATCTTGCATGAAGCGCTTGGTGTGAGAAAGCTAGTTTGCCGTTGGATACCGCATCTGCTTTCCGACGATCACAAGGCGGCCCGCGTCAGATGGTGTAAGAAAACTCTGCAAAGGTTCAACCGAGGGGAGTCAAATCACGTCTACGACATCATAGTGGTGACGAATCTTGGATCTATGCCTACGATCCTGATACCAAACAACAATCTACAATCTGGGTCTTTCAAGACGAGCCAAAGCCGACTAAAGTTGTTCGTTCTCGAAGCACTTCAAAGAAGATGGTGGCCACGTTCGTTGGAAAAACCGGCCATGTTGCGACTATTGCACTTGAAGATCGTAGAACGGTTAACGCAGAGTGGTATACTACAGTTTGTTTACCACAAGTCATCGCCGAACTTCGAAAATCTAACTCAAAGCGACGCATCATCCTGCACCACGACAACGCAAGCTCACACAGCGCTCGTCAAACGATTGAGTATTTGAAGCAGGAAAAAGTAGAAATTCTTGACCATCCTCCATACAGTCCTGACCTAAGCCCTAACGATTTCTTTACATTTCCTAAAATTAAGAAAAGTCTTCGTGGTCAAAGGTTCCAGTCCGGTGAAGAAGCAGTCGACGCTTTCAAGACAGCCATTTTGAACACCCCACTTTAGAGTGGAATAAATGTTATAATAACTGGTTTGAGCGAATGGAAAAGTGTTTTAAGCTACGTTGTGAATACTTTGAAAAACAATAAAAAGTACTATAAGGTTCTAGATGTGTTTTTTTCTTCAAACGACAAAACTTAAAAGGCATGCCTCGTATGGTTGAAATAAATCATTCGGATTTTCCAAGGACATTTAAAGATAAAGATCATTTATTCACAGAATGTAAGTTCAATTTTACACTGGTCTTAATGTATGCAATTTTTTTTTGTTTTTTATTTCAATCTGTGTCATCCCACTGCTGGGCAAAGGTCTCCCCCACTGTCTTTCAGGACTTTCGCTCGCGTGCCAAATATTACAGTAATATGTAATTTAAAAAAAAATTATGTGCTGGTACAATTTAGGGGCTGTTTAGTTATTGGTGGCGCCTATAGTTCTTAATATCCACAAAACAAAGATTCATAGTGTGAGGTCAGGGATATTTTAGTATGTCACTGTTATACAAAATTAGTACTAACTTCCGACTATGGCTTTGCATGTTTGGCTTGTCAGTAAAAAGTAGCCTATCTCTAACCAGGTCCTAATCTAACTACTTAAGCAAGTATACTAAATATTAACAAAATTGGTCTATATGTTTAATCTTGAAAACATAACAAACAGAGAGACTGTCTAACAGCTAGAACTCTCTTGCCCGCAACTTCGTACGCGTTACACTACTAAATGTGTAGGTAATATAGAAATAAAGCAAAACTCGCTGTTGCAACTCGACTTGACACCCCACTTTTATCCCATGGGGCCTGATTTATGAGATAAAAAGTAGCCTATGTGTTAATCCAGGTTATAATCTACATTTATACTAAATTTCATCGAAATTGATTCATCGGTTAGTGGGATAATATTAGTGTGGATTTGTTCAGTTATCATCAACCTATAACAGTCCACTGCTGGACTTAGGTCTCTCCCAGTGTGCGCCATTGAGCCCGATCCTCAGCTCTTCTCATCCAATCCTTGCCAGCCACAGCGCGCAAATCGTCACTCCATCTAGCCGGAGGGTGTCCTATTATATCCAGTTATCATCATCACTCATCAATCAGTAGATGTCACAGGCAATGTATTTATCACTCACATGTCAGATGCTTGACTTTTTATTTACTACGAAATACTTAAAACCATACAGTGTTAATAATACTTTGTTATCTTCAAAGAGGTTAGTCACCTAAAAGTAGTTTCAGTAAATTAATAAAACTTGTGCAACACATTTTCTAATGTACACATGTGCATTATCAGTTGCATTAATGCCTACATTCCTATGCACAGATAAATAAATGACCTTCACCAGACAATGTTCTATTAACAAGGACACTGCATTTTATTGGTTTATCAGTATTAATAATTATAGATATTTACATTCAACTCGAATGTTAGTTTGATAAATCATGGTCTAAGTTCTAATAACTCAGCCCAGAAGCTAAGTTAGTTCACCATATTTCTGATACTGTTTATCTTAACATCATCATCATCCACAGCCTGTCTTTATCCACTGCTGGGTATAGATCTACCACCAGTATGGTAGCCATCTTACTGCGGTTCCAAATACATTAGTATGTATTTTAAATTAGTACAAATAGAAATTGCAATTTCAAATCATATCAAACTCATCATTCTTACCAGTTTTATAATAGCATTGCAGGAATATGTAGAAGATGGTTAGAGCTGCACCAGACACAAAGCCTATAATGCCGAGGTCTCCAAAGTACTGCAATGCTTTACGGGAAAAGTTTACATGCAGGGATTCCTTCAGGTAGTGACAGTGGAGCATCAGGGCTAGGCCAGCATGGATGCCTGCAAAAAGATATATAAAATCTACTTTACTCCCTCACAATAGAATTTGAATTCTTCTGCCAGCCCAGTACTCAATCACATCGTAATGGCTGAACAGATTTCGATGAAATTTGGTGTGCTGATAGATTAAGACCTGGATTCAAACATAGGCTACTTTTTGTTGAGAAACAACGCGTGCGAAGCCGCTGGCGGAAGCTAGTCATACATAATTTAGTGTTTAGCCTGACTTCACAGTCTGCGCAATTATTTTTTAAGTATCGAGTACATTGTCAATCAGCTAATTTATGTGTGCCCTGTATTAACGATCGTTCTAGAATATCCACCAGTAAGAAACTTTTCAAACATCTGGTAAATCACTTTGATCTAATAACCAGGTAATCAGCACTAACAGATAAAACTAGAAGTGTTATTTGAGATAGTTTTCGAAGTGGAACTTACCGGATAATAACGCCCACATCCCAGCCTCGACATTAGCGTAAATTATGCAAAAACATATAAATGCAGATAGCCCAAGTAAGACTCCGATGGCGCTTATGGCTATGTGGATTTTTGTCCGTAACATCTTGTTGGATTTCAATAGTAATGCTGTGACGAGAAGCTGCTTGGCGCTGGATTTTAATTTGCTAGTGAGATAGAAAAATCACAGACGATTGCAGTGCAAAGATTTCTTTGTTTGTTTTTTGCAATTTGCGTAAACAACAATCGAACGAATTAACGAATCAATCAAAGTCACACACAATGACACAATCTGTCAATATGAAGTTGAAGACTGACATATTCATTTGTGTGACACTAAATGTCTCTTGCACGAAAAGAAAAGAGCTTTGCTAAGAACTATCTTTTGAAAGAAGAGAAAGTGAATGCTAATGAGTACATTCAGGGCTTTTCGTTTTCAATATAACAAAAAATAGTTTTAACTTGCGTAATAGATGGCGCTGTCAGGAGATACGCCTTTAAAAAATATAGTATATAATAACAAAATCTCAAAAACACCATTTCAGAATTTGTGTAAAACAAACTCACTTCGTCAGATAAATAAATAAACACAAATGTTGTTTTTAATTACCAGTTTTTCAGATAATAATGTTATGACAAAGCAGAGCAACGCCGTCTGTAACCAGTTTTAGAAACATGGCCGTGAAATGAAACCTCTCATAATCAAAGGCTAGTTTAAAATTAAACAAAAATATACCTACCTACTGTTTTCAGCATTACTCATGCTCTGAAAGTTGGTCATTGTAAACCTCGATATTGGCTCCGTAAATGCGATTTACGGCCCTTAACTAAATTTGAAAATAGAATGAGGCTCATTGCATTTCTAATAAGCTTAAAATTTATTACAACCTCCATGACAAACCCTTAATCCTAATGAAAGAGGCCATAGTCCAGAAGTGAAAAAAAAAATTAATGGATTCCAGGAACGCAAATTTTATTTGTAGCAACAAACAAATCGTTTTAAAAAGACTTGTTTTAATTTCCTCGCATTCGTAATCAAAAGTTGTTATATCGGGTGTAAGCGATCACTAATATCCTCTATTAGCGTCCTCGCTCGCATTTAGTAGGTACGTAGTTTGTGCTCGCATTTCGGGTGTACAATACGGGGGTCATACTGAAAGTTTTTAGAATAGGCCGATTTCGAATTAGGGACTCTTTGGGAATCTGTAGATGTGTATTATACCTATTCATATGTCATTTGTTTTTACAAATTGGCGGAAATTTAAAAAGTGTCGTCGAAATGTATTTGACTAGAGAACATTTTCGCTCAATTATTAAGACTTTCATTGCGGTCATAAGCCGGGTTCCTATATCCGTCGGTAACCAGCTACGCCTCGTTTCTCCTTGAAAACGTGTCAAAAGTTTGACATTTTTTCAAGGGGATACGAGTCGTAGTTGGTTACTGACGGACATAGGAACCCGCCATTAGACACAACATATTTTCTATTTTTGTTAACATTCAGTTTTCGTAATTTAAATTAGTACCTACCTACAGTATATGTACCTATCTATTTACATGTAACAACATATTATTTCAATGCTTAGTTTTGTTTACATTAAAAATGTTATCATGCAAGATGTGGTCGCTTGTACTGTAATTGAAGCTGCACTACATTTTAGGAGATTTGTTAATGATTTTGTATGCATGTTTTCCTTTGTAGGTGATCCTAAATAGATTCAATTAAATTTTAATCTTGGTCCTTCTATAGGAACCCGTTATTACTCAACAACAATGTTACGATAGACTTCGATTCAATTGTCATTGGCAACAATTGTCCTAGAAAATAAAATTATTGTTACTGCAGATTGGTATGTCAGTCATTGTTTACCAGTTGTCTTGGAAAATGTTAGACAGCAGCGCCTAAGAAGCACGATCCTCCACCACGACAACCATCCAACCTACTCCGCCAGAATGATTATCGAATATTTGTCTATCGAAGGCGTGGAGTTAGTGAGTCATCTTCCTTACAATCCCGACCTGGGCCCGTAGCCAAATGTCATTCGCCACGAATCTATTCGATTTCTACATACATTTGTTGTCGCTGAATGACGTAATATTTCTATAGCATGTGTCAAATCCCATACATTTTCGGACGTATCGACTAGCGTCATCGCTAATCGACTGTAACTTGGCTAAACCCTCTGGGCACTTTGTGACTTTTATTTATTTCTAAAAATAAAAGATAAACATAGAGGAATTCGTTTTTGATCCCTGAAAATGCCGTGGCTGCGTTTGAACAAGGTGTGAAAGACATCACTAAAGAAGAGTGGGCCCACTGCTTCAGTCAATGGTTCCATCGCATGCGACGGTGCTTAGAAAGGAACGGAGACTACATACTTTGAAAAGCAATAAAAATGTTATACCCCAGCTAATTATGAAACACTAACCTTATAATTAAATGGATCTACTCTAAAATTAATAAAGTGGTTTAATAAAAAACAAATTAAATTAACTATGTAGTTACTAGGAAAAAAGTTTTTAATAGAAAAGGGAGTCAAACAGGGTGACCCGCTCTCTCCCAAATTATTTACGAGCACTCTAGAAGAGGTTTTTAGACAATTGCCAGCCTCATGGACAAATGCAGGCATTGAAATCGGCGACCAAAAACTTACAAACCTTAGGTTCGCTGACGACATAGTTCTCTTTGCCACCAGTGCCCCCCAATTAGAACAAATGCTCCAAGACCTGAGCAAGGCAAGCCTCGAGGTTGGACTGATGATGAACCAGTCAAAGACTCAAGTTATGACCAATAGCAAGAAACATAGGGTCAAGGTAGATGGGCAAGAGATACACTATGTCGATGAGTATATTTATCTGGGCCAGATAGTCTCTTTCAAGAACAGACAAGATCGAGAAGTAGACCGTCGTGTCGATAACGCTTGGAAGAGCTACTGAGGGCTTAGCCAAGTTACAGTCGATTGGCGATGACGCTAGTCGATACGTCCGAATATGTATGGGATTTGACACCTGCTATAGAAATATGACGTCATTCAGCGACAACAAATGTATGTAGAAGTCGAATAGATTCGTGGCGAATGACATTTGGCTACGGGCCCTGGTCCATGAAAGAGCTAATGAAGGGCAACCTTCCACTGTCACTTAAGCGAAAACTCATCGACATGTGTATCTTACCCATTCTAACCTACGGTGCTCAGACTTGGTCATTGACGGACTCACAAAAGTTCAAACTCGGGGTATGCCAACGAGCGATGGAGCGTAGCATTTTAGGTGTTAAGCGGACCGATAGAATCCGCAACACTACTCTACGCTCTATGACCGGAATCATCGACGTGGGGTACAAGGCTGCAAGACTCAAATGGGACTGGGCGGGTCATGTCACTCGAATGCACCCTGAAAGGTGGACTAAGATCTCCACCGACTGGCAACCTACAGGACGACGGCAACGAGGCAGACCGCGAAAACGTTGGCGCGACGATCTGGATGGGTTCCATTCTGACTGGCAGGAGATTTCTGGAGAACGCAAGGAATGGAAGCAAATGGGGGAGACCTTTGCCCAGCAGTGGGACAGTATAGGTTATTAAAAAAAAATAACTAGGAAATTATTTACACTTTGATAAAACTACATATTAAACAAATAAAAAAATATTTACATTTTAGCGTGAGCCCTAATATGGCTGGCAACACCGAACTTCGTTTTAAAAACCCTATAGCACGAATGAGTCTAATTGACCTGCATCATTTAACGTGTAGACTTGTAGGTATAGGAGGGCTTAGGTATCTCTTTACGTAACTGGCGCTACCTACCTACCGGCCCAGGGCTAAAATGTTTAGTCTATAGGGATCTATCTTCAGTCAGGAATAGGTACCTACCTAGGCGAAGTAAGCACGTATGTACCTATCAATCACGAATAAATTGAATTAATAATAAAGCCTGTACCTATGTAAATAAGATATGAATGTTTTATTTGAACGTAAACTTAAAATTGGTTGAATGTTGGTATTGGATTTTATGTAACATTGTCTGAAGGCGAAACGAATTAAATATTAAAAACTTACAAATTACCTTCACTTAAGACATGTTTCTAATAAAATCTATAATCATCCACTAAAATCTGATAAATAAAAGATGGAACGTCATCTCTACGACATTTTAGTTTTAAAATACGTAGTTAGATTAAACATTTAAATATTCTGTTACGGACAAATATGAAATATCATCATCGCGTATGGTTGTGGTGCCTGAACGATTAATGTCGCAAATGACATTCCACCTGTACCTATACATAGGTTTATTTAAATCATCTTCTGCAATTAGAATTAAACTTTAACAATTTGTAACCGCACCTACCTATAAAATAACTTAACACTGATAACTTAACTTACTAGGAGTAATAACATAAAAACATTTTCAATAAAATTTTACAACATAAGTACATACAGTTGTATTAAATAAGGTGGTACTTATGTTGTGGAAGTAACTTGTGGAGATAAAGAAGTAATATATCAACAATGGCTTAAAAATTCAAACACTAAAATAACACAAAACGGCGACTTGCGCAACGATGCCTAAACGTATTTAGTGGCTAAATGGTATTTAAGGAGTTGTCAAATCATACAAATACGTCAAATTTAGACATGTTTAGCCGCTAAATTTGTTATGGGATTGTTGTGTATGCTGGCCTCAAACTAGTTTTTCCATATATTCTGATAATCCTGTTGTAAGAGGTAAGGAGCGAAGTGCCATTCTAAATACGCGAAGACTTTTAAGATAGGTATTGTGGTCACATGTCATCATCACGTCACTTTTAATCGACTTATAACAAATAGGCTATTAAATACATCCATCATGGCTTCTTTAAAAATTTAAACCAGCTTGGTTTTAACGATTTTATCTGTTCTGGACTTAAATCAGCCAGTCGGTGGTTATGTGACATGTGACTTCTCATGTTCCCTCGCTGTGCATACCCTCGGTTACAGATGGGACATTTGAAAGGAGTCTCGCCGGTATGCAACCTCATGTGCTCCTTGAGATAGTCTTCATGGAAGAAACATGAGCCACACTCTTTGCATTCTGCTGGCCTTAATCCTGAAAAATAACGTTTTTCTATTGAAAACTCAGCTTTGGTTTTAAGGTTTTAAAAACACAATTTTAAGAAATACAAAGAATAAAACGAGCATTGTTTAAAAATTAATTAATTAATTTGTTCCTGACCTCTAGGCCTATCACCTGCACCCAAGAACAGCCTAAATAAGGTGACCAAAGGTTACTACATATTAATGAAATTACCTGTGTGTGCAGATCTTTCATGGATTATAAGAGATTTAGCAGTCACAAATTTCTTGTCACATTTATTACATACATGATTCTTCTTGGCAGGTCGTCTTATTTTTAGATGTACATGTTTTGTGTGGGTAGCCAGCTCTCCTCTGAACGCAAACCCTCGTCCACATGTGTCACATATAAAAGACTTTTCATTATCATGTGCCCTTTTTAAATGTCGTTTAAAGTAATATTGTGAGGCTAAAGTTCTTGGGCATTTGGGACATTTGACTGGTGTACTGAAATGTTTTCTATGCTTGTGTGCCATTAGTTTATCATGGTCTTTAAAGACTTCTCCACAAATATCACATAGTTTTGATGGTGGTGGTCCTGGAGGCGGTTTTGGGAGAACTTGTTTTTTATCTTTTCGTTTTCCTTTCGGTTCTTCCTTTATTGCTTTCAATTTATTTGATTTTAAACTGAAATTAAAAGTAAACCATTATATTACACTATATTATATTCAAGAATATAAAGATATAGTAAAATATTCAGGTATAATAATACCTTAAATTTTTAAGGCTAACATGAAACTAACATGGATATTCTTATTGTTGCTTTTAAAAATGCAAAGATTATGCCTATGGTAGTTTTTTTACCAGAATGATATTGTCTAATCTAAGCCCTATAAAAATGTATAAAATCGTGTCCACATTACATAATAAGCTATTACCACCACCTTTCGCCATTCCAATCAAATGCTGCTTCCAAAATTGATGAAGCAACAATTTTATTTTCACGGGAAATATTCTTGATGGGCTTTTTTCTAAAATTGATATCCTTAAGATTTTTTAATTTTTTCTTGAGTTCTGTCAGTTTTCTGTCTTCTTTCATTTTTATTTCTGGCACTGAGCCCCAGAAATCATCAGGAGATTCAAGTCCATCTGAATCAGGTTCCATTTTGCAAACGCCCAAATCAATTTCATCATTTAAGTATTCAACTTCCACTTCGTTGTCACTAAAGGCTTCATTCTTAACCACTACAAGACCACTCTCAAGTATTTTGCAGCTTGTTCTGTATTTGGAGATGAAGATAAATGTGGTATTTAACATGTCGTTGCATTTATCACAAATTTTACGAGGATATCCTTCTATATCTTCAACCTGCAACAAATTAAATAATTACAACTTTTTGGCGAAGCCCTCAACGGTAACAATAAAATCAATAAGTCACAAGTATGTAGATACTTCCTTAATAAAAAAAGTAGGAACTATCTTGAACTGTGTAAATAAAGCAAGCAAACTTCGTATTCCCATTCAGTGTTATTAAAATATGATGATCAAATAACTTTAAATTTACCTTTTCATTGAAACACTGAAAGAGTTTAAAATGAACACTCTCTTTTCTTTCAGTGCCCTCAAAAATGGGATATTTTGCCCCGTCCACCAGGCAAACTCTGCATTTATTTATGTAAGACATTTTATCTGTAAAGCTCCATTACATAGTTTTAAATAATGATTAAATCACTTATTATACATAATCCTAACATTTTGGTTCGGTAATAAACAAAACAACATTCACATCTGACATTGACAATGATAACAAATGACAATAGTATCATCTCCCTTGTCTATGATGCACTGTCATAAAAAATCTCAGAGGAAGTAAAAAGTCTGACTAAAAAATATGGTAAAAAATATGGATCATATAGGTACTAAAAAAGTAACTTGGTGGTAATAAATATTTATGTTGTCTTGAGTATTTCCGAAAAATTAATATTTAGACGAGATTTTCTTTGTACTTCTTTCTCTCCTTCCTTTGCTTTTCGGTGAATGCCCATGATAATTTGGATGTATTTTGAATCTGTGGGTTAATATTAGATCACAAGACCATCCATAAACAATATTTTATCACTTACCTTCTGTCATCAGGTGATTTGGGTTTGGTTTTCAAAAACCCTGAAAAAGGATAAATCGCCTGTAAATACCTAAATCAAAATGTCAGGAAAAGAAAAACTAGCGATTTTCCCTTCCCGGGGGTAAGTTTTGTTTGTGGTAACTTATTCAGAAACTCAAAAATTATAATTATTCTATCATGGTCTCACTGTGTTCCTTTTCTCGTTTTTAGTGCTCAGATGTTGATAAAGTTCCGTCTAGCTGGAGCACAAAAGGGTCATGGTCTCCTCAAGAAAAAGGCTGATGCCTTGCAAGTGAGATTCCGTATGATCCTGGGCAAAATTATCGAGGTACGTGCTAGTTAGCATTTGACATGCAGGTTGTAGGTATTTTAAAATCAGCTGTAGGTACTATTTATTTTATTTTATGTAACCAAACCTTATTTTTAATTTTACTGATATTGAATTACAATCTTGCAATCTCTGATGATATTATTGCTACTTTGAAATCTATGCATTCAATGCCATGGTAATTCATTATAAAAAAAAGCTGACATGATGACTAAAGAAGAAGTAAATAATTCATTGCATGCAGTGGCATTGGACTTTACCAAATATTGTAGATTGTTTTTTTTGCATCTATAACCAAATGCCAAAATATACCAAATCAAGCTACTTTGATGGTTGCAGACAAAAACCCTTATGGGTGAAGTGATGAAAGAAGCTGCATTCTCACTCGCCGAAGCAAAGTTCACAACTGGTGACTTCAACCAAGTGGTTCTCCAAAACGTAACCAAGGCTCAAATCAAGATTCGTTCCAAGAAAGACAATGTTGCCGGTACGTACCTTACTGTTTGTATGAAAATGTGTTATTAGTTTAAGATGTATTCTTAGCATGTCAATATGTAGGTACATTTACTAATATTTTATTAGATAAGTAGGTGATTTTGATGGTGTCAAGAGTAGCCATGTGAAAATCTTCTATTGTGCAGGTGTTTAGTTACAAGGAGCACAACATTAGAAATTATTTGATTATAAGTGATTCGCAAGAGTTGTGAGAAGGTAATGGATGCGGTTGGCACAGGACCAGAGAGAATAGCGTGATAATGAGGAGGCCTGAACCTGGCAGTAGATGGATGTGGGCTGAGATGATGATGATGTTATTAATACTTATTTTTAATATGACTTTTATTTATATAAAATTAGGGATCCTTACTATAACTTCAATAATGTAACCCAAGGTGTAAAAAAATAAGCCATAAAAAATGTTTAAAAATATAAATGTTCACCCATGCGAAGCCGGGGCAGGCCGCTAGTGATTAATAGTGCTACTTTAAAATCTATGCATTCAATACATGATGGTCATTTTAAAATAAAAATCAGACATTTGACTAACGAAAAAGTAAATCTCAATGTAATTTAAATATCTATCTATTACTTGATGAGTTGTCCCATTGCAGAGATTATCTAATTGGTTCATATTAGAATCTTAAAATATTATTTCTATGCAATTATTCTGTAAATCTTTGTATCATAGTATCAGCCATACAACATCCACTGCTGTGAACATAGGCCTCCCTGATAATATACAAAGTGACTAATCTTATACAACCTGCACCCAACATGCTGTGAAATAATTGGATAGTGATCAATCAAATAAATAACCTACTATTGACAAATATTGTAATAACATATATTTGTCGATAGTAGTTACTATCGAGTGGAGAGAGAGAGCGAGATAGAGATAGAGAGAGGGAGGAGAGATTTGGATGAAACTTGCTCAAGACCGGTTGGACTAGCAACATAGAGAGGAGGCCTATACCCAACAGTAGGTAGATATATAGATAGGTAGATAGTAGGAGGCTGGATATATAGATATCTATCTATCTATCCAGTTACTATCAAATTACACACTTGTTAAAATGACCTAAACAGAAGACTAGCGCTGGGGGTTACAACCATAGAATACATATCCATATACTATATAAAACAAAGTCGGGTTAGTTACACCATTTATAACTCAAGAATGGCGAGACCGATTTTGATGATCTCTGATTTGTTGGATTTATCTCCACCCCGAATAGCAGAATAACTATTAAAATATCGGAAAAATTCACGCAAAAAGAAATTATGAAGAAAATGATTTTTCTCATACATACATGCAGCTAATAATGGCCGATTGACAATTCTACTGGGGCGATGTACATTGGTTGCTCGGGTCATAATATGCATGTCAAGGCGGTACGAAGTTTGGCGGGTCAGCTAGTACTATATAATATTTCTATGGAAATATAATAATTATGAATACTATATCTATTAGGTACTATGAAAAAACACTCCCACCCCGCTGCTAATTTATCGTTACTCGCAACGTAACGCGGATTGCGGTGGCGACGTCATCGAACGTGCCATAAGTATACATAGATTATTCATGATAATGTATAATTATACAATAATATTAATTATTTGTACTTGCAGGTGTGACCCTTCCTATATTCGAGTCGTACCAAGACGGGTCAGACACATACGAGCTCGCGGGGCTCGCCCGAGGCGGCCAGCAGCTCGCCAAGCTGAAGAAGAACTTCCAGAGCGCCGTCAAACTGCTGGTGGAGCTCGCCTCTCTCCAGACTTCCTTTGTGACCCTTGATGAGGTCATCAAGATTACCAACAGGCGTGTCAACGCCATAGAGCACGGTAACTAATATATATATAGTTTTAATTTCATATTTGATAGAATTTTATACTCTATTCCTTTCCATTCCACCTTATGGTGGAACGTGCCCTGAGTATATCTATGAGAGAGGAACTGTTTGGCGCATGCAAAGCCAACCAGCTCAACGTGGGCCTATTTCAGAGCATGTTAGCTGATCAATCATCAGATACAGCTAGCATGCTCTACCGATTCACATACAAGCTGGTAAATGAAAGTGCTTGGGTAATTGTGATTGTCTTTTATAGAGAGTACTATGGAGCTGACATCATCGTTAAGCGACGCAAAGCTCCTTAAAAAAATTGAAAAAAAAAAATTATACACTATTTAATTACAGTCGAATTTCGACCTCAACTGGCAATTAGTTCCTGCGTTCCTTGTTTGAGCAACATTTTGGGTTTAATTTCAGATTATAAATAGAAATATGTCAGTCACAACCATACATTAGTGTAACGAACAAGCAGTTAAATATAATTAATTACTTGTTCTTAGATAAGTATGTCAATACAATAATCTTAAAAATAATGCAGTAAACATTAGCTCTGTTGAAATTGCTGATTTGTGTGGTACTATACTATACTACACACACTACTATAATTGATTTTTGTTGACAAAGTTTGGAATAAATGGCTTTTTATACTAGACTACGGAAAGTGAGTGGATCGACATGCGCTCGACCAAATATTTTTCAGTTTTCAGCGAATCAGTTCAACAGCGAAATTTGCCTGTGATTTCACAGCCGCGGCACCTACACTCTTCCCTTAATTGATGTCGCCCAAAACAGCCGGGAGTTAGTAGCGATGCTGGATCAATACAGTTTCGCTTTTGCATCGATGCAGAAGCGATGCTGAATCGATAGTATGCAATTGTATCGCGCGTATTTGCATACGACAAACGGTCAAAAGCAGCGATGCAGACGCACGTTAGCGAAACGAGCCACTGAATCGCTGCAAAAACCGCCTCAGGGGGTTATATTACCGCGGAAAATATTCGTAACATTAAAATTAATAGGCGTCATCACGTTTCAGTGATCATCCCCCGATTGGAGCGCACACTCGCCTACATCATCTCAGAGCTGGACGAGCTGGAGCGCGAGGAGTTCTACCGCCTCAAGAAGATCCAGGACAAGAAGAAGATCATCAAGCAGAAGGCTGAAGCGGTTAGTATAAGTACATTTTATAATGCTAATCAACCCATACAATTAATGTGTTAAAAACAGTGACATATGGCACGGAAACGTGGTCTCTCACTATAGGCCTCATAAGAAGGCTCAAGGTTCTTCTATGCAGAGCGCTATGCTTGGAGCTTCTCCACGAGATCGAATCAGAAATGAGGAGATCTGTAGACAAACCAAGGTCACAGACATAGCCAAGAGGATTAGCAAGCTGAAGTGGCAGTGGGCGGGGCACATAGCCAGAAGAACTGACGGCCGTTGGGCAGAAAGGTTCTCGAGTGGAAACCAAGCACTGGAAAGCACAGCGTAGGACGGTCCCCCACTAGATGGAAAGACGACCTGATAAAGATTGCTGGGAGTCGTTGGGGGCCGCACAAGATCGGTTGCTCTGAAAATCTATCGGGAGGCCTATGCTCAGTGGTGGACTTGTTAAGGCTGATGCAAGGATTTTTGACTTTCACATACCGTGGTTTACTAACGCTAGAATAATTAAGAAGTGGATTGTAATCACTCATAGATTGCGCTCCGGACATATGCCTTTAAACACCTTTCAATATTTTATGATTAAAAGATAAAATACAATTAGAACAATTGTAATACTTGTAAGGTAATAGAAGATGTATACTACCTTTTCACAAAGTGTGTCCGGATTCAATCTATGAGAGAGTTGTACAGAGTGTTAAAAGTCAACCAGGTCGATGTAGGCCTGTTTCAGAGTGTGCTAGCTGAACAAACATCTGACTCAGCTCTGCCATGCTCTACCGGTCCACATACGACCAGGGGGCCAATTCACGTGAAACATTTATAAAAACATAACGAAAGTTGACCCGGTGGCTAATTATGTAAAATTTGCATAGCAGTACGAAAAGTAAATGGATCGCGAAACGTCAAATTGCACATAGAAACTAGCGCTACCAGCAAACGGACAGCAACTATTTTCCCATGGTAAATTTGACGTTACGCGACTGATTGCTTGTGGTGGCACTGTTGTTGCTAATTTTATATAATTAGGTGGTCGAATGAGATTGGATTATGAATTGAATATATTTTGGCATTCTGCTCAAATTCATATTACAATATTAGCTTGATTGATCTAGCGAAGCGAGATCTCCAAATCAACTTGGGCAAATCGGCGTTGTATGTATGTATGTGTGTCCGACTTTCGAAGCGTTGATACAATCATCGTGAAATTTAGTATATAGGTAGGTAGTGATGGCACAATTTTGGTGTGACTCAATGAGCTAAAAATATTGAGGGGTTGTTGAGATATTATGGTTCAAGAGGAGTAAAAAAAAATGAAAATGATACTATTAGGTCAAATAGGACGTCAAATGAAAGGTGATTAGTACATTTGAACCCCGTTTTTATTTTTAGTTTAATTTTTGTAGTTTTTGAGTTATTAGCCATAATAAAAACCAAACTTTGACAAAATTCACAGGGTACACCAGTGACCCCACGGTGCTGAAATTTAGTATGCGTTTAGCTTTAGTGACACAAATATAGGGAAAATTCAGAAATCCAGAATAACAGCAATTTCTACCCCTAAAAAGAGTAACCACATAACTCTAACTTCCGTTACCTGTAATATGAATGAAACTGTAGGTCAAGTTGTATGGTTATGCTTTTCGGGGCACTATTTTGATAGTCGATTACAATAATATTTTTTTGTTTTTATAGGAGACTTGCGAGATCTCAGTTCGGGGCGAACCACTAGTATAAATAAAGTATAATCGCATGTCAGTCAACACATACCATTGTATTGTCAGTTACGTGAATACCGTTTAGGACATTTAACATGATGAGACTAGATCGGTACTCGAATTTTACTATTTTGAGTTACGGGAATTGCCCGGAGAAGGAGGATATTCTGTAGACAATTATGAACCTGATATCGTCCCATAAAACGACGCAAATTCCCTAAAAAATAGATTGACAAAAATCCTCTCTATCCAAATGTTGTCTGGAAGAGAACGCTTCTAAGCGATAAGACCACCCATTTTACTATTTGCTTTATGTTTATATTGTGTACAATAAAGTGTTTTCATTCATTCATTAATTGACAAAGTTGTGTATTTATATTGATTGATTGAAAATATTTTATTGCACTTATAAAACTAGTACAAAGGCGAACTTAATGCTGTAGAGCATTCTCTTCCAGATAACCTTTGTGTACTGTAGATTAAGATGTGTAGGTAGTGCACAAAAAAGGGAAAAATGAAAATTTGCACAATGAAAATTTAATTGACCTCATAACCATACGATTTATTATTATTTTTATTTATATATATTATATATTTTTTATTATTATGTTATTGCAGAGAAAACAAGCCAAGCTCCTAGCTGGTGAAGACGTACGCGACGACGGAACCTCCGCGAATCTTCTGGACGAGGGAGACGAAGATCTCTTGTTCTAAACCCACACGTTTACCTTATAGCCGTTATAGTAGAATGCAGCTGTCGGAATGTACAAGTCGAAAGAGCTTTGTCTCGCACTATTAAAAAAAAAGACTTGGCGCCAAATTGTCTATGGCGTGAAAAGTACGCTTCTGCTAACATTTCTTTAATGTTGATATTACTGTGTACGAGTTGGATTGTATTGTAAATACTATCGAAAATATACCTTGTTGAATTGTATTACGGTCTAGAGCAGGTCAAACGGATCAAGTATTTGGCTGTTTGCTTAGGTGTATGTAAGCATTCCAGCGTTATTGTCTATTCAAAGCTTTTATCGATTAGTATGAAATCAAGATAAAGTGCAGTTGCTAAGTATCTATGGTTTCAATGTTGAAATAACATTATTTTAAGTGATCATGTAAATACAAGTTTGTGAAGCGAAATATTAAAAAAAATATGAGTAATTAATCATTTGTTTTATTTGTGGTTAAGCGGTTTTAAGGTCACAGCTCACTACATCAACCGGACACCCGACCCGCACCGCCTCGCCCCGAGCGGTTAGTATTCTTTATATGAAATTGTACGGACGTGACACCGCACGGCCCGCGTGTTGACCGCGCGCGGCCCGCGAGTGATTCACGCGAGCACAATGCGGCGGCGATGCTTCGCTCCCCGCCTACCCGTTATTTCCAGTCTTTCTTTCTAACGTGTCGGTGTCCACCCGTTGACCGCGCGAGGTTCACTGGTTGACCACGCGGCGTCCACTGGTAATAACTAGTCGTCTACCCGTGGCCCACCCGCTGTCAACGAGTGAACGCCGAGCGGCGAGGCGGTGCGGGGCGGGTGCCGGGTTGATGTAGTGAGCTGTGACCTTTAAGGTTGCTGGGGGCCGCACAAGGTTGGTTGCTCTGGAAGTCTATGGGGGAGGCCTATGTTCAGCAGTGAACGTCCGATGACTGATATGCTGATGAAGCTGTTTTAAATTGCAGTTAGTAACTGAACATTTAAGCTGAACATAGAACGGAGAACAGCACATCACAAACGAAATTCATAGACTTTTTTGGGCACAAGATAATAAGTATTTATGTCTTCTACGTTTTTCCAAAAAGTCAACTCCACAGCATCTTTAAGGTCATCTTTTAGGTGTCTTCTAGATCTTCGCACTTCGCCTTAGATCACATTATCGCTTACCATCAGGTGAGATTGTGGTCAAACGAAAATCTATTTGTGAAAAAAAAGCATACCATAGCTCCATGCGGATAGACTTGCCTGTCTTTTTAAGGTTTCTAGTCCATGTTTCTTCAAGAAGTTTAATGACTCGTCTGACTGAGTCAGGCGTTAGGCCGTCTCTTTTTGAGTATTTATTCTGAAACTTGATGCTGTCTCTGGAGTCCTGGAGCGTTACTTGTGAAACGCCTGTAGCTACATCTATCGCCACTTAAAATAACTACTTGGACAGCAGGCTAACCTACAGATAGCGCGTCACGTGAATTACACTGAGTAGTGCGATGGCGATATTTAACGGCAAATGGAAGAACTATCCTAGATCGCGCAAACGATATAATTATAGTACCTACCTACTTCCCAGCAAGACCCTGTTGGTAGGTAGAAACCTAGGACCCGAGCCACAGGTCGCTCGGTGGGAGATCTCCCATTTCGAGCAGTTTCAGTGTCATAGTTTTCGCAGCATTTTAAATGTTTGAGAGTCGCTCGATTGATAATTTTCAATCCTGCTCATAATCCGTCTTTATTCCTACCAACCAAATATCATCGCAATTGGTGTAGCCGTTACGACGTGATTGAGTAACCAATAAATATATATACAAACTTTCCCATTTATTATATTAGGTATCTACCTACCTAATGTGATTGGTGTAAAAGTGTGTAACTTACACATATTCAGGTATAAATCCTAATCATCCGTAAAACTACCTAGAAACGCATATAAACTAAATCTAACGATAGACAATTACGTACCTAGTTCATTTTAATTAACAATTTTACCTCCCCTTTGAGAGCAGAAGCCTACCAATCGGCCAACCGATCGCCCGACTGATCCACAGCTAGTGTTGTGCTGGTTATTCTCTGGCTACATGGCTACGAAAGGCACATATCCGGTAACCGGGCTGAATTATTGCAACTTCATTTACTATGACGACGGCCAGTTTGCGCAATGAATTTGGAACAAGCTTTTGTGATGTATCGGCAAGCACGTATGTAAGAAATGTGATGCTGTGATTTATACAAGGTGGGTTTGATGGAAAGGCTTAGATAAGGAGTAAACTCTGTGTATAAATCTGAGGACTTATTGTAAATTATTCGAAACAAGTTTCCGCCCGCGGCTTCGCACGCGTGGTTTGCCAATAAAAATTAGCCTATGTGTTATTTCAGGTTATGATCTACCGTCTACGTACCTACCTACATACCAAATTTTATCGAAATGTTCCGACGTGAAAGTATAACAAACATCCATACATATATACCTACAAACATTCGCGTTTATAATATTATTGGGATGATGTAGATGTAGTTAATCTCGAAAAGGGGTCATTGGTATTGGTTCTATCCATTAAACAAAATAACTTATCTAAATTAAATAATTTCATGAATTTTGCTGTCCGCCTTCTTAGAGAAGCGTGCGCCTACCTTAGAAGTTTATGACTATTCCAGTAGGTAGGTACGTACTTAAAAGATGTTTGACCTAGGATTTTGCGCCTAAACAGCTGATATAAAAAAATTACTACATAACAAAAAAATCGATATGAAAAAAGTTCTAAAACAAACATTGTTCGTTTGAGTGAGGATAATGGGGTTTGTATACATATTCCGAAGTACCATGTACATCTAAATAGCCTTAATAAGGCTTATTCCGTATCGGAATTGATTGAAGGTAGATTACACAATTTGGAGGAAGGTACATGAAAATCTCATTTTATGATTATACCCTCATTAGCTGATTAATGTGACGATACCAAATAATACCAATACCTATCTCTGCCGCTAAGCAGCATTACTGTGTTTCTGGACGAAGGGTACCTATGGTTGCCGGTTAAATTACAGGCACATGAGGCTTTACACCTGTATGCCTTAAGTTGATGGACGCAGCGCGGGTAGGCGATGGTTTCCACTTAACATCAGGTGGGCCATAAGCTTGTTCCATTTCCATGTGTACTATAAAAAAACCAAGGTTCTAATTGTGTATGCGTCTCTCCAGAGGGGCAGTACTCGCTCGTCTTTCTCATTATAGGCACCTAACAAAGAATAAAAAGTAATTGCTCAGAACCGGCCGGCGGCAGCTCAGTTATAATCAGTTGTCGCGCGAATTACATCCCTCAAGAAGACGTCGTATATCTTATCAATCAGATCAGCCTATGGACATAAGACATCAGAATTCGGGCCAGCTCCAACGGTATACTGAATGCGTTCTCAAACATTCGACTGTGAGTATCTAAACCATTGTTGTATGGTACATGCGTAGTACCTACACTAGATACTCACATACCACAATTTGACATCTGAAAATGAATTAAATAAGAAGTGTGGATTGTGGGATTAAATCATGGTCATAATTATTGATTAAAACGCGTATGTACCTACCTTTTGCCGAAACGTCGGGATAACAAATAATAAAGGTTCATACGCGATAAATACCCGTTTTAATCAATAATTATATACAGTGATCGCGAAAGTTTGAAAAATACTAAATCAAGGTCAGTCATCTCTCGCATCAGCCATTTACTGAATTCCTGTATAAGGCTCTAATAAGATCTCCCGTAGAAGCTCTACGATGTCTCGCCGCGCGTTCGTAGCAGAGTTTTTTGTTTGTTTTGCTTCTGTACGCAGCGTGTATTTTCTTTTGTAGATAAATACCTACTTGCGATAGTTAAGTTATATTTAATTTGCATAGTTTTATGTAATCAACGTACAATCAATTTATAATTAAGTAATTATTTTAAAAACAGGATCACCACGTGCCGTTTAATCGGTGTTACGACTTACGACTTGCAATGTTTCGGTTAGTCATGGTAAATATTATTATTATCTATATTTCATAATTAATTGACTGAAAAAGAAATCATTAGGCATCAAATTTACATTCGTTTATTAAATTTAAGCACTTATCATTAATTTAAGTTTTAACACATTTAATTTAAGTGGTACGTAACATTCAAATTAAGAAAATGATATACATCCTGAACATTAAAAAAGTCAGGTTTCTCGCTTGGTTCATAGAATATCTCTATTCACGGAGTTGAATGGGGGTCGATAGCGGTGGCAGGGTGGCGAAGTGTGGTTCGCTGTAAACGTCAACGGTGAGCAGTCTTTGTAACAGGATAGATTTGAGAATGGACTGTAAAAACGGGATAATCGGTACCGACTGGTTTTGAGAAGTGCGTTGGACAAAATGCAATGTTCGTAACCACGACCTATTCTAGATTCTATGGATTTCATTGAATCCACTGAGAAAAACAATGCCCTTTCGTGGTTTTATTCTCTGATAGCACAGAATAATCGGTTCGCCCGAACTGATATCTCACGAGATTAAAAAAAATATTACTTGTAACCTTTGTCTATTAAAATAGTGCCCCTAGTTTTTTATGCCACACAGAATTGTACCATCACTACCTACCTATATATCAAATTTAAAATTGATCGGATCAACGCTTCGAAAGTTATCCTCGGGACAAACAAACATACATACACACTTGATTTGGAGATTCGATTCGTCCAATTAAAAATTCGAAAACAACTCTGTCTGTCTGTTTGTTACGTTTTCACGATTAAACCGCTGAACTGATTTTGATGAAATTTGGTAGGTATATTGAGATATTAGGCTACAGTTTATTGCAAAACCACGCTAGCGAAGCCGCGTTCGGTAGCTTGTTATTTATATGCAATAGGTAAACGTATTTTAACCGATATAAAATTAGTCCTGTGGTATGTACTCAACTTACGATCCGGAGATTGTGATTTCGAATCCCAGCTGTGCATCAATGGATTTTTCATCACTCATGCCCTGAATGTTGGTCATTGTAAACTCTACTACGGTTCCGGAAATGCGATTTACGGCCGTAAGTAAATTTGCAAATAGAATGCATACTATTTTAATTAAACTAAAACGAAATACAATCTCCATGTCAAATCCTTATTTCTATTTAAAAATTAAAGAGGCGACATTCATAATATGCTATGATGAAATACAACCTCCACGACAAATCTTTATTCTGGCCACAGTCTAGTGTGGAAAAAAATAAAAACCGGTAAAGTGCGAGTCGGACTCGTGCACTAATGATTCCGTACCATTATCTATAAAAACAGCAAAAAAATCATGTCTGTCCCATGTGTGTTTATGGGAGCCCCACTTAAATATTTATTTTATTCTGTTTTTAGTATTTGTTGTTATAGTGGCAACAGAAATACATCATCTGTGAAAATTTCAACTGTCTAACTATCACGGTTCATGAGATATGGCCTGGTGACAGACGGACAGACAGATAGCGGAGTCTTAGTAATAGGGTCCCGTTTTACCCTTTAGGTATGGACCCCCAAAAACAATGGATACCGGGAACCCAAATTTTATTTTTAGCAACGAACTTTTATAAACATACTTTCATATACATATTCGTGATGAAAAGTTGTTTTAAACAAGGGCTGTAAGCGATCTATTGTACACCCAAGATATTATTGTGTACGATGGAGAGAATGCGAGTGAGGACGCTAATCGCGGGTGTTATTGATCGCTTATAATGTACGTTAATAATGTTAATAATTCCTAAATATACGTAGAAGCTGGGCGAGTAGCCGACTGAAACGCAATAGATTGCGGGCTCAAATTACTTATCACAATTACAAGCTTGTAAAAAAAATCAAAACACATTGAAATAGGAACATCCGTTTGGGAGCATGATGCCACCCCAGTTCAATATAAACAAGTAATTAATATAAAGTAAATAAATAAATATTGCTGGACATTTCACACAGCGCTATCTAGCACCAAACTAAGCAGAGCTTGTACCAGGAACCAGATAACTGATAGAATACTTATATACTTTTTTTTTGTAAATACATACATACTTATAATATATAGAAAAACAACCAGACCCGGAACAAATATCTGTATCAATGTTTATTGGTTCCGCGGCGGGAATCGAACCCACTACCTCCTGCGTCTCAGCCGACTGTTCGCCCACTGCGCCATGGAGGTCGTATTAATAATATCTTATTGTAAGTTATTGAATTTCATTCCAAAAAGATTTCGTAAATTAACGTGAATCACAATAAAAATAAGTAAAACATCATCATCATAACAGCTATAGGACGTCCACTGCTGAAAAAAAACCGTTTCAAATATAAATCAAATACTTACATAGGTAATTAATGAAATAACTAAAAGACAACAAATTGCTCAAAGAGTCTGCTCGAACTGCCAACGTTTAACTGTTTTATTTTATTATTATTAATTTGAATTGTATGACATTTGATAATTTTGAATATTGTTCAATGTAATTTGTAAATATGTGATTTCAAATATGATTTAAGTACATGATTGTTCTGAACGAATGAAAAGAAAAGAAATGATTTTTTTGAAACATTTTATGTTTACAGAAACCTTTGTTCGCCAAAGAATTTTATAACACCTCTCTTTGTGCATCTGAGGTTAAAAACAAAGGCGAACAGGTCATACGGTAGTAGATAGGAGCGGAGGAGGGCGACAAAGGGATCCAAAGTTGCGAATTAAACCTGCTACAGAAAGACGAATGGACACCCTTGATAACGATCCCTTTCCCTATATTTAGGACGTGAAATTATTATAAGCTTGGCGTGGCAGATTTATATGGTATTATTATTATAGAGCACAGTTTGGCAAAAAAATATTGAAAACTAGTTGACCCGCCCGCTGCTTCGCACATTTGAAATTTCCCATTCCCGTGGGAAATTCGTGATAAAAACTATATAAAACACTCTTGTCATGATGACCTACGCAGCCGAAACGTGGACACTTTCGGTGGGACTGGTCCACAAACTGAAAGTCGCTCAGTGAGCTATGGAAAGGGCTATGCTCGGAATTTCTCTGAAGGATAGAGTCAGAAACGAGGTTATCCGACAGAGAACCAAGGTGACCGACATAGCTCTGAGGATCAGCAAGCTGAAGTGGCGGTGGGCCGGTCATATCTGCCGCAGAACCGATAACCGTTGGGGTAAACGTGTTCTAGAGTGGAGACCACGTCTAGGCAAGCGAAGTGTAGGACGCCCTCCGGCTAGATGGAGTGACGATTTGCGCGCTGTAGCTGGCAAGGATTGGATGAGAAGAGCTGAGGATCGGGCTCAATGGCGCACCCTCGGAGTGACCTACGTCTAGCTGTGGACTGTTATAGGTTGATGATGATGATGATGACTCTTGTCAAAGTGACGCGACATTTCATGCAAATGACTTCACGTCAACGAACGATGGTTAAATTATATGGATATTGTTCACACACAAAAAATGGGGGGGGGGGGGGGTAGTAGGAGGGTGAAAAATACTTTACGAACTAATCTTATACTTACCAAATATCGAATATTTACCAATAATTCGAAGGATGCGACCACAAACACCGTGATTGATAAATTCAATTAAGTACAAATGCAAGATATTGGAGGCGATTCTGTTGTTTACGCTGACTAACTAAAATTACAACCAAGAGACGACCTCCGTGGTGCAGTGCGCGAATAGCCGGCTGAGATGCAGGAGGTAGCGGGTTCGATCCCAACCCCGGAACAAATGTTTGCATGATCTACAGATATTTGTTCCGGGTCTAGTTGTTTCTCTATATGTTATAAGTAAGTATTTTCAAAAAAAATGTATATTTAAGTATTCTGTCAGTTATCTCGTTCCCATAGTACAAGCTCTGCTTAGTTTGGGGCTAGATAGCGCTGTGTGAAATGTCCAGCAATATTTATTTATTATAATTGTGTAACATACGAACGGTCTTATTTTGTTCACACTAAAGATCATGAGAATGAAATTTAAAGTGACATTTCTAAAATTAAGTAATTTTTGTTATGATGGTATGTTTGCGGGCTAGTTTTAGTGATCAATCAAATTGGTGTTGACTAAAACAAGCCCGCAAACACGCCTTCTTATTTAAAAATACTTACATTTAGAAATGTCACTTTAAATGTCATTCTAATCTTTAGTGTGAACAAAATAAGACTATTTGTATTTTACGCAATTTTAGTTGGTCAGCGTAAACAACAGAATCGCCACCATTCACGACAGATTGATATACTGGACTCGTGCTTGACACTTTTAAAAGCATTATCTGTAGGCTGAGACGTTGCGCTTGATATACTATAAAGTAAAAAGTTTTCATATACCTTATTTTCTATGGAGATGTCAACAGCGCCCCTAGCAGGAAGTTTATAAAACTAAGATAGGTAACTAACCTACCTATACTTCCTGCTAGGGGCGCTGTTCACATCTCCATACAAAATAAGGTAGGTATACGAAAACTTTATACTTTGTAATAAAGTATATCGAGCGCAATGCTCGCACTTAGCCTACTGAACTTGTCTGCGTTTTAATTTTGGCCTTGTGTATTATTTTTATTCTTAGATACATAACCTCCTTGTCCTACGGTGCTCTTTCAATTGCTTGGTGGAATACCTATTTTCACTTATTCCTTGACTATATTTTGTAACCCCGACTCAAAAAAGGTGTGTTATAAGTTTGACGCCTATCTCTGTGGCATCCGAATAGATCCATCCGTTTGGGTAACTCCTAAACGGATGGATCTATTCGGACGCGGTTTTTTATAGAAATCTCCTTTAACCGGGTTGGTTCTTAGCTACCTATGTCAGTTTTTAATTTAAATTTCTTTCTATTTTTTTTAATAGAAAAAATTTAAAACTTTAATGTGAGATATCCCAAAAATATGGTATTTTCGCAGATCCAAAATTTTTTAAATATATTTATCCTGCACCGCGTTTTCTATTATGCGTAGTGGAATACATGTTTTGACTAATTCCTTGAATATATTTTTTGCTATTGGGAACAGGCTGTACAGGGGGTAATATACTGACGATATTCAAGTGACGGTTTCACAAAACTAAAAAAAGACTTCTCGAAAAAAAAACTACCACTTGTATTATCAAATTTAAAGAAAATCGACTAAGTGTAGGTGATTAATTCGATATAAAACTTACTGCCTACTCTTGCAATCGACATCCAAAAAGAAAGGCCGATTTGATAATATCTCTTTCGGAAATGGCTGCGGGTTTTGGGTTAGAAAGGGACAACAAGAGATATCTCGAGACGTCACCAATACAGTATCTGTGGTTAGATGGCAAGCATTATGCAATAGCACAGCTCAGATTATACAAACAAACAGATGGAGCGTACGCAACAAACAGTATGACGCCACTTATCATTCATGTGTGCGTGGCGATTAGAAATAGCTCTGTAGGGACACGTGCATCAGTGTGCGTGTAATGATACCAGAAAAAGAAAAAAACTCCCTGTATTTTTTTTAATGTTCTTTTACGACAACAGGTTCTAAAATTTTATTTGGATACATGAATTTGTTACTAATTGAATACAAATTTGTGTGAGTATTAGGATTGAACAATTGTTTAATTAACTAGTTTATTAAACACTTAAATATTTCATGTACCATTGTAAACGCATTGTAAAATTACAGAAGAAATAATATGTGAAGATTTTTATAACTAGCGGTCCGTCCGGTGTTTATTGAGGTTTACATGGACTTTAATGTCCTCCTGGCCGAATTACGGCTACGGCGGCTATCTCGCAAGAGACTAGCCAACAACGCAGGATATATTCCTGACTCCGGACTGTTATTAGAATTTGAAAAATTACAATAACACTTTTTGGAAAAATGGACTTTATAATAATACTTTGGTTTTTTCTGTAGTAATTATTAAATAGTATGTATATATATATATATATATATATATGGTATAGTATTATATATTATTATATAGTATATTCATTTCATTAGACTGTTAAAAAAACATACATATGAATCCAAAATATTTATTAAAATCATAATTAATTATATTGCCAAAAAAATTAACCACCTTAATTTTGCACTAATTTCTTGTAATATTGCCGTTTGGCTTCTACATGTCGAGAATTAGTTTCTAATTTTGCTATATAG
This sequence comes from Philereme transversata, assembly GCA_963924445.1. Classification (NCBI taxonomy): domain Eukaryota; kingdom Metazoa; phylum Arthropoda; class Insecta; order Lepidoptera; family Geometridae; genus Philereme; species Philereme transversata. Next base: position 7,392,106 of record OZ004341.1, on the reverse strand, counting down.
TGCAATCGCACCATTAAATACTTTTCTATCAACAACTTCACCAGATTCACTCTGTGAAATTTTGCACATATTGAATATGATCTGGATTAACATATAGGATATTTTTATCCCGGTAAAATGTTCTGGTAGGATATTTTTCCCGAAGCGAAGCGAGGGCGGATCGCTATTACTTCTCTATATATATCATTTATTATATATGTGTATATGTATATGTAATGTATATACATTACATATATGTATACATACGGAACTAAATTGTTATACATATACAATTATATTTAAAATCCCGCATGAGATATTAATCACTGAATCACAGTAAACGGCAATAACATAATTATAGAAATACATACAAATTCGGAATAACAATTTAGGCGTGAGATTACGCGTGGGAATCGAACCCACGTCCGTACATTTAACAGTCAGGCTAGTTAACGCCTAGATCAACAGGTAGTTTCCCCAATTGAAGGGAAAACATTTTGCCGAAAACTGGCAACACAGTCGAACTAATGTCGAGGTTTTGTGTTTCGAGACAACCGTTTAATTATTGGGTGAATAAATAATAAAATCAATTAAATAATTTATAGTTACTTGTGAAATGATATTCCATCCACTTTATTTTGTTTTTGGGAACAACTTTTACACCGTTTAATAACACAAGACGGCATTTTTGACAGAAAATAATGAATCACTCGAGACGTTCAAGCAGTACGACGCTATCTTTAGCACTGCCGCGAGATTGTATCCGCTTTTAAATTTGTATTCGCTTGTGTGGCTTCACTCGCACGTTCGGCGCGCTCTATCTGTTTGTTTGTATAATCTGAGTAGCACAACTTATGTTAAATAAAGTGTTTGTTTTTACATACCAAAATATATTTCAGATTTCTATAGTAAACATTTCACAAATTTATTTATTATGCTTATCAAAATAACCCCTTTCATGTTTCGCGTATATTATCAAACACCCTATAGTTACAACCTTAAGTTTTCATCGGTAAGGTTTTAGAAGTGATTAAAAATACTATAAGTGCACTTCAAACTTAATGCTAAAGATCATCTTCCAGATAAACTTGTTTATTACGTTTATACATGTGTCGGTAGTGCACTGAAAAGGATGTAATACAAATATACAAAAAAAAAACAATACCAATCTCGACTATAAACACGCCAGTTGAAAATTAATATATTCATTGTTAGTGTTACGCCGAGGCTGTTAAACAATGAGTAATAATCGAACCTTCTCGAACGCTTTTGTCTTGCTGTGTTATTGTTGCTATTGTTTGTGGTTTCGCAGAATGGGGAGTGGCCATTGTGTCGAGGGACCGACCCTTTCCTGGAAGGATCGACATCGTTCTCGAACAATCGAAATGTGTGCGATATAAATAGGCCGGAGAGATGGCCGGACAGTCAGTCCGAGTCTGAGTTAGTCTCAGTGAGTTATTCTCAGCGAGGCCCTGGAGGACTGACGTGGAGCAGGGTCTCGCGTGAACAGTAGTTGCTCGCGAGTCAGTCTGGATTAAGCTATACGTGCGATCATTTCGGTGACTTTAAGTGGTGCAACAGTGGTGTGAACTAGTGTGTTGTGATTACGTGTGACCAAGTTCGTGTATTCATCGTTTTAGTGTTGAATAAAAGTGTTATTTTGGTCAGACCGATTCCCATTATTTTATCCCGAACCCTCAGCTCGTAACAATTTGGTGTCAGAAGTGGGATAAAATAATGCCGGTTCTACCAAAGGATAACGTGGACGGTGTCAGGACGAGTGGTCAACGACAACAGGAAATGGATGAAAGGCGGTTTGGGGAGTCTCCGGTTCAAGAAGCTCGGCAGAGTCGTCAGCCGATGGAGATGAAATCAGCCGCCGCCGAATCATTTGGAGCATCATCATCATCATCCGTGGGGCAAGCTCCTGTGACAGGCGATCTCGCTGCTATTATGGCCATGCTTTGTCGTCAACAAGAAGAGCAGCGACGTTGGCAGGAAGAACAGCGACGTCAGGAAGAAGAGCAGGCTCGGTTGCAGGAAGAACAGCGACGTCAGGATAAGGAAGAGCAGCGTCGTCAGCAAGAAGAGCAGGCTCGGTTGCAGGCCGAACAGTGACGTCAGGATAAGGAAGAGCAGCGTCGTCAGCAAGAAGAGCAGGCTTGGTTGCAGGAGGAAGAACGCCGTCAGCATAAAGAAGAGAAGCGTCGTCAGCAGGAAGAGCAGGCTCGGTTGCAGAAGGAACAGCGACGTGAACAGGTGGAGCAGACTCGGTTGCAAGAGGAACAGCGACGTCAGGATAAAGAAGAGCAGCGTCGTCAACAGGAAGATCGGCGACGTTGGCCATAAGAGCGTGCTCGACTGATGAGGGAATCGTTCGGTTCATCTGGAAAGGAATTCCAGGAAGTGAAAGAACAGATAGAAATCATGAGAGCCGTGTTTTGGAGGCTGCAATTGGGATCGCTGATGAGAAAGGGACTCTGGGTGTCCTGAAGTACTGGAGACGGCAATGTGGCTCCTCTAGTTGCTACATCTTCAGCGCGAGGTGCGCCTAAAATTGTTCGTGTTGATCGGCTGCCGCGATATGGGGCTAAGAATGCTCGGGACGAGCATGTTTTAGGAGGGGGCAGTGTTACGCCGAGGCTGTTAAACAATGAGTAATAATCGAACCTTCTCGAACGCTTTTGTCTTGCTGTGTTATTGTTGCTATTGTTTGTGGTTTCGCAGAATGGGGAGTGGCCATTGTGTCGAGGGACCGACCCTTTCCTGGAAGGATCGACATCGTTCTCGAACAATCGAAATGTGTGCGATATAAATAGGCCGGAGAGATGGCCGGACAGTCAGTCCGAGTCTGAGTTAGTCTCAGTGAGTTAGTCTCAGCGAGGCCCTGGAGGACTGACGTGGGAAGGGTCTCGCGTGAACAGTAGTTGCTCCCGAGTCAGTCTGGATTAAGCTATACGTGCGATCATTTCGGTAACTTTAAGTGGTGCACCAGTGGTGAAAATTAGTGTGTTGTGATACGTGTGACCAAGTTCGTGTATTCATCGTCATCGTTTTGAATAAAAGTGTTATTTTGGTTAAATCGATTCCCATTATTTTATCCCGAACCCTCAGCTCGTAACATTAGAATCAACCTAGTTCGCCGTTACCTAATACATACTTCTTTTTCCACACAAGTATATAAAAACTTCTGTAACTCAAAGCTCATAACTAACTATAAGGTTTCCCACTTATCATTCCCTCCGCCATTTTTTTCAGAGCGATACTCAAACTAGTTCACTAGGGTTGGATACAGTACATTTGTATCAGTAGAGTGGTTATACATCTGTTGGCTGTTCAACACGTTTTTCCTCCGATATGCTAGCGGTTATAGCTTGGAAAATGAGGAGACGACCAGTCGGCCAACGAGTCGGCCGATCAGTCGAACGACTGTATCATTTTCCTAGCCAGTAAGTTGTTATAACAAGATGGATAGGTAGATATTCAGTTTGTTAGTAAGATGTTGCGTTTTTCTTACTGTTATTTTGTTTTCGATATACCTACTTTTTATTGCGCATTAAAAATTACAATGACAACGAAATACACATATGTAAAGGTCACAGGGCGGTCTTATCGATCTCTTCCAGACAAACTTTGGATGGACAGGACAACAAAAATCAAGTTTAAAAGGTATTCCTAACTAGCTTCAGCACACGGCTTCGCACGCGTGGTTTGTCAATAAAAAGTAGGCGATGTCTCAATCCAGTCATACTCGTGTATGTACTTACGCGTACCTATATCGCAATAGGTTCAGTCGACGTTACGACGACGACGTGAAAGTGTAACAAACAAACAAATTCGCATTTATAATATTAGTATGATATTGACGACCTCCATGGCGCAGTGGGCGAATAGACGTTTGAGACGCAGGAGGCAGCGGGTTCGATTCCCGCCGTGGAACAAATGATTGCATGATCTACAGATCCGGGTCTGGGTGTTTTATATGTATATCTATACTAAAATTATAAAGAGGAAAAATTTGTATTTTTGTATCTTAGTAACGAATAAACTCAAAAACTACTGGCCCGATTTCAAAAATTCTTTCACCATTAGAATGCTACATTATCCATGATATTAGCTATATTTGTTGTTACTAGCAAAAATTGCGATTCCTACAAAAATTTCAATAATACCCAAGGTGTAAAAAAATTAGTCATAAACAATGTTTAAAAAATAAATGTCCACCCGTGCGAAGCCGGGACGGGCCGCTAGAATTTTATATATGTATTTACAAAAAAACAGTATACCTATAAGTATTCTATCGTTATTTGGTTCACCTAGTACCAGCTTTGCTTAGGTTGGGGTTAGATAGCGCTGTGTGAAATGTCCAGCAATATTTATTTATTTATTCGATAATCTGTCGAATAAGTAGTTAGGGTTTTCTATGATAAGTTATTATACCCAATACAGAAAACCGCACCGCAGTTGGTTAAAATTTCGGTAGCAACGTAACTCTGAAATCTCTCTAAATGGTGTTTTATTATTCTGTCAATAGATGGCGCTAGAAGTCTGCAAGATGCGGATAAGAGAGTACATTGGAAGAGAGCGTTATCAATAATTTATTTCGCTATCTAGGGGTTATCCATTCGAATTCTACTACTAAATATCTCTCTCAGTCTTTATAGAGTTACTGTTACAAGCTTACCTTACCTATCTAATATTTGCTTGATCAATACTGTTTCTAAATTATGAATGAGCTAGTTTGGTACCCTATCTGGGTCAACGCATAATGTAATTAAGTTCTTTATTATTTCAATATCAAAGAATTTAAATGTTCGTACATTAGTATGCATGTAAGCTAGAACACATCTTTGTGAAAGGCCATTTAAAACTCATAGGCCGAACAGAACGCGGGTAGCAGAAACTTTTGACATTTCGGAAAACCCACCGCTAGTCCCCTCGTGAACTAATGAATGAACACATATTGTACGATTTATGTAAGTTGACCTACATATTGTTTGTGCTTTTTTTAAGCAAATCTGCTATTATAAAAATAAGGATATGAGTTTGGTAGAGCAATGACTAATCTTTTGTTTCAAAACTAAATACAACATTGATGTAGTTTTGAAAAAATGATTACGAACTTTAATATCTAATGGCGAGAAACATTATACATAGGTACTTACTTACTTTTTTGTATGGAAGAGTAGTTATAGGTAGGATAGATAGGAACAGATTCGGTTCTAAAGTAGCTTTTACTACTATAGCAAAGCTTCCAGTAGCTTTCAAAATAAGGAAATCGAATTGTCATTCATTCATTCGCTCACTCTAGGTGATTCATCATAATCGGTAGCTTTGAAAGAAAATAAAATTATTTTCTTCTATATTGGAATATTAAATGAAACGGAACCTAAACATACCATCATCAAGGTTGTATGGAAAGCGATAAGACCTCCTATTGTACTATTTGCTTTGTGTTTTCTATTTTCTTTGTATTTTTTTTTTGTTTATATTGTGTACAATAAACTGTTTTCTTTCATTCATTCATTCATCATCATATCAGTAACATGACGTCCACTGCTAAGCCTAGGCCTCCCCTATAGATTTGCGGTGGCCGTGGAGGCCGTCCTACTCTGCGCTGCTAGGTACTTTATTTACCTTTGAAATGAAATATGCAACAAAAGCACGAAAACATGGTAACTGTCCATTTATTAGTAGGTCGAAGCTAAACAAACAAAAGGAACTTTTAACATTTTGCATTGCCACATTGGCTGCGTTATGGTTCCCCTGTGGGGTTTTAGCCCGTTATTTTTCATCGACATGGTATTACGGGTAGCAAATTACTTGCGAGTAAGTACGAGTTTTTAAAAACTGGGGAATTTTCATTCTATTTTCGTTGTTACTCTAGAGTAAGATATCTAAATATCAAGTGAGTTAATTTTGTACAGGGTGCTTTAAAATGTATGTACCTACCTACTAACTGACCCGCCGCCCGTGACTTCGCACGCGTGGTTTCTCAATAAAACAATACCCTCATTGTGCGCAATCGATTAAAAAGTAGCCTATGTCTCAATACAGGTTATAATCTATATAAATACCAAATTTTATCGAAATCGGCCAAGTCGTTTAGTCGTAAAAACGTAACAAACAGACAGACACAATTATTTTCGAATTTATAATACCTATGAATGGATCAATTGGTAAAAAAATAGTTAATTATGATAAAAAATGTTTATCACCAAGTGGTGATAAATGGTTAATAAGTGAATTTGAATTGAATTCATTTGAAACTTAGGTCAATCTTTTTGTAAATGTTTAATATTCATTTATTCTCAAAAAGATAATAATTATCACTTACATGGGAATCAGTACACATAGATAAGATATTGTAATTCGTTCTAGTTATGGTAGGTAGGAACACAATTCATTCATTCGTTAGATAATTACTTTATTTAGTAAACATTAGTTATATGTTGAGCGAGTTTAGTTTTAAATGCGTTAAATGAGCTTTCATTTTTATATCAGATGGTAATTTATTATAAAGCTGTGCGCCTTCGTGAACTATTGTTTTTTAGCCATATAGTTCGTACGACTTTTAGGTGGTTTTTCAATAAAACCTATATATAGCTATATATAGCCTATGTCCCTTCCCAGGATATAATCTATGTCCTTGCAAAATTTTTTTACGATCCGTTCAGCCGTTTAGTCGTGTAAAGGTAACAAACAAACTAACAATAATCCGAATTATGTATGTATTATATATATAAACCTTCCGCTTCAATCACTCTATCTATTGATGAAAACGTCATTAAAATCCGTTGAGTAGTTTAAAAGATCTAAGTATGTAAAGATAAAGAAGATGAAACGAGAAGGTAATATTTGTTACTGTAATCTTAAATTACCTTCTCGTTTAATTTTCATATTACGTAGCACTAATTTAAAACTAAATTTTATAAATTATTTTAGAACGTTTTGTGACATATGGAACATACCAAACGAACCCAAATATTTCCGTAAATAATAACTTGTGATTTTTTAAAAATATTTTTCCGTAAATAGTGATCACTTTTATAGTTAAGTACATATATTTTTTCCGCGAAAAAGAACAAATCGTGCACTGTAGGGTTAAATTATTGTTCTTGGTTAGTTAGTTTTAACCTTTATTTACACTTTTTATCAGCATAGGGTGGGTGATTTTCATCCCCTATATTTGCATGTGGGCTAAGGAGGGGTAGCTGAGTACCAAATTAGTACCTACCCAATTGTATTTGATTAGTAGGTATAAGTTATTTGTTGTAAGCAACTACGAGAATATTAGATATAGCTAAATTTATAAAAATTATCCAAGTAATAGCGAACCAGACTGAATTTGACCCCCGCAATGCAACCTTTTAGAACATCAATTAGTTTTATTCATCGATATATATGTACTACGCACTAGATATCGCGATCCGAACACTCACTCTGTTCCACTGAACTGTACTGCAATCCGTATACCTTACTTTAGTGCGGCTTCGACATTCACGCAGTTTGGACGCGTACGGAGCGGCACTACGAGAATTCTAATCAAAGTATGTTAACTACATACTTTGATTAGAATTCTCGTAGTACCAATAATTTTACTTACTTGACTACTGAATTATTATTTATATCATACTTTATGTATGACATAAATAACTTACTTACTTACTACGAGAATTCTAATCAAAGTATGTAGTTAACATACTTTGATTAGAATTCTCGTAGTAAGTAAGTTATTTATGTCATACATAAAGTATGATATAAATAATAATTCAGTAGTCAAGTAAGTAAAATTATTGGTTGTTCAAATGAATAAATAGGCAATAATATCGTAATACCACAATAGAAAAAGAATTGTTTATTATAATGCCACGCCATCTAAAATCATAGACTAAAATATGCAGATATTCTATTACAAAACCGATTGTAGGTGTGACTATGTATACAGTATATGACTGACATAGTATATGACTGTATATGTGACTGAACACGGACTTGACGTGGTGTTTTTAGTAAGTGTTTTAATTTGTTTATGTAAATATTTTCTAGACAGTTTGATATGTTTTAATATTTATTTTAGGATCTTTCTTTTTAGTATATAATATCTGTCAAAGGTCAGAAAATATGACAACGTGCGTAATTCGATACTGCAAAAATACATCAAGAAGTGTCAGTGAATTATCAGGTGATAGTTTAATTTCAAACTATTGTTAACGTACTTGAGCTTAAAGTATGAATAACAATTCATTTTATTTTACTATTCTACTTTTCCATATTTTCAATTATTACATTACTATTATACATTTTGAAATAGAGTATGAATTCTAATGAAGTTTTGTAGGTACAAAAGCTGTGTCACGACTGTGGTGTAAAATCTATAGGGACGACAGGGAATTACACTAAGTTGAACGGAACGAGTAAGCGACATGAATTTCATGGCGCTTACAACGTTTTGGTCGCGAGTAAACTAAACTCTATAAGCAATCTAGCGCTGCATGTTTTAATAGTATGGTCACATTAATAATGTTTTAGCGCTGCAGCGAACTTTAGTTCTAACTCACCAGCAATTGAACAAACTTTTTTCAAGAATGTTCTTGTCTATCGGTAGAATATATGTCTATTCTATATATGGTTTTATTCAAGCATTTATCTAATTCATGGAAAGTTGAATTAGATATTATTTCGTCCTTGGAGGTGATTTCACATCTAATAACCGCAGGTTTTGTTGTTACGCGAAACAATATCATCGTAAATACTTAAATAAATCAATCCTGAGAAATATGATTAACCTTGTATTACAATATGGTCAAGCATTGTAAAGTTAACCTACTGTAATTATGTCTAATCATTGCAAAATCAGCTCTATTCTCAGGCTCATATTATTCGATATCGAGCGTGGAATTTCTCTTTGTGTCCCTTCCACTCAGGTAATAATAAAATAAAGAGATTACATCTTTGCGTAAGCAACAATAGGGCCTCCTGTTATTTTACTAGGGTGCAGTCGTGTACCAAAACCACCCCTATTATGTTTAGATATGGTGTAAATTCGTTTAGTAAGATTTTAAATTTGATTATAACAAAGTAGGATTGTTTTGATAGGTAATCGGTTGTTCGAAAGCATTTAAACCTGGGTACCAACTACCACCTGTTAACTTATAAGTTGATTGCAATTATTGATAGTTGTGTTTAAATAGTTGAGAACATTATCCAATTTCCATATTGTTATAAACAGAGGGGTTAAATTTTTTTATTTTGTAACTCTCATATACAGAAATTTACGTAGAACCAGATGGCGCCACAGGTAAAATAAGCACTCGCTTCTTCTTCTTTCGAGTCAACGATTCACATCACAATCACATTATGGATGAATAAAAATTTGCCACTTCTATTGCGTTGTCAATGGCTAAGTTTAAGCCGTCTTTTGTGCAGATGGTAGGGCACAGAGGACAGATAAGCATGTGGGCCATGCTATGAATCTTTATAAAAAGCCTACTATACGATATCGGATTATTTGGATGATAGAGAAGCTTGGGATTGAAATTGCTCCAACTCGTTCAAAAATGTTACAACTTATACGTATTTTTTTATACTTATTCAACTTAATCTAAGGTTTACTTGATAATAGTTAAGCATTTTTTTCATCTGAATAGCAATAATTATGGATATGCGATGACTGATTACTCGCCTCACACTTGAACTAAAAACGAAATAAAACTATATAACGGATGCGACCCAAGAATGCAAGCCGATAGTGATGTGATGTGACTCACTCCATCACCGGCCACCTCGAAGCTTCAACTCGACCAGCTCTACCAAACCTCTTATTTAATCAAAACCCCCTCTTATTTCCTTAGAGATAGAGTCCTCAAGATGGGACGCCGTAATCCAGTTTATGATAGCATAACCGCAAAATTATGATTGCTGCTCGAAAACTCATTTCAAGATCGTAACATCTGTTATTTGTACTCTAACTTCTGCAACTTAAGAGTCGTTTTTGAAGTTGTTTTTTTTGTAGGAGGATAGATGGCAAGAAGGTATTTGAGTGAAGTTTAGACTACATTCCGTCGGTAAGCTAAGCAGTGCCGTGCCGTATTGTTCACCGTTTGGCTTTTAAACGATGTAAATCAACAATTAATCTAGTTTACTAGATTTTAGCGGCTAAGATACGATATTCAGAGCTAAAAAGCGCAAGTCTAATTCGCGCACCGTAAATTTTTTTTATATAATACTACAAATTAACGATTTTCCTTTACTTGGGCTGGGAGATCTTGCTTCTTGCCAAATTTCACGATTCTAGGTCAACGGGAAGTACCCTATACTATATAGGTTTTGATTTATTTGCAAGTGTCAAAATATGCGACATAAATGACTGTATTTTTTGATTGCGTTGACATTTACAGCTTTAAGAGACCGTATGATCTAAGTAGGTATTTGATATTAATTTCAAATTTATACCTCCACGTGTTCCTGAGAAAAAGGGTCTTAACAGACAGACAAATAGACGGACAGCGAAATGATCGTGTAAATAGGGTTCCTTTTTACAAGTTTTTTATTGTAATGTAGGTATGTAGGTATGTTTGTCCGGGTGGAATCTTGCAACTGAAGTTTAAACCCGTTTCCCTCAACCGATTGAGCTGAAATTTGGAATACATATGTAACTTCGGTGACAATGCAATAATATTGTACGATGGAGGTGATCTCATGATGGAGACGGATGCTAGACAACGAAACTTCTGAATGGATTATAGTAGGCTACTAGTGTTTGGGCTCATTTGAATCTGCTTGCGGTTCCGATTATGAATTTTATTAAAGCTTGTTTTGAAAAAGTAATTATTCAACAAAAAACTTATTCCATTTGAGCATGTCATCCAATTTTTTTTTCAATAACGAATAACTAAATATCTTATTAGATAGTGAAATAATACCGTTCAATCTTTTAAAGAAGGTTTTTAGTAGAAAGCTAGTAACAATTTTTTTATATGTAGATATTGTAATGTAGTTTCTACTTCGGTGGTAGAGACGCATAGGCGTAGGTAAATATTAGCTTTTTGTCGGTTTTTGCACTGAAACTGTTACAAAATTGATGTTACATGGAACAAAGACCAATTTTATCTTTATTAACACATATTTTTTGTTGGCAGGCTACCGTGAAAATATACTTACTATTATTTATTTGTTTATTCATTATAACAACAACGGATCAATTTTGTTAATAAAAAGCTTAAATCTAGACAGTTAGAACTTAATTACTAATTGCGATTTAGTCCTCTGCGTGAGCTTCCACATCAGAGGACAATCGAGTTTGTTGCCGATGATGTTCAGGATGGTGTTGCTGCTCTCGCGTACCGTCCAGAGTAGTGAGGCTGTTTTTTTACGCCAGATGGCATCAAAGTTGTTTGCGCGTGCTTCGGTAAACATGTCTGAGGCACTACAGAAGCGTGGAAGCCGTAACAGCGCCCTGAATGCATGCTATACTATACCTACCAAGTTTATTTTTATTATAGCTATTTGGCATAAAAGAAGTGATTATGTATTTATAGTATGTAAGTATTTAGAATAGGTTACTGGGATGATAAGGTAAATAAATACAACTATTGTATCTGAAAACTAGACTAACAAGTAACGTTTCAAAAAAATACTATCAACTTCACAAAACAAAAAATCTAAATTTGCCGAATCTTTAGCAAATTGAATAGTTTGAAGATTTTCTCATAGACCCCATCATCAGATCTTAACCATATTTATATAGAACTATTATTGAGGTACTTTACTTACCCCTTTTCAAACAAAAAAAAGAATCAATCCAACTTCGAATCAATCGAAGAATCGGTCAACGTGGTAAATCACTGATATTAATGGAAAATAAAACTACGAATTGAGCACCTGTTCCTTTTTTGAACTCGGTTATAAAGGCAATGAGAGGTTTTATCGCTAAGAGTGTTGCAAACGATCTATAGATAGCTCAACTGTTCCAGATCGTTACTAGACGGTGTCCCTCACTCATTGCTGAATTGCAGAGCTTATGCGTTGACCCACATAAGCGCTCTCGAATCACAAAAAATAACACGCCGTCGCTAAAATAATCTTGAAAACGCGATTGTCTCCTAATATTTATAACGACCTTGCTTTTTTGTACCGAAACATTGTGCCTAGTTCCCACTAGGCACAATGTTCCCATATTGTCCCTAAAGAGTCTACGAATACGGCTGTGTGCGTCCTTTACCCCGCTATTACAAATCCCTCTTTGGTCCTGACACTTTGCTACCGTACCGATCGATAGATTACATCGTAATGATGTCGGGGGCTGTAAAGCGATACACAATTTATTTCGCTTTGCTTTGATAATTTAATTATTTTTTGAGCTCGTGGTTTTGGTAACAGACTCCTAGTACTTTATTACTAGTACATTCAGATAACGGGAGTTAACTCACGATGATATTCTATCAATAGATATAATACCCTAATGAGCATCTTTTACATATACCTACCTATTGATCTATTGTGTGGTTTTTTCTTGGTTACACTATTTAAGGTCTAATATATTTACCTTTATTAGCTTAATTTCTAAATAAAAATATTTTTGGGGATCCGACAAGATAAAACAAGATAAATAAAAGTTGAATTAAAAAAAAACAAATAAACCCGTAACCTGATCTAGGTACTTAGCTAAACTTTACCATCCCAGTTAAATTAGCTTTCTATTAAAAAAACGCCGGAATGGGTCAATTCGTTTGGGAGCTACGATGCCACAGACAGACAGGCGTCAAACTCATAACACCTCTTTTTGGAGCCGGGGGAGTACCTACGAGAGAAATATGGTTTTCTATCCAGAGACCAACGATACCTACGTAGAGTCCTTTACTATTTGACCTAAATATCTATCTATGAGGAATATAAAAATTTCCTTTTATGTTCAAATGTCGTTCAAAATAGTCGACAGCGGCACGTTCCTCCAAGATATTTGAACACATATCCCTGTCACTGAAATGGCAGACTGGACTGGAGTGGTGAGACTTTTAAATCGGTTTTAAATGTATATTTTTTATTCATCATCATCATACCAGCCACATGATGTCTACTGCTGAATATAGGCCTTCCCGATAAATATCCCCATTTTTAACATATATGTATTACAAAATAAATGATGCTGAATCTATACTAATTATACTAGTGGTTCGCCCCGAACTGACATCTCGCGAGACTCCTATAAAAAAACAAAAAAAAAATTGTAAGCTTTGACTATAAAAATAGTGCCACGAAATACATAACCAAATAACTTGACCTACAGTTTCATGTAAATTACAGGTAACAGGAGTTCATGTAAGTTGGTTAATTGTTTTGGGGTACAAATTGCAGTTATTCTAGATTTCAGACTTTTGCCTATATTTGTGACACTTTATCTACACGCATACCCAATTTCAGTACTGTGGGGTCCTTGGTGTACCCTGTGAATTTTGTCAAAGTTTTGTTTTTATTATGGCTAATAACTCAAAAACTAAAAGAACTAAATTAAAAATAAAAACAGAGTTGGAATGTGCTAATGAAGACCTTTCATTTGACGTCCCACTTGACTTAATACTCTCATTTTTATTTTTTTTACCCCTCTTAAACCCCAATATCTCAACAACCCACCAACATTTTTAGCTCAATAAGCCACACCAAAATTGCGCCATCACTACCTACCTATGTATCAAATTTCACGATGATCGGATCAACGCTTTGAAAATGATCCTCGGACAAACAAACATACATTCATACATACAACGCCAATTTGCCCAAGTTGATTTGGAGGTCTCGCTTCGGTCGATCAATAAATAGGAAAGATTTGTATTTTTGTATGTTTGTAACGAATAAACTCAAAAAACTTTTTTCCCGATTTCAAACGTTCTTTCACCATTAGAATGCTACATTATCCCTGAGTAACATACGCTACTTTTTACCGTACTGCGCAGAAGGATGGTATTGAAAAAATACGCGTGCGATGCTGTGGATTGGTCAGCTATAACTTACAACTAATAAATAATTGGTCAACTAATAAAATTAAAGGCTCATATGAAGCTATCTGAAGTATAGTGCACTCTTAAGATAGAAGTCTAGGTCATCCTGCTACACGCGGCTGATTTTTTTTTTTTTTTTTTAGAATTATATATTATGTTCAAGTAGGTGGTATCTTAATAGATTATTGTAATCAATAAGATAAGAGCTACTACCTACGTACTTGTCAGTGGATGAAAGGCAGCCTATAATGATCCGTGTCTAATGTTTAAAGTATATAAATAAATAAATAAATATGGCTGCACATTTCACACAGCGCTATCTAGCCCCAAACTAAGCAGAACTTGTACTATGTACGTTAAGCAGAGTGAGACGGTGAAAAATTTAGGCGTTCTCATAGACAGGCAACTGTCATGGGGACCTCAGATATCTGAAGTCAGCCGTAAGATGTTTGCCTCAGCGGGTTCTCTTAGGAGATTGCGTAACATCCTTCCGACTGCCACTAAAATTTCGCTCGCGCAGTCGATTCTTCTCCCGATACTAGATTATGCTGATGCTTCTTATCTAGATCTCACTGAACAGCAACTAGATAAACTTGAGCGCTTGCAAAACTTTGGCATCCGGTTCATCTTCGGCTTGCGGAAGTATGACCATGTGTCCGAATTTCGCAGTAAGCTCAAGTGGTTACCCATACGCCTTCGCCGGGATACTCACATCTTTCAGCATTTATATAACATCCTGTTCAACCCTTCCTCACCTTCCTATCTTAAAGAACGCTTCCATTTCCTCTATCAATCCAATCCTCGATCCTTGCGTTCATCTGACACACTCCAACTCAGGACACCTGTACACTCCTCCTCCTACTTTGATAAGTCTTTTACAGTGCAGGCTGTCCGGTTATGGAACGCGCTGCCGGTGGCTATCAGATGTGCCAAGTCACTTGCCATTTTTAAATGTATGGTCAGAGAACACTATCTGAGTATTTGTCGCTAAATATATATGTATTTATTATTAATTATTTGTTTCTTAAATAAGTCTAAGTATGTATCTTTAAATTATTATGAGTAGTTATTGTTTAGATTCACGTAATTTTCATTTATGTAAGTTTTAATTTTTTATTTTTATATAATTAGTATTAGTATGTATGTACATGTAATATGTTAGGTACACCATTACACCCCAGGTAATGTCTACACAGTCCATTCCATCCAAAGGTGGTCTGGTTGTCGCTAATTAGCGATAAGACCGCCAATTGTATACATAGATTTACGTAGTTGTTTTTTTTATATGTATTTGTTTCGTGGTGTGCAATAAAGTATTATCTATCTATCTATCTATCTATGGGAACCAGATAACTGATAGAATACTAATATACTTTTTTTTTGTAAATACATACTTATTATATATAGAAAAACATCCAGACCCGGAACAAATATCTGTAAATCATACAAACATTTGTTCCGGCGGCAGGAATCGAATCCGCTACCTCCTGCGTTTCAGCCGGCTATTCGCCCACTGTACCACGGAGGTACTATATACTACGTTTGTTATACGTACGACATGAAATGAAAACACGGGTAGGGCTTATGGCTAGTATTGTTGTAAAATAGGTTTATTTTGATTAAAATTTTCTTTTTTTTCAACTTATATCATCCCACTGCTGGGCAAAGGTCTCCCCCAATGTCTTCCAGGACTTTCGCTCGCGTGCCAAATCCCACCAATCTGTCTCGAAGGCATCGAGATCGTCTACTAGGCCTTCCTCGGCGCCGTCGCCCGTCTTCAGGCACCTACTGCCTGACGATCGTTGCTCATCTGTCCGGGTGCATTCGTCTTACATGGCCCGCGCAATCACATTTTAGCCTGGCAGCCTTATTTCCTGCATCAGCAATGCTGGTCTTTAAACGCAGCGTGGTGTTACGGATTTTGTCAATCCTCTTTACTCCTAGCACGCTGCGCTCCATTCCTCTTTGGCAAACCTTAGTTTGGATTTTTGAGCCTCGGTTAAAGACCACGTTTGGGAACCATAGGTAAGGACGGGCAGTATACACATGTCGATGAGTTTGCGCTTTAGTGACATAGGAAGGTTTCCCTTCACAGCTCTTTCATGGACCAGTAGTTCTTCCAGGCTTTCTCGGTGCGGCGATCTATCTCCTTATCTTGTCTGTTTTTGAAAGAAGCTAATTAATTAACATATAAAATGTAAATTTTCGGTAACCTTTATTTCAAGTCCTAAAATATAGGTAAATGAAACAGCCAAACAGCATGTATAAAAAAGGTCAACAAATCATATTCATTCATCATGTAAGTAGGTACCTACCTGAAATGTTAAATGTTAATGTGAAATCGTCGCAAAGGCACCGCCGATTTACGTAAAAAATTGTTTATTGGAAATATATATAGCTACCGCTACCGGTGTTAAACCCACATCTAAAATAAGTTAATACGATTCCAGATGTGTGTTTTCAATGAATGTGGAGTAACTCATATGGAGTCAACTAAAATCTAAAATTAATTATAACCTCATTTCATCTGGTAGTTCCTAATATTTCAAATTTCAAATTTATTTATTTGGAACATAAATAAAGTACAATATACAAATGAAAACGTTGACAACTGCAAAAGTTAAGTTAATATATGATTTTGTTTTAGATATTTCTGATTGTTTATTGTAAAACCTTATTTCTTATTATATTATGTCTGCTATAGTAGCAAATAAATGTCTGTTTATATCTAAAACTAGCGGCCCGTCCCGGCTTCGCACGGGTGGACATTTATTTTTTATATAACTTTTGAAACTATCATGGTTATGAACACTATTTGTACCAAAAACGGGATATTTACCATGATTTGGAAGTTCTTGAGTATACCGATATTTCGACGCAGTTGCATGCGCCATGATCATCAGCTAACTTCATCATGTCGCTCTTTGGCTGTCAGTGTGCGCACAAACGCGCGAAAAGAAGTATAACTTTAAAAACTAAACAATCTATTTAAATTATTGTAACAAAATGGACCCTAACCCAGCATGGTACGTTGTATAACAACCCATCCTGATCTTCCATTCTGATTTGTTTGTACCCCATAGTTCAAGCTTTACTTAATTTTGGGCTGGACAGCGCTGTGTGAAATTTCAAGCAACCAATCTCTAAACCAGAGATGTAGAATTATCTACAGTATTATTTAATCGAGCTTAAAAGTGAAGTCTCATCAAGCCAGGCTGGTAAGTCGTGCCGTGTCTGACCGCGAAACAATACGTCTAATCACCGCCGCTCTACGTTGAAGGTCTATGACGAACGCTAAATTGCTTATACCTAGCTAGTAGGTGTTGCTAATTTGACTACGTTTTATAGTTTGGAACTGAGGTCATCGTGACCTGGTACATACTCGTATTTACCAGCAAAAATAAAACTGCCTCAGTCAACACTAGAACATAATACTGGATATTTCACACAGCGCTATCCAGCGCCAAACTAAGCAAAGCTTTTACTTAATATGGAAATAAGATAAAAGATAAAATATTATACAGGTAAGTACACTTTTTTGTAAATACGAAGACCTACTTACAATTGAGAGAAACACATATCACGCAACAAATGTTTGTAGATTAGGCAAAGATTTGTTCCGCGGCGGGAATCGAACCCGCAACCTGCTTCACAGACGGCTATTCACCCATTGCGCCACAGAGGTCGTAAAAAATACGGAGAGTATTCTTCTTTTTTTGTGACTCCTAACATTCAGAAAACCAAATGCCTAGGCTAGTTCCGACATCCCTTTAAAAAAATCTACAGAACATTATTATTTGCCTATAGTTTCAAGACTGATGCTGAGCGGTGAAGGCGATGGGCTTGCAACCTATCACATGAGTGCTAAATACCTACTATGCAAAAAGTGGGGTGTTTAAAATGTATTGTTTCTTCACAAGTCAGCGTACCGAGTAAAAGATCTGAGATGATCTGATCTGATGTTATCATGAGGATTAATAAAGTCGAGAGACTGATCGCGATTCAACCCAAAAAAACCTACATCAAATAAAAACATAATTGTAAAACATTTACAAATAAATTCGTATTTATACATTGAGAGTCAGGTAGTCACGTATTCTTTATCACTTACAAGAATAATATTAAAACATATTTTAAACTCTTTTATCATGAAAGGGCAATTGTACACTAATTATTTCCCCCTCAAACACGCCCTTCTTATTGAAGCACTATCAGTTCCAAAAGGCCAAGTTCAAATATTGACGACTTGACGTTGCGTGCAATGATACCTTTACCCATAGACAATCCACGACTAGATAGAGAGAGAAAACTGTAGCCAAGTGGCGCCACCCTCGAAACTGTAGCATAGCTACAGTTTCTCCTTACTTAAATAAGTTTTGTTTATTATTATGACATATAGACAATGTACAAAATTACATAAGAGAAAATAAAAATTATGCAAATATTATAAATAAATGAATATTACTGGATATTTCACACAACGCTTGAAATACACAAGAAGATAATACAGAAGCTTGGAATACTTGCAAAGGTTTTTTTTTTTTTTTTTTTTTTATAAATTATAGGGTAGCGTTTGACCACTATCTCGCCTGATGGTAAGCGATGATGCAGTCTACGATGGTACACGCTTGCCTAGAAGAAACCTATTCACTCGTGACTTGAAGATCCCTAGGTTGTAGTTATCAGGAAACACAGACTCAGGCAAGGCGTTCCACTCCTTGGCGGTGCGCATAATAAAGGTGGAAGAGTACCGCTTTGTGCGTATGGGAGGTATGTCTACCATGTAGCGGTGGCGCAACGCGGAGCGTCTGGTTGTCCGATCATAGAATGGGGATGGTGGGATTAGGTTGAAAAGCTCCGCAGCACACTCTCCGAAATGTATCCGATAAAAAACCGAGAGGCTTGCAACCTTTCGACGATGCTCGAGGCTGTGGAGCCTTGCTTTTGCTAACTCGTCATTGCAAATGAGCTTCTTGGCTCTTCTCTCAATTGAATCTAGAGCCTCTAGCTGGTACTTCGCTGATCCGTCCCAGAGGTGAGAACAGTACTCCAGACATGATCGGACTTGTGCTTGGTATAAGTTGAGCAACTGTCCCGGTGTGAAGTATTGCCTCACCTTTGCAAGTATTCCAAGCTTCTTAGCCGCCAGCTGGGCTTTCGACTCAATGTATGAGCCAAAATTGAGAGTGGGTGTTAATGAGATACCAAGAAGCTCGAGGTGGTCAGAAATCGGCACGGGTACATTACGGAAAGTAGGAGCCAGATGAAATGGGCTCCGTTTCGCAGAAAACAGGCACGCCTGGGTTTTATTAGCATTAAACTTAACCAGGTTGGCATCGCCCCAGTCGGAGACCGCCTTTAAGGACAAGTTTAAGCGCTCAACCATGGCCTCTCTGTGAGACTGAATCTGCGCCCCACTGGCTCGTGCAGTAGATGTGTAACTCTCCACAACTGTGCTGTCGTCCGCATACCCAAAGGTTCCAGGCTTTAGCAGATCGTTGATATGCAGCAAGAAGAGAGTTGCAGAGAGTACCGACCCTTGAGGGACTCCGGCGTTAATCGCCAATTGATCGGACGAGCAGCCATCAACGACGACTCGTATCGATCGGTCTCTCAAAAAGTCCGAGATCCAAACACAAAGACCAGTGGGTAGACCGAAAGATGGAAGCTTACTTATAAGGCTATCATGCCAGACCCTGTCAAAGGCCTTTGAGATGTCGAGAGAAATAGCAAGCGCTTCTCCGTATTTCTCAATGGCCTCGCTCCATAAATGCGTGGCATACGCCAGAAGATCCCCAGTTGAACGGTTTCGGCGGAAGCCGTATTGGCGATCACTGAGGAGGTTATTAGCTTCTAGGTGTGCCAGGAGCCTGTTGTTCAGAACACGTTCCATAGTCTTACAAATTATGGACGTGACCGAGATGGGCCTATAATTTGATGGGTCAGCACGACTACCTTTTTTGGGCACAGGCTGCACATTAGCCAGCTTCCATGATTTCGGCACATGTCCAGCCTCAACAGAGCGGCGAAAGAGGCGTGTCAGTACAGGAGCGAGCTCAGACGCACAGGATTTAAGTACAATTGCTGGAATCCCATCAGGGCCACTAGCTTTATTCACGTCCAAACTCCGCAGCGTTTTACGAACCTCGGTCTGACGAATGCGTATTTCCGGCATAAGTACCCCGCAATCAGGTAGACTCGGAGGTGTCCCGCCTGCAGCGTCTAAACGTGAAGATTCCGCGAAAAGAGTGGCGAACAAGTTCGCTTTCTCTTCAGCGGTGTGGGCTAGCGTGCCGTCAGGTCTCAGCAGTGGTGGTAGTGTGGGGCGACAAAAGTTCAATTCGACTGACTTAGCCAGGGACCAAAAAGCTTTACTACCCGATGGGTATGAAGCTAACTTGTTCCCTATTCGGCCTATGTGGTCAAATCGTGCCTTTCTTAAAGCCTTTTTGCAGGACTTGGCAGCTTTGTTATATAGTGTCTTCATTTGAGATAAGTCCTTGGCTTTGCTGTTTCGAGCTTCAGCCCAGGCCAGGAATGCCTCATGCTTCTGCGCGCAGGCACGTCTACATTCGGCCCCGAACCATGGTTGAGCTTTGCCTGACATTGCTACGTCAGAGAATGGAATAAAATATTCCATTCCCTGGCGCAGCACATCGGTCACAGCATCCGCACAAGCCGAAGGATCCTCAGATGAGAAGCAAACTTGCTGCCAAGGGTAAGATGCAAAGAATGCGCGCATTTCATCCCAATCTGCTGACTTGTACCGCCACACTCTTCGCTTGCCTCTAGGGCTAAAATCGGGCGGAGAGTAGACAGACACAGATTTCACCAGACAGTGGTCGGAGCTACCCAAGGGTGATGAAACCGAAACGGAGTAGCGGTCTGGATCAGTCGTCAGCAGAAGGTCCAAGCAATTGGCTGTTTGGCCGTCAACATCGGGAACCCGCGTTGCTCCTTGGACTAGCTGGGTGAGATTTAGCGCTAAAGCTAGCTTTCGCGTCTCTCTCCCAGCGTGGTCAGTGCATCGGTATGGGAAGAGCCATTCTTGGTGATGGGCGTTCAAATCCCCCAAAAACACTAATTGAGCTGTCGGGTATTTTTGCTGACCGGCATCTGCCGCCTCACTGAGGTAAGCTGTGAGCCTGGTCGTCTCCTGATCTCCGCTGTGCGAGCGGTAGACACAGGCATAAAGGATTTTTTCCAGGCCCGTATCCACCATAACCCAAATAACAGAGAAGCTAGGGTTTTCAAGGTTACGAAGACGCCGACAGCAGATATCGTCTCGAGCGTACACGCAAACCCCTGCACGGGGTTTAAAATTGTGCTCCAGGGTAAACCCTGGGTAAGAGAGATACGCTGTGTCTGACGGACACCCTATCTGCGTCTCCGACAGGAACAAGAGAGCTGGTTTTTCAGTCTCTAGGTGGTGATGGACTGCGACGAGATTTGAGTGCAGACCCCGGATATTGCTCAGGTGCACCTTGAGAGAGAGGGAGTGCAGCCGCTGTTTAACCGTTCTCTTATTTCTGTGCTTAATTTTCATTTTGGAGTGAGTTGAGGTTAGAAGACGACAGTGAAATGAGGCTTCATGTTGGTGACCCTCAGACACACACAGATTATCACATCGTTGCGAGGACTAGTCTGGAGACTGCGGGGACGCCCGAGCCCCCCCGAGGATGTCCATAGGGCCCTCTCTTCCGGTCGCCAACCGGCACTATGGCGCATCTCGGGATTTTTCGCTAGTTGGCGGGGCAGCCTTTCACGAGTGGCTTTCTCGCTACTTGGGCCCCCTACTAACTGCGGTCGGCCAGCGGTGCACCGTGCCTCGGATCCCGCTACCCTCCTCGACTAGTCTTCCGATGCTGTGAGTCCTGATCAATGTGTTTCAGGTCGGTCTGCCAACAATACGACCATCAAATCGACCCGTCCTCTGTAGTGGCTACACCGGCCACCATGCCGGAACGCAGCAAGGCTACTTGGCGACACGAATTTGGCCAGTGGGTGGTGATCAGCCACGGCCGAAGCCTACCACCGATTTCACCTGATTGGCACCACCCGGGGACTACGTGTAGGGATTCAGTTTAGGGTCTTCGCCTACGGACGTGGGTGAATCAGCCCCCCAGGTCAGGTGATTGGAATCAGGTGAGGCAATTCACACCGGGACAGTTGCTCAACTTATACCAAGCACAAGTCCGATCATGTCTTGAGTACTGTTCTCACCTCTGGGACGGATCAGCGAAGTACCAGCTAGAGGCTCTAGATTCAATTGAGAGAAGAGCCGAGAAGCTCATTTGCAATGACGAGTTAGCAAATGCAAGGCTCCACAGCCTCGAGCATCGTCGAAAGGTTGCAAGCCTCTCGGTTTTTTATCGGATACATTTCGGAGAGTGTGCTGCGGAGCTTTTCAACCTGATCCCACCATCCCCATTCTATGATCGGACAACCAGACGCTCCGCGATGCGCCACCGCTACATGGTAGACATACCTCCCATACGCCCAAAGCTGTACTCTTCCACCTTTATTATGCGCACCGCCAAGGAGTGGAACGCCTTGCCTGAGTCTATCTTTCCTGATAACTACAACCTAGGGATCTTCAAGTCACGAGTGAATAGGTTTCTTCTAGGCAAGCGTATACCATCGTAGACTGCATCATCGCTTACCATCAGGCGAGATAGTGGTCAAACGCTAGCCTATAATTAATATAAAAAAAAAAAAACGCTTTCTAGCCCCAAACTAAGCAAAGCTTGTACTATGGGAACCAGATAACTGATAGAATACTTATATACTTTTTTTTTTGTAAATACATATTTATAATATATAGAAAAACACCCAGATACGGAACAAATATCTGTAGATCATGCAACCATTTGTTCCGCGGAGGGAATTGAACCCGCTACCTCCTGCGTCTCAGCCGGCTATACGCCCACTGCGCCACGGAGGCAGATATGTATTTCTTTCTTTTAAAGGAGTGCGGCAAGACCCAAAAGTGGCCAATTATGACGAGTTTCAAAGGATCACACCAATATATTTTTGTATGGTTGTTGTGCCTGACTAATTAAATAACGAAACGCTTATTTTGATAAAAATACCAATATTATAAAAAAAATACGTAAGTATTTATTTACGCTATTTTACAAACTTACTGTTGGTTAAATACTTTTTACATATAATTTATATAATACATATAATTTAAAATAATCTGTTCTTAGAGGGTTGTATACTGTGGTTGTACATCTGTCCTGTTTTCTCTTAAGTCCGTAGATAAGTAAGAGTTACTGTGAGGTCGGTGAACCCACAGTGCACCGTGCATCGATGGGGGACTATACAAGAACTATTTAGAATCGTTTTAGTTATGAGAACGAGGGTGACAACGATTGCATAGACTTGTGGCTTGTGAGTTGAAAATCTAATCATCTCAGTGTGTCTTGGTAGTTTTTTTTAATTTAATTTGGAGGATGCAGTAAACTATGTACGATTGTAAATTTATGTAATATCTTACTTCTAATTTTCAAGAAATTTGTTATACTCTAATTGAAAAGCCTTGACACATTTGGCAATATAAGTATTGGTACCAACCAAATTTGAGAAAAATCCAAGGCATTTTCCCTAGAATAATACCTACTTAACAATAAATCAAAAAAGGTCATCAAAGTTTAGATAACTAGGTAACTTAAAACTAACACTAAAACTACTAAATATATTTTGGTGACAGTAATTAGAAGAAAATATTGAAAAGTACATATTACAAAGTTGGCAACTTTGCACATAATCTTTACGCTATTAACGTTATTAATTAACGCTAAATTCACAATAACGATTCAACATAAAATCAAATAATATAATTTCCTTAGCGCGCTTCGTCAATCTTCAGTAAGTTCAAATACAGAACAGCAATTTGGCGCCAAAACAGCTATAACCTGTGGACATGTCCACCCTACAGTTCTATGGGGTATCGATTATTCGCGCGCTGCGCAACCCCTCCCCGCCCGCGATCCGCAAACTTGTGGAAAAACTTCGCGTTTCCGAAACGAGTGTGGGAATTTTTTTGACTACTCAAAACGAGTTATGCTTACATACTTATTTCCATAATGAACGCATTTTTTTTAAACGTTGGCTCATGTTTTTTTGGTAGGGAAGGAATGGTAGGGAATCGTAGGTGATATTGACTCACGCCTCACTAGTCACTAGTACCTACTTTGAAAATTACCTCGTAAAGAAAATAAGCACCTATTGGGGCGCGCAATTTTAATTTAGACGATCCATCCATACCACAGAGTAATTATAATTTACTCGTGACTCCCTCGTGAATCCTTGACTCAGGGAATTTTAAAGCGCTCCGATTGTACTGCGCGACTTGATCTAACTCTACCGGACTCTACCAGACTACTAGAATTTTATTCTAGTGTGTCAAGTGAACACTTTGTCATTGTCAAAACCAAAGAGATAGATATATTTTTTTCTAGATTTATTTCTAGACTAAATTTATGATTGTTGGTTATTATAATTACAATTACTGGCCCATGTTGTCCCATATAATTATAGAAAAAAATATTATTGTCTACAAATTTGTCTTGTTATGGGAACAATCCTTTTTGTTCATTCAAAGGTAACTTACTGGGTGGGTAGGCAGATTTATCACCATTTTTTTGTACAAGTAGATTTTTGAAAGAAAGAAAGAAAATACATTAATTGACACACACATAGGACAGACCATTCAGAACAGAACAAACATATCTACTTACATATAGATTATAAATTATTAAAAAGAAGAGATAAATTATATAAAAACAGGAAAAAACACATGATAAAAAATATTGTACATAGGTATACATAGGTAGGCTTCCGTGCTGTGTGGGCCAAACAGGCCCCATCTCAGCGTATTGTTGCCAACTATCCGAGGAAGGTAAGCAGCGCTGGTTTTCAGATGGGACCCATGGGTAGCCTCACGAACGCAGAAAAATAAATAGATAAACAGGTACATAAACATACGTACATACATATTCGTAAATAATAAAACAATCTTGAAAGAATAAAATACATAAGTGAAAGGTGGAGCCAATTTATGTTGTCTGTGGTGGGTGACAAATATGACAATTGACAGTGACATATTTGCTGAATAAATTACTCACGATAAAGGCGCATGAAAGGCTAGCAGGAGTTACCTTCCAGAAAAATAAACAGGAGGCAACAACCGGGACCAGTGCAACAAGAAGAAGAAAAAGACTACACGGTTTCTCTTTGCTCGCAAAAAGTTTGGTGAGCTATGAGCGCTTTTGTAGTGATAGAAGTTCCCTCTTCAGTGCAAAGTTAAAAGAAGTTACTGTTTTCAGGGCACGTAAATGTGGCGGCAGGTCGTTCCAGCACCGAGAAGCTGCAAACCTAAAGGACCCACAAAATGCGACAGACTTGTGTCTAGGTGTCAAAAATACGTGAGTACAGGCTCGCCTTTGGTAGCGAGACCAATCTTGAACCCATTTGAGCTTATCGTAAAGGTAAACGGGTATTTTTTGAAGATATTTTTGTTTGACTTCCAAAGAAAGGTTCTAATACCGTACCTTTATAAATAGACTTTCACCAAAAAATATATACAGCTTACGTAAATATAGTAACTTAGATTTAAAACTAAAACAATAATTTCAAGTAGAACTAAATAAAAAGGTGAGTACAGCTTAAATTATGAAATAAAATCATATAAATTCTATTTTTAAATTTACTTCAATTGTAAATTGCATTTACGGCGCCGATATCGAGTTTACAATGACTAACTTTCTGAGCATTTGTGTATAAAAATGATTTTTCTTTGGATAACTTGATTACTAAATCTTCGTGCTCCATTGTATACCACATCGCTTACCATCAGGTGAGATTGTGATCTAATGAAGATCTTTCTTATCGTGCATAACTACACTTCACCATTCGTTTAAAGAAAGAAGGAATGAGAAAGAATATATTTTATTTAAAAACGCAGTAAAAGAGAGAAAAATAAAACGCAACAACAAAATCTCACTTATGCACTAACAAACTTAAAAGCTCTGTGTGGGGATGAATTGCTACTTAGCTCAGCATGATGCTACGGCATGTTAATAATAAATAAATAGTTATAAATATAAATAATTATCTAATAAATATACCTAAATAATCTTTATTTCAGACTCATAAAAAATTACCATGAGTCTGAAATATAATACACAATCAAACTTAAGTACTATTATAAATGTGAAAATTTGGATGTTTAGTTTATTTATTTATTTGTTTGTTACTCAATCAAGTCATCTGTTCCCATCTTTGGCACGGAGCCCCAAAGTACCAATTGCTTCGTTTTGACTCCCTTCAGAGAAGAGCCATTAGAATCATCGGTGATCCAAACTCCAACACGCCAAACTCGCCGACAGGCTGGAACCGCTGAGTCAACGCCGTGACATCGGATCGCTCAGTGTTTTCTACCGCCTGTATAATGGGGAATGTTCTGAGAAGCTATTCGATCTGGTCCTGTCGTCGAGATTTTACCACCGCACTTCTCGACAGCGTAATAAAGCTCATCCACATATCATCGACAATTGGGTATCGCGCACCACACGCTTCACGCGATCTTTTCTACCTCATACTTGCAAGATGTGGAATGAGCTACCATCTGAGGTTTTCCCGTTAGGCTACGACATGGCACGATTCAAGAGAAATTTTAAAAGGTTTCTACAAGGTAGGGAACGCATCGACAATACCCCGTATGTTGCCGGTGTCAATAGGCGACGCTGACCGCTTACCATCAGGTGGGCAGTAAGCCTGTTTCCCCACTAATAACATTAAAAAAGTCGTAATGGCTGAACAGTTTTCGATGAAATTTGGTGTGGTGATAGATTTTGACCTGGATTCAAACATAGCCTACTTTTTGTTGACAAACTGGCCGCTGGCGGAAGCTAGTTAACAATAATACAAACAAATAGAATGTAATATTAGGTACATATGTACATTCTATATTTAGGTGGCAATGTCTACCCAACGTCTGTACATCTTAGAATATTTTCTGCCAGGCTTCTAATGATAGCGTTATTACTATATAGTGTCAATTCTGGATTTAAAAAACGCTATCCACCTTTCGTACTGAAGCTCTTCTGACACATTCGTTTTGTTAGAGGAACTTCTATGGCAGTCTTTGTTTAATCCATCCAGCTCATGTGTGAACTGCCACATGTTATTTTGCCAGTGAAGTACCAGGCGTTAAATGGAGAGGCGCTAAACGTGGCTAATAAATGCCACTCATCTATCAGTTTTCTGTAAAAAAACACGTGTATATAAAAAAAACCCCGACACCCTCTTTTTGCGTCGTAAGCTGACATAGCTAAGAAGAGACTAGCTTTCTATTAAAACCGCGTCCGATTCGGTCCATCCGTTTATTGGGATTATTATTTCACAGACTTTTAACACCCAAATTTTTGCATCGGGACTTTTTTTTAATATGTCTCTTTAATAAAGAATATACAATTATTTACAATAAAATACAGAAGAAACAGTTGAATCATCTAAATACCGTTGCAAACGATCTATAGATAGCTCAACTGCTTCAGATCACTACCAGGCGGAAGTGTCCCCAAGACACTGGCTGCATCGCCCCGCTGAATTGCAATGCTTATGCGTTGACCCAGATAAGCGCCAGCTCTCGGATCACACGTCGCTTTGACTAGACGCCCAGAATGAATTTTGAAAACGCGATGGGCCCCGGTACTCCATGGACCCAGGGTCTCGACCCCAAATGGCGCAAATACGTAGAGCTTACGTCGATACTTCCGTATTTGCGCCGCTTGAGATCTTCGGCTGAATTTGCTGCCGCACAGGCCTCATCTGCTGTACCTGACAGATGAGATGGCGCAAGGGTATCGACGCATGTGGCGTCCCACACCAAAGACCTACCCTTCTCTCAAGGTACAAGAGTCATACCGTCAGGCCGCTTACCATCGTCAGGTATCAGACCGTTCGGTTCGAGAACTGCTGGAACGTTGACGCTGCAAAAAGCCCGGCGTATGATATATCATGAATTTTAATTTTACGATTAAATTGAGGAATATCCCCATTTCCTTGCTTTGATTTTTTAAATCACTCCAAATACATAATCACAGGTATATAATCAGTATGCAGAGAGCGTGTTGTATCAAAGCCATAGGTTATTGGATTTGGTGCGCAGTATAAAAACATCAAGGGACGAGAAGATTTTGGAATACTTCCTTTTATTTAGTTATAACCAGCGGGGGTTCTATACATTTTATTGATACACATTTTAGGGTACCGGATCAAATAGGTAAAAACGGAACTCTCATTGTGCGACTTTGTCCGTCCGCCCGTCTGTCACAGTTAATTATCTCAGCAACTACTGAACCTATCGGCTTGAAATTGGAATAGTTATAAATAATACTTTAAACTTCTTCTATTGCAAGTAAAAAATATTAAATAAATTTTCATTTTCAAAATGGTGGGGGTCAATATTTCAAAATAGGGTTACTAGGTCAAGTATCAAAGAGATTGATTTACACATTCCAAAGCCATTTTTGAGTTATATTGAAAAATGTCGATAAAATAGGGTTCCCCTTATCTCCGAAGTTTGCGAACTGAAAAATCCGAAATTAATATGATTGATAGATATATGTGTTTGACGACCTCCGTGGTGCAGAGGGCGAATAGCCGGCTGAGACGCAGGAGGTAGCGGGTTCGATTCCCGCCGCGGAAAAAATGTTTGCATTATCTATAGATATTTGTTCCGGGTCTGGTTGTTTCTCTATATATTATAAGTATGTGTTTACAAAAAAAAAATGTATATAAGTATTCTATCAGTTATCTGGTTCCCATAGTACAAGCTCTGCTTAGTTTGGAGCTAGATAGCGCTGCGTGAAATGTCCAGCAATATTTATTATTTATTTATTTATGTATATGGAAAGATTTCCGGAAAACTATAACAAAGTCTTTATCTAGAATAGTTGTTAGATATCTGTCTTAAAAGTTATCTTGGATTAACGGTCATATAAATAGATGGCGTTTAACATAAATAAACCTATCTAAGGTCAGAACGCTCAGTGCGCGAGTCCTACTCGTACTTAACCGGTCTTGTTTTAGATTGTGGCGAATTACATATTTGTTCTTATTAGAGAAGTATATGAAATACATAATTTAAAAATTGAACTAAAACTAAAAAAGGCAATTCAATGAGCGGCCTTATCGATGAGAGCGATCCATTTCAGGAAAACGTAAGATGGAACAAATTTGAAAGTCAAAAAAGTCAAAACTAATTTATTCATTAAAATCACAAGGATCACTTAGAAACATCAAATAATGTTGATGTATAGGTATATTTTTTCTTGTGGAACATTGTAATATAATTTACTAAAGAACTAATACTGTAACTGAAAGACTATATTGATCCGCACAAAATTAAAATTAAATTAAATAGTCACTTATTTCGGATATCCAAGATCCACATCAATGTTAGTAATACACAGGTTCTTATAAACTATGTTAGTAAATTAAAGTGAAAGATTAAATTAAAAATAAATCAAATTTAAATTAAATCAAAATTAAAACTAAAATTAAATTAAATCAAATCAAAATACTATTTGTACTAAAAACGGGATATTTACCATGATTTGTGAGTTCTTGAGTGTCCCAATATTTCGACACAGTTGCATGCGCCATGATCACGGGTACCATGATAGTTTCAAAAGTTATATCAAATCAAAATAGATCACAATAGACAAAATTACTACAATATTGGATGTCGATTGCAAGAGTAGGCAGTAAGTTTTATATCGAACTAATCACCTAAACTTAGTCGATTTTCTTTAAAATTTGATAATATTAGATAGTTTTTTTTTCGAGAAGTCTTTTTATATGTTTTGAGAAACCGTCACTTGAATATCGTCTGTATATTACTAAACAGCCTGTATATACGCCGATGACGTAGCCGTCATTGTGATCGTGTCGAAGCCGCCCGAACTGGAGAAAAGGCTGAACATCGTTGTGCAGTCTTAAGCGGTGGTTCCGGTCGAATGGTCTGGCACTAAACAGGGATAAAATCTGTTATATGACATTCCGCCTAAATGGCACCCCCAGGCCACTGCTTACAGTGACTGCCGGAAACACCGCTCTACAGATGGTCGAATCCACAAAGTTCCTGGGATTTCAAATTGACAGCGGTCTCACCTGGGATAACCATATAGAAGAGCGCCGCCTCGCCGCGACCGCCACCCGCAGTATGGTGCTGACGTGCTACCACTCGACGGTGCACAGCATCATAACTTATGGTGTGGGGCTTTGGGCGCGCACTGCTGACGTAGACAGAGTCTTCGTAATGCAGAAGCGCACAGTGCACGCCATCGTTGGTGTGCCAGACGACGTGTCATGCCGCGAGTATTTTAGAGAATTAAGAAAAATGACGCTCACCTGCGAACTAATCTACCAGGTAGCGACGTTCACCCACAAAAACATAGATAGCTTCAAACGTAGCGGCTTAAACACCTCCCGGGCTCTCCGCAGCAATAAACTAGCCCACCTTTTAGTCGCACCCTCTCATAAGCTGCGCAAATCGGAGAGGTCCGTGTACGTCATGGGACCCTCTGTATATAACCAGCTGCCGGACACAATCCGAAGGGATGCAACTTCCACGACGTTCTTCAAATCGAGGCTACGAATGTGGCTCCTCGAAAACTCGTTTTACGCTATAAACGAGTTTTACGAACTGCCAATTCGTTAATAATAATAATTCATAGCAATAATCGTATGTATATCAATAACTAATATACCGTTAATTGTAACAGTAATTTTTTATAATTAAGTACAATATAAATTATAAATATAAATTATTAATAAGTAACATATAACCTTGTCAACCTTGGTAGTTGACCTGGTGTAATCAATAAAGATATTGTATTGTATTGATGAACATAATGCCGCCCCATAGAGCTCTAGAGCTACCTATCTTGTGCACCCAGCATGCTTTATTAGGGCCTGCCTCCATCTGGTGGAGAGCCGTCCACACAGAGGTTTGCGAGTATCCTATCCAAACCTAAATTATACACATTTTTGAAATCGCTATCTTGCCTGACCATTCGAGTTTTAAGTGGGCGAGTTGACGATTGACTCTGCTATGACCGTTGGTGACTACAAAACTCTTTATCAAAAGTTCAACTTACCTGTTTCGTACTTCTAAACACAAACTAATAAATTAGTTAAGTATAGTCTATTACTACTGCAGTGTTATGTAACTGAAATATAGTGATGCCAGCTTCGACCATTAGACGCTAGATGGATTAGATAGATAGAATTATCTATCTATCTAATCATATTACACAAAATGACAATTACTTAACCTAGTACACTTAAATATAATATGTGGTGGCCTTATCGCTTGAAGTGATCTCTTCCAGGTAACCTTTGGATGGACTGGATTGTAAAACCGTGAGAGGTGTTACAATACCTATTTAAGTACGGTAAAAAAACCTATAAGTACTTACCTAAACTACATACTTAGATATATACATCAATAATGTAATGAGCATGATTTTGCTACATTCCTAATTTTCTGATTTCAAATTTTCAAGACTACGCCGTCGCGTTGGTCGCCGCTTCGTAAATTGTCTTCTGCTTGGCTGATATTTATTTTGGAGGGTCTTGTAAGACCGATTGCTTATAAAATTATTTAAAATTATTTAATGTCCTTATATCTCATCAAGTTCAACAGTTGTTTTCTCGGAAACGTAGAGACCGTCCAAGAACTTTCTGATATCCTTGTTTTTGACTGTGGTGGACTGCTGGATGAGGGCGGCTGAGCTCGAAACATCTTCCAAAGAGTTTCCTTCAATGATCAGCTCATCCTTTTGCTTTGGGGGAGTTGACTACGGTCACACCGACTGCCATCTTTACCCTCCTGATGTATTTCTCACCAAGGAAGTTACGGATTTCGATGATGGAGTTACCTTCGGTGGTGACACAGTTGATGGGGAAATGGGCATATACAGCTCGCATTTTGTATTGGAATCCCTTTGTCACTCCTTTGATCATGTTCTCAACGTGTGAGCAAACTGTTCTTACTGCGGCCAGTTCTTTCTTGGAACCGAATCATTTCTCCACCTTCAGCAGGCGAGGGCTCACCATGCGAATATCCCCAGCCAAGTGTTTGAAGTTCCTCTTCAGAATTCCGCGGGGCCCTTTCACAGTCACCAAACGGGACTTCACATGTACTGTGAGCCCATCAAGGATCTTCACCTTTTGGTTAGCAACAATTTGCTTCATGTCTAGGCGTTCTTTGACACTAGAACCGGAAAAAAGGATTATTAGGATTAGATTAGGATTAGAATTAGGATTATTAACCCCACAAAGCAAAAAGAGAGGTGTTATACATTTAAGGTTAATTTGTAATCAATCGACAAACCCGTGATCTACAATATTACACTAATAATATAAATGCGGAAGTTTGGATGTTTGTTTATTTATTTGTTTGTTACTCAACCACATCGAAACAGCTAAACCAACTTTGATGAAATTTGGCATGTACGTAGATTATAGCCTGGATTAACACATATGCTACTTTTTATCTCATAAATCAGGTCCCATAAAAATGGGTTTTCAAGTCAAGTTGCAACAGCAGGTTTAGCTATATTTCTAGGTTACTTACACATTTAGTAGTGTAACGCGTACGAAGTCGCGGACAACAGCTAGTTAACAAATAAATAAATGCGATTTGCCAATGTGCACTGCCACTTCAACTTGCTAACCCTTTGTGCAAGCTTTGTCAGTGACTTTAGTTTGTTTACAAATCTTCTTATTTCTGATTCGATACTGAAACTTCGATACTGAAAAACCAAGCATAGCCCATTCTATATCACGCTGAGCGACCTTGAGCCTCAGTGAGGCCCATAGTGAGAGATTTTTTACCATATGTTATCACTAGTAACACACACTGATCGGACTTTCGTCTTGAGACGGTATTTGAAACGAGAAGGCGTCACACAGTTTCCCGAACACTGCCCAGCCGAATTAGATTCGTCGACTGACCTCTTTCGAAGTTGGCCCATCTAACTGGATTTGTCCAAGTAGATATCAACAACTGCGATATTAGATAGACCTTCGGACAAACAAAGGATAATTGCATCGTATGATCCAAAGTGCTGAATTTCGAATCGGTTTTCTGTTTGAAATTCCCCTAAGTGCTAAAACAAAAGCGATAAACTATCTAAATATCCGCTAGATGTAACGCCAGAACGCTAGCGTGGCAGCTCTGTTGGATTCCATCTGCGGCATGCCATTGCAATTTGCTTGAGAGGCCTGTGCAGTGGAGGTATTTGCGTTAGATAAGCTTTTTTTATTAATAAAGGATTTTAGTATGACATGTACTTTACAGAAAAATAGGTTGGCCTGATTCATAGACAAAAGATTTTGGTATCGTTCTTGAAAAAATCGATTTTAGAGCACACATCTTCTGTTGTACCTTTTACATTATTTGAATTTTTGGTCTGTGGCATTTTGTCTTATTTTATGTACACATTAACGTAATTAGCCAGACGTCTATTACGTACCGTAGAACCTTACAACATTGCCCTCGGAATACAATTTTGCCCAAAACCGAAAATTAACTAAAAGTAGTTGTACCCTTTTTTTTTTCTTTAACGGCTACATTTTTCAACATTTCGTGCAATCTTCGACATCTTTATGGCCACACAAATTATCCGTTGTGTTCCTAACTTCACTCAGTTGGCTATCAGCAGTTGTCCAAGTGAGGTCTACGTAGGTGGTGCCAATTTTGTTGATCGTGCTGAATCGTGCTGTATCCAAAATAATTATTGTAGGTGAGTTTAAGTTATTGTGCCCATAACTGATTGAATAGCGATTAATTTTGTTCTGGTTTTACCGTATTAGCGGTCTTTAATACGAAAAAAAAACAAGTGGGCAAAGTTGTAAGCAACTGTGTAGCAAAGAGTTTGCAACATTGCCCACCCTAAAAAAGGTACTAGGGTTGTCACTTTTTCAATCTGGAAAATATATAAACACAGATAAGGGTTTTCATTTTTTTTGTATGTAAAGATTGTGAGTCATATTTGTACTTACCTTTGATGGCTTACAAGGGGACGGCACGACCTTGGGGAAACGGATTTGAATGAAACAAAAACAAAACAAAGTGCGAGCTAAACTTTGTATGCGTTTTTCTCAGCTGTTACTGGGCATTGGACGGAAATATTTTACAGTGGTAGTACCCACATGATATACTACCACTACACGAAATTTCATTCAAATCCGTTTCCCCAAGGTCGTGCCGTCCCCTTGTTAGATTCGCAACTGGACTCAATGAATAGGTGGCGCTAAGCTTAGGTTTTACAAAATTTGGCAGATCGAATGGAGTGGGAAGGAGGCCTTTGCCCAGTAGTGGGACACTATACCTAACCAAAAATATTTGGCAGGTCTGCTAGTTCAAACACTTTATTACACAAAATGAAAATAAATGTCCCTACTTAGTTTTTTTTTCTACAGGATGGCCAAAACAACGAAAAAAAAAAGCCGTAGACGTGTAGGTGCACGACCGTACAAAAACTACACAAAAGAGATGTTGGACTTGGCGGTACAAAATATAAAAGAAAAAAAAATGTCTTCAAGAGAAGCCGAACGCCAGTTCGGCATACCACGGCGCACGTTATTAAACAAACAAAAAGAGAATCACCCAAAAAATGTAGGGAAACCTACATTGTTATCTGAGGAAGAAGAGGAAAACATTGTTAAAGTTATAGAAAAGACTCCCTGAGCCATCCATTGACGCAAAACAAATAAAACTTGTAAAGAAACCGGAGCAGCGCTTGGACACTAAATATCCATAGGATATTTAATTTTGTTAAGACATTATTGCTTACCTGTGTAGGTACAATCTTGCCATTTGGCATACTTAATTAATAAAAATAATTTGTACGAATAAAACACCTGATACAATAAAATACCTGATTTTTATTTCGCAGCAACCCTAGCACTTCATGTCTTTTGTATGAAAATAGCTTTGGAAGGTATTTCAACATTGCCCACCTCAATAAATAAAAAAAAGAAAGATGTTTTTGTCTGTTTTCGAGATGGTTTACATCTTTACACCATTATTCGTTACATATTTTATTTTCAAAGCAATAGTGCTTATTGTTGCTGAGATTTTGAGGGTGGGCAAATTTGTAAGGAATGGCAGATAAAGTTGCCCACCTCTTTAACTGTATTTTTTGATGCTTTAAATCTAAGATGATATTATTTAAGTTTTAAAGAATTATTCCTTTAAATTAGCCTTAAATAACTGTATATGCAATTTTAAAATCAAGTCTATGGTTTTTGAGTTATGTTTAAAATAAGCAAAAAAGCGGGCAAAGTTGTAAGGTTCCACGGTACTATTTGTTATTGCGTTTCCTTTGCATGTCATGTCAAGTCAATTTTTTTTTTACCTTTCTTACCGAAAACCGTTTCTTTTCATAAGTATTTACGATGATGAAAAGCCCTTAACCGGGGCAGATGGAAGAAGGATGCTTTTGCCCTTCTGAGGGCTTGTTAGATAATATTAGAATTACCTAATGAAGAAACCAATTAGAGCTAAAATAGTTAAAAAAACAAAGTCCGCAAATTCAATCAAAATAGTACATGGTACCTATCTTATTTTATCTTACTTCGTATAATTGAGTTAACAATACGCTGTATTAACAAAAAGATCGTAATTTATCAATTATGCAAAAAATATCACCGCGAAAACTTATTACAAAGCGACAAAAGCCAGCAGAAACATATTTTATTTCGTGCGAAGCTCTCGTTGCCGGAAATGCCCAACTGGTTGGACGACTGGTTGCTAGAATGATCTGAGAATCCAGTTCAATCATATTACGGCTAGGGAGGACAATGTATTAAGATTTAGAACAAGCAAGCTGACTTGTTAGCATCGAAATCGGCTTAACTTTTTATTTAGAGAGCTAATATTATTACAACTTAATTAGTTTTAAGCTGTTTTATGTGTGCCTATAAGTACATGAGTCTTGGTTACTTCAAATAAATGTTTTATTTTTATTTTTAGGGTTCCGTACCTCAAGAGGTAAAAGGAACCCTTACAGGATCACTTCTTTGTCAGTCTGTCCATCTGTCAAGACCCTTTATCTCAGGAACACGTGAAGATATCAAGTTAAAATTAATATCGAATAAGTTGGTATTACCTTGGAGCTGTAGAAATGCCAAGCTTCTAAGTGAACGCAATCAAAAAATACGGTCGTATATTTTGCTTGCAAATAAATCAAAACCTATAGGTACTTCCCGTTGACCTAGAATCACGATAAAGGTTAATTTGTAGTTGAGAAATATTATCATCAAAGAATCAACCCAAAATACACTTAGTTCGCCATTCAGCGAACTAAGTGTATCTAAAACTATTTTTTCATCACGCATGCTCTGAAAGTAGGTCATTGCCATAGGCCCTAGGTCCGAAAGTAAAATTGAAAAAGAACGAGGCGAATTACATTATTAAATAATATGCTATAATGAAGCATAAAGAAGGGTATAATCTCCATGGAAAACCCTTAGTTTTATTTAAAAATGGAACTGGCCACAGTCCAGTTGAGTAAAAATATATAACAACGGACACCGGGAACGCAAATTTTCTTTTTAGCACCGGGTTTTAGAGCAAGATAGCGTTGTGTAAAGTTCAGCAATATTTATTGATTATGTACCTAGTACCTACATTGTAAAGCTACCGAAAATTTAATTCAAGTTCAAGTGAATAACAAGAATCAGGGTAAAGTTTGTAAGTAAAAATCCGGTATTTATCAACAATCCCGAATAACAAAACTAACCGCAACACAGCGATTTAAACGCAATACATAAAGCCAGATTACTTAGACCCACCCCGCCTCTTTCAACCACGGAACTTTCCTCTACAACGGAGTAGAAACAGGGAAGAGCGAGGGGTCTTGAATTCGTGTCGTATCAAGTCACCGTAAGATTTTAGGAAAATTAACTTTAGAGGGTTCCTCAATCTAAACCTTTAGGAGATTAGGGCACATAAGCCTACATTATGGTCAGTCGTGTGGTGAAGAGTTACTTGCGTGTTATTTATGCTGTACAAACGTTTAGTCACAATAAAACCTATTTAATTATGCTTTAGCAAACAGATTTTTCCGCGTACCTAATGGGAAAGAAAGATTATAATCTAAAAGGGCGGGTAAGATGCTCTAGCTAAGTATTATTGTACTATAACAAAATACAGGTGAGTTGGGTATTTAACTAGTGGTTCGCCCCGAACTGTGATCTCGCGAGTCTCCCATAAAAACAAAAAAATATTATTCGTAATCTTTGACTATCAAAATAGTGCCACGAAATGTGTATCCAGCTTACTTGACCTACAGTTTCATTCAAATTACAGGTAACGGGAGTTCATGTGGTTATACTTTTTTGGGGTAGAATTTGCAATTATTCTGGATTTCAGAATTTTGCCTATATTTGTGTCACTAAAGCTATACGCATACCAAATTTCAGCACTGTGGGGTCACTGGTGTACCCTGTGAATTTAGTCAAAGTTCGGGTTATATTATGGCTAATAACTTAAAAACTAAAAAATTTAAACAAAAAATAAAAACGGGGTCGAAATATACTTAAAAAGACCTTTTATTAGACGTGCCACTTGACCAGATAGTCAAGACTCATTTGGTTTTTTTTACCCCTCTTGAACCCCAGTATCTCAACAACCCCACAACTTTTAGCTCATTGAGTCACACCAAAATTGTGCAATCACTACCTACCTATATACCAAATTTCACGATGATCGGATAAACGCTTCGAAAGTTATCCTCGGACAAATAAACATACATACATACATACATACAACGCCGATTTGCCCAAGTTGATTTGGAGATCTCGCTTCACTCGATGAATAATTCGTTCACACTCACGCATCTTAAAACCTTGGGGAATAACTATCCGAAAGGGGTAAATTTAAGCAAGTTAAGTGTTAAGCTACATGTAGCAATTTTTGAGTTAAAATAATCTGTTTTTTTTATTTTAATTACTGATTAAAACGGTTATTTATCGCGTATGTACCTTTTTTATTTGTTATCTCGGCTGTGTTACAAGGGCCGTGGTCACGGGTGGACTGGAGTACTTGGAGCTACCGTCGAGAAGTGATGGCAGCTGCAGCAACTTCCCCTCACTTGGTTTTCAGCATTAGAAATGTCCTTCTTCATATAACGACACACTACACTGTTGCAACACAGCCAAAACTTCGGGATAACAAATAAAATAGGTACCTACACACGCGATAAATAATCATTTTAATCAGTAATTACGTACAGTGATCACGAAAGTTTTTTTTGTTTTGTTCCAAACTTTTTGTAACGAACACTCTGTAACCTGTTATCCTGCTATGGCAAATTAATTAATTTTTTCATCAAGTTTAGAGCTCATTTATAAGGAATATATCGACGGCAGAAAGCGGAAATGGCGTATCTCAAAAATTTCCGCTGTTCGATATTGAAACATCAATTGCTGTAACTATTTAAAAATCAATGAAGCAGTAACTTTAGGACATTCCAATTAACTGTATCAAATAAAACTTAGATTGATAAAAATATTTTCCAAATTTCAACGTTATATCTTTATTAATGTACGAGTTATGATTTTTTAAATAGTTTTTTGGCTCTGGTGTAAAATTAGATATTTTGAGATACGACAAAATCGCTTTCTTCCATCGATATGTAAACTATGATAAATAATTAAAAACAAAATAATTGGATACATATCCAATTTGCATACACGATAATCGACACTAGTATTTTTCAAACTTTCGCGATCACTATACGTACCTACATAATTACTGATTAATACGAGTATTTATCGCGTATGTAGGTACTCTTTTTAACACAGCCGAAACTTTGAGATAACGGAATAAAAAGGGTACATACCCGATAAATACCGGTTTTAATAAGTAATCAACACTTTCTCTTATTTGTAGAGAAAATAGCGCAAAATGTAAACAGAGATAATTTACCTACTTTTTTGCAAACCAATCAAAACTACAATATAATCAATCAATCAAACATTTATTTGCTTCAAATAAGTTTAAAAAACAACGTTCTTAAAATTATACACTAAAAATAGAGGCAAAATGGGTGATCTTATCGCAA
The DNA here is from genome assembly GCA_963924445.1 of Philereme transversata. Taxonomy (NCBI): domain Eukaryota; kingdom Metazoa; phylum Arthropoda; class Insecta; order Lepidoptera; family Geometridae; genus Philereme; species Philereme transversata. The sequence continues at coordinate 7,352,976 of OZ004341.1, read as the reverse complement.
AAGCGATCTCTTTCCTTCAACAACCTTTGGGTGAACGAACACAGAATCGAAAGACGGCGGTCTGAGTAATCAAATATTTTTTTTATATGACCTGGTGATGGAGTAAGGTAAGAGGTAACCATCGCCTGTAACAAAGTAATGCCTCATAGCTCACGCACCTTAGAAACGTGCTCTATGATGCACTGCCCTGCGTCCATCAACTTACTAATAACCGCTTAAAATTTAAAGAAATCTAACTTTAGTAAAGTGGTAAAGTCTATGAAAATATTCCATTCAATAGCATTTTGCGGACCAGCGGACCAAGGGCCCCCTAAATCAGTCAACGTCCACGGCCCGGGCAATGTCGGCGCAGACCATGGTACAGTAGAACTAATTTATTAATGCCATGCCACCGCCCGCCCGCCCCCGATCGCCGCCCCGGTCCGCTTCTTCGTTTTCGACTGATTGTCACTTTTACAGTCAAAAAGTTGATACCTTCTACCTATAGAATTGAAAATTATTTAAACAGCACCTACTGCAGTGGGTCCACTTATTTTTTTTTTAAATCCTAGTTTTACAAGGAATTATCCCTAAAACACCCTTAACAAATCTTCGAAATTCCTTGGCGCATAATTTTAGCAAACAACAACATTTACCTACTGTAATTTAACATAAAATAATAGAACAAATTCATAGATTGTTTTCAGGGCATGGATTGTATGAAAGAAAATTTTAAAAAAATGTAAGAAACTTTTAAATTCGAAAATACTGGAAAAACTGAAAGTGCTAATTTCTATGGGATTTTTGTATGAACTCAAAACCATTAAAGTCTATATTTTATTTTGACGTGCGAAGTCGGGCGGGTCAGCTAGGTTCTGTATAAAACTTAACTTTGTACTACTTTAATCAAACTTTAAACTTAGCTATAACTTTTAAAGCTTTTGAAAAGTACTTATTAGTACTACCCTCTTATCTCTTAAAAATAGGATGCTGGCTGCAAATGACATTGTATATTTTAGTGATAACGGAGCAGCTATTCCTACCATAAAACCAATAATAATATATCGAAAACGTTGATCTACAGCGCCATAATATCCCGCCGGAAACCAGTATTATGATATTTACCGATTGCACCCTCGCCACAGATTACAATAGCTACTGACGCCATATGGGGCAACTTTCGACCCTTGCATTGACACTAAATTACTATTACGTATCATGATTTTGTTAATTTTTACAAAATTTAAAAAACACTCAACTAAAAAAGAGGGTTCTGCGTTGGGGGGTTAAAAACTGACACAGCTAAGAACCACACAAGTTGAACTATCTTTCTATAAAAAAAAATGTTTCCGAATCGGTCCATCCGTTCGGGAACTACGATGTCCCATACATAGGCGTCTTTATAAACCCCTTTTTTACTCCTGTTCCTGGACATTGCGGGAAAATTCTTAGAATTGCGGGGCATCAGGAGTTAGCGAGAAGAGAGCCCGGGAAATGAATAAAATCAAGGAATTTTGAAGAATCGAGACCGACTGCTTTAACTCTAATTGATCGAGCGAAGCGAGATCTCCAAATCAACTTGGGCAAATCGGCGTTGTATGTATATTTGTTTGTCCGAGGATAACTTTCGTAGCGTTTATCCGATCATCATGAAATTTGGTATATAGGTAGATAGTGATGGCACAATTTTGGTGTCACTCAATAAGCTAAAATTATTGGGGGGTTGTTGAGATATTGGGGTTCAAGAGGTGTAAAAAAAATGAAGATTAGATTATTAGGTCAAGTGGGACGTCAAATGAAATAAAATAAATAATAAATATTTCTGGACATTTCACACAGCGCTATCTAGCCCCAAACTAAGCAGAGCTTGTACCTACTATGGGAACCAGATAACTGATAGAATACTTATATACTTTTTTTTTGTAAATACATACTTATAATATATAGAGAAACAACCATACCCGAAACAAATATCTGTAGAACATACAAACATTTGTTCCGCGGCGGGAATCGAACCCGCTACCTCCTGCGTCTCAGCCGGCTATTCGCCCACTGCACCATGGAGGTCGTCAAATGAAAGGTACATTAGTACATTTGAACCCCGTTTTTATTTTTAGTTTAATTTTTGTTATTTTTGAGTTATTAGGCATAATAAAAACAAAACTTTGAGAAAACTCACAGTGTACACCAGTGACCCCACAATGCTGAAATTTGGTATTCGTGTAGCTTTAGTGACACAAATATAGGCAAAAGTCTGAAATCCAGAATAACTGCCATTTGTGTCCCAAAAAAATATAACCAACAACAAGAACCCCCGTTACATCCAATTTGAATGAAACTGTAGGTCAAGTATCTTGGTTATGCATTTCGTTGCACCAATTTATTAGTCAAAGATCAATAAACGTATTTAGCGACTAAACGTGCTTGAATTTGAAGTATTTGTATTATTTGACAACTTCTATACGTTTAGGCATCGTTGTGCAAGTCGCCCTAAGAATAATATTTATTTTGGGAGATTCGCGAGATCTCAGTTCGGGGCGAACCACTAGTAATATTAAAACACAAAAAAAAACATTACATAAACTAACAAATTCGTTATTTTTATTTATGTATAACGTGTTATTTTATTGTTAGTGATGAGTGCTCTCCTAAAAAGTAGTTTTTATTTTGTTAATGTACGAGTGTCCCACTGAATTTCTACAGTTCGTTATTTCGACACGCCGCTAACTTCGAAAAAACATATTTTGACAAATCATTGTTTCTTCTGAACATATATTCGACAAGCACATTCATTCTTTATGAATTCTAATAGCTTTATGAAACCGCGTAGAAAATAAAAAAGCTGCCTTACAGTGTAACAAAAACGTGTCACGGTAAGCTCTAGATACAATTTTCCCTAGCCAGTAAACAGAGTTACAACTAAACCGCAAAGCTATTGACATCTTATCAACTAGCGTAATAGATGGCGCTGTCTGGAGATACATCGGCAAAAAATATGGTTTCAACGCCAAAATCTCAAAGACACAATATCAAAATTTGTCTAAAACCATCTCGCTTTGTCAGATAAACAAACTATTATTTTTTTATCATAAGTTCCTTTGAAAATAATGATAATACGGCAATTGACATTGATGATTCACTTTCCGTTCATAATCAGCGTATGACAGAGCAACGCCATCTGGTAGCAGTTTTAAAAACATGGCCGTGAAAACTACTCATTGCATTATCAGTAAAATAAAGGTCTATCCAAGCCATTACCACCCACTCTCGTGTACCATATGGGACATTATTCTTGCCCATACACGACTGTAGGCATGTATAGGTACGCGACAATTTACGTGTTTTGGTAGCCCTGTTTGTATTGTGCAAATTGTAACTCTGCATTACATATTCATAAAAATAGCTAATATAATAAAAATAAATGGCCAAGCGCGTGCCGGACAACGCACAATTAAAGGTTCCGTAGTCAGTATCTCTGCATTTTTAGGCATTTTGTAATCAATCGAATTGAGAACCTCGAGAAGTCGTAACCGACTTCAAAAAAAAGGAGTTTCTGAATTCGGGTTTTTTATGTTTGTTACCTCAGAATTCTGTCATTTATAAACTGATTCGGAAAATTATACTTTCAGATTGGTCCCATTAAAATTTCATTCAAATCGGTTCTGTAGTTTTGGTTTTTTTTGTTATCTGAAACGGTTAGATTCTTGTTAAAAATAAAGTTAATTTTGCAGTTGATTTTAGGCATTTGTCAAACATAAATGAACTATTTACAAACCGAACTACAGACGACATTTACACGATGTCGTAATTATTTCCACATTACACAAAGATTAACTGGAAGATAATGCTTTCTAGCATTAAGTTCACCTATGCATAGATATGTTTATTTTGTTCAATAAATAATTTTCAATAAAGCTTTATAAGAACTGAAATGTACGTACGCCTCAGACGACCTCCGTGGCCGTCTTGGTCGGCGAAGAGCCGGCTGAGACGCAGGAGGCAGCGGGTTCGATTCCCGCCGTGGAACAAATGATTGCATGATCTACAGATCCGGGTCTGTGTGTTTTATATATCTATACTAAAATTATAAAGAGGAAAGATTTGTATTTTTGTAGGTTTGTAACGAATAACCTCAAAAACTACTGGTCCGATTTCAAAAATTCTTTCACCATTAGAATGATACATTATCCCTGAGTAACATAGACTATATTTATTACTAGAAAAAATTATTGATCCCTACTAAAACTTCAATAATGTAACCCAAGGTGTAACAAAAATTAGCCATAAAAAATGTTTAAAAAATAAATGTCCACTCGTGCGAAGACGGGACGGGCCGCTAGTAAGTATGTATTTACAAAAAAAGTATATAAGTATTGTATCAGGTCTGATTCTCATAATACAAGGTTGACTTAGTTTAGGGCTAGATAGCGCTGTGTGAAATGTCCAGCATTATTTTTTATTTTAATAGGAAACATCAAAAACAACCACCATATCCGCAATAGTGATTGTAGTCTAACTTGTAGGAAACCATCACACACAAAAACCTTGCGTTATTGCATTGCGTCCGTCACCCTGACAACAAGATCGAAAGTTTCTAACGAAACCTCTCCTATTCTTCAACCTTAGGTACTAAGCAATAAGGTTTACTTGGCTTTGCCTTTTTTGCGATTTCATGCTCGACTCTACATTTATAGCGACCGTATGTTTATGAGTATAAGGTAGATGTTTGTTTGAGAAGTGTTGGTGTTATTGTCTTGGGGTGGTGACAATGCCCCGTAGGGCACTGTGGGGGAAACATTTCTAACACTAATCATCTCAATACGAAACTTGTTTGGGTGATAACGCGAGTGGAATTTAGTGGTTTTGTTGATAAACGATTTCTATCTGTTTTTGTTTAAAAATAACATTTTTGGTATCAAAACGATATAACGTCTACAAGTACTAATATTGTAAAGTTAGTTTGTTTGTTTGGCTGCAGGGAGTAATATCCGGAACTAGTGATCTGATTCTAAAAATTCGTTCAATAATAGGATCTATTTGTTCTATTCAGTTATGCACTCAGACAATATATTAAATAAAATAAATCCATAGATAATGAAAAAAACCGAATTTAATAAAAAAACGGCTGTTTAAGTAGGTAGGTACTCTAACAACAAGTCTCAGACCTAAGCTTTAGAGCCGTGATAAGAGATGGCGCCACTGCTGTATTTTCTGCGCAGTTTTGTCGACGATTCTTCTCGGCACAAAGGGCTTGAATAGGACAATACCTATTTGCCACCGAACGAGATTGTTGGAAAACTATTTCTAGTCCTGAAAACGATAGATTCCTAGTCAGTACTTATTTGGAGTACTTTCCCTTCAGAAATTCTACTCTGTATACTTATTAAATATCTCATTATTATTTACAATTTGTCGATGCATTTTTAGATAAAACCTTATCTTAATTTATTAATTTTACTTAGAAATCTTTCGTGATTTATTTCAATAATTATTATAATCACTTTTGATTATGTAAATGTGTGACATATTCTGACTTGTTCAAGTACATGTAAAGGTTGTCTGGAAGAGATCACTTTATTAAGCGGTAAGACAGCCCATTATTTTTACATTTAGGTATTTGTTTTTTTTATTTCTTTATATCTGTTGTGTCTAGCTTGTATAAAGAATTTTCATTCATTCATTTATGTATTTTGTCAAAGTTATTTAGCGCCTAAACATATTTATATTTGACGTATTTGTATGATTTGACAATTCCTTAAATCGAGAGATAAAGCCGCCCATTGTACCACCCCATGCCTTTAAGTAATTTGGTGTAACAATAAAGAATTATCTATCTATCTAAATCATATTTAGCCCCTAAATACGTTTAGGCATCATTGCGTAAGTCACCGTATGAATAATATTTTTTTTCTGTTTTTGGGAGTCTCGCGAGATCCCAGTTCGGGGCGAACGACTTGTATGTATTTATAAAAAAAGTATAAGTGCTCTAGAAGTCATCTAGTTCTCACAGTACAAGCTTTGCTTAGTTTGGGGCTAGATAGCGCTGTATGAAATGTCCAGCATTATTTATTAAAAAATCAATTTGAGGCATACCGGTGTAAAGCCTTATGTGCCTATAATTCCACCGGAAACTATACCCTTCAAACCGAAACACAACAGTGCTACTTGGCGGTAGATATAGGTAAGGTAGTACTTTGAAAGGCAAGCCTTTTCATTAGGAGGGACGACCTCCGTGGCGCAGTGGTTGAATTGCTGGCTGAGACGCAATAGGTTGCGGGTTCGATTCCCGCTGTCAAACAGATGTTCGCATGATTTACAGATATTTGTTCCGGGTCTTGTTGTTTCTCTATATATGATATGTTTGTATTTACAAAAAAAAAGTATAAGTACATATTTATATTCATCATTTATCAGATTCGCATAGTACAAATTTTGCTTAGTTTGGGGCTTGATAACGCTGTGTGAAATTTCCAGCATTATTTGTTTATTTATTATTATCTACTCTTAAAACAAATTCTACATATAACAATTGCATTACCACACACGTTACAATTATGTCCAACTATTTTACTTTAAATGCACTTAAAATTTATAATTTTTACATTTACTTTACACATTACAATGAATACGGTAACTTGTATTCACATATCGTGTGCTAAAGAGTAATTCATTTCAATAAGCGAGGCCATTGTCCGAATGTTAGGCCTCTCAATGACGTCACAGACCGCAAGCCTCCCGACTTAATACAAGTATTAAGCTTTATTTATACGTGAGCCTTATTAGCCCTCTAGAGTAGTTTAAAGTTTCAATGTGAAATCATAAGATAGACATTTATAAAGGGGTTTAAAAAATTGTATGGAGGCTGGCTTAGACCTGATATCGTAATTTTTTTTCTAAATTTCGTGTTTCTCAAAGAAACTTATATATTGTATAATTGGATTGGTAAAATATTATATAGACGAACAAAAAATTCGTATTGCACGATATGGAGATAATGCACTTTGCCAATCACTTTGTAATCTTGTCTAATTATCTCCATTACGTAACACTTTAGGACATTATGCAATATTATTTTACAAACTTTCGCGATCACTGTACACAATTACTGATTAAAACGGGCGGACCGCCCGTGACCACGGCTGTTGCAACACAGTCGAAACTTCGGGATAACAAATAAAAAAGGTGCTTACGTGATAAATACCCGTTTTAATTAGTAATTATCATGGAATATTACATTGTTTGTACAAACAATAAAATTCATGATAATATTATAAAATCGAAACTGTGACTCTCTCTCTTTTTTTACATTTTTACGACCAAGTGGACCAATTTCAATGAAATTTGGTATAAAGATAGATTATGACCACGATTGGGACTTTTTACTCGACTTTGCAAAAGGAGGTTAATGTTTTTAATGAAAAACCACACATGCGAAGTCGCGGGCACGTCAATCTACCTGTATACCAAATTTCGTCGAAACAGGTTCAGCCATTTAGTTATGAAAAGGTAACAAACAAACAAATAGAGTTACTTTTATAAATGTCAGGTTAGTTACAAAATAGTTAGGAACAGAAGTTAAGTTTAGTAAAACAAATGAAAACAAGCGTACGCACTCATTCTGCGGCATAGTAGAAGAATGGCCATGGGAAGATTTTTTACGTTGTTAGTGTGAGGGTGATTGACCGCGTCGGATGTGTCACGTGACCGCGGCCCGGCGCGGTCCGGGATCCCGCGTTTAGTTTCCGTAGCCCGCTCCGGTGAGCAGCCACCCTTACCTTGCGTTTATATTTTACTTGTATCTAATTGTAACCGCCCCCATAAGTCACTTGTGTTATCGAAGTTTCGATGTCTGTGTGCGAGTGATAACTGAAATGAGCGATTTGGAGTAAAATTAATTAAAAGAGTAATACGAGGCATGCCTTTTAAGTTCTGTCGTTTCCATATTTTCCGGCAATTTTGAATTTGGAACTGTTCTATATTCGAATGTGTTTACATTTTGAATCTCAAAACAGTTAAAAGTATTAGGATTAATGCTATTGTTTAGTCACAGTTTCGATTTGAATCTGTCAGGTCACGTACGAAAATGAATCTTTCTAAGGAAAATGTTCGTGCAATAATTTTCTACAACTTTAGAAGAGGCCTGACACGGCTTCAGTGTTTAGAAGAGCTAACATCTGTGTTCAATGATGTAGCCCCATGTCTGCGGACTGTCGAACGCTGGTATTTAGAATTCCAGCGTGGACATACTAGTCTTAGTGACAGATTTCGCGAAGGACGCCCAAAATCCGCCTTCACTGAAGATAACATCATTGCTGTGAGACAACTAATTCTCGAAGATCGTCATGTGACGTATCGAGAGATAGAGGCTCTATTAGGCATCTCAGGGACAACCATTCAGAAGATCTTGCATGAAGCGCTTGGTGTGAGAAAGCTAGTTTGCCGTTTGATACCGCATCTGCTTTCCGACGATCACAAGGCGGCCCGCGTCAGATGGTGTAAGAAAACTCTGCAAAGGTTCAACCGAGGGGAGTCAAATCACGTCTACGACATCATAAGTGGTGACGAATCTTGGATCTATGCCTACGATCCTGATACCAAACAACAATCTACAATCTGGGTCTTTCAAGACGAGCCAAAGCCGACTAAAGTTGTTCGTTCTCGAAGCACTTCAAAGAAGATGGTGGCCACGTTCGTTGGAAAAACCGGCCATGTTGCGACTATTGCACTTGAAGATCGTAGAACGGTTAACGCAGAGTGGTATACTACAGTTTGTTTACCACAAGTCATCGCCGAACTTCGAAAATCTAACTCAAAGCGACGCATCATCCTGCACCACGACAACGCAAGCTCACACAGCGCTCGTCAAACGATTGAGTATTTGAAGCAGGAAAAAGTAGAAATTCTTGACCATCCTCCATACAGTCCTGACCTAAGCCCTAACGATTTCTTTACATTTCCTAAAATTAAGAAAAGTCTTCGTGGTCAAAGGTTCCAGTCCGGTGAAGAAGCAGTCGACGCTTTCAAGACAGCCATTTTGAACACCCCCACTTTAGAGTGGAATAAATGTTATAATAACTGGTTTGAGCGAATGGAAAAGTGTTTTAAGCTACGTTGTGAATACTTTGAAAAACAATAAAAAGTACTATAAGGTTCTAGTTGTGTTTTTTTCTTCAAACGACAAAACTTAAAAGGCATGCCTCGTACTCTCACTAATTTCGACACTGACGTGACAAGAGCCTGTAGCACAATTATCTATATTCGTATCAAGAGGAAGGTTGCGAGTTTAAGTCCCGTACGGCTTGAAAGTTTTTGCGATGTTTTTTAAAATCTTAGAATTTTCCGTAACTGTTCGGATAACACTATAAAAATATATTACCTACTATAAACAAATAATTAAAAGAGTTTTTGTTATATTTTAAATAATATTACCGGGGTAACATTTAGAGAGATTTTATGGAACCCTTCAATTTCACCCTTGGTCTTGCAAGTTCAAAAGTTTTCGAAATAAGTACCTAAGTAAGTGAAAGTGACATCTTATTTCTAAAAACTGTAATAAATTTAAATTCAAATATAATTATTTAAATTACAAGTACAAATAATTAAATGTTGCTGGGAGTCGTTGGGTGCCGACCCCACAAGATCCTATGATCAGCAGTAAATGTCCTATGGTTGATATAATACTGATTAATATTAGCTAGTATAATTTATGAAAGAAGTAAACGGCTTTTAGTAATGGGGTTGGTAAGTATTGAAATGTACGACCAGTAGTAACCCCTAACACCTGCAAGTCGCCAGTAACCGGTCATTACAGTTCCGGTGACTGTCCATACTTATTCAATTGACGACCTTCGTGGCGCAGTGGGCGAATAGCCGGCTGAGGCGCAGGAGATAGTGGGTTGGAGTCCTGCCGCGGAACAATTGTTTGTATGATCTACAGATATTTGTTCCGGGTCTGGATGTTTTTCTATACATTATAAAAATATATTAACAAAAAAAGTATACATATAAGCATTCTATCAGTTATCTGGTTCCCATAGTACAAGCTCTACTTAGTTTGGGGCTCGATAGCGCTGTGTTAAATGTCCAGCAATATTTATTTATTTATTAATCTAAAGAGCACGCTGAATCCCACTGCTGGGCAAAGGCATCCCTCCCCTTCTTCAATTGATCCCGGTTTAGGACTTCTGTCGACCAGTTCGCATTGTGTGCATCAGTTTCATTTTAATTCAACAATAAAAATTAAAAATTAGTGGCTTTTGCCATCGGGTTAATTTCTAATAAGCGGTGTTGGACTTTAGCCCTTCTCAGAATTTCAGTGTTCCTAAGTTTATCTTTAAATCAAGTATATTTGTTTTGATAGTAAGTCTGATTTTACTACTGTGTTCCTGTGTTCACATACATATATAGCTAAGGTCAGTATCAATATGTGGCGTGCGTACTAAGCATTCATCCAAGCAGTCCCTGACGTCACGTAAACACATAATTAAAAAAAAAGTATATAAGTACGAGTATTCTATCAGTTATCATGTTCCCATAGTACCAAGCTCTGCTTAGTTTGGGGCTAGATAGCGCTGTGTGAAACGTCCAGCAATATTTATTTATTTATTATTACTTATTAAGTATCCTTGGTTATAGATAATAAATAGACACTACAATTTTAAAGATTATATCGTTATATTCAAATTGTTTTAAAATTCGCATACCTACCTACCATAGATAACGGTTGAATAAGTGGAACTATTAGGAAAAGCTTATTATAGTTGTAAGGAATATTTAGATGACAAGGATTTATTTAATAATAATTAAGTATAACTAACTCAATAATTTTGACATTGTTATTAAGTACAATTATAATGGAACCTAATAATTAAACTCGACATTGCATGCGTAAATCGCTGAATGTGGCTGCACTTATACCATGTAATACTAAACACCTTGTGCCTACCCATATTACGCAATAAACTGATTTGATTTGTTAATATAATTTTCCTAGCACCTAAACTGTACAGTCATCATCATCAACATCATATCAGCCACAGGGCGACCACTGCTGAACATACGCCTCCCAAATAGATTTCCAGAGCGACGTATCTCGTGCGACCTGTGCTCAACGGCTCCCAGCAACCTTTATCAGGTTGTCTTTCTATTTAATGCGGGGCTGTCCTACGTTGCGCATTCCAGTGCGTGGTCTCCACTCTAGGACCCTTCTGCCCCAACGGCTGTCAGTTCTTCGAGCTATGTGCCACTTCAATTCGCCCTTGGTTTAATAAAATACCCTTACTTTTTGCAAATAACCTGAAATAAAGGTGAAACAACACTAATTTGTAGCAAAGAAGTAAACATTCAAACGAAAGTGTTTTATGAGTCTTGTAGACGCCCGCAGTGTCTGGTGACCTAGAAGATAACAGAGATTACTCGCGAAATAACAGACAGCTTCAGTAAAACCTCGATAAATCAAGTCTAAACCAACGCAAATAAGGCTCAAATTGCAATGTACCCATTTGCCAATTAGCGCTATTTATCAACGAAAATTCCCCAAATTCCCTCTATGAACGAAAGGCTAATAAATCATTAAATAAGCCACATTTCAAAGCCCTGTTTTAATCTGTCATGCGGCACGCAGAAGGAACTTATCAACTAATCGTGCGCTAAACTCTTGTTATCTTCAAAAAAACGCGTTTTTAAGAACAAAAGTGGTTTGGAAATCAACAAGGTACAACGCAAAGCGAGTAGTAACGACCTATATACAAATACCGTAACTCCATCCTTGATAAACGGAGCCTTCTGAGTTTTTCGCGTACATTGATCTTTAGACAAGCCTTTTGCTTTGATTTCTTGATAAAAAAAAGTAATGGTGAACGCGCACTAGAGAGGTGACATAGTAATTTCGCATGCGCTACGGTCGTCTCGAGGGCAAACGGTCCTATTGTGGTATAGGGACGTATGTGCACGTGAGGCTATTAGCTATTTTCATGCATGACTCAAGAACCGATGGTTCGTTTTTTAATAGAGGTGGAAAACTATACGCCGTTTTGGAAGCGAAGATGATATACGGCCGCCGCCAATCGGCCGCATTCGGGTGCCGTCGTCGCGCACGTGCACATGGCGGGAAGGGGACACTACGCTCGCCAGGGCTGGCACACGCTCGCTACCTCGACGATATCGCTGCAACCTTTCAAGCAACCATCGTGCATCTCTAGCACTCGCACAAAGAAATTAGTTTTACGACTTCTGAACATTAACTATTTTTAAACCGACATACTTTATGTGGATGAGGCGGTCAGTTTATAAGTAACACTGTATGCGTTAGTAGATTAGATAAGACATAAAATTATAAATGGAGCTCTAAAAGAGTCATAAAACTGTACAGCGAACTACATCTTTACTTTTTATTTTTAGTAAGAGTTACTTCCTTGTGATGAAACTGTTGAAAGACAAACGGCTATTGTTACGTCTTATAGTGTGTAGGTGGGTACCTAACCTACATAAATATCTAATTCAAACAAAAACATAATTTATAATAGTCGATGATGCACATTCTCGCATGGCCTACATTTGACTTTGACTTAAATAATGATATAATTGGAGCATGAAACCTATAATACATACCTCTAATAACGCATGATGCAACCCTAATTTAATAATCAACGCAAAATGTAGCGCCTCCATTGGCTCAGCCTTGTTGCTACAGTTCTTATTTCAAAAACTTATGAATCCATCTGTTTACGAGTGCGACTCGCTTCGAACTCCGCGTTCCAAGTTTAAAAGTTCATTATCGTTCAATATTCAATGTCGTGTGCGCTCATTTAAATATGAATTTTCCGGTAGCTTACATACGGCGGTCTATGCTAAAAAGACATCATCCAATAGGAATAGTGCTCTATGCTGAGTAGAGCAACTTATTTTTTACTAATAAGTTGCATTTTGTTATTAATTTAGTCAAAGTGTTAGAAAGCGTATTAGGATATATATATGTACTTTAAGTAAAAAGTTATGTTATTTTATAAATTTTTTTTTTATTTTCATGTCTCATTGCGCCTTTACCACATTAAATTGGACTGTTAATAAGCTTTACGTCAAAAAGTCGTAAGTTCTAAATTCGATAAAACATTGACATACATACTTACTTACTGGTAAATGATTTCTAAAAATCGAAGAATTATAAAAATGTCTATCCTATTACATTGGGTTATTCCTAAGTGGTACAAAAGCGCATTGTCTATAGGTAGAGTTGACTACAATTTCTACGAATCTGAGTTCGCAACCTTGTAGGTTGTATACCTGGTTCTATGTGTAATTATTAATTAATCTGTGGATCGTTTCTTTATTCCGATTCCAGTTTTATCTTCAATCTTGCACGTTGATCATGGAACCTTGCGTTTGAGAATACCTACCTACGGACTAATGGTTTACCGCGTGTCTGTTCGTCTAGAGTAAAAGCCGTTTTTTTGGCGTCGCACGGTTTTGTGCATTTGCCATACACAAATAAAATGATTAGGGAAACAGAATAATCACAAAACTCGGGTGATATCTACATTTACTCGTAAACTATTAGTTCTGAAAATCTTAAATTTGACATCATGATACAATAATAATAATAAATAATTTAATTTAATAATAAAATAGGTACAGTAATTAACTTATTCTACGGACCATAAATATATATGCACCTTAGCCTAAAATAACAAGCACATGTTCCAGCTAGGGCTATGCGATACACAAACCTGCAGATCCTGCAATGAGGCGGTAGAATCGCCTCTACACGTGTTAGGCGAGTGTGATCTAATAATGCGCAAAAGTAGCATTCATCTGGGTAAACACATCCTCAGCCCGGAGGAGCTAACAGCTATTACCCCTAAAAATATCCTTCAGCTGTAAGGCTTAGTGGTGAACTATGAACGCCCCCATAAACTAGGGGCGGTTTATACACAAGTGGCGAGCACAATAGGCCTCAATGGCTGTAGTGATACAAAAGCAGCAAGATCTACTATAAAAAATAGCTTAAAATACATATTATAATAATAACTTCTATTTGTTTACTACTAATTAGAAAAATTAACTTTGTGTTTTGTTTTAACGTTGTAATTAACTGACTTTTACGGAACCCTTCACTGAGTGTGTTCCGACACGCGCTTGACTAATTATTTTAGATCACGATTCTAAGCCTTATTGCGATATAGAATCTAAGCACAAAGTAATAAAGCTCATTTCAAATTCGATTTGAAATGACACGCCTGGCGTAGGATCGTATGAAGGGCTTCGCCTGATATTTAAATATTCAGAGAGGTTAAGTCAGGATGAACCACCCTATACATATAAAAAGTTTAAAATTTAGGCTCTATGTATCTTACCTACATATATAATTATAGTATCCAGAGATAGTTAAACTGTATTGCAAACCATAAGACAAGACTATTTGAATAACCTTTGGAATTATTATTATAAATACGGGATTTATCACGTACCGTCTTAACGGTGTTGAATAATGATTGAAATCAATCACGAAAATTTTCTAAGTAAAACATTTGGATTTTTTTTTAATTTTCTTGACAGGAAGGAATATTGTCAACGTGTAGTAAAAGTTACAACTTCATTTTTGACTCATTTTAACCAACTTATACAAGGGCGGGTTTTTATGTAACCTGTGCATAAGTTTTTACTGGGTAAACCAATTTTGATGATTTTTTTTTTGTTGGTTGGCACAAGTATGGATATAACACAGTATGGACATACACAGGGTTCTTTTAAGTTTTATTGTGGTAAAATAAATTTATAGGTACTTTCTATTGAGGTAGAGAAATGGGATGGGGGGATGGAGGGGATAAAAAAATGGTTGGTTGCGTCCCTTGTATGATATTGTTGGAAACCTCTTTGAAACAGGTTTCATTAACCACTTTTCATTTTAGAGTTACTTTTCTGATTTTGTTTGGTTTTCTGCTTTTTGAAGACGGTAATTTTATTGATAAAATTAATTGTTTATGGGATTACTTTTTTTGACGACTTCCGTGACACAGTGGGCTAATAGCCGGCTGAGGCGCAGGAGGTAGCGGGTTCGACTCCCGCAGCGGAACGAATGTTTGCATGATCTACAGATATTTGTTCCGGGTCTGGATGTTTTCTATATATTATAAGTATGTATTTAAAAAAAGTATTATAAGTTTTCTATCAGTTATCTGGTTCGCATAGTAAAAGCTCTGCTTAATTACTGATTAAAACGGATATTTATCGCGTATGTCTTTTTTATTTGTTATCCTTACGTTAGTAATTATATACAGTGATTGCGAAAGTTTCAAAAAGCTCTGCTTAGTTTGGGGCTAGATAGCGCTGTGTGAAATGTCCAGCATTATTTATTTATTTATTACACCTCTCTTTAAAATTTTGCTTTAATTTATGAATGCTACATAATATTATTATTTTTTTTTTTTGCGATGAGCTGCGATCAGTTGTTCGATTATGAGCAAATGTGTTCTGGGATGTGTTGTCATGTGACTCGCGCTCTACTTTTGGTGCACAACTCGTCCTGTTTGCTGCTAGCATCTCTGATCTGGTGTTTGGATGTCTACTCTCTTTAATCGCTTTTGATAGCTAGGTTGCACAAGCTTTAGTGCCTGTTGGTTGGGATGGTGTGCTAAGCGCTCCATGTATTTTGCAGCAGTTATCCTGATTTCCTCTCATTTCTTAGTGGTCATGAAATTTAGTTGTGAACCACTGTAAATCTGCTATGACAAAAAATATATATATAAATATATGCTTAAGACATTAATCATCATGTTCTGAGATCTCTGTATGATAGAGATGTTTGTGCTACATAATATAGATAGATCAAATTATTAACAAGTATTTAATATTAATAATAATAATAAATATTGCTGGACATTTACCGAAACATATCCAGGAGTCATATTACAAAAAAATTGTTTTATAAATTCGAAACTGTGTGTCTGTTTGTTATGTTTCGACTAAATATTTGTACTGATTTCGATGAAATTTGTTATATAGATAGATTATGACCGGGATCGAGACAGGCTACTTTTTACCCGACTGCGCAGAAGGTAATGTTTTATTGACAAACCACACGTGCAAAGCGGGTGGAAGCTTGTAACTTATAACTAACTATGATAACTAATTAGCAGGTGTTCAAGCGTGTCTCGAACCATACAATTTTTTAACAGCTTAAAAAGTTCAATAAATAATTACTACACAGAGTTTGGATTTAGTTGGACACATCATGAATTTCATAGCATCATTTAAAAATCGTGTCATTTTTTTTTTACATGTGTTCCTTTAAAACATATTTATTTGCACATACTGTGTAGGTTATCATACATTTAACATGATCTATTAATTTGCATGCTGGATCTTATTGTAGTGGTAGTAACATGTTTTACCAAGAGTGGTATGCAAATAGTGAGAACATATTTACCATTATAAAATTAATATATAATAAATTAATCAAACATATCAAAAACAAATAAAAAAATTAGAAATATAATAATTACTACAAATTATTTAATGTCGAATCCCTACAACAATAATAAAATCTAATATATAAAATTCTCGTGTCACAGTTTTCGTTGCCATACTCCTCCGAAACGGCTTGACCGATTTTGATGAAACTTTTTGTGCTTATCCGGTATCTATGAGAATCGGCCAACATCTATTTTTCATCCCCCTAAATGTTAGGGGTAGTCCACCCCTAATTTTATTTTTTATTTTTTAGACAACATTTTTAATTTCTATTTTTTTATGATACAACATACAAAAATACATACAATCCTCAATTTTCACCCTTCTACGATCAACCCTTATTTTTTAATAGCCATTTTAGTAATTTAACAACCCGATTTATAAGGCAAAACAACGTTTGCCGGGTCAGCTAGTAATATATATAAAATTAAATTAAAACAATATTAATCAATAGTAGGATTAAAATTTGTCATTTAAAAATTCCTCAATATTATAATAGCACTTGTGTAACAATTTTTTTTTCATTTTCTCTTGAATAAATTAATATTAATTTTCTTAAGATACTTAGATAGTTTAATAAAAATGATTGGGGTCACGCATAGAACACTCTTCCGAAGTAACGCAGTTTTTGATGGATGCAGACATAGTGTTGTGTCATCACGTCTGTTACGGATGACAGTGTCAGACTGACGTGGAAACAGATGGGTATTATGCCATGTGTTGTCCAGTCCTCGATGATGATGATAATTTACTCTGTAGTACGGCTATTATTCTCAAATCACTTACACTATTTAAAGACAGCATAAAAACACGGGACGCACTGTCCCACCTGTCAATGTCATCCTGCAATTAACGTCATTAAGTTTACAGAATCACTAAAGATTTTTGATTTTACTTCAAGGGTACATCTAAGTATTAGATTAAAGGGTTGGGTGGGACTCATCATCTTCGGACTGGACAACACCTGGCATAATTCCAGTCGAACATCACTTACAGGGGTAAGTTTGTTTGACTATTTAATTATATCTTACAAATAATGCCATTTCAAGTATGTACAGGCACGGAAGTGTAAGATTTTTATGTTTGACAAATAGTAGCTTACAAGTGTCCGTAATGTGCATTTTAAACATAGCTCGTAAGCATCGCTTCTGCAGTTTGAAAATTACGTCTTTGTCAGAAGAATTAATTTAAAATACTCTAAAAGGCCTACAATAAGTACAATTATCTCTGAAATACCGCACATTGTTAATTTCGATCGCACTACTCGTCACATTTTGCGCAGTTGGCTAAAACGGAGCCTGTCCTTTAGTCGTGTAAAGGTGAAATGGTACATTACCCCGTACTTAATAAATAACCGTTAAGTTTCGAGAGACGAATAGATAATGTTCCGTGATGCATTTCAGATAAAAATAATATTTTTGACTTCGAATTTTGTCGAGAGTTTAAAAAAAAAATAAAACACTTGAGTCGAGTTTTAAAATCAATGCTGAAAAGATAAAACTAAAATATATGACCCTTCAAATTTGCTGATATTACGAAATTGGATATTTTGAAACAAGTGTTAGAGCTTACATGTGAAACCCATAAAAATAAGGATTTATGATCGTTTGTCCATGGAGTTGACAGTTTGAAGCATTCACTTTTACTCTTAAATCCATTTGTCTCAAGTATGTAGATTTTGTTAGATAAACATGGGACCTTTAATTTTTTATACAGTTGGGGAACGCTACTATCAAAGAGGGCGTGGTTTCAGAAAATTAACCAATAGTAGGAGATTACGCATTGAGGTGGGTGTCAAATTCACTCCGTGAAAAAAATATGATGGGTTTGGCAGATTCTATTAAGGGACGTGGGAGAATTTCAGTTCTCTAAAACAGCGCGCGCGCTGCAGTCCACAGATACTTGGGCCTTGAATTAAATCAAGTTATGATATATATGTAGAATCAGTGTTTGTCTTTGTCTGTTCATAAAGAAAAAAAAAAGAAAAGTGTTAAATATAAAATTAAATTCAGTGCTTCGTCCGAGCGGGTCAGCGTTTCTGAAAGCTAAGTAATTTAGAGCGAGAATTCCGAATATCTAGTATATTAGGGCATAGTTTTGATACTAAGTAATTTAGAGCGAGAATTCCGAATATCTAAGTAATTTAGAGCGATAATTCCGAATATCTAAGTAATTTAGAGCGATAATTCCGAATATCTAAGTAATTTAGAGCGAGAATTCCGAATATCTAAGTACCTTAGAGCGAGAATTCCGAATATCTAGTATATTAGGGCATAGTTTTGATACTAAGTACCTTAGAGCGAGAATTCCGAATATCTAGTATATTAGGGCATAGTTTTGATACTAAGTAATTTAGAGTGAGAATTTCGAATATCTAAGTAATTTAGAGTGAGAATTTCGAATATCTAAGTACCTTAGAGCGAGAATTCCGAATATCTAGTATATTAGGGCATAGTTTTGATACTAAGTATTTTAGTGCATAGTTGTGAGCCTAATTATTATTTAGGGCAGGAATTCCAAATAACTTAGTACTTTGGAGCAATGAGTCCTTTACTTAAGTAATTCTTAGGTAAAAGATTACGGATAATTATGTTCCACAACTTTACATCGCAGATTAGTGTTTCTGGTTTGAATCCAGACATATTTGACTTCTACAAGTTACAGGCTAAGCCTTTAATTCATCTCAATTATTAATTTATTCCACCTTGTTATTTTGTGGACTTAATATAGATGATTCGATTCAATACATTTACAGTGCTCTTTGAAAATGATAATTTTGAATACGTATTAAGAGATTAATTGATCTATTGATTAATAATCATACTTTCAACTTTCACCGTTGGGATTAAAATATAATAATGAATATATCTGTATTTATTGCATTAGTAAATACTAAAATACCACCATAATTTAGGCTTCAACTCTAAGAACACTTTAGTTTGATTTCTTTAATTGGTTACAATTATTAAACAATGTACTACGAGAATCTACCGACCCCGATGGTTATTTAAAATGACTGCAAATACAAAATGACGTAATTAAAATGACTGGACTTGACCATTATGTACTTGAATTACAAATATCCACTATTCAATGGAATAGAAATAATTAAATTCCAATTGGCAATAATGACAAAGTTTCATTTTGAAAATGGGAAATGAGGATTTTATTTGCCTATATTGAACTGCAATCTGCGTAACTTATGTTAAAACCATTTATTATCATATTTGAAAAGCAAGAAGATTCACAAACCATACACACCCATCATTAACTTGATGAAACATAAAAACACAACTACAGAGATGAATAAATTAATCCTGAGGGATTACATAATACACTGTAAATTATATATGTTATCTATGTATTCTCGTTAAGTGCGTAGAGCGGGTTTGCGACTTGGTCTTAGGGGTCCCGTTAATTGTCTGAAATTTTCGGTTGAAATGCAGGTCCAAGCAGCGCGTATTCACCTGGCGAATCATATCTATATATGTACAAATGAAATACCAAGCCAGATCCCATAATAACAATGGTTGGCTCTGACGAACTGAATAAACATCTCTGCACATCTATTGGTAAAACCAACTATAAAAATGTATCATAAATTACACACACTTGCCGAATTATATTGTCAGGGATACACATGTCAACGGCGTGATATTCCTATCATACACGACACCCCATTTATCTTCAAAATGCTAAATGCATTCGCAATAATTGCGCAACGTGGGAGAAGTCCAAAGCGACTGAAAAATCATGGGTCATGTTGTTGTTAATGGATGAAAAAGGTCACTAGCCTGCGATAACTGAGAATTTGCAAACATCTATTCACACATTACACACCTTACAATTGCACGCATGCATGCATGTTGAGTTATGTTAGTCGTAAGACGTGAAACTTCTTGACTGCCAAGCGTAATAAGTTATCATATGCAAATGCGTAATTTTAGGGATAGAAAACGAACAATTGATCTAGCATAATTACAATGCTAAAGAACTGCGTAATTACCACAGGACTACATAAGCTTATGAACTCCGTATACATTGGGCCTTTGAAATCAACATTTCTTGAAGCATAAATATACACTCAGTACATACTAAAAGTACTTGACTTTGACAGTTGTCTTAATGTTAAGAAAATCTACCAGACAGATTAACTAATAACTCGAGATATTTATTGTAAGATGAAATGAAAATAGCATTCTTTATTAATCAGATCTACAATATGTTTAAGCCTAGTTAGACGGAATTTTTGCATTGTTTTTTTTAACCCAACAGGATTTGCATCAGTATCGTGGAATTCGAGAAATGCATCCAGTAATCTGCGTGTATGGGGTAAGTTGTAGATATATAGATCAGTACCTTTATGACGTCAGCACAATGTCCATTGTTGTTTTTTTTTTTTGGGGTATTTACAGGAATTTTCTTCGAGGAAATTACGTTAACTTTTCCAAATTATATCTAGACGGTCACAAGCCATTATTCAATCACGCGCCAAAACATCGTTCTATCTACTATAAATTATAAAATACTTTATTTTTATTCATCGCTATATTATTACCAAACTCGGCTATTAATTACGCAATTACCATTATACATTACTACTATCAATCAACACAACAAGACAAAGCATACAAACACTAAGAAGGGGGGGGGGGGTCGTTTCAAAGGTAACAAACAAACTAACAAACAAACAGAGTTATGTATGTATTATACATATAAACCTTCCTCTTGAATCACTCTATCTATTGTTGAACACTGCATTAAAATCCGTTGAGTAGTTTATAAGATGTAAGGGAACAGACAGCGGAAGTGACTTCATTTTATACTACTTATTTAAAGAAGCCTGGTGTATTTTTTTCTCTGTGGTAAGGTAACGCGGTGAATGCTTGTTTAAGCGGTACAGACTAAAAAAATACGTTGTTATTCACAAAATAAGTACGTAAATAAGTTGTTTCTTTGCCACGAGAGCACAAAGACAAGATACAGGAAATTCACTATAACAACTTCGTTTTATTTTCAAATCGACTCAAGTTACTTATAAATTACTATAAATTGTATGACGACCTACGTGGCGCAGTGGGAGAATAGCCGGCTGAAATGCAAGAGGTTGCGGGTTCAATTCCCGCCCTGGAACAAATATTTGCATAATCTATAGATATTTGTTACGGGTCTATTTGTTTCTCTATATATTGTATGCATTTATAAAAAAGTATATAAGTATTCTATCAGTTATTTATCTGGTTTCCATAGTACAAGCTTTGCTTTGTTTGGGGCTAGATGGACCTGTGTGGAATGTCCAGCATAATTTATATATGTATTTACTAGCTGACCCCGCGAACTTCGAATTATTAAATTTTATGTTGCTAAGCTCATTAAATTCTTCTTTTTTTATGTCCTTTTCTGTGCACGTACCTACCCGCTATAATCAACTATCTCTATTTCAAAGTAGAAAATTATTAAAGTTGGTGGTAAGGGGTTGGTGGTAGAAGAGTGAAATTTTATGTTGTATTTTATTTGGTTGTATGTATTTTTATTGCCAAACGATAAAAAAATAAAAATAAAATTTTTTGTCCAAATGTTAAAAATAAACAAAATTTTGAGGTGGATCACCCTTATTAAATAGGGGTATGAAAAATAGTTTACGTCCTATTCTCAGACCTACCGAATATACATAAAAAATTTCATATGAATCGGTCAAGCCGTTTCGGAGGAGTTTTGTTACAAACACTGTGACACGAAAATGTTATATATTAGATTTAAAAACTTTATAAAATAAGGTCTGTGTTCATTGAATTTAAATGAACTGACAACGTCATTTATTACGATAAACCTTTGCCCTTGGAGCTTAGTTATACAAGATAACAATACAATACAAAATAATCTATAAAAGTTGAGGTTTGAGGGCACTACCTGGGAGCGGAAAGACCGTCTAGTAAATTGAATCACGCTATCTGTTCTACAACATCGGTAGAGCAGAGTGTATTTAAAACGGTCGATGAATAATTCCACAATAATTAGATATACCTTGAAATTCTTCATCTAGTAAATTCAGAGCAGAATATTATATATGTATGTATATCGGTTAATAGCAGTCTCTGTTTTCTGATGTTAAGTATGTATATTGTATTTGATGTTGCTGTGGTAAATTTTAAATATGTTAATAATTTCTCTTACACCAGTAAGTATTAAACTTTACTAGTTGATCCGTCCGCGGCTTCACATGCGTGGTTTGTCAATAAAAACATAGCCCTCCTTCTGCGCAGTCGAGTATAACATAGCCTATCTCAATCCCGGTCATAATCTATTTATATACCTACCAAATTTCACCGAAATCGTTCCAGCCGTTTAGTCGTGAAAACGTAACAGACAGTTACTTTCGAATTTATAATAACGTGTTTCGCAGATAAATAAATTGAAAAGTATTAGCCAAGAGTAGAGTTAAAATTATAACTTTTAGAAAATCATGCAATACTTAGGTACGTACTTAGTACTTACTTGCTGAACATGTAGGTTTTTATTTTGGTAAATGCCAACCAACTTTAAAATTACATATTTTAATAACATACACCTATAAATAAAAAAAAACCTCCTCAAAAGACTGCTTCAGAGCAATACCTGGCGGAAGTGTCTCCAAAATACTGGTTGCATTGCTTTCCGGGCCATGTTTTTTAAATTGCTAACAGATAGCGAAGCTCTGTCATACACAGCATACACTGATCATCAGAGGAGAGTGAATTGTCGATGACAATTGCCGTGTTATCATTATTTTCCGAGAAACTTGATATAAAAAAATCTTTTGTGTGTGTTTATCTGATGAAGTGAGATTGCTTTAGACAAATTTTGATATTTTGTCTTTTAGGTTTTGGCATTCAAACCATGTTTTTTATCTATTACGATCGTCAGAACTATGTTTTTAAATCGAAGGCGAAAAGCTCTTGTTGCAATTATTTGCAATGCTTAAGCGTTGACCCAGATAAGCGCCAGCTCTCGGATCACCCGTCACACTCAAAAATATGTTAATGTTTTTTGTCCAATAGTGACCATTAAAAAGTTCGGCAAATTGAATACCTGCGTTGTTTATTGGGTTTATAAGCCAACGTTGGCGGTATGCGACATTGGCCGGCAGGTTGGCGGTGACGTACTATATGCGTGGCGCATGCCAGGAAAACGAACATGATTATCAACGCGCACAGCTGGTAGCAAACCCCGCTTTATTACGTCAACCGAACGTTCAGAACGCGCGGTTTACATTGCCATTTTTCTACAACACAAGTCTAAAATAAGAGAGCGAAATGCGCAATGGATAGGAAAGTAAGAAGTAGAGTCGTTGTAGAGTCGATGTACAGTGGTACTAGCTCATTACACACGCAGAAGAACATACAATATGATGTAAAGTTATGTAGAGCACTCCACTCTTTCTTTTATAAGGAAACACAAGTTTTAATTTTAAAACATACGAGATAATTGCTTAATATATGGTTGTATAAATGTTAACTTAGTTAATTTTAACCAACTAAGAATTAGTTTTGATTGCGTTTAGCTACAGATTGTTCTAAAAAGATAAAACGATTATTGGAATCGTCGTATAATTAGTGAAACAGAAATGTTTCTTTTTGTCTTCTGTTATCTCTGAATAGATATCGTTGGAGATAGTAAGCTATGACCTGTCTTAGTAACACATTAGTTCTGTGAAAATACATGTACCTAGAATCTGAAAAATATTATTTGTGTTTTTGATTCAAATCTTTTGTTCCTTAGTAAGTATATCTAAGAAAAGACTATTTAGTTAGTAATTATAAGTATGGATAAAATTATGTACTAAAACAATTTCTTTTTATATATAAGTAACTACTTAGAATAGAATAACTTATTTTAAGCTATGTTCTTAAGTTACATACGTAAGTTCACTTATGAATATTTTTTTATGTCTATGTCATGTACCGATAAGACCGCCCATTGTACCGTTATTAATTGTTTCTTTCCTTTGTTACTGTATTTTTGTTTGGTGTGCAATAAAGAGTATTTATTCATTCATTCATTCTTTCATTCATGTTATAATTCAAAATATTTTTTTAAATAAATTGTAAAATAACTACGATTTCCAGCAACGGGCTTGCACTATGGATATTCTACCGAAGTACATATATATCGATTGCTTACACGGGTAAATAGCGATGATGACATTGATAAATACTGTTTAGCTCTCATTTTAACAGGCGCGTAAGTAGTCATTTATTCATGTCAACATATGTCATATGTATACATATGTATACATAAGTATGTCAATAGTAATTTATTTTTCTTTATAACGATGATAACATCTACCTCTACTCAACTTGTAAACTTGAGTTCCAACATTTTTCAATGATTGTTATTCATTTTTTTCTACATACAGGGTTACAGGAAAAATCGTGCTAGATCCGTTAAGGGCGTGGAGTACCCATCATTTCTAACTTATTTCACTATGAAACACCCTACCCTAAACTTAACCCTTTTCGAGATATTCGACTTTTAATTTTTTTATTGAAAATTGCCGATTTTTAGGCTACTAAATTTATTTTTGTTTATTTTGTGTATCTTATTATTATTATTATTGCATTTTTACATGTGTAATAAGATGCTTTAGGACGTCAATCATTAAAATAGTGCATAAGTTAATTGAATAGACCGTAGTAGACAAGTGAAAGTTAAGAAATAAAAATAAATATTAGAAAGTTTATTTTTCTCCAAGGGATATCTAAAAAAAATATTATGGCAATGGTTCGGCAGATGTTTTTTAAAATATCTACGTTTCATCAGCTATCTAACGAGGTATAACAATCTAGGGTTTGTATTACATTTCGTGGAAAAAAAGTAGTTGGGACAGGTTGGATGGGTTGGGTTGGATTTCCTGAGAGCAGACTTAAGTGATTTGCTGGATGATCTGCCACTCAACCTGATCAGGGACATGTGGTTCCAACACGATGGCTGCCCTGCCCATTTCAGGAGAAGTGTCAGAGACTGGCTGGACACAAATTATCCAAACAAATGGATAGGACGAGGTGGACCGTTGCCATGGCCAGCAAGAAGTCCGGACCTAACCCCCATGGATTTTCACGTGTGGGGGTGCATGAAAAGTCTTGTGTACAGCGAGCCGAATCCAGTTTCGTCTGTGGAAGACTTACGAGAAAGGATTGTGGATGCAGCCAATAAAATGAGGACCACGTTAACCACTGGAGTAGTAAAGACTGGTCTCCGTAGAAGGATGCGACAATGTATCAGAAATAGAGGCGGCCATGTTGAACATGAACTGTAGAATAAGAAAAAGTTGTGTGAAAATCTTTAATAAATGACATTTCATGCTTACCTATTATTTTATTTTACTTTTTAGGGCTAAGTATAAATTTTCTTCTCCACTGTCGCCTATAAAACTAAATTTTTTTCAATGCATTTGAATAAAACCCTAGATAATTATACCTCGTTAGATAGCTGATGAAACGTAGATATTTTAAAAAACATCTGCCGAACAATTGCCATAATATTTTTTTTAGATATCCCTTAGAGAAAAATAAACTTTCTAATATTTTTTTTTATTTCTTTACTTTCACTTGTCTACTACGGTCTATTCAATTAACTTATGCACTATTTTAATGATAGACGTCCTAAAGCATCTTATTACACATGTAAAAATGCAATAATAATAATAATAATAAGATACACAAAATAAACAAAAATAAATTTAGTAGCCTAAAAATCGGCAATTTTCAATAAAAAAATTAAAAGTCGAATATCTCGAAAAGGGTTAAGTTTAGGGTAGGGTGTTTCATAGTGAAATAAGTCAGAAATGATGGGTACTCCACGCCCTTAACGGATCTAGCACGATTTTTCCTGTAACCCTGTATATCCACTTTTCATCTCGTAAGAATCGCGTCCTGGGGCCCAATTCTACTAAACCAATCGCTTCACTATGACAATGGTATCGTCGCAAAATGCCCACTATAGATAGGTACCTTTTGGTATTCTACTAACACAATCATTTTTAACGACCTCCGTTGCTATGACAACACCATCGAAAATTTGGCAGCTTATGACAGTCACAACAATCATATAATCGTTATATAATGGTATGGCTCTATAATCTTTTTTCTTTTAAATTAGCAGAATTGGGCCCCTGCTCGATTTGATAATGTTGACTGTTGAAATGTCAACTGAGAGAGTCAAAACTTGCCATAAGACATGTACACCTTCCGACAATCTCTCATTAGGAAATACAAAATATATCAAATAGATTCACATAGATAGGTCTGCTTTGATTATTTAATTATTTGCTGCAACTTGCACTGATGCAGTATAGTATAAATAAATAATAAATAAATAATATATAATATATAAGTATAGTTCCCTATTATAAATAGTTCAGTGAGATAAAATCTTTTTCCATTCATAGTAAAAGCTTCAGTTTTTAATTTACTAAGTAAAAATGAAAATCATATCTTCTATTTTGTTTGTAATTTTTATTTTTATGGTGTACAGTGTTTTTCATTCATTCATTCATCAAAATTCATTTTTATCACAATAATCACTTTTTATTTCAGGGTCGAGGTAACTTATTTATTATTTTGCTGTATAAATATTTGCCACATACTGTGAGATAATCAGTTGTGAACTTACAAATCTAAGGACATAAACAGGAACTATGTGAGAGACTGTGCTACTACGTACTTAGTATTTAACTCGTGAACAACTTCAGATCCATACCTACCTAAGACGAAGCCGTGAGAAAAATACCTTACACTTACGGCTACATAACTTACTAGAGAATTGTCAGCTAGTTTTCTGACTAAACATCTTGAAAATCAACACCAAAAACGTTAAAAAATACTTACCTAATAGGTAGGTAATATACCTACCTACTACCAACATTATTCACATACATTTTGCTTGAACAAAGAGTTGCTAATTGTAAATTTGAATAGCTTTCCATAAACAAAACAAATAACAATAATGCATAAAATTCACCAAAACGTAATTTACATAAATTAAAAATTAGTACCACTTTTTGCGTTTCGCCATCTTGCCAATAGATGACGCTACGTGTACCGCGGAAAGTGTTGGTAGTCATAAAATAAATTTTGCTAATTTTATAGTTTGACGTAGCGTTCCTTTGATATACCTAATTCATTTTATTTGCTTCAATGTGGTTTAGGTTGATCTTATAAAATAATATTAGAGTGGGTCACATTCCCCACCCGGGATGCAAAATAAAAAAAAACAAATCTCACTCACTATGACATAACATGGGTAGTAGGGTACGGTGACACTTGTCAATCGACAATTCTAGGGATGTGGTAAAGAAAAATCGAACCGGTTGTCGTTAATGAAGTCTAGTAATCTAGTTATAACAAATAATCAGAGGTTAATCGCTCTATGACACGTAGGAAAAATCTAAGCCAAGTCAATATTGAAGCATATAGGAAGCGAATAACAGCTCAATTTCCTTTGTCGAAATCATGCTAATCCATTTTCGGGTTTCGAAAGCTCTCGTTCATTCATATTCGATTTAATATTTGTACAATAAGGTTCATTTTCCGTTGCAATTTAACTCGAAGTGACACCCGGCACTGATCGGTATGGTATGTAGCGGTGAGTTGAAATGGAGAGGCGGCGAAGTGGAGCAATCAAGTTTTGTCAATTATCAAGTTTACGTTGGCGTTGGTTTGTTTTGTACTCTCGTGGTTTTTATAAAGACAATGATTTACAAACACCTTTTGTTTCATAATAGGTATACTAAACCCGGCTCAAACCCTGTTAATAGGTATTTGACATAGGTATTTGTATGATTTGCCAACTCTCATAATCATATTTAGGCACAAATACGATTAGGTATCGTTGCGCAACTCACCCTAAGTAGGTAAAGTAACTTTGGCCTTTGGTTTTTAAAATTTAGGCAAGTTGAGTGAAAAACCTATGAAAAAATTATGTCATCTAGAACTTTGTTACTTAGTTTATTGTTCATTTTATTTAATTCTGCTTCTTATCAAAGGTTAGTAAGTTTTAAATGATTCATGCTAAAGCAATTTTGAGTTAAATGAAATACTCGAAGAATACAATAACAGCCAAAAGTCCTTTGTTATGGCAGGCAGCGTGTCCGGTGACAAACTTACGATAAAAGGGAACAATTCGATATCAAATAAAAGTGTCTGAGCCACTTCCTCTGTTATATCAAGTAGGTGAATCTACCACAATATAAGGAAAATATATATAGATTGTATTTTACACAGAAAGCGGTGGAGATCTTCACAGGTAAGAGTAAGAGATCTGAGAATATCCATCATTGGGATATATGAGTCATTATCAGAGGGCTTAGCCAAGTTACAGTCGATTGGCGATGACGCTAGTCGATACGTCCGCAAATGTATGGGATTTGACACCTGCTATAGAAATATGACGTCATTCAGCGACAACAAATGTATGTAGAAGTCGAATAGATTCGTGGCGAATGACATTTGGCTACGGGCCCTGGTCTCAGTTCTAAGAAAAGAAAATATTAGTTTAAACATATTTATTTCAATAGATAACATTACTAAATACCTACAGTAAACCTAAGAAATTAACAAAATAAGGTCTAAAACGTATGGTACTCAATTAGAAAAAAAACTCAAGCACGGGAAAGTTAAATGGGAGCATAGATCTAATTTTAATATTTTTACAAAATTCAATTCATTCGTCGTTCTTATAACGGCATTAAAATTTGTACCGCGTATTAAATACCTACTCGTAGATGGCGGAACCACATATATATATATCTAGCTATGATTTACAGTAAAAGTGTCTACTGATAGGAGCGGCATCTGACGCCTTTGCAAGCCAAGCAATATACTTATAGAGGTGAGTGAGGCATCTGTTGTAGTATTCAAATCATATCAAATAACTATTATTTGTGACAACACTAATAGTAGAAATAGAACAAACACACACAGGAGACATAAAAAAGGACAAAGTAACAATACCTCAGTTCTTCAGAACTGAGATCTCGCGAATAAAAACAAAAACATTATTTGTAATCTTTGACTATCAGAATAGTGCTATGAAATGCACAACCAACTGACTTGACCTACAGTTTCGTTATCCTTAATCCATCGATATGTATATATACTACGCACGGTAGAATATATGTCTATGCCTTAATTCTTATCTAATTATTCTAAACAATTATTCCATTGTCATGCTATTCATTGTCATTATTTAGTATGTACTTAGTTAATTTTATATAAAACTTACTTGTTATTTCTGTTGTGTGCTTTTAACCTTAATTATTTTTTTATATATTTTATAATATTGTTTTATGTACTAGTAATAACGCTTTGGTTTTTGTAAATTGTTATGTTATTTCTGGAGTAATAAACGAATTTGAATTCAAATTACACGTAACGGGTGTTCATGTTAATTGATATATTTTGGGGTTGAAATTGCAGATAATCTAAATTTCAGACTTTTCCCTATATTTGTGTCACTAAAGCTACACGCATACCAAATTTCAGCACTATGGGGTCACTGGTGTACCCTGTGAATTTCGTAAAATTTCAGTTTTTATTAACAATGTATAAACTAAAAATAAAAACGAAGTCAAAATGATACTGATCATGATGTACCTTTCATTAAATGTGTTACTTGGCCGGATGGTCTCATCTTAATTTGTTTTTACCCCTCTTGAACCGTAATATCTCAACAATTCCCCGCATTTTTAGCTCATTTAGTCACACCAGGATTGTACCATTACTACCTACCTACCTACCTATATATCAAATTTCATGATGATCTGATAAACGCTTCGAAAGTTATCCTCGAACAACCAACATACATACCTAGACGACCTCCGTGGTGCAGTGGGCGAATAGCCGGCTGAGACGCATGAGGTAGCGGGTTCGATCCCCGCTGCGGAACTAATGTTTGCATGATCTACAGATATTTGTTGCGGGTCTGGTTGTATTTCTCTATATTATAAGTATGTATTTACAATAAAAATGTATATAAGTATTCTATCAGTTATCTGGTTCCCATAGTACAAGCTCTGCTTAATTTGGGGCTAGATAGCGCTGTGTGAAATGTCCAGCAATATTTTAATATTTATTTATTTATACATACATAGGCACATACAACGCCGATTTGCCCATGTTGATTGAGGGATCTCGCTTCGCTCGAATTAACTTACTCGTATCTGTGGTCATAGACATTTATTTTAATAACAACGAAATACATCGTGTGCGGAAATCTGAGTTACTTATCAGCTAAAGCATATTAATTACTTTACTAACTTATTTAATTATTTAGGTAGCTACTCAAATAATATTGGAATTAAAATAGAGCGTGCGTCATTATTATATTCTTTGGATACGATTAACACAAGATAGTACGTATAAGTTCACCAATAACTGGGATAATTGTAGCGTAAGTGTGTTAAAACTTAAATGAATCATATTGTAGTCGACGTTATCATTCATTACATCGGAATTCATTTGAAGACAGCTGCAACAAAAGTAAACTTACAAGCTTTCAATGGATTAATGAATACTGGTTCCCAGTATTGCACAGTGGTTAAAATTCGACCATAATTCATTGTGTTAACTTTATTTTAGTATTCGCTCCTCCTTCTCCGTAAGTATAATGCTGGTGAGCGCGCACCCTTAAACAGAATCATGCAACAACATAATGATCTATTTACTGGTATCGAACTGTTTGCAACCTCACCCGGCTCTTTCAGAAACAGTGTATCCGATGTCATAATGTCGGATACACTCTTTCTGTCTGACCTAAAGTCAAAGTTAAAATCTTGATCTTTATGCATGTAACCTACAGATATTATTTGTCTTAAGCAGTGACTTTAAGCATGTATTAGCACTTTTTATGCCCTTATAATTTGTCAACCCAGTCTGTGGACACCGGGGCTGATTATACATAAAGAACCTTATTTAGTATTAACGTTAAGTGACCTAATTGTAATTCTTTGATGTCCTTAATAAAAAAAATTATATAAAATAATGTATAAACTTTAACTACGCCAAATCTCACATTCCTCCATGCGCGCAATAAGTTAAAAAGGGGTACAAAGTTTTCTCTTGACGTATTATTACATAGATTTTTGTGTGAATAAAAGATATAGGTATCCCAGGTGGATTAGGGTTGAAGTCCACCCACGCTTAGTCAACGTAATGATAGATATTATAGATTAAAAATGTAGATATTCGTTAAAACTGTAAAGAATTTAAAGTACAATTAGTAATAGGACAACATTAACTTTATGTTGATTTATTATGAAAATTTTATCTCTACCGTACTTATCATTGTGTAGTTCAAGGTGCGTTTGAATAAGCATAAATAGGTATTGTATTTTCATATTATTGACTTATAACTAGTGATCGGATATTCGGATGCATATACATATATCTAAACTTCAAAGTTGGCTAATATGAATAGCAATTATTTATCGAAAAAAATCCGTATTTAACAAATTTATCATGTGTTATTTTTTTTTTAATTTATTTAGGTATTTACTAAATCTAAACATCCCTTAAAGTTGCATAGGTTTTTATGGTATGTATGTCATTCATCCCTCATATAGTCTAAAGAAATTCACATTCTTAGAAAAAACGCACACTTTGGCACATAGGTATACATAATGCCTTGTTACAACGTAATATGGTTGCTTTTCCCTACTTTTACTGTCAGTAATTTTTGACGAAGCGAAAACAACCTTGTAACAAGTGTCAGATCGGGCCTATTAGACCTCAGGGGATATGAGCATTTTTTAAGTGTGCGAGTGAGATGACAAATTCTGCCTGCTTAATATTTAACGTTAAATGAATATGCATCCAATCCCGGGATCCCGGGATTTTATTTTTAGTAAAAATATTTTAAGAAGTCCCTTCCATAATTTGTTAGCCAAAAATCAACTTTACTCCAAACTTATATTAGGTATAAGTGTTAAAATCTCTCCAATAATACTCTCTGCTCTGCTAAGTATTTACTAACGTGGTTAGAATAATAACCAATTCAAAGTCTTCTTCAAATTAAAGAAATGATGGTGCACTCTAGTGCACCACGTGGTCTACCACGTTTAGACTTGAAAACTCTATTTTGTATATATGTTTATTATATAAAAATATATCTATTTATCTATACCAACACCGTTTTAGGTATAGGCCGCTAAAGCCGCGTTGACACGGTCAAATTAGTTTTGATGACAATTTGGACGCTACTTTGATCGTGGCAACACTTGGACGACGGCGAACAACGTAGGCTTGACTCGCGTTCTACTTTTCATAGCTACTTGAATGTCAATTGACAAAACAAAGTGGCTCCTCGCAATAACTGTTTCAAAAATGATCCAAATGTTATTGTCAATCGGTATTAAAGTGAACTTTGACCAAAGTTACTTTGATAAAACGTACTTTGATCGTGTCAACGCGGCTTTAGCAACAAATAATTACTTACACCTAAAAATATTAGGTGATTTTTGTTGAACTCTATGTTATGGCTTCTCTAATAAGTACGTTTGATTGTAATGTAGTTCAGCTTCGTATTTAATAATAGAATATAATCATTTAATAACATAGAAAAATAATATTCATAAAATACAATATATTCATTACAAGGTCATAAAATTAAGTGCTATACACACTATGACTTGTCAGTAGGTAAATATAATAGTAATAAATATTGCAAGACCTTTCACACAGCGCTATCTAGCCCCAAATTAAGCAAAGCTTGTAGGGATTATGGGAACCAGTTAACTAATAGATTACTGATTTCAATAAGCAATCAAATTCAAAACATAAAATCGGTCAACTTTGATTCCACTAGACCTGCCTATTTCGCTATAATATTGCTACACCCTTACTTGCAGGGTGCAGGGTACATAAAGTGCTGGACTCTTGACTAGTCAATAAGATATGACATGTAATATGTATTTTAATACACTTTATATGAACTCAATAAATACTGAATACTTATATACATTTTTTTTGTAAATACATATGTACATACTTATAATAATATAGAAATAATTAATAAAGAAATAATTAATAATAGAATTAATTAAATATACCTGTATATATTATGTACGTGGATAAAAATGGTTCAAAAAACCGAAAAAATTCTGCTGTATAGGTACGGGCGCGGCGTTGTCATTTCACATGACACGCGGTCACTGTTACCTAGAGATGAAATAATTCAACATATATTACATGTTCAATTATGTACCTATTTGGGTTTCATGTCTCTCTATGTATATCATACAAACCAATCATTTTGATCCTTAGTACTGCAATTAATATAATACCTAATTAAATGTTTCTTACACAAGTTTATTTACGCAAAAAGTAATTTCTAAAAATTTCCAGACGCTTCACCGAGGAAAATCACCCGCATTGCGTATTTTCAGAGTTCAAATTTGAATGGCACGGACATAGAGGCCAATGCCACAAACACATGTTGGCATCGAACGACCAGCTACATCGAACTGCCCCGCCCCGCTCTTTTCTACCAAAAAGTTCAGAGAATGGTGCAGTTTGGTAGGTTTTCGGGGGTCTTGAGGTTCTGGCTAGTGATATAGGAGCAAAGGGGCGCAGAATGGGAATCAATGAACTCCGCCGCGGCCGAGCGACCGACAAAGGACGTTTTGGCCCGCAGCAGGTAATTAGCTTAATATCAATCCCTTTTCTATACGAAACTGAAGATTATCGACAACTTTGTTGCTTACTTTAACTGTTATAGCGGGGTCTTCCATAAACTATCGGAAATTCTAAAACTATGGGCTTTAGGCTTATTTCTTTTTCTTGTTGTTCGGTTAAGGGATAATTGATTAACTTGACCGTTAATAATAGTTCATATCGATTAGAAATATCATGGTTTCTTCCTTGAGAGATTAAAGGCGATTGGCGAAACTGGACCAAAGGTGCATTAAACGCCGTAGTACCTACGTTATTCATGTACGTTTGCCTGCTAACAAAACGCCTCAACTATCGTAAAAGAAAGGGTAAGTGATTTTTTGTGAATGGGCCCCAATGCCCTATTCGTTCCCATACGTTCTGAGTTGTACGCCGATCACATTTGAAGTAAAACTTATTAACTTTTCATCATAGTTTTTCGCAGATTAGATTACTAGATAATGGAAAGATCAAGAATTCGGGCCAAATTTTATCCGGCCACAACGTAAACAATCCATTTCAAAGTATCACCGCATCAATACTCAAACTCAAAACTCATGCTCGATTTTTTTTTTATATAATGAAATCTTTTAGATCATCGTGAATTGTCAATATATGCTTGTTCCTAGCGACCAAACCTGATATGCTGATAGCGGTAACAAATCGTCAGATCACATGCAAATACCAGGCAGAGGTGGAGTAGTGGTTTACCTTGCTAGAGGACCTAGGTTTCAAGTTGTACAAGTACCTATTCTGAGTATACTATCGGAATAGTTTTAAAGCCTCGTACTCACTAGGATACATTTGTATCGAGACACGGACGTTCTCATAGAGTCTTTTCATGGCTCGATACAAAAATTGGGTCTCATCTTTTCCGTATCTGTCGGCTGTCAGTTTTTGCCGAGAAATCAAGGGCCAGAGACGTCACGAGACTAGTTTTGTGGACGTGGCTGAAGACAAGGCTGTGCTTAGACGAACGAACGCGTTCTTGAGACATCACGACGGTAATGTGGACGGTTGCCTCGGAAGATACATGGTTTCGAAACAAAGAGGGAGGCATGTCATGAGGCATGGCGTTAAAGTTGCGATACGTGTCTCCGAGCGCGTACAAGGCTTAAACGAAACTTGTATCTATGCGTAGACTAGTCACATTTTTGTAGCAAAAGATGTGCTTATCTGCGCATCGAATTTTCCAAACGGGCGTAAATAAAATTAAAATAAATAGCCTCATTTGATAGGTGTCTAATTATGGTAATCAAACCAATTATATAAATACTAGCTGATCCGCCCGCGACTTCGCACGCCTGAAATTTCCCGTGAAGTCATATACATGAAGTGTCGCGTCACTTTGAAAAAACTATATAAAACACTCTTGTGTAAATGACTTCACGTCATTGAACGACCGACGGTTAAATTATACGGATATTGCTCATATAAAAATACTAAAATCGCGATTAAAAATGAGGGGTGGGGGTAGGAAGGCGAAAAATACTTTACGACAATTCTCATACCTACCAAATATACAAAAAATATTTATTAAAATCGGTAGACCCGTTTCGGAAGAGTACGACTGCTAAAACTATGACAAGAGATTTTATATATTAGATGCAGTTTTATATAATATAATTTCTATCGCAAACTTTGTCTTGCTTGCTATCGAAACAACGGTACTCGTGCTTAGTTCCTTTCCTTCAAACAAGTCGGTGGTTTAAGTAGTATTCAAAGTAGTTCAGAAATTATGCAATTCTTAAGGGAAATCTTATACAAAAGCAGCTTTTTAAATTATAAAGTTTTTGAACTTAGAAAAGTTGATTGAGCAATATACTATTATTAAGCTTAAATTGGTTTAAACGACTGAAGTATGTATTTCGGCTCAGTTTTTTTTAAGCTGCAACTAACCTCTTGAAGACTGACAATTCCGTATTGTGATCTGTAGATTGTTTGATATGGCTCAACTATTTCTTTATTTAATTTAAATCTATTATAATACTAGCTGTTGCCTGCGACTCTGTACTCGTTACGCTACTAAATGTGTAGGTAACCTAGAAATAAAGCTAAACTCGCTGTTACAACTTGACACCATTTTTACCCCATGGGACCTGCTTTATGGAATAAACATGTAAATAAATATATATATAAATTTATAAATATTGGTGGACATTTCACACAGCTATGGGAACCAGATAACTGATAGAATACTTATATACATACTTTTTTTGTAAATACTTACTTACAATATATAAAAAAAACATCCAGACCCGGAACAAATATTTGTAGATCAGAAGTTAAGTTTGTATATTGGGGGGTAATTTTAGAAACTATTGGACCAATTATGAAAATTCTTTTACTGATAGAAAGCGACATTGTCCGTGCTATCCTGAAAATAGGCTATATTTTATTTGGATAAAATACCGTGCAAAGCAGGGGCGGGTCAACAAGTATTCAATAAAGTGTTTTTTATTATTCAGCTAGCTTCCACCCGCGGATTTACACGCATAGTTTGTTAATACAAAATTTAATTGAGTAACAAACAAACAAACATCCAAACTTTCGCATTTATAATATTAGTGTGACAGAGTGATGTAGGTTTTAGAAATAGTATCGTCAAGATACTTTTTTACTTAATCTATTCCCCACCGCTTGGCAAAGGTCTCCCATTCCTCTCTTCTTTCGTAGTCCATACCCAACTTCGACCAGTCCGGTTCCTCTAGGTCGTCTCTTCATCTTTTTCTGGGCCCGCCACGGCTATCAAGATGGCTACCACCTATCAAGAATATGATTTGGCTAAATTAAATCGTTCTTTTCGAATTGTTATGGCATTTGACATTTTCCGTTGTATTTTGGATGTTACATAAGGTAGAACATAATTGACACTTACCTACGTAACTAAGACCTTTATAATAACACTAGCTGACCCGCCCGCGACTTCGTACGCTTGAAATTTCCCGTTTCTGTGGGAACTTCGGGATAAAAACTATATAAAACACTCTTGTCAAAGTGACGCGACACTTTATGTAAATTACTCCACGTCAATAAACGACGGTTAAATTATATGGATATTGTTCATACAAAAATACTTAAATCGCGATAAAAAATTGGGGGTGGGGGTAGAAGGGTGAAAAATGCTTTACGACCTATACTCATACCTACCAAATAAACAAAAAAAATCATTAAAATCGGTCGAACCGTTTCGAAGGAGTGCGACCACAAACACCGTGACACGAAATTTTTTTTTGTTGATGGTACTCAAGCGCTTGACCACTACCTCACCTGATGGTATGTGAAGGTGTGATCGAAGATGGAGCACGCTTGCCTAGAAATAACCTATTCAATCAGCCGGAAGTGAGTTCGACTCCTTACTTGTGCTAATAAGAAAAGTTCAAGCATATCGTTTGGTACAGCAAGGTGGTATGCCGACCAGGTATGGGTGGTACTTCTCGGTACGTCTGCTTGTCCGGTGGTGGAAGGGGGAAGGAAAACCAAAATGAATCTTGTAAATAACTGAAAGTCTGGCTACTCGGCGTCCGTGCTCTAGACTTTGTAAATTGGCTTCCACTAGGGAGTTAATTTTTTTATATATTAGGGAGAAAAGATTATGTTTAAGCAAATAATCTTTATTTTTAATGTATAATGGATAAATAAACAAATACAGCTATCGTTACCCTTTTCGAAGAAGACAGATGTATATTTATAAGTAGGTAATGTATAGCTGTTAGCCGTCGCATTTGACTTTGACTGTGCGAGGTACTTCGCAAGGGTGGGACATCCCTAACCCCTCTTATTACGCGCCCATGATATAACAGAACCCCTTTCATTTTCTAGGGCCTGTGATTGAGGCTTGTTGTACCTTTTAATAATAATTAATTAAATCATGTTCTAATAAAATATTACATCAAACGTTAATTCATAAAATTATTGAGAAATTTACCTTGTTCATATAAATAAATGTTTATCGGTCGTTTGGACAGAAACGATCTTCAGTAGAGACAACGTACTAGAAAGTGTAGCTTAAGACCGCCCCTCACTAGATGGATATACTTAATAAAAGTAGCTGGGAGCCGTTGGGTGCAGGTTGCACCAGATCGGTTGCTCTGTAAATCTGCATAGAAATCTTAGGCTAAAGCGGGTGATATCTTCTTCTACGTGTGTCAAATAAATGTGTTTCTCTTTGTTGAATCAACACTGAATATTGTTTTGGTAAATTGGTAGAACTGTAGTCTTATTACGTAAGCCAATTGCTGTCGCGTCGCTGTTACTGGTGAGGCCGATGCGATAGCCTGACTAGCGACAACGATGCGACGCAATAAAGCCGTTCGTTCTACCTTTCGTTACAATTATTCGATTTAACTTTTGAAACTATCATGGTTGTGAATATTATTTGTACTAAAACGGAATATTTACCATGATTTGTGAGTTTTTGAGTATCTCGATATTTCTACGCAGTTGCATGCGCCATGATCACGGGTAAACTGATGTCTTTGCGATAGTTATTGGCAGACATAACGATCTACCCTCTTTCTTAGTCTCTTGCTAGGAATTAATTCACTAAAACTATTACTATCATCGATGATTTGTAAGATAATATTAAAAATTACAAATCACAGTAACTAGTGGTTCGCCCCGAACTGAGATCTCGCGAGTCTCCGAATAAAACAAAAAAAAATATTATTTGTAATCGTTGACTATCAAAATATGTAGTGCCACGAATTAAATAACCAACTTACTTGACTACAGTTTCATTCAAATTACAGGTAACGGGAGTTCATGTTATTTGGTTATTCATTTTTGGGGTACAACTTGCAGTTATTCTGGATATTTCTGGATGGACTTTTGCCTATATTTGTGTCACTTAAGCTACACGTTATATTATTTGTAATCTTTGACTATCAAAATACAAAATGTCTCCGATATTCTTGTCGGAGGGGAAAAGTAGAACATACAAAAAAAACGTATCAAAATAATGCCACGAAATGCAGAACCAAATTACAAGACCTACAATTTCATTCAAATTACAGGTATCGGGAGTTCATGTCAATTGGATATTTATTTTTTGGGGTAGAAATTGCAGTTATTCTAGATTTCAGACTTTTCCCTATATGTATGTGTCACTAAAGCTACACGCATACCAAATTAGAGCACTGTGGGATCACTGGTGTACCTACCCTGTGAATTTTGTCAAAGTTCAGTTTTTATTATGGTTTATAACTCAAAAACTATAAAAACTTTACTAAAAATAAAAACAGAATCTAAATCTACTAACAAAGACCTTTCATTTGACGTCCCACTTGACCTAATAGTCGCATTTCCATTTTTTTACTCCCCTTTAACTCCAATTTCTCAACAACCCCCCAAAATTTTAGCTCATTTAGTCACACCAAAATTGTGCCGTCACTACCTACCTATGTATCAAATTTCACGATGATCGGATCAACGCTTCGAAAGTTATCCTCGGACAAACAAACATACTTACATACAGCGCCGACTTGCCCAAGTTGATTTAGAGATCTCGCTTCGCTCGATCAAATATCCTGTTTTTATGACAAATAATTTGTCGATTATTCACAAATACCTATGTTTTACATACTTGTTTCAACATATTTAATGTAACTTGGCATTTTCTAACAAAATACATATAAAGTGAGAAAGCTACATGGTTGTATGCTACATGGAACATGCATCATTGGACCTGAGCCAGCATTATCCAGCGGCACTTCATTACTTGCCTTTTAAATGCTGCATTAGTGTTTTTACTATATTTTTTTTATTAGTTTGTATTCTTTTTTACGGATTTCTTTTGTTCAGAATCTCACCGATGGTTACCGATGAAACATACAGATCTAGAAGACACATATATTCACTCTAAAGGTATCCAGATTGTAGTCTTCCGGAAAGACTGACGACCGACGGTAGGTGTTCCATACCTTCGATTAGAATTTAAAATTAAAACGGTAAGTGCGAATGGGTGGTATACTATCGAGATAAGAAGTTTTGGAGTATAAGGATGTACTTCTCCGCATTTCTGGATAGTTGGCATCGTTTACAGGCGCTACAGGGAAGCGGCAAATCAAAATCCCTCAAAAAAATCAAAGTGTTAGTTTTAAGTTTTATGTTCTAAGTTAGTCTTTAAGGTATTTATAGATATGGTAATCATATTTTGTATGTGCACATTGTTATGTGTAATCTTTAACTATCAAAATAGTGCCACGAAATCCATAACCAGATAACTTGGCCTACAGTTTCATTCAAATTACAGGTAACGGCAGTTCATATTAATTGGTTACTTTTTATTGCAGATATTCTGGATTTTAGACTTTTAGCTCATTTAGTCACACCAAAATTGTGCCATCATTACCTACCTATGTATCAAATTTCGCGATGATCGGATCAACGCTTCGAAAGTTATCCTTGAACAAATAAACATACATACATACATACAACTCCGATTTGCCCAAGTTGATCTAGAGATTTCGCTCGATCAATTATTATTATTAACCCCCGAGGCAACAAGAGGGGTGTTATAAGTCTCATGCCTATGTCTGTATGTCTGTGGCTCAATAGATGGACCGATTCAGATGCGGTAATTTTAAAAGAAATCTACTTTAACTAGGGTGATACTTAGCTATGTCAGTTTGTAACCCCAACGCAAAAAGATGGACTTGGGGGTTTTTAAAATGTGTACTCGTTATTTTATACACTTACGGGATAAACTTAATCCTTGCTACCACAAAAAACGTTAAACCCTGTTTAACGCGTGTTTACAAGATTCCTTATCAATTTTTGTATTGCATTTCTTTTATCTGTGTTTACGGTGTGTTTAACTTTTTGGTGATAAGACCCAATATTTTTTTGGGATGGTTTAAAAGTCTAAGCTAA
The DNA here is from genome assembly GCA_963924445.1 of Philereme transversata. Classification (NCBI taxonomy): domain Eukaryota; kingdom Metazoa; phylum Arthropoda; class Insecta; order Lepidoptera; family Geometridae; genus Philereme; species Philereme transversata. The sequence goes on along the minus strand of OZ004341.1, from coordinate 7,311,973 downwards.
TATTGTAAACGTAATTGGCACTTATAAATCTTTTTACTTTAATATAGAATAGAAATAACATGGTGATATGATAACATGCATCATTGGCTCGAAGCCAGCGAGGCTCGTGGAATTTGAACTCTATTACTTAGGATAGATAGTTCCTTAGCAATAGAGTTCCAATTCCCGTCGGCTCATAAAATTGTATGATTTTAGTCGGAACTTGCTGAGTCAAGCACATGTCTCATCAATGTAAAAAGTAATTTTATCTAATATAGGATTATTAATAGATCAATCAAAATGTTGTCTAAGTAATTGATAACCCATACTAATATTATAAATGCAAAAGTAACTCTGTTTGTTAGTTTGTTTATTTGTTACCTTTTCACGACTAAACGGCTGAACGGATCGTGATGAAATTTGGCAAGGAGATAGATTATATCCTCAGAAAGGGCATAGGCTATCTTTTCTTTCAAAAAATAATCTTGTAGGGGTAGAAATAAGGGTTGAAAGTTTGTATAGGCAATCCATAATTCCTTAAGTAAGTGATCTGAAAATTTATATTTAGGCTTTTGGTAAGAAATAAATATACGTGTTCCAACTTTTTACGGGTTAAAATTATGAGGTATTCTTTAGATGCACTCCCTATGTACCGTTGGTATACAGATAGATTGTGACCGGGATTGAGACATAGGCTACTTTTTACCCGACTGCGCAGGAGGTAAATGTTTTTATTGACAAACCATGCGTGCGAAGCCGCGGGCGGGTCAGCTAGTGAACTATATTTTCCTGCTGTGAGTGTTCGTTTTTCACAAGTCTCAAGCAGTTTCATAGATAACTACACAAAACTCTCATAAAAGCGTCATTTTCAAAACTTAAAATTATAGTTTAAAAGTATTTTATTAGGAAAACTGTTTTACTAAAGTAGAAAATACTCTGAAAAATAACATAATGAGACACGTGCTTGACTCAGCAAGTTACCACATTTATAATACAATTATAGGAGTCTCCCCTTAAATGCTGCATTGGTTTTCAGGTTTAAGAAGAAAACTTACAATACGAGTGTCTTGTATATTGAGGGGTTAAACGCGTGTTTTGTTAGATCATCCGAAGTTTTGAATTTGGCTGCTCTCATTTTAAATAAATTTTGTCGAAAGTACCATAATATTTCTTTAACATTGTTCCACTGCTGGGCAAAAGTCTCCCCCAACTCTTTCCAACTCCCCCAAGTAGCTATCCTGTGCGATGTCCCATTCCACCATTCCAGCTCACAAACGCTTTCTAGGCAGACCCGTACCACGTCATCCATCAGGCCTCCAGGTTGTAGCCAGATTAGCCCACCTATTGGGCTGCATTCTTCTAACTTGTCCCACATAATCCCAATTGAGTGCGATAGTCTTTTTTTTCTTTGGAAGAAACTCTCTGTCGGTTTGTTACATTTTCATGACTAAACGTCTGAACCGATTTCGATGAAATTTGGTATGTAGATAGATTAAGACTAGGGTTGAGATGCTACTTTTTATTGACAAATTCACGCGTGCAAAGCCGCGGGCGGTTGACAGGGTGCGAATAGGCTTCCTAAAAGAAAAGCCAGCCAGATAAGAAGGGGTGTCCTTTGAACTCCAGTCCCGTCTAGGACATAAATCGCATTGCGTTTGTCACAGTATCAGGACGTATAGTAATTCCACTATTGAAGGGCAGAATTTGCCCTTTAAAATAAAGCTTCGAGATTTTTGTGAAAAGCTATGCAAAGTAAAGTGTTTTGTTTCTCTACCTGACCAATTTTATGATGTAAATACTTATAATGCTTTGAACATGAAGTGTTTGTTTGAGTAGTAACCAGGTGCCACGCTTTTTTAGACCTAATTGTTACAAAAATTAGTAATTATCTACCTAAATTTACATAACTTTTGAAACTTTTCTTTTTCTTCCTGCCCTTTTCCCACATTACTCGGGGTCGGCACAACATGTACTCCACCTCCATATCTCTCTATCAGCAGCCGTCATCTCCATTGTCACTTTCTTCCTACCCATATCATTCTTCACACAGACCATCCATCTCTTTTTCGGCCTTCCTCTACTTCTTTATCCATCCACACTCATATCTAGCACTCTTTTAGTCACATGATTTTGGAACTGAGATGGTTTTGAACACAATTTCTACTAACGAAATTTCATAGGCAAGTTAATTTAAATTATTAAAACTGGTGCTTTGTATTCAAAAGATCGTGTATGGTTTTTGTTTAAAACAGCAATTTTTTTTTCATTGACCCATAAACCCGGTTAAAATAAAACCACGACTAACTGACCACCCAAAAAGCTTAGCAATTCTCAGCAGAACCCAGCCATTATTAAAGAAGATTAAAGACGGAATCATGTAAAGGGTAAAAGTGGTCGTTGTGGTCTGTTTGTCACAAATGATTTGATTTAATATAGAATCGTTACCGCACGAGCGAGTGAAAGCGTGACGTCAGAGACTGCTTGGATGAATGCTTAGTACGCACGCCACATATTGATACTGACCTTAGCTATATATGTGAACAAAGGAACACAGTAGTAAAAGCAGATTTACTATCAAAATAAATATACTTGATTTAAAGATAAACTTAGGAACACTGAAAATCCGAGAAGGACTAAAGTCCAACACCGCTTATTAGAAACAAATCCGAAGGCAAAAGCCACTAATTTTTAATTTTTATTGTTGAATTGAAATGAAATTGATGCACACAATGCAAACTGGTGGACAGAAGTCCTAAACCGGGATCAATGGAAGAAGGGAAGGGAGGCCTTTGCCCAGCAGTGGGATTCAGAGTGCTCTTTAGATTAGATAATAATAAATAAATAAATATTGCTGGAAATTTCACACAGCGCTATCTAGCCCCAAACTAAGTAGAGCTTGTACTATGGGAACCAGATAACTGATAGAATGCTTATATACTTTTTTTTGTTAATACATTCTTATAATATATATAGAAAAACATCCAGACCCGGAACAAATAACTGTAGATCATACAAACAATTGTTCCGCGGCAGGACTCCAACCCACTATCTCCTGCGTCTCAGCCGGCTATTCGTCCACTGCGCCACGGAGGTCGTCAATTGAATAAGTATGGACAGTCACCGGAACTGTAATGACCGGTTACCGGCGACTTGCAGGTGTTAGGGGTTACTACTGGTCGTACATTTCAATATTACGAAACAAATATCTGTAGATCATGCAAACATTTGTTCCGCGTTGGGAATCGAACCCGCTACCTGCGTCTCAGCGGGCTATACGCCCACTGCGCCACGGAGGCAGATTGTTGAATTAGGTTGCTTGTATAGAACCACTTTCACAGATAAGGCCGCCAATTGTACTATGATTATCTGCATCTAGTTCCTAAAGTTATTTTCATTCAAAATAAAATGCTTTTATATTTTCATCAATGTTTGTTTTTTAACGATTTTACGTTATTTTAAGTACAATTCAACCTCTTTATTAAACCTCAGCAAAAACTTCAGAATTTAAAACGAGAGAGAGTGGAGACCGTTGAAATGGACCAGGCACGAGTCGCGTTATCAGAATGACCTGATTTTTTGTATTTATAGTTATAGCGGTGTTGTGTTCGTCGTTCTATATAGGGTGTTTGATAACATACACAGAAAAATGAAAGGGGTTATTTTGATGAGCATAATAAATAAATTTATGAAATGATTACCATAGAAATGTGAAATTTATTTTGGCATGTAAAAACAAACACTTTATTAAACTTATGTTGTGCTATTGCATAATGCTTGCCATCTAACCAGAGATACTGTTTTGGTGACGTCTCTTGTTGTCCCTTTCTAACCCAAAACGGAAAGAGATCCAATCGGCCTTTATTTTTGTATGTCGATTGCAAGAGTAGGCAGTAAGTTTTATATCGAATTAGTCACCTAAACTTAGTCGATTTTCTTTAAAATTTGATAATATAACTAGTAGCTTTTTTATTCGAGAAGTTTTTTTTATGTTTTGAGAAACCGTCACTTGAATAGCGTCAGTATATTACCAAACACCCTGTATATTTATAGTAATTTATTACTACAAACTTATGAAACATACTAATAACTTTCATTTAATATTTTGATTTACTTAAAGTTAGATAAATCCTTATTACACGATATTACTCTTTATTCTTTGAGTGAATGAAATCACTTTTTTGTTCACCATACAATTAAAAATTATTAACAAAATAGAAAACAAAGCAAATAGTAAAATGAGCGATCTTATCACTATCTTATCTTTATTGTACACAAATAAATTACAGATACTTAACCCTTACAATTGTTATCTTCCAGCAAAGCTTTGAGGATAAAATTACCTGATTATAGTGGTGGGTATGTGCACACAAAAGGTGATAAAATTAAAATAAATACATAATAAAAAATACAATTAAATAACATAGAAAACTAAAAGTCGTGGTACAATAAGTGGCGTTATCGTCTAAAGTGATTTCTTTCAGGTAATCTAAATAAATACGGATTATCGTCTTGGACAAAGTCGTTACTCAAAATTTAGTGACCGTATACAAATTCACCAATTTTTTGTGAATTCGAATGGAAGCTACGTACTGGAAAGCACAGCGTAGGCCGGCCCCCTACTAGATGGGAAGACGACCTTATCTTACAGGTTGCTGGGAGCCGTTGGGTGGAGGCCGCGCAAGTTCGGTCGCTCTGGAAATTTATGGGGGAGGCCTATGTTTAGCACTGGTCGTCCTTTGGCTGATATGATAATAATAATGACGTTTTTGTATTATAACTCATAATTCATTTTTTGTCTGTAAACCCAGGTACATAATGATACAAAGAACTATAATTGTTTCAAACAAAACGTAATTAAACAAAATCTTTATAAAAAAGCCTGCTATAAAATATCGGATTATTTAGATGATAGAGAAGCTTGGGATTGAATTTGCTCCAACTCGTTCAAAAATGTTACAATTTAGACGTAATTTATTTTCTTTATTGTTATGATTCTAAAAGGATCATTAAAAAAAACAACCAGCCTTGTTTCTTGCCTTTCTTTCCTGGCTTGGTCGCGGAGGAACAGGCAGTAAAATTGACGTTTAAAAGTGATCCTTGTGATATTAATGTGTGTGTGACAAGTGACAATTAGTCATATGAGTTATACAATAAAATTATATTAATTAATTTATAGAACGAATGCTTTCATCAAATCGTTTACAAATATGGACTAAAGGGCCTTCTCGATGTAAGGCTGCGTGCGTGCGATGTGTTGCGGGCTTGCGGCAATTTCATGGAATCATAGGATTTCATTTCGTAGTTTTCGCTTCTGTGAACATTATGCGAGAACCTAATACACTAACATATACCATAAGCACGAGGTATATAGGCTAAATTTGTATACAGTCGACAACTGATGTATTTCATCCTGCAGGCCTACCATGGCCAAATGCGATGCAGTTCCACCTTTTCAGGGCATATTATACTGCTTCTTTTACTTATTTATTTTACCAATTACTTAATGTAAGAAGAAAAACTCGTTTATATAGGGCAAAAATACAACTAATTATTGAATAGATTTTGAATTCCACCGCAATATGTGTGTAAGCAATAACCACCAGATTTGCACGGTTTGATTTCTGGAATTCAGATGTTTCCGTAAGAGGGTCCTTCTAGAGAGTTTCATAGCTACATTAGGTTTAGAATTTTTCGAACTATCGCGATCACTACATAATTACTGATTAAAATAAAACGGGTATTTATATGTACCTTTTTTATTTGTTATCCCGACGAATTTCCAAATTTCAATCGGGAAAAGGGCTATATACTCTCAGCGTCCTGGAACCCGGTGATTATTAGGTGTGCGCGTCGTGATCGGTCGTCTCAGTGCGTGATTATTAGGTGTGCGCGTCGTGATCGGTCGTCTCAGTGCGTGATTATTATGTGTGCGCGTCGTGATCGGTCGTCTCAGTGCGTGATTATTAGGTGTGCGCGTCGTGATCGGTCGTCTCAGTGCGTGATTATTAGGTGTGCGCGTCGTGATCGGTCGTCTCAGTGCGTGATTATTAGGTGTGCGCGTCGTGATCGGTCGTCTCAGTGCGTGATTATTATGTGTGCGCGTCGTGATCGGTCGTCTCAGTGCGTGATTATTAGGTGTGCGCGTCGTGATCGGTCGTCTCAGTGCGTGATTATTAGGTGTGCGCGTCGTGATCGGTCGTCTCAGTGCGTGATTATTAGGTGTGCGCGTCGTGATCGGTCGTCTCAGTGCGTGATTATTATGTGAGTGCGTCGTGATCGGTCGTCTCAGTGCGAAAATACGGTTAGTGTAGTGTGTCGTAATATGAACGAGGATATTTCTAATTCTGAAAACCAAGTGAGGGTAGTTGCTGCAGCTGCCATCGCCCGTTTTAATCAGTAATTATTTTAGGTTTATTAGATGAATCATAATAATGCCTCATTAGTAGCATATACAGATTGTGTTCCTCTATTATTTGAAAAGCGAATATACATACTTGTACATCCATACTATTATTATAAATTTGAAAGTAACTCTGTCTGTCTGTTTGTTACGTTTTCACGACTTAACGGCTTGGCCGATATCGATTAAATTTGGTTTACACATAGATTATGAACGGGATTGGGATATTGACTGCTTTTTACCCGGCTGCGCAGAAGAATGGTAATGTTTTTATTGAAAAACCAGGCGGGCGGCAGCTAGTTTTACACTAACTGGAGAATAAAACATGGGTCTATTATACCATAGATAGCTTTAAAATGATCAAATGTTGATCAGTAGTTAATGCGTCAATAATTTTGATATAAATATTATGTAAAAGTTGAGGATAATAAGGTAATTGGTAAGTACCACGTGAAGCGAAAGCACATTTTCTAGCTTGTACTAATATTTTTTTGGCAAATCATTTCCCAAACACTAGTTTTAACAACAATCGCATTGAAATCTGTCTATCCATTTGCGACAAGATAGACAAAGGCTTCAAACCCCTCTTTATAGACCCCCCCCCCCCACCCCGATCTAAAGAAATAACCTAGACTCTATTACGACTAATAGCGTACCTGGTTCTAGTCGTAATGCAAGCCAGAGTGCGCCTGATATGAATAATAAGCTAGGAAAGAGTTATTTTTGACCGATATTCTGGTAACTTACTTCTAATTAATTCAAATTTAAAATTATTTATTGGGGACAATACAACTAGAAATAAAAAAAATAAACTAAAATATTATTATAATGTATTTTAGGCTAATATATAGGTATTATATAAGTAATTAATATGTTTCTTATATAAGTAGTTATTATTTAGGTTCATTCATTTATATATTATAAGTATGTATTTACAAAAAAATGTATATAAGTATTCTATCAGTTACCTGGTTCCCATAGTACAAGCTCTGCTTAGTTTGGGGCTAGATAGCGCCGTGTGAAATGCCCATCAATATTTCTTTATTTTATTTATTTATTATGTGTTATTTTTATTTTTATATCATAAGTATAAATATGTATATGTAGTATGTTAGGTACACTATTACACCCCAGGTAATGCCCACACAGTCCATTCCATCCAAAGGTTGTCTGGTAGAGATCGCTATTCAGCGATAAGACCGCCAATTGTATCACATAGTTTTACGGTGTTCTTTGTAGTTGTATTGTTATGAGCGGTACTCTTCCACCTTTATTATGCGCACCGCCAAGGAGTGGAACGCCTTACTCTAGTCTGAACTTAACTTAGTCTGTGTTTCCTGATAACTACAACCTAGGAATCTTCAAGTCACGAGTGAATAGGTTTCTTCTAGGCAAGCGTGTACCAACGTAGACTGCATCATCGCGCCCCATCAGGCGAGATAGTGGTCAAACGCTAGCCTATAATTTTTTATTATTATTATCAGCCATTCGTGTCCCACTGCTGGGCAAAGGCCGCCCCCCATTCTTTCCAGACTTGGCGGTCCTGAGCTGATTGTGGCCAATCCGTTAGGAATTTATCCAGCTCATCCCGCCATCTACGTTTCGGTCTGCCGCGTCGCCTTCTCGCTGGATCAGGACGCCACTCGGTGGCTATCCTTGCCCACAGCTCACTTGGCATGCGACAGACATGCCCAGCCCAGTTCCACTTCAGCTGAGCGGCTTCGGTGGCTACGTCAACAATTTTGGTCTTTGAGCGCAGTTCAAATATATAACTATAATTTATAAAGAAAAAGGTGTGCAATAAAGAGTTATCTAATCTAATCTAATCCAATCTAATATATATATCTTTCGGCCCATATGTATATACATGTATATCTTTATGGGCCGTAGTTTAAGTTATTTAGTATCCTGTAACTATTTTATTGTTCCTTAAGAACTTCATGATCCTGAGGTTCTCTCTAGTGAACGCAATTATCACAAGAGAAGTTCGTGAAGCGATTGAAATCAAGAAATTTCCAAATTTCAATCGGGAAAATGGATATAGACTCTCAGCGTTCTGGAACCCGGTGATTATTAGGTGTGCGAATCGTGATCGGCTGTCTCAGTGCGTAGATACGGTTAGTGTAGTGTGTCGTAATATGAACGAGGACATTTCTAATTCTGAAGACCAAGTGAGGGTAGTTGTCCACCCATGACCACGGCTGTTGCACTACAGTCGAAACGTCGGGATAACAAATAAAAAAGGTACATATGCGATAAATACCCCTTTTTAATCAGTAATTGTATGTACAGTGATCGCGAAAGTTTGAAAAATACTATTAATACTCATGCTGCCATTTTCGGATCTCTGAGTACGCAGACCCGTAGAGACATCCCACAAAGGGGTAGTCAGAGGCGTCAGAAGTCCAAACATTGCGTTTGCATTATTGCATATGCCTTCAATTTTTTGTTCTAGTGTTCTTTAAATATTTATAAATTGTAACTTCGGTATTTGTCATACAAGCCTCGACTACACCCTCGACTTATTAGCGTCCTTGCTCGCGTTTCCTCGCTCGTACGCCATAATGTCTCGGGTGCAATAGATCGTTTACATCCGAGAATAACACATAACATTCATTTCATCACGAATGGGAGGAAATTAGAAAAGTATTTTTCATAACAGCTTGTTGCTAAATATTTATTTTACTGAAATTCATATCATGATGAGATTGAGTAGCCTTCTTGAGTGGAAATCAAAGATAAATATTTATCTTATACCATCTACATTATAGTATCTGAACGCAGTACGGGAAGTGGTAACTGACAGTGGTGCACTGCACAGCGTACAAAACAATGATCAACATTGTTTTTTTTTACATAATACTTTTATATTTAAAAGCCTGTTTAACCTTTTACAGGAACTTATAAAGAGTTGTCACAATTTAAGAGCAGTCAAAGTTTGAAACATACATAAGGGTAACGCCACACCTGAGACGTTTTTAATTATCGAAAGTAAACATCCCGGAATCCGTTACGGGACTTCATAAATGTAAATTGGAGGCGCGCATCCCGTTTAGCGCTGCCCCCCTCCCACCCCTCAGGCTTCCCCCTCGCCCCTTCCTTCGAAACGGGGCCGACGGGCTTGTTGCCAGCTGAGCCTTTTTGTCGGATAGATCTGGCCATTTTTTGGTAAGGTTGTGACCACATTTTGCTAGATTGATATAGTTCCAATACCTAGAATACCTACTCTGTAAAATTATCCAACGAGCCACACCGGACTCACGAGTAGCGTAACGAGTTATTTTGATCATTTTGTCTACAGAATGATAATCTTGATAAAGTTTTAGTGGTAGGGAAAATAGAGAGGGTGAAGACATCGCGGTCTTAGCCGCTAGTGGTGACCAAGTGGTGGTGACTTAGACAGGGCTCCCTTTGTAACTACCGCCCAGAGATAAGCCGAAGATATTCATGTTAGTAAGCAGTTAAATACCCCCATTAAAGTATTTAAAGATGAGCACTACTTTCAGTAATAAACGTTACGAAGTATATTTAAAATTAACTTTAAGAATAAACAGAGTGGTGCTAACTTTACCTCATTGAGCTTCCCTTTCTTTTGTAGTTAAAAAGTTTTATTCATAGAAAACTTAGCTTTATTTTGAAGAAAAAAACAACCGCATTTCGCTTTTTGAAATAATGTACAATCAGCTTAGAAAATTACATTTGTCGCAAAAAACAAGTTGATCTCAATCGACTCTATTCCCACCACGAAGACTTTTCCCAAAATATCTTAAATCAAATCGTAATACTTTGCAAAAAATATAAAAAGTTTTCCATACTATTACACAAGTGTATGAAGATCCTCTCTCTCTTTAAAAAAATACGAGCCTTACAGTAGTGGCATATGATGTACGTAACATCTAACCACCGCGCACACACATTGGTCAAATCAAATAGCGCGCGCTTCCCCGGTTTCCTGTTACACATTTCCGTCCCTTTTGCCAAAATCACTCCCACAAACCGAGAGGAAAGATGTTACACATCATGATCAAAAAGTTTTGTTAAGCTTTGGCGCATTCAATGTTATAATGAAGCAAATACTCTACATTTATTTTTTCAACAATTCTGTCCACAATAGTGTGTCAGCTGGCAACAGTGCGACGACTGAACAAGAACGAGTATTGCGGTACATTACTACAATATCGTCTTTGTATTACCGGATCGCGGCAAACTTTTTACTTCTATTCCCCGGGAACCCGATTTATTCCTAATTAATTAATCATGCCCTGTTTTCATATTCAATGAATTGGCGCGGTGTGTCTCTTTATTTCAATGTTATAAGACAAATTGGAACGAATCAGCCTGAATATCGAGAATAATAACGAAATATAGGGCAATATTCTAATTATTCGCTGGTTATTCGAAGTGGCTTTAGTAATACAAGAGGAATACGTATAAATACAAACAGCTTATAACATTTCAACTCCAAACACGACAGCTACTCGACGAAGCGTAGACCACACGGGCTCGTATAATCAACTCCTCCTATACAAGTTTCAACCGTATTTAGTTACAGCCAAGGCTGTATATCGTTTGGGGAGAGGTCTTTGAAACTAAATATCAAAGAAATTGTACCAGCTCGGTTACTTTTGACCAAATATTCGTAACGCTAGTTGATTTGCAAAAGAAGCGTGAAAAGTTCTTTTAACAGCGCAAAGGCAAAGGTTTGCAGTCTATTCTAACAATGGCGGTGTGGATTGTGTTATGTATTCTGTGCTCAGGTAGAAATAATTAATTGCCCCTCTGAGGCATTCGCGCAGTTAACGCTACGGGGAATTTAAACTACTCTTTGTTTACGAGATAACTCCAGAAAGTATTGATGAAAGAAATCCCTGTTGAGTTTATAACAGATAGTGTTTCCATCAATCATGCTCTGAAAGTTGGTCACTTTAAAATCGATAACAGCTCCGTAAATGCATTTTACGGCCCTAGGGCCGTAAGTAAATTTGAAAGTAGAACGAGGCTCATTGCATGAATTATAAGCAAAAATGAAATACAATCTCCATGGCAAATCCTTATTTCTAATTAAAAATTAAATCCATAATTCCATAAAATGAAAGAGGCCATTGTCAAGTAGTAAAAAAAACACTGGATACCGAGAACACACGTTTTCTTTTTAGCAACAAGCTGTTAGATAAATACTTTTTTAATTTCCTGGCATTCGTGATGAAAAGTTATGTATTATAACTACCTACTCGATTGTAAGCGATTAATAACACCCTAGATTAGCGTCCTCGCTCGCATTCGCTCGCTGGTACGCCTCTATCTGGTGTAAAATAGATCGCTTACAGCCCTTGTATAACTATGTACCTACTATTATTGTCTTACAAACCTACTCGTATATGTATAAAAATCAATTGCCGCGCGTTACTCTCGCAATAACTCGAAAATGACTAGAACGATTTTAATATTTCTTTTTGTTGAGTTAGTAATTTTTAGGACAAGTTTTTTATGAAAGATTCCCGGGAAATTTTGAAATTCTGGAAAAACTGAAAGTGGTTTTAACCGACTATAAAAAAGGAGGAGGTTCTCGATTCGACTGTACGTTTACTTTGGTTGAATGTTACGCGATCATTCCGGCAATTATGAATCGATTTTGAAGATTCTCTTTTTGTTTGCTAGATTAGATTATACTTCAGAGGTAAAAGCACTAAATCAACTTCGATATTATATGGGATTCATATATACCGAAATTGATTTAGTGCTTTTTAAGAAAATAAAAAATTTTGGTTTGTGGTTTCAGTAAAATTTTTTTATTCATTAAAATCACAAGGATCACTTTGAAACGTCATGAAATGTATTCTGGCTATTAATGCCGTATATTCGTATGAGTCATGTTTTATTTCAATTCGAACTTTTTTGCGTATCAACAATTGCTCTTAAATTCTGAGTTTTCAGGGTAAATATTCAATGTAACTTTGAAGTCGGTTTTTGGTTTTTTGTAAATATATATTATTAGGTACTATAGGATTTTTGTATGAACTCAAGACCATCAGACTATATTATTTTATTTTATAATCCACGTGAAGCCGGGGCGGGGTTAATAGATACATAATGCATATAATACATAACTAATCACTACAGGTTTGGTCATACGTATGTTGTGAGCATTATGAATTAAATTCTACCCAATAAACCACTTTGTATAGAATTACAGAAGTAATAGCAGATACTGATCGACTTATGAAATACAAACAATACTTTAAGGTTTGGTCTCCTAAGTACCTAACGGTGATCGTCTATAACGAGTTTGATAGCCGTGGTAAACTCTATCATCTGATTTCAGAGTGCAATGAGTCTGAAATCGGATAGTTTTGTCAAAATTATAATATAATTTTGCTAGCGGTTGTACTTGTCAAGATAATTCATGTATTTGGTCCATATTATTAGATAATACTAGTGGTTCGCCCCGAACCGAATCTCGCGAATCTCCCATAAAAACAAAAAAATAAATTGTTATCTTTGACTATCACTAACTTGTCCTACAGTTTCATTCAAATTACAGGTAACGAGAGTTCATTATATTGCTTACACTTTTTTGGGATAGAAAATGTACTTATTCTTTATTTCAGACTTTTTCCTGTATTTGTGTCACTAATTACTCTGTGAATTTCGTCGAAGTTCAGTTTTGATTATGGCTGATAATTTAAAAACTACAAGGTTTAAATTAAAAAAACATGGGGTCGAAATGTTCTCATAAAGACCTTTCTTTAAACATGCCATTTGACCGGATAGTCTTATTTTGTTATTTTTTTACCTCTCATGAACCCCAATATCTCAACAACCCCCTGTTATTTGCAGCTCATTTAGTCATACCAGAATTTTGCCATCACTACCTACCTGCATACTAAATTTCACGATGATCGGGTGAATACTTCGAAAGTTATCCTCGGACAAACAAACATACATTAAACGCCGATTTGCCCAAGTTGATTTGGAGATCTCGCTACGCTCGATCAATTATAATTTGGTTAGGTATGTCAGGGTATGTCAAATATATCCTTGACAAAGTATTATTACATATTTATCGAAACTGCTTTATTCACAACTTTTTAGAAATTAAGGCCTAAGTCGTGGAGTGGTAGATTGCTTGATAAATGGCGAGCGGGCACGAACAACGGTAGCAGACACATGAAGATAGGTAACTTGCAAAGGACGATTCAAAAGGTATCGAAAATAATAACGTGGGTATTATCTGAGATATGTAAATGTTTTGATGATAAGTCGTTACGATAAAGCAACTAACTTGTCTGAAAGAATTGTGTCTAAAGAAACTGCCTAATTCTCTTGTATCCATACTATTTGTTTATTAAATAGTCACCATCGTTTCCATAAAATTGACACTATACAAAAACATACATTATTGCCGCAAACTGAGAACCACATAATTTTAGACTGGGGGTCAATCTATATTATCTCTCATTTTACGCAAGGATGAAATGTTGATGGCTCGTTTCTGTCTCGGTTTTTTCTATGGTTATCTGCTTTACATTTTCCAAAAACCCAGAACAATAATTTAACTACGTATTTCTAAAGTTATCTACGTCGGAATAGATACTCTAGGTGCAATGTCGTAAGCAGACGAGCTCCACGAAGTCAGTGAATCATGACAATGACATCATCGCGGGATTTTAGTCCCTTGTATGGACTAATTTGATGACTAGGCATTTGGCATGAATAATCATTTATTTATTTATCCTGTTGCATTGTTGCGCACTCATTCGTCGAAAGGTCAATCTAATTTGTAGAAGATCCTAAAGTTATCGAGAAAATTATTGAACAGATAAAAACGGCAACAAATTTGAGAATAATAAAGTTTTTTAGAATCATAAGGACCTCCGTCTGATGTCGTTAACTTGTGCTCAAATTATCCGGGTCTTTTAATTACAAAAACAAAAATTCAGGAAATTTTTTGTGCGCGGGACGGAAGTGTGTAGCCCTAGCTTAATATTCCAATACCGTTTATTCCGAGCTTTCTGATTGCTTGTAATGATTTTCAACCATAGCTCTCGGTTTTATTCAACGTTTTATTTCATTGCTTATAGTATGATCTGTTGATAGGTATTTAGGGCATCGAATCTTCGTGTACAATGACCTCGGGTTTAGTTCACGCCAACCTTGCTCTTGCAAAGTGACTGACCTATAAAACTGAGTGAACACCTAATAGGTACTGTTACCAAGTAAGCGATATGTCGAAAGTAACCGAACCGACTGGTGCTTACCGCAACCGAAAAAACGAGAGCATTTATAGTGAGATGAAAGAGATAGGTAGGTAAGTTTTACCACATAACTAATAAATAATAATAATTAATAAATCTTTATTCATTGTCTTAGTGCGGATTAATATCTAATTATAGGTTTATACAATGCCTGAACTAGGAAAACCTATGTCTCAGGCGAAAAAGCCTAGACCGTTATGAATAGTCAAATTAATAAACTTAAAATCTAACATAATGAAAAAAAACGTACTAAATGCTAAAGGAAGGTGCTGGAAGGTATAAGTAATAGACAACTCTTAAACAATCACTAATAGGTATTATAAATGTGAAAATTTGTTTGTTTGTTACTCAATCACGTCGAAGAGCTGAACCGATTTCGATGAAATTTGGTGTGTTGATAGATTATTCAAACTTTTTAATGACAAACAACGCGTGCGAAGCCGCTGACGGAAGCCAGTTATGAATAAACGAATATTGAACATAAGACAGTAGGTTTGAACCCGGAGCACCACATGATCTTACAAATCAAAAATAAGCGCTAATCACGCCGTTTGGGCACGTGGCCACGTGCTCTCTAAGAAAAACGGCACGTAACCCATAAGACACGTAATATTCAGATCCTAAATTATTAAGATCCACTCAAACTACATCGGTATTAGGTATTTAGGGCATCAATCTCTGTGTACAATGACCTCGGCGGGTATCGTTCGCGCCAACCTTGCTCGACCGCGGCATGGCGGGCGGTCGCGGTCGAAATTTTAAATTTCGAACGACTCAGCACTTGACACGTCTCGACGCGATGCTACGAGGCGATGGTAGTCAGTCCCGGGAATATCCGGTATTGCACATCACTAGTTTAATAATGCAATAGGTAAAATTGCCAATTATAAAAAAAAATAGGTGCCGCTTTGGTTACAAGTTTGTTATTTTGTTTAATGTTTAATTTCATCACGTCCGCCCTGTTTATGCTCTATTTAACTATCATACTCATTTTTGTCTTACTCGATCATAAAGGCTTCGACGGAATACCAGCGTAGATTACTCATAGAAACTTGCATACGCTGAGTTGGGCCTTTTTGCAATTATAAATATGTAGTTTTGTACACCTAGGTAGCTAAGTTATGTTTTAGACTTTGAGTAGATATCTAGACCATGGAACTTGATGGTTTTAGATTAATAAATGTATTTAAATGTTGTTGCTATAGCGGTTTATTGTTATCTTTTTGTTACAAATATTTTGAAATGTCTTGTATAAAATTATTTTATAAAACATTTTATCTGAGACTAATAACCAAGTTAATAAGCACTTTTAAGCTTAGAGTCAAAGAGTCCTTGTAAACTTTGTATAAGTAGGTATACTACCTATGTATATTTTGTATAATGTATTATGTTTATCTTAATGTAGGTAAAGTTTATAGGTATTATTTTTAATATGTATAAGTATTGTATTTATAATATTATGTATAACTATAGGTATTTATTAGTATTTTACTCCAATGTCCTTTTCTGTGCACGTACTACCACTATAATCAACTATCTCTATCTTCAAAGACTTGCTGGAAGAAAACTCTTATTAGGGTTAAACTCGCCTTTGTACATGTCCATTTTGTAAGCTGTTTTTGTCTGTAAATCTATTTGTGTAGGTACAATAAAGAATAAAAAAATAATAAAAAAAGTTCCATTAATGGGAACACTTCGAGTGTTACCATTATAGATTTACAGGTACATAATTAGTTGCTAGGAACTCCTGCATCTAACTATATTGTCAACAAAAATGTGATAGGCGTAGATTTACTTATTTAACGTTTTTACTAAGTACAAATAAGTATGTAACAAAGCAAAATATTCTTCCATTAACTTAAAACTTAAGTGTAAAAGAGCTTACGGCAGTCATCGTGTGAGTTTGTGGCTGTATGAGGAAGCGTTCGTGTGTGAAAGAGACAGGTGATACTTTTCCGATTTCCAATTTATTTGTTAATTATTGGTCAAATGTAACCTCCTAGCCCAAGGGAATAATAGATAGATATAATAACTCTATAGTGTTGGTACATTACACCAATTACAGAACAAAATACGTACTTTTTTGACTACATAAAGGTATATGTAGGGTGAACTCATCTAATTTCGTGATAAAGGCATTTGAGTAATAAAATACCAATAAATTATTAATTATTTTTATTCAGGCTTCGCATGAGTTTCAATCAGTCTTTTATCAGGAATATAGGCACAATTAATCACAGTTTTTTCTAAAATCTTAAAAGTTATATCAAATTTACTAAAGCAAGTCAACTTTCCTAATTCCGTGGTGACCTCTTTAAGTCCGTGATAGCTACTACTTTAACTCCGATATAACGGAATTAGGCAAGTTAACTTATTTTTGTTGTACAAAATTAAAATCTTAAAATTAACATATAAACATAAAAAAACAAGATATACATTTTAGTAATATCTTCTAGAATTATTCTTCGGCAAAACACATATCACACTTAAAAATCGTCGCATTAGGACATGACGATCTGTGCATCTTGATTATCCTCTCGTAGAGTTTTGTACTTAGTCACATTCTCTTTTAACGTCGTCCATGGAATCTTAAACTCCTTAGAAGCTCTGTATACTGTCATTGTTGAACTCAAAACATTTTCGACGGCGGTTTTCAGATCAGACTCCGAATACTTTCGGTTCTTTTTGTCTTCCATGAAATCTGAAAGTAAACAAGCAAATTATAATAATAATTACATACCTGCTTAGATTTAGCGTCTGTTTAAATTTGCAGCTCGTATTAATAAAACAAATGCTGCGAAATTTGGTAATAAAACTACTCACGTAATTACGTGACAAGTGCAAAAAAGTCTCACTCAATTCCGTGATAGCAAAATATACATATAATATTGGCTTAAAGTCATCATTTTAATTGAGACAAGATAAAACTAATCAAATAACATCAATCTTGTCTACTAAACTCAAAATAAGTCAATACTTTCAGTGAAAACCACAAATAATTGTATATAACTACTCTAATTCTGTGATAGCACAAAAACCACTCAACTGCTAAAACGCTAATATTTTTGACGAACAAAATAAGCTCTAACACTAAAACGACGCAGAACTATGACGAATTTTTTACTGCCACATCAAGGAAATATCATTTACAATTCATTATAATAGAAAGAAGCTAAGAAATCGGTTAAATACTTACATAAATAGAGCAAAGTTCGCCACCAATTCACAGACACTGCCGAAACCGGCGAGATTTGCGCGCGGACTGACAAAACCATTCGTTGTTACTATCTCGCTCACTCGAGCGTCCCCAAACTTTACAGACGAATTTGAACATTATTACAGAGGCATAAGGTTGTATTTCCAATCATTGATTTCGCTCGTACAGGCCTATGGTAGAGCTCAAACCAAATACCACTGAATTAGGCGAG
The DNA here is from genome assembly GCA_963924445.1 of Philereme transversata. Taxonomy (NCBI): domain Eukaryota; kingdom Metazoa; phylum Arthropoda; class Insecta; order Lepidoptera; family Geometridae; genus Philereme; species Philereme transversata. The sequence goes on along the minus strand of OZ004341.1, from coordinate 7,293,911 downwards.
TCACAGAATTAGATGAGTTCACCCTATAGAATTTATGAACAAATAAGAACCTACATAAATGTAGGTACTTGCTAAAAAAAAATATCTACCTATTAACAACATAAAATTACTAAGGGTGACTTGCGCAACGATGCCTAACGTGTTTAGTGGCTAAATATGGTTTAAGGAGTTGTCAAATCATACAAATACGTCAAATTTAAATATGTTTAGTTGCTTAATACGTTTAAGGATTGTTGTGCAAGCCGGCCTAAAAATGCGAAACAAAAAGCTACAGAGTGAAGACCAAATAGTTTACAATTAATAAAGGTATACCTTTATTAATCCTGATAGTAGAGAGTCACTTGATGTTGGCGTTAGTGTATAGATTAAAACACATCTTACATTTTCCTAGTAAAAAACTCAGCGCAATTATTGTCAACTTATAATCGCGTTTCTTAATGAATAGTAAAACATTGAAATACTATTACATTACACAAATATTTCTTTAATTATAATAACAAAATAACATATAAGTAAAATATAGAAAACAAAACGGTGGTCATTCAGCGGTGTGCGGAAAATTAACGTTTCAGTAGCGTTGAAAACACTGGAAGATATTTTCATTAAAAACGGGATGTGATCATGATTTGTGAGTTTTGAGTGTCTGATAAAGGTTGTTGGGAGCCGATGGGTGCAAGCCGCACAAGATTGGTCGCCAGTGGCGCGGCAAGACCTTAATTTGATGTGGGCAAGGTAAATTTCGCGACGTCCTCTTCTCTTCTTCGAACATGTATGTTACTACTATTCCATTCATTGTTCGTTGTCTATTGCTTTTATTGTTGCAATCATCTTGACAATGACTTGCTATACCACCCGTATGAGCAAAAAAGTAGCTATCACAAGAATTAGCGAAATATTTGTTGATAATATTTTCGTCACGTTCAAGGCTTGGTAATGTATAAACCTGTATAAAGCGCTATCCACACATTTCCGCGTCAGGGCTATCCGTGTTCCGAGTTGTTGGTTTCAGTGTTCCCGTCAGAGACGTGCCCCGTCACCCGTGTTCACACATATCAGGGAAATCGATTATAATAAAAATGTTTAAACTTACCATCACACTGTAATTCTTTTCCTATATTATCAAATATTATATTTTTCTTCTTAGAATTCAAATAATGTGGATTAGAAAGATCCTAAAGTATATTATTTTGTCGTACAAGCTCTATCAACCTCTCTGTGTTCATGTTGTCGTTAATGTACCTACCTAGATACAAATCGGATAGCACTGTCAGAGCGTCCGAGTGTGCTCCGGGACACTGACGATCCGGATACGCCTGACACGGAGCTATGTGAACAAGTTTGTACAAGTTGTACGTAACTGACTTTTTTCTCGTCTCTGATGGAACACGGCAAGACCGGGTACCCGGAAATGTGTGGATAGCGCTTTAGGCGCGAGGCCCTTCGGACCGCGAGGCCGTAGGCAGTGGCCCACGTCCCCCACGCCTTACGCCGCCTCTGTTGGTCACTCTAGAAATCTATGGGGGAGGCCTATGATTAACTGTGGGCATCCTATAGCTGATAATGTTGATGATTATCTTGATTTTTATAACCATGATAGTTTCAAAAGTGAATACCGGAAGTTGTTTAACATATTTTAATCTACCATTCTTAGGCCGGCTTGCACATCGATCCCTAAACATATTTAGCTACTGAACATGTTTAAAGACGTATTTGTATGATTTGACACACCTAGTAATTTACCCACATTTTAATGCAATAACTATCATTTCATTTATTAAATCATATTTAGCCACTAAGTACGTTTAGGTATCGTTGCGGAATTAGTCCTTAGTGCTGAGTTAGCGTAGACAGAGTATATTGTGAGAACTGACAGGTTTAATAGGTGGTTAGGTAGGCAAATAATATGGCCGGAAGTAAGTAATGAGCGCATATGCCTCGCTGCAGAAATGGGGAGGAAGTGAGTTAGATCTCTGCCACAGTGGTATATCTACCTCCCTACTTTAGGGCTATAGTACGGACTGAACAGTAATGGAGCATGCACTTGACAGGCTTTCTTTCTGGATTAAGAGGCAGAGGGCTGTTGCGATACAATTTTTTTTTCAAATTCTAATAGGTATCTTTAATAGTCGCAGACATAACCAACGCAACGTTTACAGGCGCTACAGGGAAGTGGCTACGAAGCAAGATCCCCCATACACATACGTAAGTGTTAGTTTTTAAGTATTGTTATAAGTACATAATAATGTAACGTTTATTTCAGGCAACACCGTTATATTATTATTATTTCAGGGTTTTTTCTCTCGAAATATTGATATTTTGGTTTTTATGAAAAAACTCACGACCCTAAACCAAGTGGGAATCATGTAGAGATTGAACGCTTGTGTCTTCTTGTAGAAGTGTTCTTACAACCCGACACGTATTAAGAATAGCAGCTTTCTACATGGTTATATAAGTGTTCTTTGGAGTATTAATTGAATAAATAAATAAATATTACTGGACATTTCACACAACGCTATCTAGCCTCAAACTAAGCAGAGCTTGTACTATGGGAACCAGATAACTGATAGAATACTTACTTGTTGGGTATATACTTTTATTTTTATTTTTAAATACATACTTATAATATATCCAGACCCGAAACAAATATCTTTAGATCATGCAAGCATTTGTTCCGCAGCGGGAATCGAACCCGCTACCTCCTGCGTCTCAGCCGGCTATTCGCCCACTGCGCCACGGAGGTCGTCATTAATTATTTTGAGAGCATCAGAGGCACAATGTACACGTTATTTAACTTCCAAATGCGTTTTATTTTTGCGCGCCTTACCTTTGTCTAAAAGGTCGTCCCAATCTCTTCCTATTGTTACGAGCTGAGGGTTCGGGATAAAATAATGGGAATCGATTTAACCAAAATAGCACTTTTATTCAGCACTAAACGATGAATACACGAACTTGGTCACACGTAATCACAACACACTAATTCACACCACTGTTGCACCACTTAAAGTCACCGAAATGATCGCACGTATAGCTTAATCCAGACTGACTCGGGAGTAACTACTGTTCACGCGAGACCCTTCCCACGTCAGTCCTCCAGGGCCTCGCTGAGACTAACTCACTAAGACTGACTGTCCGGCCATCTCTCCGGCCTATTTATATCGCACACATTTCGATTGTTCGAGAACGATGTCGATCCTTCCAGGAAAGGGTCGGTCCCTCGACACAATGGCCATTCACCATTCTGCGAAACCACAAACAATAGCAACAATAACACAGCAAGACAAAAGCGTTCGAGAAGGTTCGATTATTACTCATTGTTTAACAGCCTCGGCGTAACACTGCCCCCTCCTAAAACATGCTCGTCCCGAGCATTCTTAGCCCCATATCGCGGCAGCCAATCAACATGAACAATTTTAGGCGCACCTCGCTCTGAAGATGTAGCAACTAGAGGAGCCACATTGCCGTCTCCAGTACTTCAGGACACCCAGAGTCCCTTTCTCATCAGCGATCCCAATTCCAGCTTCCAAAACACGGCTCTCATGATTTCTATCTGTTCTTTCACTTCCTGGAATTCCTTTCCAGATAAACCGAACGATTCCCTCATCAGTCGAGCATGCTCTTATGGCCAACGTCGCTGATCTTCCTGTTGACGACGCTGCTCTTCTTTATCCTGACGTCGCTGTTCCTCTTGCAACCGAGTCTGCTCCACCTGTTCACGTCGCTGTTCCTTCTGCAACCGAGCCTGCTCTTCCTGCTGACGACGCTTCTTTTCTTTATGCTGACGGCGTTCTTCCTCCTGCAACCAAGTCTGCTCTTCTTGCTGACGACGCTGCTCTTCCTTATCCTGACGTCACTGTTCTGCCTGCAACCGAGCCTGCTCTTCTTGCTGACGACGCTGCTCTTCCTTATCCTGACGTCCCTGTTCTTCCTGCAACCGAGCCTGCTCTTCTTCCTGACGTCGCTGTTCTTCCTGCCAACGTTGCTGCTCTTCTTGTTGACGACAAAGCATGGCCATAATAGCAGCAAGATCGCCTGTCACAGGAGCTTGCCCCACGGATGATGATGATGATGATGCTCCAAATGATTCGGTGGCGGCTGATTCCATCTCCTTCGGCTGACGACTCTGCCGAGCTTCTTGAACCGGAGAATCTCCAAACCGCCTTTCATCCATTTCCTGTTGTCGTTGACCTCTCGTCCTGACACCGTCCACGTTATCCATTGGTAGAACCGGCATTATTTTATCCCACTTCTGACACCAAATTGTTACGAGCTGAGGGTTCGGGATAAAATAATGGGAATCGATTTAACCAAAATAGCACTTTTATTCAGTACTAAACGATGAATACACGAACTTGGTCACACATAATCACAACACACTAATTCACACCACTGTTGCACCACTTAAAGTCACCGAAATGATCGCACGTATAGCTTAATCCAGACTGACTCGGGAGCAACTACTGTTCACGCGAGACCCTTCCCACGTCAGTCCTCCAGGGCCTCGCTGAGACTAACTCACTAAGACTGACTGTCCGGCCATCTCTCCGGCCTATTTATATCGCACACATTTCGATTGTTCGAGAACGATGTCGATCCTTCCAGGAAAGGGTCGGTCCCTCGACACAATGGCCACTCACCATTCTGCGAAACCACAAACAATAGCAACAATAACACAGCAAGACAAAAGCGTTCGAGAAGGTTCGATTATTACTCATTGTTTAACAGCCTCGGCGTAACACTATTTTCAAAGTCAAGGTATACAACCATTTTCTTTCGTTGTCTCGTAACTGCTACTTAGTGTTTATGTTATTCATCCTCCATATGTAGTGTAGTTTATTTATGTATTATTTATATAGTATTTAAGCTTATGTTTATTAGTATAATCAATAAGTATATTCTATTTTGTTGGTTCTGTTTATGTATGTTAAAGGTACACCACCGTCTTTTGATTTTTGTTTATCATGTCCATCGAAAGGTTGTCTGGAAGATATCGCTATTAGCGATAAGACCGCCCATTGTACCGTATTTATTGTTTATTGCCTTTGTTACTGTATTTTTGTTTGGTGTGTATAAAGAGTATTTCTTTCTTCTTTCTTTCTATTTCTTTTTTCAGTACAGTATATTTTTGAATTTTCTATGTAATGGTTTTTATAAATTATGTGTTATAGAAACAGCAATATCTATTCTATCTATCTATCTATCTATCTATCTATCCAGCCTCCAGCACCCACTGTTGGGTATATGGTATGGTTGGCCTCCTCTGTATGTCGCCAGTCCAATCAGTCTTGAGCAAGTCTCATCCATTGCTGTCCAACTTCCGTTAAGAGGTCGTCATACCATCGGGCTGGTGGTCTGGCATGCGATCGACGTCCATCTATTAAGTTATTACTATTATTATACCATTATACATTGAAATCGAATGCATTAATTGCGTTATAGCTGAGTATGCAGAATGAAATGAAAATCTTTATTGCCATAGGCGAAAAACACATTAACAAGTATTAATACTTAAATTAAGTGTTAACAGACCATAGCTCGTCAGGTGTTGATTATATGCTCCAAACATAATAGCAAGTATGCAAGTACAGTAAAAAACAATAAGCTCACATACAACATCGAATTGGTATAAAATTAAACAATTATGTAATAAAATTTAGGAGATATTCTGCTGTATAGGGGCGTGTATACAGGGTGTCCCAAAAAATAGTGTCAAGCGAAAGTCCAGAGATAGAACACCACTTGGGGTACCCGAATCACCCCCATATATGTTCCGCAAGTTTTTATAGTTTTCGAGTTATGAATTTATTTCCGAATTTTTGAAAATTTTCGACTTGAACAACTTAAAAAATTCTTTAAAAAAAGTAGAAAACTTTCGGGAGATTTTTTTTTTGCTAATGAATTTTTGTGAGTTGTTCTTTTATGCATAAAATAATCAGCTACGTGACTTTGATGAAAACTATGAACATGTTGGTAAAAAGTCAAAAATTACATTCGGTGAATTATGACTTAAATGTTCAACTTTAAATTAAAAATCTTAACAAGTGGTTTCATGGTTTTTAAATAAGTCTTAAAAGTTTTCCAGACTCTCCGCTTTCATAATCATTAAAAAAAAAGTAGTACTTAAGGGCTACTTTGACGAAAATCGGCCTTCAAAGACGGCGAGGTGGAAAATTCTTAAAATTAGCTATCTGATTAGAAAATAGATTTTGGCCATTTTATCATTCGTAAGCTTAATTCGTTTGTTAACTAACCAAAAATTACTGCAGGGAAGCTTTTTAGAAATTTTATTTTTCAATGTTTAATTTAAGTTTTATTAATTTTGCGCGATGTGTGCTCACCCATGATCCGGATTGTAAACGTGGGCGCAAATCTTTTACCTGTAATAACAATAGGCCGATAAAAGACCGAATCATCGCTATGTCTGTAACTCTCCTAAGTGACAACAGAGCAGCGCGCAACCGAAGCTTTATTATGTTTTTGTATTCAAAATGCATTCTCGGAATTTACAATTTGAGTATATTAATTCATTGCTAAAAAACATAAGAATAGAGATATAGATATACATAGAGAAATAGGTACCTAGGTATTCTAAATAATATTTACAATTAGATCGGTCTACATTAAAATTATGGTAATCATTCTGCAAATATTTTTTACGCTGTATAGTGTTTTGTCCAATAAAAGTTTTTTTATTTCATTAGTGAAACTAATCTCACTTTTAATCAATTTGATTCTTTGCGGAATCTTGTTATATAGTTTTTGTCCCATGTACTTGGCAGTTTGTTTGTAATATTTAGCCTGTGGTAAATTGCTTCCAAATTAATCTTATTTCGCAAACTGCATTTACTACTGTTTCCTCTCATTGTATACGTATTTAGGTTTTGCCTCACATATTTCATTATTTCTAAAATGTATACTGAGACTGAGGTCAAAATATGTAGGTTCTTAAAATGCTCTCGGCATGAATCCCTAAATTTAGCTTTAACTAACACCCGAATAGCACGCTTTTATTAATGAATAGCAAAAGCAAAAAATATACTTACCCTATTATCATATAATCATGTTAATTTCGTAGGCTCATTAGCCTCATATCTAAGAAGTAAATACTTAAGAAATGTTAGAAAAATATTTGAGATATGATTCGTTCTTCACAGTTTTTAAGAAACATAGGAAATCACAATTAAAAAAGCGAAAGTTTGGATGTTTGATTATTTACTTGTTTGATTTGATTGATGGGATAAAATTGGGTGTCAAGTCAAGTTGCAACAGCGAGTTTAGCTTAATTTCTAAGCTACCTACCTACACATTTAGTAGTGTAACGCGTACGAAGTTGCGGGCAACAGCTAGTAAATGATAAATAACAATACATCTTAATCGAACAACATGAACTCTATGAGCTCCACCGAAAAATGAGTTTGGCTAAGCATAAACTGACTGAACAAGTTTTGCTTAGCATGTTTTCCGCCAAATAACTTTAGTGTTTTGTTCACTTATAGGTTAATAATATATACAAAATTGATAATACTTCGTTCTTATAGTTCATTTATTGTTAACAATGAACCTAGTTAGAGTTGGCTGAATCGAGAGAAATGGAAGAAATTTGAATAGACCCTTGTCCAACAGTGGACCATAAAATGTTCCTAAATCACACTAATATTATAAATACCTAATATTAACCATCTGAGGTTTTCTATTTAGGCTACGACATGGCACGCTTCAAGAGAAATGTTAAAAGGTTTCTACAGGGTAGGGAACGCATCGACAATGCCCCGGATGTTGCCGGTGTCAATAGGCGACGGTGACCGCTTACCATCAGGTGGGCCATAAGCCTTGTTTCCCCACAAATAACATTAAAAAAAAATGCGACAGTTTGGATTCTTTTGATATTTGTTTGTTACTCAATCACGCCGTAACGGCTGAACCGATTTCGATGAAATTTGGTATATACGTAGATTATAACCTAGATTACCACATAGGCTACCTTTTATCCCATAAATCAGTTCCCATGGGATAAAAATGGGGTGTCAAGTCAAGTTGCAACAGCGAGTTTAGCTTTATTTCTAGGTTACCTACACATTTAGTAATGTAACGCGTGCGAAGTCGCGGGCAGCTAGTCTTGTTCATAAATGTGTCGTATTTCGTCATTTCCGAGGACAGATACAAACACTGAGAACTCACTTCTAAAATTGCAGTGTTTATGTAGTAACTAGTAAATATAAGTTTATAATAAGTATTTTGGGCAATATCACTATGGCATTCTTGGAAGAGAAGAATGGAAGAGAAACAGAAGAAGATGGCATTCCTGTAGGTACCTATTTACACCCACCTACCACCTTATTTTATTTTATTTATTTTATTTTAATACTTTATTCCACAAAAAATACAAATTACATGTACAAAAGGTGGGCTTAATACTAATTGCATTTTCTACCTGCCAACCTCAGAGGTAACCAAAAAAGGTTTCCGTGCTAACTTAAAACAATACGAGTATAAACATAATGATACTTAAAAACATAAAAAACACAAATAAAAATAAACTCCGATCACAGTAACAATAAATACATAAACCTACTTGATATAACAATAAAAATACATAGAATATGTAACAAAATATATATATATAACAAAAAATATATATATATATATAAAACAAAAAATACTTAAGTATTGCATAAAATACACATACTACGTTTCCATATCCACCTTCTATGTCACCATCTTCTTTTGTGTTTTATTTTGTCCATGTCGTGTCAAATAAATGTTTTCATTTCCATTTTTTTACGCCGTAATATAACTTATTTACTATCCTGTTACTATTTTGTTGATGCTTGAATTATGTGACTTATTGATCGAGCGAAGCGAGATCTCTAAATCAACTTGGGCAAATCGGCGTTTTATGTATGTATGTATATATGTTTGTTTGTTCGAGGATAACTTTCGAAGCGTTTATCTGATCATCGTAAAATTTGGTACATAGGTACAATGATGGCACAATTTTGGTATGACTCCATGAGCAAAAAATTTAGGGGGGTTGTTGAGAAATTGAGGTTCAAAAGGAGTAAAAAAAACGAAAATGAGACTATTAGGTCAAATGAGACGTCAAATGAAAGGTCTTCATTAGTATATTCCGAACCCGTTTTTACTTTTAGTAAAGTTTTTGTAGTTTTTGAGTTATTAGCCATAATAAAAACTAAACTTAGACAAAATTTACAGGGTACACCAGTGACCCCACAGTGCTGTAATTTGGTATGCGTGTAGCTTATGTATCACAAATATAGGCAAAAGTCTAAAATCTAGAATAACTGCAATTTGTACCCCAAAAAAAGGGTAACCAACTAACATGAACTCCCGTTACCTGTAATTTGAATAAAACTGTAGGTCAAGTGAGTTGGATTTATTTCGTGGCACTATTTTGATAGTCAAAGATTACGAATAATATTTTTTTGTTTTTATGGTAGACAAGTTATAAAACAACTTACGAACGAAAGGTATCTACTCTAAATTCTAGAGTGGTAATTGCTCCTTGCATATAGGTATCTAGTATGCATATAGTTTCAAATCGTAACAGTAAACTTGTGAAAGCGGCAGTCTGCACCAAGACATTAACGTAAGCAGCGAGCATATAATTTCATAATGGTCGATTATAGGTGCACTAGATAACTAAAGTAGGTGGATCCGGTACAAAAAACGAAGGGAATATCTATTAATATATATAAATATAAATTAAACATGAGTAGTAGAGTTCGTTGTTAAAGGGCTCGCCTGGGGAAGTACTATGCCGCCAAGCAGCATTGCTGTGTTACGGTTTGAAGGATATGGTTGCCGGTAAAATTACAGGCAGATGCTGGCTCCAGGCTTTACAGACAGTGCAGTGCATCAGCAATACATTGTTATAGGCGGTGGTTACCACTTACATCAGGTGGGACATACTTTATCCATCGCCAAGTGGTATAAAAAAGTGGCACTCCTGGAGTGCCGAAAGAAGTGAAAACTTGAACAATTACGAGATACTTATACAGGGTGGTTGAAACCATTGAAACCATTTTATTTATTGTAAATGTGGTATGATACAGATCTTATTTCTATAGAAAAAAAATACCAGTGTCCAGACACAAATTACTCTTCCGAGTGTACAATGTTACTATACTACCTATTCAGTTTTAATAAATAAAGTAACAATAATTTAATTACAGGTGCATAACCACAATAGTATAAAATTACAATAAAATTAATAATACTAGTTATAGCATAAATCAATAATTCTAATAAATTAATAAATTCATTTATCAATAAAAGTTTCTAATTGAATTCGGATAAAATAAAATGACAAGTTATCATTACAGTAAAATTGATAATAAACCCTAATAAAAAAAATTGAAAGTTAATATGTTCATGAATAAAAAAAAAATTTAAAAAAAATTAGATGGTTGGTAATATACTGACGATATTCAAGTGACGGTTTCCCATAACATAAAAAAATACTTTTCGAAAAAAAAAACTACTAGTTATATTATCAAATTTTAAAGGAAATCGACTAAGTTTAGGTGATTAATTCGATATAAAACTTACTGCCTAAGTGCCTACTCTTGCAATCGACATCCAAAAAAAAAGGCCGATTTGATATCTCTTTCGGAAATGGCTGCGGGTTTTGGGTTAGAAAGGGACAACAAGAGATATTTCGAGACGTCACCAGTATTTGTGGTTCGATGGCATGCATTAAGCAATAGCACAACATAAATTTAATAAAGTGTTTGTTTTTAAATGCCACAATAAGTTTCACATTTGTATAGTAAACATTTAACTAATTTATTTATGATACTCATCAAAATAACTCCTTTCATTTTTGTGCGTATATTATCAAACACCATATATAAAGAGGTGTCGGTAACGGTAACAGTGTCGCGAGTTCAATGATTTTTTTACCATGTCAAAAAATGCCCAACGCGCCTAAAGAAGTTTTCACTTCAAAAAATACTGTGATTTTTTGCTTATACTCCTGGATATTTACAGTTTTATACAAACATACATTTAGTATGATCATTACTGGATCGGTTACTGTTGTATGAATTAATGAAAATTCCTTCTTCTCGTCTTACAAGCTAGATACCTGTAACAAATAAAAAAAACAAATAAATGTTAGTAGTGTGGTGGTCTTATCGCTAAAGAAAGAGCTAATTACAAAAATCCCCTTTTGTAATTAGCTCTTTCTTACCTGAATGAACTGAATTACATTTATGCTTACCTGAATGTATAAGCTTCATTCATTATTTATAAATACTGTAATACAATGCATACTCAATGTAAAATTATAATAAATAATAAATATTGCTGGACATTTCACACAGTGCTATCTAGCCCCAAACTAAGCAGAGCTTGTACTATGAGAACCAAATAACTGATAGAATACTTATATACCTACATTTTTTTTTGTAAATACCTACTTCAAATATATAGAGAAACAACCAGACCCGGAACAAATATCTGTAACAAAAATCTGCAAACATTTTGTTCCGCGGTGGGAATCGAACCCGCTACCTCCTGCGTTTCAGCCGGCTATTCGCCCACTGCACCACGAAGGACGTCCTTATTTATTCTTATTATTGACAGTGTTAAGTGTTTTGTCATATATCAAATAGAGTTTGACTCCTGAATGAGGTATAACATTCGACTGCTAGATTATTCTGTAGTGATGATGATGAATGATGCTTTCTGCGACCATTGTCTGCTCATAACCTAATACCTAATTATCTCTTATCTATATAGCTCGAGTTTATTGCAAGTGTATTTTATGTGAGAAATAAAGTTTTACTTTTACTTTACTTCCTCAAATAACACGGGATTCATTTCGTAACGCTTTCTATAGCTTATTTCGAGGAATGTGAATGAAAAAAGATAATATCTTCTTTTTTTAAATTAGGCACTTTTAACTGAGGTCCGTGGCGTCAATGCAGGTTCTGAGCAATAAACTTGTTCAGCATAATGCTGAGCACCCCTTTTTCGGCACAGAGCTCATAGTGACATTTTTTGAATAGAATAAAACCATTAAACTCGCACCACTGTTACTGTTACCGTTACCGACACCACGTTGGGCATTTTTTAAGATGAGAAAAAACCATTGAATTTTCGACACTGTTACCGTTACCGACACCTCTGTATATAAGTATCTGTAGTGTAGTCTGTTCAAGTTTTCACTTCTGTCTGCATTCCCGGAGTGCCACTATTTTTTTTTATTAAGTTTACGTATTTTTAATTGTCTGTATTTACTTATTCACCGTATGTAGTATCTGTGTGTTTGTTACTTGTGCCGAAATAAATGTCTAAGTATATCGATATATCTATCGTTTTAAACATATCATAGTGACCCAGCAACAGTAGATATCCGTTCACACGGAGTTCATTCGTACAGTTCGTACTGCGTGCTATTATTTGTACATGCGCGCGCGCATCGCACGCGAGGGAAAGAGAGAGTGGGGGCTTGCATAGTGTACCGGCAGTAAGACTCATGCTAACCCTATTTTTGTAGCTTAGTTTGGTATTACTTTGCTTTAGATGCGAAAAAACTTGAATTTTTCTGTAATTGTGGATAAACTTAATATCTTTTATATTCTTATGATTAAATTATTTGGGTACAATCTTCCACCGCGGCTTCGTACGCGTGGTTTGCCACTAAAAGTAGCCTATGTCTCAATCCAGGTCATAATATATACTATGAATTTCATCGAAACTGGTTCAGCCATTACGACGTGAAAGCGCAACAAATAAACAAACTCACTTTCGCATTTATAATATTAGTATGGTGGTAGAGTCGGAAGCAATATTAGTTGGATGTCATAAAACCAATAAAATTTAAAACTCTACGATCTCTTCTAACCAACAACCATGCTTGTAAACTAAATAAAATCTTCACTTCATCGCTAAAAATTATACAAGTCATCAGACAATATTATCTGTCCCAATCCGCATTGAAAGGCTAACCACCCACACTGTGTATGTGTGCGTGCTGCAACACAGCGCTATAGAAGCCTTACTGCCTAACTACTGCGGCTGGTAAAGAAACAGCGTTCGAGCACAGGTGTGCCTCGAACCAGCCGGCTCTATCAGCTGTTCGGCTCGTGCGAGCTTGAACCCGGCTCGTCGCGGCTCTACATCGCCAACAAACTCGCACCTGTCACTCCAAGGCAAGCGACAAACAAAAGTAAACTCTATCGTGCTGTGTTCTGGTTTGATACCGCTCGCGGGCGTCTCTCTGATTTATTCAGCGGAAGATTTCAAGTGGAGCTTCTGTATGCTGGTGCGGTTTGTTCTGTGACACGCTCGCTGGGCCAGTGCCTGTCGATTGGCGCTCGCGGACACACGCGCGCTCTCGTCTGCCTCTGTCGGTGTGTGCATGTGTACCGTATTGTCAACCTCTTTGAATAACAGGTAGGTTAAAAACTTTTTTGTAAAGAATGAAGAAGGTTGGTATCGCTAGAATATAAAGACAAAGCGCCTGGCGATAAAAAGGCCGAAACTGGTTTTCTGTGGAAAGGCATCTGGCACGCACTAATTGATTAGTATCAACTGACGTTTGTAATTACCGGGCTCAAGTCGAGCCGCGAGCCACAGTTTGTATCAGTTTTGTGTAATACTATGCTATTATGGATATCACTTTCTTCTCGAATCTTCGGTCAAAGAAATCAAGTTTGAAATGAGAACGAATGACGTTCTACGTTTATTTTTTTATTTCGGACACGATATTTTCTTAGCGGCCTTGGTTCTAGTGACTGTGGGTACTTAAGCAAGGCCGTTTCTCCGAACCTTAGTTGACCTCATTTTACCGATAACATACTGAGTATTTACTTAAGTTACACCGTAAAATAAGTTATTAAACAGAGTGATTGATAAAGTGGGTATCGAGAAAGGGAAAGAAGAGTAAGGGGAAGAGTGAGGTGGGGGGCTTAGACGTTCATGACGTAACCCATTGGTATGCGATGGTACGGACAAAGAAATTAGCATTTAATTAGATATTTAAACGTATACCTATCTCCTCTTTTGTTAGAGAAAACTTGGAAAACATTTTCCCTTGATGTACTTAGGTACTTAATTCGCTAAAAGGCTTGACACAGACAAAGGATAAGGGATCATAGACAATAAATTTATAGTTTTAGGTTATTCAAGAAATTTTTGTTTATAGAATGCCACTGTTCAATTATATTTAAGGTTATTTCATTTAAAAAACTGAAAAGCGAGATTAAAACATTAATACATAATATTTTAACCTACTTCTTTATGTGTTTTCGTATCTAAATAAACAAACTAACACATACTTATATTTGACGTTTCGTTTGCTAGAATTATATTGATACGTTAAATCAAATAATTATATTGGTATTTTTGACTTATCGTCTTTGTATAATATAATAATATAAACAAAAACTTAGAGATCTTGAATGGTCGGACAAAAACATAAAAGATGCTTTAACCCCGCTCGAATATTGGCATTGTTTTTTTTAGGTAAAGTGGCCATGATATACCATGCTCGTTCGCATGCTATTCTGAACTCTATACGGTTCAGTTAAGGTTTAGAGAGGTTGGTGTGAATAAGGTTGTATATTATAGTTTTATAGCTGTGCCTCTATGTTGTCTGGATTGCTGGCGTTGAGTTGTTACGTATAACTGTTTCTTTTCGTGATTGAAAAATAAACTGCTATATTACGAGGTATGAGAAAAGTGTATTTGCTGCCCTGAGAAACTACATTTGAAAAAATCCTAAATGTGAGAAAAAATGTGTTAAGAGATCCTATAGACTAGATAAAATGAAGGATTGAGTATAATCTTTTTATTTAGTCAGATGTGTACTAGTAGAAAATAATGAGGGGTTTCAAAAACGAATCCATACATAAATTTGAAAGTAATGCCGCTCTGTCTGTCTGTCTGTTTGTTCAGTTTCACGACTAAACGTTTGGATTGATTTCGACAACATTTGGTATATAGATAGGTATTCCAAATATATAGTGTATATTAGATGACTTATACATTTTATTGTCAAACCACGCGTGCGAAGAGGGCGGAAGCTTGTTCAATATAAAGATATAGTCTTGATCCTGATTGCTTTATATGGTCCTGATTCCCAAACATGGGATATTAATATGATATTAATATCATTTTATTTTCTTATTTATATTACGCTGCGTCTTGCTTTTGTATGTAGCCAGTGACTTTACCAACCAGCCAGGGCTAATGAGGGATAACTTCATACATTATAGAACTAGTTTATGAAAATTAGGGTTGCCAACCGTCCTATTTTCTCAGGACGTGTCCTGCTTTTTGGGGTGTCCTGGGTTATCCTGGATAGTTTTCAAGTAGCGTCCTGGGTTTTAAAGAGTCCTGTGTTTTAAAATTCACTCACCACTACTGTTTCCAATCATTTTGTCACTAGGCCCGCACCTCGCAAGTGAAGGTCGTTGACACTTTTTAAAACAAATATGTAATGTGTTGTTTTTTTTTGTGAATAGTGCGTCCTGGTTTAAAACCGAAATGTTCTGGTATTTCTACCTTCAAATCCTGGATTTCAAAATTTTGAGATGGCAACCCTAATGTAAATTAAGCCGCGAGTGAATAGGTTTCTTCTAGGCAAGCGGGTACCATCGTAGACTGCATCATCGCTTGCCACCAGGCGAGATCGTGGTCCAACGCAAGACTATATACATAGTGAATGAATATATAAAATATGAATATTGCTGGACATTTCACACAGCGCTATCTAGCCCCAAATTAAGCAGAGCTTGTACTATGGGAACCAGATAACTGATAGAATACTTATATTTTTTTTTTTTTGTAAATACATACTTATAATATAAGTATAGAGAAACAACCAGACCCGGAATAAATATCTGTAGATCATGCAAACATTTGTTCCGCAGCGGGGATCGAACTCGCTACCTCCTGCGTCTCAGGCGGCTATGCGCCCACTGCACCACGAAGGTCGTCAAAAAAAAATATATCAAATAAAAAAATAGTATAAAAAAAAAAAGAAAAATTGCACATTTATAAAATACCCGACCTCCTCTTTTCGGCTTCGGGCGTTAAAATCTGACATAACTAAGATACACCTGAGATTAACTAGCTTTCTATTAAAATAAAATTATTTTTGTTATGATTAACTTACTATGGAAAATTAATTATTTTTTAGATTTATTCCTTTTTTACTTTTGAGGTACGAAACCCTAAAAAACCTAAACCAGTGAGTTCTGAACTCACGATTCACTCATGAGCACAGTTCTGTAATGGTCCTGGGCCTAAGACTATTTGCTATAATGTGCCACAGATTATATATTCTAGTAGAACTTCCTCAACATGATATCAACCATAGTTAAAATTGATAGTACATCCACTCCTAAACTTAGGCCTCCTTTATAAATTTCCAGAGCGAGCTATCTTGTGCCGCCATCCCACGGCTTCCCTTTATCAGGTCAGATCGTCTTTCCATCTAGTGCGGGGTCTCCACTCGAAACCCTTTCTGCCCAACGGCCTTGCCTTCGAGCTATGTGCCCTGCTCACTGCCATTTCAGCTTGCTAATCCTTTGGGCTATTTCAGTAGATTTTTTTGCCTACAAGGTTTATCATGACAAGGTTCCAGTTGGTTCCACATGCGGCGCGTCGTGACGTAGGCAGTACCACTATGATTTTCTCAAGCGTTAAGTGTACTGACCCTTGTACGCCATTACCCGCAAGTCCACTTAGCAAGTACACAATTACACATTTATAGTATTTTCTAGAAAGAATTGCGAGTAAGCTTACTAATGGAAAAGAGATGCTTATAAAGTAACAGCGATTCTGTTATCTACTGGCTTAATTTCATAACGTATGGATGTTTTTATTTCGTTCACGCAAAATATCAAATAAGCAAGTTATTTAAAGTGAAAATTCTCTTAAAAGTTTTTAACAACAGAATCGCCATCAATGAGTACATGATAGTTGAGTTATTAACCGACTTCAAAAAAAGGAGGAGTTTCTCAATTCGACTGTATGTTTATTTTGTATTTATGTTACGCGATAATTTATAAATTAGTTTAAAGTTTTTCATTAAAAAGTAGCCTATGTCTCAATCCAGGTCCAATCTATTTATGTCGCAGGTTTATGATGGTCGAATGGAAGATTTCAGTTGACGGGGATTTAATAATTAAATAACTATGTAAATAATTGATACCTCAATTCATATGGATTGAATTTTATGCGTGCTGTGTTCTTGTGTGCGGTATTTGACTAGCTCTTTAAAAATGGCATCTGAGGAGAACCAAATAGACAAGCAATTTGTATGTAAGTAACCTATGTAACCCTATGTATACTTTGAAACCTTTCTGCAAATAAATTAATATTTTATTTTATTTATTTATTTTATGTAGTAAAGGTTTTGATAGAGCTTGTTATATTATTTGATAGGCCTAGGTTTTTGATCAAAGCCTAGGTTTTTGTTCAATAACCCGATTTCATCATCAACCTGCGACATATATGTATACCAATTTAATCGAAATCGGTTCAGCAGTTACTACTTGAAACAGTAACAAACAAACATACAAACAAACTCACACACTCGCATTTATAATCATCTAAAGACCTATGTTTACGATCTTAAGATAGCTCAACTGCTCCAAATCATTACCAGGCGGAAGTGTTCCCAAGACACTGGCTGCAATGCGCGCTGAATTGCAGTGATTATGCGTTGATCAAGATAAGCACCAGCTCTCGAATCACACGTCGCTTCGACCAGTCGCCCAGAAAGAATTTTGAAAACACGAATGGCCGTTGACCCTAACGACCCCAAATGGCTCAAATACGTAAGTTCTGTCGAGACTTCCATATTCCTTATATGCAGTTATGCACATCTCCCCTAATACTAAAGGGAATTACAAAAAAAATAAGTAGCCAAGCGCGTGTCGGACCACGAACTGTGAAGGGTTCCATATCCAGTACAGCTGTATCTTAGTCATTTTTGTAGCGAAGTTATAAGGGTTTCTAGTTTTTCATCAAGTATTTTACCCATGTTGCTATTTTTTTCAATATTTACATTTGCAATGTTAAGTGGATGAAATTAACTTGTTTGTTAATTTATTTTAGGAATTGTTATTTAGTGTCGTAGCAACGCTGTTACATATTTAATCAGGTTGGAATGTATGGCACTTTTTTATTGAGAAAATTAAATCTATAGAGCTACAACCATCATGCTTGGATTTATTTATTTATATTTAGATGCATACAAAACTTACTTATACTTAATTAAATAAAAATAAACATAAAAACATACAAATGTATTTGATTAAACTTTATTTGATTTAGTCAAAAGCTATACAGTAGATACTATGGTCCAAAATGACCAAAAGCTGCGTAATACTTTGTGCTTATATTTATACTTATTTTTGTGTTTTTTTGTTACCTTATGTTTTATTGGTGTTATTGCAAATAAATATTATTATATTCTATTCAAAATGGATCATTTTGGATCGTATCTACTAGCTTTCACGATGGTCTAAAATGATCCATCACCGTTTGAGCAATATAGACAGTTGTTCTAGTGGTTTTTCTACCGCAGCACTGATTGCAGGGAAGCGAACTCCTAGCCTCTGATGTAAGACGACCGTGCAACTCAAATTGAAAGTGTTGCAAAGTGCATTACTGACCACTGATAATCTAATAGCTTTTGATACCTTTCGTGTCACAGTGTTTGCAACAAAACTCCTCCGAAACGGCTTGACCGATTCTTATGAAATTTTTTATGTATATTCGGTAGGTCTGAGAATATGTGATAAGGGTGGTCAACCCCAATTTATTTTTTAAATTTTTGGTTAAATTTTTTTTATTAAATTTTTTTATGATTTTGTAATAAAAATACATACAAGCATAAATTTTCACCCTTCTACCACTAACCCCTATATTTTAATAGCAATATTAGTACTTTAATAATTTTATACTTTGAATATAGAAATAGTTGATTATAGTGGGTGCGTGCACAAAAAATAACATCGATTTTTTTTATAAATTATAGACTAGCGTTTAACCACTATAAAAATGAATTTAACTCAGCTTAGCAACACAAAATTTATTTATTCTAAGGCGGTACGAAGTTCGCTGGGTCAGCCATTGTATTTATATACATACATATAATAATATAGCTTTTGAAACTATAATGGTTATAAATTCTGTTTTCACTAATATACTTATTAACTAGCTGCTTATCCACGACTTCGTTCGCGTGGTAAATTGTGATAATTATAACAACTCCGATTCCAAACTCTTTGGTCTGCCATGCATAACCAAAATTTAGCGAAAAAATCTTGACGGGCTCTCTACTTATATTTTTTAATCTGTTTTTCTACATGGAGACGGAACAAGCATAATATATGTTGACCTGACTAACCTGATTAATTTTCAAAATGTTATGGCAAAAAAAATTATAGCAGTTAAAAAAACTTATGACTTTCATTTTTTTATTCATTTTCATGTCAACCATTGATCTATCATGTACCTAACTATCTAAGCCAACACCGTGATGATATAATATATATCATCACGGTGTTGGCGTCCCTATTTTGAATAAATAAATAAATAATATGTAAATATAGGCTCGATATCGAGTCAGTGGGAGTCAAGGGGTTAAAGAGCCTGCTATAGGGGGTTAAATTATTAACGTTGTCTCGTCGCTGCATAGCAGTGTAACGTGTGGCGCCACTGTGACACATTTGTAGATATTATATCTACTAAGATTTATAACAGGGATTCCCAAACTAGTTTGAACAGACCTCTTTTCCAAAATTAACTGATACATCAGATCCCTATAGCCGAATTACTTTAAAAATTCTATTTCTAGTTTTTTTCTAATTGATACAAACCAATTTAAAAACTTTGCGGTGGGTTAAGTGCGTAAACTTGACATAATTTTCTCATCAAAATTTAACAAATCAATAGGCATACGATTCAGTAAATATCAAGTGTAATTTATAATTAATAATAAAAATTATTAAAAAATACTTAAATAGGTAATTATTGTTTGAAAAAAAAACATTAACAGCTCAAAGTAAGGATAAAAAAATAGTATGACAACTCCTGAGAAGGCGGAAGAAGAGATGGATGGACTGTGTGAAAAATTGTATGGGTAGGAAGGAAGTGACAACGTAGATGATGGCTGAAAGAGAGATGTGAAGAAGGAATACATGTCGTGCCGACCCCACGTAATGTAGGAAAAGGGCGGAAGAAGAAGATGTCGACCCCTGAGAAACCGATTTCGACCCAAAGGGGTCGATATCGACCACTTTGGGAATCTCTGATTTAAATTACCAGACGCACAAGATCGGTCGCTCTATGTGGAGGCCTATGGTCAGTAGTGACGTCTTTGAATAAAACAGAATATAATGGAAAACACTTTATTCTACAGAATTAAAACAAACATATATTATTAACACTCTCTATATATATTAATACGGGACGAGAAAACTTTTCACTCTTTTTATGCTTATTGCGTGCACGGAGGAGTGGAGATTTGACAATTTTGGCATACTTAAAATATATATCTGGAGGGCACTAAAGGTCTTAATTCGGTCTAATCGCTATAAACGATCTCCTCCAGACAACCTTCGGATGGAAAAGATTAACAATATGATATTGGACGATGGATGGTGGAGTCCTATGGCTGGTATGATAATGATGGGCTTGCTAGTTTTTAACTGTAAAAATAATACTCTGATTTAATTCGTAAAAACAATTTTACTCAATTACTGATTAATGGCGGGTTCCTATATCCGTTGGTAACCTACGACGTAAGCTACGACTCGTTTCTCCTTGAAAATGTGTCAAAAGTTTGACACTTTTTCAAAGAGATTCATACGAGTATCGTAGCTGATTACCGACGGATATGAAAACCCGCCATAAAACGGATATTTATCGCGTTTGTATTTTTTTTATTTGTCATCCCGACGTTTCGGCTGTGTTACAACAGTGGTCACGGGTGGACTGTCCACCACGGCTACATATACGATAAATACCCGTTTTAATCAGTAATTATGTACAGTGATAGCGAAAGTTTGAAACATACAATTTTACTCAAGTTGTCAAAACATTGCATTTCCCAAACAACCTCGAAACAGCACATAGCGTACCTAGAACCTGGTTTAAAAGCTGCATTAGTCTACCGTCTAGACAGTACATACAGACAGATGCTATTCGTTTTATGTATACGTACAGACAAAGTGGCCCATTTTCAGACGCCCTAGGAAAAAACCGTAGATGACATTGAGACAATCCTTTTTAAAGCAATTGTAAATCATTTAATTTTGTAAGTAAACACAGTACGGTAGGAAATATTCATGCGTGTAGGGTTCAATTTCCGGATGAAAGTTTCCGTAGATTTTTGTTTGTGTTGATAATAGCTCATTGTATTGCCTTTTTTATTTTAGTGTTATATGGTTTCTGTGTGGTAATTACAATAAAGGGTTATCTTATCCTATAGCAGAACATTTGGTGAATGTAAAAAATCGAAAAACATAGCACTTGCGGCATTTTAAAATCTATAACTAATATTATTAAAAAAACACATTTTGTTGCACTCTTTCCTAACGTATATCTGCATATTTTATGTTTATAATATTTACGGCCACAGCGATCGAAAGAGAGCTACCCGCAACACAGGTTTTCTTAGGGTGGGAGCGAGCTCGTTTACAAATTATTACCTATTATGCTTATTGGAATTAACTATTATGCTACGATTATGATGTACTTGTACCTAATTAAGAAAATACATAGTAATGTACCATAATTTTTTACTACGAATAAACTTTTTATACTTTAACTTTAGCCTTTATAAAAGCTGCCAAGTTGAAGTGGGATTGGGCGGGTCATGTCTCCCGCATGCCAGCAAATAGGTGGGCCAAGGTCGTAACTGAATGGAGCCCTGTGGATGGAAAGCGACACCGTGGAAGTCCTAAGAAGCAGTGGCTTTTTTTTTTTTCGAATGGACTAAACTCGCTGTTGGCCTCTGAGGCCGTGACAGCTTAACCGAACTTTTGGCGAGCGCAGATGGCGCTCAGCCCAGTAAGTTATTTAGGCAACTAGCGCAAGGACACCACTTAGGTACGAGCCTCGGCTTGGGCAGTTGCCGGGGTGGGGATAGGAGAGAAACGCCCGGGTACATGTCTGTATCTCGTATAGGCGGCGACTGAAGGGACTCGTAGACCTCGCCGGCGAGGTTGGTGTTTCTGTGAAGTGTTTGCTCTGTCTAATGTAGATGCCTCAGATATCGCTTCCGCGTTAGCGGAGGTGATTTCGTCATCCGGGTCTCTGAGAACGTGTCTCGGACGACGGAGGATTTTGTTGGCGGGCGGGTCCAACGGATAGACCGGAATGGTGTGTACCAAAGGGTTCGGATGATGGGAGGCAAGTTCATAATACCGCTTGGAAGCGAGCTTCCTGAATTTGGCTATTGACTCTAAGAAGCGGTGGAGCGATGATTTGGACGCCTTTTATAGGGACTGGCGAGATTTGGTACAAGTTCGAGATAAGTGGAGAGATGAGGGGGAGGCCTTTGCCCAGCAGTGGGACAGCATAGGCTAGATAAAAAAAATACTTTAACTAATTTCGTTCCACTTATGGCGGGTTCATATCTCCGTTGGTAACCAGCTACGACTCGTTTCTCCTTGAAAACGTGTCAAAATTTTGATACGAGTTGTAGTCGGTTACCGACGGATATAGAAACCCGCCATTAGTAAGTACCTACTTAATTTATATTCTTACCTTTACAAAGTTAGTGATGCTGTATTACTAATAACATTTTACTCAGAAAACTTTCGTGATTTATTTCAAGCATTATTATAAATACGGGAATGGACCGAAACATTCTCGGTCGAAACACCGATAAGACGGTAAGTGATAAATCCCGTATTTACTAATAACATGTTAGTTTTAACAACTATTAAAAAAATCTATTGACTTCTTTTTTCGTAGGGGTTAATAACTGACATAAGAACCACCCATTTAAACAAGCTTTCTATTAAAAAACTGCGTCAGATTCGATGCATCCGCTTGAGCACTACGATGCCACAGACAAACAGACACACACACATAGGTGTCAAACTTATAACACCCCTTGTTTCGAAAGAGGCACTCCGGAAGTGGCGACCAAAGTAAAAACTTGAACAATTACGAGATACTTATATACAGTGGTGTCGGTAACGGCAACGGTAACAGTGTCGCGAGTTCAATGGTTTTTTCCCATCTCAAAAAATGCCCAACGCGCCTAAAAAAGTTTTCACTTTAAAAATAATAATAATGTCATAACATGTGAATGGTAATAAGTGTTTAAAGTTGTATCTTATTAGATATAATGTTTTCCGAATAAAATAAATTAATAAGATAAAATAATAATTAAGTAAGTTACATAATATATTTGAATTAACTACGTATGCCCACCGCATTTATAATTTATTTTCGAAAATAATTATAGTTCGTCTAGAAGCTTGTAAACTATGCAAACCGTGGATAAGTGAAAATCGATGTCGGACATTCATACGTTTTATTCTCATTGGTTTTCCATCAGCCGCAACGAGGGAAGTTAGTGTGGGAAGTCCTGAAAGTCAATACCAACTTCCATACTAAGCATAACTCGATTTTTTCCATACTGAATGAATTTGAATTCGTGAAAAAGTGTAAAAGGTAAAACTAGTTCGCAAATTCTACGTTGTAAATGAAAACTGTCGAATATTTGGTATTTTCCATATTCGTTAGACTCGATAAAGTCACAGGCGAACGCTAATTAGTACTAGGAAACTGTAATGTTTCCCTTCGCTGAATAGTTTTTGAGACAATTGGAGATCATTAGAAAAGTTACTTTTTTGATATATTCTTTGAAGTTTACGTTATTTTATTCAGCTCTGAATTTAACTTAAAAAAAAACAGGACAAGTGCGAGTCTGACTCGCGCACCGATGGTTCCGTGAAAATATTTAGTTTATATAACTACAATTTAATGCATTTCGGTTTTTTCCTTTTACTGGTGCTTCGATACCTTGTTTCTTTCGAAACTTCATGATTTTAGATCCACGAAAAGTAAATATGGTGCATAAATGGCTATATTTTTTGATTGCGTTGACGTAGAAGCTTGATATTTTAACAGCTCCAAGGGACCGTCAACCTAAGTAGTTCAACTTGATAACTCCACGCGTTCCTGAGAAAAAAAGGTCCTGCCTGACTGACAGACAGACCGACAGACGGACAGAAGACGGAATAATTAAAAGTTTGGTTACTACGTGAAGGCTTTTATAATGTAAATGTGTTAATTGGCTAATATTTGACGTTTTATAATATTTTATAACTCTTAACATATATATATGTTATTGTTATTTTCTTGACGTAAGTGTAATTGTAAAATTCTGTCCGTTTCATTTTATTTCTTAACATGACTGTGTTTTTTAATACGTGAGATTCGTTTTATGTTTTTTTTTATTGTGTATATTTGCATCCCGGATGGGGAACGTGAACCACTCTAATATTATTTAATAAAATGTATGTAACTAAAACACATTAAATTAATTAAAATGAATTATGACAACGAAGCAATCACTAAATGTTTCCTTTTGCGTTTCGAGGTACGGAACCCTAAACATTAAATAACCCAGCTCCAACAGTAGCTATTCTTACCAAAAAGGCAAACATACTTCAAACGAACTTCATGCTTCAGAACGGCTACCATGGTAATCCGTGTAAGTACATTCATAAATTCATAACCTCATTTTTCAAAGCCGGCTAAAACTGATGAAGGACGTTTCAGTCGCTATTTTAATCAAAGAGACGATTTTACGACCCCCAACGACGTGTCATTTACCTCTCTTGTGAAGTTAGATTTTATTAAAACGCTGAATCTTTTCAGAGCTTATTCAATATAATATCATATTGATACATAAATGTAATACATTAGGAGTATGTTTTAGACATAAGGTTTCTTTGCGAGAAATATTCTATTAAACCCTCTCATTAAAATGAGAATTCTAGACTAATAACTAATAATTTAGGATTAAATGGGTCTGATTCCAAAGAAGTTTTCACTTCGATAAATATTGCTGGACATTTTACAAATGCGCCATGGAGGTCGTTTAAAAGAGGGGGGTCGGGGGTATTTCTATTTTTTTTTATACTTTTATTTTTTACTATCTATTTATATTCATCAGGATGCCCTTCCGACACGTCAGGATGTGTGTCTACAAATTTAATATAAAAAAATAATTAAAGACTAGCTTCTGCCAGCGCCTTCGCACGCTTTGTTTGTCAACAAAAAGTAGCCTATGTGTTTATAATCTTCGTACATACCGGTTTAAAAGTAACTCTGTCTCTTTGTCGGTTTGTTACCTTTTCACGACTTAACGGCACGACCGATTTCGATGGAATTTGGTACCTATATAGACAGATTATGAATGGACTTGAGACATAGGATATACTTTACGCGACTGTACAGAAGGAGGGTAATGTTTTATTGACAAACCACGCGTACGAAGCCGCGGGCGGATCAGTTAGTGAGAAATAAGTCATTCGTCGCGTCGCATTGAAAATGCCAGGAACAGCAATTATGCCACGAAGGACTTAGTGAAGGGCAACCTTCCTCTCTGTCACAAATAGCTCATGGACATTATCAACTCTCCTATAGTTACCTATGGCGGACGGCTTTATTTTAATACTTATTTAATATTTTGTATTGGACACAGGGTGAATTTAAATAAAACTAGGGCCCCCTTATTACCTAAGCCAAATTGCTGTTGCTTCGCTATCGCTAGTCAGGCCATCTCTTTCACACGTGAGGTACGTACTGTACATGTGAAAGGGATGGCCTGAGTAGCGATAGCAAAGCGACAGCAATTTTACTTAGGTAATACGGCCCCCGATCTCGCAAATCTCCCAAAAAACAAAATAAATTATTATTCTTAGGACGACTTGCGCAACGATGCCTAAACGTATTTAATGGCTAAATATGATTTCAAGAGTTGTCAAATCATAAAAATACATCAAATTTAAACATGTTTAGTGATCGTTACAATAGTGCCCCAAAATGTATAACCTAAAACATGACCTACATCTTTATTCAAATTACAAGTAACGGGAGTTCATGTGAATTGGTTACTCATTTTTGGGGTAGAAATTGCAGTTATTCTGTATTTCAGACTTTTCCCTATATTTGTGTCACTAAAGCTACACGAACACCAAATTTCAACACTGTGGGGTCACTGGTGTACCTTGTGAATTTCGTCAAAGTTCAGTTTTTATTAAGGCTCAAAAACTACAAAGATTAAACTAAAAATAAAACGGGGTTGAAATGTACTAATGAAGACCTTTCATTAAACGTCCCATTTGACCGAATAGCTCATTTTGATTTATTTACCCCTCTTGAACCCCGCAAAATTTTTAGCTCATTGAGTCACACCAAAACTGTGCCATCACTACCTACCTATATACCAAATTTCATGATGATCGGATAAACGCTACGAAAGTTATCCTCGGACAAACACACATACATACATACAAAGATACATACATACAAAGATACATACATACATACAACGCCGATTTGCCCAAGTTGATTTGGAGATCTTGCTTCGCTCGATCAATTAGAAAAAAATTGGACTAATTAAACTCGTCATCGAGTTGAAGATGAAAACCGTTCCATAAAATCGCACAGTCTAAATTCCGCAACGTACTTACGATGTGTTACCAGTATTTCCCTGTAGATATCTATGTACTTTGTGGTCTTTCCTGAATGTCATAAATGTATTTTTTTTGTCTATGGGACTTTCCCATCTTAATCATTGGAATAACACTTAATCATTGGATTGAAATAAACCCAACCTATTGTTCTGGATAACGGGCAGAATTTTGAATAATGTCAACCTAATATAATAATAATGACAACCTGTTTACAAATTCACCCTTAGAAACATATTCTTGTTTTGGTTTAGTTTTGTTTGTGCCAAAAGTACATTTATTAATACCTTTTGAAAAAAGTTTATTATTATTTATTTATTGATTAGCAAGCTGAAGTGGCAGAGGGCAGGCCACATAGCTCGAAGAACTAACAACCGTTGAGGCAGAAAAGTTCTCGAGTGGCGACCACGCGCTGGAAAGCGCAGCGTAGGACGGCCCCCGCTGGATGAAAAGATGACCTGATAAAGGTTGCTGGGAGCCGTTGCGTTGGAAATGGGGGAACCTATGTTTAGTAGTGGAAGTCCTGTGGCTGATACAATGAAGATGATGAAGTAAACTTTGCATGAATCTGTGCTACTACAGTTTGTAATTTTGTACTCTTTCTTTGTAATACTACGCTCAGCCCGCATCTATTCGATTCCTTCCTACCCACCCTCTGCACACAGATTAAACAGCAGAATGTACGAACACGGTAGTAATACAGATTATATACTCTGTGTACCATAATTTTCTGCCGATTTTGGTCCGAGTACTGAGCAAATCAGCTAATGAGGTTGTATAATTTTTAAACGACTTTAAAACAAGAGGAAGTTCTCAATTCAGTTTATTTAATGTACGTTACCTCTGAACTCATTTATCGACCGATTTGGAAAATTATTTTCTTTTGAAAGGAAACTTTCAGATTGTTAATAACATAAATTTAATTATTAAAATCGGTTCAGTAGTTTGGTTAAGTCTTTTTATAATTTAGGATAAATAATTTGTTGATACTGTCAGAGACAAAGTTGATTAACGTTTTAAAATTAAATTATGTATTTTTCAATATTGTTACCCGATGGCCACATTTTTTTTAATTAATTCATAGGCTCGTGATTCACTACGATCTCACCTGATAGTAAGCGATGATGCAGTGATGGACCACGCTTGCCTAGAAGAAACCTTTCTCTCTGGACTTATTCATTATCGGACTACTGTGAATGTTCGTGGTTTATCTTTATCATCTGTATCGTTCGTCACATTGATGGACAATAAAAGACACAAAACATCAACCTTTACATAACGTGGCCGTGGTTTACGAAAATGCTATCTTGGACTAAGTTTATCTTAGGACCCCTTCTCCTAGATCTAAGAAATGAAGCTACATGTTTGTATGTATGTATGTTTGTTTGTCCGAGGATAACTTTCGAAGCGTTGATCCGATCACCCTGAAATTTGGCATATAGGTAGGTAGTGATGGCGCAATCCTGGTACGACTAAATGAGCTAAAATGTTTGGGGGTTGTTAAGATATACTATATCTAAAGTAGACTGTTTTCAAAATTCATCGACTGAATTTGTTGACTGTATCTACTTAATTGTGTCTGGGTGTTTTCTATATATTATAATTATGTATTTACAAAAAAAAGTATATAAGTATTCTATCAGATATCTGGTTCCCATAGTACAAGCTTTGCTTAGTTTGGGGCTAGATAGCGCAGTGTGAAATGACCAGCAATATTTATTTATTTATTTTTATTTAATTAAATTATTGCAGTAAAATAATGTACAATTTATAACCGGCTAAAGAAAAAGCAAATGAGTTCTCATCTTTTATTTTGTTTTACTACAATTTGATTTACAAATATTGATTTTTAAACCCCAAATCTCGTAACAAACTAAGCCCGGCTTGCACAACTATTAAAATGTTTAAATGTGACAAATTTGTCTGATTTGACAACTCTCTTAAACAAGTTTTGGCACTGATACGATTAAGCATCGTTGCGCAAGTTGCTCTGAAAGTGTTATGGACCTGTGAGGTATTGCAATGTCAATTGCAATGTAGTAACTGGAAGTAAGACCTACCGATCCCAAAGTATGTATGTTTATATAAACAACCTATTATATAATAGTTATTTATGTAGACCAAACCTTTGGCATGTAATATGTGTAAAATATATTGACAATAACCACCTCACCCTTCCATAAATTTCCTCTCCCATCCTTTTTTTTTAATTTTTGTTTTCTTCCTTCCACAAGCTTCACTTGTCTCTTTATGTCTGTTGGGGTGAGCATTGTACTGTCTCTCAGTCAGTGCAGTGTAGTTGTAATTGCAATAACAATTAAGTCTAATTAAGATTTGGCGCGGGCCGTCCGTGGGTGAGACTAGCGCAGGATCGTGGCGGATGGCACAAACTTGGGGAGGCCTATACCCAGCAGTGGGAGAAGTCGGGATATGGATGATGATTAAGATTTGGCCTACATGACATTGCATTGCGTCCGTCACTCTGACGTATACAGGTTAAAAGTTCGCTATGTAAGGTTACAAGTGACCCAGACTAATAATTATAAATTCCAAAATAACTCTGTCTCTCTGCCTGTTAAGTTTTCACGACTAAACGGCTGGTCCGACTTCGATAAAATTTAGTACATTAAATAGATTATGACCGGTATTGAGAGATAGGTTAAATTATACGCGACTGCGCAGGAGTGTAATGTTTTTATTGACAAACCACATGCGCGAATCCGCGGGTGGTTTAGCTAGTATAGTTATGTTTTCTATACTGACAATAAAGAGGTAAAGATTGTGAGTTTGTTCCGATCCGATTCTGAAAATTATTTCACCAATAGAAAGCTGATATCTCTGAATTCTGAATGCTTATGCTACATACATTATTTTGAAACTATGATGGTTATGAAAATTATTTTCCGTGATCAGGGCGCATGTAACTGCTTTGAAATATCTCAATAACTCACAAATTATGGTAAATATCCCGTTTTTAGTGAAAATAACATCATCATCATCCATAGCCCGACTTCTCCCACTGCTGGATATATGCCTCCCCAAGTTCGTGCCATCCGCCACGATCCTGCGCTAGTCTCACTCATTGACGGCCCGCGACTCTAACGATGTCGTCCATCCATCTCGCTGCCGTCCTACCTCGTATACCCGCTTCTCGGCCACCATTCAGTCGCTACCCTGTTCCATATGTCATCACCACCGTCTTGCCAAGTGTCCCGCCCAAGACCATTTGAGCGCCATAACTCGATTCACAACGTCATGAACCTTCGTTCTTCTACGGATCTCGACGTTTGAAACTCGATCTAAGGGTTTGATAACATAGTACTTATGTTTTATTTAGTTGTAAATCCGTGCCGGGGCGGATCAGCTAGTATTTTATTAAGTGCAAGGATCTACAAGATCTACAAAGGAAAATATACCGCGATGTTGCATTAATACCCTTATAAATTTAAAGAATCACGTTTCATTGAGTCGCCAGTAGGAGCATTTGTTGTCACACTGACGATACAAGCTAAAACGATTCCTATCCAGCCTTCTGCTCAATCGCGTTATTTGGCAACCGACATATACATTGCTGCATATTCACAACCTTACTCCGCTATAGTTCGTTATAAGACTTCGATGGACAGGTTTCAGTCTTTTATATTCACTTCATACCGTGTCGACCTTGTTTGGAAGCGGCGTATGTTTGTTTTGCTTCGAGAAATTGTTTTAACTCTAATCTTCGAGTAGTTTTGTTTTATTTATCAATGAGTAAGTTATATATACATTAGTTTTGTAAATCTATAAATTATCATGGCTAAGTGTCAGAAGGCTCTTGTTTCAGTCTGAAGTTATTCTTTTACTAGAATTGGTACTTGCTAGTTTTCATAAACATGGTTTGTTAGTACGAGTAAAAGTAGATCTCGCTTTCGCGTTAATTTTTCAGGGCCGCTGATAATGCATGACGTCATAAAGTCCAAAGTATTCCATATTTGACCATACTATTACCATCGTCGGGTAAAGTAGTGTTCAATCGCTTGAATATTCCCAATAAAAAAACAGGTACCTACTTACCATAGAAGTACTTAGTTAAACATCTCGAGAAATATTACATCTTTTGTTTTCACTAAATAGTATACTTTCCTAAAATATTCGTTCAGTTTATTGTTACGAAATATATATACTTACTTACTAGCTTCCGCCCGAGGTTACGCACGCGTTGTTTGTCAAGAAAATGTAGCCTAGTCTCAATCCACTCAATCCAGGTCATAATGTACCTATATACCAAATTTAAATGAACTTGATCCAGCCGCTTTGACCTTAAAACGTAACAAAAGACGAGTTACGCCACTTTCGAATTTATAATATTAGTAAGTAGGTAGTCGTTTATATGTACTTAGCTTTAAATTGATGAAGTATCTCTAAATATAAAAAAAAAGTTAAAAATATATATGGATATCGTAAAAAATTCAATCATTTGACTTCTCTCAGTATTATTATTATATTCGTTCAGTTTATCTGGAATATTCAAAATTTCTGGCCGCATATCGGATTTTTTGTGTTTTGCAGAAACTTGAGTGGCGTAATCACTTTTTGTACTTTCAATCCGATATTCCAATCGAAATTAATTGAAATTATATATTCTTATGTAACTCTCCTACGAAATAGTGATATTGAAATCAACACTGCAGATATTTACCGAACAATTTTATTCTAATTATATAACCATATTTGTAACCTATAGCAATTGGTCTTTCTCTGTGATACTTCTGATAAAATAGGTTATACGTTAGATTATTTTCACTCATCATCATCATACCAGCCATCATCACTGCTGAACATAGGCCTGCCCATAGATTAAAAGAGCGACCGATCCTGTGCGGTGCGGTATTCCCATCTAGTCGGGGCGCTTTCCAGTGCGTGGTCTCCACTCGATAACCTTTCTACCCCAACGGCCGTCAGTTCTTCGTGCTACGTGCCCTGCCCACTGCCCACTTCAGCTTGCTAATCTTTTGTGTTATGTCGGTGACTTTGGTTCAGCTACGAATCTCCTTATTCTGATTTGATCTCGTAGATAATTTTACACCACAGTGGGTTTAACGGCGAACCCTATATTTTATCTATCTCTGGTCTTGCTTTACCAGCGTCTAAGCAACTGACAGCGGCAAAATAACACACATACAGGCGTACATGAAAAGTACAACAGACGGAACAAAAATAAACTTATCCTCCCCATCACTACACTACAATCCGTAGGCAGAAGCCCTAACTTACGAACGATTAAAATATTTAATAAAATGCCTGACTATTTAAAAAACGAGGAAGCACATAAAATATTTTATAGAAATTTGAAATCATTATTAATAAAAAATAATACTATTCAGTTGATGAATACCTATCGGACAACCTAATTAACAAACAAAGTGACAACCCTAGCGAACATTAACATGTAGGTACCTAGGTAGTATGTAAGCATGCGTAGATATAGTTTCATACCTCGAAATTACTTGACATTATGATTATTATTATTTTCC
Organism: Philereme transversata; assembly: GCA_963924445.1. Taxonomy (NCBI): domain Eukaryota; kingdom Metazoa; phylum Arthropoda; class Insecta; order Lepidoptera; family Geometridae; genus Philereme; species Philereme transversata. The sequence continues at coordinate 7,261,693 of OZ004341.1, read as the reverse complement.
ACTTGACATTATTATTATTACCCGATAGCTTGACATACCTTTGTTCTTTTACTGTATTATTTGACATATGCCGGATAAACTATTTTAATTTAATTAATTTGACATGTTTAATTGCTGTACTTTGAAAAGGCGCAAACCCAACTTTCAGTACCCTTACAGGGTATATGTACTTACTTCTAAGCTACCTACCATCTAAGCTAAAAAATTTATATGTACATGTAAGCAAAATAAATGAATATGAAATATATGACATTTTGATTTGATTACCGCTAGCAAAGCCGCTAGTAAGGTAAAAGCAGATATAGATAGAATATAGGGTTACCTATGAGGGTTGGCCCTAAATTAATCTAGAGTGCACTGCAATCTCAGGTAGAATAAGGTCGTGAGTTACTCATAATGTTAGATTAAATTTATAAGCCGTAAACAAATGACGAATTTAAACAAGGACAAAAAGATCTTGATCCGCGCGCCAATCATTGCCACGAAGACTTGTAGGAAGCGTAGTGCGACCTCATGACGTCACGAGGCCATACCGCTCTCTCTTGCTGTCACAGTGGCACGGGGGGCAGCCCTATAATACCACAGAATAATTTATACTACAAAGTTTGTAACAGCACAGAATACTTAATAGTACACAGTAATGCGACAGAATATCTAACAGTTACTATACAATGTTAGTCGATTTAGAACTCGTGATTTATAAACTAAATTTTCCAAGCGAATAGCAGGGTAATTGCGTTTTAGTCATTGTATAGGTAAAGGAGCAATGTGTTAATTTAATATTTTTGTGTAATATGTTTGTGTATAAAATGATTGCGTATTTTCTGATTTAATCTTAATTTATTTAGCTGCTGACCCGCTATTTCCCCGCAGTACAGAATAGGTCTACGATAGATTAACTAGTAGTTAGTATGGACTCTACATTGCCGCAGAATGTGTTGTAGTTAGTAGGAGTGCGCGTTTGCCTTGCCGGGCGAACTATATTGCTCATTACTTATTTATTGAATTTGCCTTCCATCGCACCACTTTTTGGTTATTGTGAGCCTTCACTGATAATGGTATTACGCGTCTTTTTTTGTTTATTTAGGTGAACTATCCATACTCCACACAAATTTATAAATTCCAAAGTAACTGTTTGTAAAGTTTTCACGACTAAAAGGCTGAACCGATTTGGATGAAATTTGGTAACCAATTTACAAACCAATTTGGTTACCGGGATTGAGACAAAGGATAGTTTTATCCGACTGCGCAGAAGGAGGGCACGGTTTTTACAAATCACGCGTGTGAGGCCGCAGGCGGCAGCTAGTTTCTTAAGAGAACCTATCATTAAATAAAGGTTTCTTAGAATTAAATGTAATGTGGTTATCTTTAAAACATGTAATGTTATGTTATTAAGGATATCTTTGAATTTTTTTTCATAGAGTACCTTATAAACCTAACGTCGACACTATAAATTCACAAATAGATAACGTGACCAAAGTTATATAATTTTCACCTTTAATTGACATGAATCTTAATTGAAATCTTAATGACTATTTTTGACATTATTTTATCCTAAATATTATTTTTGGTCATTTCTTTTCTGAATGTAATTTTAATGTTTTGTATTTGCATATTATATTTATTTTTAATTATAAAATACTTGTAAGCCACAAGGCAAAATCTAGCGCTTATATAAACCCCTATCACCTAACATTCTACCTAGATTAACAAAGAATAATTGAATTGAATTACATTCAACAAACTTTTTTTCTATTTCTAGTACTTACATTGCAAGTATTAAAATAACATAAAAATATATAAACAAAAAAACTATATAACCACAATTTTTTGCCTTACAAGCTGCCTTCAAATTAACACCAAAGACACAGTACATTATAATAGGTAGCTTAAATAATAACTTTGACTTTTTTTATCCAATTTATTATAAGGAAGGATACATGTCGGTCCTATTGTATGTACATTGTACAAATTAGTTAAATCAAAGGCACAAGGAAACAAAATTATAGTTAAAATTAATTTATTTAAATCGGTGCGAAACCACAACCATACAAAAATGTATTGGTGTGATCCTTGACGGGTTAACTTAAAATAAAACCGGAGGCGAGTCGGACTCGCCCACCGAGGGTTCTGTACAAATTTGTACCGACAGTTTTGATAAATGATTATTTACTTTAAATAAAGACTATATTTTTTATTTATTAATGTATAGTTTTCAGATATTTCCCTGTACTTGTAGTAAAACAAGATACTACTCGCCAAATGTCATAGTTCTAAATCAACGGAAAGTACCCTATAAATTTTGACTCCCTGGAGAGTGTCGAAGTATACGTTTTTTGCGGCATAAACGGCCGGTAACCTTTTTTTTACGTTAACTTAGAAGTTTGATTTTTACAGCTTCAAGGGATTGTAGACCTGAGTCTATGGTTTTAATTTCAATTCGATACCTTTACGCGTTCCCGAGATAAGGAGTCTTGACAGACGGATGGACAAAAAAGTGATCCTGGTTCCGTTTTTTCCTTTTGAGGTACGGTACCCTAAAAACACTATTTAGGCACAAGTAAATTGAAATACCTATCTATATGTATGTCACTCACTAGTGACAACTACAGGACTAAATAACTTTGTTGCATATTGAATAAGGTATATTGTTTATTGGTAGGTTAATCTCTCAGCTTAGTGACATTCTGCCTATAATCCGATTGACTGTGGCTTACATACGCAGGAAAATTTACATTGAGTCAGTTACTGACTTCAAGTTCAAATCAGTGCTGGCTGTCTCGGTATTGCTATTTTTTATTCAAAGTCAAAGTTAAAGTCAAATATTTTTATTCATTTCTTATTTTAAGTCAGTATTTCGCAATTGCGTCAGTACTGACACCAGCACCTTCCGGGTCAGCGATTCTGACTTCAGGCCCCAAGTCAGCCATAGCTAGTAGCATGACTGCCCTAGAAAAGTTTCTCTCTACGGAAGAATAGAGACAAATTATATTTTAGCGTAGATACTAGAAACACGTAGGTAGTTGGTCAGTCGCTGGTGCTGAGTTGTAGGGTAACGAACGTTGCATCGCGTCGTGTCGAAAACTTGAATTGGCTACATGAACGCATTTTCCTTCACTGACTTTAATAATGTGTGTGTACACCATGAACAACTGATTACGACTGACCGAGTGTACATATCTAAGCAGTTTGAGTCAGTTCTCGGTGCTAACTCTGCTATAATTTGTGAAAACTTTCGTAATTTATTTCAATCATTATTAAAATACGGGATTTGTCACGTACCGTTTTATCAGTGTTACGACCGACAATGTTTCGGTTCTATGTTACTATAATGATTATCATATAATCCATAGGACATCCACTGCTGAACATAGGCCTATGCTAGATTTTCAGATTGACCAATCTTATCCAGCCTCCAACAACAGCTTCCAGCAACTTTTCTTAGGTAATTTTTCCATCTTGTGGGGGGGCAGCTCTACGCTCCGCTTGTGTGAATGAATAAGTGAATGCAAATTCCATATTACCTTACAAGATACATATAATGTAACAAATGTAGGTGTGCTTTCAGTGGTCACCCTCCACTTGATACCCTTTCTGCCCCAACGGCCGTCAGTTCTTAGAGCTATACTTATATGTGCACCACGCACTATCGCTTCAGCTTGCTAATCCCCATGACTAAGTCAGTGACGTTTGTAACTGACTCAATGTAAACCTGCTTTAACTTGTTTGTAGTCGGGAGGACATAGTGCAACGTATCGCAGGCTCACAGCTCCTGATTGATATAATTGAACAAATTACTGTATCACTATGTAAGATTAATATTCCGTACGTGACATAGTAAGTCGGTAACCGCTACTCCCAGTGACAACCAAACAATGTAATATTGATGAATAAAGATAAACAATTTATTAATTAAAGTAATTATAAGTTTACTTTAATCTAATATGTATTTATATCACTACAAATGGGCCATCATGTTTAAATAAATAACTTAACAAAAAACAATTATCCAAAGTACAAGCGGTGGTTTTATTGCTAAGCGATTTCTTCCAAACAACCTTGGAACAAGTTTTTAAATGCAAGGGGGGAAATTTATGGATTGCGGTGTTTAATTTAGTAGTTACTTAATGGTTTTGAATTTTTTTCCAATGTTCATTTTCTACTGTAATCAGTTAGCTTTCAAAATTTTATTTATTTTATATTTAACCTGTGTTATCCCACTGCAGGGCAAAGACCTCCCTCCCTTCTTTCCAGTTTTTTCTGCCCCCTGTTGTAGTGGGCCGGTCTGGTAAATGCACATCCAATTCGTCACGCCATCTCCGTGGTGGTCTACCGCGTGGACGTGTTGCGTTAGGGACCCAATCAGTTGTTATCTTTGCCCATAGATCTTTGGGTATGAAGCAGACGTGGCCGGCCCAATTCCGCTGAAGCTGTGCTGATTTTTTTGTGACATCCATAATCTTTGTTTGCGAGCGCAGTGCGGTGTTTCGTATTCTGTCTGATAACCGGACACCTTAGCTAACTACTGTGCTCCATAGTCCGCTGACATACTTCGAGTTTGGACCTTTCTTGCACAGTCAAATACCAAGTCTGTGCACCGTAGATGAGGATGGGGAGAACGCACATATCCATGAGTTTGCGTTTAAGACAGAGTGGTAGTTCGCCTTTAGGGGGACAAAATTCTTATTGGGATAACCCTAAGGCTCGCCTTTTTAAATGTCCTTTTTGTAATCTTTTTTGTCTGTAGTTTATTTTTGTTCAATATAGATTAAAGGAAATCTAGTGTTTTAAAATATCTCTGAACGAAATCAAATGACTCTACCTAATGTACAATACAACATTTTGTATAGTTAATCACAATTTTGAATTACACTGGGAGTCCATGATAAATCTAACAGTATCGCTCCCCGCGGTAAAACAGAAGGGGATCAAATTATAGCTCTAAAGAAACCGGGACTAGTGTTGCCAGGTGGCCCATTTGCGTAGGACGTCCCGATTTTGAGGGGTCTGGTGTGACGTTTTGATCCACCCTTGATGTTCACCCACGCCGAATTACCGGATTTTTAACTAACCTCCTTAGTCTGTATTTATTTATTTATCCTATGTACGTACTTAAATTATCAAACAGGTCTGTACGGAGGAGGGGGGAGGCAAGAAATACAATTTTTTTATAAGGGATACTTACATTTATTTATAGATATAATATATGTACAATTATTTACATGACTATTAAAAAAATTACGATCCGATAAAAATAAATGATGATTCACAAAAACCAGTTTTATTCTAGCCATTGCAGCTGTCCGAATTTGTAAACCTATATCGCGATTATTTTAACCTTCCTTCCGTCCCGAAATTTAACATACTGGACCTGGCAACACTAGCCGAGACGAATACGTGTTCCACAGAGTATAGCTAGCCGTAAGAAATAGCACGGCTTTCTGATATAAAGATTCACACAACACTGATGATGTAATGATGTTGTTTCTAAAATAAATAAATAAATAAATAAACACCAGGATTTTTAGGATTATTTATTTATTTCTTTATTGCAAAGAAAAATATGAAGGGAGGACTTAATGCTAACCAGCATTTTCTACCAGTCATCCATGTAAGCGAAAATAAGATTAGCGAGCTGATTACTAGCAAGTATTGAATAAAAATACATCTAAATACATATTTGATTGCTCCAATGTATTCCCGCTAAAAGATTCACATAATCCGGCGAGTCTCAAATAACATTATTTATTCACAAGGCTAGGTATATTATGTAGGTATATCTACATACATATCTGCACTTCAGTATATCGCGCAAGTCGTTTGAAAGTGAGACTCCGTGTGTATAGTTATCTTTTGAGTAAAGAGTTTTGCATTTTGAGTTTTCAATCTCGCAAGTACGAGCATGTTGAGTTCGTTTTGAAGGTAGAAATTGTTGTTTGCATATGATATGAGCGAACATGCATAGTTCAGTCTACCTTAAAATATCACTAAATCACGTCACGTTTATATATATCAAGGTATAGCGTATATACATAATATATATAGAGTGTTTGATAATATACGCACAAAAGTGAAAGGGGTTATTTTGATGAGCATAATAAATAAATTTGTGAAATGTTTACCATAGAAATGTGATATTTATTTTGGCATGTAAAAACAAACACTTTATTAAACTTTATGTTGTGCTATCGAATAATGCTTGCCATTTAACCACAGATGTATTGATGATGTCTCGAGATATCTCTTGTTGTACCTTTCTTACCAAAACCCCGCAGCCATTTCAGAAAGAGATATCAAATCGGCCTTTATTTTTGGATGTCGATTGCAAGCGTAGGCAGAAAGTTTTATATCGAATTAATCACCTAAACTTAGTAAATTTTCTTTAAAATTTCATAATATAACTAGTAGTTTTTTTTTCGCGAAGACTTTTTTATGTTTTGAGAAACCATCACTTGAATATCGTCAGTAAATTACCAGTCAGTATATTACATGTATAACTAGGTGTACATATTGCGTTACTAATATTCTCCTTCGAATATAGTGAAACTACGTTTACACGTTATGTTTTTTCCTTTACATTGACAGATTGTTCGAAAGAGACAGTGTAATTATCTTTAGGATGATCCGAGTTTGCTTCACAGATAGAGTTTTACAATTCTACTGCTACTTTTGATGTTGACTGCTAGCGTCTCGAATCAGGTAACTATACGGGTGTGAACAGTCCATTGCAGTAAATTTTGTATCTGCAGTTTTTAGGTTAGCTTTGTTGAGTGCAAGATAAGCTTATCTACAAACGGGTCATTTCCACTAGCAGATAAACAAAACATAAAAATAACATTTTTGTTAAAACATATTTTGTAATGTGTTTCTAGGAATAACGTGTTTAGGTAACTCCTTATCGTCAATTATTTATAATGTTTGCTAGAAAATAAACATTTCTATGATAAATAATACAGGAAGTGTTATTATAATATAGGATTTAACTTGACGAAGGTTATGTTGACTGTTTATCCTTTTAACATTAACCTTAAACAGAGGGCACCAGATTTTATGTGTTTCTTTGACATTGGAGAAGCGATTTTATTTTTGGGCACGCGATGACTTCTATTTAGATACAGAAAATTTAATTCGGTACGGTATTATGTAGGTATAGTGAAAGGTGGAGAGAGAGGGTGTGGATAATGTACGATACCCTACTTTATTAAAGGTAGTTAATATACAAAAGTATTAGCTTAGCCTAGTTATCATCCTCAGTACTTACCTACCTATCCTCCGTCGTCAATGACTATCCAAACTCAATTAATATGGCGTTAATGACATATTTCTCAACCGACCTTGCCTCGCGGCACAAATAATTCACGTTTAAAACATTCTATTTACCTCACATTGTTCGACAATGTATTCATGTACTCATCCATTGCTGTTTCAATAACAATAAACTTGGGTGAAACCAGAAGTGAGCGGGCGTTGTATATGGGCTTTGCCTTACGAAATTGCGGTGCGTAGGCAGTGCGTAGCGATTTGGGTGCTGGGGAAATGACCACGATAAACGACCTACAAAATGCTTGCTTAAAAGTGGGTCGACCTCTGGCGACAATCGTACATTACATAGTTGAGTGTTTTTGTTATAAGCGTGATTGTAATAAGATGGCCAATTTTGAACCTAGAGTACTTTATCGTCATTCTTCGTAGACATTTAGCCTTGATTCGCAAGATAAGTCGTTTTGCCCTTAACCTGCTATCTGACGCCTATTTATATTAACTATTAGTCTATAAAACATGTTATTTACCTATTACACTTAAATTGAGTCAGAAACCGACGCTGTATCAAGTAGAAGAATACCACCAGGATCTACTCTAGATATATTTTAGTATATTATTTCAAATTCTAACTCATACGTATCTTATTTACATAGAAGCATAGATGGTAAATGGCAATATAGTTACATAAACTTGCAAGTAAATTTTCAGTAAGTAGGTACACAATTAACTTCATAAATCATGCAGGTAGTCTGGTAGTTCAATGTTGGTAGAATAATCAGTGGTGACACTGACAGTTTTCTGACAAGGGTATTTACACCTAAAGTGCCGCCAACTTATCTGGTCACAGACGATGTATAATTAAACGAGTCAGAGGTAACACTGAACCCAACAGATACAACACGAACTGCCGCACTCAAGATTTGTCAAATAACTCAATGACCAACTCTCGCTGGGAGACTTACAAGGTATAGAATAGGGGGCAGTCTGGAAAACTGCTGCCACCAGGAGTTGGGATGGCTGCCGTCAGGTTAGAAGGGTAATGCATAAAATACCCCTATGCGGGACGTTAGTGCAGATCTTATTCCCCCAGCCCTATAATTAGAATTAGAATAGGCAGTACCAGGACACAAGCGACTACAAACGAAAGAGTACTTATCTGGCCTGTGACGAGGTCACTCACTCAGTCTCTGTCAAAAGGCTCATTGTAGCGCTTATTCCGTGTTTTGTCCATCGTCAGATCAGTTGGTGGCACACTTGAAAGTCAAACGTAAGTCATAAGTGACGTAGCCTCAACGTGTGTACTTGTGGTACTATTCGGTCCACGTTCGAAAGGTCTGTTGCAAACTAGATGACAATTTCCATTTTTCGTCGGTTTCAAGGACACTGCGCAAGATGCAGTAACTGAATTTTGTAAGGATCAAGAAGGTGATTCACAACAAACTGGTGCCATTCAATATAATAACTCTTTGTCCGCATTACACAAAGGTTAACTGGAAGAGAATGCTATCTAGCATTAAGTTCGCCTATGTACAGATTATTTTTAATATAATATATAATATTGCTGGACATTTCAGACAGCGCTATCTAGCCCCAAACTAAGCAGAGCTTGTACTATGGGAACCAGGTAACTGATAGAATACTTACTTATATACTTTTTTTTTGTAAATACATACTTATAATATATAGGAAACACCCAGACACGGAACAAATATCTGTAGATCATGCAAACATTTGTTCCGTGGCGGGAATCGAACCCGCTACCTCCTGCGTCTCAGCCCACTGCGCCCCGGAGGCAGTTAAATTTTTATTTTGTGCATTAAATAATTTTTCATTCATTCATTCAACATTAGCTGGGTAAAGGATGCAACCGAAATGTAGTGGACAGGATTTTTAAATGAAGTATGTTTAATCAGCATCTGTACCGTCCTCTTAGCTTAGTCACTCTTAATCTGCAGGAAAGATTTGGTCATTACGTACATTATGTACCCACTACATAACATTATTCTTGACATTTTTGAGATCGCGTAAATTTTACAGCCTGTCCACTACGCGTCCAGTATAATAACGGCTTCAGGATGCTGTTGAGGTTGCTGCGGTTCTGCAGTGCGTCTGGACGTGCAAGCAGACTATTTCATTGCCAACGAGCGCAAAAAAACTGCATCCCTGATGCGCCGGGTCAGTGACAGCATGCTGACCGTGGTACCAGATAATTTTAGCTCCAGCATGATGAGCCACTCGGTGAAGGTACACCAGCCCACCCGACTTGTAGCGCAATACTCTTTTGACTTTTTAATTTTATTCGTTAAATTATTAAATTCCTTTTTTGGTAATTTGGACCTTTATATATAATTTTCTAATTGAAAAATCCATTAGGTCAGGCAGGGTTGGGACCCAAACAGCCTGATTAGAAGTCAAAATACAACCCACTAAAAATACCACGTCTATTGGTTCTTTACAATTACCCCCTTCAAATAAAAGAACAGTCTATAGGGCACGCTGAATTAAACAAATAGTCATCTTATAAAATATTGTGAGAACAATTTACTTAGAATATTGTTCCCAACTAAACAAATATTTCCCATTTGTTATCAAGATAAATAAAGTAAAAGGAGATTCTTTTCCTCTTACCGGCCCTTGGTTTGTTAAAGCGATACCGATAACAATTTTCCATACACATCTGTTTTGCCTATTTACACGTGACACTCATGTGAATTCTGTTTGATGACATAGCACCTACGTACATGTATATTCAGACTAAACTCGTGGAAATCTAATAGGTTAGATTTGACAAGTATCAAAATAATAACAACGAACAATAGAACCAAATAATACAACATTGGAATATCGTCCTGTCGAACTGTTGATCCAGAATTAAGTAGTATTTCATTAATTTTTCAATATAAAGTGTAACTTGGTGCTTAATTTAAACACATTGTTACAATGTAACGATAACATAATTTTTTAAAACTTTTTTTTAAATTTATAGACTAGCGTTTGACCACGCCTCGCCTGATGGTAAGCAATGATGCAGTCTACGATGGTACACGCTTGTCTAGAAGAAATCTATTCACTCGCGACTTGAAGACTCCTAGGTTGTAGTTATCAGGAAACACAGACTCAGGCAAGGCGTTCCACTCCTTAGCGGTGTGCATAATAAAGGTGGAAGAGTACCGCTTTGTGCGTATGGGAGGTATGTCTACCATGTAGCGGTGGCGCATCGCGGAGCGTCTGGTTGTCCGATGATAGAATATTTGGCATTATGTGGTTGATCTTTCGATTTTTTGAGTATCGTCCGTATAAAGTTACCATGGCATGCAAAATGACGTCAAATCGGATCTAATTTTCTGTAGTGTAAACATTCTAAAAGATATTGACTTTAATGAAACCTATTGAGCCGGAGTCTCTTAGGCGAAACTTCAATTCTTTTACTACACTAGTTATCAGACATACCGCACCCCATAAGTAACACCGTCGTTCAAAACACACGGATTGGAGATACAGCGTTTTGAAGTTTTGAAAATTCGTAGCTCTTTTTCCTGTAATGTAAGACTAGAAAAATATGTCAATGTAATGCTACATTATCTGGCTATGTATATCATAAATTCCATAAATATACAGTCAGCAGTTTTGGATCTACATGCACTTTTTTAAGACTATTCAGAGTTAATACTATCTTGCCCACTCAATTAATTAAATTAGTTCTATAGTAGACAAGCAATATAGTATTAACTCAAAATTCGATTCAAACAAACAATCGTTTTACGAAAAGTTGAAAGGCAAGACTGTAGCAATTATGACTATAATACTGTTTTGCCTGCTCAAAGTCCGTTGTCGTTGATTTCTGGCCAGTGGCCGATCACTGAGGAAACTCAATAAGCGACGGTTTTACTTGTCGACTGAATGAGTGGTGTTAATAAAATTAGCGGGCAATAAAGTTTTTTAAGGCTATAATTCAGAGAATAATTGATTTATAGGGATGACTGTTTTGCCAGTTGGTAGCTAGAAAAATCTAGTTTCCGAATCACTAAATAAAGTCATAAATGCAAAACTTTGACTTACAAGACTCTTATTTATCATGTGCGATACGTTAGTTAGAGAATACGATGACTTGAGGCGAGAGATCGCGAGACAAATGCTTGCATTATCTGCAAATATTAGTTCCACGTCTGGATGTTGCAGTACCACGTTACGCATACCCACGGCACAGAGAATCCTAGTTTAAGATTAGGTCTGTGTATGTAACTATTAGGTAGGTATATTTTTAAGCTAAAATTATTTTAATGAGCATCGTTATTATAGCAAATTCACAAATTCTTCTCTTTATTAATCACAAACAGAAGAGCATTACCGTGTTTCGGTTTGGAGGGTATGGTTGCTGGTGAAATTACATACACATGAGGCTTTACATCTGTATGCCTTAAGTTGATGGACGCAGGGCAGAGCATCGTAGGGCACGTTTCTAATGTGCGTGACCTACGAGGCAATACTTTGGTACAGGTGATGGTTACCACTTAACATCAGGTGGGCCATATGCTTGTTCGATCTCCAGTTAGTATAAAAAAACGAATTAACGAGTGAGTTATATTTATGCACAATGGCCTTTAAAATTAGCTTATCTGTAGGGAAAAGAAGTAACTAACAAAGTCGAGCTCAACACGGTCTTCGTAGCGAGATTACGTCACCCTCTTCTAAAAGTTTTAGGGTATTCTAACATCATAAGGAGATATTATAGTACTGTAGTTTTCGAACCACTTTTTGTACACAAAAGTTTGCTTCGTAAGTTTACTGTGGAATATCTAAAGATGTTCATCTTAATACGTCGTAATACCTACCCATTGTGTAGATGAGTTATGTAATGGTTAGTAGAGATGTATATGTGTAATCGTGTACATGTGTATATGTGTATATGTATTTGTATAGTCTGTTTATAACCGAGGCAAATCTGTATTAGCTAATACTTTACTTTATGGTCTATGAACGGTTCTTGGTAACATTATTTTTAGTTCGTTGATTGGTCAATAAAGCATCTAAAAATTCTTAGTAATACTTACTATGTTTAGTATTTTAAGTGACTTTAGATACTTATATTATGTTTAGTAAAACTAACCCTAGTAATAACTTTAAAAAGGTTCGCCATGAACTGAGATTTGACTGTCAAAACAGTGCTACGAAATGAATAACCAACTAACTTGACTTACAGTTTCATTCCAATTACAGGTAACAGGAGTTCATGTAATTTGGTTTAATTTTTTGGGGTAGAAATTGCAGGTATTCTAGATTTCAGACTTTTACTTATATTTGTGTCACTAAAACTACACGCATACCAAATTTTAGGACTGTGGGGTTACTGGTGTACCCTGTGAATTTTGTCAAAGTTCAGTTTTTATTATGGCTAATAACTTAAAAACTACAAGGTTTAAACTAAAAGTAAAAACGGGATCAAAATGTACTCACAAAGATATTTTATTAGACGTGCCACTTGACCGGATAGTCCTATTTTGTTTTATTTTACCCCTCTTGAACCCTGATATCTCAACAACCCCCTCACATCTTTAGCTCATTTAGTCACACCAAATTTGTGCTACCGATATACCTACATATATACTAAATTTCATGATGATTTGATAAACGCTTCGAAAGTTATCCACGGACAAACAAACATACATACATACAACGCCGATTTACCCAAGTTGATTTGGAGATCTCGCTTCGCTCGATCAATATTCGTAAGCTTTACCTCGACTAAACCACATCGACTCAATGAGCTATTATTTTCTTTAACATCGTTTGTTATCTATTACAATATTTTTTACAAACCCACAGTAACACGTTTCAATATCAGAATGAAATCATTTAGGTAAACAATTCCCGGCTATGCGATTCTGAATAGGGGCGAAAACATAATTAATCGAGCAACTTCTGTCACTGTATACCTCGCCCCTACAAGTCTATAGCACCGTGCCCCTAATTTTATTCCCAATTAAATAAAACCAACCTTATTTCTATTGGGTCAAGGCTTGTTTATCTTTGCTGTATGAGGATAATGCTAAAGATAAGGCCAAGGGTTGTTTTTCAAACAATTAAAAGGGATTGCGGTTGTTAATCGACAATCGAATTATGGTGCATTGTATTGATTTTTGAGTAGTTGTTGAAGGCATTCTTTTTTACTTTTTTTACGAGCATGCGTTTGGCCCCCATGTTAAGTGGTAATAATCGCATATAACAAAGTATTGCCGTGGGTCACGCACCTTAGAAACGCGCACTACGATGCACTGCTCTGTCCACATCAACTTGAGGCATACAAGTGTAAAGCCTCATGTGCCTTTAATTTAACCGGCAACCATACCCAGCAAACCGAAACACAGCGATGCTGCTTGGCATACATTCAGCCCGTTCGTTCATCCTCGCGATCATGGCGCAAGCAACTGCGTCGAAATATCGGGATACTCAAAACTCACAAATCATGGTAGATAAATATCCCGTTTTTAGTACAAATAAAAATTTAATCCTTCAATGAGTTGATCACATTTATGTAGGAAAAAGAAAGAAAATACATATTGTGGTTATTGGTATATATTTGGGTATCGACGAATTTGACTACGAAAGTGAATATTTTATTGATCTCATTTGTAAAGTTGGTTTAGGTGGCTTAGGATCTTTTTGACTGGCAAAAAATACAGGAAAGCCATTTACATGATGCAAGTGCTATTAAATAATATATTATATTTTAGGTTTAATAAACAATATAATTATTAAAAAAAATCTAAATTTATGCATGACATAAATTGTTACTGTTTCGACTACATACTTAGTATTATTTTTGTATCACATTTTTTAATAGGATGGAGCGCATACAGAACAGGTTCACTAGATACCTGTACTGGAAGAGATATGGCGTCTACCCTTTCTATCCCTTGATGTATCCAACCTTGTTTGTTTTGGGCATGGTTGGATACAACAAGTTGGAAGTTAGGAGAGATGTGACGCTGGCTGTATATGTGGTTAAGGTGATCCGAGGGATCATCACCAACCCAACTATCTTGGAGAGGATAGGGCTGTGCGTGCCAGACGAGTACGTGGGACGGTGCAGGCGGCCGCCTCTGTTCGCGGTGCCTCGCAGAAGGACTAATCAGCTCGATAAAGCTCCACTGACGCGCACCATACAAGCACTCAATCAGGTTGCGGAGAACATTGACGTGTTCCACTGTTCATGGAGCGAGTTCGTAAGGGCAACACTAATGTTTTTTTATGCTCTTGTAAATAAATAATTTTATTGATTGATTTGATTATGAAGTATTTGTATTTATGTTGTTATTTTAATTTTCTAGAATTATTGTTATTTTAAATCTGATTTTATTTGAAAAAAAAATTACTTATACAATTTATGATGACTAATGTAATGATTATTATTAATTGACGTTAGTTGCTACTCTATTGTGTTAGGTGACTGTAATAATAGATGTAATGTGTTGAATAAATAAACAATTATATTTTTTTAAATATGTTTTTTAGTTTGTTAAAGTTAACGTACTAGTTAAAGTACGCAAATCCGATTTGGTCCTAACGGAAGACCAGCGTGGGTTGTTATATTCGTATTACAACCCGCATCATGCTGAGTTAGTTCTTTTTGCAACTTATGACAGCAGATTGTTTAGTTTTAAGTCATTATCTTTTGTACCTTAATATTTTTTAGGGTATTTACTGTATTGCAAATAAATTTTTATTTCATTCTATTCTATTTGCGAAATATTTCATTAGTAAACTTTGATTATTAGCAGCTGGCTATCAAAACTATAGCGCTTATTTTTAAGTCAGTAATTTAGTTGATAGGCGCACTTATGTTTGGTATAAACCTACCAGTAAGCTTACGGCTTAAGACTTTGGTTCCGAGACAAAGGAATTCTAACTTACGTAAGCCATTTCTCGCTCATATTTCCTAAGCACGTGCTAGATAGAGCAAAAATTCAACCGTTTCCCGCTGAACTAAGGGATAAATAAATTATTATCATAATATTCTACAACTTATAATGGTGTTATTATGTGTAGCTCCAAAATAAACAAAGATAAGAAAATTACTATTTCATTACTGATTAAAACGGTTATTTATCGCGTACATATGTACCTGTTTTATTTGTCATCCCGCCGTTTCGGCTGTCTTGCAACGTGGTCACGGGTGGACTAGTACATAAGCGATAAATACCCGTTTTAATCAGTAATTATGTACAGCGATCGCGAAAGTTTGAAAAATACTACTACCTGCATATTTATTTCCTCCTCAAACTGTGAGTTTAGTCAATTTTCTTTTTTCTACGTATTTATTATCTAAACCTTTCATGTATCGTTATGAATCTTTATAAAAGTTACACATTTGGTATGTGTATACTATATTTTGGGTAAACCTATTGTTAGACGCAATAATTGAAAACTTTCAAAATTATTCAACTAAATTATTCTTAAAGATCCGTTGGTGTTTCCGTTTACTGGGAAAGACGCTTAAATGTTTAAATTACACCTAAACTTATTTGGCCCGGGGTGACGATGTCGTCTGTGTCAATTCCACCTTTTAGTTCCAGTTATCAAAAGATCAGAGTGTCAAAAGTGTGCTACCAACCCTACTATTTTTACAAGCTTTTTATTAACTTGCAATGTATGTATGTTTGTCCGGGTGGAATCTTGCAACTAAATTTTAAACCCGTTCCCTTCAACAAATTGAGCTGAAATTTGGAATACATAATGTACCTAACTTCGGCGACAATGCAATAATATGGTACCATGGAGGTGGTCTCATAATGGAGACGGATGCTAGACAACGGAACTTCTGAATGGATTATAGTAGGCTACTAGTGTTTCGGCTCATTTGAATTTGTGTTCCGATTAATATTTTATAAAAGCTTGTTTTAAAAAGTATTTTTTCAACAAAAACCTTATTTCAATGTGGATGACATTGTTTTCTGTTTTATCCGTATTTCAAATGTTTTGTTTAGTTTTCACGAAAACTGTTTTTTTGTTGGTTGGTTGGACCGGTTGGTTGGTTGGTTGCGGTACATACATACACCATGAAAGTCAAATAAATTGTAATAGAATGTCATTGGCTATCACACTAATATTATAAATGTGAAAGTTTGGATGTTATTTTATTTATTTATTTGTTTGTTTGGTACTCAATCACGTCGTAACGGCTGAACCGATTTCGATCAAACTTAGTATTACGTAGATTGTAACCTGGATTAACCCATAGGCTACTTTTTATCCCATAAATCAGTTCCCATGGGACATAAATGGGGTGTCAAGTCAAGTTGCAACAGCGAGTTTAGCTTTATTTCTAGGGTACCTACACATTTAGTGTATTTACTTGACCGTCCTATATTATGTAGCATTTATTGTTGTTTAATATTTACTTGAATACCATTTATGTACACCTAGCTGCAAGTTATCCAATTATTCTAAAAATAACATTCATTAAAATAAAATAAAATGTGGAGCAAAGATAGTTTGTGGAAAGGAGAATACTCTTTTTATTTTAGCTCATTCAAGCTTCGTTTAGTAAAAATAAGTAATTAACTTAAAATTATGTCCTCTCATCTTCCGAAAAACACCGATTTATTGTTTTCTACTGTTTTTTATGCTTAATATGCTGTTTTTAATTCTAGTAGGGTTCGCAACGACATCGTTAATGCTCCCTTCCTTAATAAAGAAATAAAGAATCGAGCATTAAGCTAAGTTATTTTGAGTTTCTACCTTATTTTAGAGTTTAGAGAGTTTGTTTAGAGAGAGAAGACCTACCTTAGAGTGATATAACACAGTCTGATAGAACTTTTATTATTATATTTTTTTACAAATCAATGTTTAAGAGATCGCTCCTAAGTGATATTCCGCTCGTTATCATTTTGTTTTTATTACCCGTTGTACAATAATATGTTTTCATTCATTGTTTTTTATATAAGATATTTCGAGGCCTTTAGAATCAAAGAGTCTGAAGCTACTCTGCCCGAACAGGATATTGCTTGATGGCGTTGCGCTCCCTTTGCCATTTATCGACTTAGTTAACGAACATTTTCAGGTCATACGAACCTACGTTGGGTGAAATAAGGAAATAAATACGTGTTTTAGCCACTAACCAGGGTCTAGGAAGACAGCGACTGGTACCCCAGATCCACAGCTAACAACTTATTTTTTTTATTTTTTTCAGATTTGAGAGGGCTAGCCATCTTGTGGTCTTGAATATAAGAGGTAAGTTGAAACTTATTTTATTAGAAACACTTGTATAGATATCGTGGAAACACTAGATCATGAAGATATCCAAGAGGGTAGTCAGAGACAAGTTTAAACATTTATAAATATATGTATTTTATACTATCTGGAGATGGAAGAGGCATATGGCCCACCAGATGTTAAGTGGTAAGTCATCGCCTGCAACAAAGTATTGCCTCACAAGCACCTTAGGAACGTACCCTACGATGCACTGCACTGCGTATATCAACTTGAGGCATACAGTTGTAAAGCCTCATGTGCCTGTAATTTCACCGGTAACCATACCCTTCAAATCGAAAAAGCTATGCTGCTTCACATTTTTAATGTTTTGCATACCTACCTACAAACATTTTCGCATGTATTATATGTATAAATAAATAAATAATGCTGGACATTTCACACATCGCTATCTAGCCCCAAACTAGACAAAGCTTGTACTATGGAAAGCAGATAACTGATAGAATACTTACATAATTTGTTTGTTTTATACATACTTATAATATATAGAAAACTACCCAGATCAGGAACAATTATCTGTAGACCATGCAAAAATTTGTCCCGCAGTGGGAGACGAACCCGCAACTGCGTCTCAGCTATTCGCCCACTGCGCCACGAAGGTCGTCAAATATGGATAGGGGGTATGGTTAGACATCAGTGTAAACGAAATATTGTTTATATCACACAACTATTGGTCCCGACTCCTATTGCGGGAATCATACTCGTCACCCCTCCCTTCTCGGCCACTTCGCCACGGGAAACGTTACGATCAACTAGGAAATCTCTGAAGTTATCTTTACTTCCAGTTAATCATAACAAACTTCGATTACATAAGCGAATAATTTATTATGATGTAGGTTCCAGTTTCCCACGCTTCGATACTAAACTGATTCAAACTAGTGGTCCGCTCCGAACTGAGATCTCGCGAGTCTCCTATTAAAACAAAAAATATTATTTGTAATCTTTGACAGTCAAACTAACGAATAAACTTACTTGACTTTAGGTTTCATGTTAATTGGTTACACTTTTTTGGGGTAGAAATTGCAGTTATACTGGATTTCAGACTTTTCCCTGTATTTGTGTCACTAAAGCTACACGTATAACAAATTTCAGCACTGTGGGGTCACTGGTGTACCATGTGAATTTTGTCAAAGTTCAGTTTTTATTATGGCTAATAACTTAAAAACTACAAAGTTTAAAGTAAAAATAAAAACGGGGTCGAAATGTACTCACAAATACCTTTTATTAGGCGTGCCATTTAACCGGATAGTCCCATTTTGTTTGTTTTTCTCCTCTTGAATCCCAATATCTCAGCAACCCCCCCTACCTACAATACCAAATTTTACGATGATCGGATAAACGCTACGAAAGTTATCCTCGGACAAACAAACATGCATACGCCGATTTACCCATGTTGATTTAGAGCCAAATAATAAACTAATTTTATCCATGCTTATAAACTCATTAATTAAAACCTTCTTGGTAGAATGCAAAAGGTGTTATCATTATAACCTAAATAGTCCAAAGACAATGTTAAATAGACTAATGAGTGGTTCTAAGAATAAAATAAAAATATGATTAGGTACAAAGAAATAAATAGATCAATTAAACAACAGTTAACTTTAGAATAAAGTGCACTTCTCCGCGACTGTTTATCGCCATAATAAGATACCGGCAGCCACCTAAATAAACAGATAACCGGTCCGTAGTAACTCATTACGAGTCTGTGCCCTTGGGTGGGTAGCTGGAATTGTCACTGATAGCCGTGATATTGAAATATGGAATGAAGCTACAAATTATGAGAATAAAGTGAATAAATGCTTGAATGTATTATTTCATAACAGGCGTGGCGGTAGAATGTTTGCAATGTTGTTTGTAAGATTTCATTCCACCCCGAGACGTTTTTAAAAATAAACTTAAAGAAGTTAAATTTCAATGAAGTCAATAAAGCTGGCTGGAATCAAAAAGGTTTTTTTTTATACATTATATAGGCTTGCGTTTGACCACGATCTCGCCTTGAACGCCTGCCTAGAAGAAACCTATTCACTTGAAGACACCCAGGTTTTCAAACCAAAGCGGATTACAAAAAATAAAATAGAGAATCAGATTGGGGAGAAATGTATTTTCACCTGCTCGAGAATGTCAAATTGTAGGTCATGTAAACCTCACCGAAAGCAGGTGATTAAATCCCTACGGCTGAGTCGGGAGTAAAGTTGTACTGAATTTCGCTCGGCCCTCGCGGGCTTAATGTTATTTGAATATGGAATCACATCTGTATTAAAATTTGAACCAAAGAGACCCACACAATAAGAACTTATTCGTAAATCGAACTAGCTTCTGCACAGAATGCACCAACCTAGATTTGGTTTTTATTGTCTCGCAGAAAGTTGGAAAGTAGAGTATTCTCCTCGTGGATAAAACTGTCTCCACTCGTGGGTTAACTCTAGAATCCTTCGTTACGTTCGGGATTCAATATAGCGCCCTTGACGCAAGAGACTGCTTTATCCCCTCGTTTAATCTACTATTAAAATTCGAAGTCAGTAAAGACCTACAGCATACAGGTCGTATTACATTTAAAAATAAAATAGATGGGTTTTGAATTTAGAAGCGCCGAAGGTGGGTTATTCCGCACACATCGCGCAGTCATTAAACTCGCCCGATGTCCGGTGGTCAGGCATTCTGTAGATGCGCTAACGGTTCGCGGCACGCGGCCGCCTGCCAAGCGATTCACGCATGGCCTAGCCTAGCTGTACTAAACTTCTAATTTTCCATTGCGTGTATGAACGGGATTTTGCGTAGACTCTGCACTCAAATTGCATAGTTGTCCCGAATGTAGAGTCGATGGTATACATGGTTATACATTTGAGCAAAACTTATTAAGGGTTTTACAACTATGAATGGGTTTTATTTGACGCAAAACAATAATATGTATGACGTGTGTCTGCTTTTGGCATCGCAGCTTCCGAACGGATGAACCAATTTAATGTGGCTTTTTGTTTGAAAGGTGCTTGCGATGTTGCGAGATGGTTCTCTGATGTGTTAGATATTGGTGCAGCTGTTTGGTCCAGAGCCGCAGGGGTTATAAATTTGCCTAAAATAACTTGTTTATTGTAATGTAATAAGCGGATTCCTACAACATTTCCTAACCAAGCAGAGAGCGTTTGAAAATTCAACTAATTTACATTTTGGTGAAGCTGTAAAAGGTTTGAAAACAGCTTTACACATTAGTGTAGGACGCTTACCTCATTTTATAACAACGATACGGAGTTACTTCATTATTAAATTTAAATAAAATTTCTTACAATAACTTCAAACGAGATTTATTTATTAGTTTTAGTAATAATTGAACTAGATTGTAGCCACAGAATCAGTATGTAGTGTTGTATGATGATATATTATTTTACCACTGTAGTTATATTGGGATATTACAAAAGTAGACAATTATTTTCTTGGGTAAAGTCGCGGGCATTCTACTTGTTACGAGAGGTACTTATAAAATATCAATAAGTAAAGTGAAAGTAGCTTGTTCAAGTCCGTTGTTCGGTTACATACTGCTTCGACAAAGAATGTAGAAAACACATTTTTGGTATAAAATGTTAGCCTTGGAATACAATACTTACCTGTTTTTTAATAAAAATTGCATATTACTCCCCCCTACACTCCTAAAGCACTCTAAAACAATCTCATACACACATAAGATAAGATAAGATAAGATAACTCTTTATTGTACACCAAAGTAAAATACAGAACATAATTTTTACTAACAAATTTAGTACAATGGGCGGTCTTATCGCTAAAAGCTTACATACAAAAGCTGAGTTACCATACCATAGCATATTTATTTGTTTAAGTTTTCTTTATATAGTTTTCTTTTTTAAATCAATTTTGTAAATAGGTGAATTGGTATACTTACCTATAATCAGAAACGTCAAACTCATTTAGTTGTATGTACGGACACTGGAAACTGCGACACAGTATTTTACTAATGCTTTTTCCATTGCTTGTTCACATTGCTTTAGTTACATGCAGAAAGTTCACTGAAATAAATAAACATAAATAATAAAATAACTATTTCATTAATGAATAAATGAAAATTCATTATTATACTTTTCAAGCTAGATACAACTACAACAAAATGAGAAACAAAAAAAATTGATAATGGGCGGTCTTATCGCTAAAAAAGCGATTAGAATTTGCGTAAACAGTGCATTAACAGGTCTCAGGGAATTGTTGGGGGTCTGTGAGGCCTATGCTGTTGAACACGGCTTATAATTATATAACCCAAAGAAAAGTGAATAGCATGGTTTTTAAGTCCGCCGGTAAATGTCCCGATAATACACTGAATATAACCTGAAACGGCTTGAACATAAAGCGTGTTACGAAATTTAAATATCTGGGACATTTTCTTGCCATGCCGATGTTGAGAGGGAGCGTAGGGCATTGGCGGTCCGAGGTGACATGATGGCCCGCAGATTTTCCCGTTGTACTGAACAAGTTAAAACGTTTTCAAAGCGTATACTGTCAGAGCTTGTACACGGGAAGTCTGTGGGGCCAACATACCAAAAGATTATTGGATGTCCTACGCATTCAATATACTCGTAATAACATCTTCCGGATGATGTTGCGGCTACCCAGCTAGTGCAGTGCATCAAGGATGTATGCCCATTATCACACAGATGGCTTTCATGCCATCATGCGCAAAAAAACTGCATCGCTGATGAACAGAGTTCGGGACAGTCGCAACAGCATCCTGAGGACGGTGGCTGAGTGTTGAACCTCTCCGCTCTGGAAGTGTCTTGTGGGAAGGGTGATTAATGAAGGAAATAATTTCTTCAATTAGTCAAAATGGTAGCATCTATTTTTCACTCAGTCCAGTACAGCTATTTATAATTCATTATTTTTTTATATTTTGTTTAATCAATTAACTAAAATGCTTTGTTGCTCATGCGATTATGACACCCTATTTTATTTTCCCATAAATCAGGTCTCATGGGATAATAATGGGGTGTTAAGTCAAGTTGCAACAGCGAGTTTAGCTTTATTTCTAGGTTACCTACACATTTAGTTAGTGTAACGCGTACGAAGTTCCGGGCAACAGCTAAATCTATCTAAATCGCTAAATAGGTACTTGTTTATTATTTATGTTTCTTCATTAAATAGTTTATATATTTGGTTTACTATCAATTAATTTATATTTTTATGTCATTAGTTTGTGTAAGTACTGTAGCAGATACCCGAGGTAATATCCACACAGTCCATTCCATTCCAAAGGTTGTCTGGCACAGATCGCTATTTAGCGATAAGACTCCCAATTGTATCACATAGATTTACGATGTTCTTATTTAATTGTTTTGTTTTATGGTATGCAATAAAGGTGTAATAAGGCAAGGTAAATGGTAGATATGAATCTATCGATCTATTACCACAGAATAATTAATAATACTATATTTACTACTGAAGTACTTTTGTTTTGTAATACATGTTCAGTTTGACTGCCTCCGTGGCGCAGTGGGCGTATAGCCGGCTGAGACGCAGGAGGTAGCGGGTTCGATTCCCGCCGCGGAACAAATGTTTGCATGATCTACAGATATTTGTCCGTGTCTGGGTGTTTTTCTATATATTATAAATATGCATTTACAAAAAAAAATTAAGTATATAAGTATTCTATCAGTTATCTGGTTCTCATAGTAAAAGCTCTGCTTAATTTGAGGTTAGATAGCGCTGTGTGAAATGTCCAGCAATATTTATATATATATATTTTTATATTTATATTCTATCAGGTATATCTATCTGGTTCCCATAGTACAAGCTCTGCTTAGTTTGGGGCTAGATAGCGCTGTATGAAATGTCCAGTGATATTTATTTATTAATTATTACTCGTTTCTATACCAGCAATACATCCATCTGTACCAACTCTACCTCTTTGTTATAGATTACATGTGTGTGTAGATTCTATTGCAAAACTTGAGCAGCTTGCCTTGGAACACGTGTGAAGCGAAATCAATTCGCCTAATGTTATCACTATTGACCTTTGAATAACAATTAAAGATAGACAATTACGATCGAAAATAACGAGAATAAAAATTGCTGCCAACAACAGGCAACTGATTGCACACATTCGTATACACTTCATTGTACTAATACGTAGGTACTGATCTCTTAGGGTCCACCAAAAAAAAAACAAATTAAACACTGCTGAGTGCGTATTTTAAAAAAATCTACAAAAAAATTGGTAAATCATGGCTCATTGAGAGGGCGTTCCACTATGTTGAGGATTATGTCTGCAAAATCCGCTAATTTAAATTTTTATTATTTTATGTTACCGATATTATTATTATTCTATTAATTAGGCAATTTGTTGTTTATTATTTTATTTTATATTATTTTTATTCAATTATTGAATTAATTATTAATTTAGCTAATTGTTAATTTAAAGCAAATTATTATTATTTTAATAATTTGTTAAAATTGATTTATTTTATCATTTTGTTGAATTGTTTTACCAGCAATTGATTATTCTGATTCTGATTTTAAACACGTGCTAAACAGTTGTTGTACTTTATTATTATAAATACGGGACCGTTTTATCGGTATTTTATTTTTAAACAAATTATAGGCTAGCGTTTGACCACTATCTCGCCTGATGGTAAGCGATGATGCAGTCTACGATGGTACACGGTGTTTCTACCGACAATGTAACAATGATAATAATTATTGAAATCAATCACGAAGGTTTTCTATGTAAAAAATTGTTGTACTTTTTTGTGGTGTCAATTTAAATAACCACAAAAGCACACTACCCGATATAAAGTGGGTTATTTTGACACACACGATATTTAATTTACTTTGACCTTAATATACCCATCTATTCCTTTAAATGTAATAACTAGTGGTTCGCCCCGAACTGAGATCTCGCGAGTCTCCCATAAAAACAAAAAAATATTATTTGTAATCTTTGACTATCAAAATAGTGCCACTAAATACATGACCCTATACCTTGACCTACAGTTTCATTCAAATTATAGGTAACGGGAGTTCATATTAATTGGTTACTCTTTTTTAAAGTAAATTATTTGTATTTGAATAAGTAAAAATTAGGTACAATTAATCTGGATTTTAGACATTTGCCTATATTTGAGTCATTTAAGCTACATGCATACCAAATTACAGCACTGTAGGGTCACTGGTGTACCCTATGAATTTTGTCAAAGTTCAGTTTTTATTATGGCTAATAACTCAAACACTTTACTAATAATAAAAACGGAATCTAAATTTACTAATGAATACCTTTCATTTGACGTCCCATTAGCTCTAATAGACTCATTTTAATTTTTTTTACCCCTCTTTAACTCATTTTGTCATACTAAAATTGTGCCATCACTACCTACCTATGTATCAAATTTCACGATGATCGGATCAATGCTTCGAAAGTTATCCTCGGACAAACAAACATACATACATACAACGTCGATTCGCCCAAGTTGATTTAGAGATCTCGCTTCGCTTTACCGATTATATTGCAGTTGGGGCCGGTGCGGCGGCGAATTCAGCCGACGAACTCAAGCGGCGCAAATATGGAAGTTTCGGCAGAGCTTACGTATTTGAACCATTTGGGGTCGAGACCCTGGGTCGATGGGGTGCCGGGGCCCATCTCGTTTTCAAAATTATTTCTGGGTGCCTGGTCGAAGCGTCGTGTGATCCGAGAGCTGGCGGTTATCTGGGTCAACGCATAAGCAATGCAATTCAGCGGGGCAATGAAGCCAGTGTCTTGGGGACCTTTCGACTGGTAGTGATCTGTAGCAGTTGAGCTATCTATAGATCGTTTGCAACGGTCTTTAGATGATTCAACTGTTTCTATTATGTATATTATATATTAGTCATGTAAATAATTTTGTATTATTTCTGTTATTAAAGGCATTAGTCCCCATGTAAAAAACATATTATTATATTTTATCATTTATAATTATAAAATGTATGAAATGTAAAAAAATATCAATAAATGCTTATGACTCATGACGACGCGGTATCTAGACAAGTAATGATCAAAATTGTTAAACTAGTGGTTCGCCCCGAACTGAGATCTCGCGAGTCTCCTATAAAAACAAAAATAATAGTATTCGTAATCTTTGACTATCAAAATAGTGCACCTAAATAAACAACCACCCTGCTTGGCCTAGAGTTTCATTCAAATTACAGGTAACGGGAGTTCATGTTAATTGGTTTCTTTTTTGGAGTACAATATACAGTTATTCTGGAATTCAGACTTTTGCCTATATTTGTGTCACTAAAGCTACAAGAATACCAAATTTGAGCATTGTGGGATGACTGGTGTACCCTGTGAATTTTGTCAAAGTTTTGTTTTTATTATGGCTAATAACTCAAAAACTACAAAGATTAAACTAAAAATAAAAACAGGGTTGAAATGTACTAATGAAGACATTTCATATGACGTCCCATTTGACCGAATAGTCTTATATTAATTTTTTTACCCCTCTTGAACTCCAATATCTCAACAACCCCCCCCACATTTTTAGTTCATTTAGTCACACCAGAATTGTGCCATCACAACCTACCTATGTATCAAATTTTACGATGATCGGATCAACTCTTCGAAAGTTATCCTCGAACAAACAAGCATAAATACATGCATACATAATTACATACATACATACGAGTACATACATAAAACGCCGATTTGCCCAAGTTGATTTGGAGATCTCGCTTCGCTCGATCACTTATTTCTAATAAGCACTCGATTCATCATCATCATATCAGCCACAGGATGAGCACTGTTTGCTGCACTGTCGACCGATCTTATGCGGCCTGTACCCAACGGCTCCCAGCAACCTTTATCTTTCCATCTAGTGGGAGGGCGTCCTACGCAATGCTTTCCAGTGCGTGGTCTCCACTCGATTATGCATAAGATATATCGATTAATCACTTGGTTATGGATAGATAACGGTTGATAAGAGAAGAGGCAACATTTTCTCGCGATATCTATTTACAGAGTATCAATTTACAATTTGTAGAACACCGAAAGTCTTGGGACCTCACAAATTGCTGTCGAGTTTTATCGTCATTCTTTATCGCTGTTTCTATCGCTTTGAAGAAAGTGCTCCCGTTTTCTAACATGAATTCGAGCACATCTATTCTGTGTATACCCATGATACAAATGTTTTATTCTTTGATTTGTATTTGCGTCATTGATAATGTTTTGTGATTTGTCCTCTAATTGTTGAGATCTGGGTAAAAAGTAGGTAAATTCCATTACGTAAATACCGCCTCCCTGCATCCATAATATGTCTAGAATGGATCGATTTCTTTTGCAATTTCCAAATGACCGGATAATTAACACTTTAAAACATAACATAACACTGTAAAATACATCCCACACCACACACACTAGGTACACTATACACACATAAACACACACACACACACACTTCAAATGCGATCAAGCAAGCATTGTAGCTCAAGGGGCACTTTTTTCATTAATTTATATTCTAAAAAATGTTAATATTCACTTTTTCTTGCAAACTATTTCTTGTTATTATTTTTTCATGTAAATATTTAATTTAAATATATATATGGGTAAGTAAGTAAATTAAAGTTAACAGGCGAGCTACTTTGCCGCGTCAAATTTATAAGTTTAGTATTACATAATGTAGATTCAATTTGGTTTAAGTTCAGCACTATGTTAATTAGTTTATAATATACGGTAATGTACCTGTGAATCTAAGTATTAATAAATGAAAATGAAAAATAAGACCACCTATTATATCTACTTACATTTATTTAGTATTATTCGAACTTTCGCGATTTCTGTATATCAGTATTACACTATCAGTAATTACATTTATTAGTTTTTTTTCGTATGTTGTATCAAATTATAAAGAATTTTCTTTCATTCAATCATAATCTTTGTTAAAACTTTTGGCAGTTTTTCTGGCTCCTAAGGACTTATCAATCAATTCAAGAAGTATTGTCAATAAATATTATCTTTAAAGGTCACTGTGCAAACATCTGGGGCTCAACAAGATTACAGCGAATGTGCTCATCGCCTACCAGCTGTCAGGTGTAAAAATATGTTTTATGTATTATCCGATCATATTCAATGTAGCTCAATAAGGCTTCTTTGTGGAATTTCTTTTCGATGTCACCACTAAAATTACGCGCTAAAATCATAAAATCAAATATGTACTTAATTCTTATTCATTGCAAAGGATCATTATCATTAGTATCATCGTCTTACTTTCTGTGAGTAAATTACATTAAATGAGGAGAGGCGCGAAATTTGAACTTTAATTATTTCTACGATAAATCCAGCAGGAACATAAAAACTGAATCGAAAAAAATCTCGTAAACCACTATGTACCTAAATTAAACTAATAATAATAACTTTATACCAAGTACCTGAATTTAAATTAAGTAAATATATGAACTTAAAATCAGCAAACAAAGTTATGCAACTTTTGTATTCGCTGCTCTCTATTGTATGGTGTAAATATAGGTACGAGTATATCGATAATTCTGTCGCAAATTTCGATCATAGGGTAGGCCTATGATCGAAATTTGCGACAGAATTATCGATATAGATGGATTCCGTTTAGTATTCCAATAAGCGGAGATTGGCTTGCAACCTGTCACGTACGAGTATAGAATGCAAAACGTAACCCGTTCATATTGAGCATGGGAAGAGCGTAAAAAGTTGAGAATCGACCCACTTTCAAATGACAATTTATTTAAAATTCCATTTTCAATCTGTTCAATACTGGTGTAAAAAATGCCAATGTAATAATAAAATGTTGCCATAAAAATAACAAATAATTTTTTTACAAAAATATAACCGACTTTAGAATAGTTTTTTTAATAGAAAATATATATGTAAAGAAATCGTACCTATTCCTTTGAATTTGAATTTTGCCGCGCTTCGCGCTGTCGGTACAGTAGTTTGTTTGTTAGTATAGAATGTCGGTAAAGCAGGTTTAGGCGGGTTGAAAAAGAATATGGCGGTTTGCAAAGTAAAACAGTGAACTGATTGATATACAATTGTAATGAGATAAAATATCGAATTAAGAGTGTTAAGGATTACCTAATAATGAAGAATAAGCTTTAATGTCGTTTCTTTGTTTACAGGTAGGTGTTTTGGTATTGTGTGATAGTGTAGTTTTGTATTAATTAGAATTATTATTAAAATAAAAAACTTTGTTTACAGAGCAACACATCGTTGTTTATTTTATGGGTCAATCCTGATAAATAGAAGATAAATTATCGTATATATATAAAACACATTATGCTTCCCTATAAAATTTAGGGGCTACCCTCGATTTTTTTGGGATCCCATCATCAGACCTTTCTCGAATCGGTGCAGGCGTCTTCATAGGGGAACATTCAAAATAAAAAATCCGACGAATTGAGAAACTCCCCCTTTTTTTGAAGTCTGTTAAAAAACTAAAGAATTCTATTTTCAATCTGTGAAAGACTGGAAAAAAAATGCCAATTTAAGAATACCATAAATTTATATATTAATTTTTAGTATGCCATAAAAAATAAAAGAAAACTGTTTTAACTATGTTTTATTCAAATCGAAGAGTTTATTAGAAGAACCAAACATAGAATAAATGCAGGTATTAAAACAATGCTAAATAACAATGTAAATAAGGATTGATAAGTGTCAACGACACTTTAATGCTTCGTAACTATAAATGTTCCTCATCAAAGATAATAAAAAGTACAACTGCTATTAGCATATTGTAATAGTAATCGGCGAGCAATGTTTTATACAAACATTATTATAGGTAGAGGCGGAGGGTTCGGCCGCGCCACTTCTTATCGTTTTTATGTGTGCAAAGAATAAACAATAGCTTGTACGTATACTTTGTCGTCCCCTTATGACAGTATGACGAGATGTATAGGTTAAGTTTATGTTGCTTGCTTTTACATCGTATGAACGGTGAATTCGGTAAACCACGATTTTTAAAAAGCGAATAGGGTTTTTTTTGTAGTATCTAAAATGAACCCACTATATCATCATCATCATGATCCCACTAATATTATAAACGCGAATGTTTGTATGCATGAATGGATATTACTTACTCTTTCACGTCGGAACGGCTGAACCGATTTCGATGAAATTTGGACGTAGATCATAACCTGGATTAACACATATGCTACTTATTATTGCCAAACTACGCGTGCGAAGCCACGGGCGGAAGCTTGTTATATTATAAACGCGAAAGTTTGTATGGATGTATGTGTGGATGTTTGTTACACTTTCACGCAAAAACTACTGAATGGATTTAAATGAAACTTTATAATAATATACCGCATACATCAAAATAACATATAGGCTATAATTATAAAGCTATTGAGTAAATAGGCCAAAATATAATAATAACACAATAAGTGTCAAGTAAGTCCGAAAAAAATCTCCTATCTGCGAGCCATTATTCTGCCGTGCGCTGCAAAAACCGTAAGAGTAACACGAATATAAAGAAAATAGGTTACTCGAACTACTAATCCTGCGCAGACGAAGTCGCGGGCGGAAGCTAGTTTTATTATAATAGTCTTTGATACTTTGAAGCTTCGAAGCGATAAGACCACCCATTGTACTTATGTTTGTTTTACTTATATTATGTTAGCTAGCTCTTTCCCGTGACATCGTACGCGTAACACTACTAAATGTGTAGGTAACCTAGAAATAAAGCTAAACTCGCTGTTGCAACTTGACATCCCATTTTTATCTCATGGGACCTACGTAGTTAATGCCCATTTTCGATGTATAAAAATGAAGACATAGCACAGGACACTATTTTATACCTACCAGTTGGTCAAATACTTCAGCTACTGTACACGTTTAGTAGTTCAACACATACCTACAAAGCCTTTGTTCGGTTAAGGGCAGATTCTGTTTAGGACAGATTCTGGA
Source organism: Philereme transversata (assembly GCA_963924445.1). Lineage (NCBI taxonomy): Eukaryota > Metazoa > Arthropoda > Insecta > Lepidoptera > Geometridae > Philereme > Philereme transversata. The sequence goes on along the minus strand of OZ004341.1, from coordinate 7,231,254 downwards.
TAATATATGGCAGATTCGGATAGTTTGAATAATAATTATAACTTCTAATAGGATAGCTCTTCGAGATGAAACGATTTAAAAAAGATATGATAAAAACAGTTTCTGGCACTGAGAACCGGGAGAACCGGGATTCCCGGTTCTAACCATGCTCCAGTACCAGTCCCATGAAATCCTGGAACCGGGCCGGTTCTGTTAGCCCTAGTCCAGGCCGATTTCGGCAAGATACGACGATCTTCGTTCACGCGTTCTTATGACTTATTATCTTGACCCTATTATTGGTCAAGTCTTTAGATAAACAACATAACTATTCCAATCCAGAATCGTTTGTAATTCACGTAAAAACACAACGGAGTAAACAATGGAGACAGAAGGCAGAGATATTACCCACGCTTCAACGCACGCACCGCATGGCATCGCTAGAGAAAGCGAACCTACGATTCAATATTACATGCTTTGGTACTTTGCCTCGACGCGAATGATTGCTGTTGTTTTTTAATATTGTTTCTGGGACATCCAGAATAATACATACTTAGCCCGGCTTGCACGCCGATCCCTAAACTTTATTAGTGACTAAACGTGTTTGTATGATCTGACAACTCTCTAAAGGCACTAAGGGCGACTTGCGCAACGATGCCTAAGGCCGGCTTGTACAACAATCCCTAAACGAATTTAGCAACTAAACATGTTTAAATTTGACGTATATATTTAGTCGCGATCATATTTAGCAACTAACGCAAGGCCACGTACAGGCATCCTTACGCAAGTCACCCTAAATGTATTATGTGGCTAATATGATTTAAAAAGATGTCAAATCATACAAATACGTCAAATTTAAACATGTTTAGTCGCTAAATACGTTTAGGAATCATTGTGCAAGCTGGCCTAAATACGATGGTGTGCTGAAGATCAAGTTAGCCGGTTCGAAGACTTTTCTTTTTGCTAAACCTCGGGTGTAAAATGTTTTTTTTACTGTTTAAGGAATTCATTTAACATGGTATTTTTATTGTTAACTAACTGATTCGCCCGCGGCTTCGCACGCTTGAAATTTCCCGTTCCCGTGGGAACTTCGTAATAAAAACTACCTATATAAAACACTCCTGTCAAAGTGACGCGACACTTTATGTAAATGACTCACGTCAATGAACGACGGTTAAATTATATGGATATTGTTCATAATAATTAAAATCGGTAGACCCGTTTCTGAGGAGTGCGACCACAAACACCGTAACACGAGATTTTTATATACATATTAGACTAGTTGACCTGGCGAACTTAGTACCGCCTTGACATGCATATGACGCGTGCTGCCAATGTTCGTCAATCGGCCATCATTAGCTGCATCTATGTATGAGAAAATTAATTTTCGTTATAATTTCTTTTGCGTGAACTTTTCTAACATTTTAATAGTTATTCTGCTATTCAGGGCGGAGACAAATCCAACAAATCAAGGATCATCAAAACCGGTCCAGCCGTTCTTGAGTTATAAATGGTGTAACTAACCCGATTTTGTTTTATATACATATATAAATTAAACATTGCTGTATTGGATCATGAAAAAAGTTTTGTGTTGAAAAATTACTTTTTCAAAACAAGCTTTTACATAAAAATCATAATCAGAACCGCAAGCAGATTCAAATGAGCCCAAACACTAGTAGCCCACTACAATCCATTCAGAAGTTCCATTGTCGCCAGACAGATTAATTTGTTGGAAGCTTCGATTGACTTGACCCGCGATCCTCGTACGCGCGCGTATAATATTTGTGCGTGTGGCTGTTTTCGATCGTTGTACAAAACTTTACATACCTATGTTCCTATCTAAGGGGTCGTCCTTTAATCACGTGAGGTTTGGATTTAATGTGACGTTGTATTAGTTTTCGTGTTCTCCTCAGCAAGCCCTTTCATTTGATACCCTTACTGTGGTAGTGCAGAAAAAATAACTAGTCCGCCATCTTAGATGATCCGCCATATTGGAATTAGAATGACGTCACATAGCTAAGCATGCATTGTCATCCAAAATAAGCGTGTATACCAAATTTCAGCTCAATCGGTTAAAGATAACTGATTTAAAATTCACTTGCAAGATTCCTCCCGGACAAACATACATACATTGCAATTGCAAGTTAAATAAAAGCTTGTAAAATAAATAAAATTGCTAACCTTGTACAACTCGAGAACCTATAACTAATCGATTTCATCGTCTATACAGTTCTTGTTACAGCTCAGCGCACCGCTTTAATAGCATTTGCTTGTGTATCTGTATCAGTTACATCCAAGTAAGAAGCTATATACGTTTAAAAACTAAAAGACATCTACGTAATACCATGTCGATGGTAGCCTTTGTCACCCGAACCATAATAACGAATCGATTAACACCTCATTCATCAAAATCGGATACATACATAGACTGCTAAAAACATAACCCAAGAAGGGTACTTTGCCTTTGCAGTAATCTGGTAAAAATTAAAATAGCCTTCGACTCAAAGAAACTAGAATTAAATTTCCATTTTACACGTAATATCCCTTCACCAAAGATATCTTCGGATCGGCTGACCTGATTTTCATCACACATAGCTACCCTAGTTAAACCCCACTTTCTATTAAAAAATCTAAAACAAACAATTTGTTTGGTATAAGTTTAAAATCTCTGCCTGTGGTTGCTCCTAAACGAATGTACTTATTTCAATTTCTTATATTAAAGGTAACATACAACTTAAATAGTAAAAAATATGTGAGTCATTTAATTTTTTAGTACCTATTAGCTACCCACCCTGAATTCGCAAGGATTGTTATCAAAATAAACTAGTGGTTCGCAACGAACTGAGATATCACGAGTCTCCGATTAAAAAAATGTTATTTGTAATCTTTAACTATAAAAATAGTGCTACGAATTAATAACCAACTAATTTGACCTACAGTTTCATTCAAATTACAGGTAACGGCAGTTCATGTAAAATGGTTATTCTTTTATGTGGTGCAAATTGCAGTTATTCTGGATTTCAGACTTTTGCCTATATTTGTGTCACATAAGCTTGCGCATACCAAATTACAGCACTGTGGGGTTTACTGGTGTACCGTGTGAATTTTGTCAAAGTTTAGTTTTTATCATGGCTAATAACTCAAATACTACAAAAAATTTCTAAAAATAAAAACAGAGTTTAAATTTACTAATCAAGGCCTTTCATTTGACACTCCATTTGACCTAATAGTCTCAGTTTAATTTTTTTTACTTCTCTTGAACCCCAATATCTCAACACCCCCCCCCCAACATTTTTAGCTCATTTAGTCACACCAAAATTGTTGTGCCATCACTACCTATTTATTCAATATACCAAATAACCAAAATTGCACTTGCACAATCATTATTGCATCCTATTCTCGACTATGCTGACGCCAGCTATCTTGATTTAACTGAAGATACACTCAACAAGCTTGAGCGTCTCCAGAATTTCTCTACATTTCAGAGTATCGCCACAGACTTAAGTGGTTACCTATCCGCCTTTGCCGGAATGCGCATATCCTTTCCCTCCTTTACAGCATCCTTTTCATCCCTTCTACTCCGTCCTACCTCAAAGAACGCTTTGACTTTCTTCACCTTTCCAACTCTCGACCCTTACGTTCCTCTGAAACCCTTCAATTAAAAACTCCCCATCATACCTCAGTATTTTATAGTTCCTCTTTTACTTCGCAGGCTACCAGGCTCTGGAATGCCCTACCTGTCTCAATTCGTCACGCTAAATCTCTCCCTATCTTTAAAAACTTGGTCAGACAACACTATCTGTCATCCATCGCTCACTAGGCCACTTATTAATTATTACATTTTTATAATTTATAGATGTAAGTATGACAATATATATTTTATGTATTATAATATTAATATTTATGTAATTTTATGATTATATTATACATTATAATTATGCATTTTATTTCATATTATCTATATTTTTAATAAATATACGTGTACTATATCGGATTTACGCCGCCGTCTTTATTTTGTTCACATAGATCCTGTCCATCCAAAGGTTGCCTGGAAGAGATCGCTTTTAGCGATAAGGCCGCCCATTGTACCTATTATTTAAGTGGGTTTTCTTATAAATGTTTGTATTTAAATGGTGTGCAATAAAGAAATTATCTATCTATCTATCTATAAGTATCAAATTTCACGATGATCGGATCAACGCTTCGAAAGTTATCCTCGGACAAACAAACATACATACCTACAACGCCGATTTGCCCAAGTTGATTTAGAGATCTCGCTTCGCTCGATCAATAGTTTCGGAGATTACCCATAACATAGTTTTACCTATTTATATTAATAAGTAGCTGACCCGAAGCAGCTTCTTACGGATTTAAAAATAAAATCTTGAATTCATACACAAATTTTATATTTTCCATGCTACTTTTCCTTTTTTTTAACATAATTCGAACTATTACGAACATTTAAAAAAATGCCGGTCGGGGGTGACGCACAATACACGCCAATGCGGGACGTCAGTGCAGATCTGATTCCCCCCCCTGCCCCACTCCCCCCCACCTAGAATTAGAATAAATTATACGCTGACATATCACTTACTTATTTAAGATTTAGTATAAATTAGCTGACCCCCCGAACTTCGTACCGCCTTGACATGCATATGACGCGAGCTGCCAATGTACGTCGCCGGTAGAATTGTCAATCGGCCATCATTAGCTGCATCTTTGAATGAGAAAATGATTTTTTTTTGTGTGAATTATTCCGATATTTTAATAGTTATTTCTTTTTCTATTCGGGTCGGAGCCAACTCTAACAAATCAAAGGTCATCATAATCGGTCCTGCCGTTCTACTACGAGTATACTCTATAGAGTTAATGGTGTAACTAACCGAACTTTGTTGTATATAGATAGATTATAGGTAGTGTGCTAAAATAGTCATATATATCAGTATTTGGTTATTTAAATGTAATTCCTAGTTACCCTAAAATAAATTTGGAGTCTTAAAAACCGGATTCGTTTTAAAATTCTTGCCTCAGTTGAAGGCTTGCGAGGTTTATGGGGTATGCCGTAATATGCTGTAAAAGCTACGTAGATCGGTGTTTTGATACCTGTCTCGTCTCGCCTCGCCCGGTATACTCAGCGACAGACATCGTGTTTCAACAAGAAAATGTATAGATAAAAATAAGTTTGTTTGTTGATTAATTACGTTTTCAAAGGAAGCTTTTATCAGATTCGTTATTGGAACCGCAAGCAGATTCAAATGAGTCCAAACACTAGTAACCTAATATCACGTTTTTAATGAAAATAGAGTTCATAACTATGGTAGTTTCTAAAGTTAAAATATATCTAAATATTATATTACCTACTAGCTGCCGCCCGGCGCTTCGCTCGCGTGATTTGTCAATAAAAACATTACTCTCCTTTTGCGCAGTCGGATAAAATGTAGTCTATGTCTCAATCCCGATCATAATCTATCTATATAACAAATTTCATCGAAATCGATTTACTCCGACCGTTTAGTTGTGAAAACGTAACAAACAGACATACAGACAGAGAGACAGAGTTTTAAATGTATAATATTAGTTGCCTTGCCTTGCCTAAACGATTTACTTCAACTTTTCTTATTAGCACAAGTAAGGAGTGGAACTCACTTCCAGCGTATGTTTTTGCGAACCAGTATAATCTCGGAGTCTTCAAGTCCAGAGTGAACAGGTTCTTTTTAGGCAAGTGTGCTCCATCTTCGAAGACACCATCACATACCCTAACGTGAGGTAGCGATCAAGCGCTTGATTATCACTAATAAACTAATTTTATAAAAAAAAAGATTTGTATGTTTGTAACGAATAAACTCAAAAACTGACGGTTTGATTTCAAAAATTATTTCACCATTAGAATGCTACATTATCCCTGAGTAACATAGGCTACTTTTTACCCGACCTCGCAGAAGGAGGGTCTTGTTTTTATTGACAAACCATGCGTGCGAAGCTGGACGCAGGTCAGCTAGTCACCAATAAAAAAAATAAAAAGTATGATGGACAAATATAATTATCAAGCAGTTACAACTTTAACACAGGGACAGATCATGGGTACTTTTATATTCAAAACCAGTGCAAGAATCACGGGAATTACCTTGCAAAGCAGTAACAGAGAGACGGTCACAACGCAACACTCGTACCTACCAAGAACATAATTTATTTATGACCCAGTTCGTAATCTAATCGATTCAGTCTCTGCTCACCGTGGGCAAAGAATACTAAATCACGTAATCTCAGAATAGATAGAAACAAAGTTCACGCGCAAAACATTGGTCATTAAATTGGAGCCATAATACGACTCATTCTAATATATCTAAAAATAATTAACCACATTCCAAAAACTCTAATTCTAATTCTAATTCTAGGGTGGGGGGAATAAGATCTGCACTGACGTCCCGCATTGGGGTGTATTGTGCATTACCCCCCTTCTAACCTGACCCCAGCCATCCTAGCTCCTTGAAGTAACGGAGCAGGATTTTGGGTTGATGGATGCAGCTTTCCAAGATCCCCGTGGATGCCGTTGTGTTAGCGGATGAGGATTCGATGAGCTCTAGCAGACCCGTCCTCAGCCTGATATCGCTCGTGGCCGTACAGTGAAGCACCACGTGCTCCACCGTTTCTTCCTCCTGAAGACATGCGCGACAGAGCCCACTGTCCGTGGCCCCGGTCTTCAAGAGGTGATGGTTAAGTTCGCAGTGTCCTGTGATGATTCCCACCATCATCCTTAGATCCTCGCGTTTCATTTTTAACAGGGTATTTGTTGTTTTTCGATTCTTTGCAGGGAACATTGTTTTTGTTTGCTTACAGTCTGTTCTGCGTTCCCAGACTCTCTGGTGCTCCTTTTCGGAGTTCATCCTCAGTCTGTTTTTGATTTCCACCGTTGGCGGATTGGAGAGGTTGTTATCATTTGTGTTTGGTGTAAGCCTGGCTCCTTCTCTTGCTAAGGAGTCTGCCTTGTTATTCTCTGGACAGGAGCTGTGAGCCTTTGTCCATCTGATGATAACACTGTGGTTTTCGGCCAATTTTTGGAGAGCACTATGGCATTCCGCAATGGATTTCGATCGAGTGTCGGGTCGTCTGAGCGCGTTGATAAGTGCCGCACTGTCTGTTGTGAAGATGAGTTGCATCTTATGGTTTGCAGTTGATGAGTGAGGAGGAGCAGACCCAATTGTTGTTGATATTTCCGTTGCTGCCAGGAGAAGTCCAAGTGTCTCCGCCTGGAACGCTGTGGTCAGTTTGTTCAGGGGTTGTGCTTTTGAAAGTCCTATTTCCGGGCAGTAAAAGCCACAACCTGCCCCCGTTTTATTTCTTGCTCCATCTGTATAGATGTGATATACAGTTGGTGTTTGTATTGATGATGTTATCACCTGGTCATCCATATGATACCCTTTGTTTGTTAGGTATGTTGTTGCTATTCTGTCTGTGCCCATTTCTGCTTCTGGAATGATAGCGATGGCTTTATCCAGAATTCTACAGTGGTTCGTTTTCTTGCCATTTCCATTCCATTGGTTGGTAGATTTTATTCTTAGCGCTGCCGCCATTGCTTCTTGCTGTATATACACTTGAAGTGGCGTCATTCCAAGTATGATATCCAGCGCAGCTGACGGAGTTGATTTTGTGCAGCCGCTAATGAGAGAGCATGCTAACCTTTGGACTTGTTGCAGCCTGTTTATTGCCGTTACTAGGTTGGTTCTTGGCCACCATACGACAGCGCCGTATGTAAGTACCGGTCGAACCATGACCGTGTACAGCCAGAGGCATAGTTTCGGTTTCAGGCCCCAGTCCTTGCCAACGGCACGTGTGCACTGCCATAACACATTTGTGGCCTTTGTTGTTACGTGATCGAGCTGTTTTCCCCAAATCAGTTTGCTGTCGAGCCATACTCCTAGATACTTGACTTCTTTGGTGAGATTTAGTTTTGTTCCAAAGAGAGATGGAAGGTCTAGTTTCGGTAGTTTCAGTTTCCGTGTGAAGAGAACAAGCTCCGTTTTATTTGGGTTGACGGAGAGACTGTGCTTGTGGCACCACTGTTCCACGATGCGTAGTGCTTTCTGCATCTTTTCGCATAGGGTGGATTCAAACAGTCCTGATACCATGATAGCAAGATCATCTGCGTATGCAATAGTAAGTATGCCGTCTTTGTTGAGTGCGTCGAGGAGTTCGTTAGCTACAAGAATCCAAAGGAGTGGGGAGAGTACACCTCCTTGTGGACAACCCTTTGTAACCTTGCAGCGTGTGACTACCGAGCTTTCTATTTGTGCCGCTCTGTTTGCAAGCATTTGTGTTATCCATCTATTTAGGTTTTCTTCCACACCCTGGTCCCTTAGGCCCTTTGTGATGCTTGGGAAGGTTGTCTTGTCGAAAGCGCCTTCTATGTCTATGAATGTCACTAAACAAGACTGTTTGTTCTCTAGAGCGCCTTCAATCTTGTGAACCACTTGGTGAAGTGCCGTTTCAGTGGACTTTCCTGATTGGTAGGCGTGTTGATGTTTGTTGATCGGATTTTCGACCAGTTGCCCGCTACGAATGTGCCTGTCACACAGTCTTTCTAGGGTTTTTAGTAGGAACGAGCTCAGGCTAATGGGTCTGAACGATTTGGGGTGAGTGTAGTCTGATTTGCCTGGCTTAGGTAGAAAGACTACTTTGACTTCTCTCCATGCTAGAGGAATGTATTTCCAGGCGATACAGCTCCTGAAGATTGCAGTGAGCGTGGCCGAGATTTTTGTTAGATTCCATTGTAGAAGGGCTGGAAAGATGCCGTCGGTTCCTGCAGCTTTGTATGGAAGGAAAGTCCTTACCGACCATACTAGCTCCTCATCCGAGACTATAGAGTCTGCCAGGTCCCAGTCATCGGCCACGGGAGTGTGACCGTCGTCTTTCTCCCAGTCTGTGTTGTCACTGAGAGTGCTGTCCGGGAAGTGTGTTCTCAGCAGTAGCTCGAACTGTTCTTGTTCAGTGGTCGTGTACGATCCATCGGGCTTCTTGAGGGAGCCTAGTTTTATTGTTGTTTCCTTAGAAAGTATTTTGGTTAGGCGGGCCGTTTCACTCTGGCTTGCGATGTTGCTGCTATACCTTTTCCATGAGTTATTGCGGCTTTTACTTATTTCGAGCTTGAGTTTTTGTCTTTCTATTCTGTAGTCTGACCAGTCTGCATCTTTGTTGGTGTTCATCGCTCTATTGAAGTGATGTCGTACCTTCTTTCTTATTTTGGTGAGGTTGTTGTTCCACCATCTGTCTTTGCGATGAGCAATTTTATTGCTTTCTGTTATGAGTGGACACGACCTTTCATAACTGACCCTCACGCAATGGGTCAGTGATGTAAGTGTGGATTCTATCTCCGTTGGCGTGAGCTTAGACGTGGCTTCAATGCATGGTCGTTCGTCCATGGCCTTATTTAGTGTTTCCCTGAAAAGATTTGAGTTTGTTTTCTTTGGGTTACGGTAGGTCCGGGGTTCAATTTCGCCTGTCGCCAGGTTGAATCTGATCCACCTATGGTCTGCACATGAGGCCTCGTTTGTGGCAACATGCCAGTTGTTGATGTACTCTGCAATGATATCGGTTGCTATAGTTATGTCGACTATGGTTCGGGCCCATGACGTAACAAACGTTGGTTCCGAACCCCTATTTAGGATGTTTAGGTTATGTCTCAAGACGAACTCTAGTAAATCCTTACCTCTGTCATTTGTGTTTGTACCTCCCCACACGGTGCTGTGCGCGTTGGCGTCGCAGCCCACGATGCATTCGGTATTGTGTGTTCTGCAGTAAATGAGCAGTTCCTCTAGTTCTGGGGGAGGCGAGTCTGCCCTAATGTCCATGTATGCAGAGGCTATTATGATATTATTGAGCTTACCTTCAAGCCCAGTTTCCAGTTTTACCACTGTAAGGTCATCCGTGCACAGGTGAGTTATCAGCGATGCCTTGAGCGTGTTTGGTACATAGATGAGCGTTCTGGTTTTGTTCTGCACCGGTGGAGTAAATACATTGCCCCGGAGGGCATTAAGACCTACCCTTCCTCGGACGATGTATGGCTCCTGGACCAGTGCTATGGTGTCGGGTTGCTGTTCAAGGGTTCTCCTAAGGGCGGCGAACCCAGTTATGCTATGTTGGATATTGGCTTGAATGATATTGATTTTACTACATTTCTCATTATTGCTAGTCCCATGGAGGACTTTAGTGTGGGTTTTTGTTTGATGTTGTTGTTCCCTTTTAGACATCATGATGATTTAGGAAGAAGGGAGGGGGTTGTGGGGGGATGTAGGAAAGTCGTTAGCGACTGCCCTACTGTTGGGATGATGATGATTGGAAGCTCTGTGGGGACAATAGTGACCGCTCCTCGTCCTCTCCCATGTGAGACGCTGGCGAAAAAATGTTGAGGCTTGATAAGCCTCCTTCAATCTCGCTTCCGCCATCTCCTAGGATTAGGTCAATATTCTCCCGACTCAGCTTCCCCTCAGCATCTGTGGCAAGAGTCATGCAAACGTCAGTGATCCCCGCTGCAGGCTCCGCCCCCGTATCACCTGTATATGCACAGGATGACTCCAGGGCGGGTGCCACCACGGGGGTCCTAACATCCCCAGCTCTTGGCTTCCGTATCATCACGTGGATTTTCGCCATCTTATAGTTGATCCTATAGCTTACCTTTTCGAGGGCTTCGATCTTCCCCACCGGGATCCCGAAAACCACGACGTTATCCGTCGTCATCTCCTTCTGCAGGATCCGGTGGGCGAAGATCGGCCACGTTTCTATGTCGAGGTGTCTGTTAGTAAAGGCAAGTAGGCTCCTGATAGTCTCCGCGTCGCCTGCGAAGTCCGGCACAAACACTGCTCCTTTGTGATATTTGGGGAGGTCAAGTTCCCGAACGACCTTGTAACCTCCGGAGCCTGGCCATAGTCCCGGTAGGCACTTGACGACGGAGTCCAGCCATGACATAGAAAAGTCATCACAGGCCTCCACCCTCAGGCCCCCGTGGGCCAGCCTTGGCAGAGAGGCGAACGTTCAAAAACTCATAAGATTATTAAAACAATGCAAAAAATTACGAACCACACAAGATTTGAAGCCGCTGTCTTCCCCTTGTTATTCATATTGTAAATAAATAATGCTGGACAATCTCACACAGCGCTATTACGCTGATTAAGATTTTTTAAATAAATATTTATTTAATATTTTAAAATAAACATTAATGATTAATTTGTCTACTTATAATGTGTTTTTGCACAATCCTAGTGCTTTTAAAAAATCGTATATAAATTTACGAAACTAAAACCGCTATGTTGTATTATAATGTGAATGCGTTTGGCACAGCGCCACCTCTCATGGCAATATCGTTTTAAATTAACATGCCCATTTGCGCTAGAAGTGTGAAAAATAAACTTATTAGCAAACATGACGCTTTTGTTCGAGTATTCCATTTCTAATTAAATTTCAGCCTAATCATAATCAGTTATAAGATGCCCACTGCTGAACATGAAACTCAACGGCTCCCAGTAACTTTAGTAACTATTATAGGTCGTCTATCAATCCAGTAATTAAAAAAAATCTAATAAACCGAAGGAATTCACAAATCATCAGTTCTTAGGGTTCCGTACCCAAAGGGTAAAACGGGACCCTATTACTAAGACTCCGCTGTCTGTATGTCCGTCTGTCACCAGGCTATAATCTCATGAACCGTGATAGTTAGATAGTTGAAATTTTCACAGATGATGTATTTCTGTTGCCGCGATAACAACAAATACTAAAAACAGAATAAAATAAATATTCAAGTGGGGCTCCCATACAACAGACATGATTTCTTTGCAGTTTTTATAGATAATGGTACGGAACCCTTCGTGCGCGAGTCCGACTCGCACTTGGCCGGTTTTTTTTGATTTATTTGAAAAACTCCGATGATATTGGAGCCTATAAAAATCCTGTAAATTAAAATAAAATAAATGCAAATAGCGATGTGAATTAACGTTAAGAAAACACTTTAAAATCTACGATTAAATCATTTAAACATCCAAGAATACGAACTAGTCTTAAAATGTTTTTTTTAATCATTTATTTTGCGTTTGTTCCTGATGGAACTTGCCCTTGAAAGGTTTACAAAGAATCAACTTTAATATTAATAATAAATATGTAATCCTAAAATGTTCCTGTGAAAAAATAAAACATACATATTTGATTGGTATCGGTAGGTAATGTTTTATTTTATCATAATTGCAATATTCGTTTTCGCAGTATAACATTTTCTCACTGTTGCCAAGTAATAAACACGTCCGTGTGTCTAACTGTTTCCTAATTGAAAAAGTTACAGAATGTCCCACTTCGGTCACACATCGATTTTAAAAATAGAAGCTCAGTGCGTTTTCGATATAACAGCATGCCATGCTAAGAGATCGTCCTTTCTTTGTTTTTCACTCTTATTGCTATCGAAATATGGTTGAGAATGGTGTGGTAGCTCACATGTTTTAACATTATATCGTGAGCGCCGGCTGAATGGAATTCGTACGATATGCTCTCCTACGTCGAAACTCGAGTTCAAACAAATAGAACGGTCGATTTACGTTTTGAATACTATTATGAATCGGATTTGACGCGAGTAAGTAAATCGATTTTCGAACGGGTATTATCAAAGTAAGTTTATGCCTGGTGGATAAAAAGCTACAATGTAAATTATACACTGTATTAAAATTTCAACAGTCTCGTAATAAGGTCTTTATCGCATGTTGTAAAATGGTATAGTTCGACTTATCAGAATGATATTGAATGTTTTATTGCTTACATAACTAGTGATAATACTTTGATATCGGCCAATTACTCGGTATATACCTATAACTAAAGCGTGTAGGTACTTGATTGTAGATATTCGGTATAAAAATTGATAGAATGAGTTCGATTTTGAATCATTCTATTTTCAGTGCTTTTCGGAGAAGGGTTTGCTCTGATATATTTTTCTATGGTTGTTTGAGAATAGGTTTTCTAGAAACAGAAAAGGTTTACTGAAAGAAAACTGCTTATAGCGTTAAGCTTGCCTTTATAAATAACTTTCTGAACCACCCACTGCTTCGCACGCGTGGACTGCCCATAAAAACATAACCATCCTTTTGCGCAGTCGGGTAAAAGGAAGTAGTCATCTGTAAACCAAATTTCATCGAAATCGGTTTACTCATTTACTTGTGAAAATATAACAAACAGACAGACAGAGTTTAGTCTTGGCGTATTTTGGGTGTGTTTTCTTGTTTAAGTACATACGAAATTATACGAAATCACATGAATATTATAAATGCAAAAGTGAGTTTTTTGTTACGCTTTCACGTCGTAAGGGCTGAACGTACGCTTATATAAATATATAGAATAGATTGCTTCGAAATTAGTATTCTACAGTAAAGCTTAGAGTTCCCATAAAAACAAGTTTATTCCTAATTCAAAATCAGCGTAAGTAAAGCATAGCGCACATGGCGCTATGTGGTAGAGGCGCAGAGCGCGGCGGACGGATGTCAATCAGCGGTGACCACTTACCTCACTTAGGAGAACAATGATTATTCTACGACTTTTTTAAATCAGCTGCTTTCAATCAACTGTTTATCAGCTGTTTTATGTTTGTACGTTTAAGGTACGTCAGTTCTTCACAAAGTTTAAAAAACAGCCGATTTGAAAGCAGTCAAAAATGATTTTTTTTTTAATCAATACAGAAGCTTTTTTTCTGCTGACAAAGCGCACCAACACAAATCGCAGTGCAGCACGTTTGGCGAACTGGATAAACAAAGCATACCACCGCATAGCGTTGCATAGCGCAGCACAGTGCAGCATGGCATAATTAAGTAGTCACCTTATGAGACCAAAATTTACGTTAAACGCTCAAGACGCAGCGTGATCCAAATCCAGCAAATATTTGTTCTAGGCCCTCTGTACCTAAAACGTTTGTAAATAACAGGTAAACAAACACAAAACACTAAAATAAAAAAATATTTTTATGTTTGAGTTTTTTGACAGACATACAAACAGACAGACACAGATTATTTTTGCGTCAGAGGTTAAAAACTATTGGCAAAAACAATCATCATCATCATCATAAACCTATAACAGTCCACTGCTGGACTTAGGTCTCTCCCAGTGTGCGCCATTGAGCCCGATCCTCAGCTCTTCTCATCCAATCTTTGCCAGTCACAGCACGCAAATCATCACTCCATGCAGCCGGAGGGAGTCCTTCACTTCACTTGCCTAGACGTGGTCTCTCATCCAGAACACGTTTACCCTAATTGTTCTGCGGCAAATATGACTCTGAGTTATGTCGATCACCTTGTTTATCTATCGTTTCCTCGTTTCGGATTCTATCCTTCAGAGAAATTCCAAGCCATTGCTCGCTGAGCGACTTCTAACTTGTGGACCAGTCCCAGCGCAAAAACAATGCTAGTTGGTAAAAACAGGGCTAGAAAACCAAAAAGCGAGTGGAACCGATCCGCGTTTCGATTCGCAGGTGCATTCCACTTACACGCGGATTCCGCATGCGGTATTGATGTAATCGCAATGTTACGTTCGAAAAACTCACTGGAGCGGGGAAAGTGACGCTTTTATGACTAGCTCGCTCTTTTTGGACACATGTTGCCGTTTTGCAAAACATTATGAGTTTTTTTGACACGATGGCGATTACTGCGATGAGTCGAACTGTCTTAATAAATTCATTTGTACTTACTGGTATTTATAACTTGTTTCGTGAGGTTACCGACCGTAAGGTTAGAAGCTCAAGCGTCACTTTTTAACCCGATATGCACATTTAAAAATTAGTTCATTTTTTACGTGTTTTATCTTGTGACCTTGCTAGGCCAATGACCGTAAGGTGAGACATCATTTTTGAATGTTGCCACTTTACAGTTGGTTTGTTGTTTCATTAGATATTTAGGGTGACCGAGTTAAAGTTTGACCTTGAAAGGAGCCTTGAGTTGAGACTAATGGTGAAAAAACAATTTTTGTCTTAGTGGGCCTAAGAAAGGCTTCTTTCATAGGTACAAATTCCACATTATATTCAAGGTTCTAGGGTTCTCTTGGCAATTGAATTTTTTTGTTAACTTTTTTAGGTATGTTATAATTAAAGTCTCGCTTTTGACTACTATCTCACCTGATAGTAGGCAAAGCTTAGAGTTACGTTAGAGTTTCTTAGTTGTACTAATTTTCAGTTATTGCTAGGCTTTTGAGTAAAATCTAGCCACAAAACCCTGTTCATCTGGAAACAGTGGGAAAGTGACGCTCTGCGCTTCAAGATCGTGAAAGGTACTCGATCACCGTTCTCTTTAGACCCCTGCTGGCCCTCCCATGGCTGCAAATAATACCGCAGCGAGGAGACAGACTAATTTGTCGGAGGTCTCATTTGACTGGTCGTATAAACTTACGACACCGTTCGGAATTCGAACTACTTTCGCGTAATCTATCCGAGTGGAATATGGCGCCCTATTCAGTAGTTTTTGGAAGTTTTGAACGTAAATTACTCGATTTATTCGCTTTTATTACAAAAAACACCCGTAGATCTAGATATGTAGCTTTAAAACAGTTAAAACAGTGTTAAAACAGTGCAGAAACAACAAGCAAGAAAATAAGAAAAATATTAGAGACCATAAACCCCCTAAGTACTTCAATAACCAAACCTTTTTTTATTCCAAAACCTTCAAGCTCGAGGACTGAAAGGGATCACCCCGTTTTCATATAGTAAAATAATATTTAAAAAATATTTTTTTATGGAAAATAGTTAGGTATGAGCTTTTAAATTTAGATGTTTTTTTCATAGGTGCCTCAGTAGATATATTTGCCTCTATAAGAAATGGGAACATACATGGGAAGGCCACCCCAAAGTTGTCGCTCAATGGTGATAATTTTACCCGACTGCGCAGAAGGAGAGTAATGTTTTTATTGACAAACCACGCGTGCGAAGCCGCGGGCGGGTCAACTAGTTATTAACAAAATCCGGTTTTCTAAACTATTATGTTTACGAATATAGTACTTAAATGACAGTTGTCACTCTCTTTGCATATGAAACAGAAAAGCATGACGATTATTTTAGTCCTGTCAAATCTAAATTTAGTTTAGTTTGTGCCCACAAAAGTGCCCCTACCATATTGAGACTATTAGCTCACAAAAATAACATTAAAATAACGTTTGCTAGGCTACTTAATAGACAAGTAGGTGAGTGTATGTACTACACTCAGTACCTACTTGCCACGTAGGCAAATGTGACATTCAGGTACAGAATATTCTAACGAAAGTTGTCTGAACTTTATCAACGGCTGAAATTCTGGTTAGCTTAGGCAATAATTAAAAACGCTAGTTTACTGTAAGTACCTACCTATCTCTCTTTGAAAACTGTGTGCCAATTTACGTTGCAATTAATGTATGAGTAATTTAGTTTTTTAGTAGGGTTTTTAAAATGTTATTAAATAATATTCTATAATAAAAATAGATAGGTAATTATTAAATAAGTATTTATTTATTTAAGCATTCCAGGATGGCTGGTGGGACGTGGCGAGTGATCGTGTGATGTGGAGGAACATGGGGAAGACCTTTGCCCAGCATTGGGAAAACATAGATTAAAAAAAAAAAAATATTAAATGGGTTTTCATTCAAGTTCTTATTTTTTTAAAGGACAACTTGATTTTAGCCGCTGATGCCGATGCAGTATAGTATAACCGGCATGCATTGGCAGAATAGCTCGCTTTTTCGTAACCACTAAGGTGCGAAAAGACAAAAAAAAAACTCAAAATTCGAATAAAGTCCGCACCGGCTGCTTTTCTAGCTCGAATGGCAATTCCTATAATTTAAACATCGATTTTCACGAAAGAAAAACTCGTATAAAATAGACCCTTCAAAAATAAAACCGATTTGTTATCGGATTATCAAATTGACTGTGCGTTATTTTTAACTTCCATATATTGTAGCGATGGACAGCCACGATAAGATCTCTTACAATACAAATAATAGCGTCGCTATAAACGAGGCCAGTCAAAAACTAACTAATGATAAGGTTATATCCAACAGTTTACTTAAAGTATTGAGCTTTACGTGTTGTTTACCCTCAAAGCCTTCGACATGAATTAATACCAGCCCTGTCCGATTTTCAATTGAATCCCTTATTCCATGGAATAAACGCACCTGCCTCTACGTAGTACGGCCATATAAACACTCCTCAGATTCCCGGCTAAACTGATTCGTCGATGTCACCCAGGAAAAGTGGAACCAGTCGACCAACCAGTCTGAATACCACGCACGGACAAAGAAACAGATTCACAATCGTGTAACTTATCCATCAACTGATCGATCAACCGGTTGCGAGTTTGCGTAGTCGCGTCACGGATCGTCCGACTCATCCAGTCTTTCGAACCCACCTACTTTAATTTACGGTGTTGAAGAGAAGATAATAGGCGCTGTTAAATTTGTTAAAAAGCCGCCTTTTTGACAGTCACATTACTTTTCTGTGACTCGCATCTATCAGTTGTGTTTTCGATGTTTTTAATTTTGAAGTGATGATGATTTTATTCAGTTGAATCAAAAATTGTGTCGTAGTTTTGATCCGTACACAGAAATCACGGAAGCATTATACCTACACATTCGTAGATTGTGATTATTATTCATCGAGTATCGTTGTACTTAATTGCGGTTAATTAGAATCAAAAGAGGCCAGATAGCGAGTAAAAACCATGGTTAGCTCGGTATCACACGTATTTTCTGACGCTAGGATCCCTCCCTCACCCCCTCAAGTATACACATTTACATAGCATCCCTCCCTCTCTTTCATTCTTCAAATGCGTACCTACTAAATTCCTTGAAAATTAATTAATATTATTGTGTTTTAATATTTTTCTCTAGGTGACTAATTTTTTAAAAGTTATATCTTAAAATGAGAATCTGTTATTGGCATTAAGCATTAGCTATAAGAGTTTGTTTACATTGATATCAAGTGCTGTTGATTCTGTAATGAATAAATAAAAAAAATAAAAAAGGATAATTAAAAACTATAATGAGCGGTGACAAACAAAACATGTCAAATGATTTAATTTTTAATTCGAACGGTGTGTTAAAACTAAAAAGTTAGGTCATTGAATTCGGTGTACAGACACGTCACATTTTAAATTTTAATGCGTACAACGCAAATTGTCATGAAATACGAAGACGCTGAAACCGGACACGGCAAACAATGCGATACTGTATAACGCACAATGCGAACATTTTGCCCTCGAAACGACAAAAAAACTATCAATGACATTTCTACCTGCTCATGTAGAGCCATAGCACATCTAATGCCTTGTCACGTAACCTTATGCCTCATTATAACAGAATACAAAATAGGCTCTATCTATATCACTGTTTGAAAATTCTGTTTCGTCTTCAATTTATCAATGTTATCTACCTGCTCAACTGCTTATAACTAGGGCCATGATGAGGTCATCAACACAGATTACACAACAGTCCTTGTCCAGTTCGGGTCGGTAGGTGCAGTGAACTCCGCTGTCTGCGTCTGAAGTCTAGATCACTCCAGACTCAAGACTAGACATTTACGCAAATTCGTTATAGGAACATTCTGAACGTATGATAGAAGGACCGAAGTGTATTCGAAATTCAAATACTTTGGTAGAATAGACACGAAACAAGCGAAAAAAACACTTAATAAAGAACTGAAGAATCGTTCCGAAAGCAAATTTGAATACGATCTTACCGAATACCGTTTTATAAAAGCCCCGCGGACGTTTGAGGTAACATAATGTATCTAATCAGATAAAAATAAGGTTGTATTTTAAATGCTTGTAGCAAGACACTTGCGCCCAGGTGAAACAGACCCAACTTTTCGTGAAACAGACTACCGTTATTTTTATAAAATCATATATAATTAATTAATTCTAAAATTGCATGACAATCCAATTTAGTTTGAAGATAAAATGATATTTTTTTATCAAGTTTTTATTTTCATATATTTTATTAACCTTTGACTATCAATCGATCTATATAATATTTTAACTTCCAATGAAAGATGTATAATTGCCTGGAAGTAATAATAACGGCTATGTAGGTTGAGCTTGAACGAACGTCCATCGTACAATTTGTCATCACGTAATGTTTGGTTTTGTCAAGGCCAATATTTATTTAAACTTTGATAGAACAAAAATTTTATAAGACCATGGTCTGAGCACGTACTTTCCGACTTACTTACCTAGTTCTATAGTGTTGTCTCTATCTTCTCGATATTAAGACTAGTTTAGTCACATACAGTTTTTGGACAAAGAGCACGGCTACAAAATTTTTGAATATAGAGTAACATAATGACCCCTAAAACCGTTCTGAATTTAAAAAAATCTGAATATATTGTAGATCCGTTTCTGTATTCTCTATGAATGCACAAATACCTCGCTTTGCCCCTCTCACACGTTTTTGCCCACATTTACTTGACTGTTTAAGAAACGCACAGTCCGTTCTCTGTCTATGGTACTTTAAGTTTGCGTGTTTGCGTGGTAGTTCGAGAAACGTTTTCGGTATCAGGGGTTCATACCAACCCTCCTTTATAGAGTTTTATCCCTCTAAAACAATTTAAACATTTTAGTTGAAAAATAAAAGTTTAACACATTCGCTTGCAAGGTGAGCCCAAGAGAGTATTATTACGAGCGGACATGTTGAATACTAATTAACTCTGTAATTTACTACCACAGATATGTTTGATATAATGCGAATATGAAATAGTTGAACTAGCCACTTTGTCCATTGGTGCGGATTTATGCTACAAAACTTTTTAAGACTGGTTTTAACCCCCTATGCAAAAAGATGACAAGTTGTAGTAGTAGGGGTGTTGTAAGTTTGACAATAGTAAAGAAAAAGTCAAAATCTGTTATTCATTAAAATCACAAAGGTCACTTTGAAATGTCAATTTTGCTGCCTGTTCCTTCGTGACCAAGCCAGGAAAGAAAAGCAAGAAACAAGGCTGGTTGTTTTTTTTAATTATCCTTTTAGACTACATAACATTAAAGAAAATAAATCTAAATAATAAAAAATCTAAATAAAATAAAATCTAAATAAGTCTAAATTGTAACATTTTTGAATGAGTTGGAGCAATTTCAGTCCCAAGCTTCTCTATCATCTAAATAATCCGATGTTTTATAGTAGGCTTTTCTATAAACTATAAAGATTTTGTTTAATTATGTTTTCCAATTTGTTAATTGTCAATTTTTGTACATCACTTGGGAGTTTGTTATAAAAGCGTACATCTTACCCTTTAAACGATTTACTAACTTTATGGAGTTTACAAGTGGCAACAGCGAGTTTATCTTTATTTCAAGTATTAAAATTATGATTATCGCTATTTTGCTTAAACAAGTTAATATTTTTGTGAACACACATCAAATTTTCATAGACGTATTGACAAGGGAATGTCATAATATTTATTTCTTTAAACTTAATGCGTAATGATTCTCTGGGGCCCATATTATAAATTGCACGAACAGCCCTCTTCTGCAGCACAAAAACGGTGTTTATATCTGCAGCACTCCCCCACACCAATATACCGTATGACATAATGCTGTGAAGTAAACTAGTCTAGCTAGCTGTGTGTAAAAAAACGGATCTTATTAACTGCGTATGCCGCACAACTAAGTCTCTTCGACAACTTATCAATTGAAGCTTATTATGACCACGAGAGCCAACTCCTCGTCTTTGATTTTTATATCTGCTTTAACTTGTGTTTCTCTTTAAATGTTTCTCTGTGTGTCATTTTATGTATTTGTCTATATATGACATCGTAGTTCACAAATTCGGACGCGGTTTTTTTTTAATAGAAAGCTAGTTTTACTGGGCTATGTCAGTTTTTAACCCCTACCTAAAAATAAGGGTCAGGGTACTTATTAAAGTATGGATTATTTTTGCATGGAGTTAAATTTGTTGGTAAGTTTATTTTAAAATCTGAATTCCCAGAATGCGGTTTAACGATTCCTGGAGAAGGAAATGTTCAACAGAAAACTTTGAATTCTGAATTCATAGAAAATCAGAATAAAATATTTACGTTGAAGGAATTCTTGAGAACTTTATTACGTCACTTCTAAATCTATAAGCAAAGGGAAATGATTGATTTCTTTGTCTGAGATAGACTTCAAATAACTTTGTGGCTGTTGATGTTGATATGACCTGCAAAGCGTCGTTTTCGCGGGCGACTACACGACACAGCGCAAGTGCGTCACACGTCGTCGAAGACTTGACAGCACAGCAAATAGTTTTAAGTATTATAATATGTATGTTAGTCACTCTCTCTGAAAGAAAAGAAAGAAAGAAAAAAAATATATTTATTTGACACACACATAGGACAGACCATTCAGAACAGAACAGACATACCTACTTACATATAGATTATAAATTATTAAAAAGAAAAGATAAATTATATAAACACAGGAAAAAACACATGATAAAAATTTAGTACATACAGTAAGGTCTTCCGTGCTGTGTGGGCCAAACAGGCCCCGTCTCAGCGTGTTGCTGCCAACCATCCGAGGAAGGCAAGCAGCGCTGGTTTTCAGATGGGACCAATGGGTAGCCTCAGGAACCCAGAAAAGTAAATAAGTAAACAGGTACATAGACATACATAGATACATATACGTAATTAATAAAACAATCTTGAAAGAATAAATCTCCCTCTCTCCTGAGCAATTATTATCCCATCTGATGGTGGGGTCTGCTTTTCTCGTTTTCTCTTTCCACTTCGCTTTATCTTGGGAAACGCTACAGTCTATAAGGTCTTGATTGATCACGTCTGTCGACTTCCTTTTTGATCTTCCTCTTCGCCTGGACCCAGAAATGTTCAGCGTAATCATTTTCTCTGTTATGTGTTCTGGCGGTCTTCTTTTTATGTGTCCACACCAGCGGAGTCTACTTTATTACATTTTAGACTCCCGCGAACGTGCGGATCCTGTCGCGTCTCGTGACTCCGCACATCCATCGGAGCATCTTCACATGTATGTTAGTCACTAAGGTACGGACCGTAGAATTAAGTTTTAACATCTTGTATTTTTCTATTGTTGCCTATATAAAGATTTATATTTTTATATGTAATGTTATTAACCTTTCTATACCCGCGCCAAAAAAAATTACAAATATACCCGCGCACGGTGCCTGGGACCGAAAGTACAAGTAATTTTTTTCTATAATTTTGATGAGAAAGCCTTACTCAAAATATATTTTATTATTACTAAGGGATGTATTTACAAGAAATAAACCAATGTTATAGAAAATATTTACTTTATTATTAACTTACAGTCTTTTAAAACAGTCTCTGAAAATGCTTCTTTTTCTTAGGAGCTACAAAAATTTGACCATTAACATAGTTTTTCTCAAAACAAACAAAAAAAACTCTAAAATATTAAAGATAACAATATGAGGAACATTAAAAAAATCTTAGTTGTCCGCAGACGTGTCACTATGGCACTCAGAGCATACCATAACTGCATGCTCCAAACAAAAATATTTTTTACAACTGTGTGACCTGCGACACGCACTATACGCACCAACGCTCGCGTCGCACTGAATTGAAGATGGCGACGAATCATGCAGCTACTAGGAAGCTCCCTGCGCTAGAGTTGTCCTAACGTGAAAAAAACACAGGAAAGTAATTTGTCGGTCTAACAGACCAACGCGCGGGTATAGGAAGGTTAATAAAATAATAATATATAATATAATTAAATATTATACACACAAGCACACTTTCTAGGGTTCCGTAGTCGAACTAGGAACCCTTACAGTTTCGATATGTCCGTCTGTCTGTCTGTCCGACCAGCTACAGCCGTCATTGGTTAGGCTTTTAGTGCTGTAAAGCTAAAATTTGGCAAGTTACGTTTTAGAGACGCCAAGTAAGTTTTGAAATAACATAAAAAAATCTTAAGTTCCATTTGTACATGAAAGTTTTTTACACTGCACCACATCGTTTTTGGTAAATGACTGGAAAAATTACTAAAATCTAGTGCTAAATTAACTTTGTATTATAAAATAACCAAGATATAGCTGTATTTACCATTATCCGACTCGCGCTTAGCAATACTTTTATCATTCATTTAGAAAATTCCATTTTAAAATCACAAATCCACTTATATCGACTGTCACACCTGTGTATTTATTTACGGATTAAAAACAATATACATATTGTTTTTAATCCGTAAATAAATATATTATAACATAATATAGTAAAAGTGTGGACCATAATATTATGAAATCACTATTTTTAAGTTTTTATCATAATCCTACTTTCACGCAGAAGTCACTGACATTTGGCAATAGCATCCAAAGTGACATTGCTTCTAAAAATATGCCAAACGATGATTCCTACTAGACTGCGTGCTCTACTACGTATTTTGTAATTACGTCACAATCACAATGTTACTATTCGATGATTTTACAATCATAATCATATAATTCTTTATTTAGAACTTAAACAATGGTACAAATGTTGTGAAATCGATGATATCTGCAGAAGTATTAAACTGTGCCCTCCTCCGGGAAATATTAAAGTAGGTCCCAGTCAAAGTACATTAGTTGCACATACAGTGTGTAAGTGTGTATGCATATATTTATGAGGCTGTGCCTGTAAGTGTGTGTGTGTGTTTACCTACGTGAATGTGTGTATTTCTTCAATTCGTCCATAAAATCTTGTTGCTGATATTGATTTGCTTTAACGCATTTTCTAAAACACTATAAAGCAGTACGTAACTACATTATTTTTAAATTGACGTAACAAATACTAATTTGGTATACAGTTAGATATATTGGATGGTATTTAACTTAATATTTCTACTTGGTGCATAAAACTCGGCATGAGTTTGATTTCTTTTGGTGTGCATATTTTGGTGTGCAATTAGTATTTTTGGTAGGATACTATTATATTTTGTTGAAAAAGACATGAATATTGGGGTGGGTGGTTAAAATAAAACAAAAAAATATTATTCATAATCTTTGACTAATAGTGCCAGGAAATGCAAAACCAACTAACTTGACTTACAGTTTCATTCAAATTACCGGTAACGGGAGTTCATGTGAATTGGTTATACTTTTTTGGGGTAGAATTGCAGTTATTCTGGATTTCAGACTTTTCTCTATATTTGTGTCACTAAAGCTACACGCATACCTACTAAATTTCAGTACTGTGGGATCACCCTGTGAATTTCGTCCAAGTTCAGTTTTTACGATGGCTAATAACTTAAAAAACTACAAGGTTTAAACTAAAGATATAAAACGGGATCAAAATATACCTTTCATTAGACGTCCCACTTGGCCTAATAGTCTCATTTTGATTTTTTTACCTCTCTTAAACCCCCAACATTTTTAGCTCATTTAGTCACACCAAGATTATGCCATCACTACCTACTTATACCAAATTTCACCATGATCGGATCAACGTTTCGAAAGTTATCCTTGGACAAACAAACAAACATACATACCTACATACAACGCCGATTCGTCCAAATTAAATTGGAGATCTCGTTTCGCTCGATCAAATACTACCCTTAATTAGTATTGGTTCAAGTACCTACGAATCGTATCGTAATGTTGATATTGAAACTAATTTTTACAGTAAGAACTTTTAACGTTTGTTCGATACTCAACAAACCTTTCGTCACATCGTCCATAAAACTTACGTCATTTGGGACGAATTGACGAAAGTACGATGGTCAAATGTCATTGTGACGACTTTCTAATATAATTCTACAAGTTACAAAGACGTGATTTATGATGAAAATAAGATTTTAAATACACATTATTGACACTAGGCTCTAAACTCATCAATAATATTGACTTGATATTGATCGAGCAAAGCGAGATCTCCAAATCAACTTGGGCAAATCGGCGTTGTATGTATGTTTGTTTGTTTGTCCGAGGATAACTTTCGAAGCGTTTATCCGATCATCGTGAAATTTGGTATATAGGTAGGTAATAATGACACAATTTTGGTGTGACTCAATGAGCTAAAAATTTTGGGGGGGTTGTTGAGATATTGGGGTTCAAGAGGGGTAAAAAAAATTAAAATGAGACTATTAGGTTAAGTGAGAGTAAACCATTAACATGAACTCCCGTTACCTGTAATTTGAATGAAACTGTAGGTTAAGTTAGTTGGTTTTTATTTCGTGGCACTATTTTTATAGTCAAAGATTACGAATAATATTTTTTTTTGTTTTTATGGTAGACCCGCGAGATCTCAGTTCGGGGCGAACCACTAGTTTATCAATCTAAGTTTACAACAATTACCGTAACTGTCGTAGTTTTTCAAACGTAAACCCGTTTGAGTTTTGCAAGGTTGAATAACCTTTACAGGAATGGGGCGTAATTTTCTAGACAAGTAGCAATCGAAGACCTTCATTAGTTACATTTATTGGAGTGGCCATTGTTATGAGTTATACTTATTAAGTTTTCTATTAATTGATGTAAGACACTTGTCTAGAATTACGCCAGAATAACTTTTTGAGCGTTGATTTATTGGTGAACTCAGAGAACCGAGCATTGTTCTTGAAACTGACTTTGAATATTAATTTATTTGTAAATAATACGTGTCTTAGTGTAGTTGATTGCATTGGAACATAATTAATTTTACATTTGCATAAGAATCAGTCAAAATTATAATTTTCAGTAAGTTGAGTCCCACTGCTGGGCAACGTCCTCCCTCATTATTTCCATTTACTACTTTTTCAAGCGAAGGTTTTTTTCTGTTTTTAAAAAGAAGTATCTTAATTGTTTTCCGCAATAAGAATGCGACAATTGAACATACTCTAGAAACTTTTGTAGTTTGTTGTTAAAACCCTCCCCCTTGCCCGAACTAGAGGTATTTCAGTCTTTAAAAAAAACCGTGTGTGTGTGTACGGTACGCACGTTCTTACGTTATACTTCTTTGGCGTAACAGAACAAAAATAGCTAAAGATTTCATCCGGTATGCCACAACTCTTTGTTTGTAAAAGGAATGATAAATTAATAAATATATGATATGAGTTTTACGGAAATTTGAGAGACAGATATCAGCTAACTTCATCATGTCGCTTTTTGGCTGTCGGTGTGCGCGCGCATAGTAAAAATTTTACTGTCATAATTTTTTTCAAACGCGTCAAAAGAATTTAGCTTAAAAAATAATTCAATTTATTTATCATAATTATCAACGAAATTTACATGTGTACGTGCTTATTTACTGGCTATTGGTTATTACATGTAATTTCATATATACACATACACAACATGCATATTATAATTGACTAATTGTAATTTGAATAAAAAATAAAATATTTTAAATTTACATTAATCAGGGTCCTCTCCAGATTCTGGCGAAGTATAAGGATGTGCTAGTTTATCTGAATTTCTGGTCAGTCGGTATCGTTAACAGGCGCTACAGGGAAGCGGCTACGAATCAAAATCCCCCAAATAAATCAAAGTGATCGTTTTTAAGTTTATTGTTTTATGTGTTAGTATTTAAGGTATTTATAGATATAGGCTTTGTTATCATATTTTATATGTGCATATTGTTGCCTTAAATAAACGTTATATTTTTATTAGGTAAAGTCCAGTTTTCGTCTGATACTACCAAAAAAACTATATCGATTTGGCCAATTTTGAAACAAAGCCCCTCAAATATGCTCTACGCGACTCGAGTTATATCAATTGTAATCAGAACAAAATTATCGATTCACGGTTTCCTGTTGTTATGAACACAGAACAACTAATGAATTCGACGTGAAAAAGTTACCGATCGTATTTTTTACCGACTATAAAAAGGGGGAGGTTCTCAATTCGTCGTTATTAAAGTTTTTTTTAATCTCGTTTCGTAAATTTCGTAAAACAAAAAACAAAAATTAACTGAAAATACTTTCAGGGATCATTCTTTACCCAGATTTCCGATTTCCGTAATTCTTGAAAGGATCGATTTGTTATCATATAGACTTGTTTAGGATCTGATGATGGGATCCATGAGAAAATAAATCAAATTCTTCAATTTTCAAAGGCCATATTTTCAATATACTTACAATTTTCTATAGTTCATCTGTTCCAGAAACCCTTAATTAAAACACTAAACATCAAACTATCCTATATATTGAAATAATATATTTATGTCCAATAATCTTATTTTTTACTTCAATCAACAGCCTTACCATAAGGTTTCAGAAGCTTTTGCAATGTTTGTATTTTTAGGTCAAATCTTGCAACTGAATTTTAAGCCAGTTCCTTACCGATTGAGCTGAAATTTTGAATACCTATGTAACTTCGGTGACAATATGGTACCATGACGACCTCCATGGCGCAGTGGGCGAATAGCCGGCTGAGACGCAGGAGGTAGCGGGTTCGATTCCCACCGTGGTACAAATGTTTGTATGATTTACAGATATTTGTTCCGGGTCTGGATGTTTTTCTATACAGTGTGTCCCTGGATAAAGTGCAACCCCGAAAGGGGGTGAAACTAGATCAAAAATTATCGACAAAAAAATAGAAAAAAAAATTAAAAAAAAATTCGTATATACTTTATTGATGTATTAAAATGAACAGGCCCAGCGACCATAATCTACAACAATATAAGTTAAAAAAGGGTCTCTACCTGAGTGGTGACGTAATCAGTGGTCAACTTTAAATGCTCCTAGCCAGCACATTTTTTATGTTAGAACGTAGGTTTTTATTTTATTTAAAAGCTATTATGATAGACAATAATAAAAAGTCATAAAAATTTCTAGTATTATAGGCTTAATTTTAAGATTTTTGGAGTTTATTGGAAAAAAACAGCCTAAAAAATGTAATTTTAATACAAAAATTAAACTTTAAGTCACGATAGCCACTTGTTTGTGAGTTATTTGTTATTTTATCGTCATCGTCACATATCTGACATGATTATGGTTTTTATTTTAACAAAATAGACCTACTACTTTGGAAGAAATCATTTTTTTATTAAATAGAGTCATTAGTGAGCAATAAAAATTTTAATTCATCAATAAAGTATATACTAAATTTTTTTAATTTTTTTTTTTCTATTTTTTTGTCGATAATTTTTGATCTAGTTTCACCCCCTTTCGGGGTTGCACTTTATCCAGGGACACACTGTATATTATAAGTATGTATTTACAAAAAAAAACGTATATACTATTCTATCAGTTATCTGGTTCCCATAGTACAAGCTCTGCTTAGTTTGGGGCTAGATAGCGCTGTGTGAAATGTCCAGCCATATTATTATATTATTATTATTATGAGGGTGGTCTCATGATAGAAATTCTAGACAACAGAGCTCCTGAATGGATTAAAGAAGGCTACTAGTGTTTGGTTGGCTCATTTGAATCTGCTTGCGGTTCTGATTATAATTTCTTTAAAGCTTAGATTTTTAAGTAATTTTTAAAGAAAAATCTTATTACTTTTATCAAAAGCCTACCTACAGTTCTAGAAGAAACCCCATCATGAGGTTTTTTCTACCTAAAGTAGTTCACGTATCTGTTAAAGTACAAAAACTATTCAGCTCAGGTCTGCTACCATGACCGCCCTAGAAAAGTTTATCTCTAAGAAATATTATAAAAATTACATATTAACGTAGATATATAAAACATTTACGGTCGTGTTTCTACTCTGTAATCTCTACGCTAAAACTTCATTTAATTCTATTTAAATGGTCCACATTAACACATAAACGCCACTTTTACAGTGGGCGAATAGCCAGCTGTGACGCGGGAGGTAGCGGGTTCGATTCCCGCTGCGGGACAAATGTTTGCATGATCTACAGATATTTGTTCCGGGTCTGGATGTTTTTATTTATATTATAAGTACGTATTTACAAATAAAAAAGTTTATAAATATTCTATCAGTTATCTGGTTCCCATAGTACAAGCTCTGCTTAGTTTGGGGTTAGATAGAGCTGTGTGAAATGTCCAGTAATATTTATTAGTTAATATTCAATTCATTTATTTTCAGATGTCAAAAATCCATATTTGTTACTTAAAAACTTAATTCTATATGTTAAATGGTTAGTACAAGTGTGACATAACAAAAATTAAATAAAAATATGTGGTATGTGAGCATCTAGTGTAGGTACTGCGCATGTACTATACAACAATGGTTTAGATGGTTTATGGGGGAGACCTTTGCCCAGCAGTGGGACAGTATAGGTTATTGAATAATAATTAGTTTGACGCCTGTCTGTGGCATCGGAGCTCCCAAACGAATGGACCGATTCGGACGCGGTTGTTTTAATAGAAAGCTAGTTTTACTAAGGTGGTTCTTAAGTTCTTAGCTGTGTCAGAGTTTGACCTCGAAGCAAAAAGATGGGGTCAGGGTTTTTTTAATTTTGTAGAAATAACTTGTTTTGTTACAAGAAACAGTTACTTATCTATCTGATGGAATTGGTCATCAAATCTGGTGACTTGATGAGTGACCAAGAATACTAGCGATGCGTAGACAAACCAATGAACAGGAAAAAGTCCTTTGCAAGAAGATTTAAGTATTACATAGGAATAGGTATAACGTACTCGTAATAAGACGGCGCCAGGCGTCTTCCTTCCTTCTATTTAGCGATTTTTATTACATGAAACTTTGAGTGATGAATAAACTATGAAGGTATATATTTCAAGGTACGATTGTGACAGCTTAGAGTATTTGTTATTTTTTTTGATAATTTCGATCAGGTCAGATCCTAGGCGGAAAATTTCTGAAATTTGCATTTTTGAATTCAACAAGGCAATTGATTCTATATACTTTACTAGCTCAACCGCCAGCGGCTTCGCACGCGTGGTAAAAATATGTTTTTGTAATTTTTTTGTTCATATTTGGTCATTCGGATGGTTCTCACGTTCTCAGCTATATTTCAAGAAATATTAGTGAAAAAAAACTTAATCTTGATAACAGCGCCACTTCCGTGTCTAAATATAGCAAAAAACCATTCAAGAGACACCTAAGTACAAGAAAATATCAAAATCAGTCAATCCGTTTAAGAGAAGAAGAATTACGAACACACGCACACCAGAATTTAACTTATAAAGATAAGGTTTTGGCCGTAATACTATAACATAATCATTTTGGTGGTGGGTTAGGTACTAACTCTAAGTCATATAGCGCACGCGCGGGAAAAAATCGCACCGTGAAAATTAAAACTGGTAATTACCAACATTTTCTACATATTTGGTAAACACGGTTTAGACTGCCTAGATACATAGCCTGCTTAGTGTCTAAGGTACTATTTACTCTACACGCTTAATAACCGACCTTAATAAAGGATTTAAGTGCTTATTGCGTATAAAAGGTTTATGTAGCCCACTAGATGGAAAAACGACCTATCTATACATAAAAAATGCTTTGTCCTGAATGACTGACTGACGGATCAACGCATAGCCCATAGCCTGAACCGCTGATCGTAGAGACCTGAAACTTGGAGGGTGTGTTCTTTGTATGACGTAAGCATCCGATAAGAAAGGATTTTTCGAAATTCAACCCCTAAGGAGGTGAAAAAGGGAGGCAAAGTTTGTATGGGACAACGTGACTCCTTGGTCCAATCTTCTTCAAATTTTGCATAAACCTTTTTTAACAGAATTGATGAAATTTTATTGAAATTCATCCCCTAACGGGGTTAAAAGGAGTAAGAAAGTTATTTTGGCGGTGATTTGCTTCGAAGTTGATATCAATACTCCTTAGTGTTTTTGATTTAAATTACATTTTATTTTGACACATGTTTGAAAACTCAATCCGATTTTATTCAAAAAGGTCGAACTCTCGGAATATTTCGAAAGTCCCCGTACTGTATTAGTACCTCATTAGAAGGTTTCTAAGCCTAAAGAGGTTATGCACTTTTAGGAAACGGCCTCATAGAGACGTAGAGTTCGAAATTTGAAATGGAGAAAATATCTTCTGACCAAAATGTTTTAGTCCTTATGTACCATTTCAAATTTTTCTTTTAGTGTGTTTCAGAAGTTTAATTTAGTGCGTATTGTTTTCGCAATTTTTTTACATTACACTAATATGATAAATGTGAAAGTTTGGATGTTTGTTTATTTGTTTGTTTGTTACTCAATCACGTCGAAACAGCAGAACCGATTGCGATGTAATTTGGTATATACGTAGATTACATAGGCTACTTATTATCCCATAAATTAGTTCCCATGGGATAAAAATGGGGTGTAACAGCGAGTTTAACTTTATTTCTAAGTTACCTACACATTTAGAAGTGTAACGCGTACGAAGTCGCGGGCAACAGCTAGTTCCTAATAAAGATTGCAAGAGGCCGCACAAGATCGGTCGTTCTGGAAATGTATGGGGGAGTTCTATGTTCAGCAGTGGACGTCCTGGGGGTGATATTTTAAAGATGATGATCATGAAGGTAACAAACGCCACCTACCAGGGCCCGTAGCCAAATTACATTCGCCACGAATCTATTCGATTTCTACATACATTTGTTGTCGCTGAATCACGTGGTATTTCTATAGCATGTGTCAAATCCCATACATTTTCGGACGTATCGACTAACGTCATCGCCAATCGACTGTAACTTGGCTAAGCCCTCAGGTCCAACTATAGCTAAGAATCATCCAAGTGACCCCAAAAATACAAAAAAATCATCAAAATCGATTGAGACGTTTAGGAGCACAAAAAAAAGTGATGTACACGGGATTGTTCTAAAATATTTATTTAAAAACATTATTTCTTTATTATTTAAAGTCTCAAAAATATTCTTTGTCATTATTTGTGGTTTAAATTGCAATACTCTCTAGTATAATTCTCAAATAATTCTCTAATATATTAAATACTCGTGTCACAGTGTTTGTAACAAAACTCATCCGTAACGGCTTGACCGATTCTTATGATTTTTTTTGTGTATATTTGGTAGGTCTGAGAATAGGACGTAAACTATTTTTCACCCCCCATTTTTTATCGCAATTTTAGTATTTTTGTATGAACAATATCCATATAATTTAATCGTCATTCATTGACGTGAAGTCATTAACACAAAGTGTCGCGTCACTTTCACATTTCATTCTGAATTTTTGATTTCTTTGATAATTTATATGGCAGAACAACGTTTGCGGGGTCAGCTAGTATATATATAAATATCAGTAGATATAAACACTATTGTTAGTGGAATTGCAATTGATTGCCACTATATTATTATTATATTATTGACTGCCTCCGTGGCGCAGTGGGCGTATAGCCGGCTGAGACGCAGGAGGTAGCGGGTTCGATTCCCGCCGCGGAACAAATGTTTGCATGATCTACAGATATTTGTTCCGTGTCTGGTTGTTTTTCTATATATTATAAGTATGTATTTACAAAACAAAAAGTATATAAGTATTCTATCAGTTATCTGGTTCCCATAGTACAAGCTCTGCTTAGTTTGGGACTAGATAGCGCTGTATGAATTGTCCAGCAATATTTTTTTTTTTTATTTTATATCTGCGGGTTCAGGGTCAATATTGAGTTGACACTTTATTCTAATAATCTTTAGATAACTTATCTTAATATACTCTTGGTTTCTTTATTATCTTATACCTAATTGAAATTCTTAAATATTACAATTATTAATTTAATTAATATTATAATTATGTATTTTTGGTATTGACGTTTAGTCTGTGATTTGGAATGCGGAGTGATAAGAATTGAATGTATTAGTGTTCACCATATTGATGCAAAAATATAAAATGTATAAATTATTAAAGTTCAAAGTAGACCAAAGAAGGTATAATATAAAATTTGCTTCTGCAATTAATTCATACCATAAAGAAGAGCGTACAATTCTAATAACAGACTCGTGTATAAATAGTCTCATGGCATTCGCTCGCTGGCTGGTGACGTAACGCCGGCGTACTGACTAACAAGTATGCTGTGGAACTCCACGCGTAGGCGACGAATCGTATTTTTAACCCTTGAATAAAAAAGGGTGTTATCAGTTTGAGGTCATAGTGTGTGTATTTTATGCAATCCAAGACTTTTTGACGCTATTTAACATATTTATCATTAAAAGTTTTTAAACCAACTCACATTAATTCTGTATTGAAAAAAAAGTAGTACATTTTAATCATCCATTTCATTGATTTGCATATTGTAATTTTTATGAATCTTATCACTTTAATTATTTTTTTTACATTATTAGTTTTGGTACAGCTGTATAAATCACAGGTCACAAAACATCATTGTAACACAAAAAGAGATAATTACCAATATTAAACCGGAGTTTATCGCGTTAACTTATTATTTAATATCCCGACTCTCAGCGTCCTGGAATCCGGTGATTACTACTGCGCGTCGTGATGGTTCATCTCAGTGCGTAGATACGGTAGGTAAGTGTCGCAATATGAACGAGGACTTTTCTAATCTTAAGACCAAGTGAGGGTAGTTCCTGAAGCTGACATCACTTCATGACGGTAGCTCCAAGTACTCTAGTCTACCCGCGACCACGGCTGTTGCAATATAATCGAAACGTCGGGATAATAAATAAAAAGTTAAATACGCGATAAATACCCGTTTCATATTAGTAATTATGATCACTGTACAGTAATCGCGAAAGATCAAAAAATACAAAAAGAGATAATTGAAATTGTATATTCAGAAATAAAATCAGATAATGCATGGATGAATATAAATATAACTTACAACTTATACACTTACATACATACTTACAAGATACTTACAATATACAACTCCGATCGCTGCTTTTTGTATCAAAGCGAAATACCATTAACCGTAGACAAAGAGAATAATTTTGTTAGGAAACTAATTAGTGTTAACCAAACTAAAACGTAGAAAGTACTGTTAAGAATAACCAAGCGATAAATTATATTGAAAAAAGCCGCAGCAATTTAATTATATATTGCAGTAATACCATCAATTTCTTTGTTCCAGCAAGTAATGAAGTCGCGTGATGGGTAAAAATCACGTGTATCGCGTCACTCGCATATAAACCATTTTATGTCGTACAGTGCGTATTTTATAGACATATTCAAATCAGCGCATTACAGTAAGTACTCGTACATTACCTGGCTTCTGGCCGCTTTATTCAGAGGGTATTTCGATAACTTAGTCATTTTAAAACAAGCTTGGTCTAAAGGTGGTCCTTTTATTATATTTGATAACTCTAAATCAACTTGGGTTAATCGGCGTTGTATGTATGTACGCGTATGTATGTATGTGTGTTTGTCCGAGGATAACTTTCGAAGCGTTGATCCGATCATCGTGAAATTTTATACATCGGTAGGTAGTGATGGCACAATTTTGAATGACTTGAAATGAAAAAAATAAATATATAAATGAAAAATGCTCTTGCACAAAATAAAATTAATCTGTACATACGCTATCAAAAATACATCATAAATAGAGGTGCAATTTGATGATCGTGAAATTTGATATATATGTAGGTAGGTAGTGATTGCACAATTTTGGTGTGACTAAATGAGCTAAAGATGTTGGAGGGTTGTTGAGATATTGGGGTTCAAGTGGGGTAAAAAAAAAATGAAAATGAGACTATTAAATCAAGTGGGACGTAAAATGAAAGGTCTTTATTAGTACATTTAAACCCTGTTATTATTTTTAGTTTAGTTTTTGTAGTTTTTGAGTTATTAGCCTTAATAAAAACAAAACTTTGACAAAATTCACAGGGTACACCAGTGACCCAACAGTGCTGAAATTTGGTATGCGTGTAGATAAAGTGTCACAACTATAGGCAAAAATCTGAAATCTATAATAACTGCAATTTGTACCCCAAAAAAGTCCAACCAGTTAACATGAACTTCTGTTACCTGTAATTTAAATGAAACTGTAGGTCAAGTTATTTGATTATGCATTTCGTGGCACTATTTTGATAGTCAAAGATTACAAATTTTTTTTTTGCTTTTTATGGGTGACTCGCGAGATCTCAGTTCGGGGCGAACCACTAGTAGGTATATTTATTTGTCATATTTATTATTTATGTATAATTATATTGTACTTATGAATAATTATTTATTTTAGCAAGTACCTACCTAGTTAGTAGATTTTAATTTCTGTTCGTTTTTCTTTTAGTACCTAGTTAAGCATGCCCTAGGTTTTTAGCTATAAAGGATGACGGGCAGAAATTCCTTTTAGCATTAAGTCCTGCATTTATAAATTGTTTCTGGTTGTGCAATAAAAAAAATGAACTGACAAACCTACTTTTTAAAACGAAGGACTCGCCGATGTCAGGCGTCAGGCGGCCTCGTCCGTATCGGTGCCACGAACGGTCCGTCACTATTTTCGTGCGACATCGGCGTAGGGTTGTGCTATCCGAGCTTTTGTTCCGATAATCCGTAATGCAACTAGCGTTTTTGTTACACGATCCTTTACCCGATGGGTTTTGAGTTTGCTATTGATTAAGGGAAATGGAAAATTTGCGGATTTTTAGAATCTTTTATTTAACTTGCAATGTTTGTTTGTTTGGGTCAAATCTTGGAACTGAATTTTAAACCATTTCCCCTCAACCGATTGAGCTGAATTTTAGAATGCTTAAGTAACTTTGGTGACACCGCAATACTATGGTACCATGGAGGTGGTCTCATGATGGAGACAGATGCTAGACAATGGCATTTTTGAATTATAGTAGTAGAATTAATAGTAGGCTACTATGTGTTTGCCCTCATTTGAATCTGCTTGCGGTTCTGATTATGAATCTAAAATAAGTTTCTTTTGAAAAAGTAATTTTTCAACTAATACTTATTTCTGTTATAAGTTTATAACTCATTATCAAAGGCTATAAGATTAAATATCTAATTTTTCTGTTCAGTTTAGGCTAGGGTGTTTTATTATAAACTAGCTGACCCACCCGCGGCTTCGTACGCGTGGTTTGCCAATAAAACATTACCCTCCTTCTGTGCAATCGCGTAAAGTGTATCCAGTCCATTTATATGTCCATTAATCTTGAATCTTGTAGAATATTATTACTTTGGTACAATTTTCTACATGAGAAAATAACCTCTGACGTCACGTTTCTAAAGTGACTGAGAAGCAAGGAGTAGTCGAGTTCCTTGGAAAGGGCTCGCCCGGGAAGTACTACCACCTACTTCTGTCGCCAAGCAACATTGCTGTGTTTTGGTTTGAAAGGTATGGTTGCTGGTGAAATTTTAAACTTTACACCTGTATGCCTCAAGTTGATAGGCGCAGGGCAGTGCAACGTAGGGCACGTTACTAAGGTGCGTGACGTACGAGACAATTCTTTGTTATATAGATGATGGTTGCCACTTAAAATCAGGTGGGCCATAAGCGAGTTCCATCGTGAGGTCATATAAAAAAATAATAATAATAATAAATATTACTGGACATTTCACACAGCGCTATTTAGCCTCAAACTAAGCAGAGCTTGTACTATGGGAACCAGATAACTGATATAATACTTACATATATACTTTTTGTTTTGTAAATACATACTTATAATATATAGAAAAACATCCAGACCCGGAACAAATATCTGTAGATCATGCAAACATTTGTTCCGCGGTGGGAATCGAGCCCGCAACCTCCTGCGTCTCAGCTGCTTATTTATCCACTGCGCCACAGCGGTCGTCAAACGAGTGCATATCTCCCTACATTCATAAAATTACAATACTTTTTACGAAAAGAAGAACAATTAAAATGGACAGGTATTGAACCTACTCCTTATCGGTTTCGTTGCCACTGGCTCAAGCCTTTAGTTCGAATTCTTTAACAATAAGGTTTAAGGGCAGATAATTGTTTACTCTAAACGAAAGATAATTTATTTACACAAATTAGCACATAGTTAGGAACAGAATACAATACTAATTTAGTCAAATACTTACTTATCTACTTCTAAACCTAATAAAAAACCAGTTGCTTCATATCATAACTTATCGTTTCTAGACCGTGTATAGGTATTGCACCATTCATCAACAATCAATGTAAAACAACAAATTATAAAGGAGAAGTATTAAAACGGGGCGGTATCAGCCCTACCCGGTATCAGTTCTGCTACCGCGAGTTCAAGTCTTTTTGCTCGAGTTCGGCGCGACTCGTAATCGCCGCTCGATTAGTGCGAACGCTCACAACAATGCATTCTTTATCGCTAATGTAATTATGCTTCTGGCGGTCTCATTTACTCACTACGCTAGATACGTATATGCCTCTTGGTACCAAACTGAGTAGCAAGAGGCATACTTTTTGATTTTGTTTTGTCCTGACCATCTCTGTCATTGTCTGGAAGAGACCGCTTTTAGCTATAAGACCGCCCATTGTACTTACCTTCATTTTTGTGTATTTCACAGTATATCTATCTATCTATCATGCTCATTATATCTGTGATATCTGTAAATACGTCACTAAAATATAATGTTAGAGATTATTAAAGGAAATTACGATACTTCATTACGTCAAAGCTAAACAATCTTTGGTTATTGCAAAATAATTATTTTTAAAGGTTTTTTTGTGAGTATAAGGCGGTGAAGGGGCGCGCAATTCTAGCTTGGAATAACTCCACGTAGTGTTGTGACGTTAATCCCAAACGCGATACAATGGTGGCGATTCTGTTGTTTACACTAACTAAAATTGTGTAAAATACGAATGGTCTTATTTTGTTCACGCTAAAGATCAAATTAGAATGACATTTAAAGTGACATTTCTAAATTGAAGTACTTTTAAATAAGAAGGCGTGTTTGCGGGCTAGCTTTAGTCAACACCAATTTGATTGATCAATAAAACTGGCCCGCAAACATGCCATCATAACAAAAATTACTTAATTTTAGAAATGTCACTTTAAATTTCATTCTAATTTGATCTTTAGTGTGAACAAAATAAGACCCTACGTATTTTACACAATTTTAGTTAGCGTAAACAACAGAATTGCCACCAATGTGTCACTCCTTTATCTAAAATTCCTGTTTGTTATTCCAAGATATTAAACCTAAATCGATTTAAGTAGATTATTTATTAAAAATCTGTCTTGCACGCCTAATCGTATTTGGTCCCTAAAATGTGATTATGAGAGTTGTCAAATCATCAAATTTAAACATGTTTAGACGCTAATTACGTTAAGGGATCGTTATGCAAGTCGAGCTTCGTCATGTAAAGTTGTCATGCGGGTATGAAGTCATGTCGATAGGATCCAGTGTCAAATGTAAATGTAAAAATATAAAGTCCTTACATTTAGATATTTTGTAAGAAACTTCGTACTTGACTTGTATTTAAATATTTTTGTGTGACCTTATAGATCTTTAGCAACGGTCTTTATTTTATTTTTTCTATACTAATATTATAAAGAGAAAAGATTTGATTGTTTGTTTGCATTGAATAGGTTACGAAACTAAAGGACCGATTTAAATAATTATTTCACCATTGGAAAGCTACACTATCCCCGGGTGACATAGGCTACTTTTTACCCAACTGCGCAGAATGGAGGGTAATGTTTTTACTGAAAAACTACGCGTGCGCAGCTGCGGATTGGCCAGCTAGTATTTTATAAAATACTAGTTAACCCGGCAAACTTCATACTGCCTTGACATGCATTTGACGCGGGCTGTCAATATACGTTGCCAGCAGAATTGTCAATCGGACATATGTATGTGAAAAAGAATTTTCTTCCTATTTTTTTACGTGAAGTTTTTCTATATTTTAATAGTTATTCTGCTATTCGGGGCAGAGGCAAATTCAACAAATCAAAGATCATCAAAATCGGTCCCGCCGTTCTTCAGTTATAAATGGTGTAACTAACCCGACTTTGTTTTTTAAACAAGGTGTTTGGTAATATAGTGACGATATTCAAGTGTGGGATTCTCAAAACGTAAAAAAGACTTCTCGATAAATAAAAATAAACTACTAGTCATATTATCAAATTTAAAACAAAATCGACTAAGTTTAGGTGATTAATTCGATATAAAACTTACTGCCTACTCTTGCAATCGACATCCAAAAATAAAAGCTGATTTGATATCTCTTTCGGAAATGGCTACGGGTTTTGGGTTAGAAAGGGACAACAAGAGATATCTCGAGATGTCATCAAGCAAGCATTATGCAATAGTACAACAAAAGTTTAATAAAATGTTTGTTTTTACATGCCACTATAAATTTCACATTTCTATGATAAACATTTCACAAATTTATTTATTATGCTCATCCAAATAACCCCTTTCATTTTTGTGCATATATTATCAAACACCCTATATATAAGTATATACTATACTATAGCTAATGAAATTACATAAATATGAATCACTCTGTACCGTCACAACAAAATACAGTTTTGATAGTTCTACACACAAACTCGTACAGATTGCAATTTCGATAGTGAAAGTTTGTTTGTTGAATAACTTTCTTATACAAAGACATAGCTTCCTATTCAGTTACTTACGAGGTTAACTTAGCTAATATGTTTACACCCAAAATAGATACTCCCCCTCCCACACCAATAACCAGCATACTTAATTACAAATAATTTCGCAATCACAAGATAGCTATATCCACACTCATATCTGCAATATGACTGATAAAGGTTGCTGGGAGCCGTTGGGTGCAGGCTGCACTAGAACGGTCACTCTGAAAATCTAGGTGAGGCCTATGTTCAGAAGGAGACATCCTATGTCTGATAACATGATGATGGTGATGAACTGTTTAAGTAACACAAATAAAAGTTTTAGAAATTATGCTATCGCAATCACGCAAATAGATCCCACTTCTGATATTACCTTCATACATAAGAAACTGAAAGTAATGAACGAAGCATATTAAACAAACGATAACAATCTAAAATTGCAACGCGCCTATGTGTACTACAAAGCATGTTCTTAGCCCACGTCGGAAAAAAGTGGTGTTATTAGTCAGAAGCATTTGTGGCAAGTGGCAACGTATACGTATAACGATAACCTTAATGAAGGGCAGATAGATAGATAACTCTTAATTATACATAATTTTGTAATTGATGAATTATATTACACAAAGCAAGAACTTTAAAAATTAGCGGTCTTATCGCTTAAAGGGATTTCTTACAGAAAACCTCAGAATGGAAAGGATTTTTTTAAACAGATATCAATTGTTGCGTATGAGTACAATAGCTAAGTTCGATGAACATTTTAGAAATTATGTTTTATTTTAAGCCGTCACGGATGACTGGTATAAAATGCTCTTTAGCATTAAGACCTCCCTTTGTACATATTTTTATTGTGAAATAAAGGATCAAATATTAAATAAAATTGATACAGGGGTGGGCTCCTAATGAGTTACACCCAAACGAGTCCCGGTGTAACTCGTTGGGATTTTATCTTCCCAACGAGTTACATTGTTAGTTTAAATCATTGTTATAATTACGGGATTTATCACGTACCGTCTTATCTGT
Organism: Philereme transversata; assembly: GCA_963924445.1. NCBI lineage: Eukaryota > Metazoa > Arthropoda > Insecta > Lepidoptera > Geometridae > Philereme > Philereme transversata. Next base: position 7,190,996 of record OZ004341.1, on the reverse strand, counting down.
GTTTCGGCCTAAAAAGTAACCGATAAGACAGTACTACGTGATAAATCCCGTATTTATAATAATGATTGAAATAAATCACGAAAGTTTTCTGAGTAAAATTGTTAGTTTCGTTGCAATTTATTTTATCAAAAGAATTCCAAAGTTACACTGTAACTGTGACTTAAATAAGTCACAGTGTAACTCGTTGGGATTTTTTCTCCAACCAACCCACCGATACAGGCAGGGTCTAGAGATCAAAGGTCTTTTAATTTAGTAAAAAATAACACTTTTCTGGTTACATCTTTCTTCCCCTTATTTGAAAAGAACACATCGATTCGAAGTCGTGCATCTGACGACTTCGCCCCTTGGATTTTCACCCCTTACCTTCCCGCTCCATTATTCTAAACTCTCCCCTAATAGTAGCAGGGTACGGTTCACTTGCTATCAATATCAAGTTTGATAGTCATTTGATTTGTACAACACGTTGCATAATTATTATCTACAAGTTATCGAAGCCGATAAACCGATGAAGTATATGACACAAGCTTCGCCGTCTCTATTGAACATTGTTGAAAAACATTACAAGATCACTTCAAATGTTTGTCTTGCGGTAATCTATAAGCAAACCACGCGAACAGTATTTAACAGAAATAAACCGTATTTCAAAGCAGTAAGGTTTCAGATGCGTAGGCGTATTAATTTCACGTTAAAAATCTTACTGTCGTTATAATAACGCTGATTAAAGCAAAAAAAAAAATAATAAATGTTTTAAAAATAATTTGTTTTAAACAAATATACCAATAGTAATATTAAATTTCAATAAACCTAGTTACGAGTTGCTAAAATCAATACAAACATACAAAATGCTAAAATCAAAAGCGATCTGCTGATTTACCCTACTTTGATGCCGTGAAAAACTAATATGGCTACGCATATTTTCCGAGCGATGAAACGCTCTTTAACATTTTACTGCTAAAACTAGCGGTTCGCCATAAGCTGAAATCTCGCGAGCCTCCCATAAAAACAAATAAAAATATTATTTGTAATCTTTGACTATCAAAATACAAAATGTCTCCGATCTTAATGTCGGAGGGAAAAAACTGGAACATACAAAAAAAACTATCAAAACAGTGCCACGAAACGCAGAACCAACTAACAAGACCTACAGTTTCATTGAAATTACAAGTATCGGGAGTTCGAGTAAATTGGTTATTCGTTTTTGGGGTAGCAATTGCAGATTTCAGACTTTTCCCTATATGTATATGTGTCACTAAAGGTACACGCATACCAAATTACAGTACTGTGGGGTAACTGGTGCTGTGAATTGTGTCAAAGTTCTGTTTTTGTTATGGCTAGTAACTTAAATAACTAAAACTGCTGGATCGAGTTCCTAATACCGAAATTCGACGCCAGACGAAAGTCCAAGACGTCGGAACAAGGGTGGTGGAACTCAAGTGGAACTGGGCAGGACACTTGGCTAGACGAGGTAATGGCAGGTGGAGTACATTTTTGACCGAATGGTGGCTAAGAACAGACCTAAGAAGTCCAGGACGTCCGTCGGCGCGGTGAGTCGACGACATAAAGAAAGGGGCAACTCCTGGATGTGCGCAGCACAGGACCGGGAAGGGTGGCGTTTACAAAGGGAGGCCTACACCCAGCAGTGGGTACTTATGGGCTGTGAATGATGATGATGATTAACTTAAAAACTACAAGATTTAAAGTAAAAATAAAAACGGGGTCGAAATGTATTCATAAAGACCTTTCATTAGACGTGCAATTTGACCGGATAGTTCCATTTTGTTTTTTACCCCTCTTGAACCCTAGAATTTTTAGCTTATTTAGTTATACCCGAATTGTGCCATCACTACCTACACTAAATACTAAATTTCACGATGATCGGATCAACGCTTCGAAAGTTATCCTCGGACAAACAAACATACATACATACATACAACTCCGATTTGCCCAAGTTGATTTCGAAAGTATATTGGAACACTTTAATATTTTGTGTAATCGATCCTTACTAATATCATAGATCATTTTATAAATTCGAAAGTAACTCTATCCCTATTTGTCTCTCCGTATCTGTCTGTCTGTTTGTAATGTTTTCACGAATTCGATGAAATTTGTTTTACAGTCAGTTATGACATGGATTAGAACACAGGCTACTCTTTACTTGACTGCGCTGAAGGAGGCTAGCATTTTATGAAATAGCCAATTCAAAAATGGTTTAGCTACTCAGCAACTTTATTAGTATAGTATGTAAATGAGCTCAATAACATTGAAGAAATCTTCCCAGTAAAACTGAGATTGCCTAACCGTAAAAGTAATGTTCGATGTTGAAACACACTCGTTTGTAAATGTAAGTACCATTTTTCAAAATATTACTGATTAAAATGGTTATTTATCGTGTATGTACCTTTTTATTTGTTATCACGACGTTTCGACTGTTACTGTTATAGAAAATAAAAAAGTATTCGCGATAGATACCCGTTTTAATCAGTAATTATGTAATAACCATTGTCAATATTATAACTTGTGATTATTACACATTTTATTATTGGTTATAGAATTATTGAACTAAAATAAACAATAGTAAAATATTCGGTTCATAGTTATCTTTCCGATAACTTTTGAATGAATCTTTACATAATATGACTTTTTGTGGTTTTCTCTCATATAATTTTACGTATTTTATAAAAAAATGACCGATAGTTCAAAAAAAACAGAAACTTAAAAACCATGATCAACCAAAACCAACAAAAGAATAGCAACCTTCCAGAATAGCAACCAGTAAATTCACTCTGAAGTTACACTTGGAAAAATTTTACGTATAATAAAATTAGCATTAAAATCTTGCCTTTGAATAATAACCTTAAAGTAAGTATGACCGCACTTCGCTTATCATTAGTAATTGTGCGGATCGATACGCGCTAGAGCAGCATTGGACGTCACGCGCCGACTGTAGATTGTTGATAACATATTTAGGAAAACAATGTCCGATCTACGCGCGCGCGACCTCGAAAATGTATCGGTCGTTGTCTCCGCACTGTTGACGGAGGTTTTCATTCCACATCTTCACTTCATAAATTTGACCTTTGCAGTGCATCATCTTCCGTTTCATTTACGTTTTCGGTATTTCCCACTTTGATAGCTCATCTACTCCTGACCTGACCTATGACATTATACCGCTCACCAGGATAAAAATATCAGAACTGTATCGGTGAAATTATGGGAACTCGGTTCAAAATGTCAGGTTAACATTTCACTTCGGCCTACGCTCCCGTTTATTTAGATATAATGGAGTCTTGAGCCATCATCTCTATTAAAAGCATCGATTTAACGAGCGGAATGAGATGGTATACCTATTCGTACGAGAATATGGGTCGAATGGCTTCGCGACTCGCGGCCGATTGCATGCAAACTGGTTGAGTACGTAGCCGAGTAGCTGCACTTATTAACAAAAGGTTTAACGCGATAAACACTTTTTGTTATTACCTCTACGTCACGCGGCGAGTATCGCTTGTCGGGATTGCGACAGCTTGACCTTGCCAAAGAAACTTTTAGTGAACTCGTACGTCGCCGTTGCATTGCTTCGTATGTTATGTTTTGTAAACCGCCAGCGTGCTGACTTTTGATTCGATGCTCAGATGATTCGAATGAACTCGTTTCTCCGATATCGTTCTAAAACCTGCCAGCTGTTTCCTCGTTACGTAACGTCTTCGAAGCTAGGCCGTTGCACCGGTTGCTTCAAAAATTGGATTGCAAAAGGTGGTCTGTCGCGGGAGGTAGGTAGAGTTTGGCGGTGGCACGGGCCGCGGGCGGAAGTTACGGTGAACGGTGCCTCGGTGGCCTTGGCGGATCGGCCGCCGCGCGTCGAAGGTGAAAGTCTTGACGGCCCGCAAAGGCCCGTAATTATTGAACCTCGACCTGGCATCCTCCTATATTCGGGTTACAAACCGTCCGTCAACTGCAGCGACGTACGTTCCGATCCCGACTTCCGCATTCCGCAATAGATTTACGGGCGGAACGGGGGCAGCCCTATTTTCAAAGACATCCTTTGTGTCAATGTTTAGAGATCTACATTGCAAATGTAAAATTGTTCTTGAACTACTCTCTTTATTACTTTTCTTCCATCTCACGACTCTGGGAGCTTCATCTATTTTTTCTTCTATAATAACGGAAATGGTGAACCATGGTGCCCTGAAGTTTGCCATTTGTCTGCGCAATTAATTTATATTTTTCAACTCGATATTAATTGTCATTTGCGCAGATAATCACCTTTTACTAAAAATCGGACTATTTAAATCGGCAGAAGTCCGGTTTAAAAATATTTACCTAATTAATCTAAGGAACTTTATTTATACGATAGCATACAATAGCACCTTCGCGCCCGATTGGCTAAGGCGATCCGAGGGTCGACTCGCATCTGCCGCGCTTGGCTTCCATTCAAAATGTGTCTGAGTGCACCAAGATGGACTTCTGCAGAGTTATGTATTACTATTTTAGTGAATTCACCTTCAGCTTGACGTCATCAAGCTTATGCGACACATTTTGTAGTTGAAATGGTTTGGCAGAATGGTGTTATACCGTAATGCTACAATTAATATCTAAATAATTAAATATCTAATTGTTTTGAAGTTACAAGATATCCTAGTGTAGAGTGTTAGCAGTATAATATCTCTAATATGAAGACAAAATAAGTGGTTATACTGAATGTGTCAAGCCACATTGTTACATTAGCAATAGGTAGTTCAATCATCACAAGATCAACGTTAGCTCAAACGTTCTAACATCTGTCTAAAGTCAAATGAAATTATAAAAAGCGGTTATAAAACAGAATGGAGTACACTGGCTCAATAACATTTTGAGTAAATAAAACATTGAACCCAAAAAAACGCGTCGGAAAGTTTCATCTGGATGGAATAAAGCCTACATTCGTCTGCGTTTCGTGTCGTTTCATTTGCACGGTCTTTCTAGATTTTTATCTTTTGTATAATAATAATATTTATAATAATAGTATGTAATATAAAAAAGTATAGATTATAAAAGGGAAAACAGTTATTATTTAGTTTTAAAATTCTGCAACTAATAAAAAAACAACTAAGTACTAAATTTAAAACTTTATCCACAATTGATGACAGCACATGAATGAATGAAAACACTTTATTGTACACTATAAAAAATACAAACAAAATAGAAGACTCAAAGCAGATAGTACAATGGCGGGTCTTATCGCTGATGTACCGTAAGATGTACAAAGAAAAATAAAGTAAGATATAAAGAAAACAGAGAATAAACTAAAACAACATGGCACAAACTGGCAAAGGAAACATGATGTTGAGCAATAAGCGGGCATCATAAAAAAGGATAATAATCAAAGCATAACATCAAGGAGACGCAAGTATCTTGTAGATGGCATTAATTACAATAGTTAAACATTAGCAAGTTAATGGAATTAGCTATGGATCCCTGACAATTTTACAGTAATTATTTTACGAGTATCTCAACTCGTAGCCTTGAATATCAATTGACCAATAGTTTTTGGGTAACAATTTGGCATTCTGCACAACTTTAACTCATACATTTAGATGTATTTAAATTCCTTGTATATCTAAAATGTTTTTGCTTGAACCGAAGAGTTCGCGAAACTTTTTCTATTAAAATAGGAATTCATCTGATTATTTGGATTGTCAAAGAAGTAGGTAAACACAAAACTTTAAAATATAATCATTGTTTGCGTTCAGCTGTTCTTGCGTTTCAAAGGCCACGCAAACACACATTCCACAGTTAATGAAAGTATTTAAATAATGAGTTAACATAAAATATTTTGAATAATATGTATAAAGAGAGTTATAAATTAGGGACTTAACGAATTGTTCATAAATATACTTTAAAAGCAGTCAAATTCAGTTGCGTGCCAGGACTTCAGTACACATGTCTAGTCTAGGTCATGCACCTTAAGTTCATTGTCATCATAATTTGTTCAGTCGGTACAACCTTGTAGGGCTACCCCAAATCTTGTACAAAATCAATTTAGGTAGTAATTATCTGTATCAACACGCATTATCGAACCATTGGTATCAATTTAATCTTTATTGGCTATCAGCATTATACTGATAATCGTTAGGAGTTGTTTAATTTTTGTTATCGTTCAATAAGTGCATAAAAGAAGTTTCAGTTCATCACACTGGTTTAAATCCACTATTTTTTCCTCTGCTTCACTCTTTTAAGACTCATTATACCTCAAGAGAAACTAGAACTAAGAAATAACCAGTGAGACGATAATCGTTATTATTTATGCACCGTGGGGATGATGGCAGATGGCCTCCCTAATGGCATCTCCCTAACATAGTATTACCGGCTTGGCATTGCCTACGTGACTTACGCCGTATTGCTTTGCGTTTGTCACTCTGACTCATTAGATGGCTGGCAAGTTGGTAGGTCTACCTACTGGCAATCTCGTCTTTGATACAATTTCTATTGTATAGGGAAATCGGCAGGAAGCCATGCCACGATACATTCTGAGAAGCAAAAACGCGAACCGGCTTCTGATAAAGTAACTTCAAAACTTCAGCAAGTGACGCGATAACAGGCAAATTGGCTCATGATATTCCAAAAAGGTCATCACCAGACACCCCATAAATAAAAATTATCAGAAGGCACACGGATTACAGTGTGGATAATGAGGTATCCTTCGCTGGGGAGCCGGAGGAGCCACAGGGCTGCGTCCGCCCGCCGCCGCCGCCGCCGCCGCGCCCTCTCTATATCACCAGAACATAAGTACGGGATGGAGCACGAACGCAGTTTGGCGTGCGAAGCCGACGCGAGCACACGTCTCACTCGACCCGCGACCTGCGACTCGCGCTCGATTTAGTTATGTAGTAGCGCCGCGCGCCTGTTTGGACAAGTGCTAAGTTGATCGTTTCATGTGATACAGCTTGTTGAGGTTGCCATTATGTTTAATTTAACCGTTCGATTATTAAATTGTTTTGTGTTAAATTGTTGTTGATTTTATGTGGATTACTTCTCGCTGTTGATCTCTTTGTTGGAGTTCCGGTTAATTGATAAGGTAATTTGTTTTATTGCTTTCGTTATTTTTAAATTTAAAGAAACTGTTTATTTTTTATCAAACTAAGTTATTAGCTTTGGTATGCATAGGTATAATTTGTGATACGGAACAAAGAAGCCCTACATAAAAAAGTGGCAATTCTTACATCTTGACTCTTTCTTGCATAATCCGTTTATGACTTGATTATTTAATTGTTGCAATAAAATAATTACTTACTACTCTGACGTAACTGTACATACTTTTTCTTTGTCATTATTTGGTAACCGATAGAAAATATTGCTGCTTCTTAAAACCTAGATAATTTGAAGTTGATTGAAGTTTGTTACCAGATTGTAGGTAAGGTGCGTGTACCTTCTTTTATATATTATATTTTAGGCCGTTTTATCTTACTTAATAATTAAGATGTTTAAAAAATATACACATTTAACATTAAATATATCATCGGTAAATAAAGTTGCTAATACTTACATACTTAAAGTACTTAAAAAATATTTGAGTTACAAGCTATGAAGTAGAGCAAGCGTGTGGTAGGTAATTAGTGCAGGAGCTCACCGCACTGCACTTATCTAAATGCTCATCTCAAAGAAATGTCATCGCGCTTTGCACTCGTTATTTTATTTTCAAATCAACACGTTTTTCAATTTCTACCTGACCAAGCCCTTTTGTTCACTGCGCCGTATGCTACTGCCGTCTCGCTCACTCTCGCGTGGATTATACGAGAAAGCGTAGGATCAAAAGTTCCACTTTTTATTTCTAATTCTGTTTCTTAACCCTATTTAGCTTTAATGGAATCTCGCATCTTATATGTATATTTCAATGTGTGATACATTTTCCACTTTCAGTAGTAGGTAAGTATGGTGTTTTTTCTTTGTTAGGAGGAGGGGCGATACGTCGTTGACATGCATGGTTTTCTTTATGGGCTTGAAAAATAGCGTACATTTTTATGCCGTTAGATAAGCAATTTTTTATGGAAACCGCTTTGGGTTTTCTCATGCTCAGTTTATTTGTTGGTGTGGTTACATAATTATCATGTTATTATGGATTTCGCAGTTAATTCTTTTTTGTTAGGGATTGTTCTTCGGTATTGTTCTGTCAAATCATTACTTACTAATGTTCTAACGATATTATTGGTATTTTATTATCTGGTTTTAGCTTCAACTCATTAGTGGTTTTCCATTTTAAAATTCATAAACATTGGCATTGAGAATTTTGACCTACTAAATTGCAATTTAGTTTTCTTTGAAACCAATGCAAAGCTTTTCTTTGTTTTCAATATGAAAGAGCCCGCTGAAAATCTTGATCGAGTTGATAGACCTTTACAAAATGACGAGAATTTTCAAGGTTCACAAGATCCTTTGATAAGGTTAAGGAAATGGTATTCAATTTTAATTGAAATTGAAGTGGGTACGTACCTACACAATTTGTTTCGTAGCTACGAATATTGTACGTCTTAATTATATATTCGGGTATATATACATACATTTATAATAAGCAAGTAGGTATACTTATTTTCGGGTCAAATTTTCTTTCTATATAGACAATGAATTCTGCAAGTGAAGTTAGAAAGAGAGGGTTTGGTTTGGATGTCTCGTTTTCTCCATAGAATATTATAAACTTTAGTGTCCCGGGAAAAGAGCCAAAAGCGTTTTGTTGGAGAAGTCGGGAACTGAGCTTAATAAAGTTTACGAACTACCTAGGCAGGCACCTAAGTATATTTTTATGTTTGATCCGTGATTGTTTGTTTGATAAAAAAATTTAAGTTTTATATTTTTAGTAGTATAAAGCGACATATGTCTTTTTGAATACTTTGAGGCTATATTTTAAATATTTTCTCATTCGGTTTTCTTTTTTATATGATGAAAAACAATATATTCATTAAGACTCTAATAATAAAACATCATCTGATAACCACAATTCAGCTCCAACTCAATTACAGCTAATTTGTCGTTATAATACGAAAGAGGCAATGTAATCACACGTTATAAATATCTCCCACACTGTCAATAAGTTTAAAAGTGCGTCAACTGTGCGGCCATTAAGCGTGATTTATTCGATGTGCGCAGTCCATTGTTCGCTGTGCACTACTAGAAATTAATGCTGTTAAGTCTACATACGCAATGTATAGCATGATTTTGATTAGCACACCCAATTGATTGCGAAGTGCTGGGCTGTTATATCTCGGGGGAATGGCTCGGTTGTTTACATGATATTGGGAAAATATGCGTATTAAGAGTGTATTGGCTCAGGTGACCAATAGCCACGTGAGTTTGCCGTTGATACAATCCATACTTATATTACTGAAAGTAACTCTGTCTGTATGTTTGTTTCGTTTTCACAACTAAACGACTGGCCAGATTTCGATGAAATTTGGTACAAAGATCGATTATGATTGAGGCATAAGATTTACCTGACTGCCCAGAAGGAGGATAGTTAGTTAACAATATATATAAATAGTTTTAATTAACAAAACGCGTGCGAAGCCGTGGGCTAAAACTTGTAGTTTAATATTTTCAATTTGAGGAGTGTTGGTAGGTACAACCATTGACATAAGTTGATCGATACCTTAAAATTATACTTTGAATATATTTTGCTAGAAATTTGGCATCGTTGATAAAATTAAAGGTGCCCTACCTAGTCCACCTACTAACTAATACTTAATACAAGTTTATTGTAGGGGGGTCCAAATAGAGTCTTAATACACACACCGGCAAAATTAGGGGAACAGGCAAGAATCCTTATTTTTTTTTTAACTTTTTGGGTATTTTTGTAAGTGGATTATTTTTTTGTATTCCTAACCTCTTTGGAATGATGGACAAAAAAAGAATCCTGTTATTCGATGTTTAAAACTTAAATTATACCCACTTGAGTGTTTGTTGACAATTCTACGGTCATAAGTGCTATTTATCAAAAAAATGCTAACGTGTTTTAAACTGATTTTAGCTCATTCTACTGTTAATCTTTGAAGAGTATACATTGTATTGAATACAAAATGAGTGATTTGCCGGCACCTGAAGTTGCCAGAGCCGTAACAATGATCGAGGAAGGTCACACCTACCGTTCAGTGAGTAGAGTGTTGGGTGTGTCGGTATCTGTCGTCTATCGCAATGTTCAACGGTACAGACAAACGGGGTCTTACGTGCGTCGGCGTGGACAAGGAAGAAATCGGGCAACTGATGCATTAGATGACCGTTTTATAAGGGTGCAAACTCTGAGAAACCGTCGTCAAACTGCTGTTCAGACACGAAATTTGTTAGAAGAAGTCCGTAACACCCGTGTAAGTGAACGAACAGTGAGAAGACGATTAAATGAAGTTGGTTTGCAGTCACGAGTTCCCGCCAAAGCGCCAAAACTCGAGGTGAGCCATCGAGTAGCCAGATTGGCATTTGCTCGTCAGCACCGTGATTGGACAGACGAGTGGAGGCGAGTTTTATTTACTGACGAAAGCCGTTTTTGTGTAAATTTCATTGATGGGAGGGAGAAGATGTGGCGGTATCGAGGAGAACGCTATAATCCAACGAGTTTCACCGAAACAGTGGCTTATGGTGGGGGCTGCGTTATGGTGTGGGGTGGCATATCTTATGGAGCCCGTACAGAGCTGGTGGTCATTGAAAATGGATCCCTAACTGCACTGCGTTACATCTCAGAGATCCTAGAGCCCCATGTAATGCCATTTGCCCCATTTATTGGCGATAATTTCGTGTTTATGCACGATAACGCTCGGCCCCACACAGCGCGCGTTGTGCGCGATTATCTTAATGAGGTTGCCATCACCCAAATGAACTGGCCAGCACGTTCTCCAGACATGAACCCCATAGAGCATGTTTGGGACGTCCTCGGAAGAAGGGTACATGGAAGAACCCCAGCTCCTAGGAACGTCGAAGAGCTCAAATTGGCCCTTGTCGAAGAGTGGGAGAATTTGTCTCAAGAAATGATTGATGGCATCATTGGAGGAATGGGAAAACGCATTCAGGCTCTCATAAGAGCCCGTGGAAGCAATACGCGCTATTAATTTTTTTTATATGGACGACTTTTGAAAAAAAAAACTGCATTTAATTTGTTAAGCCTAATTTCGTAAATGTGTTATTTCTTTAATTTTATTAAATTTTTCCTTAAATTAAAGGACAATCAATCTGAAATCATGTTTTTTTTATACCTCATATTCATAATTTTAATTAAAGAAACAACAAATAAAAAAGAATTTAAAAAAAAATGGGAAATTCGATTTTTTACCTTTGTTCCCCTAATTTTGCCGGCGTGTGTATTATAACACCAACATCTATAAAAAAATATTGACTTTTTTTTTATTCTAATTTAAATTTAACTAGAGCCAAGATTATACATATATAAGGTCCGCAAACCAAATATCTACTTCCAACGAGTTAAAATATAGTTGCTTGAAATAACATGAACTGAATAAATACGAACTCGTTTATGCGAATATTCTTATTTATTAAGTACTTAATATGCTTATTTATAAGGTAGGTATGAAATTATAAACGGTTATTAACCACGAATGTACCTACCTATTGTAAGTTCGCGTGATCCTTACCATTTCGGGCAAATTCGCTGTCCTTGTTCACTAGTCTTCTACGATTCTGCTGTTTAATATACTCTGTGGTTAGGTATAGGTAGCCTTAGTAGTTATAGGTCAATTGTTATTTGCTGATAAAAAGCAAAGTTATTAAAAATCTTATCAAGAATTTAATCTTATAATATGGCATCTTTCTCCATCTTGTGCTAAGTATATGACTTGGACTGATTATATACAGGTCTTATCAGTAATCCCCTTGATGTCGTCAACCCATCAGGTTATAAATAAATAAATAATGCTGGACATTTCAAACAGCGCTATCTAGCCCCAAAACTAAGCAAAGCTTTTACAATGGGAACCAGATAACTGATAGAATACTTATATTATTTATTCTGTCTACATTTTATAAATTGTCGCAAATGTAGTAAAAGTTGATGTTTTCTTCGAAAGAATGACCATACTATCTGTGTTAAATTCTATGTTGGACACATTACGGTCTTTCCGGGTACACCACCTCGCATCTTTCTCCCACGCTTTAAGTGTGAGCAAGACAAAATCATATATCGTACGGTTTCATACGAGTGTGGTGTCATCCTACATCAAGCAAAGAAATGGCGAAATAATGTAGAAATTGAACTCAATGATATAGTTTGTAAGTACTGTTTGTTCGACATACCTGTAATAACTGTATTTTGAATTTCTTCTTGACACTAGAATTTTATGTTTTTGTCTGTTCTTCCCACAATTTTTAATATATAATCTGTACAGACCACGCACTTTTCTTATTCTGTCACCAGCTTGAGTATTTTGAAATTACAAGGGTGCCAAGGGCAACAATTATTTAGTTTCATCAACACAGTAAACCTACGAGTCATTAAGGTTCTGGATACTAAAAACTACGAGTAGGTTAATCGGGTCATATGACAATGACAAAGACAGAAGTCAGAAGACATAAAGTCAGAATGAATAATAAAACAAAGTCAAAAATTTCAAAAAGTGTAAGTTTACCAACCTAAAGTGAAAATCGATAACTGTAGAATTATTTGAAGAAAAAGAAACAAGTCGATAAGAAAAAAACTATTGTACCCAACACATAACCTAAAAAATACTCAGCGATTTACCTCGAGTTGCAAAAGTTTGTAAAACCATGTCAATGTCATCCATGTTCTATAAACTGATGTTAGACAGCTCACAAATTTTGATAATTCTGCATTTAACAAAATGGCGACTTGATACATGTTACTAGATATTACATAATATTCTACGTTGTAGTAATGTGGTAATTGGTAGATGATGCCACATTTTAAACTTCCAATTTGTCTCTTTCATATTAAATCTGTGTTTTGTCTCCATCACACACATCAGCTGATGTATATTGTTAACTTATCTGTAGCAAAATAAATGTTGCCTTCTATCAATAATAATTAAATTAAACGGTTTATGGGAACTCCATCATATAAATTCTTCGTACCGATAGGGAACTTTAGTTTTTCCTTTCAATATAATTATTTTATCATCAGAGAATTCCACTGTTGACCATGATACGTTCGCGAAAATATGAAGCATTATCATGTTATTTTCACACCATTATTATTTTCAAGCTTAGGTAGTAATACTTACTACTTATTACTTATTGACCGCAGAGTAGCCAGGTTCTCAGCCATTGTGTCATGATTGTAGTAGTTAATTAAGGGCAGGTAGGCGATAAAAGTGAAAGCCTCTATTCCAAACTTTATTTTGAATGAGGTATCTTAAAGGGCGTTAAATATGTAAGCACAATCAAGCATGAAGAAGGAGAATCAGCTAATATACGCTTTTATATTTCGTACGAAAAGCGGGATATTCGGAGAGGTTATATAAAAAAAATGGTGGCAAATGGAAGTAAGACTCGTGGCATGATGTTCGTACCGTTATTTTGGCCTTACTTCTTACTGTATCGGATATCAGTATTTTCTAGAGACTTTTGATACGAATTCGCTCTTTTCTTTTCTTTTTATACCTATCCCGAATTCTCAATTTTAGACATGTTTATTTCTCTGTTTCATATAGACTCGTAGCATCCAGCATTCCATTAGCTTTAGTCGTATCATTACAAAAGTCTTTCAAAACTGAACCTTCTATTAAGTATAGTAAAACTTCTTGTTTCATTGCGATTCAATTTTGATCTTAGACTGAACTTTAGATTCGTAAATATTTAGTGATTATGTTTTTTCAACGTGAACAAATAATTTTCCATATTTTCGATTATTTTAGCAAAGATTGGTAGGTATTTTATTTTTCAGTGATAAACAGGCAGACTGACTTCGAATCTTTGTCTAGCTCTAGCTACACATGACACGGCAAAACATACCTGCACACCTAACTCTTTGAAATTATACTTTTTCCTCAGTTTATGTGAAACGTATTTTAAGAAGAAAAACAAATGTGAGAGAGGGGTAATTCTAAAGAAAAACGCAAAAAGCTTGTACAAGACCAAAGGAGTTTTATAAAAAATGCATTGTAAGGCAAATAAAGTGTTGCTAATGTTGATATGCATACTGCGGAAGATTCAGCTTAATTATTTAGTCGCTTTGTTTACGTCAGACAGAATACGTACATAATTAATAAGTATATAGCTTGTTTAAATTTGACCATATGGTGATTTTCTTTAGAAATGTTCTTAAGGTTTTGTTAAATTGAGCAGTAACGAGAATCTATGAAATACCAATATGTCCTAATTCCACAATAAAATGACTAATGGGCATAAAGTTAAGCAGAAATCATTGGTAATTGGCTATGCGTAGTGCTAAGTGAAGTGCTAACTAAGGTATAATGATATCTCTCAGTATGAACTCAAACAGGAAAATAATAAAAACGAGGTCGTGTTATCATTATAACTACTGCTTCTCTATGCGACGAAAGTGGCGCCAAACGAATTAACTTAGTAAATTCTGATATTATATTAAATGCTGGCTTAAAAAAAGATGAGAAACCTAAACTAAATCCACTAAAAGCTTTCTACGTCATATATGTAATCTACACTTAGTAGATTTTAAATGTCTACAATTTATTGCTCTGGTTTACGGACCTACCTTTTGTCAAAACTGTTAACAAATTCACTCAGTAGGGACACCTACTTACTTTGAAAAACTTAGAAGTTTCATCCATATTACCCTCAGTGTTATCTTTATCAGTATTATTTTAATTTTTGTAAATTAAATATGGCTCTAATTAATTGTTGTTGTCATATACATATATTTCGGGTAGAAACGTGCAAGAAACATGATATTACTAGCCACGCTTCGATATCTTTGATGTCAAAGTCAAAACTGACGAAAAATGTCGCCAGCGGTGGTGTTCTTCAAACACATCAGTTGACTTGTGCGAGACAGAGAAAAGAAAGTGCAGGTAGGCAAGCAAGCAGGATTTATTAGGTCGTAACCGGTGGGGTCGGCAGCACCCGGCATCGTCGCGCGCTCGCCACGAAAAATACAAGTATTTCGAACGCGAACTTTGAATTTAGGATTAGAGTTACTAATTTAATTGTAATTACATTTTGTTTTGGGGTATTGGGAATAATTTGTTCTAGGAATTAAAATTTAAATGGTAGTCGTTGATTCGTTTTTAAGGCTTTATAATTTTTAACCTTGTAAGTAAGTAATATTTATTTTTGATGTTCGGGTTTTTATTCTATGATAATTTAGCGTTACTAATCTGATCTTAAGCCCGTGTTTTACTTAAATGATGGAACTCTTAAGAATTCGCATATTCTAGAATCTAGATTCGTTGTTGAGACAGCTTCGTTTTGCGTTGTAACATTTGATATCTATAGTTTGAGCTCAACAAATACATTTGTTCTACACCACTGACTATTCAATATCTGATTTACAAAATGGCGGTCAATTTCAAGTCATAACAACGATGTTCAACCATTATTGCCATTACTAAGTATTAAAATACAAGCTCTGGATTCAAACCCGGCAAGCGGCTATTTTGGAACAAAAACACGTACCCTGTAACGTCTTTTCGATAATAAGACTGTAAAGGAACGTGTTCTATTCTAAGTCCAGTTTTCATCAGTTACTGGTTGCTACCAACTATTTAAGATTGGAAATATAACAAGTCCATAAGTTCAGCGCTACATATTTCATACTCGACTTGCGTTTCCAAGAAAGAGAATCGCAGACTTTTTACCGTACACTTTATGCGATAGAAATTCTTGTCTATTGAGCTGCCGTAAACTCTATAGAATTCCCTGACAAGCGCACTAATTTTACTTAGACTTTCCTTAGTTTTACAACAGGTTGTTCAGCAGGATGTAACATAACATAACCAATTGTAAAGGTCGAGAAGACATTGTTAACCTCGAGTGCCCTCATGTCCTACATGTACTTGTTATACCGAACCGAAGGATGGTTTTCCACTCGGGAAGAAGTTATAGGCAGCTCACTCTTTGATTATAATTCCTTTGTGTGAGTTTTCCACCGCTTCACGAACGATGTTTGTGTTTTATATTGTTGTTATTGTACGAGTAGGTATCTTCAATGGCCTTCATAGATGGTTTTGAACGATTTGATGTTGCGCATAATCTCGTATAGTCACGGCAAGATTTGCAAGCTTTTGTCACTGTCCTGAAGTAAACAAATTAAGCGATCGAGTCATGAACCAGCAGGCTATAGCGTCTAAAATGACGGTTCATGCTACGTCATCCGTTTCCTCTCCGCGCGTACGTAGCCGTACATGACGCAATTGGCTTTTTCAATGTCTTATCTACCGTGAGGTATGTTGTCATTCGTCGAGTGAACGCGAAGTTGCGCG
The DNA here is from genome assembly GCA_963924445.1 of Philereme transversata. NCBI lineage: Eukaryota > Metazoa > Arthropoda > Insecta > Lepidoptera > Geometridae > Philereme > Philereme transversata. Next base: position 7,174,617 of record OZ004341.1, on the reverse strand, counting down.
CACGCCGCTCTCGGACCGATTTATTTTTGTTTCACTTCAGTCTTTTTACTTTTTATACTGGCCGAGGACAAAGTGACGAATTGCGCGCTTGTATTGTGCCAGTGTTTTGAACTTGTGACATTGTTACAACTGATTTCAGCTGTGTAGGATTTCAGTGAATCACCGATAATGCTTATGTCAGGATTCTTCATCTTATCCTCGGATTTACCTCTTAGGTGGGTGTTTATAATTTTTTGTAGAGCTTTGTGCTTTTTCGGTTTGCGCTTAAACCTGTTGACAAATCTGTCGTTTGGAGAGATTGCAAATGGAGAGCGGATTATACTCGTGAACCTGATCGGCCGCTCGGCGCGTGCATTGTTCTGCGGTTGACCTACTACTCGTCGTTATTCATTATTTAGGCCTATATTATTTTAATCGCATTCTGGTTTTTTACTCTTAAAGCTATTTGCTGTTTTCTGTCATAAATAAACAACATATAATATCTACCCAATAGTGTAGAATTCATATTTTTATTATTATGAATTTTCACTTTTTCCGATTTTTATCTATCTAGACTTAAAAAATAACTTATACTTAAGTGTTTTAATTAGTGCCTTACGATTTAGGAACGCTATAATAGACGCTAATCTGTGATGTGTGTTGTTGCAGAATGACGCCGCAAGAGGAGCGCGAGGGCGCGCGCGGGGCGGAGCTCGCCGACGCCTTCGAGGACGACATGTTCGGGCCTCCCCGCACCGAGCCCGCTGCACGGCCTAAGCTCTCGATGATCTCCGCGCGGCTTCGCGCGAACGAGGAACGTAAGCGCGTCATCGAGATCTGCTCGCAGAAGCTCGAGAATATTGAGGACCCTGCTCGTGATCTGCGCAGATCCGTCTGCATCAACAACACGTACTGCAGACTGAGCGAGGAAGCGCGTAAGGAGAAGGAGGCGAGACGGCGGCGAGCTCGCGAAGAGTGTGATGACTCCTCATGGGTGGGGAAGAAAGCCAGACGGGCCGTGGAAGACGAATGCCTGGCACTACTGGACGCTATCCCCGAGTTGGGCGACGCAAACCTCGGCTGCGCGCAGCTCGCCCGACAGCAAATGCCGCGCCAAGACGCCCTCCTGCCCGCCGGCCTGCTGACGGTCCTCGACTCATGACCGCGCCACCCAACGCCCCTCAATACTCCCCTGTGATGCGAGCGCGCCGAGGACGCCGCCGACGCCGCCGGCCCGGGCCCGGGACGCGATCAGGCCCTTGACGACGACGACGACTCGGAGATCACCGGACTGTTATTCCGCACAGTCCGCCTTTAGCGAATTATCTTGAGACCAAGTTGAGACTCTTAAGTATAGTACTTACTTTGTTAGCGTGTTTTTATTATTTTAGTGAAAGTTGCTCATGCGCCGCCGACGGGCGCGGTCCAATTAGTGTTCAACGATTATTGTTATCGAACTGAGGACACTGTGTTGAGCCGGTGACGCGGCGTAATGTGACGTTGTTCCAGAGTTAATTGTGAGAAGTTCTATCATTATTAGAGAAATAGTTTTAAGATAGCTATTATGTTTTACATTTTATTCTATTGTTAAATGAGTAGTTTGTAAGAGATACTTAGTGCAAAACGACTGGGAACGGTTGCAAAGATTGAAAGCAATAACTTCAACGTTTATTAATTCTAAGCGATATTTGTATGCTTTGAGCAGCTTGAGATTAGGTTGACTTTTGAAAGTAAGTCAATACGGTCAGCGGTGAGTCGAGCACATCATGAATCATCGTAATTTTCCTTTAGTATTAGTACAAAATGAACAAAGGAACATATCGTGATGTGTTCTCCATCGACTGCTCTTAGGATTTTGTTTCCTTATCAATACTCGCGTGTGTCAGCAGACTATGGCCAACATTTGGTACCAACCAGCCAATGTTTGACCACGCTGCATTTTACAAACAAGTCTGAGTTACTCCGAGTGAGTTTGTTGTATATTGTCGCTTAAGGATATATTTAAATCAATTTATTTCTTGTTTATTTTTAGTTCATAATGTTACCTTAGTGCTTATCGTCACCAGTTTACGCTTTGTTACCATAACTTTATTTTATTCGGTCCTGAGTGTTGCTAGCTGTAACATTACTATTTATTTAAGAAAGTCATCTTTTGTTTACTTAAGTATGTTTTATTGTAGTAAAATGTAGATTGCGTGAAGCACTGCATACTTAGGTACCAAACGGTTGTGCAATTACGATGCAATCAATCGATTGTGCAATTTTCTCGACGAACGTTGAAGTTCTTTTACTTTTGAAATCTTAATTGTCGCGAAATATATCGGTGGTAGCCCGTTTCGCCCCCTCTGAATAGTAAATAAGTACCTGGAGCGTGCGGGGGTTACTCCCGGGCCGGGAGAGGCGATAGGGGGGGAGGGGTGGGGCTGTAGGGGTGGCGGGTGTGAGTCTCGGCACCGATTCCCAGCACTACTGTGATATTAGCCTAGCCTGTGTGTCGTATTTGTGCTAGTTTTCCCCAGGTTTGGATATCGTGCTTGTAAAAATTAAGCTTAAAATCCCTTTCTAATATTGATCATTTTATACGGAATAACCGGATATTTACCCGACTTTACATCACCTTTAGAAATTTTGTGAAAGTAGATGATTTTTGTTCCGTTGTTGTAGCATTTTTTAAAGTTGATAAATACATTTTAATACATTTATTTAAGCGCTTTTGTATCCTGATGCCCTTATTAGGGAATAGTGTAACTTTGTAATTGGATAAATTCAAATGTAAATAACAAATTTATTCATAAACGCACATTTATGGTTATAGTTAAGTAAAATTTCAGTCCTACATTCTATAAGCCACGTTAGATGACTAGCAATTTAATCTCAGTTAGCATATTAAAAGATAATTTGTACCTCCAAAAATTGTAAGTCGTTTTGACAAGACGTGGCTTCCAGAATATATAGGTCTTTGTGAGATTGTTAGTGAATAAATCATTGAAACCGAGCCTCTGGTTTTAATCGTGGAGACGTGTGCAAGACGTTAACCAAACACAAAAAGAACAGGATATTGAAGACTATCAGATTATTGAATCAAACACGCGTCTCGCTCGCGCGCAGAACAAACAAGCAGGACGAAATGAACAACGTAAATTATGTATTTTGCGACCGATACTCGCACTAAAAATAAATATATCTCTTCCACTTACAGCGTAACTTGTTCCGGTATATTGTGAATAAGCTAAACATGAAAAGTATTTAGTTCGGGCAATCATTTTGCAGTTTTAAATTGTTCACTTTTTGCGTGATACTGATAAGAAAATAGGTCATTCTTCAGATAAAACAAATTGTGCACTTGTGATCGACAAAGAAACTATTTTTTTTGTTATTAAAAAGTACTATAAAGTTATAATAGGTGATTATTCAGCTCGACAGTTGGCCAGAGCCGTGCGCGCTCCGGCGCCGACGACAGGTGGACGATACAAAACTTACTATTAATCTAAAAACTTACATTATATCGGTTCAATATACTCAAAACAAACAGTTCAAATTCTTTTTGCTGGATACAAGTGTACATACTGATATGACTTACCCAGTTAGTTTTATCATCTGGTTTTCCTCTAATACCTTGTAAAATATGTAAAATTTGGGAATCCCGTAAAAAATTAATGATTTACAGTAATATTTTTTTCATTTGAGTCTAATGAGTTGAGGTCAATTACAATTGTGTAAGTAGGTATCGTTAAATCGCACAAAATCAAACGTTGTATCGAAGCAAACCATCGTGTAGTTACTTACTCTTTTGGTAAAATTAGGTTTCAGAAATTAGTATTTATATTATTTAGATGCCGCAAGTGGCTTATAAAAATTAATCCTCTTGGAAAACATGCCCTCTAAGCTCTTTGGCCAACAATCCCCCAGTTCATAAGCATACTATCACGAGCAGAGGCAAGGTTTGTTTGAAATTGTAAGCTAAGGAAGTTTTGTACATGTTATCATAATTTTATTATTGTGATTAGCTGCTATTTTATAAATGTTTCCTGTCTAGCTAAGAGAATCATTAAATAAATATTAAATTGAATCATTTGTAAGCTTCATTTACCTCCCATATATCTACGAGATACCACAAAACTAGAGAAATTAACAACGAGCAGATTAAAATAACAAATTATAACATACAGGTATACAGTGTTAACATTCGTCCGAAAGGGATAACTTACAGTTCTGCGCAGATCAGTAAAAAGTAGGCTGTGACCTATCTATATACCAAAGTTCAGCGAAATCGGTCCAGCCGTTTAGTCATGAAAACGTAACAAACAGACAGAGATACTTTCGAATTTATATTATTAAAGTTTCCGCAGCGCATGCGATGAAAGACATTTTATGGCAATTTTTTTTACACCTTGGGTTACATTAATGAAGTTTTAGTAGGGATCCCTATTTTTTTCTAGTAATAAATATAGCCTATGGTTACTCAGGGATAATGTTACATTCTAATGGTGAAAGAATTTTTGAAATCGGACCATTAGGTAGTTTTTGAGTTTATTCGTTACAAACATACAAAAATACAAATCTTTCCTCGTTTTAATATTATTATTCGTGTAGATTAACGTTTAGTATTTAAGAAAAAATAAAGAGGTTTACAGCAAAACCCACACATCCTGGACTTCTAGAGTGCAGTTAATAATAGAAAGTTTGTAAAGATGTCTGTACGAGTATTACTAGAAGGTTACTTTAGCGAATGCTGTAAACTTTACAGCATATACTCGTATCTGAATACGCCTTTAGTTTCGCATCACGATTTCGTCTTAAATATCCCCTAGCGTGATATTAGATGAGTGACAAACATTCTCATTTAAATAATACCTAAAGAATTCTCTAGAAGGTATTGAAAGTCAAAAGCCTACGCCGCCATCCCCAAGGCGTTGGGTTGGAAAGTGGACACCTCCTTAGGGAACCTCATTGATTTTACAATGTTATGAGGCGGATTACAATTTTACGATGTAAAGTGAGATAGTCTCTAAATCTTTTTCAAGATGTTAATAATAGTTATGCAGTTTTACAATCTATATATTACTAGCTGACCCGCCCGCGGCTTCGTGCGCATGGTTTGTCCATAAAAACATTACCTTCCTTCTGCGCAGTCGAGTAAAATGTCGAGCCTATGTTTTAATCCAAATCATAATCTATCTATATACCAAATTTCATAGAAATCAGTCCGTCCGTTCTTGAGTTATAAATAGTGTAACTAACCCGACTTTGTATAAATACGAAGAAAAAACTTTTTAACTTTTTAAAGCTTATTGCGCACACAGAGGAGTAGGACATTTGGCATTCTTAAAGTTTATATGGAAAAGAAAGGGTGGAATGCCAAAATTAATAAAAAAATAATAATTACGCGCACACAGAGGAGTAGGAGATTTGGCATTCTTAAAGTTTATATGGAAAAGAAAGGGTGGAATGCCAAAATTAATAAAAAAATAATAATTACGGTCTAATTTCGACCACTGTGTGCTGGCAACTTGTATTGATAGATAGATAACTCTATTAATACAGGGTGTGGTGTAATGAGTGGATAATAGGGTACCTGCGGGTAGGGGCCATTGTGGCGGTTCAGAAAAATATTTGTTATGCTCAGTAAAAGTGCCTCGGTTGTCGAGATATTCGACATTTTCGAAATTTAAGAAATATTTCACCCTTCGTCACTATTTTTGGCGCCAAGACTGCAAATGAAATTTTTTTTTTCTATCTGTTTTTTGGATAGTATTCTTGGATAGATGTGCTATCGAATGGAAACTATTATTTTTATAACACAAGCACAGTTATGTTTTTAAAATAAGATTTCACTAAAATTTTACTTGCTTTCGTTTGTTTTCCTGACCTTTACCCTTCTGTGGTGTAAAAAAAATGTATGGTCACTTCAATGCCAAATTTAAAAAAAATTAGCCTATTTCATCGAGATTCCGAAATGGTATATTACATATCATTGTCACAACTTGATTCAAAATTAATTCCTACCAAACTTATCAAGGCGTAATTTAAAGAAATATTTTTAACTATTATTAGCAATAATTGTCTACTGTTCGCAGAACTACTAGTAATTCTTGGAACAGATTGGTTCCCGGCCCAGCGGCAATCGACACTATGTCTATCTTGCTCTTTCATGCTATGAGTGAAAGAGAACTATCGTTTCGCGTAACGCATTTTTATGATTTTCGAGTCAGTGTGCTATCATACTACTCCCGTACAACAACGTGTTATCCTGTTTTGGATTGATACTCGTCGATTTTGTGCAGTGATTTCGGACTTTGTTTTGCCTAGCGATTTGGACGTCTTAATTTTGTGAACCTAACGATTTTGTGCTGTGATCTCGGACTTGATTTGCTTTGTAACTTGGATTTTTTGGTATTGCATATTGATTGCAATGCCTCAGCTATACACTGCGTCTGAATATGCGCAAATGCATTTAATCTACGGCGAGTGTGGTGGTAACGCCAATCGAGCAGCAGCACTGTATCGGGAAAGATTTCCCAATGCACGCCATCCCGATTATCGTGTGTTTATTCGCGTACACAATGCTTACATGGAAGGTCGAATTCCTGGAAGTGGCATCGGTGGCACGAGTTCTGGGAGACCACAAGTACATAATGAAGAGGATGTACTTGATGAAATTGCTGCTGATCCGACCACATCTGTGCGCGTAATAGCCTCTAATACTGGCATGTCAGCAAGAACAGTGCACCGAATTTTAATAAGAGAAAAATGACATCCTTTTCACTACCAGCGCGTGCAATGTTTGCAGCCAAGAGATTACCCTGCACGAGTTGCATTTTGCCAAACAATGCTGAGAAAAATTAACGCTGATCCCGATTTCTTCGATTAAATTTTGTGGAGCGACGAATCCACGTGCAAAAAAGATGGGTGTTTTAATATGCACAAACTGCACAGTTGGCAGCGTACAAACCCTCATTTGGCCAGAGAAGACAGGTCCCAGTACAAGTTCAAAATTAATTTATGGACTGGAATTCTAAATGGCAAAATCATCGGACCATTCGAATTGTCTGGACATTGACTGCAGAAACGTATTTACATTTTTTACGGCACGAACTTCCACTTTTATTAGAAGATGTTTCATTAGAAGATAGAAGAAGAATGTGGCTGCAGCACGATGATTGCCCCGCTCATTACGCTCGAAATGTTCGACAATACCTCGATGAAACATATCGTCGATGATGGATCGGTCGTTTGGGGACAATTTTGTGGCCACCTCGTTCACCAGACCTCAACCCATTGGACTTTTTTTACTGGGGATGCCTTAAAGAAAAGGTTTATAAAGACCCAATCAATACAGTGGACCAGCTACGGGAGCGTGTGCGATTAGCTGCTCAGAAAATCACAGAGCAAAGAATTGCGAACAGGATTAAAAGATCTTTTATCAAAAGGTGCAAAGCATGCATCAGAGCACGTGGTGGCCTTTTTGAACACTTTTTGTAATAGTAAATTTAATAAATGAAATGCATTTAAAATATATTGTTTCGTTTTATTTCATTACCGGATTTTAAACTAACGTTTTTAGGTGATTTTAAGTAATGAAGTAAATTTTAGTACTATTTGTAATTTTATAATAATTAGCTCTACCCATTTTAATAGGAATTACTTTTGAATTAACTTGTGGAAATACCATGTAATATACCATTTCGGAATCTCGACAAATAGGCTATTTTTTTTAAAATTTGGCATTCAAGTGACCATACATTTTTTTTACACCACAGAAGGGTAAAGGTCAGGAAAACAAACGAAAGCAAGTAAAATATTAGTGAAATCTTATTTTAAAAACATAACTGTGCTTGTGTTATAAAAATAATAGTTTCCATTCGATAGCACATCTATCCAAGAATACTATCCAAAAAACAGATAGAAAAAAAATTTCATTTGCAGTCTTGGCGCCAAAAATAGTGACGAAGGGTGAAATATTTCTTAAATTTCGAAGATGTCGAATATCTCGAAAACCGAGGCACTTTTACTGAGCATAACAAATATTTTTCTGAACCGCCACAATGGCCCCTACCCGCAGGTACCCTATTATCCACTCATTACGCCACACCCTGTATATACACTATACTAAAATTTAACAATTAGATAATATTAACTCAAATAACCAGCCGAAATACAAGTGGCGGTCTTATCACCTTAGGTTGAACTTAGAAGATGTCGTCAACCTAAATGCAATTTGAAAGATGTGTGTGGTAAATCGATAACTCAAAAATTGTCATCAATGTACACAGATATGAAATAAAATCTTAAAAGTAAGCGTATGCATATACATGACAAAAATGGCAATGTATGAAGAAACTTTTTCACATAAGGATTTACATAGTTCACTTACATGAGATTATATAACAAAAGTGGAATAATTGTTTTGTAACGAAACATTTATTAGAAACATTATGAAATAAAATAATTAACCTTAATAACAAACAACATAAATTATGTAGTAGGTACCGGATTAACAATATTGATATAATTAGCCTATAGTGTTACAATCCCAAATACCTATATGTTTTGAAAATATATCGATATCGATAATCGCAATTTCACATTAACGTAATCACTAGTCCCATATGTGAAAAAGCAAATAACTAAATCGATAGACTGTAGATGCATACTCCAAAGTCAAATATCTCATTTAGATACGTTTAAGATCGAAGTCGAAGATTACGGTAATCAAATTACGCAAACGTAATTTTTTTTCGCACCACCACCGCACCGGCTCGACAATGTAAAATTATATGTCATGTAAACCTCACCGAAAGCATGTGATTAAATTCCTACGGCTGAGCCGGGAGTAAAATTGTACTGAATTTCATTATGCCCTTGCGTGCATAGTGTGATTTGAATTTGTAACCTCCTGTGTATTAAAATTTAACCCAAAGAGACCCACAGAATAAGAACTTATTCGTAAATCGAACTAACCTCTGCATAGAATGCACCAACCTAGATTTGGTTTTTATTGTCTCGCAGAAAGTGTGAAAAGTAGAGTATTCTTCTCGTGGATAAAACTGTCTGCATCTTGGGCGTGCTTATATCCCTCTGCACTCAGGATTCTAGTAACTCGCTCGCTCCGCTCGTCTCCGCTGAGTTGACTCTTGAATCACTATTTGTGCTAAAAACGGGATATTTACCGTGATTTGTGAGTTCTTGATTAAATATCCCATTTTTAATACAAACAGTGTTCATAACCATGATAGTTTCAAAAGTTATAACTCTAGAATCTTTCGTTACGTTTGGGATTCAATATAGCGCCCGTGACACAAGACACTGTTGTATCCCCTCGTTTAATAATCTACAATTGTGAGCTCGCATAGGAGCGCTGCAAGTAAATGTATGAAAGAAAACGAAAACCATTGACGTTTTATTATTTAACAACTCGTACTAAAAACTTACTAACTGCCATTCTCAATCTAATGATAGGTCCAAATAACAGTTAATTTAAGGCTCAAGCACCATGTAGAATGGGATATAGTGAAACATTTTCAAAGAAAACATATTTTATCAATCCATACAATTGTCTTGTGCATAAAATGGAGGACTTACATTTGGAGGAGGGCTAGGAATTACTGCGCACGACGAAATAATCCACAGAGTAAATATGTTTTCAAATTCGTTACTATATGAATGAGACAAAAGCAATGTACATTAATGATGCTTATTGACCAGTGGAAAACAACAATAGGGGGAAATAGTATCTCGTGTCTGAACCCTAGACATAAGTTACTAATGTAAGTTTATTCGTAAATTGGCAATCACATCTCGTTCGTTAAATTCATACTAATATTATAAATTCGAAAGTAACTGTGTTTCTCCGTCTGTTTGTTACGTTTTAACGTCTAGACTAATTTCGTTAAAATTTGGTTAGATTAAGTATATTTATCAAAATAAAAAAAAAAATTATTGTATAGTTAGATTATAATCGGGATATATAGGCTACTTTTTATTGATAAAATATGCGTGCGAATCCACGGGTGGAAGCTAGTAATGTATATGAATAAGTTCTTTAACAAAAACACAGTATTGTTACGACGCAATAGAGTAATGAAATCGCACGAGTATCTTCCGATGCGATTGGTGAGGGCCACCCACGGTTTTCAAAAAGTATGGCGGCGAGGCCAAGGTACCAATTATGAACACGAATTGAATTTCTACCATCTCAATTTCATTTTAGTATTAGGTTCTTTATCATGTAGATTTTAGATATTTTATGCTCAGGGCTATATTTTGCCTAAGATATCGATGCTAAATACTTAGGTACTGAATACTGTTCTGATCAGATAAAAATAAGTAGTGGTTCGCCCCGAACTGAGATCTCGTGAGTCCTATAAAAACAAAAAAAAATATTTGTAATCTTTGACTAAATTAATTAATAGTACTTAATAGTGCCACGAAATGAATAACCGTTTACTTGACCTACAATTTCATTCAAATTAAAGGTAACGGGAGTTCATGTTATGTAGTTACTTTTTTTAGGGGTAGACATTGCAGTTATTCTGGATTTCAGAATTTTCTCTATATTTGTGTTACTAAAGCTACACGCATACTAAATTTCAGCATTGTGGGGTCACTGGTGTATCCTATGAATTTCATAAAAGTTCAGTATTTATTATTATTAGAACAAGAAAACTACAAGGATTAAACTAAACATAAAACGGGGTGTAAATGTACTAATGAAGACCTTTCATTAGACGTCCCATTTGACGTAATAGTATAATTTAGATTTTTAACCCCTCTTGAACTCCCCAACATTTTTAGCTCATTTAGCCACACCAGGATTGTGCCGACACTACCGTACCTATCTATATATATACAATTTCACGATGATTGGATTAACGCTTTGAAAGTTATCATCGGACAAACAAACATACATACATACAACGCCGATTTGGCAAAGTTGATTCGGAGATCTCGCTTCGCTCGATCATTTAATTTGGTATATAAGTAGATAGTAATAGCACAATCCTGGTGTGACTGAATGAGCTTAAAATTTGTAGGGGTTGTTGAGATATTGGGGTTCAAGAGGGGTAAAAAAAATCAAAATGAGACTATTAGGTCAAATGGGAAGTTTAATTAAAGGTATTCATTAGTAAATTTCGACCTCATTTTTATTTTTAATCTATGTAATTTTTGAGTTATTAGTGATGATAAAAACTGAACTTTGACGAAATTCACAGAGTACACCAGTGACCCCACAGTGCTGAAATTTAGTATGCATGTAGCTTTAGTGACACAAATATAGGGAAAAGTCTGAAATCTAGAATAACTGCAGTTTCTACCCCAAAAAAGCATATCTAATTTACATGAACTCCCGTTACCTGTAATTTGAATGAAATTGTAGGTCAAGAGCGTTGGTTATGCATTTCGTGTCACGATTTTGATAGTCAAAGATTACAAATATTTTTTTTTTGTTTTATGAGAGACTCACGAGATCTCAGTTCGGGGTGAACCACTAGTTATATGATTTTAAATTCCAAAATTAATACCAGTAAAGACCAAAGTTTAATATTTCATTAAAAGCATGAAAATTTACCAAGTAAAGGAGCCGATTCAAAACTCGTGCTTATTTGTAGGGCTTCACAAGCAAAGAAAATGAAGGAAGGCTAAACGAGAGTGGAAAATAAGGTCTTTTCCGTAATTTTTACGGCACAAGACCACTTTCTCGGTTGATTTCACAGTCACTTGCATAAGAAACCGGTCCTCGTAATTTTGTTATAATTCCTCACTTGGATGGCAATCTGAACTAGTTGTATGGAGACGGCTTACACTCTATTGTCGCAATGGGCTATGCTACGATCTCAATGCTTTGTTTCCACTTGCGGTTTTTGCTCCTATGCCTTTATTATATTAAAATATTATGATGCTTTAAATTTATGATCGTTAAAAAGAGAATTCGGTTACTAAAATGGTTTTTATTTATAAAATTATCAAAATAATGAAATGACTAAAGTATTATCAGGTTCTTGCTGACCCTTCGCTTCGCACGCGTGGTTTGTCAATAAAAACATTAACCTCCTTCTGCGTAGTCGGGTAAAAAGTAGTCTATATCCCAATCCCGGTCATAATCTATCTATATACCAAATTTCATTTATATTATATTATTAGTATAGATGGATTTATTGCAAACAAATTAATTAACAAAAGCGGGATTCATGTTACCATGTGTTACCAAGGTGAGTAAATACTACTGAATTCTGGTGGCGTAAAATATTATCAAATTAGTAATTATCATTAGCCCCAAAACAGCAAATGTGTTATCCAATACATTTATGGGAATTTATCAACAATATATCAAACAAGTGATTGGAACCGCCACTATTTCTGCGTATACCCCATAATCTTCGGATCGTCGTAAGGGTGGCAGCCCCTTTGCACTATGCATTGTACTTAACATAGGGTAACTTTTATGACCGTCCATTATACACAGACCTGTGACAAATCATTGAAAAACGTCGCTCAGTTCCTGGAACAATGGAAGAGGGAAGCGGGAGGAGGCTCTACGTAAACTGGCCAGGATGAGTATTGAAGCTGTATGTGATTTAATGGATGGAAAATAAATTGATTTCGCAAATGGCCGAGCATTTTTGTCGGTGACTAATTAGATGATACGTTTAAGCCAATCGTAGATGTTTAAAAATAGTTTAACTGGAAACCGAAGACGCGATTTACTTAAAATAATTGAAATATTATATCTGTCTGGTATAGACAAACTGACATGACTGAAATGACTCTGGTGAATAATAAATTGAGTGTTTAATAAATAAAAAAGAGAGGTATACAACATTAAGGTTTATTAACAAACCAATATATCAAATAATATGTCAATCTTTTTTGTCAAATACACGGTGTTTCTTAAATCACTGTTTTCCCAGAACAAACGTTGTTCAGACCATGGTTTACTACCGGTTTATAGCAATAAATACGTTATTAAAAAAAAAAAATCTAGGTGTTTTCAAATAAGTCTTAAGTTGCTCAAACTTTAACCATGACATAGCACACAGCAACATAGTAAATAGCGACGTACACGCACACCACTAACTCAAATCGGCTCCGGACAGCGGGGCACTGACACCATTGTTACCAACCACCATTGTACTTGTTGCTTTGTTTTTTTGTTTGTTTCTTGTGTGGTGTACAATAAAGTATTTTCATTCATTCATTAATTCAAATTTTGTGAATGCTAAAAACCTAGTTAGGTGTAGTGTAGGTGGTCCCGTCCGGCTTGACGATTTTTGAGATGGTTTTAAAAATCTTAGGTAGGTAGGTACACACCACACATACCATTTAATTAATCGGCACGTGCTCCGTAGAGTTTTTAAGTTTATCACGGCACTTAACAAAAATCACATAACACGGTAAGCAGGTAGGTAGGTACCTACTTAAACACTTTTTAGTCTGTTTTTGAAGTCAGAATAGAAAAATCACATAGGAATCACGTAGGTACGTAGGTAACAATCACTTAAGTTAAAAATCACGGAGGAACAGTTGCCCCACAAGAAGAAGTCGCGTGGAGTCAGGGCTGACGAGCGAGGCGGCCAGGCCACTGGGCCGCCGCAGCCTATCCACGAATCGAAGCGCCTATTTAGGTAGTCGCGCACGGCGCGTGCGTAGTGTGCTGGGGCTCCGTCCTGCTGGAACACCATGTCCCGCTACACGCGCAACGGGAATTCCTCCAGTCGATCCTCTACCCCCCCCTCAGGAACTCTAAGTAGTTCTCTCCGTTCAGCCGGTCGGGCAGGAACAGAGGACCAATAATCCTGTCTCCGATGACAGCGGCCCAAACGTTTATGGACCAACGGTGCTGGAATCTGGACTGGCGGAACGCGTGCGGATTCGTGCGGCACCAACACACAAAATCATGCTGTGTAACTCGACATTCTCGCTTGGATCGGACTCGGAAGGAACCGGAACTCTAAATTAATGAAGTTATCAAAGCCAACGCGAACAAGTGACTGAAGTGAAATTCAAAAAACAAATTAACCGTTTCCGTGCGGAGGTCTTTTTAGCAATCTTACCTTTACCTGGCGTCCAATAAACCCGTTAGGTCTTTGGGGCATCAAGCGCCAGAGCCACAATAATCAACCATATACGCAAGGGCATACGGAACATTGTAGGCGAAGGGCCGGCGAACAGAGCAAAAAATGGGTAAAACCCATTGTTCGGGATAAAACCCATAATTGAAATTGCCGTCATATTTTAGGGTTCATTTTTGATGTGATGTGATGAAAATTAAAAACCATCATTAGTCCGGTCAATTTAGACATGCAAGGGTACAAAAATTCGCATAGAGCTAAAAATTGGTATGAATGTTCGGAACACCATATGAATGCTAAAAAGTCCCCATCGATCCCGTACCTGAATTTTTTTTTATTCAAGGTCAAAGGTCTCTAAAATTAGTTTTTCGTTTTATCTCAAAAACCGTGGCTCTTAGGAAAAAAAGACATTTTTAAAAAATAATAACATAGTAAAAAAAAGTAAAAGTAAAAATTTATTTATTGACATAATTAAGTATGACATAGTCAAATTTGAATCCATAGGCTCCCGAACTAGTTAAAAAACTGTATTTCAGGTGCCAGTGGCTTCTCCCATCATGTGTATATTTTAAATTATGTCTAGCAAAGATAGGATAGTTAAGTTTAAGCATTAATTAAAAAGAATAAATCATATGACAAAAAAAGTAAGTATTTAAAAGAAATACCTAAGCTCTCTCAAATTCAAGTCTGTTACGTAGTAGGTGCTATACTTAAATGCATGTTTTGCTTAGTAATTAGATTATAATATATATTTATATACATTGTTTACAATTATCAGGATCTATAAATATATGTATGTATTTAGTGTTTAAGTTATTCGCGTATGTAGGTAGTGTAGTGATAGGAACTTAGGAATACAACAAGAAAACATCAACAATAAAAGCCATTTAACATTGCTTCAACACCATCGTAATCAAATTCTTTGAGCCAGGTAAGTATTATTTTTTTTATTTCAACGTTACTCTTCTTCTTCACCCTGAGCACTCTATTAAGCACATTATACAGATGCGGAACAACGACATTATATTGTTTTTGTGCAAATCGGGATCTAACTATTGGAACAGGACAGCGGTCAACCCTTTTCTGTAAATCAGGTAGATAGGGAACAATTTTTCTATGGTAGCGACGTAAACCTTCATAAATAAATAATTTTCTGATGCTAAGCACACTAGTTTTCTCATAAACGTCTGTAGTAGGGTGCCTGTAGGGTAGGTATAAAAGTACCTTTAGAACGGCACGTTGTGCACGTTCAGCGGTGATGAGGTGAGATTTTGACGCTCTACCCCATGCACAAATGCAATATCTTAGGATACATTCACATAAAGCCTTATATGTTTGTATGATCTACAATAATTTTGATCGTTTTAATTTTATGATAAAACTTACCGTTTTGCTGAAAAACGCGAAAAATCAATTTTCGAGACCTTGAATAAAAAAACCAGGTATGGGATCGATGGGGACTTTTCAGCATTCTCTATGCGAACTTTTATAGCTTCACTTCAATTTTTAGGGCTAATTGGACCGGACTACTTGATGACACTCATGTTTGTAGGTAGGTTCTTACTAGTTTGGTTCTTAGTTACCTAATTAGGTAGTATATTTTGGTTGTCATGTCACTGCACCACTGGGTTTTCCTGGTCACTCATTCGTCAAACATCGTAAGAAACCACCATGACCTTGAACACGGATTTTTGGTCACAGAAACTTTTCACCACACTGGTTTTTTCACCATCAGACACGATTCACGACCCTCATACCCCGACTTGATCACTGACCTAACGCAGAGTAATCAAGAAATAACCAGTGGTAGGACGAAAGAATTCAACCTAGAGTGACCAAGAAAGAACCAATGACATTATGAATAAATGACTGAACACCACCATAAAAAAAGATAAAAACATTTTGTACGGAACCCTTTAAATATGAAAGTAACTTATTTCATAAAGATTTTGTGGGCTGAGCCTACCAGTCCAGTGAACTCAAACGATGCTTCATTTGCAGGTCAAGCTCAGAGTACAATAAACCCTAAAATCAGCTGATTTTTTGGTTGTCACCACTTGTCGTACGTTCAGTTTTCAAGCAAACTTTGCTGCACTGTACTTCAATGAAAATCATCGAATTTACAAAAGTCGTAGAACTATTGTGGTTCTCCTAAGTGTCTAGAATCGCCCCCCCCCCCTTCGTGATAACATACTAGTTCTGGGACACCCAGAATAATCCTGAAGTGAACATTCTGTGGACGGACGAGTCTACCTTTACGCGCGTAGGCATGTTTAACATTCACAATGAACATTATTGGGCGTTTAACAACCCACATCTGATTAAGAAACACTCCCACCAAATTAGATTCAGTGTAAATGTATGGGCCAGCATTATCAATGAAGTGATAATCGGGCCAGTGTTCATCGAAGGAAATTTAAATGGTGCTTCCTACTTGGACATGCTGATAACAACAATACCAGAGCTACTGGAAGGCGTTCCCCTAGCTTATTTACGTGAAACGCAACGGCGGTCATTGAAAAAAGATTGTGTTAGTAGAATACCAAAAGGTATTCTACTAACACTACTAGTGGCGATTTTTCAATGATACCATTGTCAAAGTGAAACAATAGGTTTAGTAGAATTGGGGCCCTGGTACCTACCTATTACACAATGATTTATCTTGCGCGTGCGGGGGTTAGGTATCTACACCGGGCGCCCGCTGTATCTGTGTTGCAGAGAGTTACGTTCGTTCAGACATTTTATATTCATAAAGTTTTCGTGTTTTTAAAAAACCAAACACGTATTTTTTTTTATTTGATGATATAAACCGGTAGTAAACCATGGTCTGAACAACGTTTGTTCTGGGAAAACAGTGATTTAAAAAACACCGTGTATATGAAATAATATGTATTGTGTATGAAATATTACTTCGACTTTTACTGGTATTCATTTTGGAATTTAAAATCTTATAACTAGTGGTTCGCCCCGAACTGAGATCTCGTGAGTCTCCCATAAAAACAAAAATATTTGTAATATTTGATTATCAAACTGAATAACACGAAATAATTAACCATCTCTCTTGACCTACAATTTAATTCAAATTATCGGTAACGAGAGTTCATGTTAATTGGATATTATTTTTTGGGATAGAAATTGCAGTTATTTTGGATTGCAGACTTTTCACAATATTTCTAGCAAAAAAATACTTTAGAATTTGTTTTTTTAGGTTCTAAGTATTAACACATCTGATATATAAAGATCATTGCAAACAATCTATAGATAAATATCAACTACATAATCCCTTATTTCAGCATTGCTAACAAATATTTCGTCTGCATTTCTTTTTAAGATTTTAACTCTTTCGGACTCTTTCCATCTAGGGGGGTGGGGCGTCCTACGCAGCGCTATCCAGAGTTTGGTCTTCTGTCCCAACGGCCAACAGTTCATTCAATCTATGTGCCCCAACTTAAATAAATAAATATAAATATTGCTGGGCATTTCACCCAGCGCTATCTAGCCCCAAACTAAGCAGAGCTTGTACTATGGGAACCAGATAACTGATAGAATACTTATATATATATATTTTGTAAACACGTACTTATAATATATATGGAAAAACACCCATACACGAAACAAATATCTGTAGATCATGCAAACATTTGTTCCGCGACGGGAATCGAACCCGCTACCTCCTGCGTCTCAGCCAGCTATGCGCCCACTGCGCCACGGAGGTCGTCCGTACTTCTGCCTTTAGTTTGTCTACGGATCTCCTCATTTCTGTTTTGATCTCGTAAATAAACACCAAGTCTCTCCTTACGTTGAGCAACCTCGTATGATTCGTACAAAAATAACTTATTATTATATTATTATTTGAAGCCTGTACTGTCCCACTGCAGGGCAAAGGCCTCCCTTCCTTCCTTCCACTCCACTCTATCATATGCTTATGTAGTCCAGTCTTCCATATACGAGTCGAGTTCGTCTACAAAAATAACTTATTAAAGTAATTTTGTAACCATCCACCATATCCATTGAGTGAACCAATATCATTTTTACACCATATTAATAGATGTAATTTCCAAAAAGGCCATGTAACGAGCGGACAGAATTCCTGTAATTTGTTGGCAATACCGCGGGCTTGCATATCGTCGACTAGATAATGTAATTCCAGCCTTAATTGGGAAAGGCTTTAATGACGAGGTTTATAACGACTATCCGAATACCGTTTTTTGATACCAGTGAGCGGAAAGACAAAAATTAAGCACAGGAGAGTTATAATAAATATTTTTATTATAAAATAAGCTAAGTACAGTAATCTAGTCATTTTCTTCCTCAAAACAACAAGCAGTGACGTGAACTACTATCGAAGCTAGGTCATGTTTGTTTAATTCAAATATGCACACTTTTTAAAAGACTTCACACCTGGGTTCGTACGGATTATGATTAGGGGTTCCTTACAATTTATAATTTAAGGCAGGTGTAGACTGATGCATTCACAAGTAGATACTGACTGCGGGTCGAGTGCGGGTCAGACGCTGGTTGGCTGCGGGCCGACTGCGGAAAGAGACCGCAGCCTCCCCGCTTCCGGCGTTCAGACGCACTGTACACAAAAGTTACAGTGCATTTGGTACAAACATTTGTATAAAGGGTAACAAATTCGGATGGTCTATGAATTATAAACGCATTCCTTCTATATTCAGGGCACAAAATGTTTGCTAATTATGTCGGTCTGTATATTATTATGGAAGGCATTATCATGTATGGTTAGGAATTTTGTTTATATTATTTTGTAAGATTGTGTACAGCAGGTGTATTGGTAAATCCTTATCAGTTACTATGCAACGTGCTTTGTTTAGTTATTTTACGTGTTGAGGAAAAACTGTCTTATCTAAAGGCATATTTTTTTAGATGATGATGTTCAATGTTGAAATTTTCTATAGCTAATAATACGATAACTTTCCACAGTCTCTCAGTGGGATCTTACCTACATTCTTATGAAATTAGCGAGATAATTCGAGATTTTACTTTATGAACTTGATTCATTTGGAAGTCTTAACGACTATTATATTTTATTATATTATTAACTATTATATAATATTAAATTATTGAATATTATTTATATTATATTCTAGGGAATATACCAAAAACTACAAAACATATTTTATTAACGATCTCTGTGGCGCAGTGGGCGTATAGCCGGCTGTGACGCAGGAGGTAGCGGGTTCGATTCCCGCCGCGGGACAAATGTTTGCATGATCTACAAATATTTCTTTCGGGTCTGGATGTTTTTCTATATATTATAAGTATGTATTCACAAAAAAAAAGTATATAAGTATTCTATCAGTTATCTGGTTTCCATAGTACAAGCTCTGCTTAGTTTGGGGCTAGATAGCGCTGTGTGAAATGTCCACCAATATTTATGATTTATATATATTATTATTAAGAATCAATAAAATACAATCATGTATGTTACTTATACATATATTAGTAAAACAAAATTGAAGAAACCATACGGTATATATTTTACACTAAATAGGCTTATTCTTAAGCCCAGTACAGTTTGTGCTCCCCGATCCCAAAACTATTATTCCACGCAGGTATTTACTTTATGAATTCCTAAGGATTGCAAAGACCGCTCCACTAAACGAAAATTAAGCACATGAACCAATCAGCCCACTCTCCAATCAGATCTGTGGTTTCTAAAATGATTTCGTACAATCAGCCTCTCTCAAAGGTCATCAACTTTATAAAATTCAGAGAATTATACAAAGGTTTACAAACGGTGCCAACTAGAGAATCACAAACATCTTAGAATTTAGTATTAAGCGCAATGGTAGACGACAAATGGTCGTTTAGCGTAATTAATTGCTTAAATTGTCGGTGAAACTGAGAATGTCCTCTTTTTCTACTTTAAATGTGGCCTGTGGTGTGTCGTGCCATCTATTAGAAATGTTTGGAACTAAAATTATACAAGACAGTTTGGTCTTTTTACCAAAAAACGGGTTTGAAGCCCAGTTTAACCTCAAAGTTGGTAACGTAGTTTAAGGCAAGTGGCAGAGATGTCGCTTTTGAGTATTCTGCTAAGTTTTCAGGAAAATGTAGCTTATTTTGTCATGGTTATTTTAAACTTCGCTGCCGATAGCAAAACTAAAGATAATTTAGGTAACAATAAAGTACGAACTCAGTGCTCCTATTCTGTTATGAAAAACTATTAAGATACGACTTTATAACATGGATTCCATTTTTATAGTACCTATGCTTTTGGTGCTGCCATCTTTAGATCAGCATTTGCACTAGGTTTAGCAAGAATCAGAGATACCTAATTACGCACCCACCCCTTCGTAAAAGAAGTGGTTCAGTTGAGTTTTTGTAGGATTTTTGGGTTAATTAATGTGTTTCGTAGAGTCTCGTAACAGATCAGAGCGCAATATCTAGGTTAAGGCGCAGTTGGTCTAATCACTGAAATTGTACCTAGTTGTTTCGGACGAATGCATATCGTTGCTTAGTAATTGTTTGTTATTTAATGTGAAATTGGTGTAGACTTCTTAGCCGTTAGGGCATCCATTGCTGAATTTTTCCATAGATTTTAAGAGCGACCAAAGTTGTGTGGTTTTTAACTATTAAAAAAAATGTGTTAAGTATAGAAGTAAGCTACGAAATATTTACAAAAAAAAGCATGTGTGCAATTCACACGTGGTAGAAGTGAAAACTTCAAAAATTTTGGTTTCAAGATAATGAGACGAATGTAAAATTTCGGGAAAATGATAATTGTAGGTTTTAGTAATGATCATAGTTATGCAAAGTTAGATAATTATTAACACGAATGGAGGGAGTACGAAGCAAAGCACAAAGAGAACCACGAATATAAGAAACACTGTATAATGCTTCCTATCTCATTTTCTCCCACATTAAATCTTATGAATTTATGTGTCTGTCTCTTTTTACTGTAGCTTTTTCGTTTCATTAACTTTCAAATCACAACGATGCTAAAGAAGTTTTCCCTTCACTTATGAATCTGTCGCTTTTTCGTTTCATCGACTTTCAAATCACAACGACGCTAAATAAGTTTTTACTTTTCAAGAAATCATAATTTAATTATAACTTTCGATTTCTTCTCCATATAAAATTAAACTATGCCAAATCTCAAACTCCTCCATACGCGTGATAAGTTTCAGCATCGTTCCGCCTGATAATTGCTTAGATGGGTGACCACTAGTGGCATTTTTATTTGTGCGCTTCAGTTTTACGGAGGGCATGTAAAAAGGCCTTTGGGAGGCTTTGACACCAGATTTGTAGGTCAATACGAACTTGGGTAGTAGGTACTTACTTTTTTTAAAGTATTTCGTAGCAGTCTCGTAGCAACCGTAGCTCTCCATGGCACGCATTCAAGTCTTTTATTATTATGCTCAAATCCGACCCGCTACGTGGTGTTTATGCAAAAAGATAGGCCATAAAATGTTTATTATTGGATACAACGATGATTTGAATAAATCCTGATACTTAGAAGCAGGAAATACAAAACTTAATTTTTGAAAATTCCTATAAAAGAGAACCTCTATTTTTCAAGCAACGTGCCACGGTGCGTAGCAATGGAATGGTTGAAGGCCGACCAGTGAGATGGATAGTTTTTAAGGTTCCGTATCTCATAAGGAAAAATGAAACCATTACTTCGTTGTCCGTCTGTCTGTCTGTATGTCTGTCAAGACTCTTTTTCTCAGGTACGCGTGGAGATATCAAGTTGAAATGAATATCAAATACGTAGGTGCCTTGAAGCTGTAAAAAATCAAGCGTTTCGCGCAATAAAAATTTTGCTCGCAAATAAATTTATAACTTCCCGTTGACCTAGTCATGAACTTTGGTAAGAAGCATAAATAAACTATGTTCGTTTTACCCCCCCCCCCCAACCCCCTTCCAGTGAACATGCTATTTTTGTATGCCTAAAAAGTATCTATAATAGTAGTAAATTAAGAGTGTATTAAAAGTAGTCTACCAACTTATGTTTCTAGTTGGGTTAGTAAACGATTTATATGATGTAAGGATACAGAAAATAACCAGGAATGTAATTTTTACTGATAAACTGAACTAGAATACTTATATCCTTTTTTTTGTAAATACATACTTATAATATATGGAAAAACATCCAGACCCGGAACAAATATCTTTAGATCATGCAAATATTCGCCCACTGCACCACGGAGGGCGTCATCCATAACTCGGGTCTTGTGATTTTGGTGCCTGCAGAGGAGTTTTTTCTGGTGATAATTGGATAAAATGACCTGTTTGCATTTCTATTTTTTCTATTAATTTGTTTAACAAGTGATTTCCATGAGAAATAGGACAAAATTAAATACTTTTTCGCAAATTGCTATACACAGAGCTTCGAAATATACATGGAGCGCTTCTGCAATTAAAATTAACAACTTTTCGTAAAAAATTCAATTAAATTTTAAGATTTTTTCACAACATTTTCATCAAATTTTCATTCTTCAATTCAAAAAACGCCTTGAAAGTAAAGATGGCTTCTTTGCAAAACAACAGTTTTTTTAATTTTTTTTTTTTTAAATCAAATGATTTTACATGATGACTCTTCAATGAAAAACATCGAATTTGAATAGTTATAGAAGTTGCTCTCGTATGTGAGGTTAATTAGCTCCTTTCGGATTAACAGGTGCCGGCTTACATCTTTCTGTTTAACACTGAAATCCTGGAGATATAAATAACGTGACATTACCATTAGTGTGTCTATTAGCATGAGTTTGGCAAAATGGGGCATAGTTGATTCAAATCATATCCAGTGTAAGTGCGGGGCTCCTACAGAATATGCCGCACTTGTTCGTGCCCCCAGTGCCCTGACCTTCACTCAGGAGCAGCTCAATGAGGAAACCCATGAGACTGCAAATGTCACCTACTGCTCCAAATCAATTTAATCTAAATAATCTGACGAGATTATCTGACTGTGGCGGTTTCAATTCCCACTGCGGGACAAACGTTTGCATGGTCCACAGATATAAGGGCTCGCCCGGAGAAGTGCTACCACCATACCTATTTCTACCGCCAAGCAGCATTGCTGTGTTTCGGTTTGAAGGGAATGGTTGCCAGAGGTATTACAGGCACATTCTAAGGAGCGTGACCTACGAGGTAAACTTTGTTATAGGCGATGGTTACCACTGAACACCAGGTGGGCCATAGGCTTGTTCCATCTCCAGTAGGATAATAAAAACCAAAAAATATATTATGTATTTACAAAAAAAAAAGTACGAGTATATACGTATTCTATTAATTATCTGGTTCCTTCTAGCTTTGCTTAGTTTGGTACTAGATAGCGCTGTGTGAAATGTCCAGCATTATTTATTTATTTAATTCTTATTTACACATATTTATTTTAAAACTCGTTTATATAAATACATTTTTCACTACAAAGTATCTTACAAAAAACAAACATTATAGTAAAAAATATATTTATAAAAACGGTAAACCACCGACCGCGAAGCAAGGCCCAAGCGATCGGTGTCTAGGGCTGCAGAGAGAGGAACCTCCTGACTATGCGTGCCGAGTCCAGGAGTACCGCCTTCTGTATCTGACCCTTGATCCAACTTCCTAGCGAGAGCCTCTTAAGGTATTGGTCGATGCTCTTCGCCAATCTTTTTAATTATTATTATTAATTTATTTAATTCAGATAAAATACATTTAGTAATAAGCAATAGAATAAATAGGCATAATATTATCACAAATAACAAAAAAAAAAAAAAAGTCATAATAAATAAATTAAATTAAAATGTCAGATTATGCATATTAAGTTTTGAAATTAGATTAAAGTGAATTGAATTACAATAGGTACATAATGAAAATGAAAATTTTAAAATAAAATATAAGTTAAATGGAGCCTATCATAATTTTCATCCATTTGTGTTGGATTGGGCAGTCCAGACGTGATACAATCATCTGGCGGATGCTGTTGCCATCGCTTCGCACGCGCTTTAATGATACATTGATACGAGGAGGACTGAATATAATTCGTCACATGAAAGACAGAAAAACATCACGAACGCTGAATCCCGTATTAGAATATTGGCCGAAATGCAATTTTTTTGGATAATAGCTTCTCAAATGGGGTTCTTCCTCGTGGTGATACTTTTTAGTCAAACTGATTGAGTAGTAAATACGGTGACCTTAATTTTAGAAAAACAAAGCACCTTGCTTTGTTAAAAAACAAAATTCTATCAACACACTGTCGTCCAGTGGCTAAAAGGCACTAAGTTGTAGTTGCAGGAGGTGATAAGGGCCGCGGCGTAAACGCCAATAATAACACCAATTTAAATTTCTATTTATTGATTCAATTTGAACTTCGAACTCACAATAAAATGCAGCACAGTAACACAAAAATTATCAAACCATTTATTATTATGTAGATAATTATTAAAATACGTGAAACAGTGATTGGGAAAGGTACAGATACCGGCTTTTAAGTTTCTAACGCCAATACTCGACAAACATTCAAATGTTCAGATTTTACACCAAAAAGACAAAACAGTTGTTTTTGAGCAAAAGTTTGTTAAAAAATAACTAGTCGGCTCGTTTTAGATTTAAATAGCGGTTTAGTATGCCGGATTAAACTTACGTTATACACAGTGAGTATTTTACGAAACGTCGTACGAACGAAGCCACGGGCGGGCGCCTACTTAGAACCACTTTGCTCGAACACGGCCAAATAACAAAACCGAAAATCTTTCCCCAATTCCGCAGAAAAGATCGAACCCCAAGTGTCAGAACAAAGGGTCCAAGTGAACGCCGTGGCGCATCTGATATGACTTCATTTGTAATAACGCCACTACGCCCGTAAACAAATAGTAATAGTGTATATAAATTAGCTTATGTAATATATAAGCTTAAATGTATATAATACTGAGGCAGAATTACACTTAACTACGTAACATTAAGAGTGGTACGTACGTGGAGTAGACACGAGCGCAAGCCCTTACTTTATACGGACGAATGCAATATATAATCATATTTTGCTTTATAACTATGTATTTGACGCTAAAACATCTATATAATGTATTACTTTTGTACATCTACTTATATTAACCATACATACACTTACTAAGCTTTTATTTGCTTCTCCGTCACCGAGTACCCAAGGTGCGTCACAACCTCGCCTCTGTCTTGACTAGATTACAGTTCACTTTACGATTTGTTGTAAAATGCTAAGTGGTGCGGGTTCCCAACGGATGAGGAGTACGGGACACGGTGAGTACGCGGCGCCATACGTCGGGATGTTGGAGTCTCGCGGGCGAACGGGAGTGCCACTAAGCGTCGGACCAAACGATACTATTACAAAAATACCAGAATAGTGTAAGCTCCTTGTAGAATAGAATAGAATAGAACGGGAGAAAAGGGAAGAATAGTTCGCCCGCGCCGGCTTTGCCGTCCCATAGCTAAGTACACATTAATTATTAAAATATATTTTCGCATTTTATTACATAAAATTCACGTTTATGATCTACCTACATTAGAAAAGTAAAAGAAAGCGGGCGTTAAAGAGTAATTTAGGGTCAAAAACTTTGTACGCGGAGCCTATTTACACAGCGTACTATGGACGATTGTACCACTCGTCCGAGCGATAACACGCAATAACGCAACTCCGACGCAACTCCGACGCAAGCACGAGAGAAGGACTCATTGCATGTGATCGCTCAAACAGCGGCTCGAAGAACTTAACTAAATCACTACGGTGACACTTACGAATCCTAGGGTACTAGACGAAACTTAGACCTAACCTTAACAAATTATAATAAATTATTTTGGTGCAAAAATAACAAAACAAATAATCTTAACAGTATTTGACTCAATGCGAATAAACGCAAAAATTATGTTCCACTAATCACACAAGCTTTTAAATGAATATATTGTTATAAACACACTTCTTCCCACCGGAGTGTTGGCTGCTAACATTAAGTTCCACACACATTCATTCCATAAATAATTACGAAGACACTAGGGTAGAAAGCACCCTGTATCTAGGGCACCTAGCATACGTCACAAATAATTTTGATATTCACCCATTCCCTCAGTATTAGTCAAGCTTTGTGCCACAATTTGGAGACACTAGCTTCTACATCAGAAATACCAAGTCAAAGTTGGCCCAAGTTATAACGGACTCCTTTCTGCTGAGCCATTAAAGCTACCGATTGTCCAAATTCGCCCAACTTGGCCCACATTCATTCGTGTCATGGAATACACAGACATTTTGTTACCCAAATTGGCCCAATTAAAGACAAACTAAACGTTTACTTCCAGTTAAACTATGGTTCATATTGGATTACATACGTCAAAACTGGCCCAATCTTTTCTTTGATAGAAGGTAACATGTTGGGAAAAGGCGATTGGCCGAATAAGTTTACAATCAATCCACATCCCCGTGTTAGTACGGGGTCACGCAATTTGCGCCAGTTAGTCATTCCGGTGGGAAGGTTATAGAAGAAACAGTACCGGATTGAAAATCTTAAGCAACTTATCGAGTCTTTTTAATACCAGATAGCAAAGGTCCTATGTCCAATACACACCAATCCTGCTATACTAATCATGTTTCTTACGGTTGGTTGCAGAATATCTTTTTTTTTGTGAATTTACTTATGGCCGGTTCCTTTAAAGATCGGATACCGATAACGACACGTTTCTTCTTGAAAAATTTACAAACTTTTGTCACTTTTTCAAAGAGAAACGTGGCGTTGAAGGTTATTTATGTTTAAAAGAGCCGGCCATTAGGTATAACCTTTTTGCCATGATACGGCCAACCATCAACTTCCTCACTAAAATTGTTTGATTCTCTTGCAAAAATGTTCTTCAAAATTCAACTATTGCGTCTTAGAGATTAATGATCAACCTTTGACCTGTGTTTTACCTTTTGTGACCTGACCTTTGAACTTTATTACAAACAAAAAGACCTGTAAGTTGCTCATATGTCCCCGGTACTGGTTGGAGGCGACTTTACTCCTTGACCTCAAAGTACTTGTAGGTCGGGTTCTCGTAGCCGTTGATCTGCATGTTGGCGACGTGTCGCTCCTCGGGGGTCGGGGCTACGGCACCGGTTTGTTCCACCTGAGAACAACAGGTCTCATTATATTGTTGAAAGAAGGTCACGTTTAGTCCTTAAAGTAGATCTTGGTATTTATTAGTATCACAGACAAGCTCCAGAACAGTTTATAGGTTCATGGTTGCTAGATCAAGTTTTAGAATTTTCCTCATATAAAAGAGCAGAATCAAATGGCGGCTATATAGGAAGAACTCTCCTACCAATATCAAAAGGGGCATCCCTCCAACGACAAGCAGGCGCGACTGTAGAGAGCGATGTAGTGTCATATAAATAGCTCTCCGATTCTCTTTTCAAAAAATTCTCGATCGACCACGAACTGAAAGCTGTAGTTAGAGTAAGCTATCTTACCAAATCACGTCTCACTATTCCATGAGGAAACCTGTGAACACTAGATTATATGCTCTGGAGCATAGCTGATGACGATGAGCAAGCAGGTTCCTAGGATGATGCCTAGTTCACGCAAGTGGCGGCTGCGAGCGCTGTGTTACCTGGACTATAGAAATACATGGATATGCAATGGTGAAGAGGGTCACACCTGGACAAAGCCTTGTGCAACTGGAACCCGGTCGCGGCGGTGGGTGACGCAGGTGGTGGTACCTTTTAGTACCTGCAGCATCCTATGTAATAATGATGAGGAACACACCTGGACGAAGCCTTGTGCAGCTGGAGCGCGGTCACGGCGGCGGGCGACAGCCAGGGCGACGCAAGCGGCGGCCGCGAGCGCTGCGCCCCCAACGCAGAGGGCAGGGTACAGAGCGCCGGCACCACCTGGACTGTTGGCTCCTGGAGCTCCTCGGACCGTGAAACCCTAAAAATTATATGGAAAAAGATATTAGCATTCAGGTCTTTTGTTATTGTATGACAGTGATAATGTATAGAGCTATGCTTATCATGAGAGGAACCAAAGTAACATCTGCGCGCAGTGAGCGATAACTTTATATAAATAACTTACTGGTTGAGAGTGCAACAGTTCGTGCTTCATGGCGTGTGCGGGCGGCGGCGGGGCGCGCTCCTCCGCATGCTGCAGGGCGGCACGCAGGCCTTCGCCCTCCGTCTGCAAGTACACCTGCTTCGTTGCTTTATACTGTTTTATTTAGTCCTGTCTGTGTAACCCCTTTCTATATCCAACCCGTAAATATTCAGGATCCTTTTCTCGGCCATCTCAGCCTCTTTTCCAGACTCAAATTCAATATTGAAGTAATTAATCAACTTAGAACCGCAAAAACAATATTGAATCCTACCTGTTACTATTAATATTGACATGAGACTGGTCAAGTTCGTGTACATGCACGAATCGCGATCAGTTTTTTAGTATTAACCTCTTGCCCAGCTGAGTCTATCAAAGCATATTTCCCATCTTGTACACTTTCTGTCATGACTTCTCTATATTGAGGTTCCCTATGTCGACTCATTTCCTATTTAATCTCTTTTACATTCATCATATCTGCAATAAATTATCTAATAGTTATGGCATGGATTAGATAAACAAGTTTTATGACTAAATGAACTCGTCTTCATAGAACTGAAGGTAGTAAAAAGAGACAATGAAATCTAAATACCTCGCCAGTGGAGCGTCGGCTGGTAGACTCGCTGACTTCAATGGTCTCTTGTGTCTCACTATCGGGGGCTTCGGTCACCGTGCTCGTGATGATTTCCTATGAGCAAAGTCGAAGTAAGTCAATTGAACAGAAAAAAGTCGCTTTAGTGACACTTGGGATAAAAAGAAAGCATCTTGAGAAAACCGGCACGGCCTGAGTCTTAATGGTACTATTTTGTGAGGAAAGTACAGCGCTTCGCAATAGAGATTAGTGTGACGTACTCGCTTTGTCTGGTATCGCAGTGTAACCTGGTGGCAAGCCGTAGCATTAGCTGGATAGAGGATGCCACTGTACTGCCTGGAACTGGATTTTCAGATGATACAACAGTTTAAATCACTTACAGTAGAAGTAGTCTCCTGAGTTCGGATGGTGGTGTCGTGGGTAGACACGGAGGCGACGGAAGGTTGCGGGGAGGAGGGTGCAGCACTGGGGGAGAGGGAGGCGCTGGGGATGATGGGGGCAAGTGTGACGTCGGCATCAGTCGGTTCGCTCGCTTCGTCGTCGGTTTCCTCGCTCTCTTTCACTCCGTTTGAAGTCTGGAGAAAGAAAGAAATCTAAGGTTATATTAGAATTGATTACATTCATGGATCACTCATCAAAGTCAGGAACAAATGGTCATAGCCACTTTTTTTCAGACGCAAAACTAGGTTTGGTGTTATCCTTGACCGCTAGAATGATCATCTTTAGGGTCCTGAACTCGTTCTAATGGCCCATTGTTTATAACCTTGATACATTCAAACATTCATACATAATTTCTCAACCAGCTATCAGTGACATTACCCATGTAAGCTTTTCAAAAGAAAACATAGGCATAGACATAGACAATCATTTATTCACTACATTAGCACACAATATACAATACAGTAAAAAACCTAATATTATAGAGCTTATTGGCACCTCCTAACATAAAGATTGTCTTAAACCTGACTCCTAATATTGTTCACCAACAATTACAACTCACTGACGTCACATTTTTTTGCATAGCCTTACAGGTTATGTCCAACTGAGACTTGGCCTACATGGCATTGCATTGCGCCCGCCACCCTGATACATGCAGCTGAAAAGTCTCATTTGCCTGGAATTTCAGACTCATACCCTTTAAACCGTAACACAGCAATGCTAGTGCTTAGGAGGAATAGGCAAGATGGTAGTACTCCCTTGGGCTGCTACAATGCTCTTACCTTGACGCGTTCAGCCTGGATCTCTTGCCTCTGCTTGGCCCTCTGGTCTCTCTTTACGCTCAGCTGGTCCCTGGCTGCCTGTTCTCGTTGGACTTCGGCCTCGATGCGGTCTAGTAACAGTTCTTCGGCTTCAGGGGTCATCGACATCAGGGAAACGGCCATATCGTCTTTGGATTGCATTGACTAGAAGAGAAAAAGATGGATATAATTTGAGGATCTTCGCTATGAGCCCTAACCTTAGGATTTCCAGTTGACTCGATATAGAGCCATAACAATACCAAATTTTTGTAATACTGTGTTTTGACAGATCGATAAAGTTGACCTATGTGTTTTTTTCGCCATAAACTCTTGGAACATTGCGACATTACTAACTATCAGTTATAACCACCACATGGTCTGGTATTTCAAGGTTTGCCTGGACGGCAGGACTGGAAGTCCTTGTCTCTTTACTTCAAGAGGTTAAACCAACCTGAACGTAGTCTTCAATCGCGGTTCCAATGCTGGCGTACAGGTGAGGGCGGCGACGTAAGGCAGTTAGTGCGCGTTGCAGGGCACGGTCAGCATCCTGAAGAAACAAGAACATAACTAGTCGTTCGCCCCTAACTGAGATCTCGCGAGTCTCCGATTATAACAAAAAAAATATTATTTGTAATCTTTGACTATCAAAATAGTGCCACGAAATGCCTAACCAGACAACTTGGCCTACAGTTTCATTCAAATTACAGGTAATGGCAGTTCATGTTATTTGCTCATGTTAAGACTTTTGCCTATATTTGTGTCATTTAAGCTACACGCACACCAAATTACAGCACTGTGGGGTCACTGGTGTACCCTGTGCTCAGTTTTTGTTATGGCTAATAACTATAAAAACTTTACTAAAAATAAAAACTGAGTCTAAATGTACTATTGAAGACCTTTCATTTGGCATCCCACTTGACCTAATAGTCTCACGTTGATTTTTGTTACCCCTCTTGAACCCCAATATCTCAACAATCCCCCATCATTTTTAGCTCATTTAGTCACACCAAAATTGTGCCATTACTACTACCTACCTATGTATCAAATTTCACAATGATCGGATGAACGCTTCGAAATTTATCCTCGGACAAACAAACAAACACACATACATACATACAACGCCAATTTGCCCAAGTTGATTTAGAGATCTCGCTTTGGTCGATCAATAATAAACAAGGTTTTTTAAAACGCCTTTTTAGACTACTAAGGTGACGAACAAACATATGGCCCACTTGATGGTAATCGATTTCTGAAGCCTATGACGTTTGTGACGCCACTTTTCTCCCAATACACTTTTTCTCAGAAATGCTGAGTACCGATAGATCTCGCATGGCCCTTACAAAATTATCCTATGTACTCTCAAAGATTTGATGTAATCTCGCCACAGTATTGCAATGTAGGTCCCTGCTGGGGCAGTATTGTTTTGCTGGTATTGTTCAAATAACACCTAGTCCTCCGCAAGCAAGAATTTAGATTAGATTTTTACCGAAGAATTTTGTGCAATTGTCGGTGTTTGGAAGAAAGGGTGGTAAATGTTCTAGAAGTATTGATTTACCTGTAATCTGTCAGCGGCACTCGTCCTCTCAGCGGCAGCGGCCTCCTTGCCGTTGGCAGCGGCGCGGCGCCAAGCGGCCAAAGCTCCAGTGCGTTCGGCCGCGAGAGCTCGGACAAGCCGTTGAAGGCACTTCTGAACGCGGTGAGCCTGGAACACAGATTTTGTTTTATGTAAAACACAACACAGGTCGTTCTGGAAATCTGGTTGAAAATGCTTAATTAACAGTCCATCTCGGGGGGACGACAAAGTTAAAACCGTGGGCTGTAGATGGGTATACCTAGCGCAAGCTCGTGATAAATGGCACAAACATAAGAGGAGGTAAAGATAAGAGGAGGTAAAGGTAAGAGGAGGTAAAGGTAAGAGGAGGTAAAAGGTAAACTTCAATCCAGCAGTGGTTGAAGTCAGAATGTAGATGAAGACACTTAAAATGTAGTATGTTGGTATATTTACATCTATAATCTGTACCATTTCACTATGCTTACATATGTAGCCAGTCGTTTCGTCGGATTATTATGACGATACGACTAGGTTATCTTGATGTCTACATTTCTAAATTACGCTAATTATAATATTTCAATAATTTGGCTAGATCGCATTGATAAATAAAGCATGACGATAGATAATTTATCTTCTATTGTTTTATTTCGTAAGTCACATGACATCGGCCAATCTTTCATTTAATAATACTCCTATCTATTCAATCGTTGTCTAGAAGAGATCGCTTTATAGCGATAACACCGCACATTATATATTTTCTTGTTTCGCATTTTGTTGTATCTAGCTTGTAAAGTATAATAAGGAAGATTCATTAATTTATGAAATCATAAAATTTAATGCTCGAGCAAATTCCTACGAGTACTAGAAATTAGCGAAGAACTTCTTCATATTTCTAAAATATATGATGGAAGCCTTACATTGGGCGGAGTATCTCGGAGGGATCGCGTGTAGCAGGACAGAGCGGTGCGGCGCCGCTGGGCCAGATGAGCCAATACCCGTTGCTGGTGTAAAGCGGCCAGGCGACGGCGTTCAGCAACACCTTCTTCCTCAAGAGTCTAGAACAAACCAAACTGTTAGAGTTACCCAGCTTTAAGTTTTGTGCAAAAGAGAAAAAGAGGATGCTTGGTATTCTTCTAAAATATTGGAAAGTCGTCGCATCTTAGAACCATCTAAATAATTCCTTACCCAGCCAATGTATAGATTTAAAAAAAGGGTAGAGGAATGTGTCTTATCTACCTGAAGGCCAATATTATGTCTAACATTACCTAATGTGTCCTTTACCTGAACATTGGACTGGAACTTGGCGGTCATACGTTGACGGAAACTCTGGGCAGCAGAGGGGTCTGTAGCCATCATCTGCTGGTAGCGGTCTTCAAGCTCGGACCAGTCTTTCATAACCTTGGTGATCTGGGAAACCAATTTTTTTTAGATGAATTGATTTTGTTACTTGCTTACTTTGTTACATTGCATTTTGTTACATTTTGCTCCCGATTTCAGCTGAAAATCAGCGTTGGATGCACAACATCCAACATTATGCTGAGCTGATCGCCATTTTGGTACGCAGACAGACGAGTCGAACTGTCTTAATGGATTCAACTGTTCCTTAATATTGTTTCATGTGTCATTTTGTGTGTGCCAAATAAATGATTATTCTATTCTATTCTATTCTATTACATCTGAATTGTATTTTGTAAGGTGTATTTTATCTGAATACACTGCTAACACTTAACTATATTCTCTATGTCATAGTAAAATTAGTGAAGTGTGGGTACTTAATTAATATTTTACCTTTTCACGGTGCGTTTCCTCCAACCGTTGCTGGGCATCCTTGTAGCTCTGATGCTCGGTGCGGGGGTCAAAGTGAGAGAAGTAGGGATCAGATGTGGCCGTTGACGACTGTCAATTGAAAGAAAATCTTTGAACGTGTTTCTGCATCCTGGTTATTGATACACTTGAACTGTATGCTATATGGCTATTGTACCATTTAAAGCGATTATACAGCTTACCAGCCTCATAAGAAGGCACGAGGTTGCTCAGCAAACCCTCTCTATAAAGAGGGCTATGCTTGGTGTTTTTTTACAAGATCGAATCAGAAAAGAGATCTGTAGAGAACTTAAGTCACCAACATAGCCCAGATGATTAACAAGCTGTAGTGTCAATGGGCGGGCACAACGCTAGAAGAACTGACGGCCATTGGTGAAGAAAAGTTCTTAAGTGGAGACCACGCACTAAAAAGTGCATCATAGGACGGCCCCGACTAAATGGAAAATTGACCTAATGAAGGTTGCTGGCTCCGTGATTGGATAGGTTGCTCTGAAAATAAATGGGAGAGGTCCTTATTTAACAGTTGACGTTTATATGATGATGATAAAGCTTACCGCGGTAGTGGTAGTAGTTGTAGTGGTGGAAGTGGTGGTCGTGGAAGGCGCTGGTGAAGATTCAGGGCGGGGCCATGCGTTGTCGTCTCCATCAGTATAGTCGTCGTCTTCAGCATCGTCGTCGCGGGATAAATCGGCATCTTCGTCCTCATCCATATCTGTAATTGAAAATTTCAATTATGAAGAATAGTTTCAATTTAGGAATCAAAAATGGATGAACTGCATTTTCAACAATAATTGAACAAAATTTATAAGGTGAAAAGAAAACTGGACATGATGTTATAGCCTTTAATGTTTGCTAGATATATGCCAATGTTACAGACGTTATACTCGTATGCATACTCATCAACGTGAATTTTACCAACACGTTAGACCGTGTGTTTCTTCGGCTCCAATTGCGATCTTCTCTAATTATCAGTATCTTTTTTATCATCATCGTCACTCAGATTCAAAGTATCATCATCATCGGAAACGACATAATTCAAATCAAATCAAATCAAATCAAATCTTTTTATTATAAATAAAACATGGGAACAAAGAAGAGAGAGTTCTCTGTCTTCTGTTTTAGTTTAAAAAACTGTATTACAGAAGACAGCTTCATCCCCGATACAATTGTCGTTGAAGTCGTTTTCACATTCGTTTATTTCTGCAGAGGAGGCCAGCACATCCTTAGCTACAATTCCGCTAACATCTATAGACTCACCGTCATCAGTATCGTCGTCATCATCATCGTCGCTCAGGTTCAGAGAGTCGTCATCATCATCATCAAGCGCATCATCATCATCGAGCAGGTCGTCGTCACGTTCATCCATAGCTGCAGAGGCGGCCAACATCTCTTCGGCTCCGGGGCTGACGGGCACACCAACGTCCAAGGGCTTGTGCATTTTTACGTTTTCTGAAAAGAAATAAATTAAATAATAATAACAATTAAAACCAAGAGTAATGGCGTACCACGAAGTATACGCCACTGATGATCACGGGATACCAGCATTAGCTAATAAATACTTAAAGAAAGAAATTAATAATTTACCCTTAAAATGCTTGGGGCAGCAGACGAATTCAACTCCAGAGAACAGGCTAATTCCACAGGGCAGAAGCATGGCAAAAGTTCTAAGCCGGAGTCCTCGGTTGTTGCAGGCGCGGCCAGCAGTGGCGTTCCAGCGGGCGAACTGCCAGCATCGGCTCTGATTGTGGATGTGGTCGAAGAGGCAGCTTTCAGGGACCAGCAGCGCATCCGATTGGAATGGACCTTCTGCCGCCAAATACGTCATTGTAGTTCATTTGGATAAAAACATTTGGAGAGGTTAAACATTGTTTTTGAAAACAGTTTTTTATTATTTTAACCGGTTGATTTAAGAAATAGTGGATTACGTTTGTTCTTAGGTATATAATTAAACACCGTAAACCAGTGAATTCAGCTCAGATCAGTAATTAACTAATGATAGATTAAGGTCAGTGATTTAGGTATCTTAACAGTTTGAGGGTTCTAATAATCGTTAACTACTACAAGAAAGGTCTGATTGCTATTTTTCATTTTATACATACCAAGACAACGGAAAGGCTTGACCCATCTAGTGACCTTGCATTTAGCGGCATTGCTGGCGCCCAGCTTGCACCAGTTGCTGACCTTTACATAGTGAGAGGCCTCCACGATGTTCGTGATGTCATGGCTGGGGAAAACCTACAAGAAAAAACAAAGTTACATATAAACAGAGCATCTGGATTATCGTATACCACCTGCAGTAACCTGCAACTATATGTATGCTTGTTGAAGACATTATTTATTTATACTGTGTTTTGTCTGTGGCATAGAGAAATACTAATAGACTGAGAAACTAGACTGGCCAATGTTTTTATTGATCTTTCAGATACCTAGGGTGCGTTTCCACCAGAAACGTGTGACGACGCTGAACGCTGACGAGGATGCGTAGCGGACTCTTTTCAGCTGTCACCGTCTTTTGACTGGTACTCCAGTAGCAGTAGCTCTAGCTCGCTACACCATCTCACACGCATTCCTCGCTGCCGTGCTTCGCAGACATATAAATTTTTTTTGGATGTTAAATACCTCGCTCCGCTAGCCCTTATTCACCAGAGCTGCACTAAGCGAGGCTAGAAAAGTAAAGTAAACCTATTGGTGAATTTATTTGCTATATAGCAAAACTGGAATAAAACATTATTGACACTTGGCAAATATATATATATATATATTTTTTATTTTATATTTATTAATACTTAGATTCACAGGTACATTACCGTAAATTATAAACTAATTATCATAGTGCTGAACTTAAACCAAATTGAATCTACATTATGTAATACTAAACTTTTATAAATTTGACCCGGCAAAGTAGCCCGCCTGTTAACTTTAACATACCTATTTTAAACTAAATTTTTACAAGAAAAAATAGTTCTCAGGAAAAAGTGAGTATCACAAATTTTTAGAATATTTAAATTAATGAAAAAAGTGACCCTTGAGCTACAATGTTTGCTTGATCGCATTTGGAGTGTGTGTGTGTGTTTGTGTGTGTATAGTGTACCTAGTGTGTGTGGTGTGGGATGTATTTTATACTGTTATGTTATTTTTTAAAGTGTTAGTTATCAGATCATTTGGGAATTGGAACAAAAAAGTCGGTAGTTAACTAAAGTGCAGTTGAACCCGCTCAAAAAAAACTACATCATGAAGAACCATTGCCCCTTGTCAAAGTACTAATTTAGTATGTATCGCTGTTTAATTTTAGTATATTATTTCTCTGCAAGTAAATAATAATTATGGCAGCCCCGAGGCCTTGGCCTCTCTGTCCGAGAGTATTGTATTCCTTGGCCTTGGCAACGTTGTTAAAATAGAGGTATTAGGTATATGGTTCCAAGAAAATATTTCATAGAAGCAAATGATGTTTCAATTTTCTACAAGGGCTGAACATAATTGCAGTGCTACGAGCACTGCAATTATACGTAATACGTAATAGGATTACTAAGAAAGCCGCTTAGTAAGCGGAAAATATCGAATACCACAGTCTGGTCACGAGTAAAAACATGACTTTATGACTAAGTTATTCACAAAAAAATTGTCTTTGAACAGTTTTTTTTTTTTTTAATTGGATAGAACTTCGTTTGACCACAATCTCACCTGATGGTAAGTGATGATGTGGTCTAAGATGTATCACGAAGATCTAGAAGAAACCTATTTACTCTCACCTTAAAGAGGCCCGGATTGTATTCTTTAGGAAAAACAGACGACGGCAAAGTGTTCCATACCTTAGCTGTACGCATCAAGAACGTAGAACCAAAACGGTGTGTGCGAATGGGTGGTATATTGACTAGGTACGGGTGGTACTGAGCCGTGCGCCTGCTTGTCCTTTGATGGAAAGGAGATGGCGGGATTAGATCGTATAGTTCCTGGGCACATTCCCCAGTTATTATGTTTGTAGCAGCAGTAGTTTGAATAGGTAGAATAAGAATGCTGATTGCATTTGGAAAGCGCGGTGTAGGATGAAAAGACGACCTGATAAAGAATGGTGGCAATTCTGTTGTTTACACTGACTAACTAAAATCGTGTAAAAGGCGAACGGTCTTATTTTGTTCATACTAAAGATCAAGTTAGAATGAAATTTAAAGTGACATTTCTAAAATGTAGATTTTATTATGATGGCATGTTTGCGGGCTAGTTTTAGTGATCAATCAAATTCATGTTGAATAAAGCCCGCAAACACGCCTTCTTATTTAAAAATACTTAAATTTAGAAATGACACTTTAAATGTCATTCTAATTTGATCTTTAGCGTGAACAAAATAAGACCATTCGTATTTTACACAACTTTAGTTAGTCAGCGTAAACAACAGAATCGCCACATTGTTGGGAGCCGTTGGGTACAGGCCGCACAAGATCGGTTACTCTGGAAATCTATAGGAAAGGCCAGTGTACGTTCTGTGGTTGATATGATGAACCTAAAGGTCCTACTTAGTTCATTACGAAAATGTTGGTATAAAGTAGGTAGGGTACCGTCTAACTCAAGATTATGACTAGCCTAAAGGATATTTGAATGTGTAGAAAGGGTCAGCTATTGTCTCCAATGCCCAATCCCGCTTTAATCAAATGAGGTTATGTTCACAACGACCGTAAAATACGGTTAGCAACATAGTGCTGTATGTAATTAAACGCTCAATTTGCGATGTAATGCGAAGCAAATTCAATATTGTATAGCAAGGATACAGTGTAAAATTAACAACTCCCAAGAGAACTGTGATAACATGTCTCTACGCGTTCCGAGTACAGTCAGAGATTTCATCGCATAAACTCAACTTTTAAAACAGTAAAACGTATTCTCAGAGAACACTATCTGAGTATTTGTCGCTAATAGAGATCGCTATTTAGCGATAAGACCGCTAATTGTATCCATAGATTTACGTAGTTACTTTTTGTATGTATTTTCGTGGTGTGCAATAAAGAATTATCTAATCTAATCTAAAAGACGTTTCATTTTATACCGGCTAAGTAAAGTTACTATTAAATCATACAACAATAAAATATATTCTATCAGATAGATAGCTAAGACAATGAATATCAGTTACATTACTCCAGTAAAAGTCACGGTTGTATCCATCAAACCACACAATTGTACAGAACGCGTAATTACTGTCTACTCAATTTGCGCGCACTAATTATAGTAGGCCTAGACTGGCTAATAAGGCAAATAATGCCACTATTCACGTCTGTGTGACAGAAGCGCTTTGTGATGAGTGGATCTGTAATTGCCAGAGTTCACTTAACCATAAATACAAGGATATGATGTGTCATCTGGTTTGAATTAATGTAAAGGTTTTGAGGAGCGACTTAGTAGCATATTGTTTAGAAAATTGAAGATTTAACTAACTTGTTCAGATAGGACCCTACCAAGCATGAAATACTGGGGTAAAGGGTGTATGCTTATCTATGTATTTCATGCAAAGTCCATAATTTCTAGAACATAAAATGGAGAAACTTCTTAAAAAAAGCTTTAAAAGTATTTGAATTAGAAGTAGCAGCTATATAATAGTAAGATTTTGCCAACTAATTGGTGGAAGAATAACCCCCATCAATATACTAATACATTGATAATTAATGGATAAGATAAGGAAATGTACTCACATTAAAGGAAGTTTAAAAGTAGCGCCAGTGATAGAAACATTGAGGAGTAAGAGGCTAGCGTAGCGAAAATCATGTGACTAAAAGAGTGTTAGATATGAGTGTGGATGAATATAGAAGTAGAGGAAGGCCGAAGAAGAGATGGATGAACTGTGTGAAGAATGATATGGGTAGAAAGGAAGTGACAACGGAAATGACGGCTGATAGAGAGATGTGGAGGAGGAATACATGTTTTGCCGACCCCGCGTACTGTGGGAAAAAGGCAGGACAAACATACTAATACTTATTTATTGCTTATGTAATCTTATTGTTTTGACATTTTCACATATATTAATCATTTGTAAAAATTATTGTATTTTGCATTGGCCAAGGCCGTTCGTATTAAAAATTAAATAAATACATTCTACTAACTGTTTCCCAAACCTACCGTAGTTAAACATTACCTAAGCCTAGCTAGGCACTGCCGGCCGCTGCCATCTTGGTTTGAATTTAGTCTTAGGTGTTCCGTAAATAGTGTTAGGTATCACTTAAAGATATTTGGATATTTTCCTTAGAAAACTTTCGTAATTTATTTCAATCATTATTATAAATACGGTCGGTCGAAACACCGATAAGACAGTAGGTGATAAATCCCGTACTTATAATAATGATATATGGATAGTTAACGAAAGCGGGTATAAGCTTTTTACCTTTTTGCAGTAATCCAGTATTTCCATCTTATCTTTCAAGCAGGTATGCGACTTGGTGGTGAGGTCAGGAGTCCATCTCCCGGCCGCGGACATGTACTGCGGATGGTAGGTTCCTCCGGACTCGCAGAGTACCGCCACTTGGGGCTCCGCTCCTGTGCTGGCCTGGAAGAGAGAAGGTGGATTTAGTATAAGACCATTCAAACATTATGGAGTTGGAAGATGGGAACCTTGTGTACAAAATTACGTCAAAATGATTCAGTTTTTATTGGAAATTGTCAAAAATGTTTTCACTTGAGCACAGTTTTAGAAAAGCTGTTCATTGCTTGTTCATGCATTGCAGTGCTTGTTCATTTTAATTATATCGACAACAGCACCGGTATGGATTTAGTGCATAGTATAATTATAATCTAATTCGGATCGGTACGGTAACGGATCGAATGGGTCGTCAGTTGTCACCCTAAAAACTTCGCAAGAAACTTTTGTGTACCTTTAAAGTATTTATTTTAATCTTTGAAACGTGAACTCGCACAATTATAATCTTTTTATCTAGACAGCCTGACTTGGTCTGACAGTGGAGTCTAGACTTGCAGTAGACAGTATTAAAGAAAGGGTCGTTGCTATAGGGTAATTATCCAAAGTGCCTTGGGAGA
Organism: Philereme transversata; assembly: GCA_963924445.1. Taxonomy (NCBI): domain Eukaryota; kingdom Metazoa; phylum Arthropoda; class Insecta; order Lepidoptera; family Geometridae; genus Philereme; species Philereme transversata. The sequence continues at coordinate 7,134,310 of OZ004341.1, read as the reverse complement.
CAGTGTCTGACTGAAAAACATTTAAAGAGTGATATTTAAAGAACACTCTATTTAGCATTTGGAACAACTGCATGGTTTCTCCATAGTTGTTTGTTAACCTTCTAAAATCAGTGCCTTGCTTGGCAATTTTCTAGAAAACACGAATTCATATCAAAAATGTAAGTTTCGTATCATTTTCCCATCAGCCAAAAGAATAATCAACCAAACGCTTCAGCAATAAAAATGTAACTTTATAACTTTGTAAAACCTCGTGACTATAATAAAACGAATTGTAACATAAAAAGCTCAGTTGCACGAAATGAATTAAAATAGAAAGGCCGTTTACCCTGTAATTCAATACACGCCAGCCCTTCACGAGTTCCCCATTATGTTTGCTGTACATTGCATTTTTGAATGCGCAGACAATGGATAGTCTGCAAACAAGGGGGGCGATGTTTACTGTAATTTATTGAACGTCGAGTACAAACAAAACCGTTTTGTGCATTTGCGGGCTAAAAGTAATTAGTTACTTACATTTGTTAGTGTTGTGAAATTGAAATGAAGCTCACTTGATTTTCTGTAATTAACCGCAAAACGCGTTTCAGTAAGCTAATACAATAATGCAAATTAATCACAGTGACTTATTTAATTTCGAAATACAAATTACGACGCATCATCATCATCATCCACAACCCGACTTCACCCACTGCTGGGTATATGCCTGCCTAAGTTTGTGTCATCCGCCACGATCCTGCGCTAGCCTCACCCATTGATGGCACGCGACTTTAACGATGACGTCCTACCCTTCTACAGCCATTCCTCTGCCACCATTCAGTCGCTACCCTGCTCCACCTGTCAGGGACCTGGGGAGTAGTGTTCGACCAGATGCTAATAATGCTTTCTGGTATATTATATTCATCCACAGAGCATTTGTCCTTCCCTGTCCTGTCGTCCACACCATGATGCATAATTTTATTTTTTAAATAAACATGGTCAAACATTAAACAACGCATGATCTTTCATTCTACCCTGTGCAAATAAGATTTAAAAATAGAATTGATACGTTCTATTTTTTAATATTATTGAATTATAAAAAGTATGCGCCACAGAGGTTTCTTTATTTATTTTCATAATACAGGGAAGACGGAATCAAAAAAAGGTGACGACCTTTAAAAACAATAAATAAAAAAAATTTGTTGTCTATGTCTTTAAAAATTACGGATTTAGTTCTCATCTAAGTTTGAGATTGCTTCTACTCGTAGATATAGTTTGACAAGGTACGGTAGTTAGCTCACGTTTGTAACTTAGCTCGTTAGTGCCTGACGGACAGAAACTGACAGAACTTTGAATTTGGAACGCTCTCTTGTCATACAAATGGGCGTCTTTGTTCTTTCGCGAGCTGTAGCGTAAAATTGGCAGTTGACAGAATGAAGGTTTTTTCATGTGTTCAAATGAGTTTTGATCTATGTAGAATGTGGTGTTGTGTGTTCTCTTGAGACGTCGTTTTATAATTTTAAAACCTGAATAAGTTGTTAATAATAGGTAATAATTATGTCACATATTTACTAATTTTCAAATGAATATACATAATTTCATTTGTTATCTAAAACTAGCTTGATAGCCACCAACCCCCTGAACAAGCAGGATTCCGCCCTGGCTTTTCGACAACTGACCATCTACACACGCTTAACCAAATCCTCGAAAAATATCAAGAATTTAATAAACCTTTGTACCTTGCCTTCGTGGATTACACGAAGGCTTTTGACAGCATTAACCATTCCGCCATCTTCACTGCACTTAAAAACCAAGAAATAGATCAAACTTATATCAACCTCATCGAAACCATCTACAACAACAGCACAGCCAATATCAAACTTACAACAGATGGACCATATTTTACAATCGACAAAGGCGTTAAGCAAGGTGACCCGCTCTCCCCCAAACTCTTCACGAGTACTTTAGAAGAAATTTTCAGAAAATTAGCAGTCTCTTGGAAACAAAAAGGTGTATCTATCGAGGATAAGAAGCTTACGAACCTGCGCTTCGCCGATGATATTGTTCTTTTTGCCCCCACAGCACAAGAACTCCAAAATATGCCTCAAGACCTGAGCACTGCAAGCCTTGAGGTTGGACTAATGATGAATCGGTCAAAGACACAACTAATGGCCAACACCAACAAACAAAAAATTATGGTAGACGGGCAAGAATTATACTACGTCGATGAGTACATTTACTTGGGCCAGATTGTCTCCTTCGAAAACAGGCAAGATAAAGAGGTCGTCCGCCGCGTGGAAAATGCCTGGAGGAGCTTCTGGTCCATGAAGACGCTAATGAAGGGAGACCTTCCATTGTCACTTAAGCGTAAACTCATCGACATGTGTATTCTACCCGTCTTTACAGTCCGTCTAAAAAGAGTAGACAAAAAATGAGGGCGCCACTGTCGTTTAACTGGTATACCCCATACTATACAATAACTGGTTTTGATACTTGCTAATTATTTATTGTATTATTGGCATTAATATTTTCTGATTCTAAGCTAACTTAGTACTTCACATAACCACTTTACATCACAAGTTGTGGTTAAATTCTACTAATACATATTATTATAAATACGGAAGATTGGGAGGATGGATTGAACTTGGCACAGGAATAGATTATTACCTGGAATAACTAAAGGGCGCAGCTAGTAAAATAATAAAACAAGAGATAAGTGTTATTAATAAAATATTTATTCATAAAATTAGTCCTTCAACATATCAAAATCTAAATATTCAACACCAGACATGTTGTCATCTATTGCCCCAGGAGAATCTTGCCGAGAAGTACTAGGCAGATAGGAATCTTCTGATTCTGCTTCAGACTCACTGCTGCTGCTGCTATCCTCATCAACTCTTATAATTAATTCTTCTATATTTTGATACAGCCTGGGGCCTCTTTCAATGTACTCCATTTCAATTTTTTTGACATGGTCACAACATGATTTCCAATCTACTGGAGTTATTAGAAGCAAAAGCCTCTTCGGTTAATTGTTTTATATCTCTGGATCCAACATTTTGTGCTGCCACTTTTCTTTTTGCCAAAGACCATATAAGTTCAATCGGGTTCAGGTCGCAGTGGCAGCCTTACGACTGTATGCCCATGCTCACTCAGTAACTCGTCAATTTCATAAACTGGTGCTGGTTTATTTTTTTTTCACCAAATCATAAAGCATAGGTTTTCGTAGGGTCGGATCAAAATTAATATTATTCTCTTCGAGCCATAATTTGATTTCGGCAATCGTGCTGGATGTTGTGGGCGCCTTATTTTTCACAATCGAGTGATATGGGGCGTTGTCCATTACAATAATGGAAGGATATTCAAGGTTTGGGATGAGCTTTTCGGTTACCCACTTATTAAAGTTTGTTCTATTCATTTCAGAATGATAGTCTTCCTGTTTGTTATTTCCACTAAAAATAAGAAGAGAGTTCGGTACAAATCCTTTTTCACTTCCTGCATTGATGAGAATCCATCTTTTCCCTTTTGAGATATCTTGAATAACTCCTTCGGTTTCAATAGATTGCCAACATTTTTTTTATTTGTATGATGAGTGAATATAACTTTCATCTAGATATATATCTTTTTGCAACTCTTCAGGTAAGTTACGGTTGTCCATACTAACTTTTAAATATTTTTCCCTTTTAATACAAATATTAGTATTTTCCATCAAAGCTTTTCTGTTTGATTTACATTTTTTGTATTTAAAACCAATAGATTTTAAAATTTTGTGTAAATGGGCTCGACTTCCATTGAAACCAAGGTCTTCCCTTACCATGGTTAGTATTTTATGAAGTGTAGGGACTTCTTTTTTTACACTTTAGAAATAATGCACTTTTTGTCGGATTGCACACAGGTCAAAATCGTCTAATTCTTTTCTTGGTCGCCCCTTTCTATGTTTAGCAGGAGTACTGAATTTTCCTTTAGTTTTGGATCCTTCCGAAACTATTCGTCGCACTGTACTCTCGGATTTACCTGAAAATAATTAATTATATTGTTAAGTATCAAAACCAGTCACACGCACTATAAATATGTGTTTTATTTTCATAACCTCAACTGTACATATAAAAGCAAATATTTCATGATAAGACCACTCTTGGATAAGACATTACTATTTAAAGGAGTGTAAAGTGACTAAAAGTACTACATTAATTCGTAACTTACCAGTCAGATCCGCTGTTCGTTTATAAACGTGTTCCATCTGCGTGAGCAATCTGCCGGCTTGGAATTCGGCTAAACATCGCATAAACACTTTGTATATCACTTCACGAGTGCCGCTGCGGATTGTTTTATTCATTTTTCAAATGTTTATAATAAGTTTTTGGATAAAAACTAGAATTGAAGCAAGAATTCAAATGAAAGCAAACAATGTTTACATTACAATGACAAGCAAGTGACAAGATTGACTTTTAATGAAGTGTTGCCAGCCACAGAATATAGTTAGTTCCTTAAACATTAATTTCTACTCTTTTTAGACGGACTGTACCTATGGTGCCCAAACTTGGTCATTGACGGAATCTCAAAAGTCTAAACTCAAGGTTTGCCAAAGAGCTATGGAACGCAGCGTGTTAGGGGTAAAGAGAATCGACAGGATCCGCAATGCCACACTGCGCGCGAAGACCGGCATCGCAGATGTTGGCGACAAAACTGCCAGGCTGAAGTGGGACTGGGCGGGTCACGTCAGTCGTATGGTCACAGACAAATGGGCAACAGTCGTCACACAATGGGTGCCTGCGGATGGGCGTCGAAGCCGGGGCAGGCCGAGGAAGCGTTGGCGTGACGACTTCGATGCATTCCAATATGGCTGGTGGGATGTGGGGAGTGATCGTGAGATGTGGAGGAACATGGGGGAGACCTTTGCCCAGCAGTGGGAAAATATAGGTTAAAAAAAAAATCTAAAACTAGAGGAAAGTTATTTGACCTATTTGACTATACGAAACCGTTATGTAATTGGTACATACCTAACTCAATAATTTATAATAAATCAACCAATCGTATTGTTGCTTGCTTCCAAAGTTTTAAATCAAGGTCCGGGCCCAATTTGCCGCGTTCTTATTTCAAAATACGCGCCAACCACCAGCTGCCCTCGAAGTTTTATCTCCAAAGAGGTTTGTTCTACGGCCAACACATTGTATTTTCATTAGTAGCATGGTTGGTTTATTTAAGCGGAAAGCCCTCTCAAGAATTACATTTTCAAATTCTCCAGTTTAATTTCTCTACAATCCTCGAGTGGTAGTCTGCACAATATCCAATTTACTCGCATATTCCAAACCACTTTGCACTCTAATTGTAAGGTATTGAAGTCGTAGTTTCCGTGTTGACTGTTGGCATATTCAGGCTAACTTAGCTCGTTAGCTTCGATGCGCCAAGTTACGGCTGACATGACAAGGCAGTACTGACAACTTGGCTAGAGTCTGTTTATCTTACAACAGATTTTATGTAGCTACCGTAGCTACGGACGAAATATAATTTCCAGCCATAATTATTACGTCAAAGCCGAACAGCCTTTATTCAGTGCAACGATAATTTAATCATTATGAAGTATGTAATGCTCGTATTGCTGTACGTGTTTCAGTTTGAAGGATGTCAGTGAAATTACAGGTACTTACGAGTCTTTTCAATAAGACATTGATGGGCGTAGTACAATGCCATGTAGGCTTTTTTAAGTAGTGAATGATCGACGTACCCTTCTCACACAAAAAACAGAAATCAGACACGGAAAGCAAACAAGTGACAGCATAAGACGTTACTGAAATTATAAACTCAGATTCAATATCCATTAAAATTATAAGGATCATTTTGCAACGTCAATTTTATTCGCATGTCCTCCGCGAACATGCCAGAACTGTACTAATATTAGTTATGTAGTGAGAATCAAAACTATTGATGGATTACTGATAAATAAAATGTGGAATCAAATCCATTGACGTATTGACGTGTTACAGTTATATTACGAGTGTTTTTGTACGGAGATTATTGCAGAAACTGCTGAACTGATTCTGATAATGTTTTTCATGATACACTATCTCTGAGTTAAGTCCTCTTTTTTAAGTACTTTATTTTGGTAAAAATCCGTGTGAAGCCAGGACAGTAGACATCTAGACAGGTCAGACTTATTCAGCCATTAAATTCATTCAGGTCATGTCTAGAACTGAACGAATTATTTTTTGATAATTTAATCCAGATATTTCCTCGGTAGACCCTTAGTCAAAAAGGGTAAAGTGCCTGTAATTTCCCAATGTATGGCCCTTGTAAGTTATTGAGGGTGTCCCAAATTATTGTCAATACCGTGCTATTAAGACGCCCATCAACTGGCCTTATTAATATTTAAGTACGATCCTCGTAAAAGTTTAATTTTCGTTTTTTGCTGTTATTTTGGCCTTCAAATGCCTAATTCAGTATCGTAATACCATTTCTAAACAAACTTAGATATTCTATTCCACTATTATTTGCACGAGCAAGGAATATTAATTGTGTCTGTCTGTTGGTACACTACCACTTAAAACTACGCAAACAGTGCTTATAAAATTTGCATAATTGAAGGGTTTCGTCGAGAAAACTATCCACACCGTCCCACAGCTGTAAAAATATTAAAGTTAAATTCAACCTTTAGGTTTCAATGTTTCGCTGAGGTGGGTATAAACCTCTCAAACGAAACCTACATAGTAGTAAAACTCATTACTCGTTTCATTAGAAAGGGACAAAGAACCAGCTACTGCAAGAATTATTTAGTTCGAACTAGTGCAATACCTACAAGCTAGGTATAGCTATAGTGTTTATAGAATGTTCTAGTAAGTAGCAATGTCTGGCTGCTGGTCGAACACTTGGCAAGGGAGCGATATTGCTAAAGTTGCGATCCTAACAAATTCGCGGGAGCTTAAATAAAGTATTGCGGCGTTTATTTGTTGCAAATACTTGTCTTACTGTATTTTATGTGTGTGTGAAAACTTCTTTAGGCGCGTTCTTTTGAGATGAGTAAAACCCATTGAACTCGCGACACTGTTACCGACACCTCTGTATACATATAAGCAGTGAAAATTTCTTTAGGCGCGTTGGGCATTTTTTGAGATGGGGAAAACACATTAAACTCTCGACACTGTTACCGTTACCGTTACCGACACCTCTGTATATAATTAGTGAAAACTTCTTTAGATGCGTTGGACATTTTTTGAGATGGGTAAAAACCATTGAACTCGCGACACTGTTACCGTTACCGACACCTATATATATATATAAGTATCTCGTAATTGTTCAAGTTTTCACTCCTGTTGGCATTCACGCTGTGCCGCTTTTTTATTTTTATTCCTTGTGAAACATTTTCTGTATTGCTTTTTTTGCTTTGGTACGGTAGGCATTGCCAAACTCAAGATTAAATCTAATCTTGATGCAAAGTTTGACGCAACGGAAAGGTGTGGTGTGCCTGTGCCTGTCCCGCACAGGTGCTACTTTAGTGTTTTCATTGCTGTTAGCACATCGCTGTGGTAACTGGTAACCAATTTCGTTGCTTTTTTTTTGCTTTTAGTTTTAACTAGCTGACCCAGCGAACTTCGTACTGCCTTGACATGCATATGACGCGGCCTACCAATGTACGTTGCCAAATTGTCAATCGGCCATCATTAGCTACATCTATATATGAAAAAATGAATTTTCTTCATAATTTCTTTTTTTAAGTGAATTTTTCCGATATTTTAATAGTTATTCTGCTATTGGGGTGAAGACAAATCTAACAAATCAAAGATTATCAAAATCAGTCCCGTCGTTCTTGAGCTATAAATGGTGTAACTAACCCGACTTTGTTTTATATATAGTATATATAGATTGTATTAAGTAGGTACACAGTTCTTAAGTTTTGTTGATTGCGCAAAATAAATACTTTCTATTCTATTCTATTCCTCTATCATAACATCTATCATATTCTTTTGATCGTAACGCGATCAAAAGTAGATAAAAGTTAAAATAACATATTATTAAAAACTCAGACCTTGCCTTAGTATTTTGCATAAAACATCGTCATTCATCTCATCGTTAGAAATCGATACTTAGAAATCAAGACGTAATATTAAGAGAAAGAACTTATTTAAAATAGCTTCCACCCGCGGCTTCACGCACGTGGTGTGTCTATAAAAAGTAGCTTATGTTTTAATTCAAGTCTATCTATACACCAAATTTCATCGCAATTAGTTCAGCCGTTACGACTTGATTGAGTAACAAACAAACATCCAAACTATCGCATTTATTATCTTAGTAGCTTCCGCCCGCGGCTTCACACGCGCACAATAAAATATAGCCTATGTTTCAATCCTGGTCATATTCCGAATTCGATAAAATTTGGTATATAGGTACATATACAAAATTTTATCGAAATCGGTTCAGTCGTTATGACGTGATTAAGTAACAAACAAACATCCAAACTTTCGCATTTATAATATTAATGTGATAGTGGGATTCGATATAACAATTAGTCTAGTTCTTTGATTTTGTTTCTACCATGGATTTTAAAAAATAACGAGAAAGTAAGACATCATTAAAATCAGTTTAACCCATAATGAAGCAAGCTTTGTTGCAAGTTTACAAAAACGCGCATACATCCTGAAAGGTTGCCAATTGGCAAAGAAAATGCAATACAACCTGCTGTGTTTTGCAACGTTGACACAATATATTAGGATTTCTATCCAATGTCACTGAACAATATGTAACCCGGCTTACACAACGATCCCTAAACGTATTTAGCGACTAAACATGTTAAATTTGACATATTTGTATGATCTGACATTTGTCGGTTGCTGACGGTTGCCGTCAACAGCTCGCCGACAATCCGCAACTGCCGTCATTCGTCGAAACATCCGTCTGCACTAAAAACAATTTCAAATTAAGTATCGCCAAAGTACGACCAGAAGAAGTACTTTACTACTAATTATAATTACCTCGAGAAACTTTCCTTTTTATGCAAAAATATGCAGATTCCCTCCGTCGCGCACTAGAACTAAAGGGTTCCACGAGCTGTCACCAATTACATTTTAATTAGGCAGTAGAAAAGGATTAAAGTTGCAGATCCTTTTTGACGGTAATATTATTTTATTTCTAGACATCGTTTACAACTTTGTAGTGGTCTCAGTAAAATAAGTATTAAAAATACTTATATTCTGAATACTTCTTCATTTTAAAGTAAATAAACACCATAAAGTTCTTTTAAGTTGATCTTTCACTAGATTCCCGACTAAGTAAAAGAAAATATAAGTCAAGTGTTTTAAGTCTTCCCACTTCAGTGACTCAAACACTTGCAACTTACATTTAAAGTTTAATGTACTATCGAAGCCAACCTACTTTAAGAGCTATTTGAGCCACATAAAGTCGAAAGCACTTTGCTCCTCACACGTATAGATAGTCCCATCAAAGGCCTGCCAATAAAAGTTGCCAACTCTGCCCGTGGTGTACCGCACTTAAATGCTCTTCGCACTCCTTCAATGTTACACTTTTCTATTTTCCGCGGACTTGGCACTTCCACGGAGAAAATTAAAAAGAAAAAGCAGAAAACCATTGCTAAGATTGCTGCTATTTTCAATTTATAAAGATATTTCCGATTGATGACTTCCAATTTTTTCAATACAATTGTACGAAGATTCTGACTTTTACCATTTTTCTTATGACATAAAAGGCAAGATTATACCTACATTTCTAACACCCATGATAGATGGTCTTTGGAGTGACTTGACGGGCATCGTTTGTCTCCAAACGCCGAGAAAAAGTAGCTATTTACATATTGAAAGAAGGCGTCAGATCAGAATATATCAGAGCCTTATTGATTGGTGATTGCTGCGAGTAATAGATATTTTATGTCTTAAACAAAGAGTTTGGGAAAAACACTGATAGTAAGAACAATGGTATAATGGTATTGACGAACTACATTTCTTGTGCTGGTTAAGTCGTTTTTTTACAAGATATGAGAAGACTATTTTCGAAAACTTTAGGCGTAAAAGTAATTATAAAATGACGATACAAAATAAGCTATAGGATTTCATTGAATAAAGTTATTTGGATATTAGAATTTTTACTTTTGAATCATCAATATCAATTATACAACTTTTATTCTGAAATCAAACCAACAAGGGGAGGAAAATCAGTTTTTCGATCCCCTGATATTTTTGGCAATACTCTTTTTATAGCATTAACAGACGACCCAGTTTATCTGGACCCAACCACCCTATCTGACGACACCTACAACCATATTGCATTGTGTGTAGGCTATTCGGGCTAACCATGTTTATTTTTACTGGTTTTTACTGGTCGGGTTGTGACGTCATATTAGTGGTTGCGTCCAGCCAAACTGTCTGTTAATGCTTTTAAACTTTTATCTAAGAGGTATTTTAATTGAACTAAAGATTTCCATATACCAAAAAAACTCTATCCTACTGTCTGTGCAGCTATAAATATAAAGCACATAAAATAAGGCAAGACTTTATTGCATGTATGTATAGGTTTAATGTCTCCGAAATAAGTTACTCAGCTTATATTTATGCTCATTACGCCTTAACTCAAGTTTACGACGTGCCTTGTGTGTAATTTTACCGTATCTATAATAACTTCCACCCTCTTTAAACGCAAAAATAGTTGCATAGAATATTGCTCAAGGTGCAAAAAGTGGTTTATTTTTACAGCTTTCTTGGTACCCACTATGACTTTTTTTCTTTGTTATATATGGCGTGATTTTTTTATGGTACTTGAAGATGGATTAAGCTTATGGCCCACCTAGGGTTTCGGTTTTCCCGGGTTTTTTTCGTTCCCGGGAACCGGGAATAAGATTTTCAATTTCCCGGGAATGCCGGGAAACCGGGAATTTTTTTAAAAGTCCTTAATTTAGTTTTTTTAACTACAAAAGTGAAAAAAACACATATTGGATTAGATAAGCTATTTATTTGACTCAGAAATAATTAAACATTCTCGATCGATCATAAACAGAGGTAGTATAAGTAATAAAAACTTAATGATTGGTTTCAGGCATGCAAAATCACACTTATAATATAAAACTTCTGAACACACAATGGTATAAACATAATATAAACGGAGTAATTAAGTATTGCTCTTATGATAACAAACAAACTTTGCCATCGATGTGTGGCGGAGGTACAAGAGTAGATAAAGTATTATACGTAACTGCACATCATTAAAGTATATGAACACGACAGTAGTTTATCAAACGCAGCGAATCCGAGTTTAATTTGACCATAAAATAATTCGAGTGTTAAAATACCTTAACTCTATGCAGCAGTTCGTATAATATTTTATTTACTCTCTTGCAGCGGCCACACATCGTTGGCAAAATTTTACTTATGCCCTTAACAGTCAAGTAAACCACTATTTCAGTTTAAGTCTTGAATTATTTCATAAAGTAATACTTGAGAAAAAAGTTTTAGATGTATCACATACTTTTGAAAATTCCCGAGAATTCCCGGGAAATCAGAATTTTTCCCGGTTCCGGGAATGACATTTTTCCCGGGATTTCCCGATTCCCGGGACCCGGGAACGAAACCCTAGGCCCACTGATGTTAAGTGGTAACCATCGCCTATAACAGAGAACTGCATCGTAATTGTTATTTTACTCGACATGTTTTATGCATACTTAATTGCACAATTCATAATACAACTTAACGCTGTAAGTCACACTAAATAAATAAATATCTTCAACCGTAAATCGTATTTATGGAGATTTTGTCAAGTAAGTAGATCTTTTTATGATGAGAGGACGATACAAGCTTATATACATTGGTATATATGAGACTTGATATACATGACATTGCATTGCGCTCTGAGGGCTTGTTTATGGAGATAGACGCGTTGCACGCCACGTGGTGCATCGCATCGCGCTAATAACTCGAACATATGTCCATGTATGAGAGTGTTCATGCAGAAGTTTTTCTACTTTTTTGCTATCACGCGACGCGCAATGTGCCACGTCTTCATAATGGAACCCACACACCTCAACAATTTCTTTGCACAAGGCTATAAATTTGAACAAATTCTTCCCATAGAGGCTTGCGCAAGGAAACCGTTGACCTCTATAGTGCCCCTAAATGAGCCTAGACATATCAACTGAAAAATCTCATGTGCCTGTAATTTCAGCGGCACTTTCAAACCGGACTACATCAATCAGAACAATGGTTTGAGGTAGAAATAGGTAGGTACTGTAGTATCTTCTGATGAACATTCTCATAAGAAGCTATAAAACTACTACAATATTCATTAATTTAACCTAAAATAAAGTTGGGATCATGGGAAATCAAACTGTACTAGTAAACATATTAGTATCAAATTCACAGAGCAAATAATGGACGGATAAAACGTTCATCCTAATCGATTTATGCCCCGAAACAAACAACGTTTAATAGGTTAGTCTAGATTAGAAGTACCTATTATTTACATTATCGCTGTAGCTTCTGAAAGCCTTAAAAGGTTGCCGGTAATGCTCGTTTTCATCAACCATTTTTAACGAAAAATTTTCAAGAAAACATTTATTATGACCAAAATCAAACACTATCTGAATTACTGTAATTTTTTTATATTATACGAATTCGGGTAGGTATATTATATTTATCTACTTTTATATTGACTTCTAACTAGGAGAAGACGATGTAGAGTGTAGAACATGAAAAATAAAGTCTACTTAGTATTTTGTGAGCTTTCGTGTGTGAAATAATAAGATATATCTTAAATTCAGTGTTTAATTTAAACCTCAACATCACAAAGCAGAATGAAAGTAACAACTGGTAACCCTCTGCATAAAAGCTTGTAGAATTATGATGTTCAAAAATATTGTTATAGATTTTATCTAAACACACGACGTGCAATAAAATCTTTTTGGAAACTATCCTTCCACAAGTTTTTATTTAAATCTTTAAACATGCAGAGGAGTTTAGCGATGTTGTCTGTACATACCTTAGACACACAATAAAAATTAAAAATCAGTTAAAATTAATACATTTTTTCATAGCATTGGTGAAAACGAGCATTAGACCTTTGTATTGATTTTCCATCAGCTACAAATGTGTGTTTGTCACGCACAAGTTTGAACCTTCTTAGGAAGTCGCGAGTTATAAGTTATTGAAGTTAGGGGCGAGTTTGGAAGTTACAAGCAACCTTTACAAAATGGACTATACATAAAAACATGAAAGCTAACAAGCTTTGAATCCTTAATGAAACCTTAGTAAAGTAAGTTTATATATAATATAAAGTATGTAAGTTTATACTTATGTGGTACACCTGGGTAAAACTTACATGATCCATCCCTTCCAAAGGTTGTCTGGTAGAGATTGCTACTTCACGATAATACCGCCAATTGCATACTTTCATTTAAATTATATTAATTTTAATTGTTTTGTTGTTTATATCTGTACATAGTATAAAATGAAGTCGCTTCCGCTGTCTGTTCGCTTATATCTTTTAAACTACTCAACGGATTTTAATGCAGTTTTCAACAATAGATAAAGTGATTCAAGAGGAAGGTTAATACGTATAATTAGCTTCCGCCAGCAGCTTCGCACGCGTTGTTTGTCATTAAAAAGTAGCCTATGTGTTAATCCAAGTTATTATCTACGTACATACCGATTTGAAAGTAACTCTGACTCTCTGTCTGTTTGCTACCTTTTCACGACTTAACGGCTCGACCGATTTCGATGGAATTTGGTACCTATATACCTAGATAGATTATGAATGGACTTGAGACATAGGATACACTTTATGCGACTGCACAGTAGGAGGGTAATGTTTTATTGATAAACAACGCGTACGAAGCCGCGAGCGTGTCAGCTATTATATACTCTTAATATAAATCTTTATATCAGGCATCAATAGAAAAGTACAAGATGTTAAAACTAAATTCTATATTTATGGTGCGCAATAAAGTATTATCTATCTATCTATTTAATATGTATAAACTCTATACAAAAACTGCAGTATTAGTGAACGAGCTACATATATCTTATAAAATACTATTCTTGTAACATGAAAACCCCGTCCGTTTCTGGCCGTCTTTGTCGACCTGCAGTCAACGACGGCATTTTCAAATAACGGTGGTCGATTACTGACGTCAACGGTTCGCGCCGTTTGTCGACAACAGGGTATAAAATCCCTTCTTTAACCGCGGGACATGCGGTACAATTAACGTTCCAATATTCTTGTGATTTAAATGATTGAATTTGAATCTCGTACTTAATAAATTCGAATAATCTTTAAATACCGTGTTTTATTCTTTTGATAAGCAGTTTTAAATCCAATCAAAAATGACAAAACAAGGTGTAACTATTTTAAGAATAATGCGAATTTATTAGTAGACCAGAAATAGAATGACTACTTACTTACATATTCTTTTTCATTTAAAAAATAATATCTAAATAAACACAAAAACACGACGTAAAACGAACTATTTTGATAATAGCAGGCGGGGATGTATACATACATATGTTCACCCTATAAATTACCCTTCTTCGCAATCGGGTAACAAATGAATACACAGGCTAACGTACCTCACATACACGTAGCAGGATACTTCAACTAGGTACTGTTCATGACCCAAGGCGGCAACCTTAGCGCATTCAAATTTACGAGCATTAGTAGAAAATGGCAAAGAAACTTGTTATACAGAACTCTGAAATAAAAATGTGGTTTCCTGGATAATAAACCGAAATTTATTTAAAATAACGTCATACGCTGAGTGAGTCGAACATAAAATAATGTGGCAGAAAAGTAAACCATATAATTCCATAAAAAAAGCTTATTTTCTTATATATCGAGCTTTTAAAGCAATATTTCTAAAAATATCCCATAGTTTAATCTGAAAGCCTCGAATTAATGTCAACAACAGCGTCCACCATGATTTATAAGAAACGCTAAGCCCTACTCAGGGGCGGCACATTTAGGGAGGAATAGCCATACGACAGACCAAAACAGCGCCAACGGTCAGTGAACTGTATTTTTAACCTATTGTCCAAAAGAGTAGTATTATAAGTTTGACGCCTGTGTCTGTCGAGCTTATCCAGTTTTACCCAGCACCCGTGAATAGTACAGTAAATAATAACAGTGAGAACTATAGTTTTCTTGTTAGAGAACTGAAAAAGTATTGGTAAGTAGTATTTTTATAGTGTTATCCGAACACATACGGAAAAATTCCAAGATTTTTAAAACCATCTCAAAATTTTGAGCCTACTATACTATTTAGTAATACTATTTGAAATAAGCAACGCGACATCTCTTGTAAAAGTACTAAACTGCAACGTTTGGCATTGATCAGGTCAAAAAACTGTATAAGTTTTCCTGTAGATGGAGCTAACGGCGCTTTAGTCGAAATTTGATTCATCTCACTAATTTCGACCTTGACGTGACATAGCCTGGTTATACAATTGGATAGTGCGTTCTCGTATCAAAAGGAAGGTTGCGGGTTCAAGTCCCATCTAGGCTGAAAATGTTTGAGATGGTTTTAAAAATATTGGTAAGTAGCTTATTAAATTTTAATTTTTTATTTATTTTTTGCTTAGACCAGGTTTCTTGAATATTATTAAGTCATCTGGACTGTAGGTGTGGCACTCCTGGATTGAATACGCCTATGTTCCTCAAGGCCACCAACTGAGGGTCTCGGCGTCCCAGGCGTCACGAAAGTCATATTCCAGAGAGTTCTATTCTTTTGCGGAAACAACAGCAGTGCCATTGTATTGTCAATGTAATTTACAGATAATAAAAGCATGTCTAAAATAGTCGGAATCAAACCCTACTCAAACTCTTGCGTCTAAGCAACACACCCACCATTGTTAAAATTGTTAAAAGTTTGCATGGTTTGAAAAATTACACCGAAGCAAACCTAAGTTTGCTTTGTTACGTTCAGGAAAAACCTAAGGTTTATTGAGTATATTTGTTTTGTAAGTACGTGTTTAAAAATAAATAAATAAAAGGATGTGTGCAATTCACACGTGGTAGAAGTGAAACCTGAAAAAGAGAACCACGAACATAAGAAACACTGTATAATGCTTCCTATCTCATTTTCTCCCACGTTAAATCTTATGAATTTATGTGTCTGTCTCTTTTTACTGTCGCTTTTTCGTTTCATCGACTTTCAAATCACAACGATGCTAAAGAAGTTTTCACTTCAGAAAAACATTAAATAAAAAAGTGTTAGTGGGCGGGGCATATAGCTCAAAGGCCGTTGGGGCAGAAAGGATGGAAAGACGACCTAATAAGGTGCAGGACAAGTACGGTCACTCTGGAAATCTATGGGGTAGGCCTATTTTTAGCCGTGGACGTCCCATGGCTGACGTGATGATGATAATGATGATTTAAAAGATATTTTTATGACGACTATACAGTTTATTCGCCCGTATGTTCCTCAAGGCTACCTACCAAGTGCCCCGGAATCCCAAGCGTCTCTGAAGTCAACTCCCAGCGGGACTCGCCTTTTTGCGGGACCAACATCCGAGACATTGCCTTGTCAAAGAAATTTCAAATTACTTACCTTCCATTTTATCTTGCGTAATAAGCTCGGGCTCATCTTTGTTAACGTAGATGCTCAGTTATTAATTCTTAAGTATTCTATTATTTCTATTTTTGTAGTTTACATTGTTATTATAAAAGTGTTACTAGTTGTACCTACGTAGGCCTTTTTACCTTTTTAAATTGGGAAAATAAGCTTGTTCCAGGTGTCGAACAGTAAACAAAGTATGTTAAAACTTTATTATTAAACGAATTTTACTCGTTCGGTTTAAATATGTTCTACTTCATATTCTTTGCTGCAAGCAATTTGAAGACACTTAATTAAGTTTTAAGTCGTTAATAGGAAATAAAATGATAAATAAATATTTTCAACCGTAATGCTGACCTGCTATCGCTTTGCAAGGATTTTATCAAAATCAAATAGTACTCAAGTATAGTGTAGCTTTCTATCTGTTAAATAATATTCAGAATTGGTTCCGTAGTTTCTAATATTACCCCCTATAAACACACAAACTTACAAAAACACACCTCTTTCTAATATATATAGTGTAGAAGTATAGATAATTAGAAGACATTTTTAGGGCAAAATACTTCTATTATGATGCTACAAATACTGCCTACATGCGGGCTATCTCGTCCATACAAAGTTACCTAATTTTCAGAAACAATAAACACGTCTGAAACCCGAAATATTACGTAATTCCCACCGATATCCGCATTCAAAAAGTTCCATATCCACCCTGAAAATGGAGGGTTGTTTGTTATTTTAATCACGTCTCGACGAAAACGACTCCTCCCGTTAAATTAATTGGATTCTAGGCTTTAACTTGAACGTTCCGATACGACTTGGTAAATATTGATGAAATAAATAGTTTTTACGTTACTCGATATCTACAATGAGGCAATAAAACATTGCTTGGCTGAAGTAGAGGTTATTTAAAAACTTTTCTAATCTCAATTATAATGTACTTAAGTTTGTTACAATACTATTGCTTAATCGGCCAGGCATCACAACCTCACGCAAATCTATTCCTAGACGGTTTAAGTATGTAGAGATTATTTTTTTTGCAAGAATGCTCTATCGTTTTTATGAATATTTTATCGTGTCTGAGATATGTACATAAAAATAACGGATCGTTTAACGGTATTCTATGCCTCTGCCCAATTTTTTGCTTTCTGTATAGTGTTTGTTCTGAAATAAAATCATGACATAAATTGATTGTGTCTCGGCAAGAGTCGGGAAATTAATTTTATTTTAGCTGATCCTGACAATTTAATTTAAGATAGGTAATTACTTCCGGTTTGTTTAAAATCAAATACAAAACATTTAAAATTAAAATATTTACATTATTACTTTAATTAAACATAATAAATAAGTACTTCATCTTCATTAAGAAACATAACACAGATCCAACCGGATTCCGTAAATTACAATAGCAATAGAATAAATTACATATCTCTATAAACCAGATTGTGAATTCAACATTAAATTATAAAATTTAGAGACGGGATTGTCAACGTGGAAATTTGCAAAATTTCAAAGTGATTAATCATACTATAGTCCCTTTGGAAGTAGGGTCAAGCCAAGTCGAGGTGAACCGGCGATAATATGATATCGATAGTCGATAGAATATAGCCAGGACCATCACAAGGCTATTAGTTAATAGCCTACGATTGGCGTCCGTCCTTGCGATGACAGGGTTATTAATTGAAGATATGATTCTCATTATGTTTGGACAGAGTAAGTTATGTAGGCTCTTGTGCGATAGCGATAGGATGAAGAATAAGTCGCAATTACCATGGCTGTTGAACCAAAATGTTAGGTGAAGAGACTATGTGCAAAAAATACTGTTGTAATGAAATATTCTTCGATAAAATATTTGGCAACACAATTTTGATCTAAGACAATTTGATTAAACAGTGAGTAACCAATAATTAAAGGTATAATGCTAAAATCCAATTATCACAGAGGCTAAACACCTATATCAACTGGTTGTCATTCAATAAATTAAACCAAGCTGCTCTCCGTCCCTGATTTATCGATAAGCTGACCATGACAACTCTATTCACTCATGCCACCGTATTTGTGCGTAACACCCTCGCCCGTATTGATTTTATATGCGCGCGCACCTCTTACCAGCCACCCCCTACCCCATCCTACAAAGGGGTAGGGGGTTAGGGGTGGCAAAAAAGGAACAAGGGTGAAGCGGCGATACGAATCGAACCTTTTTATAGGGGCATCAGAATCCCTAAGGTTAAAGCCAAAGCTTGGATGTGTCAGCTACTGAGTGTTGGTAAACTTTTTAATTTGAACGATGTGCTTTGTCTCTGTTTGTGAGGTTTGCAAAACAAAATAATTATGACGGCTCTTTGGGCGGGATTTAGAAGATAATTTAGGGATTGTTTTGGGCGGCCGCTGTGAATGATATGGCTGTTTTGTCAACGATAATAATAACAACAGAATTTTTAATGTTTTAACCAGAGCGTTTATAAAAATGGTTATAAATTAGAGACTCGTTGGTGAGCGAGTTGGAAATTATCATGTTTGTAAATGGTTTCATCTGCGAAACTAATTAATTACTTGGAAACTTGCGGAGAAAGTCGAGGAAATAATTAATTAAACCACATTAGGTATAAGTACATTTTACTAATAAACATGTACAAAAATGATTTTAAAATCTGTTTAGTATATAGGGCAGGCAAGTCCAGGATCTCTCAATTATATATTTCTTCGGGGAGTTTTTATTGTATTGAATTAGGACAAAATTAGTTTTTTGCCCGCCTTAGGCTTAATTCACACCGAGATGGCACCGAAGCGGTGGGCGAGTTTAGGTATCAAAATTGTCACAGCATTTTAAACTTTATCTTAATTATACTTAGAAAATTTTCGTGATTTATTTCAATCATTATTATAAATACGGGATTTACCACGTACCGTTTTATCGGTGTTTCAACCGACAATGTGCGAGGCGAAACGTAGTTCGGAACGGATCGCACTCATCCTGATGAAAGTTCACGAATTGAACCGAAACATTCTCAGTCTTAACACCGATAAAACGGTACGTGATAAATCCCGTATTTATAATAATGATAATTCTTAATAACTTTAATATATAGTAACGCTTGAGAGGGTCGTACAGCCGCCCGAGGTGCCGCGTGCATGCTCTTGGCGTAATTTTTTCGTAAGAAGCTGGGCGCTTGTGCCGGCTGTCACCTGGATGTTAATTGAGTCTTATGGTGGGCACTCACCGTGCAACACCAGGGTAGATTACTAGTGATTAAGTTTTTCTTGATTTAGCCTTAATTTTTGGAATAAGTCTTAGAGCGCAAGTTTATTTTAGTTTATCAGGTTACTTTATTCACATCTAACATTCAATCTGTCCTTTGATCCGTCAGCTTGGAATTCCCAAGGTGGAAGATTTACAATTTTCCTAGCATTTAACCACTGATTCGGTCGGGTAGAGATGTCATGGGTATTATATCAAAGGAACCTTGTTTCTAAACGAGTAATTTAAATAAGTTGGTATTTATGGATATTTACAAAATAGGTCGCAAGCAAAAATGACTGGTGGGTGGGAATTGGGTTCAAATGTATTTGTTTTTACTGGATGAAATATATACGTCTATAACCACGATTTATTGAGTACTCTTCTAGCCTAGTATGCTATACTGCAGTCACATATTAGGTACTTTAGCTCGGGTAAAATCTAAATTTATGGACTAAAAGCTGGATTGATTTGCTCCGCACTATGTGCCGTCCATTGTAATTGAATGGACTTGTCAGGGTGAATGGCATGCGCTTTAAATAATGTGTTTTTCAATGTTTTTATTCTAAAAAACGTTTTTTGAATCAAAAAAGCAAATACTGTGTACAGTGCACTAGATATCACTGTTTCAAAGAAGTAATTAATGCAGAATGTGTTTCGTGAAGGAACCAACTGACTCAAAGAAGTGTAACGAATAATAAACGAGAAAAAAATGAACAAGTGAGTTAAACAACCAATAAATAAATAAGACTGGACATTTCTTATAGCACTACTTAGCCCCAAACTAAGCAAAGTTTGTACTGTATGAAACGTAAAACTGATATGATACTTATATACTTTTTTTTTTGTAAATACGTACTTATAATATAAAGAGAAACAACCCGGATCTGTAGATCATGCAAACATTTGTTTCGCGGTGGGAATTGAACCCGCAACCTTCTGCGTCTGAGACGGCTACTCGCCCACTGTGCCACGGAGGTCGTCAAATAATGATGATAAATTCATCTGTTTCACGAAAACACTGATTAACATTTTCATTCAGTTGTTCAGCCCAGTTCCCGAACACGTTAATTTATTTTACTTTATCGAGAGTTTCCAGCGCTGCTCCGATCGCGCCAGAGGAATTGGCAATTTCCTGCCTTCCGCAGTCCACCGGAACCATTTTACATCATACCATTACATATGTTTGTATGTGTGTATGTTTTTTTGTTTTCTTAACAAGTTTCGCGCAATAAAGCGATCTGTGTTTGTGAATTATTTCGTTGTGAATACCAAGTGTGTGAATAGGTTTGAAAATAACATAGTTTATGAATAAAAGGGGCCATACAAGTTACAATAATCGCAATGACTGTCAGTCGAATCATCGCAATGACAGTCCAAGTAAGTAAGTTGATATGAATTTGTCATTTTTTGGTAGAAATTGAAATATTTTTTTTATCATTGCCATAGTGAGATGAATTTTAGGGTTCCAAACCAAAATGGTAAAAACGGAACCTCTATGGTGCGACTTTGTACATCTGTCTGTTCGTCTATCCGTCCTACTGATTATCTCAGCAACTACTGATCAGCCGTAGGACTTACACTGCTGAAATGCCTCTTGCATAGATTTGCTGAGCGAGAATATTGTGCAGCTTGTACCCAACGGCTCTCAGCAACCTTTATAAGATCATTCTATTCTCGGAGCCATCCTACGCTGAACTTTCTAGCATGAGCTCCATCTCGAGAACCTTTCTACTCCAACGGCGCGGCCGACAGTTCTTCAAGCTAGCTTTGAGCTTAATAATCGATCAAAACCGATCAAGTCAAAGATTAGGCCTCTCCTATCCACTTCTACATCTCACCTTCCGTACTTCATCATCAAAATCGACTTCATTCTCAGAATTGAATTTGATAAATTGAAATTTATCAAATAAAATTTGTAAAATAAGTATCTATAGACATACATTGATAGTTTAGGTTTGAGAGAAATTATTGGAGTATGTCGGCGATAAACAAATGGAGATAATGAGTTTTGTGATCCGTGTGATTACATTGCCGGATAAATATTGGATGCTGTTTAATGGATTTAATCAGTTGTGGTCGGATTGGCAATTGTTTCGGATAATAAATATAGTGTCACGTCTAATATCATCAAATATTTGGTATTTTCCATGTACACCGATAAAACGGTACGTGATAAATCCCGTATTTATTATAATGATTGAAAAATCACGAAAGTTTGATAAATACAATTTTCCACGTAGAATTTTTAACTTTGTTTTGTATGGTTCCGTATACCTCAGAGTAAAAAAGAAACCCTTATTTGGGATCACTGCGTTGTCCATCGGCCTGTCTGCCAAAATTTTTTTTAGGAATGCATAGAAGTATCAAGTTGAAATTAATAACAAATACACACACAGTCCCTTGGAGTTGTAAAAAAAAAACAAACTTCTAAGTCAACGCAATCGAAAAATACGGCTATTTATGCCGCATATATTGACAACCTATAGGGTACTTCCCATTGACATAGAATCATGACATTTTGCAAGAAGCAAGTTCTCAGAGACCAATTAAAAGAAATAATCTGAAAATCGTTAAATTATACTGATATTACATAATTTTTTTTTACGGAATACTCGATGCGTGAATCAGACTCGCAAGTCCGGTTTTTATTTTCGATTTCCCAAAACAATTTAAAAAAATGTACTCGTAGCTCTATGTTATTATCGCCTTTTGACAGAACTGTAGTGAACGGATGAATGATATTTAGTATGGTAAACATATTAGGTCAAAATAAAAAAATAAATAAATCCAGCCAGGAGAGAATGGCAAGAAACTAAGTTGGTTGTTCTTTTTAATTATAATTGGCAAAATTCCATAGGGTAAGGACATTCCTCAAGATATAGGTAATTAGTAGGTAGTTTCATAATACTCTGCTAGTATAAAATCATATAAAACCATTTAAAATGCATTTATCATGCACTCTACAAATTGGTTTATTCCTGCCACTAAACTATTTGCAAAATTAATATTCGAATGAATGTGGAATGCAAGCGAGTGAAATTTTAGAGCCCAACTCGAGCTATGCAGCCAAATTAATGTTAGCTTGATTTGGTATGCGGAATGTCCATATATTTCATAAAATTTCAGAATATACTCGTACCGGGTTTTGGTGCATATTTTGATGAAGTTAAACTAACATAAGATCTAATAAACAATTTTTTTTTGTAAGTGTATTTAAAATGTCAAATTGACCAAAACAATATATATATCAAACAATGTCGGGTTAGTTAGACCATTTATAACCCAAGAACGGGGGGACCGATTTTGATGATCTTTGATTTGTTGGATTTGTCTCAGCCCCGAACAGCAGAATAACTATTAAAATATCGGAAAAACTCACACAAAAAGAAATTGTAAAGAAAATTCATTTTCTCATACATAGATGCAGCCAATGATGGCCAATTGACAATTCTAGCGGAGTGACGTACTTTGACAGACCGCGTCATATGCATGTAAACGCGGTACGAAGTTCGGCGGGTCAGCAAGTTTATTTATAAAGTACACATTAAGAATAAGAATAAATTATAGACAGCCAAAGTATGACATCGATTACACTCCTAAAAAACGAAATGGGTGAAGGTAAATTTGGATAATATCCATGTCCATGGTATAATAAAGTCAACGATTCAAAATAATATAACAGAAGCTACATATTTCCTGAAGAGAAAGAGGAAAAGGCATAAAACAAATGTATAAAATGTTTCTTCTCAAGCTTAAATAAACTTCAGTTTCTTATGCTATGAATAGCTTATGCAAAGTAGCTAAATGCCACTTTAAAGACGGAGAAAAATAAAAATTACAGCTTTCAAAATAAATTATTGTTTTCTTACATTTAGTTACTAACTGCCTACAATCTCGCTTACATTGTATCTAGGTATCTTGATTAAAACTAGCGCTCAGTGGGATCTAAACAGATTCTTGATCAGCCAGTTACATAACAGGACATATTTGTATCTCGACGGTTTTGCAACCAGACAAATTATAGAAGAAAATACATGACAAAAAATGTATTAGAAACAAAATAGGTCCTAGTAATTCTTCTGAGTAGACTTTCTGCGAACTGGCCCTTTTATGATGTAGTCTTTTTAATATGTACTTATTGTACCTTCTTTAAATATTACTTCACACATGGTCCGTTGTAGGGCGCTAAGAAGTTGGATACAGATAATATAGTCCGGCTCTTAGCGCATCCTACCCTACTATATAAGCAAAAAAAATAAAAAATCAATTGTATATATTAATTTTTGCATACTTTAATTTAACTTAAACTACTTTAACTTAACTTAATTTTATTGAACTTATATTCTTTCATTTGTCAATATTGATATTTATTTATCAATATCGATATTTACGTTTATTATATACTTAATCGGAATACCTGAATTAACGGAAGAGCGAGACCATCTAACACAGGTATTTTTTACTTAAAAGAGGGTCCCACACCCATGAAATGTATAGAGATTAAGTTAAGAAATAAATATATTTGTATTTGTATATATTACACGCAAACCCACACAAAGTACGAGTATCCCTGAACCAAATTAAGGGCTCAGCCATCACGGAGTTCAAAACTGACGAACATCCAACTTTTAAATGTAAGTAGGATTATTTATAAACTAAGTTAAAATCCTTTTACTTAGCATGTTACTGCACTGCGGATAGAAATGGAATCCTGTTACATTGTGATCCTGGTTTATCCTGTTTGGCTCGTGAGTAGACCGCATTAAATGGATCAACGTTGTAGCTGCCAAATTATTTTGCACTTTGAGGTATTTACACATGGCGGCTTTGGATAGGCCATAGGACGTCCTCTGTTGAACATAAGCCTTTCCCGTTAATTTCCACAGTGAACGGCTTTCAGCAACCATTATTAGGTCGTCTTTCTACCCAGAGAGGACGTCCTACTCTACACTTTCCAATGCGTGGTTTTTACTGAACCTTTTAAGTATCTTTTTACCCGATAGATAACGCTATATTCTCTGCGGATAATTCCCAGCCAAAGAATAATAACAGTTTCTTCAGTAGGTCGCTAACATTAGCTAAGTTGAGGCTAAGTTTGAGGTCAAGTCTGCATTGCGGGTATACTTATCTAAACATGTTTGGCTATCGAAGCTAAGCCGGGGCTAGCATAATAATACTCGTATGTTACGAAAGTTATTGAGGCGCAGGATAATAGTTACGGTATATTAAAACTGTAATATTAAAAGTTAACTTAATGAATAGATCAGTTAAACAGTTCATTGTTATCCAAGGCCTGTAAGCGATCGCCCGATATATTTTGGCGTACGAGCGAGGATGCTAATCAAGGGTGTTATTGATCGCTTACACCCGAGTATCATACTTTTCATCACGAATGTGACGAATTTCGACAAGTTTTTTATAACAGTTAGTTTCTTAAAAGTAAATTTGCGTTCGTGGTATCCATCGATTTTTTTCTGGCCTTTTTCATCTAATAGAAGAAGAATTTTTAATTGAGGTTGTATTTCATCATTGCATAGTATGAAAGTGAACTGTTTTATTTTTAAATAGAAATATGGATGTATCATGGACATTTCATTTTAGCTTATTGTGAATGCCTCATTCTATTGTAAAATTTACTTACTGCCGTAAATCGCATTTACGGAGCCGTTATCAAGCTTACAATTACCTACCAACTTGAGTGATGAGTGATGAAAGTTGTACCACTTTGTTACTACTCTATATAAGCCTGAAATAATGATTTATTATTATTAACCTTGGAAAAATACTATTAGTAATATCGAAGCAACGTGAGCTGCGCCTAACTAGATGTAAGTAGGTATATACCGATTAGTCAGTCGCAAGCTCGCAAGCGACCCGCGCTGATATCAATTGTTTGCTCGTATAAAGTGTTATATTAAACTTATATTTAGTGTCATAAACCTGCGTATTTATTCATGGTCCTACAAATACCATAATATTTTGTCATTTATCTTTCTTAAAAATCGTTCGTTCAATAAAAATCTCTAACAAGCAAAATACAATGTACCTATAACTTTTAAAGCTATGGTTACGAGCATTATTACTCACATTAATACTTCGTGATCATGGCGGATGCAATTGCCTAACACTTATGTCATCATCATCATATTAACCAAAGGAAGTCATATTCCTCCCCCATAGATATTCAGAGCGCCGCACCTAACGTCACCCAGTAACCTTTATCAGGTCCTCCTTCCATCTAGTGGAGGGCCGTCCTACGCTGTGCTTAAAATGTATCACTCAATAACTCACAAATCAAGATAAATATCCCAATTTAAATATTAATGAAACACAATGTTAATTAATATGTTTCTTAAATAAGTAGTTATTATTTAGGTTCATTCATATATGTTATTTTTATTTTTATATCATAAGTAGAAGTATGTACCTATATGTAGTATGTTATGTTAGGTACACCATTACACCCCGGGTAATGTCCACACAGTCCATTCCACCCAAAGGTTGTCTGGTAGAGATCGCTATTCAGCGATAAGACCGCCAATTGTATCACATAGTTTTACGGTATTCTTTGTAGTTGTATTGTTATTAGGTGTGCAATAAAGAATTATCTAATCTAATGTTACTTAATAGTAAAGTAAGTAAATTTATTGGTAATGCGAGAAGAATTCTAACTATACGGATGTCACTGGCCGATAGCCATGTTATTTAGTCACGGAGGAACAAACTGTCAAATTTACGTTACAAAGGAATCCATGTTTTTTTTTTCAAAGTTCTCAACAACAAACGAGTCGACAACGTCGGAAATCGATGCTAGCAACAAGGTAGAGTTTATCTACATCTAAACAAACTTAAATTAGTTTTAAAAGTGGAATGCACTTCGGCAAACCAGATTTAGTTGGTTATTCAAGTCATAACGAATATGAGTATGAGTTTCATAATGAATATGAATATGTTTGAAATTCTTCTTATCGAATCAAAATAAGAACTGATTCTTAAAAATAAAATTTTCTGTAATTAATAAAATTTCCATGAAATAAATAAAAAATAGGTATAGTCAGCGAAATAAATTGTTTGATAATCATTTTTCAAGCCTTTACATCACCTTCTACGACTCATCTCTATACTCATCTGTAACGTACCAAATCTTGAATTATTTACTTTGCAAAGATAGTCACACTAATCCGGCACACTATTAAAAACTAGGTGCCGTTAGTGGAATGTATAGAAAAAATCATAATATGTAAATAAAATATGTGCGCAAGCGCGGAACGAGAGGTTATAGAGAAGGGTGAGGTTTACAATGTATTTCTCCATTTTCAATTCAATATTTTTCCGGTAGAATATCTCAAAACTGTTTACCCCTTTTTCAATGTATTTGTAAGGTATAATAAAGAATTTTCATTCATTCATTCATTCATTCTCCCATCAAAAATGTCAAATTTTTAAAGTCGAAAAAAAATCATTGCTCGTCAACGTGAGGTCATTGAACTCTTGGTCCGAAGAGCCCTATATAATTATTAGAGTATTACTTTATTTGGCGCAGATAGAATATCATAATATAATAGTGATCCGATAGCTGGCGCTTATCTGGGTCAACGCATAAGCATAGCAATTCAGCGAGGCAATGCAGCCAGTGTCTTGGGGACACCTTCGCCTCATAGTGATCTGGAGCAATTTAGCTATCTGTGGATCATTTGCAACGGTCTTTCAAAAGTTTTTTTCGTATTTTATCAAGTCATTTAAATAATTAAGATCATTATTTATTGTAATTGCCGTACAGAATGAACAAACAACATATGAACTCGTAACAATAAAAAAAAATAGCAAAGCGCAATCAGCAGTCTTACAGCTATGAGAGATATCTTCCAGTATGGTAACACTGTCTTGTAAAAAGGGGTAAACAGTTTTGAGATATTCTAACGGAAAAATATTGAAATGGAAGGAATATGAGTATATCGTAGACACTCTACGGCGTAGAGCATCTACGAAAATCCTTCAACTTTTTCCTTCAAAATTCATTGAATGAACTTTACAATTTACTTGTTATCAAATAGGTTAAACTCATACATAGTCAAGTGACGCCAGAAACTTTGATATCCAAGCGGTTTCCACGTCGCTTAGTTGATTATTCCATGATTAACCCACAACTTCCTATGAACATTGAAATGCAGTTGAATCAATATGTTCACTGGGGTGACACACAAACGATTTCCGCTTTTCTTATTAAACCATTAAGGTTGATTATACCTCAACCCTCAAGTATATAGCAAGACGATAGCAGTAGATACTATGCTTTATTCTATGTTAAGTCGTATGTACTATGCTGTATTCTGTAGCGGAAGGCCGGAATGAGTTGGCCTTTGAATTGACTTGGCGACCGACGAAATTGAATCGACACGCAGTTCGAACGATTTCCTCCGTGGAAGCCTTCAAGGAGCTATTTGCTTTAATTCAAGGACTTTTGTCAGATAACTCGGTTTAGCTTTTCTTGTATCGAATGAACAGGAATTGAAAGGATGATAAATTACTTTAATTTTATGATAGAAAGAAAATACATTTATGATTATGAAACATACTGGAAATTATTAAATTATAACAATAAAACCTACGTGATACAATTGGCGGTCTTTTCGCTAATAACCGATCTCTACCCGACAAACTATTAGATTTTTTAAAACAATGAACTAATGAACAAAGTATTGTTTTCAAGACTTTATGGTGACACTCAATAAAAACTTACTTCGTTACAATCCCGTCAAAGTAGCGCAGGTTCTTATTGGTTAATTTTCCAGTTTAAAATCTCCTTTATTCTGAATTTATTATTATAAATAAATAAATAATATATATTACTGGACATTTCACACAGCGCTATCTAGCCTCAAACTAAGCAGAGCTTGTACTATGGGAACCAGATAACTGATAGAATACTTACGAGTATATACTTTTTTTGTAAATACATACTTATAATACATATATATAGAAAAACATCCAGACCCGGAACAAATATCTGTAGATCATGCAAACATTTGTTCCGGGGCGGGAATCGAACCCGTTATCTCCTGCGTCTCAGCTGGCTATTCGCCCACTGCGCCACGGAGGTCGTCATTATAGTACCTATATATAGTAGTCGTTATAGTATAATATTGATTAGAGACAAAAAAATCCGACACGTGCGAGTCTCTCTCGCCCACCCAGGGTTCCGCAATCATAATTTATTTTTCTTATATAGGTAACTATAAATTTACAACTCCCACATTTTTTCCTTTACGTTGGGAAGTATACATTAGTATAGGTTTACGATATTTTCATAACAAGGTTTGATTGAAAGAAAATTTGGAAGTTGCCCGGGAAATTTGTAAGTTCTTGGGAAACTAAAGCGCTTTTTTCAATGCGATTTTTATATGAGCTGAAGACCATTAAGGCTATATTTTATTTTGAAATCCGTGCGAAGCCGGAGCGGGTCAGCTACTTTAATTAAACGTTTAAGGTAAGCTCTTCGACTCTAAGCTTAAAAATCTCGCTTATTTGGTAAGTGAAGCTGTATCCCAATTGCCAAAATCCTTAGTTCGGTTAGATCCCAGGCACGTCCGGCATCCAGTACTCCAGGCCACAGAGTATATTGCACGATAGTGTCGAAAGGCGAGGATAATCTGGCTGCTTGTCACGTTTGCGGTTACAGGACTTTGTAGTTACAAAGTTGCTGACTCGTGCCTTTCGTAATTACACAGTACTGTAGTACTGCAAACTTACACTTAGTTTTGCACTATGGAAATAAAAACCGCAACGGTTACGATTCTAAAAATACATGAATGGCATTCACCCGACGAGATTTGGTCGCTGAGTGATTTGACAATAGTGATAGCAAATACTTATATTGTTAATATTTAAACTTTTAAGGTTTACGTACCTCAAAAAGAAAAAGCAACCCATATAGGATCACTTCGTTGTCCGTCCGTCTGTCTGTCTGTCTCCTTAACCGTCCGTTTGAAAGTAATATTAAATACGCGTATGATCCCTTGCAGCTTTAAAAAAACAAGCTTCTAAGTCAACGCTATCAAAATATACGGCTTTTATGCCGTATATTTTTTTCACAAATAAATCAAAACCGATAAGTGATAAGATCAAACTCGTTGACCAATAATCATGAAATTTAGCAATAAGCAAGGTCTCACAGCACAAGTAAAGGATATATCATATAAAAAAAAATACTGGACCACGGTGCAAGAGTCAGACTCTTTTCTTAAAATATTATTAGAAAATAAAATTTAGAAAATATGTATACTCTGTATTTAGAAAATTGCTGACTTTGTAATTCGTAAGTAGATGCTCGCTATTGTAATGTAGCCACACCACTCATCAAGAAGGCAGTAATCTGTAGGTCCCCTAAAGTCACCAGTTGATTTTCGGGTTGGAGAAAGAACATTCCCGTAATTAAATACTTAATGAAAATGAAGTTTCCCATAGTACAAACTTTGCTTAGATTGGGACTAGTTGTCCAGCATTATTTATTTATGTCTCAAATCTAATATAGATGCATGTCAAGGCACCGTCGATTATAATAAAAGTAAAAGAAAATTACCGTAGGTAACGAGTCTTGAGGTACTGTAACATTATTAAACATCTTATCAAAACAGAACTCGATATCGCTAGTAAACGTGTTCTAGTGTAGCGCTCAAAGTGGTTTGTGTCCTCATATAATGTACTAGCTTCCGCCAGCGGCTTCGTACGCGTTGTTTGTCAACAAAAAGTAGCCTATGTGTTAAAGATTAAAATTTACGTACATACCAAATTTCATTAAAATACGTGATTGAGTAACAAACAAATAAACAAACATCCAAACTTTCTTTTATAATATTAGTTTGATATGTGTAGTGTTTGTTTGGTAAAATAAATTAAACCAACGGGAATCGGGATTTTAAATCCTGAAACAAATTGAGTTGTACATAAAATCAAACAATAAAACCTAACAACGTTAATTACTGTCAACAAATAAACCGTTTACTGAACGATCACACATACATCAACAAAAAAAGTCGGATCTAAAAATCATGTATTCTCATAACTTATTCCGCGTGTAAATACCACGCAGTATTTTAACGAGTATTTTGTTCGGCGAGTAAATACCGAAACCGTGGAATACCGCCATCAGACTCCTGTCAAAGTGTCACATACAAGCGTATCGGAATACCGGGAATACCCACTCTACGGGTCTCTTTGTCACAGCTCTGGGGACTACAGTTAAGAAACTGCGTACACAAATATAACTCTAGTAGAAAAGTTATAAATTTGAATTAATTTGAAAATTACTTGACATTATGATTATTATTTTTCCACTTGACATTATTATTATTTACTGATGGCTTGACATGTCTTTGTTCTTCTACTGTATTATTTGACATATGCCGCATAAACAATTTTAATTTAATTGATTTGACATGTTTAATTCCATGTTTAATTTCGGTACTTTTTGAAAACACCCAACTTGCAGTGCCCTTACAGGGTAGATGTACTTACTCCTAAGCTACCTACCATCTAAGCTGAAAAATGTATATGTACATGCAAACATTTGTTCCGCGGCGGGAATCGAAACCATTACCTGCTGCGGCTCAGCCGGCTATTCACCCACTGCGCCACAGAGGTCGTCATATGGCTCAGTAACCATCGCCTATAACAAATGATTGCCTCATAGGTCATGCACCTTAGAGACGTGCTCTACGATGCACTGCCCAGCGTCCATCAAGTTGAGGCACACAGGAGTAAAGCCCCAAACCGAAACACAGCAATACTGCTCGGCGGCAGAAATAGTTATGGTACTTCCCCAGGCGAGCCCTTTACAAAGAACTCTACTACTCATACCTCTCTGCATACAGTGAGCCAGCTTTCATCTTTATAAGCTACATGGTGCTCACAATATGTCCACTAACAAACTGGTAGTACTTTGAAGTTTGTTGACGTCACTGTCCTAATTAAATAGCGTAGCTATTAATAGCGTAGTTGAAATTATATGACGCAGAGTTGGGATTGATTAGGTTTTGATCGAATTAGTAAACTTATTGGTTCGGTGTTTGCACAGCTCAATTTCACAAAATAGTTAGGAACACAAGTGAAGTTTAGTACAACAAGCGAAAACAGGTGCAAGGTATGTTTTTCCGAGCCAGTATAATCTCGGAGTCTTCAAGTCCTGAGTGAATAGGTTCTTTCTAGGCAAGCGTGCTCCATCTTCGATCACACCATCACTTACCACCAGGTGAGGTAGTAGTCAAGCGCTTGGCTATCATTAATAAAAAAACGCACACATCAACGCGCACGTACTAGAATTTCGAATCAAGTCGGTCGAAGTTTCGATCAAACTGATCCGAAACCCTCGTACGCGTACTCCTCGCGTACGAGGTAGATCTTTGTAATAGAGAAATAAGCTACCTCGTTCGTCTATGTGTGCGTGTGGCTGATTTCGCTCGTTGTATTAAACTTAACTTCTGTTCCTATTCTTTTCGGGACAATTGTTTTCATCGTCTGCAAATATTTACTCTGGGTTTGGGTATTTTTCTATATATTATAAGTATATATTAATAAAAATTACATTGCATTATTTATTTATTACGAACAAACTCACCCGCATAAATTATGTTTTAATCCGAACTTTGCGCAAAAAAGCTTTTAAATTCAGTAAATAAAAGTCTCATTACGTAGGTACGCTACATTACATAACACGAATCAAGAGCCTTAACAATGAAAAAGCAATTTGCGTTACATTCAGTAAGATAATAAAGACAACGTAGTTCTAACCATACAATGAACATTTCTAGCGGAATAGAACAAGGCTATTTCTTACGGTGAAATGTTTTGTAGGGTGCGTTCTTGTATTAAACTAGAGTTGCCGCGAATAGTTGTTATAACGAATAGTCGAATACCGATTAATCGCCATTCACTTTGGCGAATAGTCGAATAACTCGACATTACTATTCGACATAAATAAGGCACATTAAAATAGTTCTAATTTCATTAAAGGTTGTGAGAAAAGAAAACAATAAAGTTAAAGAAATCTGTTTCATGTTATACATACCTATATATATGTAATGTAGTAATTTAATTTTTCACCGAGAATGCTACTGCTGAAGAAATCGCCCACTACATCGCATTAGCAAAGGCTAACAGAAAAATAAACCCATATGAAGGGTGGGATTTGAGTACCAATAAGAATGGATTTCCTATTTTAAGTAAGCTTGCTAAACGATACTTAATCACACCAGCAAGCTCTGTTTATTCAGAAAGACTATTTTCCAAGGCAGGTTTAATTTATGAGGAAAGGCGAAACCGACTTGCTCCTGAACGTGCAGAAAAAATAGTTTTTGTGCAGCACAATCTGTCTCTGTTGGATTTTAAATATTAATTAAAAAGCCTAACTAATTAAATTTCATGAATATGATAGGCACAGGCACATATTACAGATAATAATAGATACTGTGTATTGTTTTATTAAGGAAAATAGTAATAATTGATTATTTTTAACTCATTAGTTTTTTTGTTCGTTAAAAGTTTATTTTAGACGACTATTCGCCGAATGCCGCGAATTCTTGCTATTATTCGGTATTCGACGCATATCAAAAAAATGTCGACTAATGCCGAATACCGAATAATAGCGAGTATTCGCGGCAACTCTATATTAAGCAGTCATCATTTACTGATTTTACTTGAAAGCAGTAGGTAGCTAGCAGCTAGTAGCTAACTACAATTCAAATACAGATCATGAATAACTATTAGAAGTATTGTATAGAGTGCGTTTTTTACAACAGATTATTAACAACTAGCTGACCCATCCGCGGTTTCGCACGGGAGGTTTTTCAATAAAACATTTTCAATAAACCCTCATTTTGCGCAGTTGGCTAAAAAGTAACCTATGTCCTTTCCCAGGATATAATCTATCTCCTTGCAAAGTTTCATTACGATCCGTTCAGCCGTTTAGTCGTGTAAAGGTAACAAACAAACAGAGTTATGTATGTATTATACATATAAACCTTCCTCTTGAATCACTTTATATACTGCTGAAAACTGCATTAAATCCGTTGAGCAGTTTAAAAGATCTAAGCGAACAGACAGCGGAAGCAACTTCATTTTATACTATAAATATAAATAAATAAATATTGCTGGACATTTCACACAGCGCTATCTAGGCCCAAATTAAGCAGAGCTTGTACTATGTGAACCAGATAACTGATAGAATACTTATATACATTGTTTTTTGTAAATACATACTTATAATATATAGAGAAACAACCAGACCCGGAACAAATATCTGAAGATCATGCAAACATTTGTTCCGCGGCGGGGATCGAACCCGCTACCTCCTGCGTCTCAGCCGGCTATTCGCCCACTGCACCACGGAGGTCGTACTATGTAAAGATATTTCATAGAACCAAGCGCAAACGCAAAAAAATTCTAGTTCGCGTAATTTTTTTGTGTGAAAACTTCTCTTGTAGACTTTTACCCGGTGCAACTCTTCACTCGATTACTTTTTTTTTCTGGTAGCTAATCTATTAGATCACTTCAATAACCACATGACGACTTACAAACAATTCTTGTAACCCTATTCATTGCAAAGTTATAACAAATTTTTTGTTCACGCAGAGGGAATTTTGAGGCATTTTTTAAACTGATTACAAGTAGCCATATACTTCACCAAATTCGTAATTAGCTATTTCTCGCCGCTGTATTACAATCAAATGCAGTGAATGTTCCTTAATGTACAGGCAATTCTGAGACAAAATGAAATACCAGCAGATACCAGTATTTAATAAGGACGCGGAGTGCCGCCGAGGCACTCACATCATTAACATTTCCCCTTCAGAAGCTATTAACGGTGAATGTGATATGCAGACATTTTATACTCTATAATAGGTAGATGTGTATGGTTCTCTGGTATAGAAAGTGCTTTGTGAAAGTGCTCAATACGAAGTCTTGGACCTTTCAGGCTACTCACTTTTGTAAGATAAAATAACTAGGCATATTCTTTTTTCTTGTTGATCGAGCGAAGTGAGATCTCCAAATCAACTTGGGCAAATCGGTGTTGTATGTATATATGTTTGTCCGAGGGGTAAAAAAAACTAAAATGAGAGAATAAGGTCAAGTGGGATGTTTAATGAAAGGTCTTTAATAGTACATTTCGACAGCGTTTTTATTTTTTACTTAGAAAACTTTCATGATTGATTTCAATCATTATTATAAATACGGGATTTATCACGTACTGTCTTATCGGGGTTTCGACTGACAATGTTTTTGTTATTGTTTTAATTTTATTATAGTTTTTGAGTTATTAGCCATGATAAAAACAGAACTTTGACGAAATTCACAGGGTACACCAGTGATCTCACAGTGCTGAAATTTAGTATGCGTGTAGCTTTAGTGACACAAATATATGCAAAAGTCTGAAATCTAGAATAACTGCAATTTCTACCCCAAAAAAGATTAACTAATTAACATGAACTCCCGTTACCTGTAATTTCAATGAAACTGTTGGTCAAGTTGTTTGGTAATGCATTATCTGCGACTAATTGTGTGTGTTTTTTAAGTTCGAACTATTGGTGTTGTCACAAATAAATGTTATTTGATTTGATTTGATTTAATTTGATAGTCAAGGATTACAAATAATATTTTATTTTTTATTTTTATATGAGACTCGCGAGATCTCAGTTCGGGCGAACCACTACTTACATGTTTTTTTAGATCTTAAAACGATGGTAAATAAATTATTGTAAGTTTAATGCGCGTCACAAACATTAAACATGCTATTATATTTTATTTTAATATAAATATCGCTCGCCATACAATCCAATCTAAATATATAAAACAAAGTCGGGTTAGTTACGCCATTTATATGTACCTCAAGAACGGCCGGACCGCTTCCTATGAAATTTAGTATATGGATAGGTTATGATCGGAGTTAAACATAGGTTACTTTTTACCCAACTACGCAGGAGGTTAATGTTTTTATGGACAAACCATGCGTGCAAAGCCGCGGGTGGGTCAGCTAGTGTAAAATAAAAATATATTGGCGAGTGACATTTTATCTTAACATAAAATATCATAGCATCTTTATCGTATGTGACACGCTTTAGGTAGTATTGGACCATGGTTTTGGAATAGGATGGTGGCCAACAGGTACCTATAGCAATTGTTATTATCGTGAACTATTAGCCTAACGTATCCTTGAAAGTCCATAAGGGTTCCAAATACCACTTAATCGGTCAGTCACCAAACCCATACAAAAAAGTAATTGTATTATAATGTATTCCTTGCCGGGTTAAGTATTGAAACCAGTGGTTCTGTGAGAACAGTAGACCTCGCAAGCCCTTATAACCATGCAATAACTTACCCCGCTTTCACTGCGCTTAGCGATTACTCGCGCTCCCTTGGTCCTAGGAGGTCGAATCTGGTGTCTACGGGTTCGTCTTGTGAAGGTGAAGAGGATTGCGTAGTCTGATTAGTATAAATAGGTTACGATTTTCAGAAAAAAATCAATAACTCAAATCCATATATAACGCTACAGCAAATTCCCCACTTTTCCACTCCTCCCTTTTGGAAATTTTTTGCAACTTGTGTAGAATGAAGTCCTTAGTGTGCCTCTCAAATTTGATTGAAACCTGTCGATAAATAACGCTACAGCAAACTCCCACCTTTTTCTCCCTATTTCCCTCGCCCAATCAAAAATCGCGATGGACTAAAAAATTTAAATAAATCAAAGAACTGGTGCACCCATTTTCGTCAAAATCGGTTAAAAAATGCGACCTGTAGGCGAGAACAGACTGACAGACAAAATCATTTTTTGGCCAATCTCGAAACTGAGACCCGTCGCTCGCTCGTTCAAAAATAACTCCAACATTCATCACCGTGGGTAGGTACTTAAAAAAAATAAAGATTTAAAGTTTGTTCTTTGTATTGGGTAATCTCAGAAAGTACTAAACCGATTCTGAAAATTCTTATCACTGATAGAAAGCTAAACTATCCCTGAGTGCTTATGGGCTATATTTTATTTGATAAAAATCCGTACGAAGCCGTTGCGTGTCAGCGAGTACTTAATACATGTAAAGTTCTGAACCCCGATGTGAGTTTCCCTAAACCGTTTGTGTCGGGTTCTACAAGCAATAACCATAGTACCATAACCCCCAGAAACAAATATATGCAGACTATGCAAACATTTGTCCCCCAGCGGCAATGTTGTCACATCTACCTATTTTGCCTCTGTTCTACTTATCTACCACCCTCGGCCTCACATCTACCTATTTTTCAAAATATTACGTGAACTTCACGCGTGTAACGAAATGTTACTTACTTACTATAAAGTTTAGCCTGTCGTGTAATTGTAATTTCAGCACATAAAATGGAACGCGTTGAGTGAATGATCTAAGAAGTAGGTACAGATCTACAGAGTGACATTGACAATGACATCTGTCACAACTGATACTGACTTTGTTCCATTTTTACCCCATGCACACATTTTTGCCCATTGTACTATGTTTAGAATTAATTAGTTTTTTTAGTATTCCTGGTGTACAAAAAAGCATTTTTCTATTCTATTCTATTCTGACTGACACTTGATTTGAAAATCAGCCAGAGAAATAGACTGCGCAGAGAAACTTTAGAGAGACTGCTGCACACAAGTAGGTTTATTTCGAGAAGTGGTGTACCTAATGAACATTTGAGATTGTTTAATAAAAATATGTATAGACATCACCAATAAATAATTTTAAACTTTTTAATAATTAAAAATGTACTTAAGCTTGATTGGTAGAACTACCTACTTTTCATTTCAAATTCTACCAATTTTTACCAACTTTTGCACCCTGTTCTACCATTTTACCAAAATTGTATGTGACAACACTGCACAGCGGTAACTGAATCCGCAACCTCTTGCGACACAAACACCTCATTATAGAAGTCGTCCAAATATAAAACATCGTAATAAGCTCATTGATCGTTTTACAGCTACAATATAACAACGATTTTCCGCAAGATTCCAGGAGAGGCACTGACTCGAAGAAAAATCTTGCTATTCGTATATTTCCTCTTATTTTTTATGCTCGTTGATTTAAAAATAAAGAAAAAATCATTGTGAAACTCAAGCGTCATAAAGGAACCGTTCCTCGCTTTGTTATTCATATTTCCATGACTATTTCACAAATTGCTTTCTCATACAAAAGATGATGACTCACCACAATCCAGCTATAAATTTTCCATTTCAGTAGAATCATGCACCCTCCATGTAACAGGTAAACGAATTTTGACTTTACCATAAGCTAATAAAGCTTATTTTGCTTCAGGACAGTTTAGGTCGAATTTTACTTAGGCACAAACATAGTATGACTATGATCGATAATGTCTAGACAAATAAAATGAATCAGTGAATCTGAGTAGACTATTTATATTGTTGGATATTTGATCAACTTTGTAAATGAATTTAAAGTATTTTGTAAGTGTACTCGTATTTAGACATAATGGTCCAAGTTATGCAGGAAAGTTTATTTCTTTGAAAACACCTGGGACTGATTTATTTCTTTTGATCATTAGAAACAGTCAATCAAAGAATTATTAGAGGACTATTTATTCAAAGAGCAGTCTTTAACATTTTTTTTATGTTCCATCCGTTCTAAATTAGATAAATTGAAAGGACTCTTTATTGCACACAAAATAAAAATACAAAAACAAATAATTACACAAAAAACAGGTAAATTAGGTGGTCTTACCGCTTGAAGCAATACCATGTTAGAATAGTAATAGAAGTATATCTAATAAGACGCTTCGATTTTTTCATATTTCCAACCAATTAAGCATTTTTGGGAAAATACACTAATATTATTCAAATACTAAAAGCTTTTTCTTATAAAACCAATATTAGTTTTGTTTTTCTGTGATATCACAGAAAAACCGAGCAGAGATATGAAAGCCTACAAAATAAGTTAGGTATGTTACCAAGGCACCGTTTATATTACACTTAGGTCTATTCCCGGCATTCCTGGAAATGTGAGTCGTTACGGGAACGAGAAAGGAAATAGTCAGGACTTTATTATTTATCTTATTACTTACAGCCTGTCAGATCTCTAGGGGACAATGTTGGATCCGGCTTCTCTAGAGAAACAACTTGAATGACTTTAGATGGAGTTCGTTTTTCTTTACTGCTACGAAAGGACCGAAAATGGTTTATAAAACTGATTAAGAAAATACGTAATGAATTCAAAGTTAGGGACTTCACCATGAATAAAAAAGAAAAAAAATGAAATGTAAATATTTATTTGACATGACATGTATACAATGGAAACACAATAACAAATGGTGGGATAATTGACTTTTGGCTAATTACGATTGGTACATAAAATAAAACAAAAAGATCTAAAATCTTAATGTTTGATCATGTAAATAATTTACTTTCCAAAAAAAACCTGGAGTCAGATTATATTTAGCAAAACGTTACGAATTTTTTTGTAAGCAGAGGTAAAATTTATAATTGATACAAATGAAAATAAATATGGAATATCAAGTAAAACCTCGCCTATATTTATATAAACTGAAGGAAAAAGTATTGTTGCTAGTCAGGCATGCTATATTAGAATACAAAATATAATAGGTATCGAAAAAGCCTATCTTTTTGAAATCCTATCCCAGGCAATACTGGCTACGTTCTTCACTCAGCTTATATAAAAAACCGTCCGTATCCGTTAATCGTCATGGGAGCTATATAAGATACGGCGATCTCCCGAGATATTAAAGCACTTTAGTGGAGGTTAGCTTTTATTGGCGTGCTAGAGCTTCGAGACTTTTAAATTAATTTTAGAAACGCATTAAACATTAACCTAACATGACGTTTAATAATAAAACCTTTGTTTAAGTGAGCCCTACGTGGGCAGATGTTATAACTAAAACAAATTTTCTTTTGCATATTGGCCACCGTAAAAATACCACCCTCCGAACCAATAACTTACCCGCTTTACAATTCAAATTATTGTTACCATACGTCCGGTGGGTAAAACACCGATATAAACTTCCGATTCGTGCAAACACATTAAAAAGCAATAGATTGCCAGCAATTAACGCCGGGTCGAGGGACGTACTTGAATCAAATCGGAACGAGTTGAACGCGTAAATCGAGCAAAACGCCCCTATGCAATTTCCGAATGATTGGTGCTAGCGCGTGTAAAGATATGGAAGTAAGTAGATCGTTTTGAAACGTAGAGAGGTCTAGCTGCAGTAGTAGAGCTTCTTGAGGAAGAGTTTGTGCGTAGAAGTACTACCATCGTACCTAATTCAGCCGCCAAACAGTACAGGCACATGACATGCAATGCCATATAAGCCAAGTCATAGTTGGGCGTAACCAGCTGATATAGACAGTAGTAACCGCTTAACATCAGGTGGGCTATGAACTTATGCCTTCACTTGCTAGTGGACTATTCTGGTGCCGGAGTTTTCAGGCCAATCGAAAGCCTCCACTATGGATGGTTGTTTATATATCGACATAATTGTAGTAGTTGAATACAAGACAAAGACCCAAACTCTCCTCATTACCTAAAATCAAAGTTTACTTTCTTAGCCGACACTCACGATCGTAATCTTAGGTCAACAGATTCTCTCTGCCTAGCCACTCCTAAGCACTCCTCTGCCTACCGTGCCAACTCTGTCGAAGTAAAAGCTTATGGCACGCTCTTCCCCTCAGTATTAGAAAAATGTCATCAAAACCAGCATTCAAACGTTCTGTTCATTGTCACTATTTAAATTGATAATTGCACTTGAACTTTCCGTATAACTTTATTTACTATTTGTTATTAGATTTATTTATTTATTGTATATATATTTATTTAATGTATTTATGTGTTATATTTGTGTATTTTATTATTTTTATAATTATATTTTATTTGTGAGTATTTATGTAGGCAATAAGTTAGTAGTTTTTTTATTTGTATTTCTTTTTTTTTGTTACATCCTAGTTAAGCACGCCAACCCAAAACCATTAAGCTTTTTGCCTGTCACGGTTGACTGGTAGAAAATGATTTTAGCATTAAGTTCTCCATTTGTACATTTTTCTGTTTGTACAATAAAGAATTAAAAGAAACAAAACAAAGAAAAGCAATTTTCTATAGAAACTGTTAAAGTTTCATTCTTATTCATTCTTATCTCATGGGAGCTGATTTATGAAATAAAAAGTAACTTAAATGTTACTTTAAGTTTAGAACTGTGTGCACATTAGTTGAAAAGCTATCGTGACGCATAATTGATCAATTCAGATCGCATGCGAGACGATTCTAAGTAACAAATTCAAATAACACAATCAAAGAACACGCCAATAATTCCACAGTATTGCGAGTTTCAGGTAATTTATGAAAACAAAGCCCTATTGTATAAGTGGAAAATCTGATTTATGTGTGTATCGTGCTTGACTCGAGGTCAATCAATAACTTGATTGTGCCTTTATGATCAAATGAAGTGCTCAAATATTATAAAAGCTGCATTTCAGGTAGAATTTTATCATAATCAGGTGTCAGGGCCTGAATGAAAACAGATTTACATTACGGAACTAAATTTTAAACAAGATGCTTGATGCGTTTACTTAGACACTTGAGAATATATAACGTTTTCCTCACACTGGTACGTTTTAACAACTGTAAATAAGCTGAATGACCACAACAGATTATTTAAAAGAAAATCCGTACAGAATTAAGGAGTTAGATTTCTAAGCAATTATCACTTTAATGATATATCCTCGTTATGTACAGGAGACTGCCGAACTGGACCGTGATGATTATAATGACGCAGCCTTGCAACGCAACTGGCCGCCAATGACGCAAAGAACCCCACGCCAAACCCTGCCACCGCGCCCGACAACTCGCGCAGAGAGCTACGGCGCGTAGTGCGGGGTGAGACGCAATGCGGTGCTGATCGTACTCACCCTGATAAAGGTTCACGAATTGAACCAAAATATTTTCAGTCTTACACCGATAAAACGGTATTAAAAATTTTCTCGCTAAAACTATCACATACAATGTTTATTACAATTTATATTTCTAAGATCCATTTAGAATAAAATATTGGCTTAAGTTTATCACCATAAGGCCTTTTTTTCTATCAAAACACTGTTTCACAAACTTGTTTTGAGTATAAAATAGAATCACACTGTCAACGATACCGCGGGAAAATATTGCATCGTATCAACCGCGACAGATTGGATGGTTCAATCACCCTCGATGATTGGAGGCGGATGGAAAACTGGTTTACTATAAAAGTCTATGCTTATAGTTTTGGGGGAAGTTTTCCATTTTGATTTGTGAGTATTTACAGCCAGGGTTTATAATTGTAGTCATACTTTACGGATGAAATATGGTCTAAAAAGTTCTGACTATTGCATGCACGTATACAATTGGAAAGGAATGGATGAGAAGAGCTGAGGATCGGGCTCAATGGCGCACCCTGGGAGAGACCTACGTCCAGCAGTGGACTGCTATAGGTTGATGATGATGATGATGATGATACAATTGGTTTAGCAGCTGCTGTCAATTATATGGTCTCTGCCTTTCGAGTATAAAGGACTCGGTGAAGTCACTTATTAATCGAGCGAAGCGAGATCTCCAAATCAACTTGGGCAAATTGGCGTTGTATGTATGTACAGGGTGACAAATGGGAAGTTGCCTAAAGTAATCATTTATAATTTTGAGACAGGTTCAGGAAAAAAAATAATAAAAACATACATTGAATCACTGAAGTAGTCATTTTTATTTGGATAGGTTTCAGTTTAATTGAACATTTTCAATAGGCACAATTAAGTTTAAAAAAAAAATGACAAAATCTGGCTAGGGAATGACTATTAATGGTAAATATTTTCGAAATGATCCCCATCTGAACTTGCACAATAATCAAGTCGTTTTTGAAAGCTATAAAAACTTTGTTCAATTGTAGATGAAGAAATATTAGAAATTCCTTTTCTAATAGCTTCTCTCAAATCATTTTTGGTCTTGGGTTTATCTTCAGTTAAATGTGGATTTTCAGTACCCCAAAAACGGTAATTTTGTTTATTGACATATCCGTTCAAATAAAAGTGAGCCTCGTCTGAGAAAATTATGTGATTAAT
Source organism: Philereme transversata (assembly GCA_963924445.1). NCBI lineage: Eukaryota > Metazoa > Arthropoda > Insecta > Lepidoptera > Geometridae > Philereme > Philereme transversata. The sequence continues at coordinate 7,091,455 of OZ004341.1, read as the reverse complement.
ATTGATCTCGTTGTTTTCCAATTTATTTGTCATAACTTTACTAAACTCAATTCTTTTTTCTTTAGAATGTACGGAGCAATTGATGAGTTGTCATTTTGTAAGGATGTAACTTGATGAACTTTTTCATTATTAATCTTAGTGTCTCTCGATTCAGTTTTAAAGCTACTGCAGCTTTTCTTATTGAATCCGTTGGGTTATTCTTGAAATGTTCTTCTACCTCGGCAACCTTATCTTCTGTGGTAACTGTGTATGAAGGACCAGGAAGATCATGACGACGATCGTCAAGAGTATAATAATTGATGAAGTTATCAATTACTCTAAGAAAGAAGTAAAAAAAAAATTAAGACTTCATTAAAGAATACGGTCATACTATAAAGTCAAATATATTTTTTTTTATTCTTATCTTCTAAGAGTATTTTACTAGCTACTCTTTTACTTCCAAACTTGGTACGAAAACCTCTATATGCTTCAGTATAGTTTTTACCTCTAGAATAAAAGCACTCAATGAGATACACCTTTTCTTCGTTCGTAAGGTCATTCATTTTAAAGTACACGTACTGCTCTTTATGGCGTCTCAATAGAAACTGACAACGTTCTAGAATATACCTACGTGGGCCCCGCCTTACTGTAGAATAAAGGAGGAAAGAGATGCATATACTTTAGGCAACTTCCCATTTGTCACCCTGTATGTTGGTTTGTCCGAGGATAACTTTCGAAGCGTTTATCCGATCATCATGAAATTTGGTATATAAGTAGGTAGTGATGGCACAATTTTGGTATGACTCAATGAGCTAAACATGTGCACCCCCCCCCCCCCCCCCCACAGTTTTAGCTCATTGGGTCACACACATTGTTGAGATATTAGTAGTCAAAGATTACGAATATTTTTTTTTGTTTTTATTGGAGACTCGCGAGATCTCAGTTCCGGACGAACCACTAGTTTAAAAAATTATAAACAATTAGCTTCCGCCAGCGGCTTTGTACACGTTTAATGTCAAAAAAAGTAGCCTATGTGTTAATCCAGGTTATAATCGAAATCGGTTCAGCCGTTACGACGTGACTGAGTAACAGACAAAAATCCAAACTTTCGCAGTAATAACATTAGTGTGATTGTGAGATCAATAAATGATAAAAAATAACCAGATCTTATTCAAGAAAACATTCGATTTCAATAGGCACGAATGAACGAATCAATGAAATTTCTTTATTATACCTTACAAGACCTAAACAAAATGAGAAACAAGAAAATGTATCGGGTGTATAATGTACGTTATCGCTACAAAAGCGATTTTACGATATGGTATACGAAGCGATAATTTAAAAAATAGTTAATTAAACATTATAAACCAGATGAACCCAATAGTACCATTAGTACTTTATACAATAGAAACATTCTAATAATTACACAAATGAATAAAATAAATTAATATGTAAGTAACTACAATCTTATTATCTAATATATAAAATAATGTCGGATTTGTTCGAACACTTATAACTCGAGAACTGACCTCGAGAGGCTGGACCGATTTTCATGTTTTTTGAATTATTGTACTTGTCTCCGTCCCGAATAGCAGAATAACTATTAAAATATCGGAAAAATTTAAGCAAAAAGATATTATGAAGAAAAATGATTTTCTCATACATTGATGCAGATAATGATGGCCGACGTATATTGACAGCCCGCGGCATATGCATGTCAACGCTGTACGAAGTTCACCGGGTCAACTAGGTAGACTAACAATACAAATTAACACAATATAATGTACAATTTATGACGACTATTCTCTAATTGACTAATATTGAGCCTAGATTTAAACATTGCTAGTATACCTTATATGAATAACTAGCTGTTGCCCGCGACTTCGTACGTGTTACACTACTAAATGTGTAGGTAATCTAGAAATAAAGCTAAACTCGCTGTTGCAACTTGACTTGACCCACAATTTTTATCCCATGGGAACTGATTTATGGGATAAAAGATTGTGGGTTATAATCTACGTATATACCAAATTGCATCAAAATCGGTTAAGCCGTAAAAACGGGATTGAGTAACAAACAAATTATAATACTAGTGGTTCGCCCCGAACTGAGATCTCGCGAGTCTACCATAAAAACAAAAAAAAATGTTATTCGTTATCTTTGACTATCAAAACAGTGCCCTGAAATAAAACCATGTTACTTGACCTACCGTTTCATTCAAATTACAGGTAACGGGAATTTCATACTTTTACCTATATTTGTGATACATAAGCTACACGCATACCAAATTACAGCACTGTGGGGTCACTGGTGTACCCTGTGAATTTTGTCAAAGTTTAGTTTTTATTATGGCTAATAACTCAAAAACTACAACCACTTTACTAAAAGTAAAAACGGAGTCGAAATGTACTAATAAAGACCTTTTATTTCACGTCTCACTTGACCTAATTGTCTCATATTAATTTTTTTTACCTCTTGAACCCTAATATCTCAACCACCCCCCAAAATTTTTAGCTCATTGAGTCACACCAAAATTGTGCCATTATTACCTACCTATATACCAAATTTCACGATGATCGGATAAACGCTTCGAAAGTTATCCTCGGACAAACAAACATACAAACATACATACATACATACAACGCCGATTTGCTCAAGTTGATTTGGAGATTGGAGACAATTATTGTGATATGATAAAATTAAAGATTAATTTACAAAATGCACGAATAGGAAACTACGGTAACATTCCTTAAATCTACGTTCTATGCAGAAGCAGCGGAGCCACTAAACTACAGTCCTAAAAATATATCTCGTGTAAAAGGCACATACAAAAGGCTGCTTGTAAAACTATGTTGCCGAAACGCGTTACAATAAACGAAGGGTAAAATGCCAGCTACAAAATAAATGAGATGCATTCCGGAAAAGGTGAAATAATGTAAGGTGAGAGATCCGTTACAACATTTACAAATAGCTCGCTGGAAAAAGTAAATTGTACCACTAAATTTACTGCATGCCTCTAAAATAGCTTATTTTCCGACCATAAAAGTATTTTAAAGACCCATATTTTAGATTCAAGCATAATTCAGTTTGAATTTAGTTTTATTACCCTTGAAAAGCTTTCTTACGTTCTTATAAAACTGGTGTTTTGATGGTGTTTGTAAATACATTTTTTTTAACTGGATATATCTTCGTTTGACCACAATCTCACCTGATGGTAAGCGATGATGTGGTCTAAAATGAAGCACGAAGATCTTGAAGAAACCTATTCACTCTTACCTTAAAGAGGCTCGGATTGTATTCTGTAGTAAAAACAGACGACGGCAAAGTGTTCCATACCATTTACGCATCAAAAACGTAGAAGAAAACGGTGTGTGCAAATGGGTGGTATATCAATTAGGTACGGATGGTACTGAGCCGTGCGCCTGCTTGTCCTTTGATGGAAGGGAGTTGACGGCATCAGATCGTATAGTTCCTGGGCACATGGCACAGTATAACCTAACACAGTGCTGATAAACCATCTGCTGGATGGGGCTATGATATCGCGAAGACCACTGGTAAGACCTGGATACGATCAGTCCAAGACAGAAACACATGGCACAAAATGAAGGAGGTTTTTCACCAGAATTGGGTACAAGCTGAATATAATGAATGATGAGGAAGATGACTGCAATATATGACTGTAATTTTTACTATAGCAGAGTACATTAGCGCAAGTTTTTAATAGTTATTGGCGCATTTTACGGTAACCTTCATGGTTATTCGCTATACGAGCCATAACCTGATACTGCCATTTATCTCCATTTGCAGTAATAGGAACAGCCATATCGGGTTAACTACCCGGCTAATGTTATTTATTGATGAAATTATCATTGGTTATGCGGATGGAAGCGTGACGTATTAATCCATGTCTGTTAGTATGGCCTATTAAATACAACAATTACACTGTAATATCATTATCATAGTAGAAAGCATTATGCATTGAAGTTAAGCTAAGTGGAGTAGCGTATAAGTGGACTGTATTTTAATTTGAGGTTAGCCTAAGGCAAGAACGGAATCTACCCAATCAAGAGCAGGGATAAAGGACTGGATAGTTTGCACTTCACTAACCTGGATCTACCTGGACACTCCGTCACTGCAATCCAGAGGCACTAGAGATTGTTGGTTTTCAGTTTGATTTCAATTATTATTATTACCGTGGCCACTGTCACTATTATATTGCCTAAAGGGTCATATGACCGCCGATATGGAATGTTTTGCGTGTGTTGCGAGATGCGTATTAGCGACGACTGTTGTACTCTGCTTTCTTCATCGTGAGTGCAATTTATTGTGGGTAGGGTTGTGGTACTTATACGTAGGGAATGGATTTTGATAGGTAGAAAATATATTTGAAAGGCATTGGCTAATTTAAATACGGCTGGCTCCACTACTAAGTAAATAAGTTGGTATATGTTTTTGAGAGAACTATGTCTAGTAGATGATGATGAAATTGGATCGAATGAGTTTAAAAAAGCCTCAATTTAAAAGAGGCTTCCATCACATTATCAATATTATGAAGTAGGTATCTGTATGAAGTAGTATGAATGAAGGCACTTCGACGGGAAACTAATTAAGCTGGCCGGACACACGTAATGGACTTTCCGGTCCTTCCGTCCGGCGCATTTCCATATTTGCAGAATATTGCCGCAATTACTCGATTTCGAAAGCAGTTTTTATAAATACTTTTAATTTGCGAACAGTTCACATGTACACTATTTTTACACTTTAGCAGTCATTAGGGATACTATTTTTTTTCAAAAAGTTAGCCTTTGCTCTGTTTATATTTACCTCGCAATTCATGTTTTGTTTTGTAGTGATCAAGATTAGTTCATACGATAGCATAGATACGAGGTAGGTAGGTAGCATTTTTTTGTAAATACTTTGTTTATAATTACTTTACGATTTTTTTGCGTAATTGGTGGTATTGTAGTTAATATTAATATTTAGTTATTACCCGACCAAGGCCGTTTATTATTACATACCTGTGGACCTCAAGAGTATGGACGCATGGCAGTGCATCGCAAGGCACGTTTCTACTATGCGGTCTACTAGGCAATACTTTGTTATAGGCGATAGTTACCACTTAACATCAGGTGGGTCATATGCTTGCTCCATCTCCAAATCGTATAGTAAAATAAAAAACCGGCCAAGTGTTCCGTACCGTTACATTCAGGGTTCCGTATAAAAACGGCAAAAAAATCATGTCTGTTGTATGGGAGCCCCACTTATACATTAATTTTATTCTGTTTCTAGTATTTGTTGTTATAGCGGCAACAAAAATACATTATCTGTGAAAATTTCAACTGTCTATCACGGTTCATGAGATACAGCCTGGTGACAGACGGAGAAGAGAAAAGAGAATTGTTTATAAATTATGCTTAAATCGTACTGTTAATAGAACTACAAATATTCAGTTTTGGAGAGCTAGGATTATTTCACGGTATCGCTTTGTGAAACTATTATATTCTCTGAAACGTGCAATAATAGCTCTGTCCAGTATCCGCACTCGATACAATACAACCTATCTTTAGATATATGCAACATATCTATCCGAGCATCCGACCGACTATACTCCTTCCATACTAAATCTACATATTGTAGTTTTTTATTATGCTATTTGGAGATGGGAAAACTTATGGCTTATGGTTAATTGGTAACTATCGCCTATAACAGAGAATTGCAACATAGGTCACGCACCATAGAAACGTGCCTTACGATGCACTGCCCTGCGTCCATCTACTTGAGGCATACAGGTGTAAAGCCTGTAATTTCACCAGCAACCATGAGCAACCAGCAATGCTGTTTGGCGGCAAAAATAGGTATGGTGGTAGTACTTCTCCGCCCGAGCCCTTTCACAAGGAACTCTATTTCTCTTATAGTTGAAATATATATATACATCCTTATCCTATTTTTTATAAATTATAAGCCAGCGTTTGACCACGATCACGCCTGATGGCGCGCGATGACGCAGTCTACGGTGGTACACGCTTGCCTAGAAGAAACCTCGTGACTTGAAGACCCCTAAGTTGTAGCTAACAGGAGACATACTTAGGTAAGGCGTTCCACACCTTGGCGGTGCGCATAAAAAAGGTGCGCGAGTACCGCTTTGTGCGTATGGGAGGCATGTCTACCATGTAGCGGTGGCGCATCGCGGAGCGTCTGGTTATCCGATGATAGAATGGGGATGGTGGTTTACGTAGAATCGCGATTTTGTGGTGAAGCCATTGGGAAAGACATGAAAATTTCAAAATAAGCAGGCATTGAACTGTCAATTATTTTGAAAATTGAACATTGTTGCTGGTATTATAAGTGCTGGAGGTCCTATAGATTTCTAGCATATGCAGACAGAGCGTGTGCGAGCTATATCTACAGTGTAGTTATGTGCAATCCCTGTCCGATGAAAACGGAATTTCCGACCAAATACCTCACCTGTATCGATTTCAACCGACCGAGCAAGCGTATGAACCCAACTACGTAACTACAAGTTTAACAATAGGGTAAGTGTTCCGACGGCATGCCGCCCTCGGTTGACTCACTCACCTGGAACAAGGGGTAAATGCGTCATACGTTATTCTATTCATTGTATATCGCTTTTTACCCGATATTATCACAACATGACGACCTCTGTAGCGCAGTATGGAATAGCTGGCGGGGACAGGTTTCAGGTTTGATTCCCACCGGGGAATAAATGTTTGCTCATGCAAACATTCAACACCAATATCACAGCTGGTTAGCGAAGTGAAGTGTTAGCAAAAAAAATCTGCCCTTTAACTGCGTTAGCAAATAGCGATTATTTACAACTAGCTGTTGCCCGCGACTTAGTACGTGTTACACTACTAATGTGTTAATCCTAGAAATAAAGCTAAACTCGCAGTTGCAACTTGACTTGACACCCCATTTTTATCCCATGGGAACTGAAAATAATGAGAAGCATATGTGTTAATCCAGGTTATAATTTACGTACTCACTAAATTTCATAGAAATCTGTTAACCCTAAGTGATAGATAATAACAATTGAACACAGAAAATTTCGGAAGGCACATTCTATATCCGTTCTGCCAGGCTAGCAGTAAAGCTATAAAATTTTATTTCTACAAAAGAATAGAGTAAAATGGCAGTACAGCGCGAATGTAAAAACATTTGTAGACATATTTCGTATGAAATATGTGAAGCATCACAAGCCAGGACTAGCCAATAGCATTTTAAAAAGTTACAAAAGAAATTATTTCATTACTGTACCAGTAACTTTGTAAGCAATCTTGATTTCTCCGGTATTTGTGTCACGTAACAAATGTTTGAATTATTCTACTTGGCATAGTTGTATTGAATAGTTGCGGTTTCGATTTCTATGTAAATCAGTTGAGTTTGGATATGTCACGCACGATGCTTGTGTTTGCTTTGATTTGAGTTTTGATTACGATAGTTTGTTAGGTTTCTTCGCAAACTGTTTTAGGAGTCAACCAATAACTTTCAAACACTCAGTAGTAAAGCAAAAAAAATCTTCTTTTTCTACTATTTGATATAATACAATAATACAAAGAGAACGAATTGGATCTCAAAATGAAAATAATTCAATGTTTTCATATTTATGCTCAAAAATGTTGATACAAATATAAACATGCTAGAAACTTGTTCACTAGCTCAAGACGGCTATTACATTACGAAAGTTCTAGAAGGTTGTCCATAGAACTCTGCATGAGGTGCGGCCAGTTAAATTTATCAGCGTGGCCATGAACGCACCCCTGTAACTTAAACCCCTACCTGTCGACCCGACACGCAACAATCGTACACTCAACGACAGTAGCTGATAACAAATTGAGATGGTCAAACTAAACGTCCGTTGAGTCGGGCGTCAACCCCACCACCGCGATAAAAATGTAGCCGGCCAAAAAATCGTATTAAACGTAGAGTTCCATTCACATTTTGCGTTCGCGTTCAACTGTGTCGCGAACGCGTGGTCAATACTGGCAACATCACGGCACATCGCGACCACAATGCAGCCACAACGCAAATTCATGCATTTCATGGTTTCTATTCAGACCAACTACTGCCCTAACACATTTTAGTCGCTATGTTGTCGTTGTGGCTCGTCTGAAAAGACAGTAAGATCTAATATCGCAATAATGCTTGCGATACCGCATACCGATATTAAACACCTGTAAGTAGTTTTTATTACCCACCATTCAAAAATACAGTTGCCAAGAACTACTCAATGAATAACGGTATAACTGGCAGACCTATCACTTGAAGTAATCACTTTCAGACGTTTGGATGGACAGGCGACAGGCGGAACTTCCCTCAAATAAATACAATAAATATATCTGTAAGCTGTATTGTTGTAAATAAACGTACGCAAATGTTTTCGAATCCTCTCCTATTCCCCGACATATTTCTTCGACAATAGCTCGAAACCTCTCGAAATCTACAGTCCATATTAAACTATTCATCAGTCGATATGCATGATTCTCTCAGCACGTAGGCGGCGTTACTGGTTCGAGAATAATGCAATTCGAGCGAGATTGTGAAAAATGCCTCAGCTGCCGCCGATAGCCAGTTTGTTTATACACTTAATCACCATCATCGTTCTCATATTATTCATAGTACATTCACTGTGAAACATTGGCCTCGCCCATAGATTTCCAGAGCGTTTTCTTGTACGGCTTGCAACCAACGGCTTCCAGCGATCTTAATACTAGCTACTTTTTTATTCTATTAATGCAGTGAATTTTAAGAACAATACGTATATAATATATATACTTGTGTAACTTTTGTGTAGAGTGGCCACTCTAGACTTACCTATGTCTATAACTTATCTAAGAGAAGGACATAATAGTTTGCATATATAACATTTAAGAAATATTTTAGCAAAATTTAATATTTTCACGTCTCTGCTACGAATGCCCCGAAAGGCTTAGGAACGTTCGCGAAAGTATACGAACACCGCTTAGGAGGATTTATGATTACTCGTAAAATCGGCTTTAGTTGAATTAGTTGCCAAGTTCTGAGTTACGGTAAAACTTATTCGATCCTTGAGTTTTAAACAGACAGAAAGCTTAGATTAAGATTAGTAATTTATTGTTTTTTTACTTGAGAATTTTATTTTAAGAACAATTAGAGTTATTAGACCATAATTAGCAAGTAAATTACGTAACAATAGAACGACTTCGTATTGTTATTATTTTAAGCCTGTTGGATCCCACTGTAGGGCAACGGCCTCCCTCCCCTCCTTCCACTCGTCTCTGTTGTTAGCGAGTAAGAGCCAAAGAGCCAATCGTTAAGGTAGAAGTCTAGCTCATCCCGCCACCACAGTATTTATATTTACTTTAAGCTAATATTGCTCCAACTAAACTACAAAGCACATCATTATAGAAAGCAATCAACCTAAATCCTTCAGAAAATAATCTTGAGTCACAATTAGCCACGAACAATCGGCAACAAACACTTGGCAACCTCATTCAGGTTCTGATAGAGAGGACTGATTTACTTGCCATGTAAGCCACATCAGAATCTATATCTATTTAGGAACGTGTGAAATGGAGCACAACTTCCGTGATAAGTATATCTCTGAATATTGCGAGAAAAGGAAGTTTTAAATGTACTTATTAATAATAAATAATGGTGGGCATTTCATACAGCCCTATCTAGCCCCAAACTAAGCAAAGTTTGTACCTACTAACTATGTAATCACATCACACTAATATTATTAATGCCAAAGTTTGGATGTTTGTTTGTTACTCAATGACGTCGTAACGGCTGAACCGATTTAGATGAAATTTGGTGTGTTGATAGATTACGACCTAGATTCAAGCATAGGCTATATTTTTATGTGCAAATAACGCATGCGAAGCCGCTGGCGGAAGCTAGTACGTAATATATATAGAGAAACAACTAGACCCGGAACAAATATCTGTAGGTCACGCAAACATTTGATTCCGCGCTGAGAATCGAATCCGCAACCTCCTGCGTCTCAGACGGATTCGCCCGCTGCACCGCAGAGGTCGTCGAACTTCACAATATACTTACTTACCACTCATTTTTGCAAAAATACAACTTGCTACTAAAAAGATACATATGGTTTTACGACGGGCCGCTAATTTGTGGGTTTGGTCAATAATTGTAATAAAATATTTTTTCTATCCCTCCTATCCAACCCTTTCAATAATGTTAACGTTCTAAGTATCACGATGATACTTAAATAAACAACAACATAAAAATCACCTTAGAAATCCCAGTTTCATAAAGGCACGTTCTAAACTACGTCAACTTTACGAGTCTGAACAAAACTAAGTTCAGACCTAAATCAAAATGCTAATCAGATAAAGAGTCCCTTAGAGGCTCCAGGGTACTCTCGAGACTCATGTGGTTCAAAGAAATGGTAGAAATATTAAATTTTACGAGGAAACTCGCCATATCAAATAAAACTAAGCTTATAACATTGTCTCTCTTGAGAAATTGAAAGAAAAGGTTTACTTGTTACATTATAATATGCGTATAAAATACAAAATGTTTCAAAGACGCAGACTATCCCCTGATATTTGAAGAAAAAGGTATGGATTTTGTTATATTGTGAAGTTAATATTAGCACAGAGAAATAATATACCACATACAAGACGTTATCGGCACCTTAAATCTCAAATCACGTCGATGACTTTAGGCAATACTTGATATTTATAACCAACTTACTGTTGACTTTATCTGCCAGGGTTTTTATATGAATAAGTTTTATTTATAAATTAAAAAACACTCATAAGGGTCTAGGGGGTCAATCGCGCTAATTTCTAACGATACTACCAAAGTAAAACCAAAACAAAAACGCACCGTTCGTGTCGCTCTGACACGCGTGTCATCAGTCAAACCAACGTAAAACCCAAACCAAACACGTTACGTTCCAACATTGGATACGTTATAAATTAGCGCGATTGCCCCCTAGGACATTTAATATCTAAGGTAAAAAGGTTTGCAGATAATCATTATTTAAAACTTTGTGAGCTGCATTGCAGTTGTCATAACCTCAAACCTTGACCTAAAACTAGGTTTGTCTCTGCCAAAAATACAAGGACTTTCCTTGCCCTTCACCCACATGCCCGTCAATAAACTTTATTATTTTATTACTGAAATTGGCAGCTGTCCCTCCTTGTTTACCTCTTCAGAAAAGGATACGTTTTGTTGAGTATCGCTCACTTAGGTAATGTTTTTTGTCTAATGTAAATATTTAATTTAAATAAAAATATAGGTAAGTAAGTATGTTAAAGTTAACAGGCGAGCTACTTTGCCGCGTCAAATTTATATTACACAATGTACTCGTAGATAACTGTGAATCTAAGTATTAATAAATAAAATAAAATAAAATGTGTACATAAAATATCATAGTGTCTTTATTAATGCGCGAAGAAAAAAAGTAAAGCGAAGGAAAAACTTGAACAATTACGAGATACTTATATACAGAGGTGTCGGTAACGGTAACAGTGTCACAAGTTCAATGGTTTTTTTCCATGTCACAAAATAACCAACGCACCTAAAGAATTTTTCACTACTTATATACAGAGGTGTCGGTAACGGTAACAGTGTCACGAGTTCAATGGTTTTTTCCCGTCTCAAAAAATGCCCAACGCACCTAAAGAGTTTTTCACTACTTATATACAGAGATGTCGGTAACGGTAACAGTGTCACGAGTTCAATGTTTTTTCCCATCTCAAAAAATGCCCAACGCACCTAAAGAAGTTTTCACTTCAAAAACTGTTAAATTTCGACCATTGTGCACTGGCAATTTTATTAAAGACCTTCTACTGTAGATTTACTTCGAATTTATATGTATGTATTTTTGAAGAAAAATCGAAATCTTTTAAGTATGCATGAGTGCAGAAAAATAAGGAAGAACACGCAAATATATTGAAGCGGAAATTGAACTGCAGCCGGCAATTCTAGCTTTTATTCCACCAGTTTAATACTTCCAAATGAATAGCTCTAGTAAATGCATGTGTAATACAGACCTTAGCAGCAACCTGGCATGTGAATGGTCGTTTTCATTCGTGCCAATGGCTATTTAATATCTAAATTTTATAAGCCCACTAAAGAGCAACTTCCACACCCCTCTCTGTTGCCTGGTAAAAGTCCCTCGTGTGCAGGTGGTTGGGCAGAGAGCCTATGGCTGGTATGATAATAATAACAAATCAATAATAAATATTGCTGGACACTTTACACAGCGCTATCTAGGCCCGAACTAAGCAGAGCTTATACAATGGGAACCAGATAACTGATAGAATACGTATATACTTTTTAAAGTGAAACTTTTATTACATCGTCTCAAACTTTTTCGTCTGTGTGTTGCATGTCGCGTGACGCTCGGCCGCAGAGTAAGGATAAAGTGAAAGGCGCTCGTCAGAGCAGCCGAGGCCAATATGGCGGCGCCTATAGTTCGCATTAGCTGACCGTGTAGTGTATAGACTATTACTCATTTGTGCCAACGAAAATTTTTAGTTAAATGTCTATAATGTGAAACAAAGTTTCACTTTTACCGTGGTTTCATAAAACCACACAATCCTATTTTTTTGTAAATACATACTTATAATAATAATATATGTTTAGAAAAACATCCAGACTCGGAACAAATATCTGTAGATCATGCAAATATTTGTTCCATGGCGGGAATCAAACCGCTACCTCCTGCGTCTCAGCCGGCTATTCGCCCAATGCGCCACGGAGGTCGCCAGTGATGATGATGATGAAGATCTGACACAATTTATCGGACAAAGAATCAAATTTCAAAGATACAAAATCTCAAATTTTATGCGGTACCAATAGAACTAAAAGGCACAGAACACTAACAAAAACCTCATAACTATTCCTGTACATATAACATTTAATCATTCCCACTATGTTTGAGGACTTCATCCATAGTCAATGTGATGGTGGGACCTCTCGGACCTTTTAGCTGATGAACTGCAAGCGATTTTCAACCATAAGAACTATACATTTTATAATAATTGACGTTTCATTCGTTTGACGCACCGAGCTTATAACAGATTTGGTTGGACCTGTCTCAGATAAGATTAAAAGCTTTGCATATATTTTGTAAAGTGCTTACGGTTCAGTGATCTACAGGACTAAAGGACGATTGAGGTCATAATCGAATAATGATTTTTGATATTGAACATCGCATATTCTAGCTAATTTCCAATTTTTTTATCTATGTTACGTCCGCAAAACATTTCTCGGCATTTCTCCTTGTTTCTGTGCCAAAGACCCACATACATTTGCTACTTTAACTAGCTCATAACTCACAGTAAACGTTACTTGCTATTCCAGGGTTATACAACATACTCTATTCAAAGCAGTCTCAATATGGAAACAAGAAAACGTATGGAAAAGACAATATCCCACAAGCCATAGTCTGTTCATTATTTCCTACCCTTTCCCGCCATCTATTTTGCCGGCAAAAGAAAAACTAGAGCACGGATTTTTGTCTATTTTCTTTTTTTGTGACAAAGAGAAACATGCAGGCTTGTTGCATTGGCCTTTCTGCTAATGAAACTTTTTGGTTTCGACAGACAATCCAATAATGAAACGAGGGGAGTGTGTTGTGGTGAAACGAAAAACGAATGATGTGTCGAGCCTGCGGTTCTTGTATATTTTTTAAACGTATTTACCGTTGGCCGAATAAATAAGAACAAACTTTTTAATGGTATTTCATATTGCTTGAAATGTTTGTTGCTTACGTCAGAGAACGTAAGACCTAATTTACATATCATCTCACTCCTGAGAAAACAATTTTTGTCCTTGGTTTGTCATTTTACTATCACCTCGCGCATTTAACTTATTTTTATTTAGAAACAATTACATTTTTATTTGAATCCCACTCAAACAAAGCTGTGGGCAGTTGTTACTACTTCATTGTAACAAACGAAAGCCATATAAAACATCGTCCAATATTTTTATATTCTCACGTACTGCTACGATGATGTATCTACGAAAGCCTACGAGCGTAGCAGCGTAGCACGTTCTACGAAAATGCCCGCCAAGAAAGAATGTCAATAAGAATAAAAAGAATGAGTTTTTGAAAGAGATCGTAGTCCCATAGAAGAAGTTGGCAGGTAAATAATAAGTGCTTTCTGTATACTAGTGCGCCAAGAACCTGACTAGATACAAACAATCTTACTAATGCTTTTCCAAAAAGTTTAGTGCAATGAAACCAGAATGACTTTAAAATTGGTAATAATCCAATAATTTCAAAGACAACATTGCACTTAGCATTTGTTGTCCAAGTTCATGAATTTTTTATATAATTCTTCTACAAATAGCTAAATAAAAATAGATATTTTCTTCCACGGCAAAAATAATGTGGGTTCTTTTTATACATATATTCTTTGAAATTAAATTAGTTTCTTATTTTAATTATAACCTACTCATTCAAATAAATATAATAATACTTAAAATGTTGTAAAACCGTAGTAATAGAAGTAATAATGTTATTTTTAAAAAATGAAACAAAAATCAATTTTCAAGTTAAGGGCAGGTTAAGGTAATTTAAGGGCAACTTGAGTACAATGTCTGTGAAAATATAAAGGGCCTGGATCACCTTGATTTTCTGTAGACTTTTACTAGAGAGGTCAGAGTTCAATAACCTTAGACACCACTTACATCTAAGTACTTATTTAGATTAAACTTTCATTTTAAGAGTATAATGTACTCTGTACATAATGTATGGTTGTCTGGAAGAGATCGCTTTTAGCGATAATACCGCCCATTGTACTTACCTTAATTTTTGTGTATTTTTATTGTATTTTAAATTTTGTTGGTGTGCAATAAAGAGTATTCTATTCTATTCTATTCTAATGTAACCATTACTAGAAGTGTTTTAGAAGCTCTAACTCTTTGCACCTCGTACGAAATGTTTTTACTACATTAAGCAAAAGTTAACTGGAAAACAATGCATTAAGTTCGCTGATAAAATAATGTCCTATTATTATATCTAAGTTCGTCCTGTTATTTTGGTAACGATTCCTCCTTGTAAAAGAGTACGCGTGTACTATCGAAAGCACCGTATCTATGTCTACCGCCAAACAGTAATACTCACATTGCTGTATTCCTATTTGAAGGGTATGGGTGCCGATGATTAAATAAATATGAGAGTTTTCACCTACAATGCCATATATGCGTCTTATTTGGACGCAACATTATGAGGTAATGTAAATTATAGGCAGTGGAGTGGATTATCTATTTATGATGCCATCAAGTTGACAACAAAAAATAAATAAGCATAGTAAAGTTATATCAATAAATTGGTAAAATCTCTTAAAATTCTAATGAAATTAAACTTCTAGAACTTACCTGGTTTTGCTGATTCAATTAAACTCCGCCGACTCCAGATAAAACCTGACTAAAAAGAAGCGAATACTTCTAAGTTTTCCAATGATTAAAAAAGAAACTTAACAATGGGTAAGGACTCGATTTTAATTAACCAGATTGCGATAAAAGGGGAAACTTTGTGGGTAGTAGGTATTGTTCTCAATTGTATTGTTTCCCGATTACATACAATTTTATAAATACTTGGAATTGTTCTCTGTTTGTATTTATAAATGACAAGATTCCGGCCGTGGCTTCGCTCGCGTGCTTTGGCAGTAAAGGGTTAAAGCTCGCCTTTGAAAATATCTATCTTATATTATAATAATTTTTTTCTGTAATCTATTTTTGTACAATAAAGAATGTAAAAGTAGCCTATATTTCAATTCAGCTATCAATAATTGATTTCGTTCCAGTCGTTTAGACAGAGAGATAAAGTTACTTTCAAATTTATTATATTTTATTATTTTCTACAGTATCTCGTATGTTTTGTATCGGTAAGATAGGCTCTTGACTTCATTGATTCCCATGCTAGACAAGTGGATCCTCAAATCTCAACAATCAGTACGTACATACGTACTGAGTAAGAGATCTATCAAGATACATACCCGTGAAGATATTCCGCCAGGCAAGAGGGTAGTCTGAGGTATTTAGTATGAAACCTAGAAATATTTTGTTATTGAGTCCCTACTATTTTCGGTGACATCTGTTTTGTGATGACCTCCGTGGTGCAGTGGACAAATAGGCGCCTGAGACGCAGGAGGTAGCGGGTTCGATTCCCGCCACAGAACAAATGTTTGCATGATCTACAGTTATTTTTTCCAGGTCTGGTTGTTTCTCTATATATTATAAGTAAGTATTTAAAAAAAAAATGTATGTAAGTGTTCTATCAGTTATCTGGTTCCCATAGTACAAGCTCTGCTTAGTTTGGGCCTAGATAGCGCTGTATGAAATATTCAGCAATATTTATATTATATTTATTTATGTAGTGAGCAACAATTTTAAATTCATATTCTTTCCACTCTAGATGTATTGCCACTCTGTTTTCATGTCAGCCCCTATACAGGAAATATAAAATGTGCAATAAACAGGGAGGAGAGCCAGGAACGATAATAGTACGATGTGTGATAACTACAACCTAGGGGTCAAGTCGCGAGTAGATAGATTTCTTCTAAATACCATCGTAGACTGCATCATGACTTACTGTACGAGACCGTTGTCAAAGACTAGTCTACAATTTATAATAAAAATATACTTAATCCATAGTAAAGTAAGTTGAATGTTTTAAGTTAGTGAAATTACACGCGCGCTTTACAATGGTAGAACGCACAAATAATAACCAAACTGGGACGTATATATCTATATATTTATAATACAGCAAAGTTTTTCAAAAGTCCCAAACCCTTTACAAATAGGTACACCTAGCTAGGAAATTATTTGGTAGTCATGGCGATAAGGGCCATACAGTCTACGCTATCGTGTTTGCATTCTTTGCGGAATTTGCATAAACCTTTACTTTGCTTTCAGATTGTTGCCCTCTGATAAACTTCTAGGCCCTTGGTTTCATAAAGGTGGGGTTACAATGTTCTACACAAAGACCTGTAATAAACCTTTAGATACACGTGCTTATCTACATTTAGCCGTCGTTTTATAAGCTTACTTTGAAAAAGTTTGGATAGCTATTGGTATTTTTACTGGCTGTTTTTATTCGCTGGTTTATTTCCTATAAGAGTGGGCACAAGTAGCACGTGACTGAAAAATTAATGCGGAGGCCTTTGTACATTAGTGGGACACGAACGAATGGAAATAACAGTTTACTGAATTTTACTTAGAAAACTTTTGTGATTCATTTCAATCATTATTATAAATACGGGATTTATCACGTTCCGTCTTATCAGTGTTTCGACCAACAATGTTTCAGTACAATTCGTGAACCTTCATCAGGGTGAGTGCGATCCACTCCGAATAACGAAGAACTCTCCGCACTCTTGAGTGCGAGGCAAGACGTTATTCGGAGCGGATCGCACTCACCCTGATAAAGGTTCACGAATTGAGCCGAAACATTGTCGGTCGAAACACCGATAAAACGGTACGTGATAAATCCCGTATTTATAATAATGAGTTTAATGAATATTTGCTTTTAATAATTAAGTAAGTTATGAAAGTAAAGTGTCTTATGACGAAAGTCTTTGACCAGGGATGCAGTGCTGGATTAACCACATAGCAAGAGTAGCAATTGCTACTACGGGCCTCGCGAAAAAGCGGGCCCCGCGTAACCAAACCAGCCCACCACCGCCACTTTATACTTAAAAACCCATAATGGATCAAGGGCCTCTCGATATAATTTGCTACGGGCCTCACAGTTGCTTAATCCGGCACTGCAGAGATGACTCCCCCAATATATGAAAAGATGAGCTAATGAAAGTTGCTGAGAGTTGATACGCAATAAATACCCGTTTAAATAAGTAATTTTGCTGAGAGTAGTAGGATGAAGGATGATACACAAAAGTTAACAGGAAGACAATGCTATCTACCATTAAGTTCGCATATGTATAGCTCATTTTTATTTTGTTCAATTAAGAATTTTTCATTTATTCATTCATTTCATTAATGAAGGCTGCGGAAGATCGGTATCTCTGGAAATCTATGGTGGAGGCCTATGTTTAGCAGTGCACGTCCTCCAGCTAATATAATGATGATGATGATGGAAGTAATTAGTGTAACTACACACTTGTACATAGGTACACACATCATCTTTCAGGCTCCACCTCATAATTAACCTCAAACTTTCAAAAACGCTCGTTCCCTATTCATGTTTTTCGAAGCTGTACTAGTTTGTTTCACAAAACGTCTAGAACTAATATGTTTACGCGGAGTGCTAGATCCGCGAAGTTTCTGGAAACTTCTCGAATGTACCAGACAACCAGCCACTCGGTTCGCGTTTCGAGATAAAAACTTGGACGGCACTGTTTTGTTGTATGTAGATATGTGATACTTCAATGTTGGAGAGATGAACTGGCAGAAAGTTTTGACAGTTTTATTTATTTATTTATTTTAATACTTTATTGCACAAAAAATACAAATTACATATACAAAAGGTGGGCTTAATGCTAATAGCATTTTCTACCTGCCAACCTCACAGGTAACAAAAAAGGTTAGGCTATCTTAAAACAATATTAAACATAATGATACTGAAAAACGAAACAAACACTAATAACAATAAACTCCGATCACAGTAACAATAAATACATAAATCTACTTGATATAATTATAATAATAATACATAGAACATATACATAACAAAATATAAATATAAAAAAAATATATAAATTTAAATACAAATAATACTTAAGTATTACATAAAGTACACATACTACGTTTCTATATATTTTAACAGCTAGTAGAGGACTGCAAGAAATAACTGTAGACTAGTCGTTTGGAGGCCGATTTACTAGGCGCCTTTTTAATATGAGTAGGGAAAGAGTTCCATAGACCGACAGATACCACATCAAAAGAGTTGCACTGGAAGGACGTTGAGTGTTTCGGGGTAGCAAGAAGGAGAGAATCAGTGGATCTGAGGTTTCTGTCGTAGGTGTCAGAGAGGAAAGAAAATCGGCATTTTAGATAATGAGGATTAAAGGGATCCCTAAGCATTAAAAAATATGACATAAAATTCTTAAATTTCTTCGGTCACGAATTGAGAGTCATTTCAGTTTGGAGCGATACTCAGACACATGATCGTACTTACGGAGACCGTAGATGAACCTAATGTATTGAGTAGGCGATCCAATTTGTTAAGCAGGTCCTGATTAAGATCCAGGTACGATATATCCGCATAGTCGATTATAGGTAGGAGCAGAGTGTTGACTAGGGATATTTTAATACTTGTTGAGAGAAAGTTTTAAAAAAGTTTTTGAAAGTTTTGTATGCGTACTTTTAAAAATAAGTCACGTTATATAAAATTATGTTGAAACTACATCTGTGTGCGTGAGTAGACTCATCACAAACCAATGATCTACTCGCATGTTGTTGGTCAAAAACTCCTTCAGCAACGTACGAAACCACAGGTTCGTAACCAGTTTACGGTAGAAACAAAATGCATCTTCATACGATACTACTTTCCAAGGAATGCGTTATTTTCCTGTCACGATACCGACTTTTTAATTAATAACTAGATTCAGTGAAAAAACAACCAAAAGTTTATTTTTACCAAAAATATTACTATTTGCGCTTACAGAAAAAATAAGTTTGTTTCGAAGAATTTAGAAAGAGGAAAAAACAAAACATAAAATATCGCTTAACATAATTGACCCACCTCAGCACATTCATACATAGGTATTTTCTATAACCATAATACGGATACAGAAGCGTACAAACAGTAAATGGGCCCATTACCTCACAGGCATCAACAAAAACCTGCCAAACTCACAAAGATAGTGTCGTTAGCGACAAATGGAGTCGTTCCGCGAACGTTTTGTACTGCCCTTCAGTTTAGGGCGTGTAGACAATGAGGCCTTCCAGTTTAGGGGAGGAGACAAAGAGCACAAAGCCAACAATGAACTTGAAACTTTGTGGTTCATTTGATTTGACTGTTGGTGATGGACTCGGTAATTAAAGTTCATCGCGATCAATGTTAAAATTATAAGGAACTTACTTTAAAGGCAAAATAATACAGTTGGCTCGCTCTTATAATCAACCTTGTACTACGAAGAATTATTAAATAATCTGTGCCTATACAAAAAAAAAAAAAGTTACCTCACTCTTCGTTATCAAGTCTAGCAATGCGTGGCCGAGTTATGAGCAAAATAAATGAATAATTCTGACTAGAAATATTGAATATTGTTTATCTATAAATATTGGTTAAACGTAACATACGTTTGTTCATACACACAGATGGTAATAGGTGTGCTATTTAATTTCACATACGAATTCAAGCTTTATTTTACTACACTTTACTATACTTTTTGCAAAGCTATTTATGTAGGAGCGCATCGGACCAGCTTATTTTTAAGCCGTTTAGCTGCAGGCTGACGTCACCGTTTATTTGCCGCATGCTATCCACTAGTACCAACAGCCTAGTATCGCTGGGAATTAGTGTTATAATAGCTTGGCATTTTTGTAAAAAGATTTACAGTATAATTCTAAAATCAGTGACTACAGAACTTACCGATCGTTAAAACACTACTCGACTATCGTATGGAACAAGGATCTATACTAATTTCGAAGATATCATAAACTGACAATATAAATAAATAACATAAATAATAAATAAATATTGCTGGACATTTCACACAGCGCTATCTAACCCCAAACTAAGCAGAGCTTGTACTATGGGAACCAAATAACTGATATAATACTTACATATTTTTTTTTTGTAAATACATACTTATAATATGTATTTAGGAAAACATCCAAACCCGGAACAAATATCTGTAGTTCATGCAAACATTTCTACCGCGGCGGGAATCGAACCCGCTACTTCCAGCGTCTCAGCCAGCTATTCGCCCACTGCGCCAAGGAGGTCGTCATTGATATAAGTTGCTATTGACATGGGTCATAGAGTTTAAATATTTTTTCAGCAAAATTCAGTTTAGATAGTTTATTGATAGATAGATAACACTTTATGACAACACACTTGTCCCTTCTTTTTAACATTCTTTTCAATCCTTCTTCACCATCCTATCTAAAGGAGCGTTTTGTGTTCTTGCACCAGGCGCATGATCGAAATCTACGCTCATCTGAAGCTCTAAGTCTCCAAACCCCTGTCCACAGTTCTCAATTTTTTGGTGACTCCTTTACAGTTCAAGCTGTGCGGCTGTGGAACGCTTTACCTTTCTCTATTAGATCATCTAAATCTCTTCCTATCTTTAAAGCTAAGGTATACAACCATTTCCTTTCTTTGTCTACGCACTGCTAGTTTATCGTTATGTTTATCTCCTTTAATGTGGTTTTACATAAGTACCTATATATTATTACATTTGTATATATATTTAGTTTATTAGTAAGTATAGGTAGTTTATGTAGGTTTATGAACATACTCGTAGATATACCGCCGTCTTTTTGTTTTGTCCTGCCAAATAAGACCGTCCAATGTACTTGACTTTATTTTTGTGTATTTTTAATTTTGTTGGTATGCAATAAAGAGTATTATATTCTATTGAACACAATATTAAAATTAACAAACCAAGAATACTAGACTCGCTGAAATACAAGCGGCGGTTTTATCGGTAAAATATGATTATATTTTAATTAAATAATTTTACTCAGAAACTTATAATCTCGTTAGACAAAGGACCAAATTAAATGATTAATAAAGATTAACTAGGTTGCTAATTAAGTGAATATCAAGACCTATCTAATTGCTACAGTAATATTTCATGAGCAGACAAAGCAATTGACAATGATCACTTAATAATCTCTGATCTTAATATTGCTATACTAATCACCAAGTAATTTGCTTTGTTCTATTGCTGTTACATAATCCATATTGCTATAGTACTGGCTATTACATTTAGCTTGTTATGATAATCCCTACAAATATTGAGAGCTCTATTAACTATGGATCTCATAGTTGGACACAGACTAAGGAGGACACAGCTAGAACCTTCTTTCGACCATGCTTTTTGGCGAACCCTAACATGTAGGCACAGTGCTGGCGTTAAATTGATTAGAAAATTGGGAGGAAACACTGTTACAAATCGAATCAACCCGATTAAAATTCTAAGTTTAAACGTAACATTGATTTTTTTACAATTCGTACAACGGTTGTTGTAATTTTAGTTCATTCTGATTTAGCATCAAACAGACTTTTGTTTTTCGTTCTTTAGATTCGCAGGTAGTATGAAGTAAGCTGGCTTTTGTCTTTTTGCTGTAGTTGGCAGGCTAATAGGGCTGGGAAATATCCGAGGAGGAGCCAATCCAATTAACTGAGCTTCGATAATCCGGGGAATTTTTCACTTTCATGAAATTACGACACGAAACAGCTTTCAGATGCGAGGCGAGAGAGTGCGTCCAATTCGAACTAATGAAAAGCAATTCACGGAAAACGTGTAAAAAAAGTTTGTTCATTTTCATTTTTGAATTCGGATAAACTATACTGCTTTAAGCGAGTATTGAATTTTAAAATGCTTAAAACGTACAAAAAAAAGTACTGCGTTACTGCCGCACACCAGTACTTCCTGGCGATAAGACATTCTATGTATAATGTAAAACGGTTGTAGATAATGGCCAGACATGATAACTTCTGTAAATAATCTTAAGTTTTTTTTAAGTTTAATCCTATACTATATTATAGTTACGAGAAAATCTTAAGATTTTTATAGCGCATTGAGCCGTGAAATATCATCGCAATAATTTCGCACTGGAATTGCAATGAGCTCGTAGCGAATTAGGTATTACGTCCCCGTATTAAGTGAAAGGTTGCATGTTCGAACCCTGTCTGATTAGTAATATTTGGGATAATTTAAAAAACTTATAATAATCTTTTAATAACATCTGTTTTGGCGTCATAAACCTCAAAGCACGATTATTTTGTAAGCGTAATGTATAGCGTAACCCGATAATGATATCCAGTTAAAATAGCGTTATTTCAGAAATTATCCGGAACGTAATTATGGAGGCATCCGATAATTGGAGAGTTATGAGCTGAACATTTTGTAAATTAACGCGTCCATGCGTACATTATGAGTCAGTCCATTCGTGTCTCGTTAAATAAAGCAATTATTTCTGATATTTAATCATACAAAATACAATTTACAATAACGTCTAAATAAACCTTAAAAATATTTATTTATCTATTTTTATTTGGACATCCAACAAAGAAATTACTGGACATTCGTGATAATTATTTGCAATGTAGGTATGTATGTTTTTTTAACTCGTTTTTTTAATCTAGCCTATGCTGTCCCACTGCTGGGCAAAGGCCTCCCCCTTATCTCTCCACTTATATCGGATCTTCTACCAAATCCCGCCAGTCCTTATAAAAAGCGTCCAAGTCATCGCGCCACCGCTTCTTATTTTTTAACTTATATCTTGTTAATCATAAATTATTCTGAGACTTCAGCATTCTTTGTAAGCGTAGTGCTAGCAAAAGTTGGTAAAATGGAAAGGAAATTACTTTGACAAATGGAATGGACTCCATTTAAATCTGTTGCCAAATCTTATATCTTGTATCAAATTAATCGATATTAGAAACACAAACTTATTTTTTTTTACGCAAAGGGAATAATGAATCAACCCCTGGAACAATCATTCCACCGACAAAGAACCTTGATTTCTTAATGCATTCTTCATCATACCCCTCTATTGGTGAAATGTTCAAAGAGTGTTCAGTTCGCAAGTTCCATTACATTAACTCCCAAAGGAAATACGTCAGCTCCTAAAGAAACGCATTTTTCTTTCCAAATAGAAGGTGTTTATCAGCATGCGTTACATATATATACCCATAAAGTTGGGGTGATCCGGTGTACAGAGAGTTCGGGTCTGTAATCGCCCCCGTGGGACTCGCCGTCGCGTTACTACGATACCAAACTTCGAAGGCATAGCGTTGTCTGATAGTTGGCGAACGGGATATAGTCCCAAATATTAACGTAGAATAAATTCCACTTTTTTAGGCTAGAACTTACTAACTAGTAGTTTCAATTACACAATTAGTTTCAAACCGGTATTTATCGCGAAATCACCTATTTTATTTGTTATCTCAACGTTTTGAGTGGTCCTGCAACCGCCTTGTTAGCGGGCAGACCCCGGCGAGTGAGTCTGCCCGCAACCACGACTGTTGCAACACAGTCCAAACGTCGGGATAACAAATAAAAAAGGTGCATAGGTGATAAATACCAGTTTAAATCAGTAATTATGTACAGTGATCACGAAAGTTAAATATGACTTTTGATTGGACGGTTTTTAAAGATTAACGTCGATTTTGACATGAAAAAATAACTTTATGGGTGGCTTACACATCGATCCCTAAACGTATTTAGTGACTAAACATGTTAAAATTTGACGACCTCCGAGGTGCAGTAGGCGAATAGCCGACTGAGACGCAGGAGGTAGCGGGTTCGATTCCCACCGCGGAACAAATGTTTGCATGATCTACAGATATTTGTTCCGGGTCTGGTTGTTTCTCTATATATTATGAGTAAGTATTTACAAAAAAATGTATTTAAGTATTCTATCAGTTATCTGGTTCCCATAGTACAAGCTCTGCTTAGTTTGGGGCTAGATAGCGCTGTGTGAAATGTCCAGCAATATTTATTATTATTATTTTAACTCTCTTAAACATAATAGGCACTAAATATGATTGGCATCGTTGCGCAAGTTGCCCTAAACGTTGAGTTTGGCCGGACTAAGCATAAAAAAGTGACCGGAATGGAGCATATCAGCGCGGTCGTTCTGGAATATTCGATGGAAAATTAATTTCGCCGCTCAGAGGTTTGAGGTTTGAAAAATGAATAAAAAGTGACAGCGTATGGCGTAGGTATTGGAAAACGTGATGGATTTGGTTTTAAAGCCGTTATTGGTTGCAGCGTCTGATATTTGAATGGTATGGACGCGCCAATTTGCGAAGGTTACATTATTTGTAATAAGTACGATGTTTAAACTGGCTATCGAAATAGGGGACGTCCACCAGCGAGATGGGTCGACGACATCCATAAGACCGTGGGTCGTACGTGATTCAGACTGGCACAGGATCGGGAAGAGTGGCAGACACAAGGAGAGGCCTATGCCCAGCAGTGGGTCGACACGGGCTGAGAATGATGATGATGACGATGTTTAGGTACGATACAGATACAGAGAGGATTCTGTAGATCTGAATTGTGCAGATACGGGTCATATAAACGCTTTTTCTATAACCCATGTTATAAACCAATGTCGCTAAACGATCTAGCAAAAACCAACGATGTCTTTACCTAAAAAATTTATAAAAAATACTAGAGCATTTACAGTTTCGCATAAAACATCTATAAAATCTTTATGCAAAAAACCCTTTTAGGTCTGCAATGTAATTGAAAAGTATCTACCATCTAAATGGTCCATCGAATAAATCTATGGACCATAGATATCTGGCCCACGACAAATTTAAGGTTGTGCAGTAAATTTTTTACAGCCTTCATAAAAAGGGCGTAAAATTGCCCTTTGAGGGAAATGACAATGTCAGCTACATGAGAATGGAACAAGTTGACCATATTGATAGCGGGATTGCTGTGATCTTTGCACAGAATTAGGTTTCGCATAACTCGAAATGCTAATCCAATATTGCTCTGCGCGAGCTAAAATCATTATTCGGCACAAAATTCCTTGATAAACAATAAATATTGCTGGACATTTCACACAGCGCTATCTAGCCCCAAACTAAAAAGAGCTGCACTGCAAACTACGGGAAACAGATAACTGATAGAATACTTATATAGGTACCTACTTTTTGTTTTTGTAAATAGATACTTATAATATATAGAAAAATATCCAGAACCGGAACAAATATCTGTAGATCATGCAACATTTGTTCCGGGGCGGGAATCGACCCGCTAGCTCCTGCGTCTCAGCCGACTATTCGCCCACTGCCACTATTCGCTATTATACTTAGGTATGACCTTATAATCACTGACCAACTCATTAGTGACTCCTGCACATTATATTTTCTATAGCCCCATCTTTAAGCCAACAAATAGTTAAGTTATGTTACCTAAAACTACAGAAAAGAGCGTTCAGCAAGTGTTCCGTATTACAGGATAATAAAGTTCTAAATTCCGTCGGAATAAATCGAACTCATTTAGAAATGAGTGAAATCTACCGGAGCTACGATTGGAATAATAGGTCCATTACTGTTTGCCGTACACTTTGCCACAGAATAAATATCAGTACGTACACTCGGCTATACATCAAGCCATACATTTCCAGTCTATGCTGACCTCTCATTGTACGGAAAACCTACACAATGCGAGGTCAGCTTATACTGGAAATGTATAGCTTGAGGTGTAACCGTGTGTACCTACTAACTTTGGATATAAGAGAGAGTTTATTTCGAAGAGGGATTTTTTGCACTAATCGCCGCTTACCTAACACTTACGGAAAACTAACAGAGCTATAAAGGGTTTGTTTTAGGATTTTATGCGGTCGAAAAACAAAGAAAAGGCTTCCTTCCTCCCCTCCCTTCTTCAAATCAAAGTGTTCAAAATCAAAATCTTTTTATGCCTATTCCTTCGCGACCAAGCCAGGAAAGAAAGGCAAGGAACAAGGCTGGTTGTTCTTTTTAATGATCCTTTTAGAACACATACAATAAAGAAAATAAATTAACGGCTTAATCGTAACATTTTTGAATGAGTTGGAGCAATTTCAATCCGAAGCTTCTCTATCATTTAAATAATTCTATATTTTATAGTAGGGTTTTTATAAAGATTTTGTTTAATTACGTTTTTAAATTTGTTAATTGTCCATTTTTGTACATTTCTTTTTGCTGTTGTTGGTTTGTTAACACAGACCTGTTTAAACAAATGTAACTAACTACTTAATTCAGTAGTTAGGTGGATTCGCGACGTCTGCCAAAAACATGTTATCAGCTCGAAAAGGTTCTAACTAGGTATAGCACAGCTTTGAACAATAAGGTCATATTTCGCTTGGCTTCATAATATATATATATGCAGATAATGCATTCTTTCACGTAAAGTTAAACCTAAACGAATTATGCGTTTGTTATACATCAGCCTGTAAAGCTATTTGTTTTGCTTATTCCGCCCTATGTGGGGAGATAACAGCACTATTTCATTGTAATAGCTCGATGGCTCTCTAGGGTGCTCACGCGATAGAGAGGGCAAGTCAGGGGATGCAAGTCGTAAACTTGATAACGTCATCGATTGTGATCATTGCTGTGGGTCTGCTTGGTAGGGGACATTTCGCGGTTCATTTATGACCACTTCCTTTACTCTTGAAATAAAGGTTGTTATGAAGTGTGAATCCTGCGTTTGCATGCAGAGAGAATACTTATTTGTATAATATTTGCAATCACTTTACACCATAAACCATAAAAAAGAAAACAAACGTAATTATGCCAAATACAACATATAGGGTGTTTGATAATATACGCACAAAAATAAAAGGGGTTATTTTGAGGAGCATAATAAATAAATTTGTGAAATGTTTAGCATAGAAATGTGAAATTTATTTTGGGACCTAAAAACAAACACTTTATTAATCACCTAACGTTAGTCGATTTTCTTTAAAACTTGATAATAGGAGTAGTAGTTTTTTTTAGAGGTGTCTTTTTTATGTTTTGAGAAACTTACTTGAATATCGTCAGTATATTACCAAACACCCTGTATATTTTTAACATCTTAGTAATAAAGTGGCATCAAAGCTAATAGCATGTTTTTAAACTTATTTTTAGCGCACCTACCTATTTAAATATTCATTTTATAGGCCACAATCACAAATTAAAAATGCAATCTCGCGGGTCCACCATAACACCCCCATTGAATACCATAAACCGCAAAAAAATGAATAATTCCATGCATTTACGACTTCTCACTTTGTGCCACAAAAATGTACATTCCCCACTGGTTTTTATCTAATTTGGCATACCACACTTTACAATTGTTGACGACCTCCGTGGTACAGTGGGCGAATAGCCGACTGAGACGCAGGAGGTAGTGGGTTCGATTCCCACTGCGGAACAAATGTTTGTATGATCTGATAGATATTTGTTCCAGATCTGGATGTTTTTCTATATATATTATTATAAGTATGTATTTACAAAAAAAAGTATATAAGTATTCTATCAGTTATCTGGTTCCCATAGTACAAGCTATGCTTAGTTTGGGGCTAGAGAGCGGTGTGTGAAATTTCCAGCCATATATTTTTTTTATTATTGTTTACGCCATTCCTTTATCTCCATTTTCTTTATTATAAATAGGAGATTCTTTGCTCTGTCATATGATAAGATAAGATAATTATGATAGAATAAAATGCGTTTTAATAATAAAATATTGGATCATCGTAAACTTACGTGGCACAGTCGAAACAGTTTCCGATTAAAAGGTGATAGAAAGATGATATTTTACAGCTCCTTTCATTAACATTTTCTAAACTTTCCAGCTTAAAAACGTAAGCGAGAATAGATTCCTCTGAATCTTCGATCGGAGCCTGGATTGTTTCAACTTTGTTCGTTTAATTAAAGCCAGTTGGAATACTTCAAAAACTTCTGTCTTCGGATGCTTACCTGGAACAAGAACGTTTATTATTACTAAGAGAACTTATATTAAATATTTCAACTTGAAAATGAATTATTACAATATTAATCATAGTGGTTCGAAGTTCAAGAGTCAGAAATAAAAGCTACGGCAAAGATTGGTGTTTTCGACATTTCTACTAAACTACTACTAGAATACTACGTTTCTACTGTGTTGTTTTTTGATTTTAACAAACGACTAGTACGTGATGTAGACTTCATCATCATAATCATCATATCATCACAGTTTCCCTATAGATTTTCAGAGTGACTGATCTAGTGCCGCCTGTACCCAACGGCTCCCAGCAACCTTTAACAGATCGTCTTTCCATCTAGTGGAGTGCCGTCCTACACCGCGTTTTCCAGTGCGCGGTCTCCACTCTAGAACCTCTCTAACGGCTGTCAGTTCTTTGAATTAGACTTAATTAAAATCGATCGCACTCATCATCATCAACCTATAACAGTCCACTGCTGGACGTAGGTCTCTCCCAGGGTGCGCCATTGAGCCCGATCTTCAGCTCTTCTCATCAACATCCATTCTCATTGACAACCTCCGTGGTGCAGTGGGCGAATAGCCGGCTGAGACGCAGGAGGTAGCGGGTTCGATCCCCGCTGCGGAACAAATGTTTGCATGATCTACAGATATTTGTTCCGGGTCTGGTTGTTATTTGTTGGTTCTATATATTATAAGTATGTATTTACAAAAAAAAATGTATATAAGTATTCTATCAGTTATCTGGTTCCCATAGTACAAGCTCTGCTTAATTTGGGCTAGATAGCGCTGTGTGAAATGTCCAGCAATATTTATTTATTTATTTTATTTATTTATTCTCTTCTCCTCTGCCGATCGCACTATTACAAAAGAATTTCCAGTTATCGCAAAATTTAGCAATGTAGAACATATTGTTTTAATTTCACCGAAATACGCGTACATTTGTGCCGGAACAAGACTACATATTTTCGAGCGTTGGTATTTTATCCGATAGGAAAATAGTGTGCATAGCAGGAACAAATAAAACAAAATGGCGGAACGTGGTGTGCTTACGTTTTCACGCGCTTTGTTCCTTTTATTAAATTCTGAACATTTTGGGTAGTTTTTTGCTAATCTTTTGTGAGAACATTGCAATAGTATTCTTCTTTTACGGCGAATTTTATCTACGTTTATTAAAATTACAAAGAGGTATTGTTTGTAAGTTTGTATGAATTGGGTAATCTCTGGAACTACTTAACCGTTTTTGAAAATTATACCACTGATAGAAAGCTATTATTATAATAAGCGATTATTTATTGCAAAGGAGCTTAAAGCTGAGGCAGGACCTGTTTGGCCACGCGTGGCACGGAGCGGGACTAGTTAGTACACCTAAGGATAGGATACAACCTAGGGATCTTCAAGTAACGAGTGAATAGGTTTCTTCTAGGCAAGCGTGTACCATCGTAGACTGCATCATCGCTTACCATCAGGCGAGATAGTGGTCAAACGCTAGCCTATAATTTATATTAAAAAAAAAATTACCTACTGGCTAGGTAGGTACCTGTGTTCTACCTACTTTATAATATCTCATTCTACTGTATTTTTCCTGTCTGTCTACTATTTTGTTTGTGATCCGTTCTGTGTTTCTTTGTGTGAGTCAAATAAATATATTCTATTCTATTCTAAAGCTACACTGTTCCTGAGTGCTATAGAGTTAGCCGACCGATCCGGCTAACAGCCGGACGGCCAACTGAGGGGCGCGCACCAGCGCTCGCGTTCTGTTCTATCCTATTCTAAATTAAAGTTGTTTTTCTTATTTAAACAGTCCTTCAGCCATATTGGTGACGCTTAAATTTCAATTATTTATGAGCTTACTAAAGTTACTAAATTACAATATTTATGTTGTCTGTAATGATAATCTGTGACAAATTAATGTCAAATGAAAAAAATGGTATTTAAAAACTAACTCTCAGAGAAAATATTTGTTAACGCGAAGCCTCATAACGTGGACCCGTTATGAGGCTTCGCGTTGGCGAATATTTTCTTTTTCTTCCCTCTGACCACAGAGACTAGGAAATCTGAGCGTTACCAATATTTTATGCCCTCTTTTTTAAGACGGCCAGTGGGTCCCGAATTTGGCAGTTTTTGTTAGGTGGGTCGGAGTCCAATCAAGTGTTCCCAAACTTGATTGGGCTCCGACCCACCTAACTGCTATAGACTTTATTCAATTTTGACAACATCCGTGTAAAGCCGTGGGTCAGCTAGTTCAAAATAATTTCAAGCTTTTGAGGAGCTGCTAGTGCAGAGTGGATATCTTTTATAAAAATACAAAAACACTAGGCTCATTTTACACAAAATGTATGGAAACGGAATTATTTACCCAATAAGAGTTTTTAAACCAAATTATCACGTTCGGCTGAACTCTACTGCCTACCCACTCACTCCAACGTCATAATCGTATTCCATCTTAGAGTGGAGATCCGTTACAAAACATTTTACTTTGTGCAAACCCAGGGCGGTGCTGAGGGAAAATTAGTTTATAATACGGAAAATTGCAGAGACACCAAGCCCTGCCATTTTCTGCTCAAAGGAACTTTGCACATTTACTTTAAAAGGCAATGTAAGCAAAGCAATATTAGCTCGGGATGGAAATCATTTTGTTTGAAGCGTTTCTGTTAAATGGTCATTTTTACTGCAGAGCTTATGTAGAACAAACTTAAAGAATCTTCGTTATTTAAAATTAGTTTCTCATGAAGATATAATTATTTATCTCCGTTAAGTTTACTTAAAATAAACTGTTTCTTTGTGAGCGCCGTGCCTTGCAGAAAATAGTATTTTCTAAAACACCAACTTTAGAAGTGTATTATATTGTCCTCGTTGCTCCATAATACATCAGGGACCGAAAGAGTACTTTGTCACCCACCACCTTACAGACCCCCTCTAAAGTAGGAATCTCAAACGAAAGAAGACAAAATTTCATTCCACGTTTTTCTTTACCTGCAAAGTTAGCAAGTCAGTGTTTCTTAACTTCTTGCCCAGTTCACAAAGGCTATTCCATTCCGCCGTATTGTAAGATGTTTTCATCCATTTTTACTGAGGGCCCTCTCATGATTGAACGCCTTCCGGAGTTGGAAGCTGCGGTTAAAGATTATAACTTTTTTCAAAGCGAAGCTATGCAGACAATTTTAAGCTCGGATTTTATTTCACTTGTTGAAGCAAAAAAGGTTAAGCTCAGATTGAAAAATCTTTGAATTTCTTTATTAGTTGTAATTGTAACCCAGTTACAGGAATGCGATTGTATTTTTACTGCAAACTATTTGAAAAGCGAGATCTTTTACTTCGTAGAAATCCCTAGTTAATTGAAAAAGGTGTCGAGGCCTTTCAAAGAAACAATGACAGCTTTATTTGAAATCAAACAAACGAGAATATCGAAAAGTCTGTACATTCTAAAATCAGACTACCAGCCAATAAGAACACCGCCTCACAATCCAGATCGTTTATTATCTACTTTATTACAAGCAATATTGCTATACCCGCTAAACATCGTTTGTCGAACAAACCCGTCACAACGTAATACAAATTCGATCAGGCGGCCTACGAGCACATGCGATAAAAACATTAGCATACACTTGCGACGGTAAAAGTATGTAAAAGTCAACCCAGCTTGAACTTATAACAATATCCAAACAAGTATCGGCTTTGTGCCTGAAACTGAGAGAATTAAAGGGCCTTCAAGCAATATTTTGTCTTAACTTTACTACTATAGAGCTTCTTATAAAACTGTCATTACAGCGTGTACAACAAATCTGTCCAATGTCTCTAATTACGAATCAGAGAGCTCTTGGCTTTTAATTGAAATCTTACCGCCGCGTATTTTTTTGGAAAAAGAATAAAATAATAAATAAATAAATATTGCTGCATTTCACAGAGCGCTATCTAACCCCAAACTAAGCAGAGCTTGTACTATGGGAACCAGATAACTGATAGAATACTTACATACTTTTTGTAAATACACTTATAATGTATAGAAAAACACCCAGACACGGAACAAATATCTGTAGATCATGCAAATATTTGTTCCACAGCGGGAATCGAACCCGCTACCTCCTGCGTCTCAGCCAGCTATACACCCACTGTGCCACGGAGGATAGGTCAGATTTGCGATCAGACGCTCTGGTAAGGTGATATGAAAAGGTTAGCTTGGCCACTGGCTTTGCCATCAGTTTATTGGCTTCCGATAAGATACCGTCGTATTTTCCAAATACTAGCTTATGGTAGATATTGTACCATAAACCGTTGTACTATTTCACCATTCTTTATGATCGCTAGCTTTTAAATTATTCTCTAGCTTTGCCAAATGAACTGTAATTTCTTTTTGTGGGGTTGACATCGATGGATGTCAATTGAACGAGAAAACGAAGGATACGACCTCTTTTGATATGAGTAATGGGGCTTTTAAATGTCCCCCGAATTTCGTAGAACAAATTCGTAAAGCAGGTTGCCTACGACTGTCTGTTTGCTTTTACCGGCGTGAATTTACACTGAATAGAAACTCTCATATTATGTAGCTTTTAAACCATATATCCAGCTTGGTGGCCGCAACGTGATCACGATCACTTTTACGGTAGTCAGATTATTATTACAGAGTATAAAAATGTCATTATAAAAATGCACGTTATAAGAAACAGCAAAATATTTACAAGAATTTCGTACATGTGTACAAATAGTTATTTACTAAAGAGGAATGTTTAAGTAGCGCTTAGGTTTTTAAGTGTTACCCTACTAATGTTTTTAGTGTATTATTTTTGAATTATGTGATTTGTTTTTAATTTTATTAAAAAAAATACGCATTCCTTCCTTGCCAGATTGCAATATTCGATGTATCACCTTCTGTAATAAAACAGAATCGAACGATTGTTCATTTATCGTGTCGCTGGTAATATGTTGGTCACCCTACGCCAGTAAAAAAGTGCCTGGTTTCAAATTATATGTAAGCGGTGGTAGGCGCTGGCGACGCCTATCAGTTTTAATCGCGGTAATAGGAGCATATGTGAAAGGAATTGACAGTAAGTACTGAGGCAGTCGAAATTGATTTTTGTCACTTAGCTAAGTAGACTTATGTTTGCCTTTAGAAATGGCGTTCTAGGCACATTTTGTGATAGATATTTAAATCTTGGCTTAGTAGAAAATGCCTTTATCAGAAAATTAATAATGTTTTTGTAGTCGATTTAAACTTTCACTATTCGAGTCATAATTTAGGCTTCAAAGGATCATGATATGAGTTGATGCCCTTTGTTATGAAACCTTTTGTATCAAATTTTAGAACGATGAAAGTAGCTCGTTTAAAACATTATAATTAGCACGACATTGTCCCGTACGTCCGACCTCCACGACGGTTGACGCTCGAATGAGCACGCCGAGGGCGCAGTCGACTGTAAATACACCGCCCTTTTCAGTCTACCCGCAATCAACAAACGGTGTATTAGCTTGATGTAATGTGATCAGAGGGATCCTATTTATTATTTCTATCTTGTTTATTTTCGAAAATACTTCCTTGCTTTTCTTTACTTGACGAAGATTGTGATGATTCTGATGGAAGTGTTATTTCATTACCTTAATAAAGATAATATTCTGTTAGTTTTTAACTTACAAAAAATAGATATTTAATTTTTGTTTAGGTAGATTTGTTTTTAACATAATTGTTCGTTTTATTACTAGATGGGTTCGCTCGTTTTTTGATAAACTTCTTATTGCACTTATAGCTAGAATTGATACCCTGACAAATAAAAACTGCAATCGCTAGTACTATTTTAAAATGTATTTAATGTACAGTCAGCCTGTCATTATTAATCATAATCAAAAGCTATAAGCTATTAATCTCAACATAAAGGCTATTCGTCTCAAATGGATTTCAGTTCAATAGACCTTCTCTACTCTATACACTTTTCTATTGAAGATATCGATTTTCCGTTGTCTCTGTCGCGCACACTGACCTACTGTTGATTGAATCTTTTCGTATTATACGAGTACAATGGGTCCTTCAATTTAATGAATTTCGTTGAGGTGTGAGTAAAAAACTCACATAGTAGTTGCATAAAATTAAACAACGATTTGAAAAAAAAAAACAATTCATACGATTGACATTTTTTTGCAGAGAAAGTTTTAAAATCTAGAGGAACCACTTTCATGTCATCATCATCATCAAATTAGCTGACTGCTGAATATACCTATGTTCCCCTTTAGATTTTCAGAGCGACCGATCTTGTACGGCCTGCACCCAACGGCTCCCAATAACCTTTATTATGTCTTCTTTCCATCTTTGTTCAAGAGCATTAAATTTAAAAAATCCTACGTCTTCCAAAATAGTTTAAGATTTTCTTATATAAATTATTAAAACATTACCTTGAAATCATTTCTGATACTGGCCAAACTTTTGCAGCTAAAAGCTCTTGCCAAAATATAAAGGCACATAATTATCTATCCCGGCTGAAATCAAGAAGCTTGGATCAGTATTCATAGCCGGAGTCTAGGTATCATTTATCTTAGCTCAGGAGATTTATAGCCGGGCTGGAAGTAATTTAGTACAGGAGCCATGGGCAAAGCATGACTGTGACAGAATAAAAAGCGAAAAAGTGGCAGATTTTTTTTTGTAAATAGCATTTTTGGCTATCCCTACGTAAGCGCTTTCTCTACCAAAACTAAACACACTGATGTTTTTACACTAAACTTTCCACGATATGTTTTATTTCTTTACTTTGCCGAGTTCTTTTTTGGGAAGGGAGAAGAAATTTTCGAAATTCATCGGGACAGAGGGATGGGTAGTAATATAGTTTTTCTATAGCCGTATTACGCACCTAATCCTGACTAGAGTGCTTCGTATGATTTATTATGAAAGTACTTCCCCGATGTAGGATAAGCCGCATAAATCGAGAGATTTAGATCCCTATAATGTTACGCAAAAAATAAGGAAAAGTTCGGTTTGTTAGGTTTTAGGCAGAAAATACAAGAAACTCAAGGAATTTCGATAGCTAGTTCGTAAATGCGACTTCAAAGAACAACCGAATGTAAATCCAGTTGAGATACTTTCTAACGAAAAAACAATAATGCTATTGACTAGAAAACTGATCAAAAAAAACGCCTACACTTTTTTCCATGACCTTTACGTAGTAATCTTTTTTGTTTTTGAAAAAGATAACAAATCTATTATGACTCTTTCGCAGTACCTAGATTTCTTTTACATAAAAGCTTTGATTTAAAGTTAAAATAAGTTTACTATCAGATGTTTGGTAGCACGAAAACATACATAATTAGCATACTTCACCACATTTTGAATGTTCATAATCTTAAAGACTTGCCCTGTGTTACTTTAAGGGCGCCTTCACATTTGCCTCAAATTGCCGCGCGGAGGCAGCTCGTTTGCAGCGCTGCGGCCGCGCTGCCGTCGCTAGGTTCGAGAATCTTAGTGTTGCACATTTAGTTTCACGATGGACTCTGACGAAAAAACACTGCTTTTAGTGTTACTATTAAAACGAAAAAGGATTTTGGAGTCACTAGTCGATCAATGAATAAATAAATAAAAATAAATAAAAGGGCATTTATTTACACACACACCTCTTATGCTAACAGAAGTTGGTAGGTACAATAAGTACTAAATAAAGCTAGGAAATTTAATAGTAGGCCTAATTCTAAGTAACATTAGTACATTATCGTAGGTAGCACTAAGGTAGAGGGTGGTGGTAAATAGGTCGAGGGCTCAGCTACGCTGGTTTTCAGCCTCGCCTTGGCAGAAACATCTGCTGCTGCCGCCACCATAGATAAGGTTCTCGGGAACTGTCAGCTTTATACACCGAATTAACAAGTAGTAATTGAAGAAAGAACTTGACAATTACCGAAAACCCATCGCATAAATACTTAAATCAGATAAATTCCACACACACACAATACATAGGCAAATTTAACGCTAATTAGCATTTTATTTCAGCTAACCTTAGTGCAGTGTAGATTAACCGGTTCAGACACTTAAGTATTTATTCTAATAAATAATAGCTAGTAACTAACACAAGAATAGATATGTATATAAACTTAAACCATTGGTTTATGATAAGATTTTCGATATGGAGGTTAACACTGTTTTAGGTAAGTAACAAATAAAAAGAGGTAGGTAGATATAGTATGTAAACATTAAAATCCAAACAAGCAAATAAGTAGGTATTAAATTTCAAAATAGGTGTACAATTTAGTCTAATAATTATATTAAGAATGTGTGTAATAATTATATTAAGAATATTGTGAATGAACTGATACGCGCCCATAGCGTGGGTGTAGCGCTGCAGTCGCGCGTTTTTTATTCATATGTATTTACAAAGCGCTGCCTCCACGCGGCACGTTGCGGTAAATATGAAGGCGCCCTAAATGTTTCTTCGATGTAAAGGGATCTTTATGAAGCAGGGTTGTGATTTAAAAACAAATGACTATATATATATAAGTACATAAGCAGTCTGAATGTTGAAATACATATTGAATATACAGGATATTCAAAACCTCACTATACAAACCACAGTGTCTAAAGACGCCACAACCTCAATATTTAATTCAACTAAATACAGTTTTTAAACTTTGTCAACCGTCGAATCATATAAAATTAACAAATAAACAGTAACGTTGTAAATGAATGTCTTACATTTATTTTAATATACACTTTATATTGCAAGCAAAGAGACAAAATACATGAGAAGAAATCTTAAAAACACAATGGGCGGTCTTATCGACTTTACCCGAAACTTTGGATGTTAGATTCCGTTACAAAAATTTTATTATTATGTAATGTACCTTTTATTATTTATTCTGCTGAATTTTAAGCTGTTTTCTTGAAAGTTTTTGAAAGTTGTGTTAAGGCTTAAAGTTAGAAGAACCTTTCGAGCGTGAACACCAAAGGATGAGGCTTTATTTATGTACGAGGTCAAAGAATGTTACTTAAATATCAAATTGTAAGGGTTTCTGTTCAAAGTCTACAGATTAAATACACAGATAATAAAAAAAAATACAACCTGTCATGTTATGTACGACATTAATTTAAAACATACATCTGGAATCGTATGTACATATTTTAGAGGTGGATTTAATACCGGTATCTTGAATATTTATCCAGTAATCGAAACATTTCCAATAAATAATTTTTAAACATTAAATCGGCTACCCTTAAGCGACGATGCCGCGGATACACTACCTAGTTACATGATAAATTAATATTATTTGTTTACCTATTTTATACAGGTTGTCTTATTGATATTATTAAGACTTGATATTAAGTTTGTTAGAAAATCTAAAATTTTATATTGGTAATAAAAACAATTTTACAGCAATACTAGCTATTAGCACTATCCGTGTTTTTATTTAATTTCGTATTAATACATTGATAATAACATTCTCCATTGAGAAAATCCAAAAATCTAAGTACTCTAAAATCTGTCGATTGAAGATGATTTATACATCACCTGATGATAAGTTGCACAGGTAAACTCAGGAATGGTAGTAAAAAAGATGTTTGAGAAAGTTGCATAATTTGAATAAAAAATACAACAAAAATAATATACAAGTATTTATTTAAATATCTTTTAAAATAGAAAGGAAAGATGAAAGAAAAAACATTTATTTGTGACCGAACAAAACACACACAGCACACAAGTTAGGTAAACACAAGAAATCATATTCAAACACAAAAAAAACAGCAATACCCAACAAATGTGTGTATCATAAGTTAACTATACCTAAGCGACCGACGTCACAAAACGGCGTCTAACTCAGCATTTGTTTTACTTTTGGCACAACGCTGATCTTCCGTTGGAACCATTTACAAGAAAGAACAAATCACGAAGTAAGTTTTTTTTTTAATATTTAAAAAAAAAAGTTTTTATTAAATTAATAATCGGAACCGTGGTCTAGCATACGTCTCCATGATGAAACACCTCCATTGGTTGGGGCTAGAGGGGGGGAAGGACTGGTTTCAAAACGCTCAGTGTATGGAACCTCGCTTGGCTGAAGTCGACTAGAGGCGAGTTTATGACTGCTCAGTTTCATTCACTATCCATAAAACGTGTGTTTAAACTTAAAAAATATAAAAAAACAAGGTTGACGAATTGAACCGGTTAGTCAGTAACACTTATAAAACAGTAAATACATGACAAATCCCGTATGTATAGTAATAACAAAAGAAACAGTTTATGAATCTAAAGACCGATGCAAAAAACTAAAATCAACATAAAAAAATTAAAAAAAATATTTCTGGACATTTTACACAGCGCTATCTAGCCCCAAACTAAGCAGAACTTGTACTACGGGAACCAGATAACTGATAGAATACTTATATACTTTTTTTTTGTAAATACATACGTATAATATATAGAGAGCAACCATACCCGAAACAAATATCTGTAGAACATGCAAACATTTGTTCCGCGGCGGGAATCGAACCCGCTACCTCCTGCGTCTCAGCCGGCTATTCGCCCACTGCACCACGGAGGTCGGCTCGACATATATATAAATCGAATATAAATACATATTGAGCTCTATTTGTACTAAAATGTACTAAAAACGGGATATTTACCATGATTTGTGAGTTTTGAGTATCCCGATTTTCACAAATCATCGAAAACCCACAAATCATGGTAAATATCCCGTTTTTAGTACAAATAGTGTTCATAACCATGATAGTTTCAAAATGCATGTTGAGCTGTCTTAACGTATAAAGCGTTTTTTCCAGGCAACCTTAAGATGGATAGGACTTTATGGCGAATGTTTCAGCAATAATTGCATTGTTTAAAATGAAACATCCATTATGGGATGGGCGTTGCTTTAATTTGGCGGGCGTATCGTAACCGCCTCGTTTGCGTCACGAGTCACGTGTCATATAGACCACACGTCGTGTATCGCATTGGCTGACCACTTTGTGGTCATGTCCCATCATTATATCAGCCATAGGACGTCCAATGCTGAACATAGGCCTCACCATAAATTTCCAGAGCAACCGATCTTGTGCGGCGTGCACCCAACGGCTCCCAGCAACCGTTATCAGGTCGACTTTGCATCTAGTGGGGTGCCATCCTACGCTGTGCTTTCCAATGCGTTGAACCTTGAGAACCTTTCTGCCCAACGGCCGTCAGGGTTTTTATATAACTTGGATGAGTGACTGTTAAGTTCATTTACAACTTGTATTAGTGTTTTTATTTTTATTGTTCGTCTCGCCTTCAAATCAATGAAATGACTCAATGAATTTTACGTCCAATCACCACTTACCAGTTTAATCTTGCACTCACAGAGTTGTCAGTCCGATGTAAATTCTACTATCTGAAATGCCCACGCTTCTCCCACGCATAGCCTTTGCAATAACCCATAGATGCATAGCAGTTACTAGTTAAATGCCCCGTTTAGACTCTCCCAACACAAACTAGACAGCAGCTATAATGCTTTAATTAAAGAAACTGTCAAAATAATCATAAAAAAATGGCGCATCCTAGTTATTTAAACTTACGGTTTTTGTTTGTTTTTACTATATTTTTTATTATACTAGGTTCATATTTAGAGAATATGTTGTATTTATGATGATCCCAAAAAACTAAATGACAAACTCATTTAGTGGTCTTAAAAAGTTTGAGGTTTGATCTAATTCTTAATTCTTTTTTAATGACGGTGGGTCTAGACAGAGGTACCATAAAAGGTTTGAGTTCGCCTCCAGGTTTTTTATCAGGTTTATCCTTATTAAAACAAGTATTATCTAACTGTAGTTCATAAATTAATCTTGTTTCTGAAGCCCCAAGCACCAGTCGCGCAGATTTGGTTTTATTTGGTTGTTCGAAATTCAAAAACTACCGTATCTTATCTAACCTTTTTTAATTTAGACTAATATATGCAGGATGACTACTGGGGATACTAATTATGACGAGTTATTTAAGTTAGGGTAGCACGTCACGTATAGTAATAGGTACATGTATGCTTACGAGCAAATAACTTTTTCATTCACCTGGTTTTATTAAAGCAATTTGACTGAGCAACATTGTAACCGATGGCTTTTGTTTCAAAGGTTCTATTTATTTAGGGTATGTTTTATTAGGCCCGCGTTGTTGAGGTGAATAAGGGTGCAACAATATGAGACTACAGAATATCTGTGTTCGAACCTTTTACTTGAGAAGTATTTTAAATTCCATCGCAATATTTTACTCTTTGAAAGTACTCATACAAATATTATTCATTAATTCATAACCTATAGAAAACTTCCTTTTAAAAATATACAAAATCTTTATTCAATATAAAATATTACATATTCCTTTTCTAATCTGTACCTAATATGATGTTCATTTTAAATCGTTTTACCTACTAACATTGTTTAGTATATATCTATATTATGACATTATTTATACTAGTGGTTCGCCCCGAACTGAGATCTCGCGAATCTCCCAATATAAATATCATTCTTAGGGTGACTTGCACAACGATGCCTAAACGTATTTAGTTGCTAAATATGATTTAAAGAGTTGTCAAATCATACAAATACTTCAAATTTAAACATTATTAGTCGCTAAATACGTTTAGTGATCTTTGTGCATGCCGGCTTTCATCTTTAACTAATAAATTGGTGCCACGAAATGCATAACCAACCTACTTGACCTACAGTTTAATTCAAATTATATGTAAAGGGGGTTCTTGTTAATTGGTTATCTTTTTTGGGGTACAAATGGCAGTTATTCTAGATTTCAGACTTTTGCCTATATTTGTGTCACTAAAGCTACACGAATACCAAATTTCAGCATTGTGGGGTCACTGGTGTACCCTGTGAATTTTGTCAAAGTTTTATTTTTATCATGGCTAATAGCTCAAAAACTATATAAATTATCCTAAAAATAAAAACGGTGTTCAAATGTACTATGAAGACCTTTCATTTGACGTCTCATTTGACCTAAGTCTAATTTTCTTTTTTTTTACCCATCTTGAACCCTAATATCTCAACAACCCCCCAAAATTTTTAGCTCCTTGAGTCACACCAAAATTGTGCCATCACACACCTATATACCAATTTTCATGATGATCGGATAAACGCTACGAAAGTTATCCTCGGACAAACAAACATACATACATACTACGCCGAATTGCCCAAGTGGATTTGGAGATATCGCTTCGCTCGATCAATTATTGTATAGTTATTATAAGTTAACTTATTCCTAGTATACAAAAGTACGTGTATGAATAAATGAATTGAACTGAGCTGAACTGAACTTTTAAAATATAAGACTAAATACCAAACCTGTGTAATAAAAACCTTGCGCTGTACAAAAAACTTTTTTTAAATTACTGATGTGATATTCTAGTAATTAGGTTTTTATACTATTAGGATTCATGGCGCCAGTAAGTTATAAAGATAAAATATAAATTTTGACTAGCACGCGAGCTGATAACCACTGTAGAAGCAATTAAACATGGACTCGTGACCTGGAATTAATCAGTCCAGTCGGGAATAAACTGGTATAATCCGAAATAAACTCGAATATTCTGGATCAAACTTGATGAGTCAGTAACATGAAAGTTAAAATTCGCACTGAAAATGACAATTTTCCGTCGAGTTAATTATAATCTCGATGAAAAGTTTGATTCGCGAATATTTTAATGAGTATCCGGGCTTTGTTTATGTTATAATGAGATTTCGTTTAATATTATGATGTTAAAATTTGTGGCAATTTTCCGCTTACTCTCGGTATTCGTGAACAAATCACATGCACAGAAATTATTGTTAAGTCAATATTTACAAATGAAAAAAATGTATGGATGCCTTTCAAAACTTAACAAAGCTACTTAGTATTCAGAATTTAAAATACGTTCTTACTTAAATTCAATGTAAAAGCAACATTGACTCTGCCATCATTTATAACAGTCAAGTTAAACTCGCCTGATCCGTCTAAACGCGGCATAATAAATCGACTGTGGGTAAACTGGTCCAGCATGGTTAGGGGTGCTATTACGATGAATAGCAAAAGCAAGAAACTTCAACATATTCTAGAAACAACCGTACCTACATATTTTGTTACATATTTGTGACGGACACTAATTGACAATTCTATTTTATCAAGTATTTGTATTAAACAACATGGAATTAAAGAGAATAAATAGCCATGAGGATACCTGGTTACTGGTAGCCCATTTCAGCTTCATCTGACATTGTGGCAAAACTAAAGCAATAAAAAAATCAATTGAAGATGATTTATTAAGTGCCAAGTGGATTTTAAATGGCTTGTGCAGCACTTAGGTATACCATCATCTTAGTCACCCGTAATCCATAATAAAACCATGGTCATTAAGTTGAGAGCCAACTAAATTACGGCCACCTTCGAATAATTACATAAAATCGGCAACAGCAACACGACAGCAATCGGTCGTGAAACTTCAAATATTGCAAAATAGTTTATAGATATGTTGGCGTCCTTTTGCTGGTGGCGCTAATTTCTATGTGCAAATAGACGTTTCGCGACGGATTACTGTCGCTGCTTTTAGGTAATTATCCCCCGGGTTTCCTCACAACGTTTTCAACCAGTACAAACTTAAATAAAATATTCAGCGTAAGAGCCTCACCATACAAAAACTGGACGACATTGGTTCATACATTCTGCTTCCTGCCATTTTCCCACAGTACGCGGGGTCGGCACAATATGTATTCCTCCTCCACATTTCTCTATCAGCCGTCATCTCCGTTGTCACTTCCTT
Organism: Philereme transversata; assembly: GCA_963924445.1. Classification (NCBI taxonomy): domain Eukaryota; kingdom Metazoa; phylum Arthropoda; class Insecta; order Lepidoptera; family Geometridae; genus Philereme; species Philereme transversata. Next base: position 7,048,166 of record OZ004341.1, on the reverse strand, counting down.
CCTACCCATATCATTCACACAGTCCATCCATCTCTTCTTCGGCTTTCCTCTACTTCTATATCCATCCACACTCCTATCTAACACTCTTTTAGTCACATGGTTTTCTTCCCTACAGATGATATGCTCATACCACGTAGCTTCTTAATCTTTAATTTTTCTATCACTGGCGCTACTTTTAAACTTCCTCTAATATACTCATTCCTTACTTATCGTTACGACACACATCCATCTCAACATTCACATTTCCGCCGCGTGCACTCTTCTTTCCTCCGTCTCTTTCGTGACCCAACACTCAGAACTATACAATACGGCAGGTCTTATGATTGTCTTGTAAATTTTCCCCTTATGTTTAAGGGGCATTCGAGGATCGCACGTTGTTCATGTAACCTGTCGCTATCTCATCCATTTCGCATATATTCTATTTTTAACGTCCCAGTCTATGTCGGCTTCATATCCTAACACTATATAAATAAAATACTATTACAATGATTGTTATTAAACTAACTGAAGATTATTTAGAACGCCTAACAACCCTAAACCAGTTTAACTCCAGAAATCTAAACTGAGATGTGTTTCTCTCACCGCATTTGGCAATGGAACAACTTAACCGCTCCATGCAGGGAGCTACAGATAGATTTAATAGACAAAGTTATAACTAGGACCCGAAACGGTTTTACGAGGAGAATATGCGTTTGGGTCTTGGTGAATCAAAACTTTTGGATGGCTATTTAAGTCCATGAGTCAGAATAGCATCATAAATGTTTGAAATTTTTGAATAAATTGATCAGGTTTACTCCCTATGGTCCTTTTGAATGGAACTAGAAATACTATTTGTACTAAAAACGTATTTACCATGATTTTGAGTTTTTGAGTATCCCGATATTTCGACGCTATATAAACTGAAGTCTTTGCGACTAGAACTAGACTAGAACTTTGAAACTAGAAATAATAAAAAAAAATGAATCTTTATGTTCCGATCCATCAAACTCAGGAGATGACAAGTATATAAATTAAACGAACATGAGAAGTACCACCATGATGCTGATGATGATGATGATGAGAAAACTCACAATTCATAATTCAACTATAGTTGTGCATTATCGACCTTAGTAAGCTTACAATACACTTTCTATTCCCATAAACATTCTCTTATCTATATAACAACTTGACGGACCTATCAATATCTGGTATTGAGATACTAAGGCGCACGTGACTCCACGCATATTGATTGCGATTTCAATAGACGTAGGCGTATCTTTTATTGCTAAGATGGGTTGGGGAACGCTTTGCCCTCAATCCCTTTCCTAGTAAGATAAACAACTCTGTATTCAATTATCAAACAGAAACAATATAAACACTAAGCTTTACTAAAATGGTAATACAATGGGCGGCCTTATCGCTGAGATATCTTCCAGACAACCTTTAAATGGAACTAAATAAGAGAAGCTATAAAATTATAATTCGCCTTCTTTACGCAAGAAAATACTGTTAGCACGTCAGCAATATTACAGTTGTCAAATGCAATTATTATTGTAATGTTATCAAATTCTAATTCAAATTCACTTTACAGTACTAGACCAATACCTTCTACAAAACAAACTAACAATTAAAACATATAGATATACAACATACAATCACATTAATAAAAACAAAAAGTTACACAAACAGGAAAATACAATAATAAAATAAAAATTAACAATTAAAATACAACCCTCTATGCCCAACTGCCGGGAAAAGGCCTCCCTCATTTATTTCCAGCCACTTATTTCCTATCAAATTAAAATATGAAAGTTAATTATAACAACATAATTATCGAAACGCTTTGTAAAATGGACACTTCACGGCCTGGCGATCCCTATCTCGATATCCCTATATAACAGGCTAAGAACTTAAGCTCCGGGGCTATAAATATAGGGGATTTAGTATTATAACGTTATTTATTAAAATTATACTTTATCGTTGGACTTTACGGCGGGACGTGTCAACAACAAAGTAGGGAAGAGTATATAATATAGTAAACGCCTACTATGAGTAGGTTTACCCTAATAAAACTACAAGTTCTCTAAGTTTCTCTATAAAGTATAACTTTGTTAACATCTTTGATCTTTATTCGCATCACAAGAATCAAGAAGATATAATCTTAGATTAAGACCTATGTAAAACAACATGGCGTACGCAATAAATGTTTGACTTTGACTTTATCTTAAACATTTAATTATGGTAACTAAATAGGGTAGGCATAGATATAGGCCTCGCTTCAACTGTGCCATTCTCTACGGTCCTATGCTTGCATCACTCAGGTTCGACCCGCGATGCGTAGTACATTGTCTAAATCACTGCTGGAAGGCCAACGTTTAAAAAAATAACCCTGATTGTACACTATCTGAAGGGAATTCTCCATTCTGATAGTGCGTTAATCCACCTGTCGCCCCTCTCCTTTTGATTTCTTCGTTGCTTTAATGTACTCTGTGTTCCTTCTTATTTTTCGTATTTGTTTAAACACGCCAACCAATATTTATTTCAACCCATCACGAATGACGGGTAGAAAATGCTATTTAGCATTAAGTCCTCCCTTTGTACCTACATATTTTCTATGTAATAAAGAAGTTAATCTCTCAGATTTTCATCAAGCGAGATTTAAATAAAAACTAGCGAGATGGGTTGACGACATCAATAAGACCGTGGGTCGTAAGTGGTTCAGATTGACACAGGATCGGGAAGAATGGCAGAAACAAAGAGAGGCACTGGGTCGACACGAGCTGAGAATGATAATGATTATGAAAGAATTAAATACATAATTGTACAGGTATATTATATCTATTATAATATTGATTAAAACGGGTATTTATCGCGTATGTACCTTTATAATATATTATAATATTGTTTAGATTTGTTAAACAAAAAAGTCGTAAAATCATTTTCGCCCACGTCAGTATTTCAGAAGCGTGAAAACTATTTACCAAATAATTTTCCGTGCAGTTATTTAGTTAAAATAGAGGTTTCGAAATACCGGGCCGAGTTTTCCATCCAATAAACAGTTTAAAAAGCTTTTAGGCGTTGCAATTCAATTAAAAATCCATCGCGTCCAAAACTCATCATACATGGGCACGTAAAACGATATAAACCTGAAATTTGTTCTCATATGCAAAGAAAACAGCGAAAAAGCACGTAAAAGTGCCATTTCATTTTGCTACTATGTGTTGGAAATCTGCCGGCTTTTAAGGACATACGAATACGACTTTCGTCTAAAAGACGGAATAAATAAAGTTTTACCATCTTTGGCACAGAGCTCCAAAGTACCAATTGCTTCGTTTTGACTCCCTTCAGAGAAGAGCCATTAGAACCATCGGCGATTCCAAACTTACCAACAGGCTGGAACCACTGAGTCAACGCCGTGACATCGGATCGCTCAGTGCATTCTACCGCCTGTATAATGGGGAATGTTCTGAGGAGCTATTGGATCTGCTCCCGTCGTCGAGATTTTACTACTGCACTTCTCAACAATGTAATAAAGCTCATCCACATATCATCGAAAATTGGGTATCGCGCACCACACGCTTGACGCGATCTTTTCTACCCCATACTTGCAAGATGTGGAATGAGCTACCATTTGAGGTCTTCCCGTTAGGCTACGACATGGCACGCTTCAAGAGAAATGTTAAGAGGTTTCTACAGGTTAGGGAACGCATCGATAATACCCCGGGTGTTGCCGGTGTCAATAGGCGATGGTGACCGCTTACCATCAGGTGGGCCGTTAGCCTTTTTCCCCACAAATAACATTAAAAAAAAGGTGTATCGATAACAAACCGACATATACTTTAGTGTTTTGTGAACATAGTAACTAAAAATCTCACTTCTTTGTTTAAAATTTAAAAACCCACTTTTGATAATAAACTTTCAGGCACCAGATTTTCCGGCTATTCTAGTTTCTTGCTCGGTAGCTTCACTGAAGGCAGATTATCTCCCCTCGTCGAGTGAAAAATACGCGAAAAATTCGAGTCTCTAATAAACCCTCATATTACCTGAAGAGTACCTCTACCTCTATTAATAACAACTCTACATAGACTTTGTAGAGAGGGGAAAAGAAGCAAAGTTATACCGATGAATCAAGTTAAATATTTACTTTTTGGGAAAATATGTATTAATGAGACAATTTTGGTAGCTTATAAGTCGAACGCAAATCAAAAATGGTGGCAGAAAAAGATAAACATCCAACCTGCGGCAAACAAAACGATATGAATTCGATAGCATCAATTCGACACCAGAATTTGAATTTGGGAATGTCAGATTCTCAAGCCAAGGGTTAGGTAATATGAAAGGAGGTTTAATACTCACGTTCCGGAGTACGTGACTTTCCGCATCTTTTGATGAGTACCTATTTCTAGTGCCAGAGCATTGAAGTCAGATTACGCCTTCGAGCTATAGCTCTCAGAGAGAGAGCGGGTATACGCGCTCTCTCTCTCTTTAGTCGATAGGTACGCCTACGTAAGTATAATTCTGGCATGCAACTCGATTAGTTTCCGAAGATCATTGAGAATGCCGCGCAAACTTCCAGATTTGCTAGCATTTTTACATTAAAAATTTAAGAGTTTAAAGAGAATTTGCATGCGGACTACTGTCAAGTCAGGAGTATAAACAGTGTGAAAGCGAATGAATGCAATCCGGTATAGTGAATTTGGGTGGACTGCAGTGTAGATCCAGTAAATTTTCTGACCCCATGAGAATTTAATTCATTCTTTTCACAAGATATGTACTGAATATTTTTAAAATATCATCCATAAAGCGCAGAATGTTGGACAGAATGGTGCTAGCACTAACAAATTACACAGGACTCTCTGGCTGGCAAATTTGATAGTCACATGCAGTGTCAGACCTGATTCACCCCAATACTGGACAAATTATCTACACTCCTAACAAAAGCGCCGGATTTAAATTTGCCGCCATTTTGTTAATACGAGTTGTTCGGTGATTTTTTTTTGACAGTTAAGACTTAAGATAACACCTTAAGACTACGCGATTTAAGAAATGGAGAAGTATTCAAACCAACAATGTTTAATAAGTGTAAAAACACATTACAAAAATGGTAAAAGTTTTGCGAAAACAGTACGCCAATTACGTCAAGTTTTCGGTCGCATTAATGCACCAAATGAATCAACAGTGAGGCGTTTAATTACAAAATTTGAGATCAAATTTACGCTGATATGGATCAGAAGATCATTGTTCGTCGTCGTCCTTGTCGGTCACTCGAAAATATAGGCACTACTTACTTCCATTCGGCATCGTGGTCAAGAAGTAAACATTTCCAGAAGTACTATGCAACGAATTTTTGTAAAAGATCTGCATTTGCACGCGTACAAGGTTCAATTGGTGCAAAAAACCAAGCCAAGGGGCCATGCGCAGCGCCGTGAATTTGCTGATTGGCAAATCATTAATCATTAAATTAATGCAGATTTTTCGAAGAAAATCATTAACGTACAATAATCAAACGTTGCTGGTTTGAATACTTCTCCATATCCTTAAATCGCGTAATCTGTACGTGACAACTGTCAAAAAAAATCACCGTACAACTCATATTAACAAAATGGCGGCAAATTTAAATCCGGCGCTTTTGTTGGGACACCCCATATATTGACGTAAAATTGACTGTTAAACAAGTGTAGATATCTAATAATAACAATGCCACATGTGATTTTTTTTACAATAAGTAAACTACCGAACATATGTATCTAAATAATGTGTAGCGGCTCGAGTGTCTCTAAACACCGAGACAAACCTGGTTTTACAGTGCTTTATGTAATACTGTTAGTATGTAACTTTTACTCGAATAAATAAATACAAATACAAAGCCTAAATGCGCAACTCGTAAATATAATGACATAAGTTTACGTGAAGTGAGTCACGGCTTACCGGAATCGCGTAACTGGTCCTGTTTCGCGAGATTTATCGTGACAGGAGCAGTATGGCGGTCTACTGGTCGCGTCATACCCTCTGTAAAATAGTGGCGTTTGTGGACGCTGATGATGACTGACAATGGCTATCTGTTAGGCTTTAGTGCCAGCTTTATTGCAGTTTGCAATTTAGTGCACTTTTGATCATTCTTTACTACTTTTTCCTACTTTGAAATTACGAAATTAAATAATCGGTTACCTTGTAAGTTTACTTGATCGAGCGAAGCGAGATCTCCAAATCAACTTGGACAAATCGGCGTTAGTATTTTTCAAACTTTCGCGATCACTGTACGTAATTATTGATTAAAACGGGTATTTATCGCGTATGTACCTTCAGCCGTATGTCAACCTGTGACCATTTGGATAGTCTCATTTTGCTTTTTTTACCCCTCTTGAACCTCAATTTCTCAACAGCCCATATGTTTTTAGCTTATTTAGTCACACCAAAATTATGCCATTACTACCTATCGATATACCAAATTTCACGATGATCGGATAAACACTTTGAAAGTTATCCTCGGATAAACAAACATACATACAAACAATTTGTGGATATCTCGCTACGCTCGATCAATAAAAACTATGAGATATTGAGTTTTTAGGCCTCGAAGACATACGCCCACTCAACACGAGAACCGCGGAAGAAGATAATTATTTTATAATATTCTTCTAACTCATTTATTTTAATAACAATTGAATAGGTATGAGTGAATTTAAATATTAGGTAGGTACTGTAGATACATCAATTTTTCAATTGCTTCTTTGTTCAAATCGAATCTGACGACTATTTAATACCCATTTTTCAGCTGCGAACAAACAGAATCCCTGCTATGAAGTTTTATGGGAAAAGTCTAGACGTGGGCCATAAATTGCCTACACAGGCAGACGGACCTAGCTTATTCTGTTTTATGAAATTAAATGGCAGTCCCTGCAGTTTATTGACGGTAACAGGCATAAGTAGGTACTTTTTGGTAGTAGTACTGTGTTTTCAATGTATTTTTGCATTACATCCGGGAAATGTTATCATAGGGAATGAAAATGAGGGTATTCAATCTGACTGCCATTAAAAAGTTTATTCCATTTAAAAATCAGAAATATCATTTAAAATGCGTACGTTATATTTTAAATGCGTACTTCTATTTTAAATGCGTACTTCTATTTTAAATGCGTACTTCTATTCATTAACCTAAATGTTCGGGCTCTTCGGCTGTTGAAATAAAAAGAATAATATATAATTACTAACATAACACAAATTCAGAAATCTAAAAAGTCCGTAAAAGCTGAATACCGTGCAAAATAAAACTGCCCAGATCTGCCGAGCCACTCTTTTGAAAGGGTCCTGAAGTTGCATACCTTTTATCTTTATCTTTAAAAGTTATTTTTAAAAGTCCGACAAAGCAATTCCTTGTTGAAGTTGTTACAGAATGCTTTTTAATTTTAGGACTTTATACTTACTGACTGCGGTAAAAATGAGCACGGAAAGGAAAAAATCTATTCTATGCCCGAGAATCGGACACGACCGATCTAAAAGAGTTCTGTTTTCGCCGTTTTATTTTAGAGCGCTAAAAACAAAAAAGAGGCACGAGAGGTAGATTAGGCAGGCGGAAACGAAATAGAACGTAAAATGAAATACATACCCGGTGTCGAGACCGGATGTCCGACTTACAAAGAAAATGTGTGAAAAAAGTACCAGCTATTGGAACGGAGTCTGATGTGTTTGTGATTAGAGGATGTTTGAGGAAGATGTGTATCTCTAGAATTTTCTGCTATATTTTTTTTACTTCTATTAGCCATAATAGTAAATATGTTCTTTGAATTGAAGATACTTTATACAACGCCTAGTGACAAGTAGCGCTACTTGGGCGAAATATGTAGCAGTTTAGCACCAAACAATAAAATCCATAATATTACACGTGTTTTGCTCAGGTAATCTTCAATACTATGATACTTGATATTATAATATATAATTGTGATATAACAAAGACGCTATGATCTTTTGGAACAAGTTTAAGGCATATTATGGTTTCACAAGTTGGAGAGGTTATTCGCTGAGGATAACACGTTTATCGCTAAAGGCAATTATTTTGAGCTTATAGAAAGCTGGAATAGAAATAACCATGACCTCTACCCTGAACCCACGTCGAACGCCCTCGAGTGTACCTAATGGCAGTACCACGGGTTATACGCGAAAGGTTTGGTTTTCTAAAATACGGTGACCGTAATTGGAGATGAGAAATTTATAATTTATTATTTTTAACAGGCACTATAAATCATCTTAAATTAATAAATGTAAAGGATTTAAAAAAAGTATGTGTCTATTTTGCATAGTACATTAGTAGTGCTTTACGTTAGTAAACCGATATATAAATAAATTTATATACGTGTCTTATTATATATTTATACATATATTATTGTCATTGTTATGCACCGCCGTCTTTTTGATTTTGTTTTGTTCTGTCCATCCAAAGGTTGTCTGGAAGAGATCGCTTTTAGCGATAGGGCGGTCTTATCGCTAAAAGCGATCTCTTCCAGTTTTTTACCATCCATTGTCCATTGTACCTTAATTTTTGTGTATTTTTATTGTATTTTTAATCTTGTTGGTGTGCAATAAAGAGTATTCTATTCTATTCTATATATTTGTATTTAGAAATACAAAATAGGTAATGGTCATGCAAATATTTTGTTTATTTTTTTATAGTGGTATACTTAACTTATAAGTACAACAAGAATTTACAAAATAGTCTAACATAGCAGGAGACATTTTAAAAGTGGCTTTTACAATACGGGTTCAATAGTTCGACTAAGAACCCCCACAGTTTTGCCACAGACACAGTGTCTATATAATGATCTGAAAACTGGTGTTTGCGAGACAGTTCAGTTTAGTTTGGTGGCTGGTTTAAAGATATTGCTAGAATTCACTTGTTAATAATCTCACTGGAGCATATGGCGCTATGCATATCGCTCGCTAACGAGTCTAGCTAGGACATTAGAGCTCACACTATCGCCTTGCTCTGAGATAAGCATCTCACGCTAACGACGGTGCTTTTATTGTACTCGTGGTTTGGAGTGTACTTCAAGAGCGGAAGCGGTTAAACTATAACTAGACCTTGTAATTTAGGTCTTACAATTTAATTTCATAACATCACCTAACTCTGAGATAAGCATCCAGCGCTAATAACCAACTTGATGTCGAATATACGGTTTTATTGTGACTATGGTCTGTGGCCACTGGTATGAACGGTGCATGAGCGAAAGCGTTTGTACTTGTAACATAGATCCTATCTAGCCTATCCTAGATTAGGTCCTTACATTATCGTTGTTTGACAGCACTGCCTGATTTGAGATAAGCATCTCGCGCTAACGACTTGACGGCGAATGAAGTACGATTTTATTGTATCCGTGATCGGCCACGTCATGAGTGGAAGCGATTGTATACCCTCTACTAAGATATTAAGTGATACATTATCGCTGTTCATACCACAGCCTGACTCTTAGATAAGTACCTCGCACTAACGACTTGACGGCGAATGACGGACGATTTTATTGTGCCCGTAGTCTGTGACTACGTCATGAGCTAAATCGGTTGTAATATAAGAGGCATCTTGCTTAAGCTTAAGCTAAGATGATATTATCGCTGTTACTCGCTTCAATAAAGTTATTGTTATAGTGAAAATCAAAATATTATTGTTAATTTTTATTGTGTTTTCGTTGGGTCTCAAGCTAGCCCAAAATTATATCGAGCCTTTGCGGTATAATTATTCTAACTGATGAAAGATAGTTTAACTCTGAATATATTGTATACTTTGTGTACACGTTCATTTTAAATCTGTAGTTCTTGGCTTAGCCCTCATCGTGTTAATTTCGCATCAAGTTTGGGAATAATAGACAATCTTCCATTCATTTATGAATGCATTAAGATAAGCTGCATTTTTTTCTATATACATATATCTAAAATATAAGTCTTTACTCGCTGGTCTTATAAGCTTGTGCCAAACGCCACAACATCGAGAATGTGTTTAGTGATTTATGCCTCCTTCGTCTCGGTAATGAGGCTCCGCTCGATTACATAGCGATGGGTTATAGCATAGCTATTTCCTAATAGCCGTTAAGTGATGTACACTTAATTTATGCTATATAAGTTATTAGTTACTTTATAGTAAGAGGGTTGAATAAACATGTTATAGAGTCAAAAGTAATTTTACTCGTAGATATTATTTAGGCAACTGAATTAGTTTAGTTCAAGTTTCTTTCGAGTAAATATTCGGGATATATTTCTTATCGAGTAGTAAATAGAAAATGTTTAAGTAACCGTGTAAAAGTCAAACTTTAATAATGTTTTGATTTATATTTTGATGTTTTGTTTAAATTTCATTGTTAATTTAATTTTAGTGCATGCAAATATTGTTGTCATAACCACGTATTTTATTACAAATCAGAGCCAAATGGATTATAGTCTATTTTGTATAAATATTATTGTATATTTTGTAAAGTGACGATCTTTAGGGTAGAAAGTTTCTCGAGTAGAGACCACACACTGGAAAGCGCCCCCACTAGATGGAAAGACGACCTGACAAAGGTTACTGGGAGCCATTGAGTGCATATAGGTTCAGCTGTGGATGATGGCTGATGGCGTATGGCTGATATGATTTTTTTATTTTATTTTATTTATTTGGTCTACCAACGATTGTAACAATATTACATGCTTAACTAAAAATTAATATAAGTAGGTACTAATTGCACAACCAATTATGGGTAAACACCGCATGCACTAAAAAATGTAGTAACAATAACAAAGTAACACTAGTAAGAAAGGAAAACACAAAGTAAAAATACACTAATGATAGTAACAAATCCACATCACTATTCTAAGTACACATATTTAATAACATTAATTTAAAGTTCTTCATTGAATTGATATTATAATAAAGCACTACACTAAACTTTCTAATGATCTATCTTTATCTATTAGTTTGGCAAGTTCTTAGATAAGAACTGCCGGAATTTGAAAATATTTATAGTAAAAATATCAATTTGAGTGCCGTAATTATTAAAGCCTTTGCTAATCCTGGGAATGGGCGAGTTGGAGCCGAGAACAGTGGTGCGGAGTGGTGGTACAAGGGGTTGGATTGGTTTACGAGGGATTCTGCGAGGGACTCTAAAGTGTATTTTATCCAACATGATGATGATGATGTATACATAAAAATCACGAGTTCACAGTTCTGGGCGCAGTCTTAACACGGAAACAGTTATCATGTGGCGCGCTTGTCTTAAAGCCGTAATACGGTAGTTAATAGGTCAAAAGTCGTAACTTACTCAAGCCCTACAAATGACAAAAACCCGCTACTTCAAATATTCGTAGCACAGCTGAAAAGATTGGTCAATTTTTCTCAAATTGTCAGCATTTTATAAGTGAAAGGTCATGTCATGAATATGTAAATTCGAGGAGAGCTCTCCGCGAGAGTGAAAAGTTGTGAAGCACCAACACTGAGATAAGGCGGGCGGGCGGAGAGTCCTTTAGATAAGGATGCCGCCTCAAGCCTGTAGAGATATGATGAAAAGTTTATGCTACGGCACTTTTGGGAATAATTTTCTGTAATTTTGCGTTGGACATTCACATTTTGGATCAATATAAGAATTTAATTCAATGATTTTGGGAATTAAACTATACAATTTTTCGTTCACAATCGAGAAATAAAGAAACATGTTCTTACACCACTCTTTGTCAGTTTATTCGTCAAAGTCAACCCCTAAGAAGAAAACTCTTCGTCTTTGTATGAGTACATGTCCTATATTTCGGTATCATGTAAAGAATAAAGTATTAAACAAACCACAAATCACACACTCACTAAAAAGGAAATGTTAGATGCTTGCAACATTTACTCCCCACGCCCTTCTCTTCACCCCCTTTACGATTTTTAACGCTACCCTAATGAATACACTCTTAATCATTTTGCCCTTTTCTTGGTTAAATATTGAATTAGGTCACTAGGCGCTGCTTAAATGGCTTAATTTTACAAAATACAATCTCCTGTAATTTTCACGCGGAAAATCGCAATATTTTCTCGGAAAACGCTTGCACACTTTGCATATAATTGGTTAAACAATTAAGTTTTGCTTGCGTTTCAGTGCAGCTGTTTCAAGAAACTGTAAGGAAATAGGTTCGTCGACTTGTAGCTAATAATATAAGTTTGTTTAAACTGCACTTGCAATTAGGTTAAACTTTCAAATATCTGGTAAAATTAGCCTCTTCTTAAGTGCATATGTAAATTAAGCGAACTCATTTAAAAACTATAGTTATTGTTATATTATTTCTGTGTGTTTCTCTATCCATACTTTTCGAAAGTACTTTGTCTTTCTACCTGTTTATTACGTTTTCACGACTAAATGCTGGGCCGATTTCAATTAAATTTGGTATAAGATATTTTATTGTGTTATTTATTGATAACATTGTCAAATTTGTATTGACTAACCACGCGAATGGAATCACAGTCGGAAGCTCATATATTATAAGTATGTATGTACGAGTATGTACAAATCTAAAATATTTTTATCATTTCAATTGTCTGGCGCTGTGTGAAATGGCCAACATTGTTTATTAATTAGAAGTTACTTACTTTTTGTATCACATAATATTATGTATATTATGTTTGTATGTTTACTTGGGGAGGCCTATACCCTGCAGAGGGTGAAATCAGGCTGTGGATGATGATGATGTTTCCTCAATACAGGCCTAGCCTAGTGATGAGATGACAGGCATCTCTATATGTTTACTCTGGCCTATGAAAATGTACTAAATGTAAAAAAACTATATTTGTTATACTTATGTTAGCGATTATTTGTAATTAAGTACTAAATTGTATAATTTTATGATTACTACAGCAATTTTATTATTTTCTAATTAGTTTTAAATTTAAGTCACTTTAATTGACCAACCGCCGCCATTGCGTTTTTCACGGCTTACGCCATCTGTCCCATTGCTCACTATCTAAAGCAATGACGGCTGTTGGTAAGGGCTCAGTGCCCCATCATGACATACTCCTCTCGCCCACTCTCGTAAAGTTGGTGCCATTCAGATAGTACACAATCGCTTCTTGCGAAAAGCCACAGGTTTGCCTTGGTATTTTCGCAATAACGATCTACATCGCGATTTGAAATTAGAGTCAACAGTCAAGTTCATAAAGACATTATGAACTTGCCATCCATCATCCGAATCCTTTGCGGACTTCATTGATTCCCGATTGATCTCTCTGTTTCTCGTAGAGTTGTATGTTATAGTGTTTTTGGAATATCTGTTGTCTTGGAATCTTGTCGCACGGGGCGGCTAGTAGTGGTTCGTAGGCTATCGCTCGCTCTAAGATAGATGCGTGCAGACTCCTTGTGTTTCCCCACAGTCCCTGGTGTTTAAGTCTTATAGCGGCCATCATCGCTTCTTGTTGTATATACAGATCTAGAGGAGCCAACCCTAAAATAATCTCAAGGGCGGCTGTTGGTGTTGTTCTCATGCAACCTGATATTGCAGAACATGCGTGTCTTTGAAATCTCTGCAGCTTGGTAATGACAGTACTGAGTTCAGTACGGGTCCACCAAACAATAGAGCCATATGTAAGTGCCGGCCTTATTACAGCTGTGTAAAGCCACAGTGTTCACCTATCAACTGTAAAGGACAACATTTAAACACCCAACTCTTAAGATGTTTGTATAAAAGTTAACCAACTCCTAAATTAACATTGTACAGAACGAAATACTCGTTATACGCGAAACTTAAAATGAACAGAAAAGTAAAATCAGCGTCAAGATATAAACTTCATTAAAAATTCACTTAAAGGGATCGGGGCGAAGTTCGGGCACGCTCATAATCTTGATTCCCTAAAGAGCGACTTTAATTAAAAATTTCCCAACTCTACCTACGTTTGCGGTTAGATTCTAGAAGAAATTACAGATTGATTTTCGATGAAGATGCCGATATAAAAATGAATATTTGATGATAGATTTCGATTAGAAACATTTTACGGAAATTAAGAAATAGTAGAATAGAATAAAATAGAAAACTCTTTATTTTACGCCATCTACAAAGAAACAACCATATGTTTACATAGTATAAAATGAAGTCGCTCCCGCTGTCTGTTACCTTAGATCTTTTAAACTACTCAATGGATTTTAATGAAGTTTTCAGCAATAGATAGAGTGATTCAAAAGGAAGGTTAATATGTATAATTAGCTTCCGCCAGCAGCTTCGCACGCGTTGTTTGTCAACAAAAAGTAGCCTGTGTGTTAATCCAGGTTATAATCTACGTACATACCGATTTGAAGGTAACTCTGTCTGTTACCTTTTCACGACTCGACTGATTTCGATGGAATTTAGTACCTATATAACTAGATAGATTAAGACATAGGATACACTTTACGCGACTGCACAAAAGGAGGGTAATGTTTTATTAACAAACCACGCGTACGAAGCCGCGGGCGAGTTAGCTAGTTAACAATAAAATAAATAATTATATCGCGAAGTACAATCGGCGGTCTTATCGCTAAGAGCTATCTTCCAGACAACCTTGAGATGGACTGGATAGAATATTTTTATGAACAGTAGTTTATTCTAGTGTTTCTAACTTCATCACGTCATATTTACAGTTGAACCGATTAAAACTAAATTTATACAAAACCAGTAAAAGTGTAAATCACGAATTGAGGGTTCTGTGTCTACCTACGTTTACTTTATGTTAGCAGCGCTATCTCGTTATGTGGCGCAGAAATCATGTAAAATCTCAAAAATAAGAAAAAGATTAAAAAAAATTCTACATCGAGACTTTTGTTTTATTTTTCTGTTATCTTTGTATTCTTCTATCAATCTTAATCATTTCAGATTTTTTGCTTTAAAAACTTCGGAGATAAGGAGGGTTTTTTTGTTATTGCTATCAAACTCCAAAACTATGCAACAAGAAAAATATAATAATAAAATGTTATGAAATGTATAAATCAAGCTTTTTATATGATTATCTATGTTGAATTATGCCCTACTTCACCTAGTAACCCTATTTTAGCACCTCTAGCGAATAAATGAAATGATTTTAGATTAGCTTCTGGCAGCTTCGCACGCGTTGTTTGTCAATTAAAAGTAGCATATGTGTTAATCCAAGTTATAATGTACGTACATACCAAATTTCATCGAAATTGGTTCAGCCGTTACGACGCGATTGAGTAACAAACAAACAAGCATCCAAACTTTCACATTTATAATGTAAGTGTGTGTTTTTTTTATACTTGCAATAAAGTTGGACCATTATTGTTTATAAATATTAAAAATTAAAGATAGCTTCAATGTAGTTGTTGAGATAATCGGTTAGGTTTTTACCATTCTTGTTCGGAACTCTAAAAAGACGCAGTTTGTGACGGATTGAATCATACGTCTGAAACTTACAGAATCAGGCAACAGAACTAGGGTTTAGTCACGCGCGATAGGTGTGTCGTTTAACTAGGAAAAGCGAGTGAGTCTGTGTGAAAAACTAAGTCAGTGTGTCAGGGCCACGTCTCACTCGAGATAAGAGTACGGCTTAATGAGGACTTTCAGTAGTAAAGCTACAGAGTTTTACTTACTGGGGGAAAATTTAAAACGAAAGGTAAATGGGAGGTTGTTTATTCAGGAAATGCGAGTTTTATGTTCGCCTCGACGCAAAGAGAGCAAACAGAAATACGATGCTAAATAGAAAGTGTAGTTTATCTAGTTGACTGTTTTGATGCAGGTATAAGTGAATTCATTTCAATAGTAAAATGTTGTGGTATAACATAGGTATATCATGGTCATATACAATATTTTAATATTTTCGCATGCTACTGTACCGAAATATCCGTTTATTCCACGTGACACAACTCAAAATCTCACAAATACTGGTAAAATCCTAGTTTTGATGAACATTAGTAACATTAGTATCTGGGTCAGAAGTCCGGCAAATGAGAAATATGTAATTATTAATACTACAACTTAAATCTGGTCTAAACGGTCGAGTAAGGGTATAAAGAATCAAAGTCATTACTGACCAGCAGTTTAGGCTGTGCGTTGTTTATCATGTCAATCAGTCTGGGTGATTTTTATTTATATTAGATGTCTTTTTTCACCCAATTAAAGTTGTGAATAGAATAGAATACAATAGAATAACGCTTTATAAAATAAATAAATAAGTATTGGTGGACATTTCACACAGCGCTATCTAGCCCCAAACTAAGCAGAGCTTGTATTATGTGAACCAGTTAACTGATAGAATACTTATATACTTTTTTTGCAAATACGTACTTATAATATATAGAAAAACATCCAAACCAGAAACAAATATTTGTAGATTATGCAAACATATGTTCCGCGGCGGGAATCGAACCCGCTACCTCCTGCGTCCTCCTGCTTTAATGACAGGAATACTTTAAAAAACTAACTAATTATGATGCTGGTGCTAGATAAGAAAGATAAGAAATGTTTTCAGCGCTTGTTCGGACTCTTTGTAAGTCAAAAAAACAGACACAAAGTCCGAGAGCAATAAGACAGAGGTCCTAAAGACCATTACTCAGAACTTTACTCATAAACCACGGGACAACACAGTTTAAATCAGCCCACTATCGCAACTTACAAAGTAAAACAAAGTTTTCGAGCAAGCAAGCGACAAATTGGACTCTCTCCGGCGAAATAACGAGGAATTCCGAGTAATATTAAAAGCGTTTAGGCGATGTGGTGATGTCATTGTGTCTGCTTATCCCAAAATATATTAAGTAATCAAAAAGACATAATATCCAGGCGATAATTACGTTGTTTTTGAAATTGAACCCTTAAAATAAATAGAGTTAACATGATTTGATATATTAACTTAATTAGTCCCGATACCTGTCTGTTTGAGCTACAATAATGTTAGTTATATCACAATTGTTATTGTTTTAATCTAAATTTGACGTAACTTAGTGTTCTATAATGTACCTACAGTGGAAAATAAATGAAATGAAATGAAATGAAATGAAGAGTAAGAACCTTTGAACATAATTATGCGGTCAATTAATATTTGGGCATTTTCCCATCCGGTAGCTCTATGAAAGCTCAACAAAAAAGGTAGAGTAGGTACTATTTATTTGCGACTATTCAACAAAATTTTATGAAAAAAGCCAAACCATGCTCCTCAAATGGCCCCATTCCTGCGCCATTACCGTAAAAATGTATCATTTTGATCACCGTGCTGTAATCCAAGTAACACAATATTTGAATTAGATGCAAGTCTGCTGAATTGCCTTATCGTAGGTCATTATAAAGAACGATGCGATGACGAAACTTTTAATGAGAAGACGCTCTTAACAAATAATGCCTATGTCAGCAGATAATGTCAGCAACTTTACTTTCCTTTAAGGCTATTGAATTAAGGTTCATTTTGCGAGGACAGTGACCTCGGTAATCCTGAGCTAATTGATTCGCAGAACGTGGCATGCCCTTTAAGAATACGAGGGCATTGGTTTCATTGGGACTTGGTACCGTAACCCGATGCCGTTGTAATAATGGAGTGGAAATTTTAATCAGTTCGTTTGAATTTGGAATAAATTAATTAGATTTTGCATAAATGGTGCCTATCAGTTTGTACCAATGGTTACACAATCAACGTTTCTCTTCAGAAGAGATTCAGTTGAGACAAACCTTCCCAAAAACTAACCATTTCTGCATGTTACTTTTCTTAGTAGATCCTGTGTAGAAATCAAGAACGCCACGACCTTTTTGTAAAACAATTTCTACTCTCAGGAGCTAATAATATCTCAAGCTATGAAAACAGCCAACAGGAAACTTCATAATTGATTCGAATTCTATTTCCCAAACGCGATCATTAATTTCCTGCTTCCAGCATTCGTAAAGTTTCATGGGCAAATTATGAATGGGTCGCTTCACCTAAAACGCTTCTAATTGGGAAGTTAGGAGCTTAATTTGTGCACAAGTTTTCCTTGCTCCCTCATAAATTTCTTCAAGTTTGTCTGCGTGTGAAGCTTATACCCAACTAGCCAGCGTTTCTATAGGATTACCTACTTTCCATCTCAGAATACAAAAGTTTAAAAACCTTTTACGGAATATTAATTTTTTTGTTTAAAAATGTAAGTACAAAAATGTACTTGCACCATCATACTCAACAGTGGAAGTCTTGAATTTTCTCAGACTAGATTTCTCTAGTCCTCGTTTTTGGAAAATAAAATAAAAGAAGAATCTAAGAGAATGCGTCTTTAGAAATGGAGGAAGTCTCGGCCATCGCATCAGCGGTAAAATAACAGAGAATGGTACTTATACCATGTTATATTGGCCACTACTTGCACCAGCCACGACAGTTTTACAGCCAAATGGCTATTTGAAACGGCTGTTCTCAGTGGTAGCTAACATTTTTAGCTTAGGGTTTCTGTACAAACTAGTGGATATTGGAGCAGGTTAGTTTACAGTCATTAATTTTGATTTTTTAGTGCCAAAGAAAACCCTAAAAAGCGACGTACCGCACAATTTGTTCCGGGTTTGAATGTGTTTCTATAATGATAAGTATATATTTACAACAAATAATTGTACATGAGTATTCCATCATTTGGTTCCTATAGTACAAGCTCTGCTTAGTTTGAGGCTAGATATCGCTGTGTAACATGTCCAGCAATATTTTTTATTATTATTCATTAAAGCCCAATTATTTTCCAAACACTGGTTGAACTACTAACTATTTAAGAACATCGCACAAAAGTATTTTATACAAACAAAGCACGATAATGTATTCAAATTGGAAACCTTTACTATGATCTAATCGGAGCCGTAACGCGCATGAAATAGGATTTAGAATAGATCACGCACCGAAGCTTAGCTGAAAGGAGCTATCAAAAAGGCTTAAATTTTAATGAGTCTACGTGACACCCACTTATTTAAATGAATATATCTTACACGCTTCTAATCTAAATACATACATGATTTAATTGATAATCAAATATCCCTACATAGGGAAGTGACGTCAACGAAATTCTGACCCAGAAACTATCAAAAGAAATGAAGAAGGTATGAGTTAGCGTTTCGTTGAATACACACGAGCTGGATTATTACTAAGTTATTTTTGGGACGTGTACTTTGTGCCAACTCTGGAACAATGACGATCGATATGCTATCAATGGATAGGCTATCTAACGGTTCACTGGTAATATGGTAATAGTACATTATGATATAAGTGCGGTAAGTTGAAAATCACAGCCGAGGCGATATTGCTAGCCCGAGCCGTAGGCGAGGGCTTCATGAAAGCAGAGGTTGCATGCAATATACCCTGCAGGGCGCTGCAATTATAGTCGAGCCGGATATAATAAAGAATGTAAGGCATGATAAAGTTGATATCTCACGATTAA
The DNA here is from genome assembly GCA_963924445.1 of Philereme transversata. Taxonomy (NCBI): domain Eukaryota; kingdom Metazoa; phylum Arthropoda; class Insecta; order Lepidoptera; family Geometridae; genus Philereme; species Philereme transversata. Next base: position 7,028,847 of record OZ004341.1, on the reverse strand, counting down.
TAACAGTTCTAATAAAAATGACAGCTTAGAACCCAGAGATTATAAATAAATGTGTGCAAAAATAACAATTAACATTGTATAATTCAAAATTTTACTTAATACTTTCGTTTCAAGCATTATTTATTACCAACTGCACTAACATAAATAAATAAATATTGCTGGACGTTTCACACAGCGCTATCTAGCTCTAAACTAAGCAGAGGTAACTAACTAAATTATTTATTTCAGATGTTACATCCATAAATTGTTAGTAAAAAATGAAATCTTATAACTATGTGACGACCACTGTGGCGCAATGGGCGAATAGCCGGCTGAGACGCAGGAGGTAGCGGGTTCAATTCCCGCCGTGGAACAAATGCTTGCACATCAGATATTTGTTCTGGGTCTAGATGTTTTTCTATATATGATATGTACGGATTTACAAAAAAAAAGTATATAAGTATTATATCCGTTATCTGGTTCCCAAAGTACAAGCTGTGCTTAGTTTGGGGCTAGATATTTATTTTTTTATTTATTTTATTCAAAAGACCAACAGCTACAAAAATATAACAGTTTTAAAATTATATATTTACGATAATACAGCCAATTAAAGGTCTCTCTAAATAATACAGTGATAGTTCCTACAATTAACGTATGACAGTGATAATTTAAAATATAGTGATGGTGAAATTAAGTAAAGTCAATGAGTACATAAAGATATATTTTAATTAAACAAAAATAACTAAGTACTATATATACATATTATATTATGTTATATATTTGTGTAAATTAAATAAATATTATGTATTTAGTATATATAATATTAGTATTTATTAGTATGGAATGTGTCTATGTGTATAAAAATTATAAATTATAATAAACATATCTATTATAAGATTAGCAAACGGAATAAAGCAACTCATACATTTTACCATTGATACACCAAATACCTATCGTTTAGTATATCTAAGTAAATACATATTACAATACAAGCATGCATGCATTCAGTGCATCAAGATAAACTAAAAAAAATCTGTGTAAGTAACGTTTAATTGCCATAAGAATTATTGGTCAACATTAAGCAGTTGACCAATTATTTTGGTGCGAAATAAAGATTTGCCAATACTCATAATATCCACGCTCGAAAAACGTTTATTGTAAGTCGAACAAATTCGATTAATAGGGGCATTTTTAGCGTAGTTTGTGCTTTGAAGAGAGGGAGAAAAGAGTAGGCCACGAGTATGACGTGTGCGCTTATAGGGTGCGTTTATGTTAATAGCAGCTAAAAGGGCCGGGGAATCAATACCACCATTTATAATATTATATAGAAGCATCATGTCCAATAATGTGCGCCTATCTTCCAATGACAACATTTTATGATAAATGCAGCCAGATTCATAGTCTCGATAGATTTTACTTCGGTAATTAAGGTGTCTTAAGAATTTACGTTGAATATTTTCTACTTTATCATTGTATATAATATAGTTTGGAAACCAAACACAACTTGCGTACTCCAATACGCTTCGGACATATGCATAGTAAACTAATTTTAAACAAGCCAGATCAGTAAAAGGTTTGCAAGTTCGGATAACAAATCCAATATTCTTAAATGCTTTATTTGTAATAATATTAATGTGTTCTGCCATAGTTAGCTTATTATCAAAGTTAACACCGAGGTCTCTGATCATATTAACTCTCTCTATAGGTTTTCCGTTTAAAGTATACACGAATTTTATTGGATTTTGTCTCCGGGTAAAGGAGATTTGCTGGCATTTAGGGACATTAACCGTAATTTTATTACTATTATAATATTTAGAAAGCTGGTTCAGAGTGTTTTGGAGAATAGAGCAATCGTGCAGGTTAGCAACTTTAATAAATATTTTTTTGTCATCAGCATATAGTAAGTGGTTGCAAGAATCAAAACACTTATATATGTCAAAAATGTAGGCATTATAAAATAAAGGCCCTAAGTGGGATCCTTGAGGGATTCCTGAAGGAATATTGATAAAATCTGATTTGAAACCCCCAACCACTACTGCTTGAGATCTATTAGATAGATATGAGGTAATCCAGCGCAAGAGATCGCCATGTATCCCTAATTTCTCTAACTTCGCCAGTAGGATGATGTGGTCCACACGGTCGAAGGCTTTTTCGAAGTCCGTGTAGACCACATCTACTTGCCCGCCTCCCTCCATGTTTTTAAGAACAAATTGTGTGAACTCTGCTAGGTTTGAGATGGTGGATCGACATTTAAGGAAGCCGTGTTGCGATTGACTAACCCCATTACCTATTGTAGTATAAATTTGGTCATATACTATTTTTTCAAAAATTTTGCTGAATGTATTTAAAATTGAGATGGGACGATAATTTTCTATTTTTGATTTAGAAGATTTTTTGTGTACCGGGACAACGTTTGCCTCTTTCCATTTAAGTGGGTATGTTCCATCCAATAATGATCTTTCAAAAAGCATTTTAAGAGGTTTTACTAAGTATTTGGCGCAATTGCGAATGAATAGAGGCGATATATTGTCTGTACCGGGTGATTTATTAGAATCTACGGACTGAAGTAACCTAAGTAGCTTATCTTCAGGTACTAAAACTTTACTTATCCCATGTGTATCATTGCAGATAGGCATATCAAGGGTAGATAGATTATATACGTTTGAAGGCTTAACGAAGACACTTTCGAAAAATTTATTGAATCCGTTACAAATATCCGGACCATTCGAGTAGTTAACATTTCCTAGTGAAAGCGACTTAGGATAGTTAGATTTACCCCTCATCAGCTTGACATATTTCCACATTTTTTTAGGACAAACTTTGATTTCGTCCTGCATATTTGCAATAAACCTGGCATATAACTCCCTTTCTAATGTTTTTGCTCGTGATCTAAGTGTAGAGAATTCTCGATAGTCTAAATCGTTCTTGAAATGTTTCCATCTAGCATGCATCTTAGCTTTTTCGGATAATATATTTGTTAAAGTTTTATTATACCAGATTGGATGGTTGTTATTTTTATATTTACATTTGGGAACATACAAATCAATACATTTCTCTATTTCATTATTAAAACAATCAACAGCCTGGTCAATGTCATTACAGGAGGAAAATAAGGTAGGCCAATCCAGTTGTGAAATATGTTTACGAATTATGTTAAAGTTGCATTTACGAAAGTTATATCGGATGAGAGGACTCTCTTTGAGGGGAACTAAACTTAAATTTGATACATCAATAATAAGAGAGGGGTGGGCCAGGTCCTCATATACCAATGACACTTGCGACCTGTTCGTGGAAGCACAAAAGTTACTAAAAATTAGGTCAAGAGTATTACCGTAGGCATTTTTAGTGAAATTACTTTGTTCCAACCCCACAAGACTAAGATGATCCAATAGGTGTTGGCCAGCATTTTGAATCTCAACTGAACCCCGTTTTAAGTGTAATGGCCCCATACGCGGATTCCATTGTATATTAGGTAAGTTAAAGTCACCAACTATCAAAAAATTGTCGTCTGGGTATTCATTAAAAACATGCAAAATACTGTTAACTACATTATCTATCGATTCAGGTAAATTATTATTAGGTGCTATGTAAGTCAGAGCTATGTGTAAGCTTTTGGATGAACGATTGAATGCCTTCCCCGGTATAGTAACCCACAGAATTTCAGCAGGGGGAGTGACGTTATTGTTGATAAGCAAGGTAGGTTCAAATTCATTTCTCACTAATATCATAACTCCTCCTCCTCTAGTTGTATTCGTAAGGATCAAGTCACGGTCCAGTCGAAAGACATCATATCGGGAGCTACAAATTTCACTATCTAGAATGCCGCTATGTAACCAGCTTTCCGTTACCAAAACTATGTCAAACGCATTTCTATGAAGTTCCCTATATAAAAATAAAAGGAAGGTTAATATGTATAATTAGCTTCCGCCAGCAGCTTCGCACGCGTTGTTTGTCAACAAAAAGTAGCCTGTGTGTTAATCCAGGTTATAATCTACGTACATACCGATTTGAAGGTAACTCTGTCTGTTACCTTTTCACGACTCGACTGATTTCGATGGAATTTGGTACCTATATAACTAGATAGATTAAGACATAGGATACACTTTACGCGACTGCACAAAAGGAGGGTAATGTTTTATTAACAAACCACGCGTACGAAGCCGCGGGCGAGTTAGCTAGTTAACAATAAAATAAATAATTATATCGCGAAGTACAATCGGCGGTCTTATCGCTAAGAGCTATCTTCCAGACAACCTTGAGATGGACTGGATAGAATATTTTTATGAACAGTAGTTTATTCTAGTGTTTCTAACTTCATCACGTCATATTTACAGTTGAACCGATTAAAACTAAATTTATACAAAACCAGTAAAAGTGTAAATCACGAATTGAGGGTTCTGTGTCTACCTACGTTTACTTTATGTTAGCAGCGCTATCTCGTTATGTGGCGCAGAAATCATGTAAAATCTCAAAAATAAGAAAAAGATTAAAAAAAATTCTACATCGAGACTTTTGTTTTATTTTTCTGTTATCTTTGTATTCTTCTATCAATCTTAATCATTTCAGATTTTTTGCTTTAAAAACTTCGGAGATAAGGAGGGTTTTTTTGTTATTGCTATCAAACTCCAAAACTATGCAACAAGAAAAATATAATAATAAAATGTTATGAAATGTATAAATCAAGCTTTTTATATGATTATCTATGTTGAATTATGCCCTACTTCACCTAGTAACCCTATTTTAGCACCTCTAGCGAATAAATGAAATGATTTTAGATTAGCTTCTGGCAGCTTCGCACGCGTTGTTTGTCAATTAAAAGTAGCATATGTGTTAATCCAAGTTATAATGTACGTACATACCAAATTTCATCGAAATTGGTTCAGCCGTTACGACGCGATTGAGTAACAAACAAACAAGCATCCAAACTTTCACATTTATAATGTAAGTGTGTGTTTTTTTTATACTTGCAATAAAGTTGGACCATTATTGTTTATAAATATTAAAAATTAAAGATAGCTTCAATGTAGTTGTTGAGATAATCGGTTAGGTTTTTACCATTCTTGTTCGGAACTCTAAAAAGACGCAGTTTGTGACGGATTGAATCATACGTCTGAAACTTACAGAATCAGGCAACAGAACTAGGGTTTAGTCACGCGCGATAGGTGTGTCGTTTAACTAGGAAAAGCGAGTGAGTCTGTGTGAAAAACTAAGTCAGTGTGTCAGGGCCACGTCTCACTCGAGATAAGAGTACGGCTTAATGAGGACTTTCAGTAGTAAAGCTACAGAGTTTTACTTACTGGGGGAAAATTTAAAACGAAAGGTAAATGGGAGGTTGTTTATTCAGGAAATGCGAGTTTTATGTTCGCCTCGACGCAAAGAGAGCAAACAGAAATACGATGCTAAATAGAAAGTGTAGTTTATCTAGTTGACTGTTTTGATGCAGGTATAAGTGAATTCATTTCAATAGTAAAATGTTGTGGTATAACATAGGTATATCATGGTCATATACAATATTTTAATATTTTCGCATGCTACTGTACCGAAATATCCGTTTATTCCACGTGACACAACTCAAAATCTCACAAATACTGGTAAAATCCTAGTTTTGATGAACATTAGTAACATTAGTATCTGGGTCAGAAGTCCGGCAAATGAGAAATATGTAATTATTAATACTACAACTTAAATCTGGTCTAAACGGTCGAGTAAGGGTATAAAGAATCAAAGTCATTACTGACCAGCAGTTTAGGCTGTGCGTTGTTTATCATGTCAATCAGTCTGGGTGATTTTTATTTATATTAGATGTCTTTTTTCACCCAATTAAAGTTGTGAATAGAATAGAATACAATAGAATAACGCTTTATAAAATAAATAAATAAGTATTGGTGGACATTTCACACAGCGCTATCTAGCCCCAAACTAAGCAGAGCTTGTATTATGTGAACCAGTTAACTGATAGAATACTTATATACTTTTTTTGCAAATACGTACTTATAATATATAGAAAAACATCCAAACCAGAAACAAATATTTGTAGATTATGCAAACATATGTTCCGCGGCGGGAATCGAACCCGCTACCTCCTGCGTCCTCCTGCTTTAATGACAGGAATACTTTAAAAAACTAACTAATTATGATGCTGGTGCTAGATAAGAAAGATAAGAAATGTTTTCAGCGCTTGTTCGGACTCTTTGTAAGTCAAAAAAACAGACACAAAGTCCGAGAGCAATAAGACAGAGGTCCTAAAGACCATTACTCAGAACTTTACTCATAAACCACGGGACAACACAGTTTAAATCAGCCCACTATCGCAACTTACAAAGTAAAACAAAGTTTTCGAGCAAGCAAGCGACAAATTGGACTCTCTCCGGCGAAATAACGAGGAATTCCGAGTAATATTAAAAGCGTTTAGGCGATGTGGTGATGTCATTGTGTCTGCTTATCCCAAAATATATTAAGTAATCAAAAAGACATAATATCCAGGCGATAATTACGTTGTTTTTGAAATTGAACCCTTAAAATAAATAGAGTTAACATGATTTGATATATTAACTTAATTAGTCCCGATACCTGTCTGTTTGAGCTACAATAATGTTAGTTATATCACAATTGTTATTGTTTTAATCTAAATTTGACGTAACTTAGTGTTCTATAATGTACCTACAGTGGAAAATAAATGAAATGAAATGAAATGAAATGAAGAGTAAGAACCTTTGAACATAATTATGCGGTCAATTAATATTTGGGCATTTTCCCATCCGGTAGCTCTATGAAAGCTCAACAAAAAAGGTAGAGTAGGTACTATTTATTTGCGACTATTCAACAAAATTTTATGAAAAAAGCCAAACCATGCTCCTCAAATGGCCCCATTCCTGCGCCATTACCGTAAAAATGTATCATTTTGATCACCGTGCTGTAATCCAAGTAACACAATATTTGAATTAGATGCAAGTCTGCTGAATTGCCTTATCGTAGGTCATTATAAAGAACGATGCGATGACGAAACTTTTAATGAGAAGACGCTCTTAACAAATAATGCCTATGTCAGCAGATAATGTCAGCAACTTTACTTTCCTTTAAGGCTATTGAATTAAGGTTCATTTTGCGAGGACAGTGACCTCGGTAATCCTGAGCTAATTGATTCGCAGAACGTGGCATGCCCTTTAAGAATACGAGGGCATTGGTTTCATTGGGACTTGGTACCGTAACCCGATGCCGTTGTAATAATGGAGTGGAAATTTTAATCAGTTCGTTTGAATTTGGAATAAATTAATTAGATTTTGCATAAATGGTGCCTATCAGTTTGTACCAATGGTTACACAATCAACGTTTCTCTTCAGAAGAGATTCAGTTGAGACAAACCTTCCCAAAAACTAACCATTTCTGCATGTTACTTTTCTTAGTAGATCCTGTGTAGAAATCAAGAACGCCACGACCTTTTTGTAAAACAATTTCTACTCTCAGGAGCTAATAATATCTCAAGCTATGAAAACAGCCAACAGGAAACTTCATAATTGATTCGAATTCTATTTCCCAAACGCGATCATTAATTTCCTGCTTCCAGCATTCGTAAAGTTTCATGGGCAAATTATGAATGGGTCGCTTCACCTAAAACGCTTCTAATTGGGAAGTTAGGAGCTTAATTTGTGCACAAGTTTTCCTTGCTCCCTCATAAATTTCTTCAAGTTTGTCTGCGTGTGAAGCTTATACCCAACTAGCCAGCGTTTCTATAGGATTACCTACTTTCCATCTCAGAATACAAAAGTTTAAAAACCTTTTACGGAATATTAATTTTTTTGTTTAAAAATGTAAGTACAAAAATGTACTTGCACCATCATACTCAACAGTGGAAGTCTTGAATTTTCTCAGACTAGATTTCTCTAGTCCTCGTTTTTGGAAAATAAAATAAAAGAAGAATCTAAGAGAATGCGTCTTTAGAAATGGAGGAAGTCTCGGCCATCGCATCAGCGGTAAAATAACAGAGAATGGTACTTATACCATGTTATATTGGCCACTACTTGCACCAGCCACGACAGTTTTACAGCCAAATGGCTATTTGAAACGGCTGTTCTCAGTGGTAGCTAACATTTTTAGCTTAGGGTTTCTGTACAAACTAGTGGATATTGGAGCAGGTTAGTTTACAGTCATTAATTTTGATTTTTTAGTGCCAAAGAAAACCCTAAAAAGCGACGTACCGCACAATTTGTTCCGGGTTTGAATGTGTTTCTATAATGATAAGTATATATTTACAACAAATAATTGTACATGAGTATTCCATCATTTGGTTCCTATAGTACAAGCTCTGCTTAGTTTGAGGCTAGATATCGCTGTGTAACATGTCCAGCAATATTTTTTATTATTATTCATTAAAGCCCAATTATTTTCCAAACACTGGTTGAACTACTAACTATTTAAGAACATCGCACAAAAGTATTTTATACAAACAAAGCACGATAATGTATTCAAATTGGAAACCTTTACTATGATCTAATCGGAGCCGTAACGCGCATGAAATAGGATTTAGAATAGATCACGCACCGAAGCTTAGCTGAAAGGAGCTATCAAAAAGGCTTAAATTTTAATGAGTCTACGTGACACCCACTTATTTAAATGAATATATCTTACACGCTTCTAATCTAAATACATACATGATTTAATTGATAATCAAATATCCCTACATAGGGAAGTGACGTCAACGAAATTCTGACCCAGAAACTATCAAAAGAAATGAAGAAGGTATGAGTTAGCGTTTCGTTGAATACACACGAGCTGGATTATTACTAAGTTATTTTTGGGACGTGTACTTTGTGCCAACTCTGGAACAATGACGATCGATATGCTATCAATGGATAGGCTATCTAACGGTTCACTGGTAATATGGTAATAGTACATTATGATATAAGTGCGGTAAGTTGAAAATCACAGCCGAGGCGATATTGCTAGCCCGAGCCGTAGGCGAGGGCTTCATGAAAGCAGAGGTTGCATGCAATATACCCTGCAGGGCGCTGCAATTATAGTCGAGCCGGATATAATAAAGAATGTAAGGCATGATAAAGTTGATATCTCACGATTAATAACAGTTCTAATAAAAATGACAGCTTAGAACCCAGAGATTATAAATAAATGTGTGCAAAAATAACAATTAACATTGTATAATTCAAAATTTTACTTAATACTTTCGTTTCAAGCATTATTTATTACCAACTGCACTAACATAAATAAATAAATATTGCTGGACGTTTCACACAGCGCTATCTAGCTCTAAACTAAGCAGAGGTAACTAACTAAATTATTTATTTCAGATGTTACATCCATAAATTGTTAGTAAAAAATGAAATCTTATAACTATGTGACGACCACTGTGGCGCAATGGGCGAATAGCCGGCTGAGACGCAGGAGGTAGCGGGTTCAATTCCCGCCGTGGAACAAATGCTTGCACATCAGATATTTGTTCTGGGTCTAGATGTTTTTCTATATATGATATGTACGGATTTACAAAAAAAAAGTATATAAGTATTATATCCGTTATCTGGTTCCCAAAGTACAAGCTGTGCTTAGTTTGGGGCTAGATATCGCTGTGTGATATGTCCAGCAATATATTTAATATTTAAAAGTCTGCCGAACTCAACTTAAATTTGATAGTATTTTTCAAACTTTCGCGATCACTATACATAATTATTGATTAAAACGGGTATTTATCGCGTATGTACCTATTTGTATGTACCTATTGAATTTGATACTTTCCAAAACTGATTCTTATCGCAGCAGTATCGGTTGCACAATCATACTTTTCCGAACACATTTGAAACTTCGTCCTATCCGGGGAGCTGACAATGGAAACATTTCAGAGTTTAGGGTTACCAGATGATCTGAATTCACCGAAGCAGTCTGAAACTCTTAAAAACTAAAATTGTTTGGTTGTATGAAAAAAAAAATCGTCCCTTTTTTCAGTCGTTTGTGTCAATGGCTTCCTTCCATCCCTTCCATTTTTTTTTGTAAGACTTAGAATTATTTCAATCCTATAAATTTCGCTCATTTTCGGATTCAAATAATACGTTACAATGAATTTGTAACAAACATTGATAGTATGCTGTTAAAGAATCTTTATTACCTAGATTTACTCATTGCAAGATTATGGAAACTTTTCACAAAGAAAGTTGATTTGTAAATAGTGACACAAAATGTCCGAATCATAAAATTTGTCCCGAAATCGAATTTTTTGGTCTGGTAACCCTATCCGAGCTCAATACCGACTCCAATCGTCGTTTATTTGAGCAACAAAACGAAATAGACCAGGGGATATCTTTGTCGGGACGAAACAAAGTTCTGTTCGTTTTCGAAAAACAAGTTTATTCAGCGGAAAATATATCTGGGTCCAACGAATGTGTGATATAAAAAACTTATAAATGGTTTTTGGTTTAAGATTAAACACCGAATGCTGGAGAAGAACCGACATGAACCGACCGAATTTTAGAAACACTTTGTCTATAACCGTAAATAATTTGTGTTGAGTTAGGATTCTCTACTTTTTTATATACAGTATAATACACCGAGGCACGCCACACCTGTGTCACGCCGCTGACCCGTCTTGCCCGCTGTGTGCCGCCAGAATTAAAAAAATATAATTATGATACGGGACAATAGCATTATAAGATCTAGCTTTTTGAAGTGCAAACTTCTTTAGGCGCGTTGAGCATTTTTTGAGATGGAAAAAACCATTGATCTCGCGACACTGTTACCGACACCTGTCACTGACTACTGCCACTGACTGTTACTAAAGAAAGAAAGAAAGTAGTGTAGTGTAGTCTGCTTTTATTCAAGTTTTTACTTCTGTCGGCACTCCCGGAGTGCCTCTTTTTTTTGTTTTACCTCTAGATGGAGCAAGCATATGGCCCGCTTGATGTTAAGTGGTAACCCTCGCCTATAACAAAGTAATGTCTCACAGGGCACGCACCTTAGAAACGTGACCTACGATGCATTGCCCTGCGTCCATAAATTTGAGACATACAAGATAAGTGTAAAGCCTCGGGTGCCTGTAATTTCACTGGAAACCATGCCGCTTGGCGGCCCTTTCACAAGAAACTTTACTGCTCTAGCTATGAACATTGTAATTTCACTATTTACGATTATCATGATGATAATTCATACTCCTGTTTTAATTATGTTTTTATTAGTATTCTAGAAAGTTCAAAATAACAATCGCAAAATGGTAAACTCAGTTAACTTTACCGGCATTTGGAATTGACCTGCATACTCAAACACAACCAACGTAAGCGTTTTACGACCGTTTTTAATTGGGACACGAATTTCCCTGAATATGCGAGAACCGCTCTTGAGCAAAAGAGCAAAAATACGAAACAGCACTAATGTCAGGGGTTTGAGCCGTTAAGTGGCTTTTTTAGTGTTCCGTACACAGTATAGAAAACGGAACGTACCCAACTGCCTGTCTGTTCGTCGCGGCTAGTTTAAAGTTTATAATTACCAATACTAGTTTTAAATATTTTAAGGATGACTTGCGCAACGATGCCTAAACGTATTTAGTGGCTAAATATAATAAAAGGATAAAACGGTACGTCATAAATTCCGTATTTATAATAATGATTGAAATTAATCACGAAAGCTTTCGGTGTTGTTAAATCATACAAATACGTCAAATTCAAACATTTTTAGTCGCTAAATATGTTTAGGGATCGTTATGTAGGCCAATATAGAGTTATCTTATCTTATCTTATCTTATCTTATATATATGCAAAGATTACAGGAAAATTAAAACGAAGCCCTTATCTGCAACTGTTTTTAGATTTTAGAGCTTTCTTGGTTTACCGCTCCCATAACTAAATGGCGCTGCTTAACTAAGTTGGTTCGGGACCCTCGGTGCGCGAGTCCTACTCGTTCTTAACCGGTCTTGTTTATGTTCGCAACATGCAAGCGACTTATTTCTTGTCAGCGAGTCACCAAATCATTCGAATACGTCGACTCTATACTCTGTTCGCTAATAATGTCTAATGGGGAAATCAGAGACTGCACGTTATTGGTCGCAGATAACGAACAGGGCGCGTGCACGCTACGAGCAAATGTCAGTCTTAGTATTTGATTTAATGTTGATCTGGCTTATTTATTGGACTGTTTCCTGTTTACCTCGTGACTTTGCGTGTATCTTAGACTAATTCAGTTCTACGATGACTTCTACACCAGCGAACTCAATCACACAAATATATCCTAGCCTAATTAAACAAATGACATATTATTTTTATCTAGAAGGATCTTATTTTTATCGAATGAAGTAGGTAAATTATGTAGTTAAATGAAATAGGTTATTAAATAGTTTGTAGTGAGCAATATAAACGCAGCCTAACATAAAAATAATGATCAGACTCACTGACTAATCACGGTAACTCATAGTGCTAGTGTCATCCTTTTCACTTTGATGGGTACAATTGTGCAAGAAAGAGCGCCCTTTATTAGGCATTCTCAGGAACAGAGTAGGTATAGGTTGGTTTGAAGTAAACCAGTCTAATCATGTAATTTCATTTATTTATTACTGCCAACATGTACTGTCAATCCTTACAGCTTTTACATCTAGCATGCATCCTGCAGGCTGCTGCAATTATAGTTGAGTTCGAATTTATACAGGGTGTTTGGTAATATACTGACAATATTCAAGTGACGGTTTCTCAAAACATAAAAAAAGGTTTCTCGAAAAAAAAACTACTGGTTATATTATCAAATTTTAAAGAAATCTATTAACTTTAGGTGATTAATTAGCTACCATGGTAGCTATAGTAGAGGAGAAATATCTATCTCTCACTCTCCACTCAAATTCCTCTGTCGTCACTCTGTTATTATTTACTAGCTGATTCGCCCCGGCTTGGCACGGATTATTAATAAATGTATGGAGTCAGTCATGGTTTGTATGACTTTTGAATTTGCGATCTAGAAGATAATAATGTGATCTAGAAGATGATAATAAGATATAATGTAAATGCTCCTTATAGTCAATTAAATATGTCTGGGTGTCCGTGAGGTCACCACTGGCCTCAGCAGAAGACCAGCGCTGCAGTATGGCAACATTCTGTAGTTAATGCTGAGCTGAGGACCCTTTCAGCACCACACTTAAAATTTTTAGGTAGTTTATGATTTTAGTAAGTTTAATATTAGTGTTTTCTTTTGTGTCATTTGTTTCTGTGTCCATTTGTGGTGGTCTGAATAAATATTTTTCTTTCTTTTTCTTTCTTTAATTCGATATAATACTTACTGCCTACTCTTGCAATCGACATCCAAAAATAAAGGCCGATTTGATATCTCTTTCGGAAATGGCTGCGGGTTTTGGGTTAGAAAGGGACAACAAGAGATATCTGGAGACGTCACCAATACAGTATCTGTAGTTAGATGGCAAGCATTATGCAATAGCACATCATAAGATTAATAAACCGTTTGTTTTTACATGCCAAAATAAATTTCACATTTCACAAATTTATTTATAATGCTCATTCAAATAACCCCTTTCATTTTTGTGCGTATATTATCAAACATCCTATATAATAAAAGTATGTCAATGTAAGGTATGATTAAGTTGCTATCTCAATAATAAAAATGTCAGTATGAAAACTAGACGTTATAAATAAATGTGTAATTTTTTTTTATTATTAACAATAAAAAATCAAGAAACTCAATTAAGATTTGTCAAAGCTTTCAGTATTCATTTATTCACTATTTCATTATACGTCAGTTAACAACAACAAATAAAAATAAACTAATTAGAACTAAGCAGAACATTGGAAAAAACAATCTCACTCATGCTGATGAGAAGATGAACAGCTCATGTATTCATTTAAATGATAAAATGGGTGGTTTTCGAAGAGTTGTTATCATTATACAATATATCTACAAAAAAGTCACATAGCATCTGTCTTACCTAATCTGTGTTATACCTGACGTCCGGATATAAACCACAAAGGACTGGTATTACATAGTGTTAGTTTAGAACCTCTGGAAACAATTTGTTTGTTCCATCAGTGGAGCGCCTTGTTTGGTTTGTGTCGCTACAATACACATCGGATTTTGTTTGTATAGTTTTCTCTGGTTTCATACGTGCGACTGATATTCCGATTTTTATAGGGATTGGATTTATGCCTCATAGGAAGTTAATAGTTTTGAGATATCAAGCGTTGAATCATTATTTTGAGAGCAGAAAAAAAGAGGCCTTACCTAGCAGTAGATGATTCCGGGTGTTTTAATCCGGGCAAAAAAGGGGTGTTACAAGTCTGACGTATTTTTCTGTCTGTGGTATCGTATAGGTAGTTTCTAAACGGCCGGACCGATTCGGACGCGATTTTTTAATAGAAAGCTACCTATTTTATCTGGGATGGTTCTTGGCTGTGTGCTGAAGATCAGGTAAGCAATTTAGAAGATTTTTTTTTATATTACTAATGTAGCAAAAAAGCATACGGCCGACTAGATGGTAAGCGGTTACCGTAGCCTATGGACGTTTGCAACACCGAAGGTATTAGTCGCGCGTTGCCAACCTTTTAAAAGTTTCAAAACGCCCTTTTTGAAGAACTCTGTAGTCACTGGGGAAAACCTCGGCAGGGAGACCATTCCACAAGCGAAGTGTTCACGGGAGTAAATTCCTCTGGAACCTCACGGTGCGCGACCACATCATGTTCAAGGTGTGTGCCTGCCCCTGCCGATGGCGAGCGGAGATTATCAGCACGTTTCCTTTTTGGTGAATGAATCTCAGCTGTAAAAGCTACATGTTAGGTACCAATACTTAAAAATAATTTTGTGTGGTTAAAAAAAACATTATTTATTTATTATTTATGATTCAAAAATATACTCCATCATTATTTGTAGTTTCAATTGCAATATGTAAAGAGAATGATGGTGAATGTGTAATAAGCTTACAATCATGTTAAATCATAGAGAAATCAGTGAATAAGTTTAATTTCAGAGTGCTTTATGCTGGTTTTTATTTCAAGCAAAATTATTATTAGGTACTATTTTTTTTACGTTGTTGATCTTCGTTTTTTTTTTTTTAATTATAGGCTAGCGTTTGGCCACTATCTCGCCTGATGGTAAGCGATGATGCAGTCTACGATGGTTCACGCTTGCCTAGAAGAAACTCGTGAATTGAAGATCCCTAGGTTGTAGTTATCAGGAAACACAGACTCAGGCAAGGCGTTCCACTCCTTGGCGGTGCGCATAATAAAGGTGGAAGAGTACCGCTTTGTGCGTATGGATGGTCTGTCTACCATGTAGCGGTGGCGCATCGCGGAGCGTCTGAATGTCCGATCATAGAATGGGGATGGTGGAATCAGGCTGAAAAGCTCCGCAGCACACTCTCCGAAATGTATCCGATAAAAAACCTTGCATTTGCTAACTCGTCATTGCAAATGAGCTTCTTGGCTCTTCTCTCAATTGAATCTAGAGCCTCTAGCTGGTACTTCGCTGATCCGTTGACCACAATCTCACCTGATGGTAAGCGATGATGTGGTATAAGATGAAGCACGAAGATAAATAAATAAATATCGCTGGACATTTCACACAGCGCTATCTAGCCCCAAACTAACCAGAGCTTGTACTATGGGAACCAGATAACTGATAGAATACTTATATACTTTTTTTTGTAAATACATACTTATAATAAATATATTGAAAAAAATAGTTATATAGAAAAACACCCAGACACGGAACAAATATCTGTAGATCATGCAAACATTTGTTCCGCGGCGGGAATCGAACCCCTACTCCTGCGTCTCAGCCGGCTATACGCCCACTGCACCACGGAGGTTGGAGGTCGAAGATCTAGAAGAAACCTATTCACTCTTTCCTTAAAGAGGCCCGGATTGTATTCTTTAGGAAAAACAGACGACGGCAAAGTGTTCCACACCTTAGCTGTGCACATCAAGAATGTAGAACCAAAACGGTGTGTGCGAATGGGAGGTATATCGACTAGGTCTCTAGTCGTCTAAAACTAGGTATCTACAAACAGTTGCAGATAGGGACTTCGTTTTAATTTTCCTGTAATCTTTGCATATATATAAGATAAGATAACTCTTTATTGTACACCAAAGTAAAATACAGAACATAATTTTTACAAATAGATTTAGCTGAATGTGCGCTCTTATCGCTAAAAGCGATCTCTTCCTGACAACATGTGTATGGACAGGATAATAATTGATCACATGACGGCGGTGCATCCACTTATTTAATATTAAAAACATACCTACATACTATAAACTTAAAATACTAATAATAACACAAATTTAATTAAATAAAATAAGCAAACCTAAAAATGGCTATGATGAATAAACAAGCAGTTACAACTTCAACACAGAGACAGATAATAGGACAGATAAAAATCTCGTGTCACAGTGTTTGTAGCAAAACTCCTCCGAAACGGCTTGACAGGATTGTTATAAATTTTTTTGTATATACATATTCGGTAGGTCTGAGAATAGGACTATTTTTCACACCCCTATGTGATAAGGGTGGTCCACACAGAAATTTATTTTTAATTTTTTGGACAATTTTTTTTAATTTTTTTATGATTTGGCAATAAAAAATACATACAACCCTAAATTTTCACCCTTCTACCACCAACCCCTATCTCAGCTTAGCAACACAACATTTATTTATTCTAAGGCGGTACGAAGTTCGCGGGGTCAGCTAGTAGATTTTTTGCTTTGCAAACTTCGGAGATAAGAGAGGGACGGAACTCCAAAACTATACAACATTAAAAAAGTGCTCTTTTATATGGTACCCCCATTTGACCTAGTAACTCTATTTTGACCCCCACCATTTTGGCTCTTTTTGCAATCATAATAAAATATTTTTGAATTATTTTACTTGCAATATTCTAAATAAGTCGATAGCTTCAGTAGTTGCTGAGATAATAATCTGTGCCAGACGGACGTACGGATAAACAAAGTCGCACCATAAGGGTACCCTTTTTACCATTTCGATTCGGAACCCTATAAAGGTTCAAACTACACTATCTGTTTCTAGCCTAGTTTTTTGTTTGAAAGCTGGTCATCATCTTCATATGAGACTTAGGACATTCAATGCTGAATATAGGCATCCCACATTGATATCCCGAGCGACCGATCTTTCAAAGCACTTATGAGGCCTTTAGTTAGGGAGACGTTTCTGTGCCACGGATTAAACTTTCGGCTTAGACACCAGATCTAAGGATGATGGTGGGAAACATCACAAGACACTGCGAACTTAACCATCACCTCTTGAAGACCGGGGCCACGGACAGTGGGGTTTGTCGCGCATGTCTTCAGGAGGAAGAGACGGTGGAGCACGTGATGCTTCACTGTACGGCCACGAGCGATATCAGGCTGAGGACGGGTCTGCAAGAGCTCATCGAATCCTCATCAGCTAACACAACGGCATCCCCGGGGATCTTGGAAAGCTGCATCCATCAACCCAAAATCCTGCTCCGTTACTTCAAGGAGCTAGGATGGCTGGGGTCAGGTTAGAAGGGGGGTAATGCACAATACACCCCAATGCGGGACGTCAGTGCAGATCTTATTCCCCCCACCCTAGAATTAGAATTAGAATTAGACACCGGTTTTTAAATATAAAAAGAACTAGCTATTCTTCTGTGCCAGATCCGGGCGTAGCACGAATAATGCGGTCGCCTGATGAGACCATCCGGTTGGAATACTGATGAACCGTTCAACCGGGTCTGTAGGCACCCGGGTAATAATCTGCCTGTTGCATAATATGAAAGAACAGTAATTAATTTTACTAAGAAGGCTTTAGAGAAATGAAATTGTGTAACTATTGGTATTTCGAGTATACTAACGGAATCGTTTTTATTAGACTTCCTCTCATTTGAGTATCAAAGAAATGATGTTTATATTTACTCATTTAGAGTCTGTTTTTATTATTAGAGTTGAAATACCTTTTTTCCTGTGTCACGCCTTACCTTATTTTAGCACGACCAGGACGACTGGTAGATAATGCTATTAGCATTGAGTCCTCCTAGCACTATTCTGTTTTGTGTGAAAGTATTAAATAAATAAATAAAGCAGGTGAGTAATGCGTTTTTTTAATACTGCTTAAGTTGGAAATCAAACATACTTCCCACCTGATGGAAAACGGTTAGCGTAGCCTATTATGGACCAGGTATCAACCATCTGCCTCCAACAAGTCCTTGAGTACTTTGTGCACATAGCAAGAAAACACAGTGGTAAACTGGAGAAACTCATCATCACTGGCAAAGTCGAGGGGAAAAGACCACAGGCCGTAGCCAGATACGTTAGTTAGACCTAAGTTTCACGGTGCTATACATGTCGCCACCAACAGACACCGAAGGCGCACCATAATTAAAGAGAAAATTACCCATGGAGGAGGTCACGACCCTCAGCATTGCGGATTACGGCTTGAAGAGAGACACTTACATCAAAAGCTTCACTCCCTAATACAGCTACTTAGCTCAATTTTCATAAATATCAGGGTACGTGTTTAGCGAAACGATCTCGCGATGACGTATAACGGTTATAAAATCTCGGTTCGAACCCAAAATACCGGAATCCATCTTCGCGAATTCCGTTGTAAGAAAATATTTCATGGCGTGTTCCGGTGAAAAATAAGAAAAATAGTGGAACCATAATGTGGCGCTCAAGCCGAGTCTGATTTATATCCGGATCGCATCATTTGTAATATCCGGTTGTAGCTTGGAAGGATAGCAGCTAGTCCATTCCATAAGGTATGTAGGTATGGTATCCAGAAGTAAAAAAGAAGATGTACCTATATCTCCATGATGGACATCTTCAGATCTTTTAGTCAGCCCACAGATCCGTGAAGTGCCAGAAGCAAGTCCAAACATTACGTTTAATAGTATACCATACGTGACAGGTTGCAAGCCCATTCTTTTGTAAGAGTCCAAGGATAGTCGGAAGACAGGGTACATCCCACTAGCACAGATAAATTATTATAACTTTTTATATTGTTGCCTGAAATAATGATTTATTATATTATAATAATACCATTAGGCCAACATTCATGTTCTAAAAGCGCTTCTTCATTTAATAAAAACCTAATTATTACTAATTTGCAGAAGGCAGAGCTGCATGGACCTACTTGTGAATACTCAAAACCATTAGTCATGTCGTGTTCCTGTAAAAACTACGTTCACCACAACAACTGGGTCCTCTGGACACACTAAATACTAACTATCAATTTATTAGTCAAAAGACTTTTTGCCAGAAAGAACCAGAACTAACTGAACGGAAAGAACTGAAGCAATCACAGATTGTTTTTTTTTATATCTTCACGGTCAGTACACTTTAATATCGATATTAGACGGGTCTTTATTTCGTACTCCAGTTTACCAGCGACTAAGATTGTAGCCTTTCTATTGACACCGCTGCCAGGCTAGCATGACCACCCTAGAAGATGAAATTTTAGCATGACTGCGCGAGATAGCACAAATGTTTCTGTAGTCTACGATAAATTTTTATTTTATATACTATTCGTCCATAGAGGGAAACTTTTCTAGGGCAAATATGCTAACCCAGCTCTCAGTTGTAGTTACGCCGCTGTAACCTAGCTGTTCCTACGAGACGCTGCGATCCGGTACAGATGGAGTCGGCGCACGTCAGCACGTAAAGGAAGCGAATAATTTGTCATTCTCTCACCTGATTAATTTTGCGCGTGTGACATGAGCCGGCTGAAATTTTAATGTGATCTTTATCACTTAGCGGGTGTGAAGGAATTTTATAATGCATTTTGAGATTATACTCCGTGTTATGGAACGGATTTCGAGTTTGTTGTGGTAGAATCGCCGGACGAGGGGTAACCTCGATGGAAAAAGATCACCAAAAGTTCAACTCTAGTTTTTCCAATACACGCTTAGTTTATTACATAACTCTTACTTATTCAAAAATAAGTTACTCTATAAGTTATGATACCAAAAATTATGATAGAAATAAGGCAATAAAACGGCATTTTGATATTCTAGTCCCGCTTGGGCCAGAGTGAATTTATTAAAAGGTCACGCTTCACTTTTATAAGGACAATAACAAATGTACCAGCACGTCCATCTCACAGATTACATCTGAAATGAGGCTTTTGTGACTCAGCTATGAAAAATGCCTCAAAGTTTCAAGATAAAACATAAAAATGTTATGAATTCTCAGTACTTCGTTATTATTTTTTGATGCCTTTGTGATTCTTTAACCGTGTTAAATTAGAAATAATTTATCTAGTCAAATATATAGTTATAACTCAAGGGTCCCATGGTATAACAAAGGCCTATACAACCTGTTTTGTTATGTACGACATTAATTTAAAAAACACATCCGGAATCGTATTACCTGATTTTAGAGGTCGGTTTAGTACCGGTAGCTTGAATATTTATCCAGTAAGCGATACATTTCCAATAAACCATTTTAAACGTAAATCGGCGGCGCCATTGCGAAGATGCCTCTTGGTCAGTTTTACAGGTACCTACCTACTTACAAGACGAATGAATATGATAAGTTATGACTTGATATTAAGGTTATTTGAATATATAAAATGTTCTATAGTAATTAATTTGGAAAAAACAAATTTACAAAAATACTAGCCAGTAGCCCTACCCGTGTTTTAATTTAATGTCGTACATAACAAACCACGTAGTATATTACAAATTTATATTTAAAATTCAGAACTCTACAAAAGCTCTGTAAATCTATGCAGGACGGATCCATCAGTGGACATCCTATGGTCGATATGATGATAATAATGATGAACTATTTGAGATAGTTACGCTTGACAAAATATCTCATCAAATATCATTAAACGGAAATACCTACCGCGCTTTGTTACAAGCGTCAAGAGAAAAAGCAGATTTTAAATCACGTCGGCTCCAAACAAAGAGGGTCTCCATTATTTGCGTGAACGCTGCTTTGTTAGCGGACGTCCCACAAGGCTCATTACACAGAAATTAGGTTAGGAGAGACTCTAGAAAAATAATTAAAATAATGGCGGGTCTCCTTTGGATGAATATTCAAGATGGCTCGCATCACGCTCGGCGAGGGGATAATAATACCACATAATTTAACCCGTCTGAGTTTCGTAAACAGAACACGTCTAACAGACCCTACCAATAGAAAACACTGAAACTTAACCTTACCTTGCAGTGTGCAGTGACTGCGGTTTTTTTATAGCTGGAGAAACAAAAACAGCAGATGACCACAAACCATTTGTGGTCATTTACCCTAAAAACTAAATTTGTTGACTGCGTGTTTCACATACCTACGAGAAAATTGAATATTTGCTAAATGAACTACAACTTCTTTGATGGCCGAGACTATTCATTTTACAAAGTTATGAATAGTCTTTGTTTTTTTTCTTGTTTTCTTTCTTTTTGTGATTTAATTACGTCTTCTATGGTGTATATGCAGCACTTACCTGGAACAAATTAAAACAATCATTCAATAATGAAACAAAACTTTCCGAATATATACTATTATCAAATATCCCAACAAATATGACCCATTGTGGGCAGTATCTGAATTACTTGTAATTAAAATACGTACCTAATTGAAATACAAATACGTATTTTGTATATGTAATTCAATTACTTCGTAACAAATTACTAACTGACGCTGAGGTATTTTGTAGTTAGTATTTCAAATACTGGTTTCAAAATACATTTGAACATAAATACATTTAGCGATCTTATTAATGGTGCGTTCTACAGTAAATAGCGCTTGATAGCAATCATAACTATTAGTAGGCAAAATGGCGACCGCTAAGTCTGTCAATCTTTAAAGCTGGCAACACTGCACTTGTACTGTACGTAAAATTGTCAAGTACCTAATACCTGACTGTATTTTGTATTTTATATTTAAAATGCACGACTTAAAAATATTTTGTATTTCGTATTTTAAATACGTGTGAGATAGTATTTTGTAATATGTATTTTAATTAACGCAAAGCAGTATTTTGCCGTGCTCTGCTTGTAATCTAGAAATGATTAAGTGTCAAAAAACATGAAAGTTTCTTTTAAAATAAAAAATCTCTATAGATGCAATGAATCACAATTTACTTCATTTCGGCAACATCCGCTTCGCCGGACTGACACGTACTGAAACCCATTCCGCATTCAAAGGCGCGCGCTCCAGAGCAAAGTGCTAGAGATAACTTTGTACCGACGAGACGCGACGTCGCTAACAGAACACACCAAAACTAGACAAATAAATACGGCGGTGTGACTTTGCAGCAAATCCAACTGTTCGGCGTTACAGGGACTTTTATCATCGAGACTTGATATCACTTTTTACTCGACTACGGAAAAGCCAAAAGAAAGGGTTATGTTTTTAGCAATCTATGTATGTACGTATGCAGTCTATGTATGTATATCCTACCTAAGTGTCTAAACTACTCATCTGATTTTGAATAATAAAGGTGTCAATCGATTCGCTATCATGGTCCGGGTAATATAAGCTACCATCGACATAGGTATTACGTATTCGGGTTTCAGTTTTTTAACTTATGTAGCTTGTTTATAAATTGCACGTGCCGCGTCCGATCATTGCAATAACTGATGTAAGCTCGCGATAATCCAAGTCAAATTAAACCCCGAACAGGTTGTATATTCAGTTTGAAACAGGAAAAACGTAGAGTAAGACACAGAAAAATATTATTTCTTTTTTCATAGACAGTTCAAAGAATGATGTGATCTCTTCGATTGCAGAGGCGGCAAAAAGAAACTGTCGACAAAGAGAATGCGTTGGATCGGGACGGATTTTCTAGACAATTTATTTTGTAAAAGAGAGGCCTAAGCTAAATTCATGCACGATTTATTCTAACACGGTTCTTGAAACCACACCGTTTTTAATTCATTGAATAAGTTTCTAAAACATACGTACTTTCTTAAAGCCATCGTAGTAAATATTATTAGGTATAGATCCTAGGAGATAACAAAAACCCCCTTATAAACACGATAAGTTGATTAAATATAAACAATTACAAAATGGCATTAACATAATCTAATGATACTGTTTCCTACGTTCATTTACACTGTGTTGCAGGACGCAGTAGAATTTTCATTCATTCATTCATAATCTCGTCTTGGAGTACTCAAGTCCAGAGTAAACAGGTTATTTCTAGGCAAGCGTAATTTATCTTTGTCTACATCAGGGTTTTTTAACCTTTCAAAAGTGATGGGATTTCTAAATGTTGCTTCTGTCGATTACTCCACTAGCAACATTTAGAAAATCTGGCGGAACCCTTCTATCTTTATATTTAATATATACAACCTGTTTTGTTATGTACGACATTAATTTATACATCCGGAATCGTATTAACTTATTCTAGGGGTCGGTTTAATACCGGTAGCTTGAATCAAGTAATCGATACATTTCCAATAAACAATTTTTAATGAAAATCGGAGGCGCCTTTGCTACGATGCCGCCACTTAGTCAGTTTAACAGGTACCTACTTACATGATGATTTAAATTTATTGGTATACCTATTTTATACAGGCTGTTGATATTTTAGAACTTGATATTAAGGTTGTTTGAAAAATTTAAATTTTTTGATAGAAAGATGTATGCTGCTGATGCTTCAGTTTAATTAGCACGTTAAGTTCACTGAATATTTAACCTAAGTTTAAAACCTATTGTTTCTCATGCAGTGAAATGTATATTTTCTTTTGAGAATAAATTCTTTGACCATAAATTGGGGAATTGTCTTAGACAACGCATGGCACTTATATCATATTTCACATCTAATCAGTTACGGTCCCTTAGAGTCCCCTTATAGACCCTGGTCTACACCGTAATTTTATCATTGGGTAAAGTAGTGTTCGAATCAAAAATTAAAATATACTTGCGCAAACATGACCCTGTTTCGGCATTCGGATAAAAATATCAAATAGGTCAACAGTGGTTCGTAATGTCCTACATGCTACCTTCTGGATGATTGCCAGTGACGCCGGATGCGCATATCTGCTCTATAATTTCTTTAACATTGCCAATTTAAATGTGCCACATTTATGCTTGGGGACGCGATTTTCAGGCTGACTTTTTTGCGTTATCGAAGGAAATGGGACCTCCGTTTTCAGTAATAGACTAACTTGTGATTAATTGCATCCATGTTATGCTCCGTTAATGTTATGAGTCAGAGATCGTTACTGTGCATAGTGTGCATATTCCAATATCATCATCCTTTATAGGTACTTTATGTCCAGTCCATCACTATGTTGCCGGGAAGAGATTGTTTATAGTGATAAGACCGCTGATTGTACTTCGTACTACTTTACTACTACTTCTTCTTTTTTTTAACCTATACTTTCCTACTGCTGGGCAAAGGTCTCCCCCATGTTCCTCCAGCCATCTTGGAATGCATCGAGGTCGTCACGCCAACGCTTCCTCGCCCTGCCCCGGGGCTTCGACGCCCATCTGCAGACACCCACCCAACGCTGTCCTTAACTACTACTTTATAATTTAGTATTTCATTTATTGTTAAATATATTTGTTTTAATGTTTTGTCAAATTAGAATGGAGTAGAAAGTACTCTTTTATTGTATTCTATTTCAATTTTAATTTTAATCAACTTTCAGTATGATTATGATCACCTTTTGTTTACCTACGTCAAAATCTGCATTGACACTTGACAGACTTCCAGATTGTGCCGAAACTACAATTTTACTAGATTTAATTACGGAAATTGGTCTTCAAAGAGTCCTCCGGAATTGCATTTATAACATTATATCTATACAACGAATAATAAATAAAAAACGTTTATTTCAGACCAGACAGATCCATAATTTTTGTTAGTAACACAGAAAAATCTTGCTTAGTATTGTTAGTTTTGTTAGTACACAAAAAGACAAGATAAACATAAAAGTACAAAACCAATAAAATAAAAATTATTTAAAACCAACAAAAAGGAAGCAAAAAATCAAACCAATTATGATAAAAATACGAAAGAGTCCGGTTAGAAATACATTTTTTTCTTATTGGCCGTCTCGACTTCCGTCGGATAGCGGAAATGAGTTTTACCACCCCCTCCTTTTTGTCCCCTTTCATTGGAAACCCCGAGCTTAAGGACAAGCAAAGCCACTTCATTAGTAACCTTTAGGGAAATTCATTCGCCGCCAAATGTATTACGTAATAGACATAATACCAACTTCTTATAATTTCCAGGCACAATCAAATTTTATTTGATTAAGAATTTGACTTTTCCTTAAACTGTATTTCGTATTTCCTCTGTTTAATTGTCTGTCCTTGATCTACGTCGTCACAGCGATGATAAATAAAACGACACTCAAAAACAAACCTTAATCATAACTTTTTCATAAGACGAAAGGAAATACACAAACGAATGCTCTCATGAAATCCAATTACAAATTCAAGGCACGGTCACCGCCGAGCTATAAATTTCTACAAAATAATAATGGATGCGAAAGTCGTATCTCCAGCCGACATATTTGTGATGATGGCAAAACCGCTACCACCGCATTTCGAGCTTTATTGCTTTTCCCATTCGATTTTTTATTCAAACATTTCTCTAATTCAGCTGCAAATGAAACTTGGCTTCAGATCGCGTTGCGGTTCTGTTTACCCCAAAAATATGGCGCAGACTCCGTTTGGTAAACTTAAAGTTGTACCTTGGATTGTGGCCAGTAGTTTCCATGTTCGGCCAAATAGAGATAGGATTGATTTTTCTGATTTACTGGGGATCGTAAACATAGATCGCGTTCCGTTTTGATTATTGCTAAAGCCTGTTCATCTTGTAATTTATCTTATTTTATTGGTTTTGTCAGCAACGCGCCTGGAGGCCTCTATTACTTAGGGTCATATTTTCCGGGAAATGTATTACAAGTTTAACATCCTCTTGGCACATATTTATTTGGGAATTATATGCGTCATAATATATCATAACTTATCGCAATATCTATTCTAATTAATTACGTATACCTAGAAATTCTTACCTCATAACAAAATGAATAAAATTACGATATTCGTTTTCTAGCACCAGGAAAATATATAACAAGAAAGACATATATGAGACACGAAACGCTAGTGCGCCACGAGCCCTCGAGTCGCGTGGCGTCGAGGGCCGGCAGTGATTAGAGCGCGCTAACAAAGCGCGAAGGGCCCTTAACCTACATGCTCCGTTTCACAGCGGTGTGGTGACACTCGCTATACCTCTCGCGGCCACTGCGAACCAGCACCCAGCCCACTTGCATGCGGCTAATCTCACATAAGAGCAACTTTGTTTTATTGTTATCAATGCGAGTGATAAAATATAGCAGATGGTTAAAGGAGCAGCAGAAATATAAACAGAAGTCGACGAAGCATTTTCCCCAACGCAAGATTTTATTCAATGAAAACTCCGAATCAAGGTCCAACAGCGCGGAACAATAAAGTAAAAGGGGTGCGCATAATACAAATGACGTAACATAAAACTGGAGAGCCGGCGATACATAAAACAACAGAGACAATGTTGTGAAGAGCCAACACTCCCAGAACGAAGACGGTGCCGAAATATTTCAGTTTTATTTTACAAAACTAGGGGTACTTGTGGAGGCTTTTATGGCATCAGAGAGTGGCAATAAAATGGCGTTTAATAAAACGGAGCAACGCGAGGCTGGCACGAGTGTCGGAGCGAGGACCGTGAATGAACATGAAACACGTTGACACTTTGCAGATATTGATTCGCAGCTCATTTCTGCCCGAGTGTATCGCACATTAATTCTTTCAGTATATCCAGGAGCTGGCAGCTTGTCAAGCAATAAACGGCTATCTTGGCTCGTTTACGCCGAGGCGGAAGAGCGATACGTTGACATGCGACACTAAAAAGCTAGGAGCACACAGAGGCGGAATTTCAGCAAATGCCTCGGTAATTGCAAACTTGAAAGGTGCGACACAAGTTTGCGCTCGTAATTTGTTCGTAAACTTGGTTAATGCTCCCCCTGACAAGATAAATTCATTAAACGTTACCTGTTTCGGGAGATAGGAGAGGATGGATCGACCGTGCCTCTAGTAACGACGTCGTCAATTTAAGGCGTATTGCTTGATACTGTAATCTCTTTAGAATGAGTTCATGCTACTATATTGTTACAGGAGTTTATTAACTTTATATAATTTTTATTAGATATCTCATAACTTTATTTGCAATATTTCATATCAACTTATACGTAAGTCTCAGATGTACTTATACTTAGAGACTTTTCTAATAATCGGCATAATACAGGTTCACTGCACTCTGTTACATTATCCTGCACTTAGCCAGCCACTTTAGTTCATAAATAGCTCTTACACAAACGCACAAAACGGTCAGTGTATTCCACCGCATTAAAGTTTTACGTATCCATTAGAGGCGAGACGGTGAACGAACGCGTCATTGCCTTCCGTAAGTCGAGAATAAATGAAGAATCAAACAGTTTAATGAAATATAAGCATGTTGATTTCACACACTCCTTTACATCTGTCTGTTGAAGATGATGGCTCCTGGTGGCTTTCAGCGATATATTATTGTTTTCTGCGGCTTTTATTTTTTCGATTTAAACTATGTGATAACGAACTATGGCGACAACGAAGAGAGGCCTATGCCCAGCAGTGTGATGAGAAGGGCTGACGATGATGATGATGATGATGAAACTATGTGATGTCAGTTAAGTGTAAACGTAAAACAAAAGGCTGCGTAGAATGTATGTAGAATGTAGTGGTATAGATAAATAGATAACATCTTTATTGCACACCATTACAAAAATATACAAATAAACAACAATAACAAAAAATATAATGACTAACAAAGACTAGCTAAAGTGCAAAAGCAGGGAGAATATAATAAATTACTTACGTACAATAAACTGCCCGCAAAAGTTTTGAATTTAGAATATATTTCAGATTTTATACAACAAATCAAATGGTTTTTTGAAAGAGATGCTTTATATTGTATATATGAGTTTATGAATTTTTATTTATTAGAATCTACCTTTGACGCAATTACTTGACATTCCACCGATATCCGATATCTTCTTATATTATAATTTTGTTTTGAATGTCTGTGGATTTACCTACCTACCTATTTGTTTTGTTATTAGTATTTTGTTATGACATATTTTAATATATAAAAAAGTTGAGTTTGTTCGAACATTTATAACTCGAGAACGGCTCGACCGATTTTCATGATTTTTGATTTGTTGGATTTGTCTCCGCCACGAATAGCAGAATAATTATTAAAAAATCGGGAAAAATTACGCAAAACGAAATTATGAAGACAGTTCATTTTCTCATACATAATGATGGCAGGTTGACAATTTTACCGGGGTGACATACGTTGACAGCCCGCGACATGTACATATGTCAAGGCGGTACGAAGTTCGCCGGGTCAACAAGTTATTAATAATTATACTGTTGACAATGTTTTAAGTTATATTATTTTAATTTAATTATTATAAGTTTTTTTAATGTAAAAATTGACATGCCTGTACAACCAATGTTATAGTTAAGGTAAAATAAATAAATCTGAAATCTAAAAATGAAAAAATAAAAGCGATCCCGAAGCGAAGTGATGTAGTGAAGTGTTGTGATATGAAACGATAATGTTTAGACACAGTAGCTACTGCATATCATCGTCTAGCAGTCTAACATGAGGCTTCGTAAAACTTAGCTTTCCTGATGAAGAATACGGAAAGACCAATAACATTTTCAGGATTAAAAATCATGTACAGAGGATTTTTTAATATGCTATAAAAATATGTTACGAGCTTATTGTAAATAAGTATTTTGTTAATTGAAAGAAAGAAAACATTTTATTCAGAAACCACACAGTAATAAGGAAAAATAAACACAACAATAATAAAATCTAACCTAAGCACTAACAAATTTAAAAGCTCTGTGTGGGGATGAATTGGTACTCAGCTTAGCATGATGCTACGGCATGTTAATATACCTCAGCGCTGGTCTTCCGCTGAGTCCAGTTTAGATTATCTGACGTACATCTATATCAAGGGTAGGTTTCATAAGAAAACCCAACTATTGTTAAATTTAAACCAAACCATACTAAATACATACATAACACAATTAAATACCTACTATTTTAATCCAATAAAACGATCAGTACTAACTATCACACCTGAGAACATTTCACTCATATATTTTAGACTAGACATGGAGACCAGGAAAAGAGAGAGAGAGAGCTTCAGCTACTGCCACTACGGTTGGTTTAGCTGTGTTGACAGAATATCAGCTTTGAGTCTCAATCTAAGCAAATTAACTGTACTAACATTACATAGAGGTGGAGGGATAATTGAGCAATAATAGATTAATTTCAATAATAAAACATAAAAGTTTCATATTTTTTTTTCAATTTCCTTTCAATTAAAATCCCAGGATATCTTTTGATCTCCGATTTGCTCGCTCGATCATTACTACCTCTTGGCATTTCTATTTTCAACTTTCCTTGTATATGGAGCACGTAAATTTTTTACGGCGGTAGCTACATAGGAGATGACTATTTAATGGGCATTGTGACTGCAGCTTTATGATCTGGAATTGAGTACGGCCCCTCAGTGGTTATGTGGAAAATGGCTACGAATAGACCGGATGGCTTTTGACCTTCTTTCTGGACAAATGGCAAATGGGGTTGATTTAAGCAATCTTAGTTTTTTAAGGTTCCGTGCACGGATAGCGTCAACGGGACAAGCCTACGTTGTCTGTCTGTCTGTTTGTCAGTCAAGGTGGTATTTACCTCCGTAAGTACGTCCTTAAATACTAACACTTTGATTTATTTGGGGGATTTTTATCGTAGGCGCTTCCCTGTAGTGCGTGTAATCGATGCCGACTGGCCAGAAATCCTGATTAAGTAGCACACCCTTATATACACGTACATTATATACACGTAGTAATGTCGGCAATCGGAAGAGTTATTAAGTTAACATTTTCATTCTCATGTGCTGCTATGGTCTGATTAAAAAATATTTAAACAAATCATATAAGGATTTTTATATCTTACAACGATTTTGATAACAACTAAAACAAGTCAGGCTGTGAATGATTTGGAAGAGAATCGCTTAAAAGATCTCGATGCTAAGCGCCTTATAAAAAAACCGTCCAAAACCTTCCCAATACCTACTCCTACACGTACGATAGCAGTGGTCAGTTGCATTGTACGCCCTGTAACAGGATATTAAAAACCAAATTTGACTTTACAAGCCACATTTGGACACATAATAAACATACTTAAAGTATAAACCAGGTTCGACACTGGCGGCGATTCTGTTGTTTACGCTAACTAACTAAAATTGTGTAAAATACGAACGGCCTAATTTTGTTCAAACTAAAGATCAAATTTAACTACCTCCGTGGTGCAGTGGGCGAATAGCCGGCTGAGACGCAGGAGGTAGCGGGTTCGATTCCCGCCGTGGAACAAATGTTTGCATGATCTACAGATATTTGTTCCGGGTCTGGTTGTTTCTCTATATATTTTTAGTACGTACAAAAAAAATGTATATAAGTATTCTATCAGTTACCTGGTTCCCATAGTACAAGCTCTGCTTAGTTTGGGGCTAGATAGCGCTGTTAAATTAAAAAAAAAATTAGATTGAAATTTAAAGTGGCATTTCTAAAATTAAGTAATTTTTGTTATGATGGCATGTTTGCGGGCTAGATTTAGTGATCAATCAAATTCAATCAATCAAACAAAAGCAAACACGCCTTCTTATTTAAAAATACTTAAATTTAGAAATGTCACTTTAAATGTCATTCTAATTTGATCTTTAGCGTGAACAAAATAAAACTGTTCGTATTTTAGACAATTTTAGTTAGTCAGTGTAAACAACAGAATCGCCACCATCATCGAATACGACAAAGAGTAGTAGATAATCAAATATATGGGCCCTGTGATCACGAGCATAATCGCTTATTGTAATATACGATAATTTACCTATACGATTGTCACTTAGCATATAGGTATTATTAAAATGGTCCTTTTTGCAAAACTCTTTTTAAATTATTTTCATTACCAAATCATTTAACCCCAAACTTCCTTAACCCAAATCAACTAATCCTTGATTCGACCTTTATCAAGCTCGAGTATATTGAAATTCCATTTGTGCACGAGGTAGGTCCAGTCAGAGAGCTTTCGTATAATGAGGCCCTGAGCCCCCCTAGGGGATAATGTATGATAATACATACTGGATAGATCTGCCCTTGAAGTAATTGGTATACCTACGTCTAGGGTACGTTTAAACGAGATCTGATAAAAGAATTGAAAAGGATCAAATTTTCTTCATAAAGAGTCAGAATAATCGAATTGGCTTTTACTTGAAAATAACAAGTACAGTTTTAATGATCGTTCATTATAAAATAAATTCAGCAAAATGTCCTTAAGGAATAAATTTATAAAACACAGGTGGCCTGACAAGAAAAAAACAAAGAATTTATTTATTTTCGGTCACAGTGTCGTATAAAATAATGAAAAACTGTTGATAACCTGTTTTGAGTGACACTAGTTCCTTAGATACGTTTCAACGGTAAAAAAGATATGGTAAAAGAGTAGGTAAGTACATACAAATATTCATGTTTTAAACTAATAAAGTCAGAACGTTTGTGCACTTATCATAAATCGCAACACTATTATTATAGTAGATGACGGCCTCCGTGGCGCAGTGGGCGAATAGCCGGCTGAGACGCAGGAGGTAGTGGGTTCGATTCCCGCCGCGGAACAAATGTTTGCATGATCTACAGATATTTGTTCCGAGTCTGGTTGTGTTTCTATATATTATAAGTATGTATTTACAAAAACAAAAGTATATAAGTATTCTATCAGTTATCTGGTTTCCATAGTACAAGCTCTGCTTAGTTTGGGGCTAGATAGCGCTGTGTGAAATGTCCAGCAATATTTAATATTTATTATTTTATTATTTACTCTCCTTGCACAGCTAAATCAATTTCCTGTATACAATGTTCTAGTGTAGTTCACTGGGATCCAATACCAAGGTCCACAGAATTGGATTAGCTCCATAGACCGCAATACACACAAACACAGGGTGTGCCTATTGTGATTCGTGTCACAGTCTGGTGCATTGTGTTTACCTTTGAAGTCCGAATCGTTACCACTGGGTTTGGAGGACATTGGTATACACATATGGACTTATGTAGTAAGATGGGGTTTTCCTTTAACTTAAGTTTAAATTGCTACCGGAGTCTGACGCATACTAGTTCTTTTACTATCTAAAAGATATTTAAGAACCACCATACCGTATACGAAATCATCATTTTCAACTTCAGTGAACCGCATTACGCTCTACAAGGCAATATCACTTTCAGTTCTTGAATTTGACTAAATGTAATTACGGTTATTGGCGCAGTTAGTTCGCTGGACTAACAGAGTGACCAAGAAATAGCCAGTCTCACAAAGAGCGGTACTTTAATAGATATATTTAGATACAGAGTTTAATTAAACGATGTTCAGTAGATTCTCTGTACAAATATTCGCAGCTTCGTCTTTAGCTTTAGCTGTACAAGCATTCCATTAGTTAGAGCTTCGCTGCTGTTTCCAGTGATATTAGTAAATAGACAAGATTACTGGGAGTTGAAGTAAGATTCGGTGTTTTGCTCCGATTACCGAAGATGTGATATGGCTGCGTAAATCTATGTATGATGTTACTTGTTTTTTGAAGTGAAAACTTCTTTAGGCGCGTTGGACATTTTTTGATATGGAAATAAGCCATTGAACTCGCGACACTGTTACCGTTACCGTTACCGACACATCTGTCTATAATGCTGTCGGCACTCCCTGAGTGCCACTTTTTTTTCATCGTAGTAACCAAATTGTTGTGAATATAATATAGATTTTAAATAAATATACCAGTTTATTAGAAATGTAATTTCATCTTTCTTAGATAGGGGCTAGATAGCGCTGCTGTGTAAAATGCCCCGCATTACTTATTTAATAATTTACCTTTATTTTGTTTATTAATTGGGTATGGGCATTAACTGATTTATTTATTATAAGTATGTAGGTAGGTAATGGACTGATCGTAAACCAACCTGGGTCACAGAGAACAAGAATAATATGGGGGATAAAAAGGAGAAGAGGGGGTAAAATGATAATAAGTTACAACAAAAAAACACGGGTACCTAATCTGAAAGCCTGGATACAAAATATTATTTAATTAAAATTTCCTTTAGTCTGGAAAAATATTACGCAATTGTAATATCTCTTTTATAGTCAACAAAAACAAAAGCATTAAAACGCCTCGCCTTTTCGCAAAATCTACTGTCCAGATGTACAAATAATTTATCATTCAAAGAGCAATGAAGAAATAATAGTATTCTTTAATTTTCCGACGAAAACCCTTGAATAATTCTCGCTGAGAAAGATATCTTGAAATTTATTTCTGCATGGGTCTCGAATTAACATAATGTGGTAATTATAGCTTCAAAGTTTTTTGTTGTAAAACAGTAAAATTAAAGCAGTGCCCTACCACTATCCAAAAACTATTCAGTATCAATTATAAAACAATTCCAACATTTTGTACGGAGTATTTATTGAAACACGCGCAAAAAAATATTGTATATATGTTAAATAGTTTTGAATACTCTATAAAAAATATTACCCCTCCTACTGGGTAATCAGTGAAAGAGCAAGTAAATTTTATAGTACGTACCCTGCTTTTTCACTCTCGAGGTATTAAAAGAGAGTATTAAAATACGTATTAACACATCGCATTTTTCCTACGGCAATTAATAAACAGATATCTAAATAAATCACTAATAACATTGAATACACATTACTTAAAGTGATATTCATAAATCACATTAAACAATGATCCTCTCCATCCAAAGATTTTCTGGAAGAGATCGCTTTGTTTAGCGATAAAACAGATTATGCTTACATTTATTTGTTTTTTATTTATTTTTTACAGTTGTGTCTAGCTTGTAAGGAATTTTAATTCATTAGCTTCTCTTTCTTTCTCAATACAATAGCGTAGTATATACATATCTGAAATGCTAAAAGTAAGAAGTAAGATAGATCTGGAGCCGTTGAGCTATATACTATACACATTGAGCTATATGTATAGATCATTTACAACGGTCTTTAGATGATAAAATTTAAATTACTGTCAATTCCATGTTATAAACAAATAGTTGTTTTGTTCCCTACACATATTATAAAAAATGTTAATAAAATAAATTAAGTACATATTGAACTGTTACTTCTGTATTCTTGCAAATTATTAAAATAAAATAAATAAATAAATATTGCTGGACATTTCACACAGCGCTATCTAGCCCCAAACTAAGCCGAGCTTGTACTATGGGAACCAGATAACCGATATAATACTTATATACCGTTTTTTCTGTAAATACATACTTATAATATATAGAAAACACCCAGACACGGAACAAATATCTTTAGATCATACAACATTTGTTCCGCGGCGGGAATCGAACCCGCCGCGAATTGTACCTACCAATATTTTTTCTTTTGATAAATGTACTTATTTATTGCAAAAGTAAGCAACAAGAATTTGTAGAAATATAAGCTGGTTAGGGTGTCGTGTTAGTAGTCATGGCAAGTAGAGCAGAAGGGCCTATTTGTCGCTCGAACGGGCCCCTGACGTAGTTAGACCCTGTGGTACAATGATGCTATAATCAAGTTTCAGGCTGTAGCTGTCGACTTTGATGGAGTAGAACAAATAGTAGTACCTCCTACTAAAGATATCTCACTCTGAAGACACGAATACTAAGTATAAATCTGTGGCATCATTATTATAAATACGGGATTTATCACGTACCGTATATCGGTGTTACGACCGAATTAATGATTGAAATAAATCACAAAAGTTTTAGTAAAGTAAAACGTGTGGCATAATCTTAAAAGTGCTTTATATGTCCTGGATACAATATGGAACAAGCATATGGCCCACCTGATATTAAGATAAACCTATGTGTTTAATGCATAAATATATATAAAAACATCTTCCAATCTAAAATAGCGCGCCCAAATATTTCATTACGTCAATAAAATATTTCAACCAATACGTTTTTTTTATTTGATCTATTTACTTAAATCCTATGATAATAATGATCGTTTGAATTGTCTTAATTTGATAAACTTACGTGCACACGTGCGCGCGATCTTAGCTTGGAATATCTCATTAGTTTGATTGTGTTGACTCTTGCAATGCTCTTAGAAAAATTATGTGGCATTCTAATTCTAGGGTGGATGAAATGAGATCTGCACTGACGTCCCGCATACGGGTGTATTGTGTATTACCCCCATTCTTAACTGATTCCAGCCATCCTAACTCCATGAAATAACGGAGTAGGACTTTGGGTTGATGGCAACAGCTTTTCAGGTTCCATTATGTTACATTATGTTTGAATTCGATTTTTAAAATCGTTAGTTCTATTCGGGCAGTCAAAGATTACCAAATAGATATTTTCCCAATGGAACTATTTGGTAATCTGTACCCGTGGTGCCTGAGAGAGGTGCTTGAGAGGAAATGTGGCGGAACTTTAATAAGGTTCTTATGAGTAGGTAATTTGGTAAGGGTAGCCACACTTTCTTGTCCGGTGGGTCAATACGAGGAGAGTATAGACCGGTAACCTTATTTTGCTGGTCAGACCGTCCCTTACACACGTGAGATACGCACTGTAGGTTTGAAAGGGGTGACTTGATCAGCGACAGCGACGCGACAACAATGAGGGCTTTTTATTTTCGATTTAAAAAGAAAAAAACTAGTTCTAACCAGCGTAATAGATGGCGCTGTCTGGATATGCGCCGCCAGAAAATTTGGTTTACATGGCAA
This sequence comes from Philereme transversata, assembly GCA_963924445.1. NCBI lineage: Eukaryota > Metazoa > Arthropoda > Insecta > Lepidoptera > Geometridae > Philereme > Philereme transversata. Next base: position 6,993,092 of record OZ004341.1, on the reverse strand, counting down.
AATCTCAAAGACGCTATATCAAATTTTGTCTTAAACAATCTCACTTTATCAGATAACAAACACGAATGTTTGTTTTTTTATTTTAAGTTCCTCGGAAAAGTATGCTGACACGGCAATTGACATTGACAATTCAGTTTCCTTTGCTAATCAGAGCATGACAGAGCAACGCCATCTGTTAACAGATATAAAAATATGCCCCCTCATTGGCTTACTTAAATAAGGCTACGGGTATACAGAATGATGGAAGACTAACCTTTAATTATTTTTTTCATTTGAAGCTGGTACATTTAGTGAATAAGTTGATTATCAAAATTGAGATATTTAAAGTGCAATAGATCTGTACCTAATATCAGTATTTCACATTTATGATATGAACTAAAGTCAGCATCAAAAGTAGATGATGAATGAAGAAGGTTTCATTAGTCTTTTATAAATTAAAACTATGTCAGTATACTGACGGCCGTCGGGATAGAACGGTTCTCGAGTGAAGACTACGCATTGGAAAGCGCAGCGTAGGACGGCCCCCCACTAGATGGAACGACGAGACAGTGTTTCTAGTACTTTAGGAGTGAGCACTAAAACTAAATTAAAAGTCTCATCAGCTACTTTAAAATAAAGGCAATCTGAACTGATTAAAACGCCCGCGACCACGGCTGTTGCAACCCAGTCGTAATGTGTCGGGATAACAAAAAATGTGGCACTCCGGGAGTGCCGACAGAAGTGAAAACTTGAATAATTACGAGATACTTATACCTATATAGAGGTGTCGGTAAAGGTATCAGTGTTGTGAGTTCAATGGGTTTTTCCCATCTCAAAAAATGCCCAACGCGCCTAAAGAAGATTTCACTACTTAAATACAGATGTGTCGGTAACCGTAACAGTGTCGCGAGTTCAATGGTTTTTTCCCATCTCAAAAAATGCCCAACGCGCCTAAAGATGTTTTCACTTCAATAAAAAAGGAAAATACGTAAAAAGGAATGATTTACGCGAGTAATTATGTACAGTGATTGCGAAAGTATGAAAAATTCTAAAGGCAATCTACATCTGATGCTGACTCTACCAGCTACAAAAGCAATAAGAAGATAAACTCCAACTTAAACCTGTGCTCATAATAAATGCAAGTTACACAGTACTAACCAGTTACAGTTGCGCGAAATGTTATAAGTTGTACTACAAGACCGGTAATACGATGCCTATTCGAAGAAAGATACTTTAACACTACAGTCGAGACAGTTTTAGACAGTTTACACAAAATATATGAAAAATAAAAATGAATTCAAATATTTATTTATTTATTTATTAGGCAAGGCCAACAGATAGTTGATCGAGCGAAGCGAGATCTCCGAATCAACTTGGGCAAATCGGCGTTGTATGTATGTATGTATGTTTGTTTGTCCGAGGATAACTTTCGAAGCGTTTCTGATCATCGTGAAATTTGGTATATAGGTAGTGATGACACAAATTTGGTGTGACTCAATGAGCTAAAAATGTTGGGGGGTTGTTGAGATATTGGGGTTCAAGAGGGGTAAAAAAAACCAAAATGGGACTATCCGGTCAAATGGCAAATTTAATAAAAGGTCTTTTTGAGTACATTTCGACCGGTTTTTATTTTTAGTTTAAACCTTGTAGTTTTTAAGTTATTAGCCATAATATAAACTGAACTTTGACAAAATTCACAGGGTACACCAGTAATCCCACAGTGCTGAAATTTGGTATGCGTGTAGCTTAAGTGACACAAACATAGGCAAAAGTCTGAAATTCAGAATAACTACAATTTCTACCCCTAAAACCAATTAACATGAACTCCCGTTACCTGTAATTTGAATGAAACTGTAGGTCAAGTAAAGTGGTTATGCATTTCGTGGTACTATTTTGATGGTCAAAGATTTCGAATATTTTTTTTATTTTATTGGAAACTCGCGAGAAATCAAGATTCAAGATCAGTTCGGGACGAACCACTAGTAAATACAATATTACAAAGCATTTTCTATAAAATGTGTGCCAATAACAGGCATGCACAGCATTTACAATAGTTACCTAATTTCAGTACAAATTAAAATAAAACACAATTTTAAAACATAACAACTAGTAAAAAAAAGAGATTCTGATAAATCAGTCTGGTGGTCTTGGAGACCACCACCTTTTCGAGGGTGTCATAATCATGCTGATTAAACCCTCATTAAATATAATAAAGATTAAAAAAAAAAAAAAAAGATAGTGGTGCAGTAGTTTGTTTCTAAAAATTTGTAATATGGGTAAGAACAGTTGTGTCTTTGTATAACTTAATTAAATTATTTGTGTGTTATTTATTAACCGACTTCAAAAAAGGAGGAGGTTCTATGTTTGACTGTATATTTTTTTTTGTGATGGGAAAAAACCATTGAACTCGCGACACTGTTACCATTACCGTTACCGACACCTTTGCTGACGATTCAATAAATATTTCCTGACGATTCAAAAAACACACGCGTAATTGTTCAAGTTTTCACTTCTGTCGGCACTCCCGGAGTGCCACTTTTTTTTTAATTAAACAACATTCAATCTGAAGCAAAAAATTTGTTTATAATAAAAACAATGTGGGCGTAATAACACTTGCTCTTAATTTCTGAGTTTTCAGTATACATATTCAGAGTAATTTTAAAGTAGATTGTAGTTTTTTGTAAAAATAATATTATATGTATTTCTTTATCTGACTGACATTGAATGAATGAATGAAAACACTTTATTGTACACCTTAAATTTATTTTTACAATTAAAGTAGAAGACAGAAAGCAAATAGTAGGTACAATGGGCGGTCTTATCGTTGTCAAGCGATTTCTTCCAGACAACCTTTGGATGGAGAGATGACATAAATAAATAAATATTGATGGACATTTCACACAGCTCTATCTAGCCCCAAACTAAGCAGAGCTTGTACTATGGGGACCAGATAACTGATAGAATACTTATATACTTTTTTTATTGTAAATAGATTCTTATAATATATAGAAAAACAACCAGACCCTGAATAAATATCTGTAGATCATGCAAACATTTGTTGCGCGGCGGGAATCGAATCCACTACCTCCTGCGTCTCAGCCGGCTATTCGCGCACTCCGCCACGGCGGTCGTTAACATCGGAGGACATGACAGGATGGATGGACATTGTTGTGTATGTTCTACTAAAAAAAACGTATCATGATTATTTTCTCTTTTACAATAAAAATCTACGCAAAGATAGGAGTACAAAGTCGTTCCTCGAATAAGGCCCGTGGTATTTTTATGTCTTGAAGTATTCCCAAGGACTTGCAAGGACGAGGGTGCTGTTTACCGTTAGAAGGCGATTAGTTCTATGTTCGTAGGTGATCAGACTGCATTCTATGCCCATTTGACGAAGTGTGGGAACATTGCACAAGATGGTAGAAAAACCTAACCAGCAAGTTTATTTTATTGCAAATGCAAACGGTTCGGGAAAACCATACTGTTTTTTGTTGTTTGTGTAAAATAAAGATAATTACTGTAAAGATACTTTTTTTGTATTGTTGGTGTTTTTATAAAAAAAAAGAATAAGTTTTTATTTGTAACGGCACATTAGGACAACAAAGCGAGACACTGAAAAAGGAAAACTAGAAGTTATATAAAGAAAATATAAACACATATTATATGTGATACGCCTGATAATTTATACAGGATATTTGGTAATTTTACTGTCGATATTCAAGTGACGGTTTTTCAAAACAAAAAAGTCTTCTCAAAAAAAAACTACTAGTTATATTATCAAATTTTAAAGAAAATCGATTAAGTTTAGGTGATTAATTCGATATAAAACTTACTGCCTACTGTTGCGATCGACATCTAAAAATAAAGGCTGATTTGATATCCATTTCGGAAATGGTTTTGCGTTAGAAAGGGAAAACAAGAGATATCTCGAGACGTCACCAATCTGTGTTAGATGGCAATGGATAAGTTTAATAAGGTGTTTGTTTTTACATGCCAAAATAAATTTTAACTTTCTATGGTAAACATTTCACAAATGTATCTATTATGCTCATCAAAATAACCCCTTTAATTTTTTTGCGTATATTATCAAACACCCTACGTGTAGGACATTTGACCTGATAAAGGAATATGGTAGATAATAGAGCACGGATACCTAAAAGATACTTCCAGAGGAGACATCATTTGAACAAACCTTCTTAGAATAATAGGTAAAGATAAGTAGGTAAATAAAGTAATATGAGCTGGAAGTAGGAGTCGGAGTTTTTGGTCCTCGAACATACCTTGACGACTTTTATAGCCGGTAACAACATCGAACAACATCGTGCCCACCAAAGCACTAAGTTGTAAATGCCAATAGCTGGCAACCATCCAAGTGACTGCGCGAAACGTTGCTTAACCTAGCTAATCTAATGAGATTAAATAACAAGCTAAAGGCCACCATTCACTGCACGAACGTCGAGCTGCACACCGCGCCTACGAATAAGTGGACAAATCCGCCATCTCCCACACACTTCACGAGCACTAAGTGCGGTGCGGCCCTCGCCTTGTCAGACGTCAAGCGCTGGATTTATCCGCGAGCCGTAAGCCAAACCGCGAATTATAAAGTTCACGATTTATTACACGAGCGTCGAGCCGCACGCCGCGCCTACGAATCAGTGGACAAATCCGCCATCTCCCACACACTTCACGAGCACTAAGTGCTGCGCGGCCCTCGCCTTGTCAGACGTCAAGCGCTGGATTTATCCGCGAGCCGTAAGCCAAACCGCGAATTATAAAGTTCACGATTTATTACACGAGCGTCGAGCCGCACGCCGCGCCTACGAATCAGTGGACAAATCCGTTATCGCCCACACACTTCACGAGCACTAAGTGCGGCGCGGCCCTTGCCTTGTCAGACGTCGAGCGCTGGACTTATCTGCGAGGCGTAAGCCAAACCGCGAATTTTAAAGTTAACAATTTACTATACGAACGTCGAGTCGCACGCCACGCCTACGAATCAGTGGACAAATCCGTTATCGCCCACACACTTCACGAGCACTAAGTGCTGCGCGGCCCTCGCCTTGTCAGACGTCAAGCGCTGGATTTATCCGCGAGCCGTAAGCCAAACCGCGAATTATAAAGTTCACGATTTATTACACGAGCGTCGAGCCGCACGCCGCGCCTACGAATCAGTGGACAAATCCGCCATCTCCCACACACTTCACGAGCACTAAGTGCTGCGCGGCCCTCGCCTTGTCAGACGTCAAGCGCTGGATTTATTCGCGAGCCGTAAGCCAAACCGCGAATTATAAAGTTAACAATTTACTATACGAACGTCGAGTCGCACGCCACGCCTACGAATCAGTGGACAAATCCGTTATCGCCCACACACTTCACGAGCACTAAGTGCTGCGCGGCCCTCGCCTTGTCAGACGTCAAGCGCTGGATTTATTCGCGAGCCGTAAGCCAAACCGCGAATTATAAAGTTAACAATTTACTATACGAACGTCGAGTCGCACGCCACGCCTACGAATCAGTGGACAAATCCGTTATCGCCCACACACTTCACGAGCACTAAGTGCTGCGCGGCCCTCGCCTTGTCAGACGTCAAGCGCTGGATTTATTCGCGAGCCGTAAGCCAAACCGCGAATTATAAAGTTAACAATTTACTATACGAACGTCGAGTCGCACGCCACGCCTACGAATCAGTGGACAAATCCGTTATCGCCCACACACTTCACGAGCACTAAGTGCTGCGCGGCCCTCGCCTTGTCAGACGTCAAGCGCTGGATTTATTCGCGAGCCGTAAGCCAAACCGCGAATTATAAAGTTAACAATTTACTATACGAACGTCGAGTCGCACGCCACGCCTACGAATCAGTGGACAAATCCGTTATCGCCCACACACTTCACGAGCACTAAGTGCTGCGCGGCCCTCGCCTTGTCAGACGTCAAGCGCTGGATTTATTCGCGAGCCGTAAGCCAAACCGCGAATTATAAAGTTAACAATTTACTATACGAACGTCGAGTCGCACGCCACGCCTACGAATCAGTGGACAAATCCGTTATCGCCCACACACTTCACGAGCACTAAGTGCTGCGCGGCCCTCGCCTTGTCAGACGTCAAGCGCTGGATTTATTCGCGAGCCGTAAGCCAAACCGCGAATTATAAAGTTAACAATTTACTATACGAACGTCGAGTCGCACGCCACGCCTACGAATCAGTGGACAAATCCGTTATCGCCCACACACTTCACGAGCACTAAGTGCGGCGCGGCCCTTGCCTTGTCAGACGTCGAGCGCTGGACTTATCTGCGAGGCGTAAGCCAAACCGCGAATTTTAAAGTTTACGATTTACTACACGAGTGTCGAGCTGTACGCCGCGCCTACGAATCAGTGGACAAATCCGCCATTGCTCAGCTCACACACTTCACGAGCACTAAGTGCGGCGCGGCCCTCGCCTTGTCAGACGTCGAGCGCCGGACTTATCTGCGAGGCGTAAGCCAAACCGCGAATTTTAAAGTTTACGATTTACTACACGAACGTCGAGCCGCACGCCGCGCCTACGAATCAGTGGGCAAATCCGTCATCGCCCACACACAGCACGAGCGATAAGTTAGTGACAAATCCGACAGATGGGCGCGCGTCTGAATGGTGGCCTTTAGAGTCTGTTACGACTCTTAAGAAGCTACAGAACGAGTGTTTCTAGAAAGTTAGAAGTATATTTTGACTAGGATTAAAATGTTCACTACCCGGGCAGTAACCATAAAATATTCATGAAAAAATTCATCACAAATTCTTATTGTGTTCTAAATAAAGCCAGTTCTCTAACCACTAGTTCTTTCTTAACTTTACCTACCAGCCTTAGGTAGTCTTGCGAACAAAAGACTTACATAAGAACTACATAGGAACTTCCACATGTGAAGACGCCGGGCTTCGAAACGAGCGATTGATGCGATATTAAAATGTCATCAAGGAACTGAATTTTCTATCTCTTGGAACGTGTTCAAAGTTTCTAAAATGGGAATGCACATGACATTTAAATCTGTTTTGGGAAGTTTGCAAGTATTTTTGAAAATAAATTGTGTTTGTGATTGCACAATTTCAAAGAAAAAAATACACTATCTAGATATAGGGTGTTTGATAACATACGCACAAAAATGAAAGGGGTTTTTTGAGGAGCGTAATAAACAAATTGTGAAATGCTTACCAAAGAAATGTGAAATTTATTTTGGCATATAAAAACAAACACTTTATTAAACTTATGTTATGCTATGCTTGCCACAGATACTGTATTGGTGACGTCTCGAGATATCTCTTGTTGTCCCTTTCCAACCCAAAACCCGCAGCCATTTCCGAAAGACATATCAAATCGGCCTTTATTTTTGGATGTCGATTGCAACAGTAGGTAAGTTTTATATCGAATTAATCACCAAAACTTAGTCGACTTTCTTTAAAATTTGATAATATAACTAATAGTTTTTTTTTTCGAGAAGTCTTTTTTTATGTTTTGAGAAACCGTCACTTGAATATCGTCAGTATATTACCAAACACCCTGTATAAATGGAAACTATGTAGGCACCTATTTCTTGATTGTTAAGTATATATAGTATGTGCCAAAATATAAGTTATCCTGAAGGATTTAGACGTAATAGGAAAAAACTTAAATCTTCTAGAAATAAAGTTTGAGGTAAGTATAGAAGTAAGGTTTCGATTGTGTGCAGGCTGCACAAGATCGGAGACCTCGGGCCTTCCCATAGATTTCCAGAGTGACCGTTCAGCAGTGGCCGTCGTATGGCTGATATGATGATCAGTTAATGATTTCGATTACACTTCCAAAAGTTTAAATACAAAAAATAAACTAAAAATCCACATTAACAAATGCAGAAGACATGACCTCATTTGCAAGATCTTATCTAAAATTCACAGGTAGCTAAGTTAGTTTTCTCGTCGCGTTTTCTCTCGTTGCAAAGATGCTCTTAAATTTCCATTTAAAACAGTCAGAATCCCGCTTATTTCGTGGCCGTAATCCCCGTAAAGGCTTGGCACGACTGCAGCCATCTTTGCCTGGGATTAAATTTCAAAGGGGGTTTTCTTCGCTGTGCTAGGGTTGTTACGTTAAAAATTTGAAAACACGGTTAAATTATTTTTCAACCGAAATTTCGTACCTTTTCATCACACTAATATTATAAATGTGAAAGTTTGGATGTTTGTTTGTTTGTTACTCAATCACGTCGCAACGGTTGAACCGATTTCAATGAGATTTGGTATTTACGTAGATTATAACCTAGATTACCACATAGGCTATCTTTTATCCAATAAATGAGTTCCTATCGGATAAAAATGGGGTGTCAAGCCAAGTCGCAACGGCGAGTTTTGCTTTATTTCTAGGCTACCTACACATTTAGGAGTGCAACGCGTACGAAGTCGCGGGCAACAGCTAGTGTACTATATATTCTGCAACTGTTTGAATTGGTGATAAATTAACTAATGCTCTTCTTTATTTATACTAATCTTATTTTTTCGACTCAAAACGGCACAACTGACAAATCCATCGTTAAATCTTTACTTTTTAGGTGATCCAGAGAATGAATCAACCCAATCGGAAAATGCCGTGAAGATATATTGCGCCGATATCTTTACGGATCTGCGTACTGAGTAAGAGATGTGAGAATCTTTTTTTTTAATAAAATTTGTAGATACACCAGCTACATTGGAGTTTAACAAAGTTATGATGAGCCTATTCAGCGCAGATAATCATAGGGCAGAGAAAGTGGATAAGCGATTATTAAATCGCCTTTACTCTCCAATGTACTAAATTTTATTGGGTATTTTATATTGGTATTTTCTTTATCATCAGCATCCAGACACAGACAGCCATCAAACAGAATTGAGTGGCAAAGTCCCTTCCTTGACTGTGCCACTCCACGATTTTTTTCAATGGATCCTAAATAAACTAAGGAATACAAACAGAATTTGAGCTCAGAAAAACATTTAGCTAACCTGACTAGAAAGCACAAGCCCAGAAATTTGAATGAATTCTTCCCACAGAGGATTGCACGAGCCAACTTGCGTAATGAAATCGTTGACGTGAGTGGGGCCCATATGTAAACGTCAAGTAAACTAAGGGTGTGTTTTCAGAGATGTGCTACGTTACTAAGCTATAGATGTGCGTCATACCCACCAATAGGATCGCTTGATTTTCATAGCTCAGATCTGGTGGAAAGGGTTTCAAGGAATGTTTTTACATACTCTTTAAATGCTAGCTAACAATGCGAGCTAAGGGTTGCGTCACGCATATTCCTCGCGCAGCTACTAAGTGCGAAGCGCATCTTCATCTCTACACACCGCTTAGCTTAGCTTTGGTAGAAATAGACACACAGTTTCGTAGCTTAGCTTTAACTAACCGCTTAGCTACCTTCCATATCTTTGGTGGAAAGGCATCCTTAATGTGGAATATCTCTGCTTCTGATATCGATGTCTATTTGAATGCACAGGGCGTTCATTCCGATGCACAGAATGTTCGCCCGTGTTCATTTCGCGGGTAGTGAGGCGAACGCAGCGGATAAATTGCAATATCGGTCAACTGGCTTTTGTATACGGCTTGTATCCGTCGGACCCGAAAATAAATTAGCATGTTTTATATTTAAGTAAGTACGAGTATACTAAAAATTCTCAAAATAATCTAAATCGATACGGTCATTGAGCAACAAAGGGAATCGAATAAGCGAAATTGTTTTGCTTAAAATGATTGTAGGTAGTTATTTTGGTAGAGATTACTACTAAGCAATAAGACCGCCACTTGTAATATATATATATATAAAAATAAATATTATTTATGGTATTTTCTATTCTACTTTCCTGGTTAACTAACCAAATCCAAGCGTTTGGTGCTAGGACAAGCATAAATTAGGTAAATTTAAATCCAGCAACCCAAAAAATATACTCCCGTGGTCATTTGCCAAATAGCTGTAACATGCCAAGAATTCTTCGTGTCCTAGTTTTCTGGGAACGGATCTCAATTGAATCTGTCACAAAGAACACCTACGATTTGATTTTGACCGAATATTATTATGTTTTTTTCTCGAATCGATTTTCTAATCAGTTTGAAACTTTAGTTTTGCGCCTGTTCCTCCACGAGCAAGCCATGAAAGAATCGGGTAATAAATTAAGCTTATAGCATTTAGCATAAAACCGATGATCTCTATGGTTATAATAAATTAGTATATAAGTAGTAGTAATATTAAGTTTAAGTATTTATTTGTTAAGCCTTTTGGAATTAAAAATTGTACATCTGTAAATTCCCACAATCCTTATGGGCAAGTTTAAAATCAAGTCAAACTCGATTTGCAACAATTGAATATCGACACGGTCAGGGAGAACACCAGGTGAAGCTGAATGTGAACCTCAAGAGGTAAGGGCTTGTTTAATTAACAAAAGGACGAATTAAACAAGTTAATTATATGTCATTGCTGGACAGGCAAACCTAACACATGGAAGACCAGCATAGAACATACGTGGGCATTAAAATTGTATGTACTTAGCTTAACTCTATTGTATTAATGTCATTTGTACGAAAAAAAACGGCCAAGTGCGAGTCGGACTCGCACACGTAGGGTTCCGTACCATTATCTATAATAAATTGTATGAGCGCCCATGCAACTCGGAAGACTATTTTAACTGGCGTCAACTATGTATGTATGGGGACACCCTTTAAATTTCAACTTTTTTTTATTTTTTGGAATGTTTCATTTATTTGTACCTTGGTTTTTGCCAAATTTCGTAATTCTAGGTCAACGGGAACTACCATATAGGTTTTAATAAATAAAACTTATAAGGTACTTCCGGTTGACCTAGAATTGTCAATTTTGGTTAAAAGCAAGGTACAAGTAAAGGGAAAATTTCGAAAAATAAAAAAAGTTGAAAATTAAGGTAAATTTTGGTACTTACAAGTTTTCGCGAAAATCTAATTTGCCCACATCTTTTTATTGTGTTGACTCAGGATCTTGATTTTTATACACCTAATAAGGACTATAGACCTCAGTATCTAGTATAAATTTCAATTTGCTAGGTCTACCCGTCCCTGAGAAAGCTGGCGGTGACACACGGACAGATGAACAGACGGACAAGAGAGTGATCTTATAAGGGTTCCATTTTTTACCTTTTCAGGTACCGAACCCGAAAAAAGGAGAAAAAGCTTCACCAAAGATATTTTGGGCTTATTAATAAAACAGTACAAGGCAACCCCAACAAAAGCCATTGAAATAAATAGGGTGCTTACCGCGTGCGGATTAATTTAAGCATTTTAATGGCTACATTCCAGTAAGAATTAAAATCAGAAAAATCTTACAACGTCGACAATCCTAAGCCGCCGGATTCGCGGGAATGTATTTTCTGGCAACACCGGGCAGTGTTGCCGCGAAATTAATTCCCTTTTCCCTACTTTTAAAGGCTTTACGGCTTATAAAGTCGTGGCATTGTTCCGAGCTGTTGGCCGCTTTTGTTTGGACGTGGTGATCGCTGATAAGATTCGAGCCCGGTGTCTTGATTAATTGCAATCGCTTGTTGATGAATTGCACCTTGTTTATCACCTTTGATGAATTACTTGTCAATATCAACGCCTTAACGGAACAATAATGATTTGCAAAAGAGCTATCATTCGACCTATTCTTACCAATCTGTCCCTACTTGTAGTTATCCTCACTTTCATCATCTGTTCTCATCTATCTTGGAAAATTCATGTCGATATATTAATTTCATTTTGACCTAAAAAGATCAAGACCACCCGTGAGTAGTTCCAAAGTTTAAGATTTTTAAAGAGATCACGCAAATAAGGTAGCTCTACTTTGTGCGAAATAAATTGTTTTCTAAATAATGTTGTTACTATCTTTGTGGTACATGCTGCTGCAGATGATAAAAAGTTGATATGAGCTTCGTATTCCAACCATTTTATTTGACACTTCTTGAATCAAACTCAAACTTAAAAATAACTTATATCTCATTGTTTAACTCATTTAGCACTATCGTTTTCGCGTGTTCCTCGCGACCATCACTAGAAAAGTTCAGAGAGCAACCCCAAGTAAATATTAATTAACTACTACCTATATTTTTTCGAATAGTAAAACCCGACCCAGATTGTAAGTTGTGTAGTTTTTTTTATGGGCCTCTGATAAGTACCTAAACAGGTATTGCTTTTAGCGATAAGACCGCCCATTGTACCGTTATTGAATGCTTATTACCTTTGTTACTGCATTTCTGTTTGGTGTGCACTAAAGATTATTTCATTCGTATTTTTCAAACTTTCGCGGTTACTCTACATAACACAGACTGTTGCGACACAGCCGAAACGTCGGGATAGCAAATAAAAAAGGTACATGCGCAATAAATACCCGTTTTAATCAATAATTAAGTATTTCATTCATTCATTCATATTGCCTGTGATCTCCGATACAATAAATGAGCGGTATTGAGCAGTTCCGTAGGGTATCTTCAAAGCCCTGATCAATTGACAGCTTAAACAGCTATTGTCTGTGAGCTCCAATACATACCTCAACTGTAATACATGAGCGTTTGTCTTTGAGGAGTTCTGTTGGGTATATCTTCAAAGCTCACGGTCTCATCAACTGGCAAGTACCTTTTTAATTGGTGGTAGAAAAAGTGGTAGATCACTATCTCACTTGATGATAAGGTATGAATGAATGAAAACACTATATTGCACACATTATAAAATAAAAAAATACAGACAAAATAGAAGACACAAAGCAAATAGTACAACCGGCGGTCTTATCGCTTTGAAGCGATTTCTTCCAGACAACCTTTGGGTGGAGAGGATTTAGTAATGTCAAAGATATGGTCGAGGGTGCACTTAAGATATGGATGAAAGGAGTGCAACTAATACCTAAATAAAATACAAATAAAGATAAATAAATTATGAAATTACATAAGTACCTAAATTATTGATTAAAACGGGTATTTATCGTGTATCTACCTTTTTTATTTATTATCCCGACATATATGATTGCTAGGTGTGCGCGTCGTGATCGGTCGTCTCAGTGTGTAGATACGGTTAGTGTAGCGAGCCGTAATATGAACGAGGACATTTCTAATTCTGAAGACCAAGTGAGGGTAGTTGCTGCAGCTTCCCACACTTCTCGACGGTAGCTCCAAGTACTCCAGTCAACCCGTGACCACCCGAAACGTCGGGATAATAAATATAAAAGGTGCATACGCGATAAATACCCGTTTTAATCAATAATTATGTACAGTGATCGCGAAAGTTTGACGTTTCTGATAGATATAAGCTTTTTACCCTAGATTTAAATATAGCTAAGGATGGGGCTTGCATTGCTGTATTGTAGTTATGGTGTGTTTGAAGATGGAGCACGCTTCCTAGAAAGAACTTACCTAAAAAGATGTTGCCTGTAATCTTCAATACAATACCCTAGTGGCGATAGATGAACTGTCTGTAGTTAAAGAGTTAATGATACGATTTAATTAGTCAGTCTTGCGATTATCAAAACAATAAGCAAATGGCGATGCGTTTGTTGTCATTTTGTACTTCATCATCAGATCCTCTTCAAACGTATATGGGACCACCTTGAAAGTATACCTTATACAATTAAAAAAGAATAGTATAAAAGAAAAAGATAATTAAATCGGTAAACAATAATCGGAGATATCGAGTAACAAATATACACAAAAAAATACATGCGAATTGAAAGCTTTCTTCTTTTTTGAAAAATATCGCATGGCGGTTAAACCAGCCAAAATGTAAGTGGGTAATTCTTGTTTTTTCTAAAAAGACTACTTTTCAATCAAATCTTGTTTTTATAACTAAAAGGAAGGAAATATAAAATAGGCTTATTAGGTCTCGTAAAAGCCTGAGACTTGATGCTATTCCGTCCTCCGCGAGTCCTAAACGACTTAATAAGAATAAGTAGGTACTCTAGTAAAGTTACCTTGAAAATGAAGTCATCCTTTTTTTAACCTACTTCAGGAAAAGGAGGAAGTTTCAATTCAGTTGTTTTTTTATGTTTGTTACCTCAGAACTCCGTCATTTATCAACCAATTAGGAAAATCCTTATTTTTTTAGAGAAATAAATTCCCGTGGAAATTTCATCAAAGTTGGTTAAGAAGTTTGGTTTTTAAATCAAAATAACTGGAAGAAATATGTCATCCAAGTAAACGAAATTGCGTATTTGGCTTTCCTGTGACTTTTCGTCTGAAGTCTGTTATATTTTTTAAATTATAAAGTTACCTTATTACCACAAAAAAGTTAAACAATTGTTTAACGCGTGTTTAAAAAATCCTTAGCCATTTTTGTAGGTATAGGATTTTTTTTTAGGAAAGTTGAAATATTCTATAGTCTAGGAGATAGCTGCATAAAAATGAGGTTATCTCCGGAATGTCTATCATGTCAGATACTTATGTAGACTAAGGGCCGGTATCCACCGAAGCTGAACGCAGAGATGTGTCATCATTATTATATCAGCCATAAGACGTCCACTGCTAAATATAGGCCTCCACCATAGATGTCCGGAGTGACCGATCTTGTGCGGCCTGCACCCAACAGCTCCCAGCAACCTTTATTAGACGTTAGCCAGACAACAGTTATATTTTAAGTTTAACCAAAGACAGCAGTGTCGATGTTCTGCCATCATCAAGTATCAGATTTTTTTATACTACCTGGAGATGGATCAAGCATATGGCCCATCCACCTGATGTTAACTGGTAACCTATAACAAAGTCAATACTTTGTTATAGGCGATGGTTACCACTTATGCCTCATGTGCCTGTAATTTTACCGGAAACCATACCCTTCAAACAGAAGCACAGCAATGCAGCTTGGCGGTAGAAATAGGCTGTCATTGGTTAAGTAGCAATTTTGTCTAAAATGTTAACATCGTCACGCTAACGTCGGACGTAAATATTCCTACTAAAGCCCCTGATCATCTCTCCATCTAGTGGGGGGGTGTCCTACGCTGCAATAACAATCAACCAACAATTGCGCACGTGGATGACGCAATACCATTTTGACGTGATTGGCTGATTTTACTCATCTTCTGTCCGCTCAGCTTTGATGGATACCGGCTCTAATGTCAGATTTCACAAACAGTTTCCATGCTCTTCCTAAACGTGGCAATTTATCAAAAAACTGACGTTTTGACAAGCGCAAATTGTTGTTGAATATTTCTTCTTCGACCTCAGTAATGATACCTCAAATTCTGCTTCTTCTATTAGAATACGTAGGTAAGGTACCTAGATAATAAAATATATAAAGTATAACGAAATACTAGCTGGCTCCAATTCCAAAAAGTCGTTTATAAGTAGCGGTCTTAGTATAAAATCGATAAATTGTTAAGTTGGCCTCGATGGTACCACTATGTGTACCTACTTACTACATACATACTCACTTTGGTATGTGTAAATTGTAGTCATTATTACCAACCCCTTTGAAAAAACACTATATAGTTGTAACCTTGCTCTACTAGAGCTGATTTTCTTTAAACATGCAAAATTACGCTTAAAACGATAAATTTAATGTAAAGTAAAAGCTAAAATATATAAATATATAGTATAATATAATACTAATTAGGTTCGTTTCACCTTAAATTAGATAGTATTTTAGTGACTCTTACATTTATTTCTACGTTACAGCTATAAAATGTTGCGCAATCTATCTAAATCCTTCTAATTTGTAACAAAAACCGAATAAAACGATCACGAAATAACTTTTATGGCATCGCATCGTTGTAAAAGAGTCTTTTCAGCTACTATTTAACACCCGCCTTGAAAACATTACAGCGTTTAATCGATTTTAGACTTAACGGGCCGGCGAAATGCCGGGGCACTTTTAGTACTATAATAAAATGGTATATTACCTGTCCAGCGTGGAGCACGTCCAAAAATATGGCAAAAACACTAATAAAAAGCACGGCGCGCGACATTTTTACGGTCGCGATGCTTCCCAGATTCCGACTGGCGACTAGACGTGAGCGTCAGACGCCGAAAACCTGCGTACTAATCGTGGTACGGCAATGTAGCCGTACCTAGCGTGGTATAGATCGACCCTCCCGAGAAGGAAAGAGACTGCAAGATAAACCCCGCGAGTGTGAGAGGGATGACGGAGGGAGGGTAACGCACGCGCAATACTCAAAACGCATCGCACAATGAGGACTTTATCGAAGGGAATGGCGAATGCCGTCTTCGTCTGGCTTTGTCTGGATTTCCCAATGGTTATGCGTCATTTTTTCTAGCGGGATTAAAGGACTTTGATTAGATATCTGATGTTACTATCTGATGTTAAAGATTATCAGTCTTTTGAGAAAGAGCGAACGCGTCATCAGCTAATGTACAATAGTTTTCACATGATGGTTTAGAGAAACATTTTTACTTAGTTTTTTATCATTTTTCACGTTTCTATGAATTAAGCACTGCTTAAGCTTCAAGCTTTTAACGATATTTTTTATCATTTGCAAAGATACCTATCAGTTTCACAGAATAGTTAAGCAGATACCAAAACAGGTTCGTGGGTAAAATCGCAGCTTTTCGTGACAGCTTTTGAAATTACAAGCAAGGCAGGTTACCGCCTACTTACCGGTAAGCACCGGTGCCGGCGTCTGTTATCTGGGCTGACAGTCGACACTTAAGGCAAAGGTTGGAAAAGTCTACCTGACAAAGTACTAGGAATATAAGCTTAATATTTTTTTTAAGCAGACTTCGTATTTATTTTTATTTTCTATCATGCCCTAATCTGAGTCCTACTTTGAGACATATTCTGTGCCTATCCATTCTACGTATACGCACACAAACGTCCCTCGTTTTGGCCAACGCGACGTTTCTATGCGACAGAAAAGGAAAGGCTCACATCACAACCTTTGGCATTCGATCAGATAAAGTTCGACCTTTATCCAACTGTCAATCGTAATTTTTAGGGTTCCTTAGTTGAACCAGGAACCCTTTTTGATTCGCCATGCCGCCGGTATGCCTGTCTGCCTGTCCAACCAGTTACATCCTACTGTTTACGAGCTGTAGTCGAATAATAACTTATGTTTGTAGTTGGATTTGTAAACGGTTCATAAAAACGTTCATACGAAACGACTAAAATCAATTGCAAAATTAACTTTTTATTTTAAAATGACTAATATACCGGCTGTATTGTACTGACTACGTTACTCTTAACTGTGCGTGGTTCGACACGTTCTTGATGACCAAGTATCTCTTCATACTTTTGATCTCTCCATAATATTTTTGAGCCCAACAGGGTCCAAAATGATTTTAAATTACCACCTTTTATTAAATGGTGGAATACAATAAATAATAATAATAAATATTGCTGGACATACCCCACAGCGATATCTAGCCCCAAACTAAGAAGAGCTATGGGAACCAGATAACTGATAGAATACTTATATGTACATTTTTTTTGTAAATACGTACTTATAATATATAGATAAACAACCAGACCAGGTACAAATATCTGTAGATCATGCAAACATTTGTTCCGCGGCGGGAATCGAACCAGCTACCTCCTGCGTCTCAGCAGGCTATTCGCCCACTGCACCACGAAAGTCGTCAAAACGGAGGTTGTAAATACTTACTTACAATATGTATGTACATAAAATCATATCATATCATATTAGCCCCGGAACAAATATCTGAGAATCGAACCCGCTACCCGTTATTCGCCTACTTTGCCACTGAGTTCTTCCGTGGTAATAAATGAGTAATGAGTATTATATCAATACAAATGGTAGGCGATTGATAATAACGACTGCGCGGTGCAAAAGTCATGGGTAGGTCCGAGCTGAATATTTTCCCTGTTTTCTGCGTGAATGAGATCAATGGAAAACGGACACGTCATGCCAGGGACCGGGGTCTGACTCATCAACTTACGGAGGGTTGTTTTTGTGCTGGTAATTATATGAAGGGATTCCTGTAATTAGTTAATTCCCAACACGAGTTTTTATTTATACAAGGTTTTATAACCCTAACGCAAAAGAGGAGTGTTATAAGTTGGATGCCTCAATCCGTCTGTTGTCTGTGTCATCGGTAGAAAACGATTTCAATGAGATTTTTTAAAAACCAATAAGTAGATAAGCGATATTGTTCTTATAACAGAACAGAACAGAATATCGCTTACTTAGAAATTGATGCAAAGAATCGTGAGCTTTTAAATTTTATAGAAATACTTTGTTTCTTTCTCAAGTACTGCCCTACATTTTAAATAGAAAAGAATAATATTTATTTTTTTATGCTTGCAACTTTATTTCTAATCATTGATTGTTCCAAAAATCTAAGAAAATGTTTTTAGTTTTTTTTGTGTTACTGATCACACTAATATTAAAAATGCGATAGTTTGGATGTTTATTTATTTATTTGTTTGTTAACCAATCACGTCGTAACGGCTGAACCGATTTCGATGAAATTTAGTATCTACTTAGATTTTAACCTGAATTAACACATATACTACTTTTTATCCCATAAATTAGGTCCCATGGGATAAAAATGGGGTGTCAAGTTGCAACAGCAAGTTTAGCTTTATTTCTAGGTTACCTACACATTTAGTAGTGTAACGCATGCGAAGTCGCGGGCAACAGCTAGTTATTAATATTTTACAACTGAAAGCTATATGAATCTGGAAACTAAAGCTGCCTAGCTGTTAGAATTAAATAAATTAAAATTAAATATTGCTGGACATTTCACACAACGCTATCTAGCCCCAAACTAAGCAGAGCTTGTACTATGGGAACCAGATAACTGATATAATACTTATATACATTTTTTTTGTAAATACATACTTATAATATATAGAGAAACAACCAGACCCGGAACAAATATCTGTAGATCATGCAAACATTTGTTCCGCGGCGGGAATCGAACCCACTACCTCCTGCGTCTCAGCCGGCTATTCGCCCACGGCACCACGGAGGTCGACAATTTATATTAGTTTATCTTCCTCCTTTATTTCTATTTATATTGTCGCAGAAAACTCATTAGTATAAATAATGAAACCTACTTTTTAGTACCTACTTAACCTACTAATGTTATTAAGCAATTTTTACATATTTTAGCTTATTTTGCTGTATCTTTATATATTTTATATATTTGTGTCTTTATATATTTTGCGAAGTTACAAATAAGTTAAAGTCATCTTTTTAAATATACACTTGAGAGCAATAAAATCGCACATCCGCACATTTTTACTTAAAAGTTAATTTTTTTTTTATTTGGAGCTTACAGCAAATTAAAATCAAATTAAATTAAAGTGCATAATCTAGGCATTCGCAGAACTGATAAAGGGTTGGCATTTATCTTTAAAAACAACTCATTAGCAACAAAACAATAGACCCCCTTATGTCGCTCGATCCAGGTAAGGCCGGCGGCGGGATTTATCGCAGGTATAAAAGAGTGCATATTGAGGGAATGGTCATCATTTTCCTCCGTCGACCGAGACACGTTCTCGGAGACCCGGATGACGAAATCACCTCTGCTAATGCGGAAGGTGAGTCATCCATATCAGACAGAGCAAACACTTCACAGAAACACCGACCTCGCCGGCGAGGTCGACGAGTCCCTTCAATCGCCGCTTATACGAGGTACAGACATGTACCCGGGCGTTTCTCTCCTATCCCCATCCCGGCAACAGCCCAAGCCGAGGTTCGTACCTAAGTGGTGCCCTTGCGCTAGTTGCTTAAATAAAACCTGGGCTGAGCGCCATCTGCGCTCGCCAAAAGTTCGGTTAAGCTGTCACGGCCTCAGAGGCCAACAGCGAGATTAGTCCATCCGAAAAAAAAAAAATGGTCATCATTTGCATACCAACGTACAGTGTGAAAGGTTCTCTATTGATATTGGCTTCAAACGGAACACGAAAATGGATACTACACCAGAAGTAGCCGCTCAAGTGGTTGCCCTTGTTGAATCGGGGCTTAAGCAAAGTCAAGTGGCTCGACAATTGAGTTTGAGCCGATTTACCGTTCGGCGTGTATACCAGAGGTATCAAGAGACTGGTGGCTACCAACGGCGACAAGGATCGGGCCGTCCCCGTGCTACAACAGAGCGTGATAACCGCTTTCTTATAACGACATCTTTAAGAAATCGTCGTTTGAACGCAGTTCAACTGGGCCAACGACTTCAAGAAGTTCGTGAAGTAGAAGTTAGTCGGTGGACAGTCAGAAGACGATTGAGAGAAGGTGGCCTGACTGCACACAGGCCAGCAAACGGGCCGAAATTGACCCCAGCCCACCGAGAAGCCCGCCTTCAGTTCGCTCGAGACCATTTGAATTGGACCGAAGAGCAGTGGAGTGCAGTCCTGTTCTCTGATGAGTGCAGGATGTGCTTGCATGGCAACGACGGACGGGGGAAGGTGTATAGAAGATCGGGAGAGCGATTTGCCCAATGCTGCATAACAGAACGTGTCGCCTATGGCGGTGGATCAATCATGTTTTGGGGAGGCATGTCTATGGAAGCAAAAACCGAGCTTGCCTTCATCACCGGACCGAATACTGGTCGCCAATCAAGAGGATTGACTTCCATACGATACATTGAGGAAGTACTCGAGAGCCACGTCGTACCTTTTGCTGGGTTTATCGGCGAAAACTTTCTGTTTATGCAAGATAATGCAAGACCGCATACTGCTGGCATAGTGATCGAGTACCTTCAAGAGGTGGATGTGACCGTTATGGAGTGGCCAGCTCGAAGCCCAGACCTCAATCCCATCGAACATCTATGGGACGAGCTGAAAAGAAGAGTTCGAGGCCGAGATGCTCCTCCATCGACTCTACAGGAGCTGCAACAGGCGATCGCAGAGGAATGGGAGGCTATTCCTCAAGACTTTATCAAAAGTCTAGTAACATCAATGAAAACACGGATGGAGTCAGTGATTCAGGCTAGGGGAGGGAACACTCGGTATTAATAACAAACTTTTAATTAATTTTATCTTTTAATTTCATAACTTTGACACCAATACTTGAATAAAGAATTTTTTACTAAACATGCATTTTTGTTATTGATCCACAAAAGCATTTTTATGTAATGATTGAAAGACAAATCAGATACCACTGGATAGGTATTAAAATAGACTATGAATCTGCATTACAGAAACATAATATTTTTTGTTTTTTTTTAGTTATGTCAAAAAATCATGAATGTGCGATTTTTTTGCTCTCAAGTTTAGATACTTTATTGATACACCTAATCACAATTACTTAACCTAGAAAACTTATACTTATACGCATAAGAAAGAAAGAAGAAAGCTCCTATTACACCAATTGAAAATCAGTAACAATTACCAAATCCGAGATATTCAAATTAGCGGAGTGCGGATGAAGCTGAGTCCAGGCAATCCAATAATCCATCCGTCATTGCTCTAGTGGAACTCCTTTGGGATGGGAATCCACACCTATCGCATCCAATCAACCTCTGTCAAGATCACACTTACAACTTGATTAACATACTATTATTGTTAACTAACTGACCCGCCCCGGATTTGCACGGATTTCAAAATAAAATAAAGCCTTAGTATACTTATAGTTTTGAGTTCTTACAAAAATTCCATAGAAAAATGTACTTTCAGTTTTTTCCGAATTTAAAAAATTTTTGGGTAACTTATCAAAAAAAACCGGCCAAGTGCGAGTCGGACTCGCGCACGAAGGGTTCCGTACCATTATCTATAAAAACGGCAAAAAAATCATGTCTCTTTTTATTTAAAGAGGACATCATGTATGCCCCTCAAATATTTGTTTCATTTTATTTTAATTATTTATTTTTAAAGTGAATATATAACTAAATATTCTGTGAATATTTCAAGCGTCTATCTTTTGCCGTTATCAATACGGAGCAAAAACGAGCAAAACTATCACGTTCGGCGCGGGTCGCGCGCGGTCCGCCGTTGAAAAGATCGGTGTTGATTTACCAAGTACCCTCAATTGTCCAGTATTATTTATTATTATTATTAATTCAACAGCAGAAACCGAACAATATGTATCAGTTTACACACACATTATACATGTTCCGTTAGAGGTAGAACGCATTCATTTATTTTTAAAATCCTTCTTAGTAGGTATTTTTATTACCCCTGGAAGAAACTAGCTGATCACGACACAGGGAAACCTAGTGTGAGGGCTAGTGTTCACCCAAATATTCTTACCTACTGTTTTGAGATTATTTTCACTTCTGGGTATTTTCACTTATCGTTTTAGAGTCATAAACATGTACGTGGGTACGTGGATGGAACTTCTATTGAAATAGGAAAGTTCTATCCACGTACCTACGTACATTACTCGTATGTCCTGCCACATACCAGTATAGGTAAACTTGTTTTACTTATATTGTTAACTTATACTGGTCTGTGGTCCGACCTACATTATGATATATGTATCTGTTTTTATTACTATGATGTACTGGTATTGCCTTTAAGTTTATTTTTAGTCTTAAATTTAGGTAAGTTGCATGTTCTTCTTTTTTGGTAAATAAACTTTATTGTTATTATTTGAGCGCCTCGCTTAACACTTTGTCATATGCAGATATTGATGTGTTCAATACTTCCACAAGCAAGATAAAACGCTTGTTTGCGGATAAATAAATAAATATTGCTGGACATAATTCTTAATCAATTCTTCTCTAACAATTAATATACCAGCAACTCTCATTAATAATAGTACTTATTATAATGTTAAACGATTTTCGTCCACCGCAGCTGTGTTTTTCCTAATATTTGTTAAATTATCTGTGGAAATTTGTAATTAGCTCTAAGCATAGGTCTTCGGCTCTAAGGCTTCTAAGGCACAAGTCTTTTTTGCATTTATTATAATATAATTCGTTTTTCCGTGTACCAAGATATAAAGATATAAAATAAGTGTCTAGAAAAAAAAAGCATGGTTCCCATAGTACAAGCTTTGCTTAGTTTAGGGATAGATAGCGCTGTGTGAAATGACCAGCATTATGTATTTATTTATCTACTTGAGTCTTTTGCTATACGAGTTTCTCGAAGTTCATTTAGAATTCTTCACAGCCATTCCTTTGTAGGCGATCGCCTAGGATTCTAATTACTTATCTAGGCAAGCCCGGTTTCAAAGGACCCCTATCCTCTTTCTCAAATTAAAAAATATTCTACGCTTTCCATTAGACTGTAGATGTATTATGTATGAATTTATATGTTTTTGTAAAGATACGTTTGAATAAACTTGAGTTTACTTTAAGTCTCAGTTATCTACCTAAGTAAAATCTCCAAGGATTCTAACGTACTTTATTACTTTGTTTATAAACCTGCGCGTTACATTTTCAAGGTATCGAGGTAAAGAATACTTTTACTGATATTATCTGATGTCGTCAATCGGCATATACGCACGTCATATATATCAATGTCAAGTAGTACTGGCTGTCAAAGTCAGAAAATGAAGGGAGTTGTTTTTTTTTTCGGCGTAAAAGGGGGTTGGTTTTTGGCGAATTAGATTAGAAAATTCCACAGCTATTTAAAACATTTATTTGTATTAGGTATTGTTTAATAGTACCTAGATAAGATACATATGTAGGGGAAGGGCGGGTAAGACGGATAGAGCGGGCAAGATGGATACTCGAAATATCCTGAAGACGCAGCGAAATTTTACGATCTCTGCATAACAACAGCGTGCCTAGGCGCCGATCGTGTCCCCCCGCTCAGTGCTCGCCAGTTTCCTGCGTGCGACGGTCGTCGTAGGAGCGTGTTTACGTTTTGTGTTCCAAGCTTTCGATGTTTTGAAAGTAAGTAAAGTTGAATATGTCTATTGTTTTCGTATAAATTTATATGTCTTGTTGTTATTTTCTTTTGTTTACCATTGACCATGCTTGCTAGAAATAGAATTATCGTTTATTGGTTTTATTTTATGAGTTATTTTCTTTTTCGTTCATCGTAAGCCGAGTGGGCAAGATGGATCATGTTATTTATGCTATATCCATCTTGCCCACCGATTAGTAGAACCTAATTTAAATGTATGTTTTTGACTTTTCAGATGGTTAATACGTATAAAAGAAAGTCCCAACATGGATCGTGGTCTTCGGAAACCCTAGCGCAGGCCATGGTGGAAGCAAAAAGTTCGTCTATACGCCAAGCTTCTCTCAAATATGGTATTCCGTATGGCACCTTACATAGACATCTTCAATCCAATTGTACTGAGAAAAAATTGGGTAGATTTCGTCCCGTGTTTACTCCGGACGAAGAAAAGCTATTGACGGAATACATTCAGAAAGTAGATTCTCTGTTTTACGGTCTGACGAGGATAGAGTTTATGCAGCTAGCAGGACAGTTTGCTAAAGCCAAAAATAAGGAAACTAGATTTATAGATGACGTTGCTGGTAAATCCTGGTTCAAATCGTTTCAAAAAAGAAACCCAACAATTGTACTGCGAACACCGGAGCCTACATCAATCGCAAGAATAAAAGGGTTCAACAAGCATCAAGTTAACCGCTTTTATGATCTCTTAGAAGAACAGATGATAAATAATAATATTGAGCCATCCAGAGTCTATAATATGGACGAAACCGGGGTTAAGACTTCAACGTCGAGGCCTCCAAAGATTTTGACTACACAAGGAAAAAAACAGGTCGGCATTGTATCTAGTCTGGAAAGAGGTTTGCTTACAACTGTAATATGTTGCTGCAATGCTGCAGGGTCCTTCATACCTCCCTTTTTTATTTTTAAACGAAAAAAATTCATTGCTCGTCTGCTTGATGGGTCTCCTCCTGGATCACAAGCTTCTGTAACAGACAGTGGCTGGATTAACGGTGAGAAGTTTTTTGACTGGCTACGATATTTTGTCGAACAAGTGCGACCATCGCCAGAAAAAAAGGTCCTTTTATTACTCGACAACCACGAGTCGCACAAGTTCTGTCCAGCACTTGAATATGCCCGAAAAAATAATATTATCCTGTTGTCCTTTCCGCCGCACACTACGCACCGTCTGCAGCCCTTGGACGTGGCTGTATATGGTCCCATTAAGACTTTCTTTGAACAAGAAATCAATACTTTTCAAAAACATTTTCCCGGCCGTATAATAAACCAACTAGATATCTGCAGACTGTTTTGTCCAGCCTATCTCAAAGGAGCAACGGCATTGAACGCCATAAAAGGATTCGAGGCAAGTGGGATTTGTCCTTATAACAGGAATATTTTTGGAGATGAAATGTTCGCAGCAGCTTCATTGGCTCCTCCAGAACCAGATGCTAATGATCAGTTAGATTCTCCTTCAGCATCATCATCTATTATAATTCCAATCCAAGAACCTACACAATGTACTCGCTCGGAATCAAATACCTGCTCAACGGACGAACTCTCAACATCATTATCCAATTTGATTCCAGCTCCAGAACCTAGGCAGTGTACTCCTCCCTCGTCATCTCTACCTACTGGTTCTTCTAAATCAGTAAATCAACATTTACCAAATCCTAATAAGCAATCAGAGGTTACCGAGACATGACAGGCAAGTTTTATAGCAGAAAAACAAATCACACCGGCCCATATCAGACCCATACCTCGAGAAACTAGACAAAACATTACAAAACGGAAAAGGAAGATACAAAAAGCAGAAATCCTCACCAGCACGCCGATCAAAGATGAGCAGTTGAATAAATTGACAAAAAGCCTGGCAAAGAACATAAAACAAAAAAAAGAAGCCTAAGTTAGCATTAGATTCGACAGGTTCCATTCAGAAAAAAAAGAAGGCTCCATCCACACATGCCTCGGACAAACCTTCGACATCCAAGCAAGGAAAAAACGAGAAGAGCCTTAGAACTAACCAGAAAACTTCGCCCAAGAAAATCTCCGATCAGCCTGAGTCTGCTTATTTCTGTACAGTCTGCAAGGAACTCTACAAGACACCTATAGTTGAAGACTGGATAGAATGCTCAGGATGCCACAATTGGACACACGAGCTCTGCTCCTCCTATCTAGGTTTTGGCTCATACTTATGCGATGAGTGTGATGACTAGAATACTACCTATACTCCATGATCCATCTTGCCCTACTAGGTTATCCATCTTACCTACCCTGGTCGGGCAAGATGGATAATTTCCTCTTTTTAATAATTGTTAGAGCTACACAATTTTTGTTTTAGATTTGATTGATCTCATGGTTGCCAATGATAGTTTATTAAGTTAACGATTATTCTAAGTTAAGTGTTCAAACTTAATACAAAGATTAACAATATTTACATCCGTCTCTTCTTATCATATCCATCTTACCCGCCCTTCCCCTAGGTAGACGACAACTTGTTTGCCCGACATTTGGCTGAATTTATTTTGAATTGACAAATTAATTACGAATTTTTTATTTGCGTATTTAGCACATCAGAGATAAAGTTTCAAGCAAAACAATTAACAATGATGTAAAGTTATCAGTAGGTAATCATCATCATACAACCATAAGACTTTTACTACCGAACATAGGCCTCTCCCTAGCATATATCTTGTGCGGCCTGCACCCAGCGGCTCCCAACAACCTTTGATAAGTCGTCTTTCCATTTAGGCTGCGCTTTTTAGACCGTGGTCCCCACTCGATACCTTTCTGCCCCAACGGTCGTCAGTTCTTCGTTGTGCCCCACCCACTGCCACTTCAGTTTGCTAATCCTCTGAGTCATGTCAGTGAGTATGGTTTGTCTACGAATCTCCTCTTTTTTGGTTCGAACTCGTAGAGAAATACCAAGCAGTCCTCTCCACAGAACGCGGAGTGACATAGGGTATAATATTTAATATAAAGTTACGGCAAAAGTGTATATTTTTTTTACTATAAAAAATCCCTGGTAGGTACGTTACTATGTAACTACTCGAACTCACATACTTGAATTAGTGGTACAATCAGTTTGTTTTTATGTTGTTCAGTGTGGTCGAAAACGGCGTCCCGCAAAGAATTCTATAAATAAGTAGGTTCGCAATAAGTAGAAGCTACATAAAATCATAAAATGTTCGTAATGAAAAATTCTAAGCATAAAAAGCATTCTTAGTTGCATTATAGGTCAAAGGTTGGGAGGTACCTACCACCAGTTAGGTATCGATCGCCAGCCCAAGGTCTGAACAGCTTCCGACAGTTATAGATTAACTACGAACCGTTGAAAGCACGCGCTAAACTCTTCGCAACTCTCCTACCATTTCAACGCAGAGGTGTTAAACTGGGAAAAAAGTTTGTGCGATTTTAAATAAAGCAAAATTAAATACATTTCTTTCAAAGGTTCAATTCTTTCAAAGGAGGTTTTAATATACCATACTTTTCTATTCAACTTTGGTTAGGTTGTCTATTATGTGATAGAGCACATATCAGTAAAGCCTCTACATGATCTACGGGGGAGTTAAATATACGTGTATAGAGTATATATCCTACTCTCCAAAACAAGCTTATATAACGTTTGCACCACTGAACATATGACTAGAAACATTATCAACCTTATCTCAAAGTATGAAGGCTTATAGTCAAACATGTCGTAGTCCCACTTACCTAGAAATTAATGTAGTGACTTCAGCAAACTAAACAAATGAACGTAGATTTGAAATTAATTAACGTCACGCATGAGGGCCCTGCTATTCAAATACAACTCTACACTTTACTATGGAATATGTTTGGATAGGGGTTTTGGCATTATTTATTTTATATTCTGAACAAATCCTTTTGCTTCATGGAAATCGTCTCAGTTCCATAAGAATGCTTAGAATATTAATAACAGGTTTGATTTCATTAGTACCTTTTTTTGATCGAGCGAAGCGAGATCTCCAAATCAACTGGCAAATCGGTGTTGTATGTATGTATGTATGTTTGTTTGTCCGAGGATAACTTTCGAAGCGTTTATCCGATCACCATGAAATTTGGTATATAGGTAGGTATTGATGGCACAATTTTGTTATGACTCACTGAGCTAAAAATGTGGGGGGGGGGTGTTGAGATATTGGGGTTCAAGAGGGGTAAAAAAAAATCCAAAATGGGACTATCTCGTCAAGTGGCACGTCTAATAAAAGGTCTTTGTAAGTACATTTCGACACCGTCTTTATTTTTTAGTTTAAACCGTGTAGTTTTTAAGTACAAGCCATAATAAAAACTGAACTACAGGTAACGGGAGTTCATGTTAATTGGTTATTCTTTTTTGGGGTAGAAAGGTCACATTTGTACCGACACAAGTAGTAAGTACCTACAGTAGTGGGCGTATTGTTGGCAGCTTGTCCTCTGCCCGGGTTATGATCGTGGAATATTGATCACGCCTCCAGTGCATGGTATGATGCAATATCTGAGATGGCCTGGTTCGCTGTCATCTGAAGTTAGGGAGGATGATTTAGTAGTTTTGACTGGACTGATTTGAGAGGCAATTGTCCCACGTCATAACTGCATAAGTATGATGAAGTAGCTACCTGTAAGTAAATCTCTAAATATGGTTTTCATTTAGGGTATTGTAACTCATGTGTTCAGCCTCCCTGTTCTGTATCTTGAAAAACACCTTAACTGTCATGAGCCATAAGATGATCTTTGAAATCTTTCAAAGATAAACACTACGTTTTAAAAATTTGGCAAGCCAGTTCAAATAAGAAGTAAGAACTTCTAATTAAACTTTTATATTTCTACAAGAGTATGTTTTCATGTAAACCAGTGGTTCGCTCGTCCCGAACTAAGATCTCGTGAGTCTTAATAAAAATGTCAATCAATTTTAGCAGTTCATTCCGCTAAATACATTGATATTTCTTTAGCATGCACCCACATTTTTTACAGACACACTCGTACATAATATACAACACCGATTCGTCCAAGTTCAAATGGAGATCTCGCTTCGCTCGATCAACTATTAATGCCTTTTCAAAATGTCTATTGGTGCTTGATAAATTCTACATGAATCTCACGAAACCTGGTAATTCATCCCCTCGAGTGTTATCCTTCATCTCAGGCGAATGAATGATCAGATCATCGACGCAGATAAATTGTATGAAGCAATAAAAGTATTATTAGATTGTAGCCTTGACGAATGGGATGGCAGTTCATAAAATCGGTGAACAGAACGGCCAATGTTCGCATATTTTTGCAAATCGATTGTGGAAAGCGTGTGCTATATCTACAAGCAGAAAGTAAAATGATATGAATTAATAACCACTTTCTAAAGAGTTTTCCGATAAAACCTTCTAGATTTCTCAATAAATCCTAAGAGTAACTATTTTTTACGTCGGTCAGTCTGAAGATTTTCGAATGGTAGGTAACTAAGTGGGTATTATGAATATTAACCGTAAAAGATAGAAAGAAAGGCATTTATTTGTCAAGAAAGTAAATACTCATCGATAAGATATAGTCTTTCTTTTCTTTTTACAGTACTTAATAGTAGTCAGCAAGCTTTAAAGCTTGCATTGCCTATAAAGCTTTGGCTGAGTATGTAAACACCCTTACAATCCTGTACAGAGGCATCTCGGGTATTCGAGCAGTCCATCTTTTTCTTGGCAAAGTCCGTAACCTATCCGTATTTTGGCCTTTATTCGGATTGTTTCTGGGTCAGCTTGTTTGGCAGTCCGCTTTATTGGAGTGTTACCTAATGTTAGAGGAACGAGGGGTATACTACCTACCTACCAGCTACTACCGGGTAATGGGCACAAGTATCCAATGTTATTAATTTATCTAGCTAAAATGTTATTAGAATTTTCATTACGGCAATTCATCAAAGTAAAATATCCTACCTACTTAGTAGTTAGATTTAATACCTTGCTAACTGCAGCTAATGTGAAAATTAGATACTTTTTTTTTTAATTGGATTTAACTTCGTTTGACCACAATCTCACCTGATGGTGATGATGTGGTCTAAGATGAAGCACGAAGATCTAGAAGAAACCTATTTACTCTTACCTTAAAGAGGCCCGGATTGTATTCTTTAGGAAAAACAGACGACGGCAAAGTGTTCCATACCTTAGCTGTACGCATCAAGAACGTATAACCAAAACGGTGTGTGCGAATGGGTGGTATATTGACTAGGTACGGATGGTACTGAGCCTTGCGCCTGCTTGTTTTTTGATGGAAGGGAGATGGCGGGATCAGATCGTATAGTTCCTGAGCACATTCCCCAAAATGTATTCTGTAAAAGATCGATAGGCTTGCAACTTTACGGCGGTGTTCGAGACTTTGGGTCTTAGTCACCGCCATATATTGCTCACCTATAAGCCTAAAAGCTCTACGTTCTATCGAGTCTAAGGTAGCGAGCTGGTATTTGGCCGAACCATCCCAAAGGTGGCAGCAGTACTCCATACCAGACCGGACTTGAGCTTTGTAAAGACTAAGAAGCTGTCCTGGTGTGAAGTATCTCCTGATCTTGAAACTGAATACTACATAATTATTACAGGTAGGTAAGTACCGATATTCGATATAATAATAACAAATATGGCTGGACATTTCACACAGCGCTAACCAGCCCCAAATTAAGCAGAGCTTGTACTATGGGAACCAGATAACTGATAGAATACTTATATACTTTTTTATATACATACTTATAATATATAAAAAACATCCAGACCCGGAACAAATATCTGTAGATCATGCAAACATTTGTTCCGGGCGGGAATCGAACCCGCTATCTCCTGCGTCTCAGCTGGCTATTCGCCCACTGCGCCACGGAGGTCGTCAAAGTATAAGTCACTATACATATAAATCACCTACTCGTAAGTAAAGACCACCACGTCTGAACACATAAACGTAAATACAATGTTCAGTGTCAGACCTAAGCAATATTCTGCTGGGGGATTTATTTTCTAGGCTTTACATGTTGCGCACAAACCGTGGTCGTGACGTCAACCGACTCTGCAGGCAATCTGGCTTGTAGGTACCTTCTTTAGATGAAAATATTCGCGACGAATATATGAGGCATGCAAAGTTGCACGCTCTTACTTAGGATCTGCTTACCTACGCTAACGAATATGTACCAAACGTAGCTATAGTATACGCCAAGACTCGGGCGTGGCAGACAGGTACCAATAAACATGTTTTTTTTTCTTTTTCACTACAATTACTGGTAATTAGTGATATCGATAGGTAATCAGCGCATCACTAACGGCTCCGGTAAGGGCTGCAAGAGTGCGCAAGATAGCAATATCATCGTCGCTTGTCCCACGTTTTATGACCCCGTCTGCCAAAAGCGTTGGCGTCTAGCTTTGATTATATACTTGTCTAGATAGAGCAATGCAAACAAACGACGCGCAAAAACCGTCTTCAATTGCGTGTTATGTGTGAGTACCGCTCGTGTACTTATTGTAGTCAAACTGTCAAGGTGTGCGTGTTTAGGGATGCCTGCTCTAAATTATTAACTTACCTTTCCTCCATTACTTAAGAAGATGAAGGTTAAATAAAATAATCATTTTGTATATTATTTATTTAATTTAGTAACAACAAAACATGCATTAAAAAAAACAGTAATTTATAGATTAAAACCATATTAAAACCCATCTCTTTGTGTTTGTTTTCGGAATATTTGTCTTTTTGATTTTACGGCCTCGGCTACGTTATCCGATTTACAAATATGGTGACATCTTATTTCCATATATTTTTCTATTATAAGTCTTATCAGGCTTGTTTGGTGATTTTGACAACAATCACCGATATTTTTGAAATAATTATGACCGACAAACTGACTAATGTTACTTAGAATTAGGCCTACTATTAACTTACCTAGCTTTATTTAGTACTTATTGTACCTACCAACTTCTGTTAGCATAAGAGGTGTTTGTGTAAATAAATGCCCTTTTATTTTTATTTATTTATTTATTTAATTATTTTAACACATATCTGTTCATAAATAGAGGACGATGTTACTATATGGTCTCGTTTTATAAAGTCTCTAATTACATACTCAGAAGCCTTACAAATTTTGAATGCATCTTCCGAAGCATATACAAGGCCGCCCTCATCTCGAACACTAACTAATTTATGAAAATGCAATATTTCGTTTGATTTAATTGCCTGAATACAGCTACTACATATACGTCGTGATCCTTTTTTTGTAAAATATAAATCATCATCAGAGAAATGTTCGGAACACACGACTGAACTCTTGTGAGGTTTCCACTGGTCTTCATTTCGTGTCCGCTGTATAATGTCTGTCCAGCGATTTGCTAGTACGGAATCGTAGGAAATCTGAAACCCAAAATATTAGAAAGAACTAACAAAAATACTATACAGTGCATGACGTCATAGATTTCATTTATTTTATACATGTAAGTTATCATTTTCTGATCAAATAAATACTGTCATATTTTAAATAATAATATTCTGCTGATCGAATTTCGGTCACGGATGCCAATTTTTACGGAGATTAGTCAACTACACAAGATATTTATTAAAGTGCACAAGTATGTGCGCAAACATACACTGGTCATCAAAACCATCGACCCACCCTCTTTTTGTTTAATAATGATCGATTGTTTCACAGATAAGCTGTTTCACATGTTTATCATTTTGAGGGTTGATATTATTTCATAATTTTCTGAATTACAAGATGTAATGTTATGTTAATTATATGTTAATGATATTTGTAATTTGTCTCCCATAGTTTCGCCAAATCTCCCTAGTAATAAACTGGCAACACCGGGTAATCAGAGTAACAAACAAAAAATCTAACTAAAAAATCGTGTTTTTTTCAAATGATAGTGGATAAATGGTAAAACTTACCTATGAAAAGTGATCTTGATGTTATTACACGGTTTTCCCACATAATTGCGACACAATTTGACAGCACAAACCGGCATAATTAATTATTTTTCGTGAGCACGTTATCCCTAAGTGATTCAAATGACACTGACTTAGGTGAGAAGCGAGTCTACCAAATATAGTAGACTTTATTTGGGCCGTTTCGGTACAGACAATGTGTCATCTAGACAAGTATATAATCAAAGGCGTCTAGTATAGTCTTCAGAATCAGAAATAACTCCGATTACTCGTATCACTATGTTCAGCAAAAGCACCGAGATGATTGATCGATGAGTAAAAACATCTAGTAAAATGAGATTCTATGAATCGATACGTCAGAAACTATTAAAACTAGTGGTTAGCCCCGAACTGAGATCTCGCGAATCTCCCAAAAAACAAAATAAATATTATTCTTTGGGCGACTTGCATAACGATGCCTAAACGTATTAAGTTGCCAAATATGATTTAAGGAGTTGTCAAATCATACAAATACGTCAAATTTAAACATGTTTAGTCGCTAAATACGTTTAGTGATCTTTGTGCTTGACTAATAAATTAGTGCCCCGAAATGCATAACCAACCTACTTGACCTACAGTTTCATTCAAATTAGAGGTAGCGGGGTTCATGTGAAATGGTTATATATTTGGGGAAGAAATTGCTGTTATTCTAGATTTCAGACTTTTCCCTATATTTGTGCCACAAAAGCTACACGAATACCAAATTTCAGCATTGTGGAGTCACTGGTGTACCCTATGAATTTTGTCATAGTTTTGTTTTTATTATGACTAATAACTCAAAAACTACAAGGATTAACTAAAAATAAAACGTGGTTGAAATGTACTAATAAAGACCCTTTCATGAGACTGCCTCCGTGGCGCAGTGGGCGTATAGCCGGCTGAGATGCAGGAGGTAGCGGGTTCGATTCCCGCCGCGGAACAAATGTTTGCATGATCTACAGATATTTGTTCCGTGTCTGGGTGTTTTTCTATATATTATAAGTATGTATTTACAAAAAAAAAGTATTTAAGTATTCTATCAGTTATCTGGTTCCCATAGCTCTGCTTAGTTTGGGGCTAGATAGCGCTGTGTGAAATGTCCAGCGATATTTATTATATATTATTATTATTATTATTTGACGTCCCATTTGACCTAACAGTATAATTTTATTTTTATTTTTACCCCTCTTGAACCCCAATATCTCAACAACCCCGAACATTTTTAGCTCATTTAGTCACACCAAAATTGTGCCATCACAACCTACCTAGTATGTATGTATCAAATTACACAATGATCGGATCAA
Organism: Philereme transversata; assembly: GCA_963924445.1. Classification (NCBI taxonomy): domain Eukaryota; kingdom Metazoa; phylum Arthropoda; class Insecta; order Lepidoptera; family Geometridae; genus Philereme; species Philereme transversata. The sequence continues at coordinate 6,959,177 of OZ004341.1, read as the reverse complement.
CGCTTCGAAAGTTATCCCCGGACAAACAAACATACATACATACAACGCCGATTTGCCCAAGTTGATTTGGAGATCTCGCTTCGCTCGATTAAGAATAATTATTATAATTTATTGGGCGCCAAACATTTTACAGTGGCGCCCAACGTGGGGCCTTAATTATTTTCGTTTGATGAAACTTTCTTCACGTCTGTAGGTATCTAGGTACGCAAAAAGGTAGCCAGCAATAATAAATAATTATATTCCAGCTGATAGTGTGAAATGGTAAACAGACAAAGCCGTTCTCTACAATGTTCCACATTTTCTTATTCGTTCCCAGCTTTGCAAGGCTGATTGCAAACCGTCTGGGCACCATCCAGGGCGTGACGTCATCCGGGCGCATGCAAATATCTGTGAATTCTATAATGTTCCCGCCTCAGACGCCCGAGGATACCTACTCGTACCTACAGACAGATGCACTAATGGCCTCGCTGCGGAAATGCGGTATCTATTCTATTACAGACAGGCGTTTGCCCGGGTGGTTTGATTGTGTTTTGTTTTTTGTAGTCTGGTTTTTGATTGAGACTGAAGAAGTAGAGATACCTAGTTCATTCCTATCTGAGTTCGTATTTCCACTTCTTCAGTTTCAGTTCCACTTTTTCAGAGTTCGTATTCACACTTTCAGATACTTATTATTCAGGTATTTTCCTTTAGGTTTTTTGTAAGATTTTTGGAGACTGTACGTACGTAACACAGTTTTTTTTAATGTCAAAAGAGCTTTCTTAGAAATTTATATTACCTAGGTACCCACCAACTAAAAGAGAGAAAGTTAGTAGTTATCTATCTAGTTGGGTTAGCAGCTTCAATAACCAATTTAAATTGGGATCAAATGTATTCACCATCAAACTAAACTGAGATCACTTCTATCGAAAAATAATAGTAAACACTAAAAAACAAAACATTTGACGACCTCCGTGGCGCAGTGGGCGTATAGCCAGCTGTTACGCAAAAGGTAGCGGGTTCGATTCCCGCCATGGGTCAAATGTTTGCATGATTTACAAATATTTGTTCCGAGTCTGGATGTTTTTCTATATATTATAAGTATGCCATTACAAAGAAAAAAAAGTATATAAGTATTCTATCAGTTATCTGGTTCCCATAGTACAAGCTCTGCTTAGTTTGGGGCTAGATAGCGCTGTGTGAAATGTCCACCAATATTTATATTTATTATTATTTACAAAACAATAAAGTAACTACTTAAAAAATTATACATCTATTAAACGCAAATTATATATTACTTACCAATTTTTTTAAACAAAAATTTTAAATAAAAATGGTGTTTAAGTTCAAGAGAAATGTTAAAAGGTTTCTACAGGGTAGGGAACGCATCGATATTACCCCGGATGTTGCCGGTGTCAATAGGCGACGGTGACCGCTTACCATCAGGTGGGCCGTAAGCCTGTTTCTCCACAAATAACATAAAAAACAACAAAAAAAAATTTTTGGTGGTTTTTATAATTTTTGGCAAAAAAACTATTTTTTTATGTATTTTTATAATATACCTACTAGTCTGTTAAAAAAAAGCCGTTCATTTTTATAATAGGTAATAGCCGGTTAAAGTTAACTAGGTGATTATAAGTAGATAAATAGCCAAATTCAGTTTAGTAATCAACATTCATAATTAACGTAGTTAGTCCATACACCCCATAAACTTTGGCGATATATCAAAACAGCCATTAATTCCGGCTTCCGCGACATTTCGCTAATGTCAGGGGTAGGTAGGTAGGGTCGACTATGCCTACCCCTTGCAGTGAGTAGCCGTGGCCACCCCATAGGACACAAATCGTGGTCATTAAATGTCAGACCGACTAACTGCATAGTAGCAAAAAAGAGGGTTATAAATTTGAAGCATTTGTGTATCTGTGTTGTTGTGTCTGTCCGTGACGTTGTAAACCTCAGACGGATGGATTGATTACGATGCGGTTTTAAGGATTCAAAGCCATTTCGTTCAATAAACACAAATGGTCTCTCTCAGGTGTCTGTCTGTCACGCTGTCTGTGTAACTGAGCTAATCAGTATAAACTAGAACAAGGTTTAATTTTTTTTTGTTAATATACTCATAAAAATGAAATGTTTTGATGAGCATTTCATTAAACTTATGTTATGATATTGCATAATGCTTGTCATCTAACCACAGATACTGTATTGGTCACGTCTCGAGATATCTCTTGTTGTCCCTTTCTAACTCACAACCCGCAGCCATTTTTGAAAGAGGTATCAAATCGGCCTTTATTTTTAGATGTCGATTGCAAGAGTAGGCAGTAAGTTTTATATCGAATTAATCACCTAAACTTAGTCGATTTTCTTTAAAATTTATATATAAGTATAATATACATAAGTAGTAGTTTTTTTCCGAGGTGTATTTTTTTATGTTTTGAGAAACCGCCACTTGAATATCGTCAGTATATTACCAAACAACCTGTATAGCCCACGTTGTGTGAGTGGCGGCAGATATAGCTAGCAATAGTTCTTCCCCGGGCGAGCCCTTTCACAAGGAACTCTTTTTTTAAATTTAATTTGAAATATAAAAAAAATATTCATAATATCACATTAATATTGTATTGAAATAAGGAAAGGCGAGGAGTAGAAATTATTACATTTTATATTTTATGCAGATGTTTTGCCGACGACCGACAATCAACCTTCAAGTGTAGCCCTACCAACGTTCGTTGTCCTCCGTCTATAGCACAAGTGCTTTAGTAGAACAAATTCTATCTCCTGTTTCGGTTTTTTCTCGTTTCTTGAGGACGCTAGAATAACTTGGCAAAGTGCTTGCACAAATATTGATCCCCCAATCGTATTTCGTCTCAACGGACGGGGACGGGCCTCTGTGCGAGTTGACGCGGAATCGTCTGTTACAAACATGTTCCAGCTCCACAGATCATGCGCGTCTCCTTGCTCCAAATGGGACTCAGGAATTTAGCTGTAAGCTCTGCCTTCTCACAATACTGGTACTTTAATGGATCCTATAACTTTCCAGATTGCAATTTATTTACGGTTGGGTGCGCGGGCAGTTGAACAGCTTGGTCACCATGGAGTATCGTGTTCCAGAGCAGTAGGTATGTAGGATTTCCCGTCACTCTAGCCTTAATTATATCATACGCCGGGCTTTTTGCAGAGTCAACGTTTCAGCCGTTCTCGAACCGAACGGTCTGATACGTAACGATGGTAAGCGGCCTGATGGTAGGACTCTTATACATTGGGAGAAGGGTAGGCCTTTGGAGTGGGACGCCACGTGCGTCGATACCCTTGCGCCATCTCATCTGTCTGGTACAGGAGTTGGGGCCGGTGCGGCGGCAAATTCAGCTGAAGATCTCAAGCGGCAAAAATATGGAAGTCTCGACAGAACTTACGTATTTCAGCCTTTTGGGGTCGAGACTCTGAGTCCATGGGGTACCGGGACCCATCGCGTTTTCAAAATTCTTTCTGGGCGTCTGGTCGAAGCGACGTGTGATCCGAGAGCCGGCGCTAATCTGGGTCAACGCATAAGCATTGCAATTCAGCGGGGAAATGCGGCCAGTGTCTTGGGGACCCTTCCGCCTGGTAGTGATCTGGAGCAGTTGAGCTATCTATAGATCGTTTGCAACGGTCTTTAGATGATTCAACTATTTCTCCTGTTCTCCTGTCTTGTAAGTAGTTTTATATTATTTTTGTTATTAAAGGCATTTTTCCCCTATTATTATACCTTATGTTATTTTTTCATTTGAATATATTGTTACAAGCTGAGGGTTCGGGATAAAATAATGGGAATCGATCTAACCAAAATAACACTTTTATTCAGCACTAAACGATGAATACACGAACTTGGTCACACGTAATCACAACACACTAATTCACACCACTGTTGCACCACTTAAAGTCACCGAAATGATCGCACGTTTAGCTTAATCCAGACTGACTCTCCGGCCATCTCTCCGGCCTATTTATATCGCGCATATTTCGATTGTTCGAGAACGATCTCAATTGTTCCAGGAAAGGGTCGGTGTTTCGATATAATGGCCACTTCCCTTTCTGCGAAACCGCAAACAATAAGACAGACAAAAGCGCTCGAGAAACTTCGATTATTACCCATCAAAAATGTCATAGACATTTTTGTGGTTTTATTTTCTTGAATATTTTATGTTTAAGTATTTATTTATTACTAAAATAGGTATTTATTGTATCACCGCCTCCTCTCGCGTTTTATCAATCCAGACCATCTGTTGCCTGGAAGAGATCTTCAAGCGATAAGGCCGCCCGTTGTACTACCACGTATTAGTCTAAGTTTTATAGGTTAACTAATTGTAATTTGGTGTAACAATAAAGAATTATCTATCTATCTTATTTGGTCACTCACTGACTCACTGTCATCATCGTCCATCATCAAAAGTCTTTGGCACCATGAAACTTGAAGGCCAGTTAGCGCCCAGGTAGGAAAGGGAGGGAAAAGTGGACGAAAATAATTAAAAAATATAGGTTGTGGATTTACTACTGGCTTCCGCCTTCGGCTTCGCACGCTTGGCTTGTCAATAAAAAGTAGCTGTCTCAATCCAGACCATAATCTATATACATACCACATTATATCAATCACGTTTTTTCAATCCAGTCCATCCAAAAGTTGCCTGGAAGACCACGTTTTAGTCTTTAAGTTTTCTAGGATAAGTAATTGTAATTTGGTGTAACAATAAAGAATTATCTATCCATCTATCTACATCGAGTTCGGTTAGCCGTTACGACGAGACGTGAAAGCCTATTTAGGTACCGGTTTGTGATCGATACGATATCGAATATCGAATCCTTTTTTCAAAGTTAATCGCGAACATAAATGCGGAGCCAGATCTCTACCTAATTGGACTAGACTTTTGCCTTTCAGTCTCCATGAAGTTTTTTAACTTTCCTATCCTAGTATTTCTAGTTTTGGTAAGTGGTGGCGCCTAACCCACCATGTTAAGATTGTTTTTATTGTAAGTTTTTTGTTAATTTCATTGAGGTCTACCAACTTAGTGCATTTGATTGCTTAAAAATACTTTGTTGCACTTATAATACTAGTACAAAGGCGAACTAAATGCTGAAGAGCATTCTCTTCCAGATAACCTTTGTGTAGTGTAGATAAATATGTGTAGGTGCACAGAAAGGGAAACGAATGAAAATTTGCACCGGACTAATAAAAATAGCATATTATAGGTACATCTTTACTTAGTATAAAATAAAATCGTTTCCGCTGTCTGTTACCTTTTAAACTACGTACCGATTTGAAAATAACTGTCTCTGTCTGTTTGTTACCTTTTCACGACTTAACGGCTTGACCGATTTCGATGGAATTTGGTACCTATATACCCAGATAGATTAATGAATGGACTTGGGACATAGGATACACTTTATGCGACTGCACAGAAGGAGGTTTTATTTTTTTTTAGAATGTTTTATTGACAAACCACGCGTACGAAGCCGCGGGCGGGTCAGCTAGTACTACATAAATAAATCTACTTAAATACATTATTATTATTTCATTGTGTGATTTACGTACGATTTTTAATAACCCTCGTTATTTTATCTCATAGTATAAAAATTAAATTAAGTCACTTCCGCTGTCTGTTCGCTTAGATCTTTTAAACTACTAAACGGATTTTAATGCAGTTTTCAGCAATATATAGAGTGAATCAAGAGGAAGGTTTATTTGTATAATACATAAATAACTCTGTTTGTTTGTTAGCTTGATTGTTACCTTTACAATATTAAACGGCTGAATGGATCGTAATGAAATTTTGCAAGGAGATAGATTATATCCTGGGAAAGGACATATGCTACTTTTTAGCCAACTGCGCAAAATGAGGGTAATGTTTTATTGAAAAATCACTCATGCGAAGCCGCGGGTGGATCAACTAGTACTACATAAATAAACCAACATAAAAACAGTATTATTATTATCATTGCGTGCATTGCCTGATTTACGTACGATTTTTAGTGACTATCGTTATTTAATGCATAGTATTTTATAAAATGTAAATCCATTATTGCCTGTATGTTTCATCATTAGTTCCACCTGTATTAATCTAAGAGATGTGGATTTTGTAGAAATCCAATAAAAAAATTGCAATTAAATTGAATTAAAAACCCATTAGATGTCCAGTTTTATTTTGGTTATAACAAAAATATTGTAGAATAAATAACATGCCTACTTATCTTATCTTAATCATTGTGCTATATTTATAATCTCATAAAATAATAATAAATTATCTACATATACCATTGATAATAATATAGTCCAACAAATTCATTGATCACATTTTTCTTACAAATATCGCTAGTTATTATTTACATTTAGAAATTACGCCTAACGCAGACGACCGACAAAAATCGGTCCGATAATAGTCGGCCAATATTTTAATCTAAAATCCAACGTTCTATACAAATTGCACTGTCAGATTCCGTAATGTATGAGAAGGTGAATTTTCGATTTTATTATTGATTATAAATGAACATTAATATTCTGGATAAAGGCCGTTGTTCCTCAAAATTAGTCGACTATTTACAAACTGAAATATTTACGTTTTTTACCCTTATGAATGTATTTAGTAGTAATTGTATTTATTTTCTTATCATGTGCTAGAACGAAATATCGTCGTGATTGTGCGATCGACATAAATCGGATAATCGGCCACAGATAATATTTTATCATTATAGTAATCGGCACTCTGCGTAAGGATTAGTAAGTAATGGAATTGTATTTATTTACCATGACTTTCCTCAGGTTTCAAGTCATATAAACCACACACTCTGTTCGCTGGCAACGCTTTATCTGAAACAAGGAAATTATACATTGAATCGAGAGATGGCGTTAGTAGTAACAAAATGCTAAAATTATATTGATTGATTGAAAATTATTTATTTCCCAAAATAAACATATGTGTGCATAGGCGAATTTAATTCTGCCGAGCATTTTCTTCCAGTTAACCCTTATGTAATGTGAAAAATATATTTAGGTAAGTCACTTTTTGTTTGAATCATTCTTTCAATAATAGTGTAGCTATTAAAGCATGCTCTTTAAATTAGCCATATTAATGTTGAAATATTTAGGTACCAATGCATTAGTACCTACTTAATTAAGGCCACCCATTGTACCTTTGATTTAATTGTGTATTCTTGTTTGTTTGTTTTATTTTTAATGGTGTGCAATAAAGAAGTTATCGAACCTAATGTAATTAAAAAATTTGGGATTTAATTCTGCGCTAACAGTGAGACTTTTGGAATAACTTGAGCTGAGCCCATTGTACATATCCTCTATTCCTGTCTTTTTATTAATATTTTCTTGCGTACAATCTATATTAATATTGTAAAAAAGTAACTTTGTCTCTCTGTCTGTTTGAAACATTTTCACGAGTGGACTGATTTCCATAAAATTTGGTATATAATAGGTATATATCGCACACCTAGATCTAAAGAGAGCTAATTCAAAAATCTCAATTTTTGAGTTATGCATACCATCGAATTCCTTAACTCACTACCTAGCGCCCAATAAAACAGATTCAAAAATAGTTCCACTACTCAACGCTAGATGACGCTAAAAGCCCCTTTTGTTGAAGAGCGAGCCACGCTTCTCCCCCACAAAAACTGGGACATCGCTAGTTGCAACCAGTATTACACGCGGAACGCACGTGCCCGTCGTAAACAAATGGGAGTTATTTTGAGTTGATTCCGTGTTGTTGAGTTAAACCAAGGTTTTGAATAACATTATTTTGAGTTGTCGCCGTTTTTATGGTTAGTGCTGAGTATATAAAAGCTAAATTTTGAGTTGAACCAGTGTTGATAGTAAGGTTAGTAAAGTTTTTCTTTTTATTTAGAATTGTTACCGTCTTGTTGCATATTTTTTGAATTTTTAGTTAAGTCTGTTTTGCTGAGCCATTTTATAAACTCTTATATTTCTGTAAAAAACAAATGAAATAAAACTTTATTGCTAGTTGCGATTGGAGTCTTTTCATCGTAATGTATTTTATTTTTACCCTAGTAGCTACACAGCTTTTTGAGTATTTATTAAACAGTTTTCAAGTTAGAGCTGTTTAGATGGTTTATTTTTTTTCCTTTCACTATTTCAGAAAAATAATGAAACGTGGACGGGTTTTAGTAAATATGATTGAAGAAAAGGACAAAGAAAACATCAGCCCTAGCTTACTAACTCAATATGAAAAGTTGCAACCAGATACAAGACCTTTAGAACAGGAGTTTGAACTAACAACACAAAAGGGGACGCTAGTAGTAAACAGGCCACAGCTAGAAGATGACCTCGAGATGTCACTAAGTGATGAAGACTCATCTAAGGAAACTCATGCTGCCTTATCCGTGGTCGATAAATCTATTCCGAGCACGTCTAAGCAACAGCAGGCTGGTACACCAAATTATCATATTTCACCAATCCGAAGTGACGAAAGTGACTTTGATGACTCAGGTGAGGATCCCAGTTTCCGATTGATTCATAAAAGTAAGACACCATCTAAGGTCATACCTTCTGGTTCATTGTTATCTTCGTCCAGCACCAGCAGTAGCAGCTCTAAGAGCTCATCAAGTTCTAGTAGCTCGTCGGATACAGAAGATGATAGTTGCACACATGTACAACTAGACCCTCAAAATTCTACGATTGCTGAAATTAATTCCCAAGAGCCCGATAAAGCAGAAAAAAAGGGTAAAAAGAGGATACGAAAACCCACGATGTGGAAATCAAAAGTTGCAAAACGGCTGAGAAATTCTGGTAAAACATACCAGTCTATGTCGAAATCGAAGTTACAAGTGCCAGAAAGAAAAGTCGGTCCCCCCTGTGGCGAAAAATGTCGGCTAAAATGTAAAGATAAGATCGATGAAATATCAAGGCAACTGCTTTTTGATGCATTTTGGGGACTCGGCAATCTTGAAAGGCAGAGAGAATTTATAATACGACATTCACAAAAAATAAAACCTAAATATAGATACTCAAGCACACAAGATTTTAGAGTTCTTAACACCGCCTTTTATTTTGAGGTCGATGGATCCAAAATTAGAGTATGCAAACCGTTTTTCAAATCGACTCTTGGGTTGTGCTATAAAGCGATACAAACGGCACTTTCGAAGATCTCGGAATCAGGAGTCATACAAGCAGATTTGAGAGGAAAACACGGCCATCAACCAACTATTGATCCACAAATTAAACAGAGCGTTATAGATTTTATAAATTCTATTCCTAGAATTGAATCTCACTATTTAAGAGCTAAAACGACAAGACAGTTTATTTCAAGTGACAAATCATTGGCTGATGTCTACAGAGATTATAAACAACTTCGTGAAAAGGATGGTTCAGCTTTTGCCACGTCTTCCACATTCAACAGAATATTCAACACTGAATTCAACATTTCTTTTTTCGTACCGAAAAAAGATCAATGTGATCTGTGCGAAAGGTACAAGAACTCAGACGAAGAAGAAAAACGAAAGTTAAGCCAAGAGTATGAACAGCATCTGAAAGAAAAAAAATTGGCAAGAACTGAGAAAGACAATGACAAAAAAAGGACCGATGGTACTATCGTAGCAGTTTACGACTTGCAGGCAGTTTTGCAGATTCCAAAGGGACAGATATCTCTATTTTTTTATAAATCCAGGATAAATTGTCTCAATTTCACGATCAGCGATTTAAGGGCAAAAGAAGTTATGTGCTACTTTTGGGATGAAACCGAAGGAAAAAGGGGAGCTGTTGAAATTGGTAGCTGTATACTCGACTATGTTAAAGCTCAGGTTGACCTAAATCCTAATAAAGAAATTGAACTAATTTTCTACTCGGACAATTGTGGCGGTCAACAAAAAAATAAATTTCTGTTGTCTGTCTATGCCTACGCTGTCAACCAGTTGAGAGTCAAGTCTATTACTCACAAGTATTTAATACGTGGACACTCACAAAATGAAGGTGACAACGTTCATAGTGTCATTGAGAAACAAATTAAAAGATACTTGCAGTCGGGGCCAATCTATATACCAGAGCAATATAAAACTTTGATTGGTACAGCAAAAAAAACGGGAAAACCTTACACAGTCGTAGAAATGACGCATGACAAGTTTTATGATGTTAAAGCTTTGCAAGAATCGTGGGGCACAAATTTCAATATAGACGAGGAGAGAAATCAAGTCAAGTGGCATGACTTAAAGGTTCTCAGGGTTGAAAAAGATCACCCTGAAACGTTTTTCTATAAAACATCATTTACAGAGGAAACGTATAGGAAAGTTTGTGTGCGAAAGAGGATTCTCCGCGGAAGAGGATCCGGATCTGCCATAGAACAATCAATATTTTCAATTGGTTTAACACATGCATACACTGAAAAATTTGCATTGTCTGTTGCAAAAAAAAAAGACATACAAGAATTGGTTGATAAGAACGTCATTCCAAAATCTTATTATGATGTTTATTATAAATACGTTTTGGGCGATACTGATAATTGACTGCTTTCTTCTTATCAAAGTGTTTGCATTCTTAGCTACCGAGATTATAAAACAATTAAAAAAAAAAAATGTTAATAAAAAGTAAAAAAACCATAAAGGTTCATAATTATAAGATTTAAGTGATTGTAATTTTTAATAATGTTGATGTCAAAGTGCCATTATTAGTATTTAAAATTATAAATAGTATAAAGTTGATTATTTTTTGTTGATAATAGAGAAATGTCATACTTAAATACAAGTGAAATGTTATTTTCGATGTGCATTTAAGATTGTTTTTCATAGAACGGAAGGTTCCTATATTTTTATGTTGTGTTACTATTATAAAGAGATAATTTTATGTGAAGTACTGTCTTAAGAGACATAATTTAAGAGGCTGTTTTTTTAAATATTATATTAATAATAATAATATTTGATTTGAGAACTTCATTCAGTGTTTTCTTACTAATTCATCAGCCAATATACCCCTACTGTTGGTCACAGACCCTCTATGAGTTGGATTATTAAAAATTAATTCAAAATGCTGTTTTGAATTAATTACATATAAATTTATAATGACTTTTCAAAAAGGAGCCAACTACAAACTAAATTCACCAACACAGGTTTAACTCCAAATAACAAAAAAATATCCATACATTTGTTAAGCAATACGGAAATAACTACAAAAATCAATTTTTCAGCTCCAATATATGATTAAAACACATAATTCATTTAACATCTTTCTTCTATTTGCATTTAAAAAGATTTGATCTATTCAGAAAACTCATAAGGTGCACAGGGACACTGTAATCAGTTTTTCACCTTTTCTGAAAAAAGTACTTTTTTGAGTTAATCGCTGTTTAGATCTAGGTGTGCGATATATATATATATGTAAATAGATCGTAACCTAGATTGAAACATAGAGGTATTCCTCGAATGGCTATGATTTTAAGCGCACTTATTTGAAGTGCGCCAATTTTATTCCAACGATTGATACTTTGCCTTGGTGCGTTTCGTGGAATACTACAATTATTACAAATGTTTCCACGAATGACACCTACAATGTACCTTCTAGCAGTGACGGGGTATTTTATATTTGATTATCAATAATTATTTTGAACCAGGCTACTTTTTTAAACAACCACTGTTGAAGCTTAGAAAAATTAAAAAAAACAACCTAGGATTTCAAGTCCTAGAATTAATTAAGTATATATAAAGTCAATTGCTGTTTATTAGTCTCGCTAAAACTCAAAAACGGCTGAACCGATTTTCATGTTTTTTTTGTGTGAGTTTGATTTCACATTGGACCAGGTAGGTGGCGCTGTTGTCGAGATCTAGAAAATTGCGGACGAAGTCGCGTGCATACAACTAGTACAAATATAAAAACTCACCAATCATTTTAGGGTAGGGCAAATTAAGATTATCCATAATCTTGACAAACTCTTCTTCGGACTTGGTGAGTCTCGGGTTGTAGAGCTTCTCCTCCGCCACGGAGGTCGCGGTGAGTCCGCGGTAGTCGTGCGCGGGGAACAGCGCGTAGTGCTCCGGCAGCGACAGTATGCGCTCGTGCACGGAGCGGTACAGTCGCCTCGACGAGCCCTCCTGGAAGTCGGTGCGGCCGCAGCCTCGGATCAGGAGCGCGTCGCCGGTGAATGCTATACCCTGAAAGTTGATAAAATACATGAGTTGATTCGTGATGATATACAACTGAAGTGTTTGTCAGTAGTACTCGTCAACAACTTTTTTTAAGTTATATTTCTATTGACGCGTTTGGAAAAAATTATGAGAGTAAAATTTTTACGATGCGCATGCACATCGACAGCCAAAACGCGACATGATGAAGTTAGCTGATAACTGCCTCATGCGCGCACAGCGACAGCCAAAACGCGACATGATTACTGTCTCTCAAGTTTCCGTGAAAACTCGTAACTATATTTATTAATTTATCATTCCTTTTACAAATAAAGAGTTGTGGCATACGGGATGAAATCTTTAGCTATTTTTGTTCTGTTACGCCAAAAAAGTATAACTTCTTACGTGCGTATATAAGTACACACACATATTTTTTTTTATTTATACGCCCTGGTGATGTAACAAGCACATAGCGCACCTGATGTTATATGGTAACCATCACCTATAATAAAGTATTGCTTCATAGGTCATAGAAATGTGCCCTACGTGCGTCCATCAACTTGAGGCATACAGGTGTAAAGCCTCATGTGCCTATAATTTCACCGGCAACCATATCCTTCAAACCGAAACACAGCAATGTTGCTTGGTGGCAGAAATAGGTATGGTTGTAGTATTTCCCCGGGCAAGCCCTTTCACAAGGAACTCTACTATTCTTAAACATGAGTTGAATGATTGAAAATGTTATGCTTACAAGCTGTATTGCTCGGACGACTTCCGTGGCGCAGTGGGCGAATAGCCAGCTGAGGTGCATGAGGTTGCGGGTTCGATTCCCCCGTGGAACAAATGTTTGCACGATGTACAGATATTTGTTCCGGGTCTGGATGTTTCAAATCTTAATACATAAATACATTGAAGGGTATGTGTGTCGTATTTCGTCGTTTCCGAGGACGGATACCGAACACCGAAAAGTGTTTATGTAGTAAATAAAAATAAGTTTTTATTATAATAATAGCTGACCCGCCGAACTTCGTACCGCCTTGACGGTAGAATTGTCAATCGGCTATCATTAGCTACATCTATGCATGAGAAAATTAATTTTCGTCATAATTTTTTTTACGTAAATTTTTCATAAAATTTAATAGTTATTCTGCTATTCGGGGCGGAGATAAATCCAACAAATCGAAGATTATCAAAATCGGTGCCGCCCTTCTTGAGTTATAAATGGTGTAACTAACCCGACTTTGTATAGATGTACTCTAGGCTAAGGTCTATCTTTATGGGCCATAGAATAAGTTAATTAATATCCTATAACTATTTTATTGTTGCATGATATAAATGATTTATTATTATTATTAATCTAATTTAATATTGCCGGGACCCATACCCTTCAAAGAAATGTTGCTTGGCAGCAAAAAAAGTATTTGTATTCTCACCTGCAAATGGCAGATGTAGGTGAAACAGCCGTTAGTATGTCCCGGCGTGGCGGCCGCCAACAGGCGATGCTCGCCGAAGCACAGCTCATCTCCGTCCAGCAGATGTAGATCTGCCTGCGCGCCTGACGCCTGGCCGATGACGCTCCTCACGCCTGGCATCAAGGACTTCAGCTTACCTGTTCCCGTTATGTGATCCGCGTGCATGTGCGTGTTCACTGGCGATACAACATAAATAATTTATAGACACACATTCATTTGTTTACTACGAGCACACAATAAAATAACATTTAGAACATACAGAGAAAAGATACATTATAAAGCGGAAAAGCGAAAAACATACAGCACCGGATCTAGAATTTTTCCTAACCGGGGCAGAAACTTGATGCAGCGGCACTTCTCCTCCAGCGTTTGAGGGGAGGGGTAAAGTTTGAAGTGTTCCAAATCAAATGAACAGCCAGGTGAACTAAATAGGTGGACCTCGGACATGGAATAATCGATAGTACGACACGCGCTGGATGCTTGTTGAAACTGGTTTTTTGTTTCACTTCTTATTTTTATTGAATAATTTGGCACCCCCTAAAATTGCGGCCCGTGGCAGGTGCCTCGTTTCGCCCTCCTCTCCCTCCCCCTCGGTTTATTCATAAAACAAAAACAGAAGGGAATTTAGTATCCGGTGCTGCAGCAGCAAATGTCATAAAAACTCCTAGTTGGACACTAGTTAGTGACTGACTATTATTAATCCTAAAATCAAAAATTCGAAGTCATGTGGCATCGGTTACTATTGTATGATATGCTTGCTATATTCATCATATCAGCCACAGCACGTCCACTGCTGAACATAGGCCTTCCCTGTAGATTTCCAGAGTGACCAATCTTGTGCGGCCTACAATGGCTCTCAGCAACCTTTATCAGAGTGTTTAGTTTAGAGTGGAAAGCAGGCACTGGAACGCACTGCATAACCCCCATTAGATGGAAAATTTATCTATAAAGAAACAGAGTTACTTTCGAATTTATACTATTAGTATGGATGGCACCTTATACAGAACACACACGGTAAATGAGCCAAACACTTCGATATGGCATTAGATTTTATCAAAAAGATAGCTTACTTGCATACAGCAATCTAAATCCAAGTTCATTAACTAATGTGGCATCTCTCTCCGCGTGTTCCAAAACTGGGTCTATTAGCACAGCCTCGTGTGTCTTCATGTCTGCTAGTAGATATGTGTATGTACTGCTCACTGTGTCAAACAGCTGGAAATAAAATAGCAAAGATATAGCGCCGAGGAAGACCTAGTAGACGCTGGCGTGATCTTGATGCCTTCGAGACAGATTGGTGGGATTTGGCAGGCGAGTGAAAGTCCTGGAAGACAGTAGGGAAGACCTTTTCCCAGCAGTGGGGTGACACAGGTTGAAAAAAAAGAGTAGATACCTTCCTATCAGGCGACCTCGGTCGACGGTGCGGGCTCGATTTCCACTTTACAACACGTTGTTTGGTTTTATCATTAATCCTAATTCTAGGGTGGGGAGAATAAAAGATCTGCTCTGACGTCCCGCATTGGGGTGTATTGTGCATTACCCCCCTTCTAACCTAACCCTAGCCATCCTAACTCCTTGAAGTAACGGAGTAGGACTTTTGGTTGGTGGCAGCAGCTTTCCAGGGTTCCCGTGGATGTTGATGTAGTAGCGGTGTTGGTGGAGGATGAGGATTCTATGACCCCTTGCAGACCCGTTCTCAGTCTAGCGCCGTTTGTGGCAGTGCAGTGAAATATCACGTGTTCCACAGTCTCTTCCTACCGAAGGCATCTACCGGTTTTATCACTTTCTAAATACTTTAAGCTAGCGCTATAGTGTAAAACTGTAAGAACAATAGTGTATCTTTTGTAGCGACAATCAACACAAACTCTACAAAAATACTTTTACACTTAATCTACAGTCGTTCTCAGTCTAGCGCCGTTTGTGGCAGTGCAGTGAAATATCACGTGTTCCACAGTCTCTTCCTACCGAAGGCATCTACCGGTTTTATCACTTTCTAAATACTTTAAGCTAGCGCTATAGTGTAAAACTGTAAGAACAATAGTGTATCTTTTGTAGCGACAATCAACACAAACTCTACAAAAATACTTTTACACTTAATCTACAGTCTACTCGCTGCAATAAAAATTATCATACATATTTACATTTAAAGACCTACATGCAGTAAAATTTGTACTTTATAACATCCCTATTTCCTTTAAAATACTACCTACCTGGGTAAAATACCCAAGGATACGTATACAAAAACAAACATTTTTCCAAACTATTTTAAAGGCAATTCAAAAAAAATATTAATCGTAAAAAATCTTCTATTGGTTCCCAGTGCAGTGGTGTCACTACATTTGTAATTTTATCAATCTCTTTGACATAAGTAGGTACTATTAATAAGCAGGTGCTTACTACCTTCTAAATTCTATTGTGGATACAATATAAATACAACTAACCTGCCTAAAAAAGAAGTTATTCTGTCCCATAGCCGATGTTAGCATCCTGACTTGTGAACTAGCTCTGCTCAGTCGACACGCAGCTGCGCCGGCGACCTTCCAACTGCCTACTGTCATCTTTAGCATTCTGAGAACAATTGCAATATAATTACACCACTTTTCATCATCTTATCTTGCATCCACTATTACTAATATTGTTAAGTTTGTTGTTTTTAAGGGTATTTTTAGAAACTACTGAAACAATACTGAAAAACGAAGGACTTTCCATTTGGAATGGTTCGTTAGGGGGATATGGGGGAGAGGGGGGAAGGGGGGGATTTGGAAAACCCCCCCTCAGTGGGTGAGGACTTACAAAAACCTATAGTTTTTAAGAAAATTAAAAAAAAATATTTTGTATGAAAAAACTTTTATGTTGGAAATGGGCAGGTAAGTGGGTGAAGGGGAACAACGTTTTCATAGACCACTTTTTTCTCCAACCCCCTGGACTCTGGGTGGGCTCCCGCCAAAAGCTCTTATGGTCGCCCATGAGTGAAGCAAGTCAAACTTGACCTTTGCTCAGGACCTCCCTCGAGCTTCTGGCTCGCGCGCTTTTTATATACACTCTAGGGGTGTCACGCACAAGATCACGTGGGGAGGGGGTGCCCCGTGTCTTCACTCTTTTTGAACCTAACCTTCTCAAGTTGCGGTGCCCTGTCTCGATTCAGTGTACTATTTCACTGTCATGTCAATTTAGTGTCGCAATAATCGATAGTACGCAAACTGAAAGGTCGGGCGCTAATTTTCGAGCAAATTTCGCATCGAATACGGATTTTCAAACATTAATATTTCAAAAACAAAGATGCGCAAGTTGTCACTTCACATGTAGGCTTCCTTTATGCATATCTACACATAAAAAAAATTAAAGTCCTAGCACAACTTTCCAAATGGAAAGTTGAGCCCGGAAAAATCTTTCATTGTTTTAATTTAATATGGATTTTTTATATTTTTCACAACCTAATGGCTAACTGCTGCATAGTTTATATAGTTCAATAAAAAAAATAACTGAATTTTGGTGGTAGATATAAATCTATTATGAGTTTTTTGAAATAAAATATTATATTAAATAATTATTGATCTTACATGGTTATTGTTATGAGCTGTTGTGTGATAATATGAGATAAAACTCACTTATTACAAAGATAAAATATACATACCTAACTGATAGCAATTACCTATCACTGTTTTAGCTATCACACAACTTTGCTTCTATGTTGACTTTTTATACTACCTAACAAGTACATAGGTACATAAGTACATAATTATTTACAATGTAAATAATACATTAGGTACAGTTTAATAGCATGGCTCAGCGTCAATTTATTGACTTATTGTTTCCAACATGTTTCACAGTCCTTCTCATTATTAATAATGTACATTAAATTGCTAACAAAAAGAGAATAAATCAAAAATATACATATTTATTTAGATATTTTAATAGGTATCTATCATAAGTTTGGACTGAATGCTAAAATTAGAAGTTTTTAGGGGCATGTTAGAGATAAAAATCGTTTTAATTCAGTTAATTCACAAAAACAAAAGCTACGCTTCCATGAACAGACAGATAACAATCTTAAAACTTTAACACCCCTATGTCAGGGGTTTACTCTTAGCAGCATTTAAATGGCTGAATTGTTCCAGCCACTTGAATGTATGCCACAGGAAATCAGTTACACATACACCTATTTGACAACCTCCATGGCGCAGCCGGCTGAGACACTGGAGGTAGTGGGTCTGATTCCCTCCATGGAACAAATGTTTGCATGATCTACAGATATTTGTTCCGGGTCTGGTTGTTTTTCTATATATTATAAGTATGTATTTACAAAAAAGTATATAAGTATTCTATCAGTTATCTAATTTCCATAGTACAAGCTCTCCTTAGTTTGGGGCTAGATAGCGCTGTGTGAAGTGTCCAGCATTATTTTTTTTTTTTTTTACTTATTGATCGAGCGAAGCGACATCTCCAAACCAACTTCGGAAAATCGGCGTTGTATGTATGTATATATATATATGTTTGTTTGTCCGAGGATAACTTTCGAAGCGTTGATTCGATCATCGTGAAATTTGATACATAGGTAGGTTGTGATGGCACAATTTTGGTGTGACTAAATGAGCTAAAAATCTTGGGGGTTGTTGAGATATTGGGGTTCAAAAGGGGTAAAAAAAAATTAAAATGAGACTATTCGGTCAAATGGGGCATCAAATGAAAGGTCTTTGTGTGTACATTTCGACCCTGTTTTTATTTTTAGTTTGAACCTTGGAGTTTTCACGTTATTAGCCATGATAAAAACTGAACTTTGACAAAATTCACAGGGCCCCACGGTGCTGAAATTTGGTATGCGTGTAGCTTTTGTGACACAAATATAGGCAAGTCTGAAATCCAGAATAACTGCAATATCTACCACAAAAAAAGAGTAACCAAACTACATGAACTCCCGTTAACTGTAATTTGAATGAAACCGTAGGTCAAGTGAGTTATTTATTTCGTGGCATTATTTTGATAGCCAAAGAGTAGGAATAATATTTTTTTGTTTTTATGGTAGACTCGCGAGATCTCAGTTCGTGGCGAACCACTAGTCTATAAAGTTATGTACCAAATCCAAATTCATCTAAAAGATTATTGCTACAAGCAACGCACTTTCAAGGTAGGTAGGTAACATTTGTATTGTATTTTACGCTGTTATTATTTTCTATGAGGATGAACTAGTAATTACTAAATAAAAATGGGACTGGGCCGGGCTTGTGTGTGGGTCCCACAAGGACCGCGACCATGTAGTCGGCCCAGGCGGTGATGGCGCGCGCGACGAACCTGACACCTTTTCGGTATCCTGGCCAGCGGAAGCTCAAGATCGCAAAGAATGTAAAAAGGAAAGGGAGGCCTTTGCCCTGCAGTGGGATCATATACAGGTTAGTTGCATTAGATGTACTAGCACAAAAAACAAATAAGTCAACTATGATTTTCCACTAGTCGTTTGGAGATTTACTTTTACGTTCGTTCAAATTACAGTTAAAGTTTATTATAGATCAAAATCGAGACTCACGAACAAATTCAGCGACCGGAGACCGAACAAGTATCAAACAAATCAAAACCAAGATCAATCAAAATTAATTAAATTCAAAACATGCTCTAAACACACAGCACAGCTGTTTGGTTCGCATTCGGGCATGTTTGCCAATGACTGACGTTGACATTTATTTTAAAACGCTGCACTGTCATTTTAAAAATTTGTTGGCCGTAATTTTTTAGGGTCCTATGAAAGTTCTTGGTTGTGTTCTAAAGTAAATTTTTTTTTTTAAGTAGCTACGAGTTCGTATACCTGAAAAACACGGCTCTATCGTGCGTGCTTGTGACGTGACACAAAATGAAATGTCGATTTAGAAACAACATCTCAAATGGCGTCAAAAATTAAGAAGTAGAAAACTTTTAAAATTGAGAAAAATATTGTTGAAAACTCAAATGAAACCCTATCCAATCGTACGTACGATACATACCCATCTTATTTAAGAGTTTAATGTATGCAATATAAATATACTTGTAATGCTGGCGATTTTATTTTACAGTAACAGACAGATTTTAACTAGTTATAAGTAGTAGAATCACAGAAGTAGAATAGACCTAAAGAGTGTGGTTATGCTCAGTTTATGACTTCTAACTCTATTTATTTCTAAGAATTTCATGTTTGTATAATATTTTTTACAAATTTAGGGTAATATTTTTAAGTCTAGCCACACTGACCGCACACAAAGAAACCATTCTGGTGTTTTCAGCTGTGCGCTTCTGTTTGTTGTATTTCTGTCTCAACTTACTCAAGCGTCTCGTAGTTTTGCTATCCCTTTTGACTTCTAAAACGTCATTGACCTCTTTCATCCCCACCAATCAGGTCGATATTTCCCTGTTGTTTACGCAAACTTTTACCAGTGTGCGTAAAAACACGGGCTTTGCGACTGTGCAATGTATTGATGTAAACATTCTCTTGTCATTGTGTTTCAGTTCGTTTCGAGGATCGTATTGAAGGCTTTCCAAGGCGCATTAAAAATTATGTGAACAGCTGATTTCATTATTAGCGCAAAGTGAAATTCGATGTGGACGTGTATATTTATTTAGATGAAAAAAAAAACCAACTGCTATACTAGTGCGAGAAATTCTTTGTTAGAAGTTTTGGATACCTAACTGCTTCTAAGGTTTGTGTTTTATAATATTTTTATTTAATACTTTAATTAGTCTATTAATAAAAAAAATATAATTTGGTACCTGGGTGCCTTACCTACTATAAGATCCTTCCTCAAGCCATATCCTACCTACTCTCAATGGTGTTTACAAAACATCTAGCTAGACCTAGACTAGTTTAATCTGGTTTATGGGCAAGCAACTAGGTAGGTACGTAACGTAACGTTCTTTGTAGTTTATACCTACAATACCTACCTATATATAGTAAGTATTCCTATCTAAGTAGGTAGGTCATTCAAACCTGTATATATTTTAAGAGTACCTGCCTGTCTATAACTATGTAGGTAAGTATATTAAAATCTCTTTAATCTACCTACCTACCACATAAAAAAGTTTAGGAAGTTATTTTTAGTGGGTGTATCTTGTTATTTCTATTTTTAATTCATAATAAATTGTACTTAGGTAGGTACCTATAAAGCGTTGGTTGGCGCCTCTGATATCGATTTTGTCCTTGACCTAACTAATTTTACGCTTCCCTATAAAACCACGGATTCGTTCGTAAAATCAAACCACCTTCGGGTTTCATCAAAAGTACCTAAACAGCACGAAGCGAACATGGAAAATTTATAGTTTTTTATACATTTTCCATTTTCCTTGTGGAAGATAATCTCCCGACCGGAGATTAGGTATCTCCCCCAAAGAAGACCAAGTCAAATTCAGGAATAGAGATAGATTGATAGATAGTTTGCAATTTCATAATTGATCCTTATGAAGTACCTATTTTCCTCTGCTACAGGTAGGAGTAGAAGTAGGTACCTACCTAGCAGGTTATGATAATTTATCCCTTACTTCCGTACACACGGTTACACATCAAGCTATACAGTTCTAGTATCCTAGTAGACCTCGCATTGTGTAGGCTTTCCTTACAATGAGAGGTCAGCTTATACTGGAAAAATATAGCTTGATATGTAGCCGCGTGTACCTACCTAACATTAATCTATGTAAAAGAGACGTTATGATGGTACCTACCTAGGTAAAGAAATGCCTTGCCTACCTGTGTAAATGGAACATTGCTATTAATCCTCATGGCACGCAAGATTAAGCAATGTCTAGCAGTGTTCCAGTTTATGCGCTACCATGCTCTACCTAATATTACTCCGACAAATAATTTAACAAGTACCTACATATTTTTATCAAATATTAAAATGCGTATTAATGTTGCCACACCCCAACGTTAGTGTTGATTCAGCATCAATGATGTTCTAAAAGGGGTTTAAAACATCATTGTACAGCATCGATTTTATTGAAAGATTTAATTCAGCTCATTAGCAGTTCAATTTTCTTTAAATTATATCAAATTTTGAGCTTTCAGTCAGCCAATGAGTCGTCAGATCAACTATATTATCAACTATAAATTTGTTTGTCCCTATTTATTTTTCCTTTAAAAGTGGAAACTTCTAAACGTCAAAGATATGAATTGAATGAATTATTTGTCAGTCCATAGGATTACCTTGATTACATTTCACTTTTGTCTGTGCAGTATTGTTGTACCTATGCCAAATAAACTTATTATGAACTAGCTGACCCGCCGAACTTCGTACCGACTTGAAATGCATATGACGCGGGCTGCCAGTGTACGCCACCCCGGTAGAATTGTCAATCGGCCATCATTAGCTGCATCTATGTATGAGAAATTGAATTTCCTTCATAATTTGTTTTTGCGTGAATTTTTCCGATATTTTAATAGTTATTCTGCTATTCGGGGCGGAGACAAATCCAACAAATCAAAATCATCAAAATCGGTCCAGCCGTTATTGAGTTATAAATAGTGCAACTAACCTGACTTTGTTTTATATATATGTATATATAGATTAATTACGGCCTTTAGATTTTTTAACTGTTTCTTCAGTATTTTATTGTAAATAATTCTATATTCTTTCTGTTATTAAATATATTAAGTACTTTATCTATCAGAGTTTCCCGCGAGAAACGAATTGCAACATCTGGTTTAGAAATAATTTTATTATTAAGCTTTGTCCTTGCGATGGTTTGCCGCGCTACGCGGAATTTCGTTCTGAAACATGAACCAAATCACCTTGTAATGATCCAATAAAAAGAGTGTTTTTAAAAGGGCTTTACTAGTCCCGCAGCTTCACTTTTAGGATTTCGGGAATTTTTATTTAAAAACTCGAACCATCCATCGTTTCTGAAAATCTCACTTAGGTCATGGCTTCAAAATTTGCTGTTATTAATAACAGTGTCTGCTGTATGTATGGCACCTAGGAATCACCTACCCAAACATATTTTAGAAATTGACCAAATTCATAAGTTTAAATTAAAACTAATAAAAATACTCTTACAGAAGGCTTACTTTACTATAGACGAATATTTAATAGAGAAATTCCAATGACTTCAAATATTTTTAATTAATTTATTTATGTTGAACTCGTAAATAATGTATACAATTTGTAAATTAATGTTGCAAGGTTGTATGCTGATCCTGTACCTAGATTATTTTATTACCAACTAATGTAACCCATATATCGCAAATAAATAAATCTTTATCACTTATCTTTGTCCATATTCCTTGAGGATTAAAATGGTCACTTTCAGTGTTTCATATTGCATTTCAGTTAGAGAGCACAGTTCTAGTTTTTTTGTCCAAACAATCAAATTTTTCTGAATGATTCAGATACCTGTTTTGTTTCCAATTCATTAAAAATTAATATGTACTTTAGGTAGTACAAGAAAGTTCGTTGAAACAGCACAGAAATGGTTCAATGTAAACAATCTACTTCTAAATGAAAAGAAAACAAAGTGTATTAGATTTATACTACCTAATGTTACACAAGTTAAAGCAGATATAAAAATCAAAGACGAGGAGTTGGCTCTTGTGGACACCACCGTATTCTTAGGTATAACCCTAGATAATAAGTTTCAATGGGGCCCTCACATTGATGGGTTGTCGAAGAGACTTAGTTCTGCGGCATACGCAGTCAAAAAGATCCGTCTTTTTACAGACGTAGACACAGCTAGACTAGTTTACTTCAGCTACTTCCACAGCATTATGTCATATGGTATACTGCTGTGGGGAAGTGCTGCAGATATAAACACGAACAGCCCTCTTCTGCAGCACAAAGCTGCAGAAGAGGGCTGTTCGTGCAATTTATAATATGGGCCCCAGAGAATCATTACGCAATAAGTTTAAAGAAATAAATATTATGACATTCCCTTGTCAATACATCTATGAAAATCTAATGTATGTTCACAAAAATATTAATTTGTTTAAGAAAAATAGCGATAATCATAATTTTAATACTAGAAATAAAGATAAACTCGCTGTTGCCACTTGTAGACTCCATAAAGTTAATAAATCGTTTAAAGGGCAAGGTGTACGCTTTTATAACAAACTCCCAAGGGATGTACAAAAATTGACAATTAACAAATTTAAAAACGTAATTAAACAAAATCTTTATAAAAGAGCCTACTATAAAATATCGGATTATTTAGATGATAGAGAAGCTTGGGATTGAAATTGCTCCAACTCATTCAAAATGTTACAATTTAGACGTAATTTATGTTCTGTATTATGTATTGTAAAAGGATCATTAAAAAAAAACAACCAGCCTTGTTTCTTGCCTTTCTTTCCTGGCTTGGTCGCGAAGGAACAGGCAGTAAAATTGACGTTTCAAAGTGATCCTTGTGATTTTAATGAATAAAAAGATTTGAATTTGACAGCCGTTGCACCAGATCAATACATGGGCCAGAGCAATATAAACATAGTTATATAGAAGTTCCAAAATTATCATAGTGGATGTGGCATAATAAAAAAAATGTGATGTTCCAAAATGGTCATGATGGATGTTGCATAAAAAAAAACAAAAAAAATTGATGTTCCTAATGACTAATGACTCTCTAAATGAGGGTTGCTAACCGTCCTGTTTTCCCAGGATATGTCCTGCTTTTTGGGGCGTTCTCGGCTGTCCTGGATAGTTTTTAAGTAGCGACCTGGGTTCTTAAAGGTTTTTATGTAAAATTGACGCGCCACTACCATCTCCAATTCTTTTTTCACTGGGCCCGCGCCTCACGTGTGTGGTCGTTGACACTTTTTGAAACAAAGAAGCGACGTGGAAAGCTTTCCGTACCTTTTCCAATATAAGCTTATACGAGCTCTCATGAGGATTTCAAACACAATAATGCGTCCTGGTTTTAAACTGAAATGTCCTGGTATTTTACCTTCAAATCCTGGATTTCAACATTTAGAGATGGCAACCCCCACTGTAAATCCCGTTTTCTAAAACTGTTCTACTACGCCTGTCCCGGTCGCGCGGCGGCACAACGCGCCGGCTTTGTTGCGTAGGTAGAGCACAGTTAGACTACCTTCTAGACTCAAGTCAAGCGTCAAAAATCTATGTTTGAGTCTCGATTCAGCTTTCAGTTTTAATCTTCTCCCACCCCTGCTATAGAACCCCTGAACTAACTAGTGTGAAGGAAGGTACTTTAATTATACCTTGGTGGTTCACCCCGAACTGCGATCTCGCGAGCCTCCCATATAAAAAAAAAATATTTGTAGTCTTTGAGTATCAAAATAGTGCCACGAAATACACAATTCACTAACTTGTTTCATTCAAATTACAGGTAACGGGAGTTCATGTTCATTGGTTACCTTTTTTTGGGGTAGAAATTGCAGTTATTCTAGATTTCACACTTTTGCCTATATTTATGTCACTAAAGCTACACGTATACTAAATTTCAGCAGTGTGGGGTCACTGGTGTATACTGTGAATTTCGTTAAAGTTCAGTGTCTATTATGGCTAATAACTTAAAAACTACAAGGATTAAACTAAAAATAAAAATGGGGTCGAAATGAACTGATAAAGACCTTTAATTAGACGTCCCATTTGACCTAATAGTCTCATTTTCATTTTATTTTACCCCTCTTGAATCTCAATATCCCAACAACCCCCCAAAAATTTTAGCTCATTTAGTCACACCAGGATTGTGCCAACACTCCTATAGGTACCTATATCAAATATCACTATAATCGGAATCAACGCTTCGAAAGTTGTCCTTGGGCAAACAAACATACATACTCGTACATTCCACGCCGATTTGCCCAAGTTGGTTTGGAGATCTCGCTTCGCTCGATCAAGTAAACTACCTTCCACCCGCGGCTTCGCACGCGTGGTCTATCAATAAAAAGTAGCCTATGTTTTAATCCAGGTAATATTCCATCTATATACCAAACTTTACCGAAATTGGTTCTTTTTTTTAGTTTATTTATTAAACGCAGAAAACACATTACAACCACTTACAATTAAAGATTACAAAAATGCTGTTTTGATCTGGATTGCAACATAAACACATGTGCACAGCTACAATAAACTTACAAATCAAGCAGACGTTAAGTAGAACAGATATATTATATAAATTTAAAATTTTGAATACTTATTGTATATAATGAATCAAAAATAAATAATCTGTGAATCCCATAATAAACACATTTTGTATGCGGGCAGTAATAATTGCACAGAGAATTTGAATACTTAACTAAAACTAATAGCAAAATATCTAATCAATTAACATTTAAACGTAAAGGTTCAGCCATTACGACGTGATTGAGAAACAAACAAACATCCAAACTTTTGCATTTATAATATTACCTAGTGTAATGCCTACCTATTTACCAGGATAATAAGTAAATAAATCTACTGAAACACTTGTCTTGTAATCGCGCTGCACGTGGTAAGCCCACGATAGTCTCTTTATCATAATACACTGGCCTTCAAGATCCCTGGTCTGGCCTGTTACGCACGACATTTACATCACAATAACCACAGTTAGAAACGCAGTTTCTCAAGAAAAGGAACTACTTCAGCCAGTTTTATCAATAAACTAGCTGACCCGCCTCGGCTTCGTTTTAGACACAAAATTTTGTTCAAATACCAATACAATTTTGAGAAGATTAGAAGTTTAAAGAAAAAGCGTATTATGTTATAGACTTATTTTAAGAACCAACAAAATTACCCTATTTGTGTAAACTGTAAAGTAGAAAAAATACGAATCTCTCTAAAATAACGTCGCAGAACTCTCCGAAGACAAGGATTCTTATAAACAAATTAGCAATAACCACTAAAATAATGCGCATCGCCGATTAGTTGTTCAGGCACTGCGCAGTTCTTTATCTCGGTAGGTACCTTACCTACTTATAGTGTTTGTAAATTCTTTGACTGTATGTTCAAGAACAAAGAGCGATTTAGTCGAGTTTTGGTGATTCGTCATCGAGTTATTACGATTATCACAAATTCACTATGTAACTAAATCAGTCTATTTTAGTAGGTAGAGTGTAAGTAGAGAACCATAACAGACGGAATGATAAAAAAGTAAAAAGTGTAGTGTACGAGTATAAGATATATTACAACAAAAGACGAGAAAACGATTTTTTTTAAAGTATATAGGTCTTCGTTTGACCACAATCTCACCTGATGGTAACCGATGATGTGGTCTAAGATGAAGCACGAAGATCTAGAAGAAACCTATTCACTCTTACTTTAAAGAGACCTGGATTATGGGTACCTAGATGTAATGTAGAAAGTAGCAAAAGCATTTCCCTGAAGTTTATATATATATATATATATAAAAATCAATCCCTGTTTCTTTTTGTCATGCCATAACTTGAGAACGAATTTACGGATTTCATTTATCTTTTTTAAGTTTTCTAATAATTTTTAGAAGATTCTTACGGAAAGAAAAGTTAAGAAAATTGCGCTTAAAATTGGATAATTTCAGAAAACTTAACGACTATTTTAACTTCGTGAGGTTGACAGTTCGCGCGTTTGATGAATGTGAATTTAGTAGACATAAATAGATCCAGTAATTTTAGCTGCTAAACTTTTACATATATCAGCTTTACTGCTTTTAAAAAGCTAGACTATCTACTCATACTGCTCGTATTCTAAAAAGGTAGTAATTGCTATGCCAGACGTCTCTCATAGACTTCGATATCCATTAGTTTAAGTGCCAGAACCCCTAGCATTGTGGTCTGAAGGGTTAGGTTCGGCGCCCCCGAGCCGACCGTCTGGGCATTCTACCCTGCTGGGTGATACATTTTCATACTGTTTTCTAGGCCCTATTTTATATACCTAATTATTAGTCATACATATCCTGCTTATTACTTATCCTACTTATTGACATCCTCTGTGGCGCAGTGGGCGAATAGCCGGCTGAGACGCAGGAGGTAGCGGGTTCGATTCCCGACACGGAAAAAATGTTTGCATGTTCTACAGATATATGTTTCGAGTCTGGATGTTTTTCTATAAGTATATTATAAGTATGTATTTACAAAAAAAAACGTGAAACTAGATAGCGCTGTGTGAAATGTCCACCAATATTTATTTATATTTATATTATAAACGCTTAAGTTTCTGAGCTTGTAAGTTATAGTTAACTTGAAATAACGCAACGCATGTTACTTATATTTTGGTATACTTTTGTGTTTAATAATTATTGTATGATACGTATTTATAAATGCTTCAGTGGCTCTACCAGTTCAGGCAGTACCAGCCAAGTCATTATTGTCAGCACTTAAGAGGTTTTATATTCCTTTGTTGCTCGTTCCACGCGATCGCTTTATTTATTCCAGGTAAAAACTGTATAAAAAGTTATGGAATTGCACGTAAATTATCTTATTTAGTGTGTGTAATTGTGTATCTCTTATTTAGTTACCTTTATGTTACTTTGAGTATTTATCTGTACGCAAACACCTTCCTAAATATTAGGTATTTACCTATGACATTGCCGTTTTGTATGGAATAAGTGAAAGTACTTACTTATTTTTTTTTAACTTTTTTATTTCTGTTATTCAAAGTAATCACCCATGCAATCGACGCATCTTTGCCAACGCATTGGCAGTTTATTGATGCCCTTCTTGTAAAAATCGGCTGGACGGCAGGCAACAAACTCTTCAAATGCATTTCGTACTGCAGTTCGTGGGGCACCCATCTATCAAGTTTTTTTACCTTGCCTATTTGTCGCAAATGGATCAAAATTGTTTTGATGCTAACATCAAAAGCTGCTGCTACAATCGCCTTTAATTCATCATTGTTGACCAAAGTCTCCGGACGACCACGAGCTTCATTTTACAAGTCAAAATTTTCAGAACGGAACCGGGAAACCCGATAACGAGTTGTGCGTTCGTTTGTACAAATCTCTCCGTAAACGTTTTTGATGTTACGTGCCGTTTGTGTCGCGTTGGTGCCACGACGGAACTCATATTCCATAATTACACGAATTTTTAAAGTATCCATTATGACGAAAAATGTTCAAATGTAATGAAAATATAACGCTAATCAATAAACAAAAGACTGAGTTTGTAAAAAGAATGTCATGTTTTTAAAACAAAACTAATTTGAATTTAGAATACAAAGCCATTCCAAACTTTTTTTCTATTTGAAATGACCAGTACTGAAGAACGGCATTTTCATAGGTAAATACCTATTACTGATACGGGTTCTTTTATCATGTTTCCGGTTTGGTCCTTCAGATTAATCGAACGCCAACCTCGCCCATAGATTTAGTTTGCAGGTTTTACAACTGACTTGGAGCGTGTTATACAAATAAATCATGTAGACCTTCTTGGCTCTCCTAATATTGGATAGTAGAACCTCCTTAATATGAAGAAGCATTGGTCGTGTCAAAGTTTATAAATTATTTCGGCGCATAATTCGCTCGCTACCAACCTTGATCATAACTTTCGCTCTCCACTTAACTGCACTATTGTAACACCGACCAGTATTTTGTTATAATAACTTTGTAATTAACCACAGCGAATATTGCATTAGTAGCATGCATTATGTTGCGATTAGATAAACTCAGAAGAAGCTGAATTAATAAACTTCTAACAATGAAAACATCCCGAAACAGAAAGTATCTAACTTGCATGATTACTTGACTGACACACACGACCTTAATGATTTCAGCTGAAATGTGTCCATCCACGTGCATTACTAAAGGTTGCCTGGAAAATATCGCTTTCAGCGATAAGGCCGCCCATTGTATTGCCTTATTTATTCTAGCCTTATACTTATTTTTGTATTATTTCTGTTTGTGTGGTAATTCAATAAAGAGTTATCTATCTATTATTGTAATCTTGAAAAGTTATTTATATTGATGAGCTCCACTTGGGTTTTTCAGAAAGAACTACTTTAAATCCCCACTCGTTAGGTACTTATACTTGGAGTGACAACAAATATTTTGCGATGAATTAAAAGATCATGGCCAACTGTGTCCGGGCCACGCTGTATAAAACTATAATGATACAACATATCTAAGTATTAATGCCGCAACAACAAGTAATTTTTCCACGAATTACAAGATTTTTTGTCAACATCACAACATTACAAGTCTAGATCTCACATAATAAATATACATATATTTATAAATAAATAAATATTGCTGGACATTTCACACAGTGCTATCTAGCCCCAAACTAAGCAGAGCTTGTACTATGGGAACCAGATAACTGATAGAATACTTACGAGTATATACATTTTTTTGTAAATACATACTTATAATATAGAGAGAAACAACCAGACCTGGAACAAATATCTGTAGATCATGCAAACATTGGTTCCGCGGCGGGAATCGAACCCGCTACCTCCTGCGTCTCAGCCGGCTATTCGCCCACTGCACCACAGAGGTCGTCGAATATATTCTTCATAGTAACTGCAAAGAAATCTCATTCTCAAAGTTACTGAAAATATCTTTTACGGATTCTCGGACTCGGCTATATTTAAATCAGGGTTAAACACTGACTCGTTGCGAACAGAAACCTTCAGGCTTCTAACGGAACTTTTTCAGACAGGAAATAACTGGGAAGAACATAATACCCAATGTTTCGCCTTGAGAAACAGAAAACAATTAATTGGGCCTAATAATTTGCATTGAACGAAAATTGGAATACTGAATTCAGTTTTTAATAGACATCTGAAAACTGAGCCATCTTTTGCTTTGAAAAACTATCTCTCAAATCAGATATCTCAGTTTAGAAATGAATGATACCGCAGGCTACAGATATCAATACTAATATTATAAATTTAAAAGTAAATATCTCTGTCTGTCTCTCTGTCTAAACGGCTGACTGAAGACCGATTGTTATGGTGTAAAGATGATTATGGCCGGTATTGGGACATAGGCTACTTTTTACCTACTAAAAATAATATATATAATAATATAATATAATATATGTATGGCCATAATGTGTTTATTGCAAAACAACGCGTGCGAAGCCGCGGGCAGCTGAGCTAGTAATAATATATTACAGAATAAACAATATTGAAGTAAATATTAGTCTGTTATACACGTTTGGATTATGCGCGATGATGAGGCTTCGACGCAATCGGATGGACATCAAATGTTGGCTAATGGGTGAAGCGCAATAATATACGCGCTGTTTCAAATCTAGGGCAGATTTTATGTGACGTGTATAGTATACATATCTAAATCGATGATGATGTATTTCAAAAAAATAATAAATGAAGGACACTGAGCTGCTGCTAAGTCAGGAGATTGTAAATTACTTCTAGGAATTTCGTAGAAATACTTTGTTCGAACATTTTACTATTCGTAGACTGCAATATTTGTCATACATAGTGTAGTTAGAGATGCATACAATGTGGGCAAAATATGTAGAGTACGTATGTGAGGTACACTCTAAGCTCTTTCTATGACAACTGAATGCATAACCTTGACTTAATCGTCTGAATTCCGTTCTGCCTGTACCGTTCGTTGGCAAACATTTCCTTGTTCCAAGTTTTTTGTAAACCGCTAAACCTCGACTAGGTATTTTAATATTGTGCAAGAAATTTTGTAACACAAGTTGGTATATTACTTTTTGTATTAAAGGTATGCTTTGAAAAACTAAAAAAAACCAAGGTCTGTGCTCATTTGCACTAATAACAATAGATTATTATCCTGTAATGACACTGCGTTTGAAATGTGATTAGATTACAACCAACTAAATTATTTAGACCTTGAATACTAACTAAGGCCGGAAGTACTTACATACGTAAATTTATTTATGTTGTTAAACTATACATAACTATTCTGCAAATAAAACTTCCAATTGCAGAAGAAGAATCATCGTAATTATACTTCTATCTTATGAATTTATTCATATCATTGTTTTTATAATAAATGACCTTATTATCGTACAGCCAATTACTATAAGTGTAGATTTGATCTCGACCTTGATGCAGCCACGATTCACAACCCGAAGCAATCTTACTACTGTTCCTATACATAAACCTAATTATTTTATATGCTAGTGCATTGAGCAATTCCCTTCTAATATTGTACCTGAAGAACAGCTTTGTTCCATAAATGAGTACTTAATGATTGTAAAAATGTAAACAATTTTGGAGCATAGCTCCAAGAACTACCGAGTTTAAAACTAATACCTGTAGCTAGGGGTTATTTCGAAACTCTAGGACTGACTCTTAATATTATGTAGAAATCATCTCGCAACTCTACCAGTTGATTAGCCTAGGTAATTGAACCTAATCCAGCGGATCTGTTATATTGTGGCAACCTAAAGACAATCTTGCCACACCTATTTTTAGATTTTATCTTCAAAGCTTCTTCTACTGCTTGCCTAACTTTGAAGGACATGTGCAATATCTAACAGCATGTCGGCGGAATTATGTTGGATTATGGCTCTACGAGGCATGCCTTTTAAGTTCTGTCGTTTCCATATTTTCCGGCAATTTTGAATTTGGAACTGTTCTATATTCGAATGTGTTTACATTTTGAATCTCAAAACAGTTGAAAGTATTAGGATTAATGCTATTGTTTAGTTACAGTTTCGATTTGAATCTGTCAGGTCACGTACGAAAATGAATCTTTCTAAGGAAAATGTTCGTGCAATAATTTTCTACAACTTTAGAAGAGGCCTGACACGGCTTCAGTGTTTAGAAGAGCTAACATCTGTGTTCAGTGATGTAGCCCCATGTCTGCGGACTGTCGAACGCTGGTATTTAGAATTCCAGCGTGGACATACTAGTGTTAGTGACAGATTTCGCGAAGGACGCCCAAAATCCGCCTTCACTGAAGATAACATCATTGCTGTGAGACAACTAATTCTCGAAGATCGTCATGTGACATATCGAGAGATAGAGGCTCTATTAGGCATCTCAGGGACAACCATTCAGAAGATCTTGCATGAAGCGCTTGGTGTGAGAAAGCTAGTTTGCCGTTGGATACCGCATCTGCTTTCCGACGATCACAAGGCGGCCCGCGTCAGATGGTGTAAGAAAACTCTGCAAAGGTTCAACCGAGGGGAGTCAAATCACGTCTACGACATCATAAGTGGTGACGAATCTTGGATCTATGCCTACGATCCTGATACCAAACAACAATCTACAATCTGGGTCTTTCAAGACGAGCCAAAGCCGACTAAAGTTGTTCGTTCTCGAAGCACTTCAAAGAAGATGGTGGCCACGTTCGTTGGAAAAACCGGCCATGTTGCGACTATTGCACTTGAAGATCGTAGAACGGTTAACGCAGAGTGGTATACTACAGTTTGTTTACCACAAGTCATCGCCGAACTTCGAAAATCTAACTCAAAGCGACGCATCATCCTGCACCACGACAACGCAAGCTCACACAGCGCTCGTCAAACGATTGAGTATTTGAAGCAGGAAAAAGTAGAAATTCTTGACCATCCTCCATACAGTCCTGACCTAAGCCCTAACGATTTCTTTACATTTCCTAAAATTAAGAAAAGTCTTCGTGGTCAAAGGTTCCAGTCCGGTGAAGAAGCAGTCGACGCTTTCAAGACAGCCATTTTGAACACCCCACTTTAGAGTGGAATAAATGTTATAATAACTGGTTTGAGCGAATGGAAAAGTGTTTTAAGCTACGTTGTGAATACTTTGAAAAACAATAAAAAGTACTATAAGGTTCTAGATGTGTTTTTTTCTTCAAACGACAAAACTTAAAAGGCATGCCTCGTATTTACGCTTAGACTCACCTGGTTTTGGTTCCGCTTGATCGAGCTCCGAACCTGCTTAACCAGGTGTTTAGTTACTAAGTACTTATTACCCATTTATTTCGTTGGTTGCGCACGCGCTCAGCTGAACAGGAAACTTGTCATTACTATTGACCAATTAATCAATTCCAATTCAACCGTTACTTGATTGTGCAAATAGATAAAACAGTGCTGAAATGACTTCATAGTCAAGCAAGATTAATCTGCTAGTACCCCTAGTTGAATCAATTAGTTGGGTGATATCTTTTAACCTTATTAATCTTTGAAATAATTATAGTTTAGGAAAATACCCTATTGAAGAACTTGTTAACGCGATTGGCCAGCATTTCCCTCACAAAACTCACAAATCAATCAGATCCTGCATCAAAATAAAGAAAATCAATAAAGAACAACCAGAAAACATTTTCAGACTGTTAATAAAGATGTTGTTTTCATTGTTACAGTTACTGGAAGCAAAATGCCGTCGCTTCTGGAAGCCCTGGAGCGTAAATACGGCGCGAAGGGTGAAGTGAACCCGCCTATAGACGACATGCCAGTCGCTATATTCGTGCCCAAGCGGTCACCCAGACTCAGCGTGCCTACTTTGCTGGTCCTTAACGATTGCGATATAGACTGCGCAGGAGATGCCTGCGGGTTAGCTGATAAATGTGCCGATGTCGTTGAACTAGACCTTGCTAATAACAAACTCACAGAGTGGCAAGAGGTAAGTAAGATTATCGCTTCTCAGATGTACTAAAAAAAGAAACAACATTCCATTCCAGGTATTGCCAAGCCTGGTGTGCCCATTTCATGTTTTATGTTTGCCGCCGTGAACATATCTTTCCCATGATTATGACAACTATTGGTGCCGATGCACGGTTCTGTAAACGTTACGTGAGCGAGCACTCCTTGATTATAGTTCACAGTAGTAATTTATTTTTTCTCAACAAGGTAATCAAAGTAACTAGAACTTCTTTTACGCAGGTCTTCGCAATTCTGGAGCAAACTCCGCGAGTGAGATTCCTGAATCTGAGTTTCAACCGTCTATCGGCACAAATTCAAGCAGCCCAAGCTCTTCAACCTAGATGGGACAGTCTAAGTCATTTAGTCCTGAACTCCACTTACGTCGGATGGCCGAACGTTCACGCACTACTTAAGGATCTACCAGCTCTGGAAGAGTTGCATTTGAGCCTCAACGAGTATTCCTACGTGAATTTGAGCGGCCAAAATGTAAACGAAAAGGACCAATGCGAAGCGTGTTCACGACTCAATATCGCAGACTTGCCTGAGCCAGTCCACGAATCGCTAAAGAGACTTCACTTCTCAGGAAACCCTGTCAGCAGCTGGAGAGATATATCGAAACTAGGTTATGCCTTCCCTAACTTGGAAACTTTGCTGGTCAACGATTGTAACATAACCACGCTAGAACCAGACCCGTGTAAAAAATGTGGGGACAACAACGGCAATAAGAAGAGCCACGATGCTTTCAAGTGAGTAATCGATCTCGGAAGTACTCGCAATCAGCTGGCTGATACCTTTTATCGCTGTATATTGAGGCAATTGGTTTTATGCGTCTACTGCCATTGACCCACTGAACCTCGTAATCGTGGCCCCTTGTTATGTGGTTTGCGTAATGTTTAATCAAATTTTTTGTGAATTTGACCTCTAAAAACTGCGTCTCGGTTAAATACGCTTACTTCCTGTATATTTGACTGTAATGAAATTTTGTTTTTCAGGCGACTTCGTTTCCTGAATCTAAACAACACTGGGTTAGCTACTTGGGATGAAGTGGATCGGCTTGCACAGTTTCCGGCCCTCAAGAGTTTGCGAGTGCAGGTAAGATGAGATACTCAGCATACCAGCATTACAGAAGTTAGGTAGCATTGAATGGTGAGATATTGAATGTGTGCGAATACCGACCTCGAATTCTCTCGCTATCGTGCACATGGCCGGTAAAGACGATTCTATTAGTATTTCACAGCTGGCAACTAATCGAGGTTGCTGAATCTATCCTCATTGCTCACTCAGATATTTTCCATTACAACCACGCCGATGTTACTCAACCTTTGGATCACCGGCGCCAATTAACACGCGTCACACATCGCAACGATCACCCTTCCGATTGCGAATACGTCTTCGTATCTGCATTTTCTGTTGTAACTATTGCGATTGCATTCCGGCGGATAATATACCCTGGGGAGCTCGTGTAAACGGGTGAAGGTCTTCCCGATTTAGTGCCCTACTGGCGCTCAGAGGTTGTGCAATGTATCGGTGAACGGGTTCGGGTAATTTCATCCCGTTCTCGCTTTAGCAACACGGATAAAACAGGAACGTCTCAGCCTTGGACTCTGCGTTTGAAATTAAAACGCGGACCATTACCTGTCTGTTCAATAGATGTAGGTTATCTCTTTGTTAGGTAAATGATATGACGCCAGCAATTCTTTATGAATTGTTATTCTTTGTTCACAACTACAACTAACCGGAGCTAAACGTATAGATTGCTATGCCCTTTATTCCATTTTTATGAAACGTAGTCGTTCGTATGGTCATTCTTATTAAGAGCGTTTTCCCATACTCCGCTAGTGACCGTCACGCGTCGCAAATGTGAAAGTGTGGCCAAGTGAAGTAAGTACCCTACGTACATTAGTTTATTTTAATTTACGCGAGTGCGTTTATGACTTCAAAAAAATTATGATGCAACACTGGCCAGCCAGTAAATTGCTGCCAAGTGCCAACATACAAAGTAAATTGTCCAATGACAGACGTCTATCCGTTCACTTCTACGGTGGTTTTATCAAATCCACAATTTTTTGCACTGTCTGAGGAGTTCCTATTTGAAGACAGATTCAAGAGAGAAATGAAATGAAAAGAATGAAAAACTGAGAGAGTTCACTTAGTTTGGATCTGAAGTCAAGATTGATCCCAACTTATTCTTAATTCTAGGATTTCTAGGTAACTAACACTCATAAGAATAAAGACTAAAAAGTGGAGGACTTCGAACTGGTGATTCACAGTTCCCATGCATTATCAATTCGTGCAAAAAATAAGGCAATTGAATCCGTTGCACTTCGGTCATTCGCATTTAACGGCTGAATTGTCTGCTGACCTTGCCTGCTAAGTGCACCCGTATTGTATCAGGTTTCGTTCTTTTTGTCTGTAATTCGGTATATTTTATCAGATGCCTCTTAAAATATTCACGAAGTAAGCCGGTTAAACTGTAAAAGAAATGTTCAGAATTCTAAATGTAAAGGAGGGTTGTCTTTTTAAGTTTTTTTTTAAGTTGCCAATCTTTCTTTGTATTTAAAAGTATATGGTACGAATCTTCGATATAAAAGACTAGCCGTGTTAAAGCAATTTTTGATCAGCTAAACAACTTATTTGACTTTAATTGTAAAGAAAAATATTTTCAAACAAGTTCCAAGATCAAACTTTAATTCCGACGATTCTGCATTCTAAATACATACCTTTCAGTTCATCTATTCCGCCTCATCGAGCTTCAAGATTGAATTTGGTCTTTGAATAATCAAAAGTTGCGAATGCAAGGTCTGCTATAAAATATACTCCTATTTCTAGTAAAATTCTCGAATATTTTTCACGTGTGAGAGTATTTTGGACAATATAAGTAATAATTTTTACAATATGTATCATTATGATTAGTTCTTGAAAGCCAAACACGCATGTTTTGTTTACTTACCTAAATTGATATTTATTATTTATTAATATGTTGAGTAGATATCCAGAGTTTCAGACTTACAATACCCAGGGACAATAGCGAGCTGTCTAGACAGAATGTGGTTTAATCTCGATCCTGCGTTTATTCACGAATCACTAATATTACTGGACTAAAAGCAATCCGACATTGCGAAATGCCTTAGAGATATGATTGCACGTTCGTAGATGCTTCTTTAAGAACCCGCAGGTTTGAACATGCCTTCTAAATTCCTTTAGAAAGAAGTTAATTTTTCCTTGTTAATGTTTTGTACTTTTGCCATGTTGGAATCTAATTTTAAACTTTTTGAATCTTTGCTCTTGGAATGCCTCTTTCTCGGAGTAGAGCAATAACTTACTTACTTGTCACTTTCTGTTTTGATTACAGCTAAGTAAATCTTACATGATTTTGTAGTTTAGTTATGTCTAGAATTCACAAAATTTTCTAAAACTGGAACTTTACTATGTAATAATTACAAGTGATTAAATTCAAAGAAACTCCTTAATGTCTTTTTACGGATATCTTCTTAAAATTTATTTTCCTGTTCAATGTTTACTACTTGTTATGACTGTTAGTTTACTCTACCAACAATTTACCTGCACACTTTTAATCGCTGTGGCAAATAAGGCACGTTTTCTTGCAACTTGTTTCAACTCTATCACGTTTTTTGCATCTGTACTTATTTTTATTTCTTTGCATGTTTTCCTGGCTCTACCACAAACGTTCTTCCAACTAAATAAACTAGCGCTTCAAGCTTCAGTGTCAAAATTACTAGAGCAAACAATAGCTTTCTAATTTCAGTGCGTCTATGTGAATCCCAATATTTGTACAAAGAAGCCAACAAAAGAATAAAATCATAGGCACTCTTCAAACATACTCTTTTGCTTTTCATCTAATACTTATATCTTATCGGATGTCTCAATCACTTTTTAGTTTGTTGGGTCGCCTTCTAATACCCTAATATTACTTAACTTAATCGTCAAAATACATAATCATGTCAAGTGTCTGATTCTTCGCACGATATCTAAAATTTTCCTTTAGGGGAAGAAAACGTAAATCTAGCCGTTGTTTGCAAATCGGATTGAACGAACTTCCCGGTCAATAATCTTGCAATTAACGTGATTCACGATGAGAACAGGCCGTAGGTATAACCCGTGCATTGCCTTCAACCACTCGTCCCACGCCTTTTGCGTCTTGGGGCGATAAGTAGACTGTCCAACGCTTTGCGCTCGTTTACTGATGAATCAAAATTAATATTGATTTAGGATTGTTTGGCGATCGTTAACTGATTCAGTGTTATTTGCTTTGAGATTTGTTTCCTCTTCTTGTCGATGTAGCTGATGATTAGCTGTTCTGAATCGCGACATTCGTCTGAGGTGATCAGTCGTCGTATTGCTTGTTTTTCTCGTAAATCATAATTAATATTAATTATCGATTGTTAGATAATAATAAGAATGATTTAATAATATTGGTTTTGGATGAATAAGTAAAAATAAGGTATTTCCTACTCCTATTTATGAAACTGATTACCTACTGTGTAGATTTATAACTGTCACCAAATATGTATAAGCGATAGTACCTCTATCATAGGCCTATCCCACAGATTGCACATGAGCAGAAGTTTGATACCTAGTCCTTGCATCTGAAAGCTCCTCGCGTACCGGCGAACTCTAAAAAACTCTATAATCCCGTACATTTCCGGGCAATATGCTGGCCTCTATTATTGAACGCTGCAGTTCTATTGAACCGTGGAACAGCTAGGGAGTAGGGTTATTATAAATTAATGCCCACGGAAGCCGGTGTCACGCCGGGTGACCCAAAAACATCCGCTGTACATGTGTTATTAGATATTAAAGTAGAAATACACTCAAATACGAACTTCTGAATCGAATAACTACGAATATATGTTGATACCTTAATAACTGGGCAACTTTATCGCAAGAAAACTTGATAGAAGATAGAAGGAAGCTTTTGTCAAAGTTGGTAACATTTTGCCTTTTCACATTAGTTCCACTCGTTCGGCTGGATGCACTATTTGGCCCCAACCAACAGTACAGAAACATTTGAGAAGAGAATACGAAAACAAATAATCAGGGTTGACGTAAAGCCGTCGCCAGCCCCATTATTCAAGTACTCTGCCACTAAATGTCTGCCCATTCCTGTTTCTATAGCTTCAATTATTGTACAGTCAACGTTGTAAAATACAATTTCATTTTAATATATAATGTGTTTCAACTTCCCACGTTCCAAAACTACAGGGAAAATTTGGATAGATGATAGTTTTTGACCGCTTTAGAGTTGTGGAAGGGCCCAAGTTCCAGAACTGTGGTCAAGCGCAAATCAAGACTCAAGCCTTAATTTTTTAACAATTTGAGTCTCATTTCAGTTTTGAGTCTAGGTTTCGCCGTCTCATCGAAGTGCCACACTCAACAGACCCGAACCAAATATTTTAAGATCTTGCAGTCAATCTAAGCCGCGTTCTTGTGTCTCAGGCCGATACTCATCCTCCCTAGAAACAGGTCATTCTCTAATGGTAGGGGGAATAAGATCTACACTGACGCAGCCATCCCGCATTAATTATACCATTGTACATTCCCTTCTATAAAGTTAGAATGTCGTTTTGACACACAGTCATGTAGGTACATGTACATAGCGTGGGCGTGAGAGCAAATGCATAGTTCGGTACTAATGCATAGGTTTTAAACGCAGACACTCGTACGCGCGCGGCTCGTGATGGCCAATGCGAGTGTGAGCATGTGCGGTGGGCAATAGTGGGCATTATATAGGGTCTTTGATAATATACGCACAAAAATTAAAGGGGTTATTTTGATGAGCTTAATAAAAATTTATTTTAGCGTATAAAAACAAACACTATTAAACTTACTAGTATGTTGTGCTATTGCATATTTGCCATCTAACCACAGATACTGTATTGGCCACGTCTCGAGATATCTCTTGTGGTCCCTTTCTAACCCAAAACTCGCAGCCATTTCCGAAAGAGAAATCAAATCGGTCCTTATTTTTGTATGTCGATTGCAACAGTAGGCAGTAAGTTTTATATCGAATTAATCACCTAAACTTAGTCGATTTTCTTTAAAATTTGATAATATAACTAGTAGTTTTTTTTTTTTCGAGAAGTCTTTATAATTTGAGAAACCGTCACTTGAATATCGTCAGTATATTACCAAACATCCTGTATATAAATAAATAAACTCAATTATTTCAGACATTCCATAATTATTCTACAATCATAGAGTTAGTTAGGATCTTATATAATTAAATTAATAGCTAAATTGATTCTAATTAAACATGAAACATATGCAGAAGTAGAAGGCAATTGGGTGAGTATGTAAGTATCTAGTGTAGGTACTACGCATGTACCACACAACAATGGTTTAGATACTCACAGTCGAATCTGTTTGAAACAGCATACAGTATACCGTTGGAGCTGGCCCGGACTCTGCGCCCCAAGGATATGCACTGCTTGCGAATGGTGCTGAAGAAACAGTCGGTCACGCCACGACGAACATCCCCGACGCGCTTCAGAACCGGGGCAGCCCCTGGTTATTATACCGTACGCGTAGGGCGCTGTACTGTTTTTGCATTTAACTAACACACAGGCTGCTCGTGTAGAAGCTAGTACAGTAGTCTCGGCAATAGGCAGATTTTTACATCTGTGGAGCAACGAGCAAACTTCGGGTGATCATGTTCGCTCTTACAGACAACGCTCCCCGCTCCCTCTTAATGTCTCAATGGCACTGACTGTACCTAGAGTGTACTGTACAATGCGGAGCTGCGACTGAAACACTTTGATGGTGGTTCTCGGCTCTTTGTCTGTCAAAGCCTTAATTAAACTGCGCTCGCTGACGTACATCAGGCTTGTTTACGTTTTGGCTGAAATTTGATACATTTCAGTTTGTTTGCTTTTGCGACAAGCTTTTGAAGAATAAAATACTGTTGTGTTTTGAGATTAGTCTATTGAAATATTTATCTTTTAGAACTTTTATAGCCAGACTTTCAGATCAGATAGCTTTATTATTCTAACCCTGGTCGCTCATAGGTCTTAGGACTCTCCAAAATCCTTACGTAACTGAGGATGTTGAGGATGTCAGATGTCTTCAATTAAAATTGAATAATTTCAACTAAAAAGAAGACCGGTCAAGTACAAAATAAATTTAAATTGCACGTAGCAACCATTACGAAAACCATGTTTCACTATAAAATGTTTATGGGCAACAGTAAAGACGGATCGCCCATGGCGTCGTCGTGTATCGCTTGTGAGTTGTGACTTGTGACCTATGAATACATTTGCTTTGCCGCGTTCTATGATTTTAGGTCAACTGTCCCCACGCACTCTGTCTTTTAGAGCCAACCTAAAGCAGTGTGTACTAGAAAACAATGACCTAGACAAAAATAGCTAGACCTGTACATAAATAACAAAATAAATAATAATAAATATTGCTGGATATTTCACACAGCGCTATCTAGCCCCAAACTAAGCAAAGCTTGTACTATGGGAACCAGATAACTGATAGAATACTTATATACATTTTTTTTGTAAATACATACTTATAATATATAGAGAAACAACCAGACCCGGAACAAATATCTGTAGATCTTGCAAACATTTGTTCCGCGGCGGGGATCGAACCCGCTACCTCCTGCGTCTCAGCCGGCTATTCGCCCACTGCACCACGGAGGTCGTCAAATAAATACGTACGTAATTTAGGGTGTCGAAATCTGTATAATATATTCTTTTTATTACATTATAGGCCTGCGTTTGATCACGATCTCGCCTGATGGTAAGCGATGATGCAGTTTATATGTTCTAAATGTCGTGCAAATAGATTCAGCCGTTAGCGGCTGGGACTAATCTGAAATATTAAAACACTTTGTAACTAGCTGATGGCTATCAAAATTAAAATATTGATAATGATTTTTACTGACTGTATAGTTCGGTATGTTTCCGTTACCTTAACACGCGTAATGTCACTAGTTTTTATGCAACTTTGATCTAATTAACTTTATACTACCGTATAGTAAATTAAGTAAGTATATAAATAATCTAGCTAGCAGGTATGTATAACATCTAATTACTTTAGTATAGAAGTGAAACTCCTGTTGTATCGGTTTTCGTCATCGGTCGTTCGCTGTCACGTAAAACAAGTATAGTTGATTGAGCGAAGCGAGATCTCCAAATCAACTTGGGCAAATCGGCGTTGTATGTATGTATGTATGTAGACTGCCTTCGTGGTGCAGTGGGCGTATAGCCGGCTGAGACGCAGGAGGTAGCGGGTTCGATTCCCGCCGCGGAACAAATGTTTGCATGATCTACAGATATTTGTTCCGGGTCTGGGTGTTTTCCTATATATTATAAGTATGTATTTACAAAAAAAAAAGCATATAAGTATTCTATCAGTTATCTGGTTCCCATAGTACAAGCTCTGCTTAGTTTGGGGCTAGATAGCGCTGTGTGAAATGCCCAGCAATATTTATTTATTTATTTTATTTATGTTTGTTTGTCCGAGGATAACTTTCGAAGCGTTAATCCGATCATCGTGATATTTGATACATAGGTAGAGTGATCGCACAATTTTGGTGTGACTAAATGAGCTAAAAATGTTTGGGGGTTGTTGAGATATTGGGATTCAAGAGGGATAAAAAAATGAAAATGAGACTATAAGGTCAAGTTGGACGTCAAATGAAAAGTATTATTAGTACATTTCAATCCTGTTTTTATTTTTAGTTTTATCTCTGTAGATTTTAGTTATTAGCCCTAATAAAAACTGAACTTTGACAAAATTCACAGGGTACACCAGTCACCCCACAGTACTGAAATTTGGTATGCATGTAGCTCTAGTGACACAAATATAGGGAACAGTCTGAAAACAAGAATAACTGCAATTTGTACCCCAAAAAAGATAAACCAATTGACATGAACTCCCGTTACCTGTAATTTGAATGAAACCGTAGGTCAAGTAATGTGGTTATAATTTCGTGGCATTATTTTGATAGTCAAAGATTACGAATAATTTTTTTTTTGTTTTTATTGTAGACTCATGAGATCTCAGTTCGGGGCGAACCACTAGTTAGACAAAGCATGCGAACGACACGCAATGAAAAAGGCCCAATAATCACATGTTCGATCCTATTTTTATTGGGAGTTGCACTTCTACATAAAGCAATCTACCTGTGTTAAGAAGTTGTAACAGTAAGCTTGGTAATTATTGTTTTATCTGTGGATCTCTGGTTTCCTTAATTCCTCCATCACGCAATGCGGTTGTCTTTAGCAACAGAAGTGAGTAGGTAATTGTATTTTTATGCCAATGAGATGGATCAATTTAGAATCCCATTTAACAAATGGTCATACTAGTCTTGATGGATATAGAAATTTAGTTTAGAGCTAAGTTAGATAAGTTTTAGTTTATTTTTTATCGTTGGTTTTTCACGTCAACTTGGAAGGTCTTAAATCCAATAAAGTGTATTTGCAGTGTTATTTGTGCTGGTTGATTTTATAGTCACAAATCCAATGTTAGGTAGGTAGGTAGCAGGTACTAACTTAAAATCAGAGTTACCAAAAAAGATCCAGTGACACAAAGTGAGAGATTTCGACTGCACTGTAATCTTATGAAGACAAATCAATAGTTAGTAGGTAGTAGTAGTAGTTAAACGTTAGTATCATAAAATCTGATTTAGCATTGTCCTCGTATTTTCTGGATGAACAAAGGCCACACTAGATAAAGGATTCTTATACTTAACTTTGTCTAGATTCAAGGATAACAGATTTCCTCGTTCTTGTCCATGCTTAAGATATCTACATAGTTATAGCCAGTCGGTAGTAGGAACACGCAAAATCGCAATTCTTTTAATAATGGGTGACGTAATTCAGTGTTTTTGTCTGCGTCACGACTAAAGGGCTAAACGTGATTTTTTTATCTATACACAAACTTGTGACTAGTCTAAAGGTTTCTAGAATTTACAATTTGTAATATAACTAGTGGTTCGCCCCGAACTGAGATCTCGCGAGTCTCCGATTAAAACAAAAAAATATTATTTGTAATCTTTGATTATCAAAATAATGCCACGAAATAATTAACCAAATAACTTGACCTACAGTTTCATTCAAATTACAGGTAACGGGAGTTCATGTATGTGGTTTTACTTTTTTGGGGTACAAATTGCAGTTATTCTTGATTTCAGACTTTTGCCTATATTTGTGTCACTTAAGCTACACGCATACCAAATTACAGCACTGTGGGGTAACTGGTGTATCCTGTGAATTTTGTCAAAGTTCAATTTTTATTATGGCTTATAACTCAAAAACTATAAGGACTATTAAACATAAAAACGGAGTCTAAATGTAAATGACCTAATAGTCTCATTTTTTTTTACCCCTCTTGAACCCCAATATCTCAACAAGCCCCCAACATTTTTAGCTCATTTAGTCACACCAAAATTGTGTCATCACTACCTACCTATGTATCAAATATTACGATGATCGGATCAACACTTCGAAAGTAATCCTCGGAAAAACAAATATACATAGGTACATACAATGCCGATTTGCCCAAGTTGATTTAGAGATCTCGCTTCGCTT
The DNA here is from genome assembly GCA_963924445.1 of Philereme transversata. Lineage (NCBI taxonomy): Eukaryota > Metazoa > Arthropoda > Insecta > Lepidoptera > Geometridae > Philereme > Philereme transversata. Next base: position 6,914,652 of record OZ004341.1, on the reverse strand, counting down.
GAACAATAATATTTATATTGAAATCTAAGAATTTTGCCAGGTAATGGCATTTTTTTAAACTAAAACCAATTAACAAACCATCGAAGTAAATTAAAACGTATCTTTACTAATGAGGCTTTAAATGGTCGCTAAATGCACTGTAGTATAAAATTTGCATAAAAGCAATTATGCGGATGCCTTGGTAAGTCAAGCAATGCCAAGATGTCTACGATACCTCTTCCTGTTGTAGATAAGTAAGCAAATAAATTTACTTATTACAAGTCGGTGTGTTTATTAACACGAAGGCAACTCGTATTATTACGTACAACTTAGGATTTTAATGTTTGAGGTTGAACGAATTTGATAACAATAAAAATGCGTATTGCTCATTAAAACAAGCCCAGTGACCCCAACGTTTACCAACTCGCCAAAGGATATGAATCGATCCTCAGAACTAATGATTCAGAACGGGGCTGTTACGGGTTGGAACGGAGTGCCCTCGAATTTAAATATGGATGCGTGTGAAACCGTTGAGATTAGTTGTTTTAATAGGTGACTCAGAAGAACTGTCAATCAGTGTTCTGCAACAAGAATTCATTTGATCTAAGAATTAAACTAATACAGTTGACCCGCGGTAATCTGGCCCTTGTCTAATACGCCGTCCCCCCTATAATCCGACATGCCTTTATGAGTGTATACAAAGGTTTATTACCATTTTTATAAGTATGTATCTATGTAAGTTCCTAATGAAATTCAATATTTATAATGGTTACCTATTGACAAACATACCAATTTAGAATCCAAATTAGGCATTATAATAAATTCTTTGACAATGCCCACCTACAGCAGCTATAATCATAAGTAGATACATACTTATTAATCTTTAGATGCTTAAATGTAAATGTATATGAAATGCTTGTCTGTTTCTAGCACCTCCAAAAATTATGGTGCAATGAGCTACTTAGATAAAGCCTATGTAATTAGTTAAGTACTATTATGGACGTAACCAAGTGTTCTATTGTGCCCATTTGTGTCATAAAGGTTCCTGACTAAAAGGGGTGGACTATAGACTACAGTAAGTACTCTATAGTCCGATAAATTCGATAATCCGACACCGCCTTGCAAAACGTTTGACGGATTAGCGCGGGTCTACTTAATGTACAATGGCAATATTCAGTTTGAATGCTTTCCTTTTCGCCTCACTGCACCCACTACCTAAATTACAAATGGATTTCTCTGAAACTTTAAACCCTAAGCAGACTATGTAACTGAATTCATGCATTAGATTCTTAAGTTAATTCATACTTATGTAAAGGGTGTCCAGTGGAAAATTTTTAACTTTAAATGAACGTAACTTTTTAGGTAGTGGGGTTAGGGACGCGGGGGAAGTAGTGTTAGTTACAACGTCTCTGCGGATTAGTCAGCCGCCATGAGTTATTGGACAGGAGCACACCGCGCGTATGCGGTGGAACAATATCTGTTGTGTGGTGAATCGCCGATTCAAGCGCGTCGTGCTTTTTGCTTGCGTTTTCATATTCGGCGATTAACCGATGGTCCGAGTACGCAACTTATTAGAACGTGGGTGCAAAGATTCCGAGAGGAAGGTACAACGGTAACTAGGCATCCACCGGGACCATCTACGTCAGTAGCAACGCCAGAACGTGTGATGCAGGTGCGTCAAGAAATTTTTAGAAATCCTAGGAAATCAATAAGGAAGATTGCCGCTTCTACGGGTATTAAAAAATCAACGGCGCATATGATTTTGAAGAAAAAACTTAAGCTGCATCCCTATAAAATGCAAATTGTCAAAAACTAAATGAAACTGATTATGCTTTGAGAGAAACGTACGCCAGAACAGCTTTGGAACGTTTCATAACACCCAGAACTCTTGGAAACATATTGTTTAGCGATGGAGCGCATTTTCACGTCGGAGGGTACGTAAACAAGCAGAATATGCGTTACTGGAATCCCAACAATCCAAGAGAACGCCACCAGAAAAGTTTGCACTGCCCTAAAACCACAGTTTGGTGCGCTATTTCTGCTCAAGGAATAATCAGCCCATATTTTTTTAATCCACGGGAAACTGTGACTTCTTTCGTGTACTGCCGTATAATTGATGAGTTTTTGGTACCGCAATTGCAAGAGTTTCCGGGACGCAACAATAGGACACACTTCCAACAAGATGGGGCAACTCCGCACACTGCTAGGACCTCTATGTCGAAGTTAAGGGAAATTTTCCCAAGAAAACTGATAAGTAAGTATGGAGACATACCCTGGCCACCAAGGTCTCCTGTTTTGACGCCTTGCGATTTTTTCTTGTGGGGATACCTGAAGCCTAAAGTATACTGTAACAACCCCCGCACCATATCGGCCCTACAAGAAAATATCAGACGTGAAATAGAGGCAATCCCCCTAGCAATGTGTGCGCTCGTATTTTCGAACATGAGGGTTCGATTACAAGAATGTGTAGCGCGAAATGGACGACACTTGGAGGATTTTATTTTTAAAAAGTGAAATCCGCGGAACCCATGTATCGTTTAAAAATATAATAAATACCATAAGTATGATAATTTGTTTTTTATTTAAATTCTAAATCGAAAATTTTCCACTGGACACCCTTTATTTTTATAAGTGCCTATTGTAACTATTAGTTTGCTGCACGTGTTGGTTTACGCTGTAAGTGCTGCAAGCAATTGAATTTAAATAAAATAATCATTTGTCACGCAGCGGGGATTGAACCCATAAACGCGTATCAGTGGACTAGTAACCCACCGCGCCACAGGAGTTGTCTTTTTTTGTGTCCTTGTGTCGGTATCCTCATTGCATCGGTCGTCATCGATGATATGTCTTCATCGGGATCAGTCCTCTGCAAACGGAAGGTCTGTGGCTGTGGTTAGAAAGATCAAATCTATAGTATAGACTATAATATGTGATAAAAATAAAAAGTAACAAATGGGCCGACTACAGTGATATTTTTTTTAATAACTGTTATTTCGTTTACAAAAGAAACTGCTAGACTTTAAGGAAGGAGGATACGATCATACATTCCACAGTCTGATGCATGCAAAAGGCAATGCCACTTTCCCCTTTTAGGAAAAACGTGTTTTATAAAGTAAAGCACGCGCTACCTAGGACAAAGGAATATTTAGACAATGGGGAATAAACTCAAGGGTCAGCCACTTTAGATGGTAGGTATTTCACATTTCGTTGCAACTTACTTTCTTTTGAAACAAGTCAGAGCAGAATGCTCATGTACCTAATTGACATGGGGAATAGAGTAATGTGTGCAGTGGCGTAGCTAGGTAACCAAAGGCCGTGGGGCAAAAAATAAACTAGGGCCCCAACTAAACTATTTTATCCGTATCCGTCGTGTTCCGAATTCGACGTACAGTCGACTCCATGATAAAAATTAAAACCAAATACAAATTGTAACTTATTTTAATAAACAAATCAAAACTATTTTATGAAACTAAAAGAAAATATCTACCTGTTACTGTTAATAAAATACAGTCGCGTGACATACACACAGACAGCGGAGGCACGTTAATAGGGTCCCGTTGAGCACCCTTTGAGTCATCATCATCATCATCAGCCCACATTAGTCCACTGCTGGACATAGGCCTCTCCCAATACGCGCCACTGAGCCCGGTCTTCGGCTCTTCTCATCCAGTTTCTGTCCGCCACCTTTCTTATGTCATCGCTCCACCTAGCCGGGGGGCGCCCCACACTACGTTTTCCGAGACGCGGTCTCCACTCAAGAACTCGTTTACCCCAACGGTTGTCGGTTCTCCGGCATATATGGCCAGTCCACTGCCACTTCAGTTTGCTAATCCGCTGAGCTATGTCGGTGACCTTGGTTCTCTGTCGGATAACCTCGTTACGGATTTTATCCTTCAGAGAAACTCCAAGCATAGCCCGTTCCATAGCTCGCTGCGCAACCTTAAATTGGTGGACTAGTCCTACCGTGAGCGTCCACGTCTCAGCACCGTAGGTCATTACGGGTAGGACGCACTGATTAAACACTTTAGATTTCAGGCATTGTGGTATAGGTGACGAGAAGATTCGACCTAATTTCCCAAATGCTGCCCAACCCAACTGAATCCTCCTCTTGGCCTCCTTCTCGAAGTTGTGTCTACCCAATTGCACTATCTGGCCGAGGTATACGTAGTCTTGAACTACTTCGAGTGGATGACCTTGTACGACAACTGGTTCCGGATGTATATGAACATTAAACATAACCTTGGTTTTGTCCAAGTTCATCCGTAAACCAATTCGTTGAGAGGAGTCAGCTAGGTCGTCCAGCATGCTCTGCAGCTCCTGCAGCGACTCCGCCATCAGGACTATGTCGTCTGCAAATCGCAAGTGTGAGATGTGCTCGCCATTTATGTTAATGCCCATGTTTTTCCAGTCCAGCGTCTTAAACAAATCCTCCAGTGCGTTAGTGAACAGTTTCGGGGATATGACATCCCCCTGTCGCACTCCTCTACGCAACTGGATGGGATTAGATTGCTGGTCTTGTACCTGGACACTCATGGTGGCTGATTCGTAGAGACATCTCAGCACGTCGATGTAACGACAGTCTACTTGGCATCGCTGCAGAGATTCCAGAACAGCCCAGGTTTCAACGGAGTCAAAGGCCTTCTCGTAGTCCACAAATGCTAGGCACAAGGGCTGATTATACTCCTTGAGTACGGAATCCTAATTAAGTAAGTAGAGATCTTTAAACCAATAATACCTTATACGCTTATACGTAATAAAGTTTATATTCCGAATGTGGGAGAAAGAATCACTAGTTCAATTTATAGTTTGTAAGTCAGAGTCCGAGGGGCCCCCTGAGCTTGGGGGCCCCGGGGGACTGCCCCGTCTAGCCCTCCGGTAGCTACGCCACTGAATGTGTGTGACTTAGATGAACTTTCGTTAGGCCTTTTCTGCTTTCTTGTCTTGTCATGAAATTTGATTTAAACTAACTCTTAATATACCTAATACCTGTGTATCAGCAACTTGGCACTAAGTTCGTGTCTTATTCTCAAATCAATTATGATTTCATCGTGATCCATAAACGGAAACCTGATCTGCGGTGCCTTGAGACCAGCAAAAACTATCAATAAACTTTCTTGTTTTTGCTTTGTTCCAACGATGATCCTTTCGTTATTAGCCGTCGTGACATGGCTTCGACTCAATAATTGTATTATTGAAGCCATGGTTCCTTATAGAGCAAAAGGACCACAAAACCGATCTGAAACTGGGTACCGTATGCCGTAAATGGTCCACCTCATCCAGTTTATGATTATATTAAAGTAATTATGTAATTTTACGTAGAAAACATTCGTGATTTATTTTAATCATTCATACACATCAACGGTGGCTCATCGTGTTGAGTGAGAGGCTGCATGCCGCATAATGATGCAGCCTCGCCGTTCTCTTCGATAGTCCTCGGTACAGGCAAACATGCAACACTTACTGTGTCTCTACCAGGTTCACTCACTCTCCTCTGTCGTGTCTAGTATCGTGAGACATGGCCTCCAGGCTGGCGGTAGAACCCACCCTCTATCTTTGTCTATTGTCGGTCGTAACTCACAAAATGGTACGAAATAAAATTCGTATTTATAATAAGTAGATGTGTAATGTCGGTTTGTTGGCAAGATTTAGCAGATTAGGGTTGATTTACGACACTAAAACTGAAACAAATCTCCAAAAACGATCGACAGCTAAATAATTGTAAAAACTCTTTCCTCTCTGTCTTGAGAATGTACCTAAAATACAGTTTGTTGTTTTTTCATAACCTATGTCGTCCCAAATAGTACGAATGCTCTACCAACCCTTCTCAATTTACTTTTCCTAAATTAAAGTTGGACGAAGTACTTGAAGTACACGACAAAAATCATCGACCCTTCACATAATTTCATTCTTTTCCAGGGTTGGCCGCTATGGGAGCGCGTGGAATCAACAGAACACGAGAGGAGACTTCTCCTGGTCGCCAGGCTGCCCCTCATCAGGACATTGAACGGGGGCGGAGCCGTGCCGGTCGAGGAACGAGAGGCGGCTGAGCGGGCCTTCATCAGATACTACATGGAGAAGCCAGAGTCAGACCGACCGGACAGGTAATAACTGCTGCCGGTACTAGTCGGCCGGTGGATACAAGTGCATCCACCGGATCACTGCACTTGCTTGCTACCTTGCTATCAAGAATTAAGAAGTCTAAAGTAGAGATATCAAGAAATCTCCTGCTAGGACCTACTTTTTAATTCAATGACCTTCTAACAATCAATATATGTAGAAATTTAAGACGGTCTTACTTTACATTTTTAACTACCGTCATTAAAATTTGGATAGGGACGCCTAATATTTTGGTAGGTAAGTCTAACAGTTTTATTGATATTTATTGACATAAGTCTAGCTTATAATTCGTTATTGTTACATCGTCGCCAGAGAGACCTTGTCTTGCGTTTCTATGCTAATGGACCTAAGAACCTAGAACCTAGGAAAGTCAATTTAAAGCCAATTTGTAGGAAACTTGATTAAACATAACAAGATTTTGTCATTGTTCGATAACTGATCTTCTGGCCTGCCCCTAATGCACTACTTACGTGTATTTTGTAGAGTAAAATAAAAAGTGCTTCGTCAAATACCTAATCATCATCATCGTCATGAGAAACTACCTCTTTAAAAGATGATTTAAGTCTAGAAAATACCGAATCCTATCTAAGAAATCCTGTACATATAAGTTATTAAATTAATAAAAATAAAATATATATAAATAGGTATGTGCTACAAACGAAGTAGGTAGTTTATACTTAAGCACCTAATGAATCGCGAAATAAAAGTTTATTAGCAATTTCAACATGATTATGGAAAATCACAATGTCGGGCGAAGGTCCTTTCAATAAGGAGTAACGTAGGTGGTAATATCGACCTGACCTGAATGACTTAAGAAATATGGTAATCAACGCAATTTGTAGTTTATAGCTTAACAGCTCTCAGTAGGTGTGACTGCAATCAAATCATTTTTACAAAGCTGCTTTTAATGAATACGTTTTCTCGTTTCGCGTCACAGGTCACCCTACGAGTATATTCTCTCTTTATGTGATAAGCAGAAGAGAGAGAAAAAACATTTTTTATACACTTTTTTACTTATTTATTTATTAACAAATAGGAACACCAACAGCACACATATAGCAAAAGGTGAGCCATTGGCTTGTGTCATCATTTCATCATAAAAAACCTACGTTATCAAACTAGTGGGCAACGGTCTCTCCTAAATATTTCCTGTCTCTATTTTGCGTGATGGATGTCCAACCGTTCCTTCTAGAAAACTAGGTCATAAAATGAAATACCTACCTAAGCATATTCTCCATCCTAAGATAGTCTTGATGAACTCACTTTAAGCGATAAGGCTGCCCATCCTACATTTCTTTTGTTTTAGTTTTTAAGAATATTGTTTTTGTATTGTGCTCTGTAATTGGTGTTATGTACAATTAATAAGTTATTCTTTCTCTTTAAAAGATTAAAATATTTAATAGATGATAAATATTTCTCAGTGGGTGGCCACTTCATAACTTTTTTATTATGTATGTATGTGCCTATTAATTGTTCTATTCTATACTATTATTTCAATGCTAGTATTGCAATTTAACAGATACTGGGAGCTTATCGGCGTCCACGGCAAGTTGGACCCGCTTGTATCTGTGGACCTGAGGCCCGAGAAGCGAGTGCAGATCACATTTACTTGTGGAGACACCAGCGAAGTGCGGACTGTCGATGTCTATAGGTAAGCAATTCATTAAACCTCTTTCTTTTAAAGGACTTTTTCTTCCAATTTATATTATTACCAACTGCAAGAGTTTGAGGTCAAGCTAGTATGTATTCCTACGTGCCCATCCCTTTCATCAAATATTTGGTCTATGTTTGATCACAAAAACATTACAACCTACTAAATCATACGAAACAATCGCAACTAAATATTATTGTAGTACATAGGTACCCTACACTGCGTCTATTTAAAGTTAACTCAAAGAACGACGTTTCAAAATTATCCTTGGGATTACAATTAGACATTGTTTCGCTTTGATTAATGTAGTAGTGAAGCGTCCACTTTAAGAATGACAACGCCCTATATTAGGTACGTTTGTCTGTTTCCAGAACTGTGTCGGATCTGAAGTCGCGCCTGGAGAGGTTAGCTGGCTTCCCAGCATCGAAGATGCGACTTTTCTACGTCGATCAAGAACTGAGGGATTCGCAGGTATACGTCTAAAGATAGCACAAAGACACATTGAAGTTATCCGTTTGGCTGCGCCGGACAATTTTCATCTTCCATCTATCTTCTATAGTACCTACTATAATAAAACTGTAGAACCATCGTGTCTTTGATTGAAAATATTTACCAGAAACTGTTGGTGGGTGATGTAGGGAGTGTTACAGAAAAGTGTCCTTCTTAAATTAATTGCTCAGCCAATCCCGTAAATGTACCTATATCGGTCGTACTGTGAATTAGATACTCACCTTAATTTTTTTCGGAGTATATTTTATTCAATAACAAATTTAGAAATCTAAATTCAATCACGGAATATTTAAATGAACCTCACTCTTTACACCATGATTTGTTTTTATCTTCTACTACCCTAACTACGCCCTATGCTCAGTCATCACATATTTTAGTAAACTTTTTTGGTTCGTAGGTCGGTCTTTTATTCACACTTTCAGTAGTTGGCCAGTCCAATTACTAACAGTTGCATGTAACAAGATATTTCAATCTGAAGATTTTTCAGGGTCCAGAGGAGATGAAGTACCCGACAAAGCAGCTGTATTCTTACAACATGAGTTCTGGAGACGAGATCATCATAGACTCAAAGTTGAAACACTCTGTATCTGGCAACTCTACAGCTTGAAACTTCATTTTTGGGACACCCTGAGTCAACTGACGTTTGTTATACCATCCAGTGAAGATCTTGTCTGGGGTGATGGAGGAATAATAGTCGAGTAATAAAATGACTTGATCAAGAAAAAGTTACAGGACTGGATCAAAGATTGGTCGGAAGAATTTTTAGTTCGTATCTCTAAGGATAATCACTGGATGGTATAACTCTTTGCAAACCAGCAGCAATCTTTAATAATTATAAATCTATCTTAACTGTTAATAGCTAAATGCAACTAACCAAGAGACTATGCCATTTCAAACTGTATTAACACTGTCCTTAGGTAGGTCTCTTCGTCTCTAACCAATTATAAACATGCAATGATGTATCAGTTACTTTTGTAAATCATAAAGTGTAATTTTGTTTTTTAACTTCTATATTTGTTTTGTATTTTTAATAGCAAATGGGATAACAATAATTGTCACAAAGCATTTTAGTTTTAAGTTCAGATATTAGGTTAAAAGCTTGATTATAAATTTATTTAAGAGTAAGTAGATATATTTCAGTTGAGCTATCCAGTCCTTATCAAATGATCTATAGCTCATTTGATCCAGATCACTACCAGATGAAAGAACCCCAAACGCTTGCCTAGCTGGAGGAAATTAGACCCAATTATGGTCAGAATATCTGTCTCTTTTTTTATTTTCCACTAAGCATCTGTGATAATAAATTATGTATATAATTGTGCAAAAATTACTATATTGTAAATTTTCATTGAAGTCATTGCTAATGCTGTTGAAGCATTATTGAAGTGATAGCTAATAACTGCCATTTTAAAATCGACAATTTTATCTTAAAATAGATTTGTAGTTTTTGGTCAGTCTTAAGACATGCGATAGTTACATATATACCGATTTGTGTATTGTACTGCATACCGGTTAACAGTACTAACTTTTTTGGTTTTGGTTTATGAAGCATGATTATCATGTATTTAGGTTTGCTAACGCCATCTGGCACTGAATGGTGCCAAATATATTTGTAATCGCTTAATGTGATAGGGTGTCTGTGATTCAAAGATGTCAATATACCCAGGTACAAGTACAAGCCACATTCTCCTTACAATCACGTAAAATTTTATATTATTTTAACTTTAGATTCCAATCTTCGGCAGTATTACAATTTACAAGTGACCAGATTTAACAACGCGCGACATTAGCCTAGATTTAGAAAAATTGTGTAAAATGGGAATTTCGTTAAATACAAATCACTGAGCTATGTGCAGACTTTTATTTATTTCAAACAATATCACAAGTTTTATACATCACAACACATTAAACAAATAGATTTCAATCGTCACAGATATAGTTTTTTACCATACACAGCCAACATCGCATTTTGAACTTTATCAACAACATGATTATATACACTAATCCAGTCTCTATTACCCATTTCAATAGTATTTCTTCTAAGAAAGTTGATCAAAATATACAATTTCTCAAGGTTTTTATTCACCACCATTTCCTGCATATATTCAGCAATGAGTTCAATGTCACATGGTAAAGGTGTCTGGCCACTATCCAGCCATGCTCTCAGTAGCTCTCTCACTTCTCTCCATGGGATACCTATCAAGCCTTTTAACTTCTCTATGGAAACTTTTGTTTCTTTACTGGTTGAAGTTTTTTCTTTAATTTCTACAGTCTTGTCTGGTTCAATTTTGACCATTGGGTCTCTGAATGGTGTGTTTCTTGAATAATTATGCCCTTGTAAAAACTTACTCATCAAATTCTTTGAACCAGACTGATTGTTTTTAATAGTTTTAGGAGGTCTGCCTCTTCGTTTTCCAACAGGAGACTTCTTGGGTGACAACTCTACTTTAGGTTTTTTGGGTGAGAGATATTGTTCTTTAATATTATCATTAGCATGTTTAAAATCATCTGCATTCACTTTTTTGGGACTATCATTTTTAGTCTCAGACTTGATAGGTTTATTTGTATTTAGGAACTTGCTCATTGCTCCTTTTATTTGTTTACTAGCTGTAGACTCGAGCTTAGTTACTTGAATCCCAACACCTCTCATTTCTTTAGGATCTATGTTTAGTTTCTTACAAATTGAAATTACTTCTTTGGTGATTATTTCAACATCATTAGTAGCAGTATTCAAAGAATTTGATTTATTGATAACATTGCAAAATCCATGTCCCATAAATTTAGCAGTCTCTACAGGGGCTTCTTCTGCTCTTACCATCAGTTTTAAAGTTAAACATTTGCCAACAACTTTAAATTGTTGCATCCTCAAATGTACCTCAACAGAAAGTTGTTTGAGAAATTCATGACACTGATCATTGTTTTCAAATCTTATTCCATAGTTGACTTCTGCCGAGACAGATTTTCTAATAGTTTGAAAAGTCAGAGGGCTGGCATCTTTGCCACGACACTGGTCAAACAATTGTGCTCCTGTTTTAACTCCAAGTTGGCATTTCAGAGCTGCCAGGGACATCTGCTGCAATGAGCCACAAGTAGTGTGCCCTAATGACTCTAATTTTTGAGAAATCTGTCTCCCCACTCCAGGTAAATCTTTCAACTGGATATCAAACATAAAATCATCAACAAGATCTTCTGTGAGAAAAAACTGACCATCCGGTTTGGCTTTTTTTGTGGCCAATCTGGCTTGCAGCCGGTTACCACCAAAACCAGTAGAACATGGACAGCCAGTTTTTGTTCTGATTTCATTTCTTATTGCAGATGCAAAATTAGCAGCTGATATTTCCATATCTTTGAAGAGTTCTGTACAATCCACATACATTTCATCGCAAGAGACTGCCTCTATATCCAAGGTGTACTGTGCTATGGTGTTGTACAATGAGTAGGCTACTTCTTTATATCCTTCAAAGTCATAAGGTATGGTACATATAGCAGGACATAGTTTCAAAGCAGCTCCCATGAACATGCCATTACCAACCCCTTTGGCCCTAGCCTCATAAGAACAAGATGCTATTTCACTCATGGAACCATATTTATCATCCTCATCTGTAATATGGACAACACGGCTTTCAAATTCAATCTCATCAGCAGGTACACCTGCAGCTTCACCTAATTTCTTAGCCTGTTTTTGTCTGTACAAATTGAATTCAGTACTTCTGTCAACACCAGCTCTTTTAGGTCTGGCTTGACCTCCTTTTGAATGAGTTACTGCAACAGGTTTACCACGAAGCTCAGGTCTATTTCTTAAACCGACTGATACAAAAAAACAGTCCATATCTATGTGCATTATTGTTTTACCCTTTTCAAACTTTATTTCATTATAATTTGAAATGTTTGAGTTACACAATGTTTCTTTTAGTTTTATTCGAGCAGGAAACTTAAAGTTACTCATTTCTCTCAAATCATTGACATGTTGTTTGAAACATGCCCCGAGTTGTGAAATATGGTGTAATCGGGAGTTGTTGTAGAAATCAGATATAAAGTTAGGATCAGCTGCTGTCTTGGTACTTGAGGAAGTATGAAGAGTTCTTGAAATTTTACTATCATTATCAATTTTATTGACTGGATATACAAACTTGTTTTCCTTTTTTGAGTCCTCCTGGGTTTCTATTGCATGCTTATCAGAAAAATTACTTCTTATTGGACTGGTAGAGTGGTATGCCCCATCTAAACTGTTATTATGTAGGCTGATGTTTGAAGCAGAGAAGTTATTCTTCACAACTTTATTGAAGTTTAATTGCCGCTGATTCCTTATGTTTTTATACAGTAAATAATCCCTATAATCTAGCAGATGGTTGGCAGATATACTTTCTGTTATCCATTCTGGTCTTACTACCCTGGCTAAAGACATGTTTTTCACTTTAGTATCAGGCAGATTGGAGGCTATGATGAAGTCATTTGATCTCTGGTATGTATGGTAAACTCCACTATGTTTCGCCATCAGAGTCTTAAGCTCATCGGCAGATGGGTCTGTGAATCCATTGACATAAATACTCACGCCGCTGAAGATATCAGACAAGGTGACTTCTTTTTCTGATCCTGCACAGAACTGGCCCTCTAGTTTTGCAATTTTTGCTTGCATATAACCACCCCAAGCCTCAAACCCGTTATCAGGAAATTTAACATCTCGGCGTCTCATTTTCCATGCACGAAATTTAATGTGGATCCCACAGACTACAAAAAAAAAAACTGTACTAGGATGCATGGTGGATCCTTTTCTCAATGTTTGTTTACAATTTACAAAATCGTATAAAATCCGCCCTTTGACGTTGACTTTGGTTTTTTGTTGTAAGTCCGGAATGTAGATTCATCGTTGTCTATGGTAAATGGCCAACATTAGAAACTTTGTAAAACTTAGTGGTCAACCCTAATTTTGACTTGCATTGTTGCTGTCAATGTCAAAAAGTAACTGCCATTATTTTCAATTTCAAATGAGTTCAAACTAAAAACAGCAAATATATCAAAACATCTACATTTTCAACGAGAAATATTTAGAAAGTTGTCACTGAAATGTCGGTCAGTAATGAAGACGTAGAAATAGTGCCATGGATTGGCCCTATGAGCTGTAAAAACACCTTGTCAGTAATCGTCCTATCCCAGAACCCGGAGATTATCCAAAGGTTAGCCGAAGCTCTAACTAGAATCCACAGAAAAGCTGATTTTCGATGGAAGCTTATAGTACTGCGCTCATTCTACTTAGAAGACGTGGTGAAACAGGCTAGACTTACCGGCAAGATGGCTATTGACTTTGTAATTCTGGCTATTGATACCAGCAGAATGTTTTGCTTGGAATGGACCAAAAGTATGATGAATCAAGTTCATCCGGACCTGAGGAGTCGGCGTGTAGTTCTAGTGAATGCTGGTGGTTTACCTGTGAATGGTATGGCTGTGAATGCAGAGGAATTGATGGACCTGCAAAGTGATTTCAAATTGGACATTCTAACAGCAGATGTACAGAACAGTGATAGTGCATTATTTTTAGCACGAAGGCTATTGAAATACATGGAAGTGTCTATGGGTGTGCATACAGGCATTCCTAATCTAAATGTGTAATCAACATATTGATTTTGTTATTCCAAGTAATGCGTAAAGAACTACTAATATGAGTGTTCTATTTTATTCTTGACATTCATGTTGTGCATTGTATTGTCATAGAAATACTAGCATAATAGTGTAAAGTTGTTCAATAAATGTTTCATATTGAAATTACAAATAATAACTACTATTTCATTTGCTCAGATTTTAACGATCCAAAAGTTAAAAAAACTAATCTATTCCAGATGGTTTTAGCAATATTGTGTATTATTTCTTTTTTGTGTATTTATCTACAAGAAAGAGTATTAATTTATTCAATCACAAGATTGACTTTCTCTTTAACTAATTCAGTGTGTGTTACCCCAGCAAATAGTTGTCTCCTTTCAGGATTCTGAAGGCGCAGGAAACAAGTGCATTGCCTCGTGTGAATGTAAAAGTTAAGGCGTAAAAGTTATTCATGATAAATAGATTTTGCTGGGGTAACGTTTGCCCCATCAGGTGATCTTTTTACCTGATGGGGCTAGGTGGATAAAAAATATTCAGAAAGTTAGCTTATAATTTGTGCATAATACATTATGCGCAAATTATGCCTCTTTAGTATGAATTTGTAATTAAGTTTTTGCTGGGGTAACGTTTTTGGGATTTCTGGATCTCCGAAACTGAAATGAAGGTGGATATTCAATTCATAATCCAACCTCATTCGGTCAACTTTCGATACGTTTTTAAATAGTACTACGAGAACCTGGTATTTTGATAGTTTTATTTCAATTATTAACAACAACTAGGGCTGCCACCTACCTGCCGCTAGTTGATTAAAGGGTTACCAGTATATAAAATACGGGTTGTAGATATTTTTACGGGAGACAATTAAAACAGCAATATTTAATGAGGATAATTTAATTTTAAAATTTATATTTATGGTTAACAGAGACAGCTTTTAAGTCTTCATTTTGAGAAGCAAATATATAAAAATCTTTGCAAGATAACTTAAAACTACATTTGACTTGCACCACAACCACGCACGCGCCATCCAGCCAAAACGTTAGCGCATGTTGTCGCTAGCCAGCTCTGGTTTAGTTTGTAAAAAATACGGGAGCTTTATTTACCCAGTATTTTATTTTCGAAATTATGGGTTTTTGTATTATCTTAGCCTGAAAAACGGGGTAACGCGTAAAATACGGGGAATCTGACTACCCTATCAACAGCGGTCAACTGTGATAACTATCACACTGACGGATTTCATGGATATTAAAAAAAAAAAAAATTTGTGTTTGTTTACAAACTGACGAAGTGAGATTGTTTTAGACAAATGATAATGTGTAGACTGACAGCTTAGCACAAAAACCATTTTTTTTGTCTAAATAAAGCTCACCTTTTATTGTATTTAGGTACTGAGATGACCTTACAACTTAGGTACTAATATCATCTGTACAAACTATTTTTATAATAATATTAAAATAAAATAATTAATAAAAAACTGTTATTTATACTCCTATTAAAATGTCAACTATCTAAGCATTACACATTCATCCTGAGCTCCATTTATTAGGATTTCTGTGATATCCTAGGGAGGTACGCGTAGACGTACAGCGGCTTTAGTCCGTCTAGCTAGACATTGTAATTTAACGGAAACGGTCTAAGCTCTAACTTTCAACTCATTATGTTATGTTGACTAATATGCCATCAACTGTTAATTTTTTCAACGTTACTATTATTTTTTTCTCTACAAGTGGCAACTCACTAAACGTCAAAGATGTGAATCGAATAGTTTGTCAAGACTATAGGCAAATCATGCACCCATCTCCAAAATTGCTACGAAACAACTCTTAGCAGTGAAAAGTGCACAAACCTATTAACCTTTGGGATGCGTAACGACCAAAAACTGTGTATCCACTGTCTGCGTAAGATGGCGCGCATGATAGAGCGCACTAGGCAGAGTTCAGAATATGACGAATATTTTCAATAAATTGTATGGAATGTGTATCAACCAGGCATATTAAGCCAAGGCCGCGCAACCCCAGGCCCGCCAACGTATTTGAATTTTCCCGCGAAGACACAGCTTCGCTGCACCAATAGGCTGCGAGCGTAGAGCGAACGCGATTGCCTAGCGGACACTTACCAAACACCATAAAATACACAGGTCAAAAATGCAATCGCCGCTGGTCTGAATCTTTTCAGAAAAGGTTTTAGGATGTAGAACCCAATAAACAGCAAAATACTGTTGCAGTACAAATTATAGTACCTAGTTTTATTTTTGTCAGGATTTTAGATTAGTCATGCACTACAAACAAACACAATACGTCATGAGCTTGGTTGGTTGTTTTTTTTATTTTAAGTTTTGGCCTTGTAGTTAATAAAAATATGGCCCACATGATAACTCTCAAAGGAAGCGCAGTATTTGGAGGTTAAAATAATGCCACATTCTGGTAATACATATTAAAGTCGTTATAGTTAACTCGTAAACTATTTACACCTAGTAGGTGTATGGAATTTCAATAGATGTTGAGGATCATTAAGTAGGTAATGTGACTTTCAGCAAGTTCTGCGGGTTGCTAGTTCAAGAGCTAGGAGCTAATTTCGTTATTAAGAAAAAGCCTCTTATGTCCTGAACGGGTTATTATTTTTGAAAAATATGACTGCTCAAATTAACCACAAATTGCCACCTCCATGCTTAACAAAATTCATGATTGTGCACCCAACAGCTTCGGAGGTCCAGGAATCCCAAAAACGTTACCCCAGCAAAAACATAAATAACTCTGAAATCTTACGAAGCACGAATTCATATTAAAGAGGTACTTACATTATGGACAAATTATATCTGTATACTTTTTATCCACCTAGCCCCATCAGGTAAAAAGGTAATAGTAATACGAATATTCCAAGTCAGGCTACTAGATGTTGTTGGCTCTTAAAAAAATAAATAAAAGAATGAAGTACACATTTCTGAATCATTTATTATACTTTGATTGTACTACAAAATAATAGGAAGTTCTCTACAGTTACATACAATTAATATTATATTACATAAATAATGAATCAATTACTGCATTCCTCACTCACATGTAGCCACCTCATAATATTCAACATACATACCAACTTCCCAAAACAATAATTAAACTATTGCAAAAGATCTCCAAAGATAAATGAATAACATATCTTATATCTAACTGAATACTGCTTGTTTGTTAACATATCTGGATCATAATAAATATAAATAATTATAAAATCTGTGTAAATATGAAATTATGACCAAACAAAATTATAAATCTTGCGACCAAAATGCACTGTATGTCCCATGTCTCATTACAATAATTCTAAAGTAACAACT
Source organism: Philereme transversata (assembly GCA_963924445.1). Lineage (NCBI taxonomy): Eukaryota > Metazoa > Arthropoda > Insecta > Lepidoptera > Geometridae > Philereme > Philereme transversata. Next base: position 6,897,478 of record OZ004341.1, on the reverse strand, counting down.
ACAAGTGTCAATTAAAATTAACGTCACAGTAGTGACTCGTAAACATAAACGTATACAAAAATTTAAGATTAAGCAATATCACAACTAAATCGCCCTCTCCCAACAGGCAAATAAATATGTCCATAAAAACAACTAAAGGTTTATTACTATGCACTTGTGAGGATTGCGGCTTACATTAATGGAGAAAAAGCTATGCTGTGCACTAAAATAAAATCTTAAATACCTATTGGCCCATTTCTATAGAAAATAAAACAATCGCAGATCTGTTGGTTATTGAAAATGGTCCATACCATAACATTCAACTAGCAAAATCGAGTGAGTCCTACAAATTTGAGTGAGTGTGAACTAATAATCTTAAAAATGGTACTTAGCAATTTCAATAACGAAATTAAATCAAATTAAAATTTTCGATACATATTCGCAATGAAAACAGCCAATATTCTCCTCACAAAAAAGTCATAAGATTGGTGTTTCACTTACTACATGTAGGTAGATAAATATAACATTAATTATATCTCTATCACTGTGTTAATTTAAACTGGCGAAGAGAAAGATGTTTCGTCTCCACCGATATTACGATAACACACAAAGTTTTCTAGCTACAGACAATATAGTAACTTATCCTCTAATTTCCTGTACTGAGAGATATTGTTAAGATTTACGAGACATAAAGTAGCTCATAAACTACTATTACAGTACCGCCGATATAACTAGGCTGCCCCAAACTTATCCCATTATTGTGCATTCATTATTTTAGTTGTTGAAAATGTACTGTACATAAATTGCTAATTTTAGGGTGGCCTAGTTATATGAGCAGCACTTAATGTCGGGAGTGGAATTCGCTGCGGGGTGCAGGACGCCGGACAAATAAGATGTTTTAACCTCAGCCATTATAATGGATTTCTATGAAGGGTAAATTGCCACATCCTAGCACAAGTGTCACATTTCAAGTTCGAGCATACACTTTTATCTAAACATTAAAATATGACATTGTGCGCTCCTATCCCTACGCCTAAGGCTTTCGCTTCCGTGGTTTAACAAACAGAATCGATTAGTGGATGCGTATCCTCATTAACTGTTTGAAATGTTGGATTACAATTCTAGTTAGTATTCAAACTATATATCTTTAAAATATTGAGATTCTTGATATGTAGCATCAGAGCGTAAGCCTCAAGACGAAAGCTACATACAAAGAGAACATTACTCCTGGGATCCTTATCTTAGAGAGCAATGAGACTAAGTTACGGTTAAAACCTATTGCATATTTAGTGTTGTGTGAGTAATTTTCAACATTTAATATTGATATTGAGTAAAATCTAGGGATCCCAGGGGTGATGTATCCTGCGATTTGGCCAATGAGCCCAGTGGGTCCTGGTAGAGTGGTGATTCATCAGCTAGTTAGGGCCCACATTGCTCTGCAGTGTAGCACCTATAGTTCACTGTACACATGTTTGTCACTTGCCAACACCTGTGAACAATACAGGCGGATTACAAAGGATTGCTCAAAAAAAATTTAATTAAACCTCAAACTAAACGGTTTGTTATTATACTTGGCGATTTAATTAAGGTGGGGTTGTGTGAGACTTTCTGACAAGCATCATTAACTTATCCATGCCACTGCCTTTCAATACCTTTAAGAGATAAATTAAGTAGAACCCGTGGACAACATTTCATATTAGATTCATAGCTAAAAACTCTTTTGGAATGAATTTATGAACCTGTTTTATAAAGTCTAGCTAAACTCAATGATCTGTCCCAAGTACTAGAGTCTGTAAATGTTAATTTTATAAATTTATCTTTTATGTATTAATTTCCTATCCTAATCGTTTCCAAATTTTGTGTAGGTATCTCCCGGGTTTTGTGATTATTCTGTTTTCCTATTTTTTTTTATTTGCTTCTGGAAAATGAAAAATGAACAAAACCATGCAAAAAATAAAGCAAAAGTTTTTTTTTTTTTTCGAATGGACTAATCTCGCTGTTGGCCTCTGAGGTCGTGACAGCTTAACCGAACTTTTGGCGAGCGCAGATGGCGCTCAGCCCAGTAAGTTTTTTAGGCAACTAGCGCAAGGGCACCACTTAGGTACGAACCTCGGCTTGGGCTGTTGCCGGGGTGGGGATAGGAGAGAAACGCCCGGGTACATGTCTGTACCTCGTATAGGCGGCGACTGAAGGGACTCGTCGACCTCGCCGGCGAGGTCGGTGTTTCTGTGAAGTGTTTGCTCTGTCTGATATAGATGACTCACCTTCCGCATTAGCGGAGGTGATTTCGTCATCCGGGTCTCCGAGAACGTGTCTCGGACGACGGAGGATTTTGTTGGCGGGCGGATCCAACGGGTAGACCGGAATGGTGTGTACCAAAGGGTTCGGATGATTAGAGGCAAGTTCATAAAACCGCTTGGAATCGAGCTTCATGAACCTGGCTATTGATTCTAATTTCAAATCGCGATGTAGGTCGTTATTGCGAAAGTACCAGGGCGAGCCTGAGGCTTTTCGCAAGAAGCGATTTTGAATAACCTGAATGGCACCAACTTTAGGAGAGTGGGCAAATACTACAGATGAGTATGTCATAATGGGGCGAATGCACGCTTTGTAAAGAGTCACCTTATTTTTAAGGGACATTTTACTTTTCGCGCCTAGAAGTGAGGACAATCGTCCTAGGGTGAACTTTGCTTGGTTGCACCTCTTAGTGATGTGCAACCTAAAGGAAAGACGCCTATCGAGGATGACACCCAGATATTTGGCTGATGGGGCCCAGCGAATGGGCTGGCCAAATAGAGAGATCGGTTTGGGAGTGAGGTTTCTCCGTGAGAAGTACACTGCTGTACTTTTCGACGGGTTTACCTCGATCCGCCACTTGCGGAACCAAGTGGCTAATGAATGAAGGGCAGCCTGCAGCCTTATACCCACCCGATCAGGATTCCGATTGGATGTGTACAAGGCTGTGTCGTCTGCGTATAGGGCTATTTCCACTTGAGGAGTGCGGGGGATATCGCTGGTGTACAGCGTGAACAGGAGGGGGCCGAGAACGGAGCCTTGAGGGGCTCCTGCTCTGACTGGTCTAGGACTAGAGAGAGTGCCTTCCACGGTGTAGCGAAAGCTGCGACCTTGTAGGTAGTCTCGTATGATGAGCACGAGTCTGTCTGGGACTCCGAGTTTGAATAGCTTGTAGATCAAGCCGTTGTGCCAGACTTTGTCGAAAGCTATCGCTACGTCGAGGAAGACGGCACCAGTATCTGAAGGCCAGGTACTTTGCCAGTTGGAGAGGACATGCTCCGTTATGCGGAGCACCTGTTGTGGGCATGAATGTTGGGCTCGAAAGCCAAACTGCTCGTCGGGAAGGAGTTTGAACTCATTGACATGAGCCCAGAGGCGCTTCATTAGAAGACGCTCATATATCTTGCCTAGACTATTAAGTAGACTAATGGGACGATAACTAGTTGGATCGTTTGCCTGTTTGCTGGGTTTTCGGATGCCAATGACGTTGGCTTCCTTCCAAGCATCAGGGAAGGTCCAAGTTTCCATAGCCGCATTGAAGATGCAGACTAGGATATGGATAAGGGGAACAGAGAACTGTTTGAGTACTCTGTTGGAAATGCCGCCGGGGCCGGAGGCTTTCTTTGGGTGTAGGGCCTTGATAGTGTCAAATACTTCAGAGGGCTCAATCGGATCAAAATAAAGCAAAAGAGGCTGCGTCAGGATCCTTTATCTAGGTAGGGCCAACTAATTGCCACCAGAAACTGCATAAAATGTTAAAGGGACATGCCCATATAATGCTGTCAACTGCACAAAAAATTGCGTTCATCCAAAAAATATGTTACATTTTTTCGTTAATCTACGTATCAACCAATTAACACGAAAAGTATCCTACAATATTTTAAAATAATAATGAATATGAAAACGACAGGAAATGAAATGGTAGCAAATTGCCTCCAGTTGCAAACATTAGTGTTGAGCCAGAGTTGTTCTGAGACAATAATCGATTGTTGATAAAAGACCATAAATAAAACAATCGATTTATTTGACTGTATTTTCACTGACACGAAAAATCGGTCACCGATTTCAGAAGTACGAAACCAAAACGATATTTGTTTCCCAATGAGCGTTTTGTAAATCGTTTTTTTTTCTCTTTAATTAACCCGGGGGTGGTATTATGCTTGACTCGCGCTGGTAGCGAGCGCCCGAGCGAGATAATCTCAGCCAATCGCAGTGCGCGCTGAATTTGCGCTCAGCTGTTGACGCACCGCAATTGATCTAAATCCTCTCGCTCTCAGCTAACCTTGATCATAATCGGCGGGCCGTTGATCTCAGCGCCACCTTCTAGATGGCTTTAGGATTAACCAGTGGAGAGAAAAAAAGCGGAAAAAAAATAACTCGGCTTATCTGTAGCATTATCTCGATTTTAATTCGATCAACAGATGAGAGGTTAAAGCTTCGCACGATTTTTGCATAAGGCCATGCAAAGACGAGTTAATGACACAGACATGAGATATTTTTTAGTTAGGCACCTATCACTCGTTATTCCTCCCAAATCATCGAATTAAGAACTAACTCAAACGATAGTCGATATCGATCGATATCGACTACCTATTCAACCCAAGTTTACAAAATCAACACAGAAATACATAATGAATTCTATTAAACATCTCCAAAGGCAAATAAGTACATTTTTTTTTCGCTTGGGTACAATTGGTACTTACATTTTTCGTACATTTTTATTACCTTATTACTACCCCTGACACACTAAATATCTGATTTTCAGAAGTAAATAGGTAGGTATATTTTTGTATTTATCTGTGGCGCTCGTGTTGAATCGAAATAAACTCGATTTTACTTCGATTCAACATTTGCTCAACATAATCAGATGATTATTATTTCTTTGCATTAAAATATTGAATTTTGATTTACTGGAATAATTGCCCTCGTCTGTTGATTGTACAGGAGCGCGATGTCAAAAATGGCACTTCTGTGCGCGCGCGCCTTGAGATTAAATATTATCGATTGCTCGATTTGACCGATTATTTTGCGCCGATAAATCGATATTTCGGATAATAGTCGATGGTCGATATGCCAATCCCTATGACTGTGCGCGTACGTCATTCACAAACAAGTACTACACAAGCCGTTTCCTGTGATCTGTGTCTGTGGCCGTTTCGTTTGTTTTCTCGCGTATTTTTGTTTGTTTGCTGACTTAAAGCTTAAACGATTAAATTGATAGTAATTATCAATATCATAATTTATCTAGAAATCGTTATAATTACAATAATAAACTATTTAAGTTGTAGTTGAATACAGTGATGTAAAACTGGTTGTTTGTGAAAAATAAAAACTGATTTTTCTCATTATAGTAAACTTTTTTATAACTAACTTCTTAGCTATTTTATTACTAACTAAGCCTAGAATCATTAGCAATTAGTTTCAAGTGTGTGCAGTGACAGCATTTTTCACAAGGGAGAGTGGGCATGCCCCTTTAGGTGTCATTACCTGCCTAATCCGAGTCTAGATTAACGACGTCGGCGGCGGCAGCGGGCGTGGGCGGGTCGCGGGGCTGTAGCGGCGGGCGCCCCCGCGGCCGCCCGGCGCCGGTGCCGCCGCCCACCATGATCTCCCGCGCACGCTGCTGCTGCAGCGCCATCGCCACCGGGTCGCGGCTGCCGAGCCCGCCGGCGTAGAACTTAGCCGCTGCACCCATCTGATGAACGAAACACTCACTTAACTATCTACCAAATATCGAAACTGCATTCAAATAAACTTCTCATAATTATAATTACTTTCAATACTTAAATTAATTCAAGACTAACTAGTGGTTCGCCCCGAACTGAGATCTCGCGAGTATCCGATTAAATTTTTAATCATTGACTATCAAAATAGTGCCACCAAATGCAAACAAAATAACTTGACCTACAGTTTCATTCAAATTACAGGTAACGGGAGTTCATGTATTATGGTTACTTTTTTTTTGGAGTACAAATTGCAGTTATTCTGGCTTTCAGACTTTTGCTTATTATGGCTAATAACTCAAAAGCTATAGACTACTAAAAATAAAAACGGAATCTAAATGTACTAATAAAGACTTTTCATTTGACGTCCCACTTGACCTAATTGTCTCATTTTCGTTTTTTTTACCCCTCTTGAACCCCAATATCTCAACAACCCCCTAACATTTTTAGCTCATTTAGTCACACCAAAATTGTGCCATCTCTACATACCTTTTTATATCAAATTTCACAGTGATCGAATCAATGCTTCAAAAGTTATCCTCGAGCTAACAAACATACATACATACAACGCCGATTTGCCCAAGTTGATTTAGAGATCTCGCTTCGCTCGATCAATAAGAGAAGACTATGTTTATTAACGGGAACTGCTTTTTTTACTTTACTTTCTTTTTATTATGTGATTTGTCTCAGTTTCGTGTTAGTTTCATTGCATCGGAGTAAAAATAGATAGATTATGACCGGGATTGAGTCATAGACTACTTTTTACCTGACTGCGCAGAAAAAAAGTCATTGTCTTTATTGACAAACCATGCATGCGAAGCCGAGGGCTGAAGCTTGTTTATATATATTTATAAAATAGCATAAAAATGTAAGTTGTCCTGACATTTTGCTGCTGCGCCATCATCTGCTGCAGCCGCATTTGCTGCTGTTGCTGCTGTTGTCTCTGCCACGGCGGCTCGTACTGCAGCCCGCTGGCGCCACCCATGCCGGCCATGGCGCCGCCGCTACTCGCTAAACACAAGTAAACGCACATATATTTTTTTGTACTTGTAGGGAAACAGGTTTACAGCCCACGTGATGGTAAGCGGTCACCGTCGCCTATTGACACCGGCAACACCCGGGGTTGTCGATGCGTTCCCTACCCTGTACAAACCTTTTAACATTTCTCTGGAAGCGTGCCATGTCGTAGCCTAACGGGAAGACCTCAGATGGTAGCTCATTCCACATCTTGCAAGTATGGTGTAGAAAAGATCGCATGAAGCGTGTGGTGCGCGATACCCAATTGTCGATGATATGTGGATGAGCTTTATTACGTTGTCGAGAAGTGCGGTGGTAAAATCTCGACGACGGGATCAGATCGAATAGCTCCTCAGAACATTCCCCATTATACAGGCATTATACTTCATATTAGGCGGCATTATTATACTTTAACTTTAATTCCACATCAATCTGAGTGGAATATGGTGGCTGCAGCATTTTTTTCATTTGATATTTACTTTATGTTATAATATACTTTTAGGTTTTATATCTTTGTTGACGAGTGAGTTTTTTTATCTATGACACCATAATACTGCACCACTATTACGGTGCCAAACAGGCATGCGGGCCAAAGGCTACCCTCACGCAATGGCAATTATTTAAAAAATATAAAAAAAAAACTTTTGGAGAGCCGCAACCTAAGTTCCTAACCTAAGAGACAGTGGAATGTTTACGATAATTTCGTAGGTACATACAAATAGCTACTAAAGAGGAATGCTTTGTGTTACGCTTCGGACAATCCTTCTAAGGTTTTTAGGTGTATTTATTTTATAAGTATGTGTTTAAAAAAGTTTTAGAGTGAGGAAATTTCTCTGGAACCCCAAATTATGGATGATTAAACTAAAGACCAGTATCGATACATACACTCACCCGGGTTCATACCGCCCTGTCCCATCATCCCCGGTGCCATGCTCATTTGTTGCGAGTACTTGTAAATATCCGACATTTTCTGCATCAGCTATAACATAAAAAATGTTCAGTTTCAAAGATACATATATACATTATGACATACTAAAAAGCAGAATGGTTGCAGTGCTTTTACATTTTATGGCGTTATTTAATTTTTTTACTCAAAATATTTTCAATAGTTTGGTTTTAATCCAAATGCTAAAAATGGCTTCTTTCTCATGGACAAACTTCTTAGTCTATCTGATTTGTCCAACAGTAATAATTATCCTTGTGATCAAACTGCTATGTACGACGTAAATTAAAACACGGGTCATGCTATTTGTCAAGCATTGTTGGAAATATGTTTTTTTATTAATCCTAATCACAGAAAATTTTAACTTATCAAACAACCTTAATATCAAGTCCTAAAATAAAATATGAATGAAACAGCCTGTATAAAATAGGTAAACAAATCATATTTATTCATTATGTAAGTAGGTACCTGTTAAATTGACTAAGCGGAATCGTCACAAAGGTACCGCCGATTTACGTTAAAAATTGTTTATTGAAAATGTATCGATTACTGGATAAATGTTCAAACTACCGGTATTAAACCCACCTCTAAAATTAAGTAGTACTATTCCGGATGTGTGTTTTAAATTAATATCGTACATAAAATAAAACCTTTTTTTCTGTATCTAAGTAGTTTGACCACAAGGAAAATTATTCGTATTATACCGACCGTTAGACTATCCAATTAGACCACGAGGCGGAAGCTCTAAAAAGCGCTATCAACCACATTCAAGGCTAGTTTAAAATTAGTAAAATGTTTATTGAATGTAGTAAATATATATATAATATTCGTCCATGCTAAATATACTTTGGTAAATAGGATCTAAGACTATGGATTTCTATAATCAATCGAAATGCTCTGTGTCAATCATGCTAAATATTTTAGCTAAACTACATTAGTGCATGAGACAACACGACATTGAACTTACGCCGTAATCATATCCACCGAACATCTAAACAGATAAATTAAAAGTCTGTAGTTATCTGCATGATATTAAGAAGTTTGCTAAAAAACTTTTGACATAACTAGTTTTAAGACTGCTAACTTTTTCATTGGTTAAGTACCTGTTTTAACTACTCCTAATATTAATTTCTCTAATTCATAAACAGCTCTATGCAAATTGTTCTCCACATGTTGGTGGTAAATGATTTATACTTGTTGCATTTAATGATTTTCATACATATTGGAATCATGATATTTTTTAGATTTTCCACTATTGATGTTTTTTTTCCTACAATTTATAGTAAAACCTCTTGTAAATACAAAAGGTTTTACTATAAATACAATTGCAGCAGTCTAATAAGCTAGTGGTCCTATGTAGAGATCAAAAATAATAAATCTTGTTAAAAGAGCGAAAAAAAATACATCTTGAATAGAATAGAGGTTAACACAATCACACGCACGGCTACACATTGGCAAACGGCAATTCCAGTATAAGCTGACCTCGCGTTGTGCAGGCTTTCCGTACAATGAGAGGCCAGCTTATACTGGAAAAGTATAGCTTGATAGCACCGACCGAAAGTTCGGTTTCGGCCAGGTTTCGACAAAGAAATCTAGTTACGGCGTTAGTTTCGGTTTCGACCAAAAAATGGCCGAAACAAAATAATTGTCTTATTATTTTATTCAACACTATTTAACTGTCTGCATATGTATAATAAACATTGTATATGCAAATAAATGTGTGAAAAATTCACTAGATTTCAGTATACAATAGACATTTTAAATATGTTAATAAGTAAGTTTCGGTTTCGGCCGAACCTGAGAGCAAGGCCGAAGGTTCGTTTTCGGTTTCGGCTGAAAAACCTGTTTCGGTTGGACACTAGTTCCTATGTCACTGTTCTCAACCAATTTGTCGTGCAACGATGTCGGTTCGCATCTAAATAGCTATGTCCACACTGTGCCTTTTCATCTTCAACTTTCGTCTCCATCTTTCTATTCAACTTTCGTTTAGCGCATTCAATAATTGAATGCCTTAATTGAACGCAACACCAGTTCAGTCGAAGTTCTGTTAATCTTTTGAAAACATGTGCGACGAGAATATTTTACTTGTTGGAATATGTGCAGCTTACTTGGTCATAAGAAATTCCAGAAAAAAAAGAACCAAGTAAAAGTTTTGGATACGATGTTATTATGATAATCGAAGTAACGTGATTATGAGTGAACTGCGAGAAGATAAAGATATTCTTTTTAAAAATTTCACGCGCATGTCCGAACGAAATTTCGATCGACTTTTGAAATTGCTTGTTCTTGTTCTCTTGTAATCTTGTTGTTGAACGCTATAATGCACAGAAATCCACCCGATGTCGGATAGCGTGAACCACAGCGCGCGCGTCGCTTTCAACTGTCATCGCGCATGCGCTAAGGGCATGCCTCACGTGCGCTGTTGACTGCGCTATGACGCATGCCCTTAATGAACCAAAAAAAGGTACAGTGTGGACATAGCTAAAGTACTTTGAGATGGAACTAGCAAATGGACCACCTCTTGTTAAGTGGTAACCATCGCCTATAACAAAGCATCATCTCGCAAGTCACGCACCTACAATGCACTGCCCTGCGTCAATTGAGGCATACAGGCGCCATACCCTTCAGACCGAAACAAAGCTTCAATGTTTATGTGAAAAAAAGTATGGCTCACGACTATATTGATCCCCTCGGATCTCTTACTACACTGACCCGTGAATATATTTTTATTTTTACTATTACTATTAATTATAATATTTATTATATATAATATATAATAATTTTTATTATTACATCTCTTGTCAATGACAATGACTCTTGTCATACTGAACTGCAACGTTTGGCATTGAGCAGATCAAAAAACTGTCTAAGAAAACTTAGTCGTAATATGAATCATCTCACTAATTTAGACCCTGACGTGACAAGAGCCTGTAGCACAATTGGTAGTGCATCTTCGTATCAAGAGGAAGGTTGCGGGTTAAAGTCCCGTCTAGGCTTAATAATACTATTTATAACATTTGATACATGTCCACTTTCTGAATCAAAGTTAAGCGTTATGTACCGTTGACTAAAGGACACCTTTAGGGTAAGGCCATAGTGCGATAAGAATAGAATAGTGTATAGTTACCGCAGGATTAGCGTTGTAGATCATAGGCAGCATGTCGCGTATCTGGTTGTCGTTGACATTGGGCATTTCCTTGCGCAGCATGGACACTAACGCCGCGTAGGCCAACTGCTGCTGCTGCTGCGCCAACATGTTCGGCACTGCACGGAAATAATACAAATGCAACACTTATTTAATTGCAACTAAATCACATAGTGTACAATATTTTATGTTAATACAGCACTTAGTTAGCATGCATATTCAAGAAAAGATAAGTATTTAAGTACTGGCTGTTGCCTGCGACTTCGGACGCGTTGCACTACTAAACGTGTAGGTAACCTAGAAATAAATGGCCTGATTTATGAGATAAAAAGTAGCCTATGTGTTAATCCAGGTTATAATCTACATACTAAATTTCATCGAAATCGGTTCAGCCATTACGACGTGAAAGAGTCACATTAAAAATGATCCTTGTGGTTTTAATGATTAAATACATTTTGATTTTTATTTCAAATCCCGTTTGGTTCGTAATTTTTGTAATAATTTAAAAATATTTTTTTTTTAAGATTTTGAACGGTCCATCCGTTCGGGAACTACGATGCCACAGATAGAAGCATAGACAGATGTAGGCTTCAAATTTATAACACCCCTCATTTTGAGTCGGGGTTAAAACCCACCCCAGTTAAACTAGCTTTCCATTAAAAAAACCCCGTCCGAATCGGTCCATCCGTTTGGGAACTACGATGCCACAGATAGACAAAGGCGTTAAACTTATAACACCCCTCTTATTGCGTCGGGGATTAAAGATAAGAAAATGGTTTACTCACTCATTCCGTTGGTCATTGGCCAGGGTGCGGGGAAGGGCGCGGGCGGCGGGCGGTTCTTCTCGTTCTCGAAGTCCTCCCAAGCCGCTTTACGCTCCTCCTCGCTCAGCGTCTCCTCCTCCTTGTTCTCGAGGAGGGAGTCGTGCTCATGATATTTGTAGATCTGCAAATATTCTTTCAGTTATTGCCACCCCAAATTTGTGCCATCCACCACGATCCTGCGCTAGTCCCTCTGACAGACCGCGACCTTTACGATGTCGTCCACCCATCTCGCTGCCGACATCGTTAATAAATAAATAATAATAAATAATGCTGGATAATTAACACAAGACCTAACCCCAAACCAAGCAAAGCTATGAGACCCAGCTAAACTGATCTACTTATATACTTTTTTTTGTATATACATACTTATAATACATGTATATGTAGATAAACAACCAGACCCGGAACAAATATTTTTAGATCATGCAAATATTTGTTTCCCGGTGGAAATTGAACCCGCAACCTCCTGCATCTCAGACGGCTATTCGCCGCTAAATGGAACAAGTATATGGCGCACTTGATGTTAAGTGGTAACCTTACAAACTTGCACTACAATGCACTGCCCTGTCTAACAACTTAAGGCATATAGGTGGTCAATGTGCTTGTGCCGGCACGTTTCTAAGGTGCATGACCTACGGAGGCAATGCTGTTACTGATGGTTACCACTTAACATCAGGTGGGCGGTATGCTTGTTTACTACCTTAGTAGAATAAAAAAATGGTTTTACCTGAGCGTCGTGTTCTCTCAGCATCTCAGCGAACAGTCGGTCCTTAGGCAGCGGGGGTATCGGACGAGGCGAAGGAGGTTCCGCTTCAAACTTGTAAAGTTCTGCGAGGTCGTTCTCGGCGTAATGTCGGTCGATCTGTTGCTCGTCTATCACGCGCTTAGATATCGCCTGCTTTGTAACTTGGCGCTCGTAGATCTTCTCTTCCATCGTGCCCTGGAATTTGATGGTTAGATATTGTTACGCCCGAGGCTGTCGCAGAATCAAATCAAATTATATTTATTCATAAAATCACAAGGTTTGTAACGTCAATTTTACTGCCTGTTCCTTCACGACCACGAAAGAAAGGCAAGAAACAAGGCTGTCATTTTTTTTACAATACATAACAATAAATATAAATATTGCTGGACATTTCACACAGCTCTATCTAGCCCCAAACTAAGCAGAGCTTGTACTATGGGAATCAGATAACTGGTAGAATACTTATATACATTTTTTTTGTAAATACATACTTATAACACATAGTGAAACAACCAGACCGGAAAACAAATATCTGTAGATCATGCAAACATTTGTTCCGCGGCGGGAATCGAACCCGCTACCTCCTGCGTATCAGCCGGCTATTCGCCCACTGCACCACGGAGGTCGTCAAAATACGTCTAAATTGTAATATTATTGATAGAGTTTGACTGATTACTTGAATAAGTACTAGTAGGGTGTCAACCCTCTCGAAGTTAATACCTACTATGTCACAGAATAAGTAATATTAAGTGTGATACACCTATATGCACTACGTTTTTACTTACTTTTTCACAGAATGAGAAATAGTAGTACTATTGCAGTACCTACACCTGAGCATAAGCTGGAATTATCGGGAATGTTCCAGAATGGTATAGATGTGTATATGAGGTATAAATAGGGCGTAGACACGCCCAAAGAATCAGTCTGGATTTGGCTATAAGTGCAAATACTTTAAATGACTTTTAGTGGTTTATTGTGCAACAGTGCAGTGGTGTGATTAAGTTCGTGTATCGTACATTTTAGTATTGTATAAGAGTGTTATTTTGATTAGATTGGTTTTCATTATTTTATCCTGAACCCTCAGTTCGTAACATTATTCTGAAAAATTACTGGTGATAACTCTGTTGGATCATTTTCTAAACAAAACTACCACGAAGTCTGCTCAAAAGCAAACTTATTTTGGGACTTGTAATTTTATATGATACTAGCTTCCGCTCGCGTGGTTTGTCAATAAAAAGATAGGTCTTAATCCAGGCACGTTCTTAAGGTGCGTGCCCTACGAAGTAATGCTTTGTTATAGGCGATGGTTACTACGTAACATCGGGTGGGCTATTATCTTATTTAAAGTTAAGGCGGCAAAAAAAAATGTACTCACCATGGCCAAAAACCTGTATACATAACAGGGTTTCTTCTGTCCGAAACGGTAAACTCTGAATATGCTCTGCACGTCGTGAGAAGGGTTCCAAGACACGTCGAATATAACGACGCGATTCGCCGCCACCAAGTTTATACCGAGACCGCCCGCTCGCGTTGAGATAAGGAACAATCTGTCGAAAGAACAACCTATAAATAATGCTGGACATTTCACACAGCGCTATCCACAGCCTCAAATTAAGCAAAGCTGTACTATGGGAACCAGACCAGACTTTTTTATCTTACTTATCTCATCTAACAGCGGGGCAAAGGTCTTCCCAAGTCTTTCCAACCATCTCTATCCTTCAATACCATCCTCTTTTGTCATCTAATGTATAGAAAAACACTCAAAACCAGAACAAATATCTGTAGATCATGCAAACATTTGTTCCGCAGCGGGAATGGAACCCGCTACCTCCTTCCTGTGTCTCACCCACGAAGGCCGTCATAAAGTTTTTTTTTCATAAGGTTGTAATTAGTTTAACTGTAGCATAGTATATATTAGAAGCCAGCAGATTAAGTTGAGTTCATTTTGGTAATTTTGTATGAAGATTATTCAACTGTTCATGTTTACAAAATTAACCACATTTCAAAAGTTGATCGACTACTGCTCGTAGTAAAGTAGTAAAGCCTTCTCAGCTCTGATAATTCTTCCATTTTTTTATTTTATTTATTTGTAATTATAATTATAATTTCAGCGTAGCTACCCTGTTTTCTTGTTTTTACTTCATACATAACCTACTAGGCGACCACAAAATACCATGCCAAATTTCCGCTTTACAGCATTCAGTCTACAAGTATAAACGCTGTTTTACGGACTGACAGACCGTCATGACGAACTATATGGGTTCCTAGTGGGCAACGGAATACTGAAAAAGTAACCATTATGGTTAAAGGTTATGTACCTTGCTCGGGGATTGTCTTCTCTGTTGAAATTCTTACACCAAATAGATCTGTTTTCGCATGAAGTTGATCCATCCAATCTAAAGTAGTCTACGCCCGGCGACCATGAACCTGAAACATTTACATCATGAAATCATTGCAATGGAATCTATTTTTTTGAAGTATAACTTCTTTACGCACGCTTGACTTGGGGAGTAAGCTGGTGAATGCGTGAGGAGAGCGTTACGAAAAGTGTGATCGGACGTGGCGAACGGAAGTCAAGAGGGAGATAGTTTTACTTCAGTCGTGTTGTCTAAAGCACACTCGTTTATTTGCAATAATGTTTTTTCCGCCATATGTACTGTCGCCTGCAATAATAAGTGAACTTCTGAATGTGTTAAAATAATGTAATCATAGAGTAGTGCCATAATCATGTATCCATTTCAGTTCAAAAATGTCAAAACAAAGTTCATGTTTATACAACTTCCTCTTTTTGCGTCTGCGATTCAAAACTGGCATATCTAAAAACCACCCTAGATAAACTTGCTTTGTAGGTAAAAAAACCGCATCCGAATCGATCCATCAGTTTGGGAACTTCGATGCCACAAACACACACGCATACCAGCATAGGCGTCTTTATAACACCCCCCTTTTTGCGTTAAGGTTTAAAAATGGATGCACAATTTTGAGCTAATCATAGTATCAATTACCATTTTTAATTATGATAATTATTATTTTATTGTAATGTTATGCTTGTTTTTATTATTTTTTATTATTTTTGTGTGTGTTATTTTATTATTGTATAACTTCAAATGTATTTTTTAATCTAATGTTAACTGATGTTAACATGTTTATTTTTAATTCATTTATTTCGGAACAAGTCCATATACCTATGGAAATAATACAAATTATTACAAAGAGCACTACACAAGGTTACATTATTTTGAAAAGTCTGAATGTTACCTTATTATTGCACACATTACATAGAATACGACTTTCTGAAGGATAAAATGTGTGACTAGTTAGTTTCATTATTTTTAAAATGTATTGTATAAAGTGACATTTAAAATTTATAAAAGTAGTTAAAAAAATTTGTATACCGCAATTAGTAGGAACTAGAGTACATAAATTAAATGTTTACATCTTTTAAACCAGGTTTCACAAACGAATAAATCATTTCATTCGATTGCATTGGAATATCATTATCTGTAATGTTATGAATTATATATTTTACATAGCAATAGATTATTTCTAAAATTGACCATGCTAAATTATTGGATTTTAATAACTTACCAACATGACCTCCTAATTTCTCGTCGATGCGACCCTCTTGTGTAGCTTCGTCGACTTTGCCTAAGAAATGTTCTATCAAATCTAGAGAGTATAGAGATTGCGAGAACACCAGTCTGAAACAATATAACAATAATAAATTAATAAAAATATATTGTTTTTTAATGGTGGTCATAAAAATATATCGTTACATTTTTTATGTTTATTTTATCAACTGCTGCTATTTTTTTTTTGCTATGTTATTGTACCCATTTTCGCAATGAATAAATTATATTATATACAACACCTCACAATTTTGTAACATTTGTCTAAATGTTAGGAATAAAGTGTTACATTGTAACATTACAATTTTATACAACAGATGGTAATCGAGCTTTATATAATATAATAATATTATATAAGGTTATATTGTGGAAGTACCATAAGCGTTTCTCAGAAGAAATATGATCTAAAAATAAATAAAACATATTTCTTGTGCCAGTCTAGTTTAGCTATATAGTGTGTTTGATAATACATTTGTGAAATGTTTACCATCGAAAAGGGAAATTTATTATGGCATGTAAAAACAAAAACTTTATTAAACTTATGTTGTGGTATTACATAATGCATGATCTAACCACAGATACTGTATTGGTAACGTCTCAGAGATATCTCTTGTTGTCTCTTATTAACCCAAAACCTGCAGCCATTTCCATCAAATCGGCCTTTATTTTTGGATTGCAAGAGTAGGCAGTAAGTTTTATATCTAATTAACTACCTAAACTTAGTCGATTTTCTTTAAAAATTGATAATATAACTAGTAGTTTTTTTATTCGAGAAGTCTTTTTTGATGTTTTGAGAAACCGTCAGTATATTACCAAACACTCTGTATATTCTTCCGGGACTGCTGTAATATTGTTTATTGATCCAAAAGTAGAGAATTAGATATAGAAATACGCTACCCGTGCGAAGCTGGGGCGATTCAGCTAGTATAACTTTTGAAACTATCATGGTTATGAATACTATTTGTACTAAAAACGGGTTATTTACCATGATTTGTGAGTTTTTGAGTATCCCGATATACTATATAAATAGGGTTCAGCTAGTACAAATAGGGGTCATAATGACGGTGACACACACCTCAGTTATATTTATTACTTACAGTTTATCCCCAATAGTCTCGCACTGCCGCAATATATCAAACAGAAGTACAAGTTTGTGTGAGTTCCTCAAATCGTCCAATACGTCCTCCTCAACCAGTTTGATCCACCACTCCGTCGGATTCTCGTTTCTAACCTCTATTATATCGTCCACTTTATCATCCTCGAGGTCTAAATCAACTGTAAATAAACAAGTTTACTAAAAATTAAACTACTGAGTGGTTAGCCCTGAACCGAGATCTCGCGAGTCTCCCACAAAACAAAAAAAAAATTATTCATAATCTTTGACTAATATAATAGTGCATAACCACATAACTTGACCTACAGTTTCATTTCATACCAAATTACAAATAACGGGAGTTCATGTTAATGGGTTACTTTTGTTAGGGTAGAAATTGCAGTTATTTTGGATTTCAGACTTTTCCTTATATTTGTGTCACTGAAGCTACACGCATAACAAATTTCAGCACTGTGGGGTCAGTGAATTTCGTCAAAGTTCAGTGTTCGGATTAACTCTAGTCTCCTTTATACCAACTTGGATTAGCTCTAGTCCCCTTTGTACTAACTTGGATTAGCTCTAGTCCCTTTTGTACTAACTTGGATTAGCTCTAGTCCCTTTCGTACTAACTTGGATTAGCTCTAGTCCCCTTTATACTAGCTTGGATTAGCTCTAGTCTCTTTAGTACTAACTTGGATTAGCTCTAGTCCCCTTTGTACTAACTTGGATTAGCTCTAGTCCCCTTTATACTAACTTTTATTAGCTCTAGTCCCCTTTGTACTAACTTTGATTAGCTCTAATCCCCTTTGTACTAACCTGGATTAGCTCTAGTCGCTCGCCGCCGAGACCCTCCCGCGGTAGATTCCTTATCTTTGTCCTTATCCTTATCTTTGCCCTTGCCCTTTTTAGAGGATTTCTTCTTCTTGCTCTTCTTGCGACTGTCGTCGCTCATGTCTGAAGAATCGTCAGTCAAATCTTCAGATGAAGACTCCTGTAGAAAATTTACAAATTATAGGCACATATTTCTTGGTCTTTTATTTTTTATTTATTCGACAGGTGAATTCGTGAAATATGATGAAGCTCCAAATTATTCAAGTTGATTAATTCTCATCAATTTACTGTTTTTCAATAGTCGTCCTTTCTCATTGACGTAGATAATTCTTAACATTCTTTACTGCACCTAAGATCCAAAAATGTAGGCTATGAACTAAGGTATATTGTTACGACCAATGGTAAAAGCACACCGTAGAATAACTTACAGCGGGTGTCGAATCGTCATCAATAAAGTCCACTAACGATCCTTCCGAGTCTTCCTCTTCTTTGTCCCTCTGAAACAACGACATTAAAGTTAAAAACCTGTTGAACACCCTTACCAATTATCCTTAAGGAATTTTTTAAACATTTTTATGGTAACACGCCCCCAATGTTTTAATGAACTGTAGAAAGCTTCTAGGCTTGTATTCAGTGTGTGCGGGCCCTAACTAGAGCCTCACAAACATAGTGTAAGTTCGCATCACTAACTACTTAAGGGCTGCAACCTTAAGTAGTTAGTGATGCGCTGAGTACCTATCGATAACTAATAACTAGTAATTGTATTGAAAAGGACATAAACATGTTTATATGTTTACGGTATTTACCCAGTTCTCCTTTGTTTTTATTTATGTTTTACATTTATACTATTTCATTGTTTCTTTCTTTTTGTCTTTTCTCAGTCTTGAAATGTAACTGTATTGTGTGCTAATTTAGTGAATAAATAATTATAATAAATAATATTGCTGCACATTTCACACAGCGCTATCTAGCCCCAAACTAAACAGAGCTTGTACTATGGAAACCAGATAACTGATAAAATACTTATATACTTTTTTTTTGTAAATACATACTTATAATATATAGAAAAACACCCAGACACGGAATAAATATCTGTAGATCATGCAAACATTTGTACCGTGGCGGGAGTCGCCACCTCCTGCGTCTCAGACGGCTATACGGCCACTGCGCCACGGAGGTCATAGGATTGTCTATTAGTTGGCCCCGTCACCCTGCAACGAGCCACTAACTTCAGCATATTATGTTGCTTGTTCAGAATAACATGGTCTTTACCTTCTTCTGCTGCAAGATTTCGTATCTCTCAGAGTTGTACTTGAGTACGAGCGGGTGCGTCCATATCCTCTGCAGCGATTGGAAATCCGGGAACAAGAATCCCGATGACTTGCCGGGGAGAGGCCTGTTAACAAATTATTCTTCAAAAAAACCACATTGACTTAGGCTGCCTTTCCATCAGAGACACGCTACGGATGTGTCAAACCCACCAATAGGATTGCTTTATTGACCTCTACGGCGCCGAAAACGCGTGTATAAAATGCGCCGTATGCATAGGCCCTTTGATTTTTAGAGCAATTATATTGTTATAGCGGCAACAGAAATACATCATCTGTGAAAATTTCAACTGTCTAACTATCACGGTTCATGAGATACAGCCTGGTGAGAGACGGACAGACAGACAGCCAGACAGCGGAGTCTTAGTAATAGGGTCCCGTTTTACCCTTTGGGTAAGTAAGCCTAAAAATCACCGACAAACTATAATTAAAGATAGATTTACCTTCTAGAATAGTTATCCAGGTAGAATTGGTACAGTTTGGTCTGCACCTCTGTCAATGTAATGAACAGTACGTATTCGTGCTTGGGAGGGAGGAAGGGTGCCAGCACTCCGTAGTCTCTCCTCTGTAATAGAATAATAAGGATAAATAGAATTAAATCGGAGAAATAAGTGGAACCAAATAATGATGATATTTATTGAGGTTTCCCTAAAGCAGGTGTTCCTAACCTTTTATGATAACGGAACATACACCAAATACCTTTTATTTTATGGAACCCCATATCAAATATTTTTAATATACCTAATATAATATAAAAAAAAAAAAAATCAGCGCAGCTCAAGTGGGATTGGGCCGGCCACGTCTGCCGCATGCCCGAAGATCTATGGGCAAAGATCACAACTGATTGGGTTCCTAACGCAACACGCCCACGCGGCAGACCACCACGGAGATGGCGTGACGACTTAGATGTGCATTTACCAGACTGGTCCACTACAGCAAAGGACAGAAAAAACTGGAAAGAGGGAAGGGAGGCCTTTGCCCTGCAGTGGGACAACACAGGTTAAAAATAATAATATCAAATAATTTTAATAAGAACAAAAAACTTTATCATCAATATTTTGTAAGACACTTTATTCTTTACTTTAACTTTTAATTATTATTTTTAACCCTAATTAACTTTAACCCTAAAAAGTACCCCCACCAACCCGCATCTAAACAAGTGTGGTGGATAATCATGACTAAACCCCTTTCCTTATGAAGACACAACACAAGCCCACGCCCCAAGTGCCCGGGAGCTCCAGTAGGTGTGTTGCAGATGACAGCACGCAAATTCGCCCTGGAGCTAGGGATAACTCTGTCAAACGACCCAAGCATGTAAAAAGGACACTGAGAAACTAAATATCATAACGTTCAACGCTCAAACTTTAAGAACTGAGGAAAGGTTAATTGAACTGGAAAATGCCCTTAAATTTATCAAGTGGGATATCATCGGCCTCGCTGAAGTTAGACGAGAAGGAGAAAACACGTTTGAAAGGAAAGATAACTTATTTTATTATATAGGAAATGGAAGTTTTTACGGAGTAGGATTTTTAATATCAAAAAAATGGAAAAATCAAGTGATGAGTTCGTAGGGTATTCAGATAGAATAGTATTACTTAAATTTCGCGTCGGAGACAAAAAAGTACTAACAGTTGTTCAAGTCTATGCTCCAACATCTGCTCATCCCGATGACGAAATAGAGGAGTTCTATGATACCCTGAATAAAGCCTGTGACGAGCACAGGGGGACATGGACATTAGTTATCGGTGACTTTAACGCCAAGATTGGCCCTAGAAACACACTAGATAACCATAACATAATGGGACCTCATGGTTTGGGAGTCCGAAATGATCGTGGGGCTCGACTTTGCTTTTGGTCAAAACATGTTCATCAGCAACAGCTTCTTTTAGAAAAAACCGCATCGTCGTTGGTCCTGGTTTTCACCGGATGGCGTTACACGTAACGAAATAGATTACTGTCTCTCCTCCAATAAACAAATAGTTATAAATGCGGAAATAATAAATAGTTTAAAAATTAGCTCTGATCATCGCCCACTATGAACAACAATAAGTCTTGATACAAAAATTCTACGTACAAAAATGATAAAGAATAAAATTAAAAGACTAGATAAACTCACACTTATAGGAAATAAAACGCAATTCAACTTAGAACTTAAAAATAGCTTCAGCCTTTTAAATAGTACAGATAGTTTAGACAATGTGAACGTCCAGTATAATATCATCAGAGAAAGCATCAGAAAAGCCGATCAAAAACTCAAATCCTTGAAGCCCAAACGCCATAAACTTTCCAGTAATACCCTTGACCTGATTGAGGAAAGACAAAAACTAAAACCCCTAACACCAGAGTTCAGAGAATTCGATAAAAAAGTCAAACGACGCATTCGTAAAGATCTCAGATCTTACAACATACACCTAGTCCAGTCTGCCTTAGACAAAAACAGATCTTTAAAGAATACTATGCGGGGAAGAGAAGTGGGAAAATCAACTATAACCTGCCTCAAGGACATTCACGGCGTGAAACAAGGTGACAGAGATATAATTTTACAAATATGCACCAACAACCGGATCTACAATATTTATGTTCTGATACGATTGCGCCCATAACCGGTTACGAGGTTCATTGCGCAATCACAAGCATGAAATATAATAGAAGTCCTGGTGATGACTCAATTACCACCGAGGCTTTGAAAGTTGGAGAACATGCCTTGCTTCCCCATATTACAAACTTATTCAACAGTATACTAAAATCTGGTACAATTCCTCCTAATTTCTGTCATTCGAACATCATTCTCTTACACAAAAAGGGTGACAAGTCGGATATAGGCAACTACCGCCCTATCAGTATTGTTTCTCACCTGTATAAAGCATTTATCAAAACAATAGAAAATAGAATCTCTGGTCAGTTAGACCTTAGACAACCACCAGAACAAGCAGGTTTTCGACGTGGCTTCTCCACCACTGATCATCTTCATTCACTTAACCAAATAATTGAAAAACATACAGAATTTAAAGTTCCACTCTACCTTGCGTTTGTAGACTATTCTAAGGCGTTTGATAGTCTCAAACACTGAAATATTTAATTCGTTGAGTAATCAAAACATTGAAACCACCTCATCAACCTTTTGCGAAACATTTACCTGAATAGTACAGCATGCATTCTCATCCATAAAAACGGGCCACACTTCAACATCCAAAGAGGAGTAAAACAGGGCGATCCTGTCTCCAAAGCTTTTTACGTCCACCCTTGAAGAAGTATTTCAAAATTTGACGCCTAAATGGGAAGACCTGGGCATTGTCGTCGGCGAAAAGAGACTAACCAATCTCAGATTTGCCCACGATATTAGAACTCAACACCATCAGAGTTAGAAATGATGCTCCAAGATCTGAGCAGGGCGAGTTCCAAGGTGGGACTCAAGATGAATATGTCAAAAACAAAGGCAATGACCAACAGCACGGAGAAGAAAATAAAAGTCGAGGATGTGGAGATTGCATATGTGCAGGAGTATATCTATTTGGGCCAAATAGTCTCTTTCCAGGCGAGACAGGATAAAGAGATTACTCGCCGCACAGAAAACGCCTGGAAAAGCTATTGGTCAATGAAAGACCTCATAAAAGAAAATCTGCCACTATCTTTAAAACGGAAACTAATAGACATGTGCATTCTCCCCATTCTCACATACGGTGCATAAACTTGGTTCCTCACCAATATTCAAAAGTCCCGCCTCGGTGTTTGTCAACGAGCTATGGAGCGCAGCATCCTCGGAGTCAGGCTCACAGACCGTATACGAAAGTCGACACTGCGCTCCAAAACACAGATAGCTGACGTGGCTTTACATCCGCAAAATTGAAGTGGGGGAAGCAGGACACGTTTGTCGTATGCCAAAGGAACTATGACCGAAAGCCACTACAGAATGGGTTCCAAACGGGCGGCGGCCTCGTGGCCCAGGTGAAGATGGAGGGATGAACTGGATGCAGACCAGAAAGAGTGGCCCCAATTAGCCAATAACCGGGATTCGTGGAAGGAGGGAAGGGAGGCCTTTGCCCTGCAGTGGGACTCTACGGGCTAATAATAATAAATAATTAACTTTTAATGTGAAAAATGAAATTGTTTCACTGTTTTATCAATGTAGTTCGGTTTATGTCTGACAGTTCTATGCCGTTCTATGTCGACAGTTCTATATCCGGCAGATTGGATGCTACCCCAGATATGCGTTTGGGGTAGCATCCAATCTCGATCTGAATTTGTTTTTTGTATAAGTGTAGCTGAAAAACTTGTTTCACAACGATACTATGTGTACTTAACTGTGGTACTATTTAGCAGCCGAAAATAAAATAATTTCGCATAATCCTGGAATCATTTTGCTTCGTTGTGTAACCCAAAGGACTTCTTAGTTTTCAAACATGATCACAACGTACATAAAATAGCGTATTTATATTTTGTATAGAAAATATTACCTGTTACGTACACGTATGCACGTACAACATACGGCCGTGTCCATGACACAGCCACACCCCATTTTTTTCGCGATTTCGATTTTGTCAGGGTTGGACCCAGATGATCCCCCCCTGGATCCGCTACTGGCTCTGAATATAATGCGCTTAATAACATTGAAATGTTACCTGCACGGCTCCATCAAGCATCTTGTGTAGTACATGCGACCGGCGCTTCATAATCTTGATATCGTGTTCCGTAGAGTCTGTGTACTGGCCGTTGGTTATAGGGTTCACGAATCTGTTCAGGTACTCGTTGTACTTTCCAAGAAGGTTGGGCTTTACGAATTGCACCATGCAGTAGTCTGGAAACAATTGAATTAACCTTATATAGCCTGAATTTATAATAAATAATCTATCTATTGCGCTATCTACCCCCAAACTAAGCAAAGCATGTACTATGGAAACAAGATAACTGATAGAATACTTACATACATTTTTTTTAATAAAAACATACTATATTATATAGAAAAATACCCAAACCCGGCACAAATAGCTGTAGACCATGCAAACATTTGTCCCGCAGCGGGAATCAAACCCGCACCCTCCTGCGTTTCAGCCGGCTATTCGCCTACTGCACAGAGGTCGTCTAAGGTAAGGTGCCACCTTCAGGTCGTCATGTAATATGGATTCTTGTGACGAGTGTTTCAAGATCCAAGACGTAATGAGCCGTGTCAGTACAAAATTATAATATTAAGTTCTAACCCAAAAAAAGTATATCTAAATACATAAAACACAGTCGGGTTAGTTACACCATTTATAACTCAAGAACGGCTGGACAAATTTTGATGCTCTAGGTTTCCGCCCCGAATAGCAGAATAACTATTAAAATATCGGAAAAATTCACGCAAATAAAAATAATGATGGCCGATTGACAATTCTACCGGCGCCGTACATTGGCAGCCCGCGTCATATGCATGTCAAGGCGGCACGAAATGTTCTTTTACTAAAATAATTTGAAAACTAGACTATTAGATATTGGCAGAGAATCATTACGCAATAAGTTTAAAGAAATAAATGTTATGACATTCCCTTGTCAATACATTTATGAAAATCTGATGTATGTTCACAAGAATATTATTTTGTTTAAGAAAAATAGCGATAATCATAATTTTAATACTAGAAATAAAGATAAACTCGCTGTTGCCACTTGTAGACTCCATAAAGTTAGTAAATCGTTTAAAGGGCAAGGTGTACGCTTTTATAACAAACTCCCAAGGGATGTACAAAAATTGACAATTAATAAATTTAAAAACGTAATTAAACAAAATCTTTATAAAAACCCTACTATAAAATATCGGATTATTTAGATGATAGAGAAGCTTGGGATTGAAATTGCTCCAACTCGTTCAAAATGTTACAATTTAGACGTAATTTATTTTCTGTATTATGTATTGTAAAAGGATCATAAAAAAAAACAACCAGCCTTGTTTCTTGCCTTTCTTTCCTGGCTTGGTCGCGAAGGAACAGGCCGTAAAATTGACGTTTCAAAGTGATCCTTGTGATTTTAATGAATAAAAATATTTGACTTTGTCTTTGGCACAGTAGCCAAAGAATCAATAGTCAAGATGTTGTCAGGCCTTTCGAGTCACTTTCAGCTTTAGATCAGTTAGTAAAAATAGAGGGTTTTATTCCAATCGAATGAGATAGATAGATAATGTCTATTTTGCACACCATTGAAACGTAAACATATGAAAAAAATACACTTTTTAATCAATGCGACCCTATCGCTAAAAGCGATCTTTACCAGGCAACCTTTAGATGGACAGGATCTATGCGAACAAATAAGGACGGCGGCACAAATGTCTAATAAAAGCTGGTAATTAATTACAATAATTTTAATTGTTTTTAAAACTTACATTCTTTGAGATTGTTCTGCAGCGGTGTACCGGTGAGCACGATGCGTCGCAGAGTCCTCACTTTGTTCATGGATTGCGAGAGGCTCGTCTTCTCATTCTTCAGCAAATGACCCTCGTCGCATACCACGAGGTCTGGACCTGGTACAATGCAAATACGTTTTTTAACCCCCAACACAAAAATATATCAGTGAAATGTTCTTAAGTGTGATAGTTAGTAATGATAGTTTTATTGGATTAAAATAGTAGGTATTTAATTGTGTTATGTATGTATTTAGTATGGTTTAATTTGATTTTAATAATAGTTGTTTTCTTATGAAGGCCACCCTTCATCAAGATGTACGTGAGGTAATCTAAACTGGTCTCAGCGGAAGAGCAGCACTTCGGCATATTAACTTTTAAGTATGTTACTTTGTTAGTGCTTAGGTTAGATTTTGTTGTTGTTGTGTTTTATTTTTCTTTTTTAATGTGTGGATTTTGAATAAAATGTTTTCTTTCTTTCTTTAAAAATGAGATGTTATAAGTTTGACTCTTATACTGTGCGTCTGTCTGAGGCATCGTAGTTCCGAACGGATGGACCGATTCGGACGCGTTTTTTTTTATAGAAAGCTAGTTTAACTAGGGTTGTTCTTAGCTATGTCAGTTTTTAACCCCGATGCAAAAAGAGGCTGGTATTTGTAATTTTTAATTTATTCTTGTTTTTTATTGGGAATAATCAAGCGTTTGAACTGACATAGCCCAGAGGAAATCAGGATCAAAGGATGACTTTGAAACGTCAATTTTACTGCCTGTTCCTTTGCGACCAAGTCAAAAAAGAAAGGCAAGAAACGCACGCTTGACTTGGGGAGTAAGCTGGTGAATGTGTGACGACGAGAGCGTTACGAAAAGTGTGAACGGGCGAGGCGAACGGAAGTTGAGAGGGAGATAGTATTACTTCAGTCGTGTGGTCTAAGGCGCACTCGTTTTTTTTAATGATCCTTTTAGAATACATAACAATACAGAAAATAAATTACGTCTAAATTGTAACATTTTTGAACGAGTTGGAGCAATTTCAGTTCCTAGCTTATCTATCATCTAAAATCTAAATAATCCGATATTTTATAGAAGGCTTTTTTGGGGAGCTTTTGGATGCAGGCTGCAAAAGATTACTCGCTGTCTAAATCGATGGTAGATGGCTATGTTCAGCAGTGGACGTCCTATGGCTGATATGATGATGATATATATTTATTTACCAGGATCCACAAGGGCTTCTTGAAAATTCTTCAACATTTTCTTCTTGAATTTCTTGTTGTTGTCAGCGGAGAGGTTTCTGAACATCTCGTATCCGAGCACGCAGACGCCGCCGTGCTCGAACCATTGGGACAGTTGGAATGCTCGCTCGCCGTTTTGCTTAAACCTTACCAACAAAAATAACTAATATATCACTGTATAAATCAAATTTTTCAGATTTGTTTGTATCGTCATTGTGAGTTAAAGCAATTTCAGTTCCTAGTTTTGTCATCAAATCACATATTTTTTTTTAAGCCTTTATTATAAAATATTATAAATACAAACATACCTGGACAATTCATATACGTCGATATCACTCTCCCGTTCAGCGTGCTTGAGCCACATCTTGAACTCATTCACCCAGTTGAGGACCGTCGATAGCGGACACACTACCAGCACTCTGCGGACTTTAGTCAGCGAGTCGTGGGCTAGCAGCGTATGCGTGAGTGCAACCACCTGGAATAAACAGTTTACTCAGTGAGAATTTCATTAAAGTATTATGGTTTTCAACATTATTTTCACTCAAGGGTTATAAGGGCACACTAAGGGTGTGTACACATCTGGCGAATATGCTGCACGCGAGCAGTTTCGCAGTGTGATAAGTTCGCACGCCGCTTCCGCACCGAGCACGTGCATGCTGAACGCCGCGCTTAAACTGCGCTAGCATATACCATGTTGGTAAGTAAGACCATAGAGTGTGGGATCAGTTTGGTATCCGATGTTTCAAATAATTACAACACAGTTAAATTTGTTAAACAAAATGTCAGCTTGATAAAGTATCCGATCTTTATGTCGGAGGGAACAAAAAGGAACATATACAAAATGATAAAGAAAAAAAACTGCGCTAGCGCCGCGTGCTTGCTTCCTTCTGCCGCCGTTACAGAATGCATCCGCGCGATCCCAGCATTGCGTGTGTTCAGTCCTGGATTAGCCTATAAAACAATTTCAAAATCCGCGTTTTAAATTGTCGTTGACGTTCGGCCTGGTCGCAATCAAGACCTCACTTCCGCTCGCTCGTAGATGGTTACAATCTCGTCAATCTCGTCTACAGATCTTTGGATGGAGAGGATCTTTAATTAATAATTTACAAGAACAAAATGAAAGCTTTACCTGTAAAGTTTTTCCAAGACCCATGCAGTGGGCGAGGATGCAGCCGGAACCTTTGTCTTTCTTTAGACGCTTTGCACTCTCAAAACATGCATCCCACATGAATTTTATGCCGTTGGCCTGAAAAATTGAATAGATAACACTTTATTCTTAATTATATAGTGAAGTACAATGGTCTTATCGCTACGAGCGATCTTACCAGACAACCTTGGGATGGACTTCATTAATATAATGATATGTGACGGTGGCATTCATGGTGAAAAATCAACATAAGTCAACAAAAACTTCGGTTAAGCTGCAACAGCCTCAGAGGCCAATAGCAAGTTAGCCCTTCAGAAAAAAAACCTTTAAAAGTTTTCCATACCTGATGAGGCTTCAGTTTCTTGACCAGTCCTCTATCGACAGCAATCAGCGGCTCCTTTGTCTCGGGGTCAAAGTCCAGAATCACCTTCTCGAGGACCACTTCGTCCGGTTTGCCAGACTCGTCGAATTGCAGGTTGTTGTACTAAAATAACAAGTTATTAAAAAAAACGCTCGGAATAAGTAGGTATCATTACGCCTGAGCATGTCACTGAATTACGTCACTGAATAAGCAATAATCAGTGTGACAAATGAACAGTTAAATCAAACGCGCCGAGTAAACACGAATGTTCGGGAAAATAGTAGATATTATGCGCGCGTATAAATAGGATAAGACGAAACCGGAACGGGCAGTCTTTACTTAGCTATGAGTTCAACGTTGTATTCAACCGACTTTGTAATGGTTAAGTATTCTATAGTGAATAATTGTTATATGTTTAAGTTTGTGGGCTTTTCATGTTTATGTGATTTAAGTGTTTATTAAATGCGTTATTTTGGTTAAATCAGTTTTAATTATTTTATCGCGAACGCCCAGCTCGTAACAGTGTATTATGAATTTCGTTGTAATACATGTTTACACATCCGAGCGGGCGAGGCGTGTGGAAACGTAGTTTTAACGGTTATCTACGCGAGCATTTAAACGAGCAACGAGCGTGATTATGTAAACGCCGTGTCAGAGATCAAAGACTTCAGAAGATTGCTATACTGCTGAATGTAGGCCTTCCCCAAAAAATTCCAAAGCGACTGATCTTGTGGTCTACCTCCACCCAACGTCTAAAACTTTTACGCTAAAGATGCCTAAATAACTACATGCCTGCTTCAAATCTGCTATTCTTCACAGGCTTCCATAAAATTGTAATTCCAGTTACTGCGGCGTTATTAAGTCGAAATATAGACTCTAAAGTCATTAAAATTAAATTGTGTTTGTTATGTAGGCACTTACCATTTTCTGTCTTTCTGCGATACGAGCGACTCTTTCCTTTTCTTCACGCGCTGCTTTCTTCGTAGCTTCTTCTAGTTGGTTTTTGCCCATGACCTAGAATAAGAAAAAAAAGCTTTTGATTTTGACTTTTAATGCTATTTGAAGGACTAGAAAGAGCATTGACACTATATCTTTGATTGTGACTGGCAGCATTCTTCTGGGAGCGGTTCTTGTTCTGGTCCCTATTCTGCGCCACTTCTTGCCAGTCTGACACTTGGAGAGCGCGAAGATCATTCTCCACCTCATCCTTCCATCGATATCTGGGTCGGCCGACTGGCATTCCTAGGTGGAGCACGTTTGGCAGCACGATCGCCCCCTAATTGCTCAACGTGACCGAGCCAGCGTAATCTATGAGATTGTACATACCTTTCGAATATTCTTTCGTCCATGTTTGTTTTTGCCTTCATTTTCAGAATCAGAGCCCGATCCATCGCTGTCGTTCACAGATTTGATGCGACGACGTTTCTTTTTGCTGAAACAACATTAACAGTTTCCTTGTAAATATTGTGCGTGTGTCGTGTAAGCTTTTGTTTAATACATCATGGAGATGGAACAAGAAAATGGCTCACTTGATGTTGAATGGTAACCATCGCTAAGATATACTCACCCAGCATCAGTAGATCCCGTAGAAGCATCAGAATCGGAGCCCTTCTTCTTCCGTTTGGATTTCTTAGCAGTGTCACTATCGTCAGAGTCCTCAAAGTCGCTGAGCCGAACATCGTCGTCCTTGTTTTTATTACGCGCAGTGCCTGTTTCGGAATCTGATGACGCGATAGCGTTGGCTTTTCTGCGTTTTGCGTTTAACCTGATAATATTAACATAACGTTTGATAAGACAAGGTTCTAAATAACGCCCAGATTGGTTACCATGTTAGATAGAGATTAAGTATTCAGTATTTTTATTGCGTCAATAGAAAGTTAACTTATTGAGAAACTAAATGTCAAATCTTATTGACTAGTCAGAATCATATTACTCCATAATTATGTACTATGTGGGTAAGGGTGTAGCTACATTAAATAGGTAGATCTAGTGTAATAGAAAGTAACCATGCTGAGATAATTATGTTTAAGAAATTGGTTAAACCCGTCTCGGTGTTTTAACTGCTTATGGCATCTCCACCAACTCTTAATTTCCCTTTCCTTTGAGTTGCGGTATTTGTTATTTTAACTACAACTGGGTTTGTGATTTGTTTTAGTTTTTTGTGAAAATAATATTAGAGAGTACATATTGTACATGTGTACATATTGTAGCTGTTGGTTTTTTAATTGAATAAATAAACATCACACAGATCAGAAACAAATAATTGCTTAGTATTTGTCTCACACCGGGAATCAAACCCTCTTCCCATAAGCCCAAATTTATAATATAACTAGCTGTTGCCAGCGGCTTTGCCCGCATTGTTCTGGGGGTGCAAAAATATATATAGAAACTTTGACCTCCCATTTTTATCCCACGGGAACTGATTTATGGGATAAAAAGTAGCATATGTGATAATCCAGGTTATAATCCACATTCATACCAAATTTCATCTTAATCGGTTCAGCCGTTTTGACGTGATTGAGTAACAAACATCCAAACTTTTGCATTTATAATATTAGTGTGATTAATTAAGACAATATAATTTTACAAGTCCATGTATGCAGTTAATGTGCTGACTCTTACCTTTCCTCCTCATCAGAATCCTCTTTGATGTCTCCCTGAAAATCGAAAAGTATTTGATATATCGCTGAAATAATGAAACATTATTATTGATAGAAATGTATATTCGGCTTGTTACATTATATTGACATCTGCTGACATTTCGAAACTCAAGATTTCTACTATTCTAACCAACAGTGAACTACAACAAAGGGGTTTGAAAACTTGGCAATTTGACCTGCAAATTTTTTTAATAATCAAAAATATGAAAGTGTTTCATTTGGATTGTGGACATATCATATGACAAAAAAATACTATGTGCGAATGTCCTAAAGTCTCACGTTGTGGAGATAATTGGACACAAAGTTTGCAAAGTGAGGATTATCTTTATGTTACTGATCTCCAAAACGTGATATAATGTAGTCAATTTTTTTTGTTCGGTTATCTATATGTCCTTAATTGAAATGTACAAATTTCATAGCGCGACGCGACATTAAAAATAAAATGGCGGATAGGGACTATTTTACTTATTTATTTAATAATAAATAAAGAGAGGGACAGGGCTGCGGCGTGCAGTGCGAGGCGAGACGTTATTCGGAGCGGATCGCACTCACCCTGATGAAGGTTCACGAATTGAACCGAAACATTGTCGGTCGAAATACCGATAAGACGGTACGTGATAAATCCCGTATTAATAATGATTTATTTAATAGTTTATGGCACAAAATATCCATAAGGTGTACAAAATGCTAAAATCATCTTCTACCTGCCAACCTCAAAGGTAGAAAAAAAGCCTGTCCCAGGATGCATACAAAATTTTCTAACACTTAAAAATTTTTTTACTCGTAAGCTTTGTAACTCTAAATTACCAGTCTTAGCGATGATCTTAAAGATGACTTGCGCAACGATGTCTAAACGTATTTAGTGGCTAAAATGATTTAAGAGTATTCAAAACATACAGCTATATTAAATTTAAACATGTTTAGTCGCTAAATACGTTTAGTGATCGTTGTGCAAGCCGGGCTTATAGAGATAGATTACTTTGTTAGACACAGAAGAATCACTCTCTCCCAACAAATCTTCTTTCACTAAATGCTCCAAGTCCCCATTGAATCCAGACATCATTACTGGTGGTAGATCTGCAATATTTATTTAGCTATTAATAATAGCCTATTATCTAACTTGGTCAAGGATTAAGGAACTATCAAATCTATCGATCCTGACTGTAGGTTTCTTGTTATTTTTAGGATTCCAGGACGAAATTGTTAAAATTAACCTTTATAAAGAAAAAAAACGTAATAAATAACGCTGAACATTTCACAGAGCGCTATCTAGCCCCAAAATAAGCAAAGCTTGTACTATGGGAAGCAGATAACTGATGATATACTATGTATATTTTTTTTGTAAATACTTACTTTTATTAGCAGTATTATTATACTAGCCGGCCCGCCCGGGGCTTCGCACGCGTGGTATGCCAATAAAAAATTACCTTCCTGCGCAGTCGGTTATAAAGTAGCCTATGACCCAATCCCAGTCACAATCTATATCTATATACCAACTGTACATAGGGAGTGCATCTAAAGAATACCTCATAATTTTAACCCCTTAATTTATCCCCTCCCCCCATTTAGGGATGATTTTGCGAATAACTTGAGGAATTATGAATTACCAATACAAACTTTCAGTCCCTATTTCACCCCCTTCAAGATATATAAAATTAATTATATCTTGAAGGGGGTGAAATAGGGAATTATGAATTACCAATACAAACTTTCAATCCCTGTTTCACCCCCTTCAAGATATAATTAATTTTATATTCAATATTAAGATATAATTATTCAAGATAGCCTATGTCCTTCTCTAGGATATAATCGATCTCCTTGCCAAATTTTATTACGATCCGTTGAGCCGTTTAATCGTGAAAAGGTAATAAACAAACTCTAACTTTCGAAATGTTAGAGCAAAATACTCAAACCCGGAAAAAATTGCTGTAGACCATACAAACATTTGTCGCGCAGCAAGAATCGAACCCGCAACCTTCTGTGTCTCAGCCGGCTAGAGGCGCCACAGAGGTCACAGAGGTTTATGGTGCATCTTTGTCCGTCTGTCCTTTCGTTTATTGATCGAGCGAAGCGAGATCTCTTAAATCAACTTGGGCAAATCGGCGTTGTATGTATGTATGTTTGTTTGTCCGCGCATAACTTTCGAAGCGTTGATCCGATCATCGTGAAATTTGGTACTTAGGTAGGTAGTGATGGCACTATCTCTGGTCATCACTACCTACCTAAATCTGTATGTCAAAATCTGGTATGACTAAAGCTAAAAATGTAGGGGGTTCTTAAGATACTAGTGTTCAAGAGGGGTAAAAATAAACAAAATGAGACTATCCGGTCAAGTGGCACGTTTAATGAAAGGTCTTCATCAGTACATTTCGATCTCGTTTTTAGGGTTCCATACCCAAAGGGTTAAACGGGACCCTATTAATAAGACTTCGCTGTCTGTCCGTCTCTCACCAGGCTGTATCTCATGAACCGTGATAGTTAGACAGTTGAAATTTTCACAGATGATGTATTTCTGTTGCCGCTATAACAACAAATACTAAAAACAGAATAAAATAAATATTTAAGGATGCTCCTCTACAACAAACGTGATTTTTTTTGCAAGATATTGATAATGGCAACAGGTAGACGCTTGAAATATTTGAAATATTCACAGAATATTTAGTTTAATATTTCACTATAAAAATAAATAATATAATGAAAAAAAAACAAATATTTAAGGGGGGGGTCCCATACAACAAACGTGATTTTTTTGCTCGTTTTTGCTCGATATTGATAACGGCAACAGGTAGACGCTTGAAATATTCACAGAATATTGATTTATAATATTCACTTTAACAATAAATAATTTATTTAAAATAAAATTAATATTTATGGGGAGCTCTCATACAACAGACATACCGCAATAAACAGGAGAGAGACCGACGACTACACCATACGAATACTCTCCGACAGTACAGCAACACTCAAAGCTCTGGAGAGTCACAGCTATAACTCCAAGCTTGTTTACGAATGCCACTTAGCCCTAGAAAGAAATGCCATAAAAACAAGGTGATCTTACAATGGATCACGGGGCATAGCGGATCACTAGGCAACGATGCTGCAGATGAACTAGCTAGAAGAGGATCGGAAAACGCGGCTATAGGCCCACCTCCATTCCTCCCTCTACCTTTCACTCAGCTACGAGCATGGATACGGAATCGTACTCTAAACCTACACAACGAACGCTGGGCACAGCCCATGGACTGCAGACAGTCGAGGACGGCCCTGCCGGCCGTCTCGCCACAACTGACACGTCGACTGCTCAACCTTCAAAGACTGGACCTTCGAATCATTGTGGGGACCCTTACAGGACATGGCCCCCTGAACAAACACCTCTACATCATCGGAGCAACAGACAGCCCACTCTGCAGGGCATGTCTCACCGAAAAAGAATCAGCTGCCCACGTAGTCCTGGAATGCGTGCGGGTAACAGCACAACGTGCAGAAATCCTGGACAATCCAAGGTCACTCCGTGAAGCCTGCGAAGACCCCAGGAAACTTCTGCGCTTCTGGTCGGAGTTAGGCTGGCTATCCATATAGTCAACTCTCTCACGCATAATGGACCACATACAGAGTTTGAATGCGGAAAAGGGAGTCTACCAACATAACATACAACAGACATGATTTTTTTTGCCGATTGTTGGGGGTCTATTCGATATGACGACCTCCGTGGCGCAGTTGGCGAATAGCCGGTTGAGACGCAGGAGGTAGCGGGAAGCGGGTTCAATTCCCGCCACGGAACAAATGTTTGCATGGTCTACGGTATTTGTTCTGGCTCTGTATGTTTTTCTATATAAGTATTACAAAAAAAAAGTATTCTTTCAGTTATCTGATTCCCATAGTTCAAGCTCTGCTTAGTTTGGGGCTGTGTGAAATGTCCAGCAATATTTATTTATATATTATTCAATGATTTAGCTACAGATCAATCTGACTGCAAACTATGATGTATGCAGCCTACTGTAGGTTATTTACTTGTTTACTAATTTCACGACTAAGTTACGTACCTTCATCAATGGCTTCACCTTCGTCAGCCGAAGCGGCGTCAGAGCTTGACTCAGCTTTGAGCATTTCCTCGTCGATCAAGCCCGTAGGTTTACCAGACATTCTCGTTCTGGTAGCTGCCGAATTACTAGTACTCTCTTTGTCTGTATCGGATATCCGTCGACGGGAGCTATTTAGTGTGCGAAGGTTTACAAGCCTAAAATATGAGTTTTTTTATTAAATGTGTAGTTCGAGTAGGGAGTTGCTAGCCAGCATTTACCTCTCTGGAGGTTTTATCAACGGCAGATAAAGACAAAAATGCATTCATGTCATCAGAGCAATATGAACCTTTATTCCGGAAAATTGCATAGAATCGCCAACTTGGGGGCTATTTTACGTTGACGCTAAAGAATCGGAAAATTTCAAAGATTTATCTTTTGGCCCACATTGTTCTTGACTTTGTAGGTTGTTTTTGTCCTAATCAGGAGAGAACAACATTTATTTTTATGCTTGACTGTGTTAAAGAGACAACACAATAAAACCCATCCCATTACTTACTAGAATGACTAATATATTTACCCTTGAATATGTTTGTCATTGGAATCCTGAGCATCTGAACTGTGGCTGCTACTATTGCCAGGCTTCGCCTTAGAACGGACCATCTGAAATTTTTATACTGACTTTGTTTATTGATATTTGGATAAAAACAATATTTTAACGAATTCATCTTTACCTATGCCTTCGAAACCTACTTCACTTGACGGTAGAATATCTACTAATAAAACCACAAATAATTGGTAAATTTTTATATTTACTCAATAATGTGCAATAATATGGATTAAACAACATTTAAGTAGGTACAATAAGCTTAAGAACAACTTAAATTAATAAAGATATTTTAACTTTTGTACTTAGACCTAATGTTTTTGAACGAAATTAACAAATAAGGGTGTTACCACAAATAAGTTAAACACCCGCTAAACACTGTTTAAACAAAAATTAGACACGCGTTACCCAGTGTTTTACTTTTTTTTATGGTAACAAGGTAAATTATTTTAATTATATATTTTTTCCTAAATTTAATTTAAGGTAATCCCTTATGAATTATCATTACCATAGACAATTAACAGGCATAGTTTCAACACTCATTAGCATACACAACATACATTAGACGTGTACATATAATATACAGGGTGTCCCAAAAAATAGTGTCAAGCGAAAGTCCAGAGATAGAACACCCCTTGGGGTACCGGAATCACCCCCAAGTATGTTCCGCGATTTTTTATAGTTTTCAAGTTATGAATTTTTTTCCGAATTTTTGAAAATTTTCCACTTGAACAACTTAAAAAAATTCTTTAAAAAAAAAGTAGAAAACTTTCTTGAGATTTTTTTTTGCTACTGAATTTTTATGAGTTGTTCTTTTATGCATAAAATAATCAGCTACGTGACTGATGAAAACTATGAAAATGTTGGTGTAAAGTCGAAAAATTACATTCAGTGAATGTAATAACTAATGTAACTTAAATTTTCAACTTAAAATTAAAAATCTTAACAAGTGATTTCATGGTTCTTAAATAAGTCTTAAGAATTCTCCAGACTCACAGCTTTCATAATCATTAAAAAAACGTAGTACTTAATGGGCTACTTTGGCGAAAATCGGCCTTCAAAGACGGCGAGGTGGAAAATTCTTAAAATTAGCTTTCTTAATTTCTTGTTCTTATTATTATCTGATTAGAAAATAGTTTTTGGCCATTTTATCGATTCTATCCTTTCAGGATTGTAAAACCGTAGGGAATTAGTGCATTGAAAGTAGACTACTATTTGCAGGGGTAACGCACACTAAACAAAATACAGTTATGAATTTAATATATATAAAGTTTATGCTTGTTTCTTAGATGACCTAACCTTGCTTCTACTGGATGTTGGTTTATCTTCATCATCGGAACTGCTATTCTTTTCCTCCTGGCTATCAGATTTTATGCCACGTTTCTTACGTTTAGTTAGTTTTTTTCTTGGCACACTCGAATTAGAGTCCGTTTCACAAGAGCATTGAGTTGATTTCTTTTTTGTCTTCTTTTTCTCTAATATATCTTCTGATGAACTGGATTCTTGTGAGCTTTTGGTGTTATTTATTTTTAATATGGTTTCATCATCAGATTTACTATCAAGTAATGATTTTTTTATATCATTCAAAACATTTCTTATCTGATCATCTTCAGTTTCAGAACCAGAAGAGAGGAGTCTAAGAAGTGCCTTTTTAGCAAGTGCACTTTCTCTGACACATTTCTTTTTAGAATGAGTAGCAGCTTTTCTTTGGTCAAGTGGAGCTTCTGTCTCATGATCTGAATCTTTCAATAGACAATTTTTTGCATTATTACCAAAATCATCAATATTATCGGTTGATTCTTTTTCTGGTGTTTTGTGGTCCCTTACAGAGTCATTTTCAGATTCAGAATAATTTTTATCCTCCTTTCCATCTTCTTTACAGCTTTTATCAGATTTTGCACTTTTATTATCAGAATCAGATTTTTCAAGATTATTTTTTGCTGTTTTGCTATCACCATCAGCTTTTCTTTGGTCAGACTCTGAATTTTCAAGCGTATCACTTATTTCAGACATTCTCCTTTCATTGTTATCTGATCCTACCTTCTCTTTTTCTTTATAACCAGTTTCCTTAGTTTTAGGTGTGCTTTGATCTGAATCAGAATAA
Organism: Philereme transversata; assembly: GCA_963924445.1. Taxonomy (NCBI): domain Eukaryota; kingdom Metazoa; phylum Arthropoda; class Insecta; order Lepidoptera; family Geometridae; genus Philereme; species Philereme transversata. Next base: position 6,859,712 of record OZ004341.1, on the reverse strand, counting down.
TTTAGCAGCGCATTTTTGATCCTATCTAAAGTTGTTTCAGATTCCTTTTCATTATTATCAGATTCAGATTCATTCAGTGAAGAACTCTTGATTTTGTCAGTTTTGGCCTTTAATTGTGCATCATTCACTTGGACATTCTTGTTAGAACTGTCAGAAACTGTTATAACAGATTTATCTTTTGAAATTTCACAAATTATTTCACCTTCTTTAGTGATTTTTTTTAGGTTATTGTCAAGCAAAAATTTTGTACTTAACTCAGGTAGTCTATTAATATTAATAGCGAACTTTTTAGGCTTGAATGCACAAATTTCTTTTCTCTTTTGAGCCCAAAATTTATCTTTGTTTTCTTTTGCTGCTTGTAGCATTTCATTCTTTTTGTCAACATCAAATACTAACTTTTTGCCTTTTTTGGGCACAGACTTTTTGATAGGATCTTTTTGTAAAACATCAGGTTTTAATAACTTGCTGATACTTACACATTTAATTAATGGTTTTGTAGAACCTTCAAAATTATTCTCTTTGTTATCATTTGTATCTGTATTACTTTCTGCATCATTTTTATTTGAAACACCATCTGTACTATCGTTACTAACTTTACTATTAGATGGACTATTTTCAATATCTGAATCGATTGAAATAACATCACTATTGTTTTCATTTAGTTGCTTGTCCTCAATTTTATTTAATTTTCTTTTCTTTGATTCTGGTTCGTTACAAGATTTGTTTGGTTCATGATCATTCTTAGAAGTGGTCTTTTCATTATCAGAGCTATTATCATCATCCATTCCTATCTTTCCATCATTATGTTTTTTTGCATTATCAGAGCTGTTATCATAATCATCATCCCATATTTTCTTTTCATCTTTTTTTTTGGTGACTTTCTGGTGTTTTTCATTATCAGAGCTATTATCATCATCCCTTCCTTTCTTGGGATCCTTTTGTTTCTGGCGATTTTCATTATCAGAGCTACTAGGATCTCTTGCACAGTTCTTCCCATCATTCTGTTTAGTCTTGTACTCATTATCAGAGTCATCACTTATGACATATTTCTTTTTTTTATTAGAGTTACTGTTCCTTCTACGAGTGTTTTCACTGAAGCTTCTTCGGTTCTCATTAGTCTTCGAGATGTCTATGTCAGAGTTATCTTCTAGCTCGGCGCTTGATGCACGATCCATGGTGATTGATTTTACGATACCTGATTCATCATTTTCGGTTTTTTCAAGTTCCTTACCACTTTCTGGTTCTTTTTGTTTCAAACTCTCTGATTTATTAGACTCCTTCTTTCTTCTCATTCTATATAATTTACAATCAAGATAAACTGGATATTTATTTAGCATTGACGATGACATCTTTCTGGCGAGCACCTTTACTGATTTGTAATGTCTCAGTGAAATCTTGTTTTTAATTTTTAGTTTGCGTGATTTGTAGTCGAAGTAATGGTATTTGGGCTTATCATCTCTTTTCTTACTCTCAGTTTTAGAGCTTGGTGATTTCCCGCCAAGACGCGACGTCGTTTGAGAAATGTCAATATGCTCTTTTATTTTGCGCACACCGGCTTCGACGTTTGCGAGGGATTTTTTAGATAGCTCGCAAATCAGTAAAACCTTGTCGGCGGCTTTTTGCACAGCAAGGACGTTTGTCAATTTATCTTTCCTTATCCTTTTTTCTTTTAGGTTCTCAGAACGGGTGCGAAGATTAGAGCCGAGTTTTGTTAAATACTCCATTGCTTCGCACAACACATCTTCCACAGGGACTTCAGCCGCCATTTTAAGATCACTTGATAAATGTATTAAACAAACAGCTTGCAACGCTATTACAATATTGCGCGATTTAGCTAACACCAAACAATGTATTTTCAAGATAAATCCATTCAATCCATGGAGAAAAATTCCAACAAATAATTCACAAACTCTGAAAAGCTTCGAAACTCCGGACGAAATCGATCGAATCGAACAATAAAAAAACCATAGACTAAATAAAAACGTTCCTTTTTTTACAATCGACTAATTATTGAACGACATTAGATGTTCCACTTCTTTGTATTGTTTTGTCAAATTGTTGTAAAGTTGATTCTTCTGTAAATTGTAATGACATGATCTAATTTTTTATTAGAATTACAATAAAAATTAAAATCCTATCGAATAGAAAACATCCCTACTTGAAATGGAACGCACTATGAGAATGGCCTTCTGAATTTCGCCGGCTATCAATCGATATACATAAATACAAGACATAATAGCGGCAACTAAATACACAAATTAACTAATAGACACACAGCATTGTGTGTTACGATTCTTAGATTCTATCCTCATACTATGAAATACCTCATTTCATTCAGAAGCCACAGGAGTTAATTATTTATAAGCGTCACTATGGTGAAACCTACAGCTTCAGAAAAAAAGTACCGTGGTACCAATTTTTTGTACTCACCTTTCATGTAAATGGCTGATCCAGCTTTATACCGAGTCGTTTAAGATGATTTATCTCAATTTTGATTGCTGCACATATTTGTACACGGAGTTTCACGGATTACTAGTAAAAATCTTACACATATTCCACTTCACGACCGAAAAATCGGCAATTTAAGCAAGGTAGGTAAACTAGCCAAAACAGTCGTGAAAAAGAACCATAGACTAAACACTAACTCCAACTAAAGAATAGATAGTAGAGCTAGCAGCATAGACCTCATTTAAGTATTTTAGGAAAATTAAGTCAACTGACGTACTTTTTATTTAATTGTGTGAGCTAAATCTAAATCAACCAAAATTTTTAGTTTACATTACATAGTTTCAGTTTGGGTTTATTTGTACCAAATAAATTCAATTTTGCATGAAACGGAAAGTTGGGAACGCAATTCTAACTGTTTGTTATGTTTATGGTTACGGTATGTTACCTTTATGGAAACGTAACGACAAGTATCATGTCTGTCACTGTCAGTCAACATGAAGTGAAAGTTCAGACAGTCGATCAATTGTTTCAATTTTATCAAATCGATAAAAATTGTGTAACATTATGATTTCAAGAATTGCTTTAGGGAGCAAAGCTCTTCGAGCGACTACTAGGTTTTACACTGAAGGCACAGGCCCAACTCAACGTTCGAGCGCTTCATCACAGTCAAAAGTGAATACCAATGTTCCTGGCTTGAGCGAAGCATGCGTACATCCAGCAACCCAGCCAGTAGGTCCTAATGTGGACCCGAACAAGTCCGGTGCCTACAAAGTTCCTGAGTACTTCTGTTACGACAATACTACCTACTTTGAGGCTGAAATAGAAATGTCAAAATACAGGTTGCCCCAACCATCAGCATTGAAGAAGTAGTGATGTTTCTGTTGCAAATTATTTAGAAAAAAATATTGTATTCATAGATTGAGTGAATTGATTGTTTTGTATAGAATAAAGTCATAATAACATACACTTGTTTAACTGTTATTTTTAGTGAGCTACATATATATTTAAGTATTACCATACAAAGGGAACGTCCTTACACAATATTATAGTAGGCATCAACCATACTAAATCTCTTTCTACCATTACCTACACAGTACACCACACAATTAGTGCTGACCAGATATTTTCAATTTATACAATTATTAGAATTTTATTTATATTGAGTGATTACTTGACTCAGATTAAACAAAGGCTACTGGTTCAAGGTGGGGAGGTGGAATAAGTTGCTGATTACCTGTACTTGGGCTAGTTGGTATCCTTCCAAGGAAGACAAGACATCACATAACATTACGGAAATATAATGGCTATGATCCTAGATGGGTTATTAAATAACAAACTATTTTGAAATACTATGATTTTATTTGCACAGTATCCCATACAATATAACTACAACTAATTAACATAAAATGCAATATTCTGAAGAGAACATTAATAATAGACACTTATATAAACGCTCAGTACCCTATAAACACAAATGCATTATGTAGCAAAGGAAGTAGCGCCACTTATTATGACAGCAGCTTCATCAGGGGTAAGAGTGGTCGTTAGCTCCAGGCTTTCTTCAGACACACTCTTGATTTCATGTTACTTCTTCTTAGTCAGCTTTTCTGACAAGTCATCGAAGGTTGGGTCCTGAAGATTGATCATCAAGCTGTTGCCAGGGAGAAAGACACGGTTCTGGGATTGAGCAAGCATTCTTGAAATACTTTGGGCAGCGCGGATTTTACGGAGTTTCAGATATCCAGGGTTCATTCCCATGGCTTTACCCAGCATCTCAGCGGCTTCTGCCTCTCCCTCAGCTTGTACAATCTTCTGCTGGCGCTCTTGTTTGGCCCTTTCTACAACGAAAGCAGCACGCTGAGCCTCTTGTTGAGCCACTTGCTTAGCTTCAACAGCAGCTGTGTATTCCTTTCCAAAACTCAACTCAGTCAAAGAGACATCATCCAAGATAATGTTGAAATCAGCAGCACGTTCAACCAGCTCTCTTCTAATGAGCAGAGAGACTTGCTGACGCTGTGTGATAAGCTGTGAAGCGTTGAACTTAGCAACTACAGACTTCAGAACTTCGTTACAGATGGATGGCAGTACTTTTTCATCATAATCAGTACCGAGTTGTCTGTACATTATGGACAAGTTGTTGGCGTCGGGGCGGGACAACACTCTCAAAGAGATGTTGACCATCTGCAAGTCCTTGGAACCGGTAGGTGATGAGATTTTTCGGGGTCGTGACCTGATGTCGTATATGATAGGGTATTGGAACCACGGCAGGCGGAAGTGCATTCCTTCACTCATAACATGTTGTTGCACTCCTCCTATCCTATTGAACATGATAGCACGATGCCCACCTTCCACTGTAAATACTGCCTGAGAAAGACCGTATGCCGCCGCACCAATGACCGCCGCTACTTTCAAGCCGATGCCGAGACCAGGGGGCCCACCCTTTGCAAATTTCCCCGCCATATCGTTAATCTTACTTTGCGCCATTATTAATACCCAGAATGAGAATTTATCAAGGATTTAGCACAATTTTATAAATGACCTAACCTCTCGTTCCGCAATTCTATCAAAATTGTGCAATGAAATGAATGATCATAGACAGAGACATACAAGATTATTTAGTTTTAAACTCACAGATTATATATTTATGATTTTTGATCATTCGTTACTTTTTTTTTTACACTAAAGCAACTTTAGATTTTGTTGCCATAGACCATGGACCAGCAAGAATCTATCTAGATGTCATTTATATGTCAACTGTCAAATCAATCAAATACAGTTTATGAAATTATTACGCTCTGAACGTACAGTTTCGTACATTTTCTGTAAAAATATTGACTTTCGTATTAATAGAGAATCGATCGTTTCACATAATCCTACGTGCTGGCTTCTAGCCATATCTACTTAATAAATTCTGTGTATCAGCTACTAAAATAGGTAATACGGTGAAGAGTTTGATGATGGATTCGTGTACTGGTGTAGAACAAGATTTGGACAAAGCTTTAGCTAAATTTAACTCTCTGAACGATAATGCTAATCGAATGCTTCAAGATGTTATCGATCAAGTTGAGTTTCTCAGAAGGGAAATCGCCAAACGTGAGTATTTTCACTTTACCTTTGTTCTTTGTGTGACCTATTTGTGTACAATCATACAATGACTTTAGTTTTGAAAACTTGTTCATTTAATATTAATTTTTAATTAAATTGATAGTCATGTTACATTAACAAAGCAAACAACGCTTTTGGTAACATTTATATAGGAAAACTGCTAATTAATAATAAAACTACATAAATAATGGCAGAAAATCCTTAACCCTAGAGTGGTCGCGTGGATTACCTATATAATCCACACTTACGGAATCGTAAAATTCTCAAAAATCGCTAACGTAAATTACGAGCGCTTCTAGGTACTTTAAGTTAAATAATTGACAAACGCACTAAGTGCTGCGCACGAGAATTTCTTGGCATTATCCAGACAGAACCACAGCGACAACATCAGCAAACACCAACTCGATCCATAGGTCGCTGCCACAACTGCGGAAGAAGCCGCAATAAAAGCACTCGAAAACTATGCAACACGTGCAAAAAGCCTATTTGTGGCGATCATTCGAAGGTTGTATGTCTGTCTTGTTTAAAAAACACTAATTAGTATTTTTGATTTTTTGTGCCATTTTAGAGGTTTTTTTTTGTTTTGTTGATTTTTTTTATATTCAGACTTTGTGATTCGTTTTTATTGATTGCTTTTAATACAACAATACTTAATAACACTATTACAATAAGAATTAAACATAGTTGAAGCTCAAATGTATTTATATTTGAATTTATAAATGGTATACAATAGTACTCCACGCGACCGATCAGGTCAGGTTTTAGTACGCGACCACTGTAGGGTTAAACTTTCTTATTTTTAAGCCTTATTTTATTAACAGATGTGTAAAATAATGTTGATTTTTTTGCAGAGCCCCCTAATGCTCCCCTGACACACCCGCAGTCATTATTAGTCAGCGATGTAGCAAATACTATAAAACAATCTGTCTTTCAAATGTCTACAGGTAATTTGATTCTTTTTACATGAATGATAATAAATGACTGAATGTGACCAGTCACACCAGTCAAATTCATAGCCTTGCCTCAAAATAGGATTCGAAGTGTGTATTAAGAACAACAAGTACTATCTTCATAGTGTTATTATGGTTCTTATAATTATTATTATAATGTTTTGCTATATAATGTATGGCAGTACAAATATCACTTGAGAGTGCAAGAATTAGGGCACAATGGGTGCAGAAGGAGCTCATGAATAAGTTTGCCATAGTCTGAGGGTCTGTATAACAACACCCAGACCTGTATGGAATATTCATCAATACTGATAACATTTTATCAACTGCGTCATCAAAACTCAGGAGATTCTGGTGAGGTTAGGAGGGAAATAAGAATACAGTCAAAATCTGTTATAACGACATCGAAGGGACTACTCAAATTGAGTCGTAAAAACTGATAGTTGTAACAACCGTTCTTGTCGTAAAGGATTTGAATTTTCTCCCTTTCTTTCCAAATGGTTGAAATTGTCGAGTGTGATACACCATATTCTTTTGCCAGGTCTTTGTTTGGAATTCCTTTCTCTAGCTTTGAAATAATACGCGATTTTTCTTCGATATTGATTTGTTTTCTTTTTTGGGACATGTTACAATTTTCACAGTTAACAATATGTTTTGGTGCGTCTTGTGTAAAGATAAGTAACAAACTGACTTAAGAGATATGACGAAGCGGGCCTTGAGGCTTCGGCATGCATGTGCTTTGTTTCTAAGAATTACAAAAGACCCTAAACTTTGTTTACTTTTACGATAATAGCCATTGACTATTATACTGTGCCAGATGTGGATACAGTTACCTATTCAAATTGTTTACAATACAGCTGAGCCCATCCTTCTACAGATATAATTCTCCGAAAACATTAACCAAATGTGGTCACTTAATGCGGTATGTCGTAGTAAACGATGTCGTAAAAACCAATGTTTTCGATAAGGCGGTCATATAACATTCAGCCAGGACCTTTGATTTTGGTCAATTTAACGGGTATGTTGTTCTAAACGATGTCGCCATAAACGGTTTTGACTGTAATAATAATTTATTGAGTTCTTAAAATTGTTTGGTACTAGTATATTGGTTACATGAAATTTTAGCCTAAATTAGCAGATTACAATGACCAGGTGACAATTTTATGTGACATGTAATGCTATTATATTTGAGCAGTACCTGAGTACCTGGCATAGCTCTGTTTCTCTCACTAGATCTCTGGCAAGCCTGTGTGATTGCCTGTGGATTACTTACAGTGATTTGCTACCGACTCTCGTCAACCAAAATAACGGACCCATTTTGATTGGCTATGTAATAAACTATAATCTAAAATATAAGCTAAAATTAAAATACTTAATAATAATAATGAAACTAAGGATGGTGTAAGGTCCAACTTGTAGGTAAGAGGTGTGAATGTGATGGTGAGTGTGTGGGCAGGTAGTTACGATATTGTTCATATTACTTTAAACATCGAGTATTTATTAATTAAAATTTAAAGGAGGGTCTTACTATTGCAATTATATTATTAACACCCCAATGCGGTATGTCACTACAGTTCTTACAAGACCACTTCTAGGATCGGAGAGTAAGCTAACATTTGCCTCGTTTTTCTCAGTCTGTACTTTTATTCTGACCACTTCTAACTGTCAAAAATCTGTGGTGAGTCTGGATTGAGTTTAGAGTTTAATTATTTTATATTTTTTAATATCTTCAAAACCCTAGTAGACTCATGGACCACAAAGGGAATTGTCATCAGAGGCAAACACCTGACAAATTTGTGGTTTGCAGATGACAGTACTCTTTGCACCTACTCCTCTAGAACTGCAACAAATGCTCCAAGATCTGAGCGCGGCAAGTCTTGAGGTTGAGCTTCGAATGAACCAGTCGAAGACGAAGATCATGTCAAGCAGCACGAAACGTAAGGTCGAGGTAGATGGCCAGGTATGTCGATGAGTATATTTACTTGGGCCAGTTAGCTTCGGAAACAGGTAAGATAAGGAAATCGATCGCCGTTTCGAGAATGTCTGGAAGAGCTACTGGTCCATGAAGGAGCACATGAAGGGTGACCTTCCTCTGACACTTAAGCGCCAACTCATCGACATGAGTATCCTGCCAATCCTAACTTCCGGTGAGCAGACATGGTCTCTGACTGAAGCCCAGAAGTCAAAGGGCAATGGAGCGCACCATTCTCGGCTTTAAACGTGTCGACTGAGTGCGTAACATCATGCTGCGCTCACTTACCCGCATTGCAGATGTAGGGAAGAGATCGGCTGGACTTAAGTGGGATTTGGCGGGCCACGTTGCCCGAATGCACTCCGAGAAATGGATCCATATTGTAATACCATGGACGCCTGAAGACGGAAGGCGACGTCGGGGTCGGCCAAGAAAGCGTTGGCGGGCTGATTTCGACACCTTCCAAAGAGGATGGTGGGAGATATCGACGGTTAAGGATGCTTGGAGGGACTTGGGGGAGACCTTTGCCCAGCAGTGGGATGAGATAGGTTAAAAAAAAATTATGAGGTACACAAAACAGAACACAACCAGTAAAGACAACATACTAGGAAATACAAAGGTTATGAGCTATATAGTATCCTAAAACATGTGTATACATTATGATTTGAGCTGTTTAAATTGTGTTGTGATGATGAAACAAGAACAATATTAACTAATTATGTTGGTAACTAGATACATAAATGAGTGTCTAGTTACCTACCAATAACTTTGGTATGGGTCTTCCTTAGTCTTAGTTCTAGTTGTCATCATCATCATAAATAAATAAATAATAAATATTGCTGGACATTTCACACAGCGCTATCTAGCCCCAAACTAAGCAGAGCTTGTACTATGGGAACCAGATAACTGATAGAATACTTATATACTTTTTTTTTGTAAATACATATGATTTATAGAAAAACATCCAGACCCGGAACAAATATCTGTAGATTATGCAAACATTTGTTCCGCAGCGGGAATCGAACCCACTACCTCCTGCGTCTCAGCCGGCTATTCGCCCACTGCGCCACGGAGGTCGTCGTCTATTTAGTACAGGTTGTGGTGAAACTATTTAGTTTAATCATCTTTGTACCTTAAAAATCTGCAAATAAATTTATTTTATTTTATTCTTTCAGAGCATAGAGAACTACACGCCTCAGTTTCAAGAGTGGGCAAGTCTATTGACCGTCATTTCATAGCTGATTACGCCGCAGTAGCACCGAGGGCGGAATCTTTTTGTACAGACACTAATAGACCTTTGATGCACCAGGCTATAGCTCAACATTTGTATAGACAGGTAATGTATCTGTTACTATTTTGACAGAGAATAATGTGTTTTGGAGTAAAACAGTATACCTAATAGTTTTGTATACAGTAGTCAGTTGAGTTTTGAAGTGATTATGTTTTTAAAATTGCTTCCATAGTGGGAGGCAATTCAAAAAACGAATGATAATAAATCGGGGGATAAGAGTTTGGTGTTGCAGCTGCATATCTATCATCTCCATCCAGTGGCGTATTTACCAGCAGGCTGAGTAGGCTTGAGCCTAGGGCGGCAGATTTGAGGTGTAGTAATTTTTCTTTAAAGATTTCTGTAGGCGTTTTTCTGATTTTTTGCAGAAAAAAGTCTATAAGCCCTTTTTTCGATGACTTTTCCCTCATTCCTTTCATTGTATATTCAAGCAACAGTTTTCATATACTTAATTTGCTTGAAATTTCTATATTCATATAATTTGCTCAGAAATATATCTGTGATGAATATGTGCAAATTAAACTAAATTACTATAATTGGGAAATGTATAAATCCGTCACTGTCTCCATCCAAAATTTAATTACACCACTGGATAGCTAAAGGTTCAGTGATTTTATTACGCTAAGTGAGGACACTGACGCATCGCGCGTGGTTGAGGGGGAAGCGCCGCCATTTTGAGGTAATGAGATTTTCATTTATTACGACCCGGAGGACGTTAAGTGTTCAAACATGATTATAACATACATAAAATAGCGTATTTTATATTTTGTATAGAAAATATTACGTAACACCTATTCACGTGCAACACACGGCCGTGTCCCAGTTGCCTTTACTAGACGCAAACGCTCCTTGCATTCACGGTCATAAAATGTGAGACAAATGACGTTGATATTGGTATCTCGCTCGCTCTTGCAGCCCTTACCGGAGCCGTTAGTGATGCGCCGAGTACCTATCGATAACACTAATTACCAGTAATTGTATTGAAAAGGAAACAAACATGTTTGTTGGTTGGCCCCGTCTGCCAAGAGTCTTGGCGTTGTATCACAAAAACATCTCTCATCTTCCAGGGTCTAGAAGAGGTGGGCGATTCGTTTGTAGCCGAAGGGCAAGTGAGTGGCGTAGAACGGGCGTGCACATTCGCGATACTGCAGCGCTGCGCCGCGGCTCTGGCAGAGGGAGACCCGTCGCTAGCGCTCGAGTGGGTGGAGAAACGCGCGGACCAGTTGACGCATTCCCCCCTGCCGTTTGCACTGCATCGAATGCAGGCTTTGAAGGTTTGCCCAACTATATCTCTTTACTCTTGTAGCCCAATTGTTTGAATAATTCGTCATCACCAAATTATGATACTTTGGTCCATAAGTTAATAATTAGCTGTCCTTTAGCTATATTGGTCAATATAAATCAATAAGAGTTTATTTCACAGACCATTTTCAATTTTGGTTTATAACAACCGAAACACTGCATGATAATTTGAAAGTGGCCACAGTGAGGGAATAGATTATACTCATGAAAAAAACGCACAAAATCAGACTATCAAAGCATCCTAATCAATTGGTTGTAAAGCTCCTCTAACCAAACCAGTAAAACTACTTTAAGCTCCACGACATAACTAGAACTGAGTGACTGAAACTAGTTTTTTTTAAATATGCCATACTCTAAGAGTCCAACACAGCACGCCAATTTTGCTCTCCAAATGTCTGTTTATAGCCAAAGGGCTGATAGTAGATAAACCTTCGAGAAAAATAAAGAAATTGAAGCAGGCAGAGCTCTAAACGACGACGCCTTATTCGGTGCACGCCCGCCGCTCAATTAGCGACCATAGAGTGCAAAACACATTGAAGTAACGCAAACGTCGTACAGCGTGTGGTTGCTTAGGCGTCTTTATTTAATAATGTCATTATTTGCTTGTAAAATAAAAACATGTTCCACAGCTGGCCCGCTCTGAGGGCGTGGTAGCGGCGGTAGAGTACGCGCGGCGCACGTTCCCCGCGCACGCGGCGCGGCACGAGCGCGCGCTGCAGGCGAGCGTGTGCGCGCTGGCGTGGTGCACGCCGCACGCGCCCCCGCCCCCGCCGCACTACCGACACCTGCTGGACGAGCGCGCCACCGGTACGCACGCTACAACTATTGTTCCACAGCTGGCCCGCTCGGAGGGCGTGGTAGCGGCACTACAACGCACCTAACGCTTCAAGACTACAGCGCTCACAAAGGTGCCTCACTCGTTCTGTTGCGGAGTCATGACAAGTTCTTTGGTCGCGCAGAGTGAATTTCGAGGCTCTGTTTCAACCCTTAATGACACAGGCGCACGATTCAATTCAATGACCTAGACAGTGGTCTACTTTAGGAATATAACACAATACTTGGCGATAAAACGCTTAAGTTACGAGGTATATTTATTTTTTGGTGATAACAAAACCGTGTTATCGCTAACTCCTCGATTAGCATTATAGGCTATATTTTATTTTGCGAAACAGGGGCGGGACATCTAGTAAAATATAAAAATGACTGTTTCCAACGTTGTCACTATCAACAGGAGCGGAGGCTTCAGAACTGTTTATAAAAGAGGCGTGCTCGCTACTGAGGCTCGCGCCGCTGTCTCCGCTCGCGGGCGCAGTCGCTGCCGGCTGTAAGGTCCTGCCAGCGCTTCACGACATCAGGGCTAAGATGTCGCATCCTCATGTCATCGCCGCCTGGTCTGATGATGAACTGCCTTTTGAAGTGAGTATACCTTAAAGTATGATTACAAACAGTTCAGTTAGGTAGGTCCAACTTTGAGAAAGAAGTAGCTGACGAATTCATTTCTGCTTGGCAGCATTCGGGAAACTGACGTCTTCTTGACGAAAAACTTATTCAGTGTGTTACAGTATGACATAAGGGACAGAGACATGGTCACTCGACGAGTTATTTTTTCTACTTTCTACTAGGTAAAAGGTACCTATTAGATTACCTCAATAACCTCACGGCCGACGATGCACAAATAACTCGTGTAACTCTCTTCGTTGCGGAGTTATGACTAATTCTTTGGTCGAGCAGAGTTAATTTCGAGGCTCTTTTTCATTTTCCCTCCCCGCTTAATGACGGTACAGTGATCCATTTTCAGAATTAATATAACCGTTGAGTCACGAGATACATTAAAACTTTGGCGGGACCTAACTCTATAAAAACGATTTCACTTTGAAATGTTTAGAATTACGGATTCATTCAAATTTGTATAAATTCATTCACCCTGGCTTGACATTAAGCCTGATAATATATGCCTAATATAGTTGAATCCGACTACCGTAAGGCGTTTGTGCCATATATTTGTTTGAACTCTCAATACACGTCCGATTCGATGCTCGGATCGGACGTTCAAGTCGGAAACAGGGCCAGGTGTGGATCCGATAGCAATGTTTTTAATTCTTTCGCGTCAACACGAGCATATATGTAATAAGTAATAGTACTTCGTCGTCTTTCTTTCTGGAAGCTAGCAATACGCTCATGATTAGCTCTGGAACGAGTTAAAAAAAGTCTGACGCAATAATCGGATGTGTATATCAGATCAGATAGTCTGATCAGACAATTGGAAACCATATATGACGTGTTCACTTCACTATTTGTTATATGGCTTCTATGACTTGTTGCCACAATTATGCCAATGTCAATTCGACAGGTTTAAAACGTTATAACGATGGAGATCCGAGTATTGAAAATGGTTGGCCAGTGTTTACAGAGGGAGAATCAACTAGAATTTAGACTACAAGGTAATTTATTAGCTAGCTAGGCTAATAAATCACCAAGGCAAGGCTATTAGTATTAAGACCAGCTTTTGTAAATTTAATGTGTATTTTAGTGGAATATAGTATTAAATAAGTAATTTTTTTTAGTAAACCTGAAAAGTAAAGAGACGACACAAATACAGCACATAAAAACATAGAATTAGTAGGTACATATTTACGGTTTAATTTTATTTATAATAACATAGAAATGTAGAAGGATAGGACATCCGGCAGCGAGATGGGTGGACGACATCGTTAAAGTCGCGCCGTTAATGGGTGAGACTAGCGCAGGATCGTGACAGCACAAACTTGGGCAGGCCTATACCCAGCAGTGGGTGAAGTCGACTGTGGATGATGATGATGAATATATTGACATAGAAGATTCTCAGTCTCAACTTGACATTGATATTGACAGGTGGATCTTGGTGAAGACGGCGGCAACTATCACTCGGTGTTCGCGTGCCCCATACTCCGCCAGCAAGCTTCCCAGCAGAATCCCCCGATGCGCCTTCTCTGCGGACACGTGATATCGCGCGACGCCCTCAACAAACTAGCCACCGGCGCCAAGTGAGTACTAATGTCGAAACTATACTTCGACAAATAATCACATTCATATTTTTGATGTATAGCGGGTATACTTTAAGGAAGATATAGTTGAACTGGAGAATGTCCTAGTTCTCCATAATATAGTCGGATCTGCTTGGCAGCATTCGGGAAACAGACGGTCTTCTTGACGAAAGACTTATTCAGTGTGTTACCAGAACATTATGATGTGCCATGTGTCATGAATGAATGAATGAAAATTCTTTATTTTATACCTTACAAGTTAAACACAAATAAATGTAAGCATAATGGGCGGTCTTATCGCTTAACAAAGCGATCTCTTCCAGACAATCTTTGAATGGAGAGGATCATTGCCTAATGGGAGATTGGCCGAGGTGTAAAAAGAATAAACTTAATAATAGAAAAAGAAAAATTACTTAACCTTTAGGTTCATGGTCAGAGACATGATCACTCGACAAGTTATTTTTTTCTTTCTTCTAGGTAAAAGGTACTTACATTCCCTCCTCCCCGCTCAATGACGTACAGTGGTCTATTTTCAGAATTAAAACAACCTCGACCCTCGACTTGACTCTATAAAAACGTTTTCACCTTGTTTAGGATTAGGAACATAGCCATTTAAATTTGTACAAATTCATTCACCATGTAGTGTGCCTGACAATATACGTCCGAGGTCTCCATAATATAGTCTGATCCGACTACCGGAAGGCATTCGTGCCATATATTTGCTTGAACTCTCAATACACGTCCGACCATCGGATCGGATATCTTTATATTTTTTGTATACTTTTAAGGAAAAAATAGAGACGTGAAAAAATTAAACACCCGCCGCTTTCTGTTTTTAAAGTGAATATTTAGTTAATTAAAGTTATTTGTACTAAAAACGGGATATTTACCATGATTTGTGAGTTCTTGAGTGTCCCGATATTTCGACGCAGTTGCATGCGCCATGATCACGGGTAAACTGAACGGGTAAAAGTTTACCCGTGATCATGGCGCATGCAACTGCGTCGAAATATCGGGACACTCAAGAACTCACAAATCATGGTAAATATCCCGTTTTTAGTACAAATAGTGTTAATAACCATGATAGTTTCAAAAGTTATAATTAAAGTTAATTGTTAACTTGGTGAGCTGTTGGTTTTCCATAAAATAAATAATCATCATCATTTTCAACACTAGCGGTTGGGATTTGCAACATTACTACGCATTTTGACATTTCATAAACGTGAATCAAATAATTTGTGTGTTAATGAGCTTTGTAAGCAGCCATGGAATTACGTGACTTTGTTACATTCCGTTTCAATTAGGCAGCAGAAGACTACCTTATTACCCGATCAATTTACAATGTTATATTGTTGTAGGAACCGTCTATACATAACCAATTTTAATAAATCATCTCTCAATTTATCGGTTTCAATTTCATATTTATTTATTTCAAACCATAGGGACTTATAGAACATTTAGTTACGTCAACTTCATTACATAAAAAATGTTAGGAAAACATTTATCTAATTAGTATTTTAATAATTAATAATACAATAATATTTTAGTTGCGGCTGTATGCTCGCTTTGTCAGAAGAACATTAAAATCAAATTAAAATAAGTAAAATTAGTTAATTAAAGGGACTGTAAAGAGGAAATTGAAACTGATTGCAACGAAAGTTACGTAATTGCCCTACAAATAATATTGTGTTACTATCCTATATTATTTGTGTATAAGCGTTGCTGGAAAATATTGCCTAGCCTTTTACCTAAACTCCAAAAAAATAATACAGTACATATTTTTGAGGTTTATGAAATGTCAATATGCGTAAATGTTGTCACAACCCAATCGCTAGTGTTGTTTTAGCTCAGATTTAATGAAGAAGTAATTCAATTCAGCTAAATTTTCCAAAGCCTCAGTTCTTTAACTCTCTTTCAATGAACAAGTCAGTCATCAGATCAATTGTTAATTTTTTCTGTTAAAAATGGTAACCCACTTAATGTGAAAAATATGTTTATTTGTCTCTTTAATAGATACATGGATTTAACTAAATACTAAACTAGTGAAAACGGATATAGTATGTATTCTTCAAACTACAAACTACTAGGAAAGTCATGTTTAATCAGGACGCTTTAGAATTATGTATGTTCTTAATCCACGCTCCCTCAGACTGAAGTATTTGTTTTACGACTTTTAACGGATGATTTTCATCGACTCGCTCGGTATAAATCTGTTTTGAGTGAAAATATGTACGAGGCATGCCTTTTAAGTTCTGTCGTTTCCATATTTTCCGGCAATTTTGAATTTGGAACTGTTCTATATTCGAATGTGTTTACATTTTGAATCTCAAAACAGTTGAAAGTATTAGGATTAATGCTATTGTTTAGTCACAGTTTCGATTTGAATCTGTCAGGTCACGTACGAAAATGAATCTTTCTAAGGAAAATGTTCGTGCAATAATTTTCTACAACTTTAGAAGAGGCCTGACACGGCTTCAGTGTTTAGAAGAGCTAACATCTGTGTTCAGTGATGTAGCCCCATGTCTGCGGACTGTCGAACGCTGGTATTTAGAATTCCAGCGTGGACATACTAGTGTTAGTGACAGATTTCGCGAAGGACGCCCAAAATCCGCCTTCACTGAAGATATCATCATTGCTGTGAGACAACTAATTCTCGAAGATCGTCATGTGACGTATCGAGAGATAGAGGCTCTATTAGGCATCTCAGGGACAACCATTCAGAAGATCTTGCATGAAGCGCTTGTTGTGAGAAAGCTAGTTTGCCGTTGGATACCGCATCTGCTTTCCGACGATCACAAGGCGGCCCGCGTCAGATGGTGTAAGAAAACTCTGCAAAGGTTCAACCGAGGGGAGTCAAATCACGTCTACGACATCATAAGTGGTGACGAATCTTGGATCTATGCCTACGATCCTGATACCAAACAACAATCTACAATCTGGGTCTTTCAAGACGAGCCAAAGCCGACTAAAGTTGTTCGTTCTCGAAGCACTTCAAAGAAGATGGTGGCCACGTTCGTTGGAAAAACCGGCCATGTTGCGACTATTGCACTTGAAGATCGTAGAACGGTTAACGCAGAGTGGTATACTACAGTTTGTTTACCACAAGTCATCGCCGAACTTCGAAAATCTAACTCAAAGCGACGCATCATCCTGCACCACGACAACGCAAGCTCACACAGCGCTCGTCAAACGATTGAGTATTTGAAGCAGGAAAAAGTAGAAATTCTTGACCATCCTCCAAACAGTCCTGACCTAAGCCCTAACGATTTCTTTACATTTCCTAAAATTAAGAAAAGTCTTCGTGGTCAAAGGTTCCAGTCCGGTGAAGAAGCAGTCGACGCTTTCAAGACAGCCATTTTGAACACCCCACTTTAGAGTGGAATAAATGTTATAATAACTGGTTTGAGCGAATGGAAAAGTGTTTTAAGCTACGTTGTGAATACTTTGAAAAACAATAAAAAGTACTATAAGGTTCTAGATGTGTTTTTTTCTTCAAACGACAAAACTTAAAAGGCATGCCTCGTAACAGTGATTATTTGTGGAAATGTTTGATATTCAACAGACGAATTACCTTTGGCTTAAATATTACTAAGCGTCTTGCATTGTTTTGATTGTGCATGTACTTGTAACGACTGCAAAGTTGTATTAACAATGCCTTTATACAGGGTGAATTTGTAAACAGTTCACAAATTTTGAGGAGACAGTACTGTTTTTATAAAACCGTGGCTTTTTAACTTCAATATTCGATTTATACAGATATTGTTTTGAATTTATAACCTGTTTCACTATGGGCCTCATAAGAAGGCTTAAGGTCGCTCAGCGTGCTATGGAAAAGGCTATGCTTGGTGTTTCTCTACGAAATCGAATCAGAAATGAGGAGATTCGTAAACAATCCGAGGTCACTCACATATTCCAGGGTATTAACAAGCTAAATTGGCTGTGGGTGGTGCACATAGCTGAAATAACTGACGGCCGTTGGGGCAAAAAGGTTCTCGAGTTGAGTCCACGCAATGTATGGAAAGGCGATCTGATAAAGGTTAACGGGAGCTGTTGGGTGCAGGCCGCACAAGATCGGTATATAGCTGATAGACAGACACGTTCCTCAAAATTTGACAACTGTTAACAAATTCACCTTGTATATAAACTCATGACGTAACGTGAATACTACCTGGCAAGGCCACCTACCGTCATTTGCACACATCATTTTTACCATCAAAAACAGCACAGCCATACAAGCTTTTCTTTATCATCGCTTTTTGTGTGCTTTCTTACTTTTATAAAAGTATTTGCATGAAGGAACTTAACAGCTCTTGTGAGATATTGGCTTGTTTATTTACAGTTGTAAGACACACCTGCTCATACAAATGTTTATGCACAACGAGGTACCTGCTTATGAAAATTTAATATTATTAATTAAAGAGGTACTTACTGCTTATATAAATTTTAATAGAGACAACGACAAAACAAAATCAACTCGCGTTCATCTACACATAGTTGATTTTGCGGGCAAGTAATTAATTTGTATGATGTTCTAGCTAAAAGTGATTGAAATATTCAAATGTTTTTAGCTAAAAAGCGAACATCATTTAAAGAAATAAGTGGAAAGAAAGCGGTGGTTGTTTTTTTATTTCTGGCAGAATATAAGTATAAGTGGCCTTGTCAAGACGTATAGAGATGTTACGGACGCTATTATTTTCATTAGTAATAAAGTTGGTTTAACTTTACGCAGGATAACTTTTGTCATGTGCCTGAGAGGAATAAGCAGGTGAGTACTTTTTATTTTGCAAACTCCGTAACATCAACCCTATACTCGTAGCAAGGCCACTTCTACAAACACTTGCGCAATACATTTACGCTTGCATCCTTGTTTTTAAAATCCCAACGCAAAATGTGACTCCTATGTCTGTCTGTGCGTTTGTCTGTTAAATCGTAGATCCCAAATGGATGGGCTGATTCCTACACAGTTTTTTAAGTAGAAAGCTAGTTTAACTGGGGTTGTCCTTAGCTACGTGTGATGAAGATCAGGTCAACCGGTCTGAAGACTATCAGTACCATTTCTTTTCGGCAAAGGGATCTCAGATGTAAAATATTTTATTTTTTACTTTTTAAAGTGTCAGGGGCTTTTAAATTTCGTTTTTGCTTTTTTTATATGATAATTGGAATATTCTAACTTTCATCTTTTAATTATTTAAATATATGATCAGGAATTCCACTATCTTTAGCGAAAATTGATGTGAAATATTAGTAAACAAAACGCCTATTCAACCTAATAGTCATTTGCTTGGTATTAGTTTTAAGACAGAATTTACATTCTATCTATCTATCCAGCCTCCAGCACCGACTGTTGCGTTGGCCTCCTCTCTATGTCGCCAGTATAGTCCGTCTAAAAAGAGTAGACAAAAAATGAGGGCGCCACTGTCGTTTAACTGGTATACCCCATACTATACAACAACTGGTTTTGATATTTGCTAATTATTTATTGTATTATTGGCATTAATATTTTATGATTCTAAGCTAACTTAGTACTTCACATAACCACTTTACATCACAATTTGTGGTTAAATTCTACTAATACAAATTATTATAAATACGGAAGATTGGGAGGATGGATGGAACTTGGCACAGGAATAGATTATTACCTGGAATAACTAGAGGGCACAGCTAGTAAAATAATAAAACAAGAGTTAAGTGTTATTAATAAAATATTTATTCATAAAATTAGTCGTCCAACATATCAAAATCTAAATATTCGACACCAGACAATTTGTCATCTATTGCCCCAGGAGAATCTTGCCGAGAAGTACTAGGCAGACAGGAATCTTCTGATTCTGCTTCAGACTCACTGCTGCTGCTGCTATCCTCTGCTGAATCCTTCCGAAACTATTCGTCGCACTGTACTCTCGGATTTACATGAAAATAATAAATTATATTGTTAAGTATCAAAACCAGTCACACGCACTATAAATATGTTTTATTGTCATAACCTCAACTGTATAAAAGTAAATATTTCTTGATAAGACCACTCTTGGATAAGACATTACTATTTAAAGGAGTTTAAAGTGACTAAAAATACTACATTAATTCATAACTTACCAGTCAGATCCGCTGTTCGTTTATAAACGTGTTCCATCTGCGTGGGCAATCTGCCGGCTTGGAATTCGGCTAAACATCGCATAAAAACTTTGTATATCACTTCACGAGTGCCGCTGCGGATTGTTTTATTCATTTTTCAAATGTTTATAATAAGTTTTTGGATAAAAACTAGAATTGAAGCAAGAATTCAAATGAAAGCAAACAATGTTTACATTACAATGACAAGCAAGTGACAAGATTGACTTTTAATGAAGTGTTGCCAGCAGAATATAGTTAGTTCCTTAAACATTAATTTCTACTCTTTAGACGGACTGTACAATCGGTCTTGAACAAGTCTCATCCATTGCTGTCTAACTTCCGTTACGAGATCGTAAGAAAAATAATTAAAATTTACATTAGTTGTCACTATTCTGTACCGAAAATCTAAATGTGGACATTGGTGATCACTCCCTCTGATGTGTCAACGGTAAACTTAAACTATTTTAGAGCAATACTTTGTCACTTCATGCGCGTTGGGCGCGGCTTTGTTGAGATCCGCTCCCTTGTGCAGGTGGTAGAGCACAAGAACAGGAGCGCAGGTGAGCCATGGACTGAATGGGAGCTCCGCAGTCGCTTTCAGTCCGGGAAGAGTCTCGTTGGTATCAGCTCTGTCAGTGCCCTAAGACGAAAGACTTCGATCAGCGATGACTGATGACATACTGCACAGAAACGCCCAGCGTGCTATGGAGAAGGTTATGCTTGGCGTTTCTCTACGAGATCGAATCAGAAATGAGGAGTTTCGTAGACGAATCAAAGTCACTGA
The DNA here is from genome assembly GCA_963924445.1 of Philereme transversata. Classification (NCBI taxonomy): domain Eukaryota; kingdom Metazoa; phylum Arthropoda; class Insecta; order Lepidoptera; family Geometridae; genus Philereme; species Philereme transversata. Next base: position 6,838,729 of record OZ004341.1, on the reverse strand, counting down.
TATATCACCAAGGATTAGCAAGCTGAAGTGGCAGTGGCCATATAGCTCGAAGAACTGACGGCCGTTGGGGCAGAAAGGTTCTCGAGAACCACGCACTAGAAATCGCAGAGTATGACGGCTCTCCACTAGATGGAAAGACGACCTGATTAAGGGGTGCTGGGAGCCGTTGGGTGCCGGCCGCACAAGTTAGGTCGCTCTGGAAATCCATGGAAGCCTTAAGTTCAGCGGTAGACGTCTTGTGGCAGATATGATGATGATGATAATGATCAGTTCTGTCAAAAATTAACGTTACCAAGGAAATTTTGTATAATTTGGGCATAATCACCTACATCGAATTTGGCTGAAATATAGCGGATGAGTGCACTAAACACGCTACCGATGAATCACGCACAACACACTTCATAATTATTTCAAACTAGCTTCCGCCCGCGTCTTCGCACGCGTGATTTTTCAATAAAAACTAGCCTATGTGTTAATCTAGGTTATAACCTACATGCATACCATATTTTATTAAAATCCATTCAGTAGTTTTTGCGTGAAAGAGTTACAAACATCGACACACACATACATCCGACTTTCGCGTTTATAATACTAGTGGGATTAGTATGCCAAAGACAACCCAAAAGTAAACATTTTTTCTTTAGTTTTGTACGAGCCCCTTGTTTTAGTTTAAGCACACCCAATTTTAACCAAAGTTACTTTTTATTTTTTACAGATTGAAATGTCCCTACTGTCCGATGGAGCAGTCGCCGTCTGAAGCCCGCCAGATATACTTCTCGTGAACACACCAATAACCTTTTGTTATTGAAATTAATTTCTTCCGATAACAGCATACGGTTGAATTTCCTATAATTTACTATTTCTGCGTAGATAAATATGGTAAGGAATTATATGTATATGGAATAATCAGGGAAAGTAAAGTGGAGTCAGAATAGTCCGTAGAAGATTGATTATTGCATACACGCGCGTATTCAATGATCAAACAGCTTCAGACTATTTTCAACCGAAAGATCATTGCATAAGATCTACAATGCGTGGAAACATTTTATACTGGATAGATGTTATATTCCTTTAAATTTGTATTAGAATTGAATTATTTGAATATGTAATAGAATTTGTATTAGATTTAGGTGGGTTAGAAAAGTGTCGTAGATTTATCAATAATACTTTTATGTTAATCGTAGACATTTTTATGTTTTTGTACTGAACTGCGGACATGGAATACATTTTATTTAATCTATGTTGAAAATTGTTATTCCTAAATTTAGCTATCGAGCAGGGATCCAGCAATGACATCTATGCACTGCCAATATTTGTATTAAGTTTGATCATTGAAAAAATATATACATATACATTTATTTATTATATATTAGCTTCCGCCAGTGGCTTCGCACGCGTTGTTTGTCAACAAAAAGTAACCTATAAGTTAATCCAAGTTATAATCTACGTACCTACATACCAAATTTCATCGAAATCGGTTCAGCCGTTACGACGTGATTGAGTAACAAACAAACAAACATCGAAACTTTCACATTTATAATATTAGTGTGATTATACTAGCGGCACGTCCCGGCTTCGCACAGGTGGACAATTATTTTGTATACCTGATTTTTTTACACCTTGGGTTACATTATTGAAGTTTTAGTAGAGATCCCTAATTTTTTTAGTAATAAATATAGCCTATGTTACTCCTGGATAATATAGCATTCTAATGGTGAAAGAATTTTTGAAATCGGAGCAGTGGTTTTTGAGTTTATTCTTTACAAAAATACAAAACGTTCCTCTTTATAATTTTTTTTTATCCCCCAATTCTTTCCACCCCTATCGATCCCTGGCCAAGTCTACCCCAATCACTGTTGAAGACATCTTGGTCATGGCATCTAGGCCTTTATAATGATATAATTATTTTTATAGTATAGATATACAATATATTCATGTATTTATTTGGCTAACAGTTAGAGGCTTATCAGAACCACAAAATAGGAACAGATTTAAACCTTAGTACAATTAATGAGGGCTTTTAATCAAGGATTAAAAAAAACTAGTTTCAACTAGCAATAGATGGCGCTGTCTGGAGATACGCCGACAAAAAATAGTTTATAATCCAAAATTTTAATGCCACGATATCATTTTTTTTATCCTTATGTCAATGTCATGGAATGGCTACCATTTAGTTTGCGATATAGCTGGGATCATAATGGAATAAAACCAGAGGTATTTTTTTATCCCTCAAATAGGAGTATAATGCACTCTCAAGTTTTATATGCTGCCACTGGGAGCAAGACAGTGGGATCATAATGGAATGCCTTTATAAATAAATAAATAAATAATGCTGGACGTTTCACACAGCGCTATCCAGCCCCGAACGATAGAATACTTATGTACTAAACATGGACTAACTAAATAATAAGTACTTTTTTTGTAAATACATACTTACAATATATAGAGAAACAACCAGATCCGGAACAAATATCTGTAGATCATGCAAACATATGTTCCGCGGCGGGAGTCGATCCCGCAACCTGCGTCTCAGCCGGTTATTCACCCACCGCGCCGTCGTAATGCCGGGTTTACACATTCGCGTGAGCGATAAGGTGAATGTATCGCGCATGTGTACTCGGCGCTCGTCACTCGTCTCGGTCGCGAGTAGCATACCTGCCTTTTATTATTACGACTTGTGTATCTATTACTACTAACACTGAATTTAGAACTCTTAATAAAATAATTTTGAGGAGCTAATTTGTTTTATTTTAATAAAACCAATATTATGCCCTCTTCTTTATCGGCTATAGATAATTATTTACTCGCAATTCAGCCTGTCTTGGGTACAGTTCTGCCTGGTAGTGGTCTGGAGCAGTTGAGCTATCTATAGATCGCTTTTGTATGTAAATAGGTCGTGTTTGTTTTTAATGAGTTTACCTGAAGTAGCAGAGAGAAACAACAGCTGGTATCCTCGTGTATATGTTTACATTTTAAAAATCTATTGCGCTAATCATAGACCATAGCCATAGCTGATTATAGCCCCCTTGGATTTTCAAAGCGACCGATCTTGTGCGGCCTACACCCAACGGCTTCCAGCAACCTTTATCAGGTCCTAAGCTGCGTTTTCCAGTGCGTGGTCTCTACTCTGGAACCTTTGCCCCAACGGCCGCCAATTCTTCGAGCTATCCGTAAGTACAGAGTATATGAATAAAAACGATAACATATCATTACAGAAAACATTTATTGATTATAATTTTTTTAAACAAATACAATACCGAAATAACATTTCACTAACCTAAAATAAATTATTTAAAAGGGTTTTCTTTTCGTTAGAAATAAGTGAGCCGCAACAACAATAATATCAATTATAAACAACTTTAAAAAGTATTTTCACATCAAACTATCGAGTAAGAACGATGAAACATAAACTTATAAGAGTTTATAATAATTAAATATTTATACAACTTATTAGATAAATCGCAAAGTATCACACAATCATATACGTAGCATCTACCAGCAAATCACTACAATTAGTCACTAATTATTGCTGTCAAATTTCATCTATATTTTTCATCGTAACACTGAAAGAAAGGCTAGTGTTTGAGAAAAGAAGTCAACGCAATTAAACCCGTAAAATAAACACGACCATGTTATGCGAGAAATAAATTTCACGCAATTCTAAATCATTCAGCGAACTGCAGTGTTATACACCGAAAAAGCTAAACTAGCTATATTATACTGCATTGACTTTTTTCCTCCATTATACTAATCATCTAAGAGAAACCGATACGAGTATGATGGAAGACGCTTCTAAATACAGCAAACGTATGCATTTTAGCGATAAAATTACATTAATATCACTTACTACCTAAATCTATCTATGCATTAGTATTTGAATTATAAATATGTATTCATTACAACTGATAGTATCTGCTTGATTATGGTATTTTAAAACATTTGGCACAAATCTCGCCTACAGCAAAGTACCCAAGAATTATTTTAAAGCTCTCTTCGCATAAAATAGTGTACAATGTGGGTTTCAATGATGCGAAAAATACATGGTTAATTTTGGCATTTTTAAATCATAGGAGCAGACAAACCCGTGGGGATTTAATGGTCAGATTTGACAGGTGTCAAAATACTACCAACGAACAGTAAAACCAAATGATACAACATTAGAATATCGTCCTCTCGAAATATTAATCCTGGATTTAACTAGTGTTTCCGAGTGTATTTTTTTTTCAATACTATGTGAAACTTGGTGTTTATTATATATATAAGGTGTTTGATAATATACGCACAAAAATGAAACGGGTTTTATTTTGATGAACATAACAAATAAATTTGTAAAATGTTTACCATAGAAATGTGATATTTATTTTGGCATGTAAAAACAAACACTTTATTACGCTTATGTTGTGCTATTGCATAATTCTTGCCATCTAACCACAGATACTGTATTGGTGACGCCTCGAGATATTTCTTGTTGTCCCTTTCTAAGCCAAAACCAGCAGCCATTTCCGAAGGAGATATCAAATCGGCCTTTATTTTTGTATGTCGATTGCAAGAGTAGGCAAAGTTTTATATCGAATTAATCACCTAAACTTAGTCGATTTTCTTAATCATAATATATATATAAAATTATAAAAAATATAAAATATATAAAATTTCATAATATAACTAGTAGTTTTTTTTTCGAGAAGTATTTTTTTATGTTTTGAGAAACCGTCACTTGAATATCATCAGTATATTACCAAACACTCTGTATAGTGTATGTGTATGGACAACTCATTATATGGTTTATAAATAATTGTATTGTATGTGGTTTAGTACATAGGTCTTATAAAATAATATTTGAGTAGCTCAAATTCCCCATTCATTGATTTTCGATATCTTGTGTAGACGTTAGTACAAAGTTATCGCGGCATGCAAAAAGATACGACGTCAAATCCGACTTATTAGATATCCACGAGTGTAGTTCGCTTGCAAAACAAAAATAACAGATAAAATTTTCTCTAATAAATAATATTGCTTCAAATCAGTCATGGCATCAGTCTAGTTAATTTCGATTATTCACATCCAAACGGAAATAAAATTGTACTACAGAAGCAGATAAGATAATTTCGTTAAATACATTATGCATATTTATAAGAAATAATAAGAGATTTTTTATAAATTTAGATTAACTTGTAAAAAAATTATTTACGAAACAACGAAAGAGTGTTTAAGATTGATGTACTCTCATAATAAATTCAGCAGATTTTTACACTATAAAAACAAATAAAATAAAAATCACGAATAGGTTTACTTATATTACAAACGCTACTTGGTGTATTCATAAGGCAATATGAAGCGTCAGACGAAAGTAGATATATAGATGTATGGAATATTTATGATACAAAGTATAAGATTGTGTGCTGACGCTTGCACTTACCACGTAGAAAGTAGAACAGGCACTTAATACATTCGCCTCAAAACTACTTAAATTGAATTACGAAATGTATTAGTCTTTTTAAATAATCTAAATTTACTACATTTTTACAGAATCTCTTAAAAATCTGGTGTGTAAGTAACTATTTGAACAGCTATATTTTCATAAATATTTGTAATAAATAAGATTTTAGTTAATATTTTAATGTTATGTCTACAAAGTGAACTGGCTACGATTACATAAGTAGTTATTATACAAAAGTGAGTACATGACCAGTTATTTAAGCTACTTCCCCACTTTAAAGAGGTGTAAATATAATTTTATACTGTAGGCTGTAGAAATAGATCACTTGATTCATGAACACAAAATTATGGTTTGCATAAGGCTATGCAACTCTATTCTCTAATATACACTGTATCACTTACAAACTGTTTCCACGATTCAGTATAAATATATGTTTTGATCGGCCTGTATACATCATTTGTATATTACTTAGCGTTCAGATCACAAGTACATAGTACATAATAAGATTTTATACATTTTATATTGCTCACTTTAGTTAGAATACGCATATATTTTATCATAATTTAATAACCTATGTGAAATTGCTCTTAAAATAATTGCGCTTAATAACCATAATAGCAAAGCAAAATAAATAATATATTAAACCTAAATATACCAAATTTCTGTCTTGCAAAATATAATAAATAAGTTAATTTACGCTGGCAAAGTTTGGCATAAACATAAATAATAAAATATGACGAAAAAATGGTAGCAATAATTCAACAACTCAATCTTAATTATATTATTTTGAATGATTGACTAATAATAATCGGAGAAAACCTAAATGCATATAGGGAGAAACTATTACACTATAATTTTCCTTTCTTTTAAATAATATTCATACTAAGTAGTATCACATCTAGTTTATAAGAAATCTACATTATGCTCCAATAATTTTGTCAGCGGCTGGGTCGCTTAGGCGCACTGAACAATATTGTACGAGATCTATGACTTAGGCGACGCTTGCTCGTTTTACCATACAAAAAACTTATTTCTTTGATGATTTTAGTAAGTTGATATATTCGACGTGATAAAGCGGTCCAACCTTCTTTGAGCCTGGAAGATGTAATCATTATATATTCTATCTACTGGTATAAGTTTAGAATAAAACGAAGAAAGTTTCAACAGTCTGTCTGTTGAGGGAAACTACCAGTGTCATAGAATTGGAGTAAATGATGTGTTGCTCGATTTACAGATAACCCGGATGGAAAGTTACATTATGTTTACCCAAAATCGAGATATTATTTTACCAGACAGAAAGAGAGTAGGTACATTCATTTCTTCGTTACCTGTTTTTTACTTGATCACTGGTAAATATCCCGGTTTAGATGAACAATCATGTTTATAACCATCGTAATTGTTTAGTCACAACTTATTTACCTAAACAGCGAGTGAGCCTATGCTTTATATAAATTGTATAAAGTGATTGTCTTTCAAGGACTAGATATTGGTAAACTTTTTATTTATAATTGCGACAACAGACGATATTAATGTTCCTAGAACTCATATGCCACCAATTTTAGAGCTTTGCCCCAATGATATAACACAGAAAATTTTTGTTTTGGTAACTCATCGAAAACTTACAGAATAGCTCCTGCCAACAATTTTATGCCTAAGTCAGGAATAAATTATAATCATTTTGTCTTTGAACATCAACAAGACTTTAGCCTTTGCCGCAAATAGAAAAGCTGAGAGATTATACTACGCTGGTTGGAAGATCATAAGGTATATTATCACTTGACCACTTCACATTCACACCAACACTCGGGATACCTACACATAATATACCTCATGATATGTTACATCACTACTGAAGGTACCTATAAGATATCTACTAGTTGAGGGGTAATTGCCACATTGGAATCATTTAAAGCTGATAATACAAGCTGTCTTTCAAATTAAACTCGCAGCCTAAGCAACTTTCGGTTGCTAAAGTTGCCTAGGCTACAAATTTAACCCGTTATAATAGATCTCAATGTGAGATTGTCGACACTGGAAGCCATTACTTCACTTTTAGCATTTCACTGTATACGAAGTAAGCATTTTCCAGTTTCAAGACAGCTTTTGCATCAAAGTTTATGAAGTTAGTCCGGAAATTTTAGAAAGCTAGAGGCAACTGTCTCTATTAGTTTGTATAAGTAATTACATTTTCTATACAAACTATTATCTAACTTCGTGGCCAAACTGTAAATAAGGATTCTACAATAGATACCTTGGTTTTCCAGTACTGGGGAAATCGTATCGCCAATAAAATTCAGCTTAGCTATGAATCCACGCCATGGCAATTACCGTTAGTTGTACCTCTACCGTCCCCCCCATCCTAGGTCGTTCCCCCGCGGCGTGGGGGCGGGGGCGGGGGCGGGGGCGAGGCGCGCTAGCTGGGCGCGGGCTCAGACCGGACGCCGGCGAGGTTGAGCAGCGCCTCGGCCGTGCGCCGCTCCTCGCAGCCGCTGTACGAGTGCTCATCGCGCGCGCACCGGGATATCACCAGGTGAGCGGCCGGCGGCAGCTGGAATTAACGATACGATATATCTCTACAATCAATGGGCCTCAATTCTGCTTATTTATAAGAAAAACGTTTATTGGATATCATTATAAATAATTAATAAATATTCCTGGAAATTTCACAAATTAAGCAGAGCTTGTACTCCCGTAGTACAAGCTAGAATTAAATAAATTAAAATTAAATATTGCTGGACATTTCACACAACGCTATCTAGCCCCAAACTAAGCAGAGCTTGTACTATGGGAACCAGATAACTGATAGAATACTTAGATACTTTTTTTGTAAATACTTACTTATAATATATAGAAAAACATCCAAACCCGAAACAAATAACTGTAGATCACTCAAACATTTGCTCCGCGGCGAGAATCAAACCCGCAACTTCCTGCGTCACAGCCGGCTATTCGCCCACTGCGCCACAGAGGTCGTCATTATTAACGATTATTTAACTTTTAAAACTATCATGTTTATGAACACTATTTGTATTAAGAAAAAGATAAGATTTTTGTTGAAAAATTAGTTTTTCAGAACAAACTTTTATAAATTTCATAATCGGAACCGCAAGCAGATTCATAGATATATATTCATAGATATATATAGATATAGATTCATAGATAGCCTACTATAATCCATTCAGAAATTCCGTTGTCTAGCATCCGTCTCCATCATGAGGCCATCTCCAAGGTACCATATTATTGCATTGTCATCGAAGTTACATATGTATTACAAATTTCAGCTCAATCGGTTGAGGGAAACGGGTTTAAAATTCAGTTGCAAGATTCCACCTGGACAAATATACAAGGGTATTTCTCATCAAATTTCAAAATTTCATTTTCCATTTCATAAAAAAAAAAAAAATATATCATGTTTTTTTTTGCAAAATTACAAAGTAGTACTTTAATGAGGTTTATTAAAAATGAAGGTCCTATATATTTTTGTGTATAACATGTAGAAAAATGACTTTTATAAAACTATGGAATGAGGCTGAAGAACGACTGACAGGATGGAGGAATGATTTTTATGACAATTTGATACTAAATGGGTAATGAAAAGCATTAGTTAGTTTATACATATATGTATAAAATGTAAAACGGAAAGAAAGGCAAGAAACAAGGCTGGTTCTTCTTTTTAATGATCCTTTAGAATACATAACAATAAAGAAAATAAATTAACATTAAAGTAACATTTTTAGACGACCTCCATGGTAAAGTGAGCGAATAGCCGGCTGAGACGCAAGAGGTAGCAGGTTCATTCCCACCGCAAAACAAATGTTTGTATGATCTACAGATATTTGTTCCGGGTCTGGATGTTTTCCTACATATTATAAATATGTATTTACAAAAAAAAGTATATAAGTATTCTATTAGTTATCAGTACAAGATCTGCTTAGTTTCGGCCTGGATAGCGCTGTGTGAAATGTCCAGCTATATTTATTTATTTTATTTTTGAACGAGTTTGTACGAACGGATGGTTGGGGTTAAGATAGAAGAAGGGTAATGCACAATACACCCGAAATGCGGGACGTCGGTGCAGATCTTACTCCCCCCCCCCACCCTGGAATTTGAATTATCCTTAGTAAATCTTACCTGTGAGAAATGTTGCGCAGAATCATGCAATGTTAAGGATAGAAACTAAAAGTAGAGAAACTGAGCACGCCACCATGTGGTCACCAAAAAGAGAAAGAGGTTTTACCTGTGAGAGTACAGCAGGCCCGTACTTCATGGCTAGCACGGTAGCTGCAGCCAGGTACTCATCAGCACCGGGTTCAGGCGAGCCGGCGAGACGTCGGGCCAGGAACGGGAACAGTGACGGATCCGGGGAGTTCTTAGTGGGCGGCGGAGACCCTGGAGCCGCTGCCGGGATCGGTTGCCGCCCGAATGCCTGGAATAATGGCTTATTTTTATTAAATTTGTTCTACTGAACCAATTGACACGAAATAATATTTTGGCTGGTTTCTGTAGTTGTTAGACTCCTTTTCCTTTCCAGTAGTCGACTACTAGAAATTTCCTTCCCAGTAGTCTTACTAATTAATAAGACTATGCGGGTAAGACTACTGGGAACCCAGATGTTCGTCGGCCCCAGTACACTTACCTTATAGCCTTACTAGTAGGACAATGATAAAAAAATAGACCCATCAACATTACGTTTGATACCCACTTTTTTATGCCTAATGTATTAGTGATAATGATTAAAATAAATAAAAAAGAAACGTTATCCTTACCCTGTCTATTACCTGTAATAACGAGGCTCGGTGTTGCGGGTCGACCGTCCATAATGAACCTTTTCCAAGGCCAGGGGCTGCCGCCACCTGAAACGCATTGTTCTATTTAAATATTATTATTAATTATGATAATGTAGCTATCAAATACCACCTATTTGATCGAGCGAAGCGAGATCACCAAATCAACTTGGGAAAATCGGCATTAACTTTCGAAGCGTTGATCCGATCATCGTGAAATTTAATATATAGGTAGGCAGTGATGGCACAATTTTGGTGTGACTAAATGAACTAAAAATGTGGGGGGCATTGTTGAGATATTGGGATTCAAGAGGGGTAAAAAAAATTAAAATAAGACTATTAGGACAAGTGGGACGTCAAATGAAAGGTCTTCATTAGTATATTTAGACTCCCGTTTTTATTTTTAGTAAAGTCGTTATAGTTTTTGAGTTATTAGCCATAATAAAACTGAACTTTGACAAAATTCACAGGGTACACCAGTGACTCCACAATGCTATAATTTGGTATGCGTGTAGCTTAAGTGACACAAATATAAGCAAAAGCCTGAAATCCAGAATAACTGCAGTTTGTACACCAAAAAAAAGAAACCACATTACATGAACTCCCGTTACCTGTAATTTGAATTAAACTGTAGGTCAAGTTAGATGGTTATCCAGTTCGTGGCACTATTTTTATAGTTATAGATTAAAAATAATATTTTTTGGTTTTAATCGGAGTCTCGCGAGATCTCAGTTCGGGGCGAACCACTAGTATTACATTGTGGAATACAATAAACGATTGTGTATTGAGTATTAGCCATAGCTGTCCCGCTGCAGGTCTAAAGCCTCCCTTCTTCAACCCTTTGCGATTTAATGCGGAGTGCCGGCCGGTCACATACAGACGGAACTCCGTTTCGGAATTTCGAAGCAGCAAATACATACAAATTCAAGAACATACGTGATACGATTTTTTTTCCGATTTTGTATAGATTGACAATTTATTTACTACATCAGTTACATTTAACACAGAGAATAGACGAAAAATAAACTTAGTAGAAAGAACTTTGTAATACTTTGTGGTATAACAGAAAATGGAACTCGACTCTGGATTATGCCCGCCATTGTTGTGACTAGTGGTGCTACTAAAATTCCTCGTAAGTACATTTGTTTCTTGGTTCAAATGTTAATGTTATCTTGTTCAGGTAACATTTTGCATAGAGATAAAATTATCATGATATTATAATGTAATAAAAGCGTTCGCGGAAGTTTTCGAAAAAGGTTTTTCTTTTGAGGTATGGGGGGCAAAGTGGGTGAAAAAATATAGCAGGACCTGACGTGTCATATGAAATGACATTTAAATAAAATTTAAATTTTGTTTTCTTTTATGACGTTAGTTGATTCTGTTTCAGGGCCATGTAGTCAATACAGAAAATAACAAACACCTCAAATAGAAAATCGCGAAACCTAAGTTTTGGGGCCACTAATAAGGTGGCAAAAAAGCATATGGCTAACCTGATGGTAACCGTAGGTTATGGACGTTTGTAACACCAAAGTCTATCTATGGTAAGTAATCTAGTGTTTTATCAGAATCTGTGTGTTTTCTAACCTCGCTCACCTTATGGAAGCACTTATTCAAAGATAAATTATGCCGCACGCTGTTCTTCCAGCCTTGAGGCGCGTGTTTGAAGTATGGGAAGTGACGTATGATCCAGGCGTATATCTCCTTCACTGGTAACGCCCTGGCTGGTGCTGCTTCTATAGCCATGAAGATTAGGCAGGAGAAGGAGTACGGAGGCTTCTGGTGGGTTTGAAGAGGGATGGGAGTGGGGGGAGTAGGAGGGGACGGTGGAGCTTTGATTGGTGTGCGGGGAGGTGATGGTGGTCTGATCACTGGCGGCGGTGTTGTTGATTCTGTCTGTGAATTAAAATTACGTTAGGTCAATTTATTACGTCATGCATCTGTTGGTATCGGACATTTTTTGTACTTGTATTCATTTAGATTGTTCTTATGCAGTAGGCTAGATACAAGGCCACATCGCTAAGTGGCCAATGTGGCTAATTAATAATAAACTTATGCTGCGCAATAAATATTATTTGAAGGACTAATGGTCCAATGCAATTGAATATCATGAGTATGACCTTACTTGCATTTGAAGTTACTTCAACCGAATGTACTAAGGGAAATCTAATAGGTCCAATTAGATGTCTATCAAATCTTATATACGAGGGGCGTACAATGTATTCTCGGTATCGGGGTAATATACTAATGATGAGGGTAATTAAATTAGCTCATTAGTTTATGACACTCATTTGAGGGTATAAATACAAAATTTTATTTGATTGTCGCCATTAGTATTCAAAATATCATTTCGGAAATGCAACTACCATGACTGATACGACTATGTTGAAAAAAATCGAGCATCGCGCTGTGATAAAATTCATCACAAAACAAGGAAAGACTCAAAAAGTAATTTCACGAAGAAATGCTGTTTACCAAGATTCTGCCCCTTCATTATCTACAATACAGAAGTGGTCAAGTGAATTTAAACGGGGTAGAGAGAGTATTGAAGACGACCCTCGTGCCGGTGGGCCGGTTAATGTCGCTACTGAAGAAAACGTAAAAATTGTTGAGAAACTTGTACTCGAAGATGCCCGTGTGAGAGTGAAAATATTAGCAGAAAGAACCAAGCTATCCGTGGGTACCATTCACACTATCCTTCATGACCATCTAAATTTGTCAAATGTCAGTGCAAGATGGGTACCGCGAATGCTCACAGCGCTTCAGAAACAAGTGCGAGTTGATTATTGTTGCAAGGAGTTTTTGGAGTTCTGTGGTGAAAATCCGCAAAGTATTTATGATCGGATTGTTACTGGTGATGGGAACGTGGGTTCATCACTATGATCCTGAGAACAAGCAGGAGTCCAACCAAAGAAGTTCAAAGTCAGCCCATCCGCCGGAAAGCTCATGGCCACAGTGTTTGGGATTCAAAGGGAATCTTATTAATTGAGTACACAAAAAAAGGTGAAAGTATTACTGGCGCAACTTACGCTAACACCCTGCGCAATTTAAAGGAGGCAATAAAAGAAAAAAGACGGGGAAAATTGACCGCAGGTGTATTGCTTCTGCACGACAATGCGCCTGTTCACAAGGTAGTGTATACTTTCTGTTTCCAAGTCTCAAAAAAGAACTTCGAGGCAAGCATTTTTCCGACGATGAAGAGTTAAAGGCAGCAATTAACGATAATTTTTCAGACCAGGAAGAAAAATATTTTTTGGAGGGAATTGAAGTTATTTTCCAGGACAAATAAGTTTATTCAGATCCTAGGGGACTACATTAAAAATAAATTTCATTCAGAATTTTCTCCTTATTCTTTCATGCCTATACCGAGAATACATTGAACTCCCCTCGTATATATAACTTTGTACGAACGTCTACACAAGAAATCGAAAAATCAACCAAATAATGCCAAATAATTATTATGTTATCCATACACTATAACAATGAGTATAATTAATAACAACCAAGTTTCCCTTTATACAGAATGTTTGGTAATATACTGACGATATTCAAGTGACGGATTCTCAAATCATACAAAAAGACTTCTCGAAAAAAAAACTACTCACTACACTACCTATTATCAAATTTTAAATAAAATCTACTATGTTTAGGTGATTAATTTGATATAAAACTTACTGCCTACTCTTGCAATCGAAATCCAAAAATACCGATTTGATATCTCTTTCGAAAATGGCTGCGGGTATTGGGTTAGAAAGGGACAACAAGAGATATCTCGAGACGTCACCAATAAATACAGTATCTGTGGTTAGATGGCAACCATTATGCAATAGCACAACATAAGTTTAATAAAGTGTTTGTTTTTACATGCCAAAATAACCCTTTTCATTTTTGTGCGTATATTATCAAACACCCTATATTGAACAGTGACAATCAGAAACACTAGTTAATCCTGAATCAATATTGCAACACGACGATATTCCAATGTTGTATCATTTGGTTTTGCTGTTTGTTGGTAGTATTTTGAAACCTGCCAAATCTGAACTATTAGACTTCCACGAGGTACAAAGTACAATCATTCATAATAGTTACATAGAAGGTGGTGAAAGGAGGAAAACAGCTATTAACACTTTTATTTGTGTACAAATATAAAGCTACATAATTTCTATGTAAATTTTAAGTCAGCTCAATCCGAACAATTGCCAGATTCAGTAACAAGGTCACAAAAATTAGGGCTTCCTCTGTCGCGTCATAATACAACGTTGGATTAAAGTGTCTAGCTGTATCATTTGTGTTAATAGTTTTATGTAATACGCGTTATACACAATTTAAAAAGATGTTCGATTATTTAGACATTCACCAGGTTGAATTGGTCCACAAATTATAAGGTTCCTGATTAATGAAGTGAAAAATCCTTTAAGAGAATTACATTGTGTAGTCTTTAGACGGTGCGATTTGTATGGAACGATGGATTTTTAACTTGAATATTGGATTTAAATTAACAAACAGGTTGTCTGGATCACCGAGGAACAAAATTTTGGCAACTGTTTACAAATTTAACCTGTATCTAATTTATCTTCTGTTACTAAATTGACCGACCAGATGGATGTGAAAAAAAATTCAGTTTTTTTTCATTAATGAAAAAAAGCAGAAGACAAAGAGTGTCTTGAGTGTTCGTGCTTCATTGAAGTTACTTTCATATTGTTAAACATTTCTACAAGAAGTTTTCAGGAGTAACTTTAGGGTTGTTCCCGTTGTCCACCACTGGTGGACACTAGAAAGTTTTATTAGTTTTTGTCCCAAAGACCACCAGGAGTAGACCGCGGAAATACACACCATGTATGTAAACTTTGAATATATGTCTATTGTCTGTGTACTCACCTTTATAATAACTTGACTGCCGATCATATTTGTTGAATGTTTTGTCTCTTCTATATCATTTTTCGTTAGATTTATACCTGCAAAAGACATAAATAAAAGTTAGATCAAGTGATTAATGTGAACACGTGGGCCAGAGGTCAGTGACTTTAAGCAATTGATTCACTGCGGGAGTGTAATGCTAATGACTTTCAGAACATCACAAATAAAGTGTAACATGACATGAGACAATAGAACCGTATTTCTTTTCATATTGAGATGGTAAGCTGTTATGCAACGCCTTTTAATCTATGGTCGTTCTGAAAATTTATGGGGAAGGCCTATGTTTAGCATTCGACGTCCTATGGCTGATATCATGATAATTATCGTTTCCGAGGGGGTTTGAGGACTTTAGTACAGGAATTATTTGCTGGACATCCTCGGATCTCTTACTCAGTACGCAGACCCACGAAGATATCTCGCAATGGGGTAGTCAGAACGAATCCTAACCATTATTAGTGGTAAGTATAAAAAAAGAACAGATAAGCAACGGTACTACCGTAGTATGCGTAAACATTTGTTTAACGCTTAGTCATTGGCGCCCGCTAGCGTTGATTGAGCGATGGATGACCATGATTAAAGAAAATTCTTGGACAAACTTTGTTTGAAGCATTCTTTAATGTGCATAAGAAAATACATAACTAAAGACAGAAATATAAGACAAGTACAAAGAGCTGAACCCCTAATTTTTAGGTTCTGTACCCAAAGGGTAAAACGGGGCCCTATTACTAAGATTCCGCTGTCTGTCTGTCTGTCCGTATTTCACCAGGCTGTATCTTTTGAACCATGATAGTTAGACAGTTTACATTTTCAGAGATGTTATATTTCTGTTGCCGCTATAACAACAAATACTAAAAACAGAATAAAATAAATATTTAAGCGGGCTCCCATACAACATACGTGATTTTATTGCTCGTTTTTCCTCGATATTGATAACAGCAACAGGTAGACGCTTGAAATATTCACAGAATATTTAGTTATATATTCACTTTAAAAATAAATAATTAAATTAAAAACAAATATTTAAGGGGGAGTCCCATACAACAGACATGATTTTTTTGTTTTTATAGATAATGCGTACGTAACCCTTCGTGCGTGAGTCCGACTCGCACTTGGCCGGTTTTTTTATTGTGACCACACTTAAAGAAAGAGAATGGAGAATAAGAGGTAGGCCAGTTAGATTTAAGCAAATTCTTTCTAGCACTGCGGTGTTTTTAAAAATTAACAATGTTTTTATTCATTAAAATCACAAGAATCACTTTGAAACGTTAATTGTACTGTCTGTACCTTCGCGTCGAGTAAGTACTTGTAATTAAGGCACACGAGGCTTTACACCCGTATGCCTCAAGTAGACGGACGCAGGGCAGTGCATCATAAATCGTTTATAAAGTGCATGACCTACGAGGCAATGATTTGTTATAGGCGATGGTTACCAATTAACATCAGATGGCCCATTGGCTTATTCAATCTCAAAATTATACAAAAAAAAAGATCCATCCTTAACCAGATTAACCAGTTTGACAGTATGATACACATCCTTGAACCCTCAACTCACCTCTGAGTAAGTTTCTATCTTGCAGCCAACTGAGGCTGGTGAGGTCATCGTCGTGCTCTGCCGGCGGCAGGTTGCCGGCGTTGCCTCCGCATGCCGCCCTGATGATGGAGAGCATCTCAAATTAATATTTTAGTAAGAACTAGCTGACTCCACTCAGCTTCGGATTTCCTATATGGGTCTTGAGTTCCATCCCGTAATACATTCCCATTTAATCCCTTCAACTAAAAGAAAAAGTTCATTTAATTTCATTTAACAATGCGAAAATTGGTCCAATTTGCATAGCAGATGATGAAATAAACATAAAATTCAGATCTTCCATAATCGGCTCATAAAGATACATTATGAAACAATATAAATTATAAACAAGATAATGAAATTCAATAAAAATGTCAATGGATTAAAAAATTACAACAAATACAACTAAATTGTCCAACAAATACAATAAAGTGCTGATAATCTTTGGATTAGTTAAAAAAAATATCGGATCGAATCGGTGAATCCCTTTGGGAACTACGATGCCACATACACACAAACACACAGACAGATATAGGCGTGAAACTTATAACACTCCTCTTTTTGCGTCAGGGGTTAAATGACGTTCCATTTCCACCCTCTATAAGCTAGTAAGTAGTTATAGGGGGCAATTCTGTTGGCACGAACTAAATTAAGGTAAAACACACACGATCCATTCCATCCAAGTTTTCTGGAAGAAATCGCTACTTAGCGATAAGAACGCCTATTGTATACATTCATTTAAATTGTGCTCATTTTAATTGTTTTGTTGTTAATGGTGTGCACAAACGTGCCATCTAATCTATCTAAATTAAGGTTTGAAAGCACCAAAATGAGTGTGTATCTTAAGGCCACTTTAGTGCTGTTTTTACACGTAAATTTAATTTTAGTTTTGTGACAGCAAAATTGCCTCCATTGTTGTAGTTCATAGACCATAGCTAAGCCTTCGCAAAGAACAGCTCAGGTTAAATACTACCTATGCCACTAACAGTCGCCATCGGCTTGGTGACTGTTAGTGGTATGGTATTTAAACTGAGCGTGCTGTGCGGTTTTGTGTGTGCTTATTCTACGCTTTGATTTGTTCAAGTGTTATTATATTCATTTGTTTGTTCAGCTTAGGCATACGTAGGTACACTAGATACCTACATAGATTATAAGTAGTGATCGGATATTCGGATGCATGTTTACCTAAAGTTGATTTTGCTTACATATTATGGAAGCGGCTTGTTAGAATATTTTTATTAAAAATAAAATCCCGGGATCCCGGGATTGGCTACATATTAATTTAACGTTAAATATTAAGCCGGTAGAATTTGCCATCTCACTCGCACACTTACAAAATGCTTATATTCCCTGAGGTCTAATAGGCCCGATCTGACACTTGTTATAAGGTTGTTTTCACTTCGTCAAAAATTAATGACAATAAAAGTAGGGAAAGCAACTATATTACGTTGTAACAAGACATTATGTATATCTAATATACCTGTAGCGGACGCCGAGCTAGATCTAGGATAGAAAATGCATTGTATAAATTTAGAAATTAGAAACGAACGATAGGGTCGCCGCCGCCGAACTGAGCGCGGCAGCCGGGCTTTTTTTTTTTTTCGAATGGACTAATCTCGCTGTTGGCCTCTGAGGCCGTGACAGCTTAACCGAACTTTTGGCGAGCGCAGATGGCGCTCAGCCCAGTAAGTTTTTTAGGCAACTAGCGCAAGGGCACCACTTAGGTACGAACCTCGGCTTGGGCTGTTGCCGGGATGGGGATAGGAGAGAAACGCCCGGGTACATGTCTGTACCTCGTATAAGCGGCGACTGAAGGGACTCGTCGACCTCGCCGGCGAGGTCGGTGTTTCTGTGAAGTGTTTGCTCTGTCTGATATAGATGACTCACCTTCCGCATTAGCAGAGGTGATTTCGTCATCCGGGTCTCCGAGAACGTGTCTCGGACGACGGAGGATTTTGTTGGCGGGCTGATCCAACGGGTAAACCGGAATGGTGTGTACCAAAGGGTTCGGATGATTAGAGGCAAGTTCATAAAACCGCTTGGAAGCGAGCTTCATGAACCTGGCTATTGATTCTAGTTTCAAATCGCGATGTAGGTCTTTATTGCGAAAGTACCAGGGCGAGCCTGAGGCTTTTCGCAAGAAGCGATTTTGAATAACCTGAATGGCACCAACTTTAGGAGAGTGGGCAAATACTACAGATGAGTATGTCATAATGGGGCGAATGCACGCTTTGTAAAGAGTCACCTTATTTTTAAGGGACATTTTACTTTTCGCGCCTAGAAGTGAGGACAATCGTCCTAGGGTGAACTTTGCTTGGTTGCACCTCTTAGTGATGTGCAACCTAAAGGAAAGACGCCTATCGAGGATGACACCCAGATATTTGGCTGATGGGGCCCAGCGAATGGGCTGGCCAAATAGAGAGATCGGTTTGGGAGTGAGGTTTCTCCGTGAGAAGTACACTGCTGTACTTTTCGACGGGTTTACCTCGATCCGCCACTTGCGGAACCAAGTGGCTAATGAGTGAAGGGCAGCCTGCAGCCTTATACCCACCCGATCAGGATTCCGATTGGATGTGTACAAGGCTGTGTCGTCTGCGTATAGGGCTATTTCCACTTGAGGAGTGCGGGGGATATCGCTGGTGTACAGCGTGAACAGGAGGGGGCCGAGAACGGAGCCTTGAGGGACTCCTGCTCTGACTGGTCTAGGACTAGAGAGAGTGCCTTCCACGGTGTAGCGAAAGCTGCGACCTTGTAAGTAGTCTCGTATGATGAGCACGAGTCTGTCTGGGACTCCGAGTTTGAATAGCTTGTAGATCAAGCCGTTGTGCCAGACTTTGTCGAAAGCTTTCGCTACGTCGAGGAAGACGGCACCAGTATCTGAAGGCCAGTTACTTTGCCAGTTGGAGAGGACATGCTCCGTTATGCGGAGCACCTGTTGTGGGCATGAATGTTGGGCTCGAAAGCCAAACTGCTCGTCGGGAAGGAGTTTGAACTCATGCGGCAGCCGGGCGCCGCCGTTTTTTTATATTTATAATGTGCGAGCGAGAGGGCGCGATACACCCGTCTCTCTCCCACACTATCGGATCGGCAGTATAACATTTTAGATCCCGGCCTATAAAAGTAGCGGCGGCCGCCCTCAAAATTGTATTCAGCGTTAAGACTTCGTTTAGAACAGTTCAATAAATATTAACAAGTGAAGAAGAAATCGAAGGTTTTATTCACATCAAATACAGTCCACAACAATACCTATGTGCCAAAGTGTGCGTTTTTTTAATAGAATGTGGATTTAGACTATATGAGGGATGAACGCCATACCATAAAAACCTATGCAGCTTTAAGGGGTGTCTAGGTTAAGTAGATATATAAATTAAAAAGATTATCACATGATAAATTTGTTGATCCCGGAATTATTTCGATAAAAAAGTGCTATCCATACTAGCCAACTTTTAACTTTAGGTAAATATGCATCCGCTTATCCAATCTCTAATTATAACGCATTGGATTGTATAATAATCTGTTATGTTAAAGATATTTATGATTGAAAGAATAAAAAAAGAAAGTTAAGGTGGTTCGATTCCCACACAAAGTTTCAGCGGCGATTAACTAGATGCTGTCAGTTATCTAGTGAATCGCCACTGAACGTTGATGTCTACGAGCGCTTGGATTATAAAACAATAGAGGCGCTACTAAGATCTCACGAATATAATACCACTTCATAATCACCCTTATCATGCGAGTAGGCAACGCCTTTATCAAAACATTCGTTACCCAGTAACCTAGCCGCGATTATCACGTGACGTTGATTGATGGATCATCAAACCGCAGCAAGATAGCATAATCTTAAAATAAAAGTCTAGTCTGCCTCGATTCACCTTGAGTATTAAATTTTAGCAAGGTTTTAGCACGCGATCTTGCGTATTTGGCCAAAAGTTTGTTTTCCAAGCCTAATTGTGATTATTTATTATGATTGATCTAATAAAAACAGAACTTTGGACTCGCCCTATCAAATACAACATAATCAAATGCAAAAGTGTTAAGTTGTTTCGGAAATAACGAAAATAATAACTTTTAACGATTATGTCTCCTAAATCGTGATAAATAACCACATATATCTTTAAATATTAAATACATGTTATAATTTGCTGTGTTAACAAGCGCTTTTTTTAGAACAAAAACCCTGACAGATTTGCAGTACTTCCAATTTTGTATAGTAATATAATAGTTTTTCGTCCATTACGAGCAAGCAGTCACGAGAATATTCATTTATTTAT
Organism: Philereme transversata; assembly: GCA_963924445.1. NCBI lineage: Eukaryota > Metazoa > Arthropoda > Insecta > Lepidoptera > Geometridae > Philereme > Philereme transversata. Next base: position 6,817,756 of record OZ004341.1, on the reverse strand, counting down.
CCTGTAAGAATACTGGAGAACACTTAGGGTGACTTGCGCAACAATGCCTAATCGTATTTAGTGCCTAAATATGTTTAAGAGAGTTAACAATCATACGAATACGCCAAATTTAAACATGTTTAGTCGCTAATTACGTTTAGGGATCGTTGTGCAAGCCGACCTTAGTAACGTCAAAATAAAAACATTATAAAAAGGATGCTGCTGTACAAGGGCTTTGTCAAGTAAAATATAAGTATGGTTTACAACTTCATCAGATATAACTTTTGAAAGTATCTTAATTTTGATATGGACACTATTTTCACTTAAAACGGATACTCAAAAACTCACAAATCATGGTGTATCCCGTTTTTAGTAAAAATAACGTCATCAACGTTTCAAAAGATTAGTAAAAATAATTTTACAAAGGTAATTGCTAATTCTAATAAAACGCAAGCTAGAATTACACAGCAAGATCATTAGCCTAATATTTAGAGCCGTAATGGCGGTGTGCCAGAACAGTGTCACACTGAACTTAAAGGGAGAGCGGGAATGCGGACAGAAGCTCTACGCAAAAACGCTCAAACCGTCGACAATGGAAACCTAAGAGGTTTTATTGGACGGCTTAAGAGGAAAGGAAAAGCTAGAACATAATAAGAAAGGAAATTGTGATTGCGTGCGAACAAAATTGATAATGTCCTATCACGGAATAGGAATAGAATTAAAGCTTGTACAAGGCGTGAAACGAGCGTCAAGTCAGTCGAAACTTCGAACAAATTGATCTCAAATCAATTTGAGATGTTTAAGCAAATAAATATCTTGTAGATTCGTACTCGCGCGTCTATGCGTGCGTGCGACTATTTTCGCTCGTTGACTAAACTTTGCATCTGTCCTAATTTGTGGTTCTCAAGTGAAAAGTTAAACTTGAGTCCGATCTTAGTTGAGGAGACTAATCTCAAACAATTTGTGTTCGCAGTACACTATATTTGTAATTGAAAAACCTTTGCAAAGATGACGCTGTCAGGTCGTGGAAGAGTATTCGTCGAAAACGAAAGAATGTCGAGCCCACACACTTCAACGATTTCTTAGCGCAAGCCTGGAAATTTGAACAAATTCTTCCCACAGAGACTTGCGCAAACATTGAACAAAGACCTCGTTGACGTGTGCGGGGCCCATAACGACAACGGAAGATAGAACCTAATTAGAAGCTATACTGGTGTCAAATTATCAATACGCAGTCATATCGCCCCAAGCAGATCCACGTTTCAAAAGAATTCGTAGTTAAATCTAAATTTCTGTCTACGTAGGCCTAGGCGCCTAGAACAAGGCTGCATCCTATAGGATGGCCGACATAACCTAGTAACCTACATTACTTGCGTCAGTCAGGCTCACTCGAAACTCCCTGCTCAGCGCGCATTCATACAATTTTGACCTCTGACATTTAGAAAAGGTCACGGTACCGATAGGGTAATAATAATGCACCCCTTCCCGAGTTCGCGATGCAAAGTGAGTAGTTGAGCGAACTGACCAATTACGTTTAAACGCGAATGAATATATATTCAACTAGAATGTGCTGAATACAACATTAAGTAGATCGGTTTTATCATAATATGTTACCATGGGATGCTTTGGAATGAATGAAAATACGATATAGTAATATTATGCTTATCTTAAATGAAATGCAAACGCCGACATTAGAAGTTAATACCGAAGTGATGAGCCATGATGTGCTCTATCATATTTAAACCAGAATCAAACTAGCATGTATTAGGTAAGGTATAGAATACATTATTTTCACGTATTTAACCGATTCCGCAGCGCACACCGATAAAGTTGCCAGTTGGCTTGTTTTTTTCAGACTTGAATTACAGATATTGTAATTTTTTTATTTTGAAAACTCATCTCTCTCTGAATAAAATATAGTCTATAGAACTCAGGGATAATGTAGCTTTTTATCAGTGAAAATATTTTCAAAATCGGTTCAGTAGTTCCGGAGATTACCCAAAACATACAAACTTACAAACACATTTTTATATACAGAGTGTTTGATAATATACCCACAAAAATGAAAGGGGATATTTTGATGAGCATAATAAATAAATTTGTGAAATATTTACAATAGAAATATGAAACTTATTTTGGCAAGTAAAAACAAACACTTTATTTAACTTATGTTGTGCTTATTGCATAATGCTTGCCATCTAACCACAGTACTGTATTGGTGACGTCTCGAGATATCTCTTGTTGTCCCGTTCTAACCCAAAACCCGCAGCCATTTCCGAAAGAGATATCAAATCAGCCTTTATTTTTGGATATTTTTTTTTTATTGTTTTGGGAATCCGTCACTTGAATATCGTCCGTATATTACCAAACACTCTGTATTAGTATAGAAGTATAGATATCACAGAATATCAGTAAAGCACAATTATTTACCAATTATAGCTTTATTACGTGAGTGATAAGACATCTTATCAGTGTATTGAAATGCTATAAAAAAGTGATTGTCTTGAAAACGTGTTCGGCCCACTACCATTTGTGAATATGATATTTAACGTTTTCGTCGTAATTTCGGGTCATGCAATCCGGTTTTTGGAATAAATTACAGAAGATCCTCAGATACAACTAAGTAAGTATTTCACGTCTTTACGGTGACCTTTTTAATGTTGACATTTCAACAATCAACAACAACTTGCTATGTTACGCAGAGAAAATCAAGACAACGCTACTTATTAGTCGACTATGTCATTTCATAATACGTGTACCTTTAATGACGTCAGTCACATGACCCACACAATGGTATCATTCCATTATTAAGATGCATAGTAATGTAGGTAGAAACTCCCGCACAAACAAGTCTTCATACAATATTACTAAACAACTTTCAAGTAAGTCCTGTAACAACCAACAAAGATTCCACATTTCCCGAGACATTTAAGACCATCATAGAAGTTGTTTTATCTGTTATACGACCCTCGTGATTTTGTTCAACTTGAGATATCTACAAAAGCGCATGCTTCGATAAGAAAATACTCACGCTGGTTGCGCCATTTCCATATCAGATTCGTCGGAAACGCCTTCAATGTCGTCGAAGTTGTCTATAACCCTGCCTGAGACTTCTAGACGTCTGAGTGATCGTCCACTGGACGCCACGTGCCTCGCAATCTGCCTAATCAGTCGACGGGGCAGAGGCAAAGTAGCACGAACACCTCGGGCTGGGGATCCACCGCGCTCTCCGCGCATCGGCGCCATCTAATGACAAAACAAACTCTGAAAATATACTCATTCAACATAATTCTTATCCAGTTCTTACATTATCTCCAGTTGATTGTGAGCGCCGCAGTGATAGCTCATCAACAAATTTAATCGGAACTAAACATGACGTATTTATCACGTGACGTCAATGTATCTGCAAAACGACACTTATAAAAGTGTATTTCAGTACCACAATAGAATTACGAATCATCATGGTGCTTGCGTAGAGAATTAGAGGTACGACCTTCTTAGGTTATTAACACAAATTTTACTCGTCATTAGTATCACCTAATGACGAGCAAAGTCTCTGTCAAAACAAAGACAGAAGGCCTGTCAATTATTTGAGTCAGAAATATTGTGTTGTCAAAGGTATAAACAGATTTCTAATAAGCAATTGACGGTAAAATAATTAAACCTTGAACTTTTGTCATTGCAAGACCGAGGGCTTTGTTTACGCCATTAGGCAAAACGAGACGACACTGATTATTTCTGATTTCCGCGTGTTTAAGTTCAATTACAATTTCTATAGTAACAAAGTCATTGCCAAGACCATTAACATAACGTTCTGAGGAGGTGTCTTATTTATTCAACTATAATTAAATTATATAAAGGCTCGAGTGTCTCTAAGCACCGAGACAAACCTTTAAGGTTTTATAGTGCTTTATGTACCACAGTTAGGATGTAATTTTTTTTAATAAATTAAAAAAAATATATATACACGCTACAGCTTTTTGTAATTGCGCCAGTCACCTACAAAATACATATTTAAACCAAGAAATTTGAGAGACTAAACGTTGAGCTTCATCTGGCTCATATAACTTTTAATTTAATTTGGAATCTACCACAGACGCAACTCAAATTAAAACTTAAACGAAAATACATCGTCGACATGCATGTTTGTATATAGACGCTAAGTACCTAGTATCAACTGCGTAATTTTAATGGTCTAAAACGATGTCAATCGTGACTAACAGCATATTTACCAGTTTTGAAAGCCACTTCAATCTATTAACACCTGTATGACGTAGACTTTAATCCGATTCTATCGTACCTACCCCGTTGTATTATGTAACGCGACGCGAAAATACATTTAGCCTATCTCATATCAACAAAATGAACTCGTGCAGCCAATTTATTTTATACCTAACTACAGCGTCGCAAATAAACCGGTACGAAAAACGATTTTTTGTATTTTTCTTTTTAATTTATTGTTAAGACGTAGTGACACGTGATCGCATAATATTGAGTGTGACCTTGGCATAGTAGCGGTAGAATATGTAAAGCGTGCGTGGCGTCGGCAGCGTCTGTTTTAGAGCACGCATGCCGCAAACAAAACTATTATCTAACAGTATCTGATGTACAACAGCTTTTGCCCACGCATTTGCTCGCGAAATAAAATGATAAGTATCCTAATATCTATTTTTAAATCAGGTCTATTTTGTACTCCCGAATTTAGTATTTTGTACTTGGTTCAGCCGGTGACAGCGAGAACAACAAATAAACCAACGTTCATAATACTAGTGGTTCGCCCCGAACTGAGATCTCGCGAGTCTCCAATAAATACAAAAAAATATTATTCGTGATCTTCAACTATCAAAATAGTGCCACGAAATATACCCACTTAACTTGACCTACAGATTCATTTAAATTACATGTAACGGGAGTTCATGTCAATTGGTTACCCTTTTTTGGGGTACAAATTGCAGTTATTCTAGATTCAGACTTTTGCCTATATTTGTGATACTTAAGCTACACGCATACCAAATTACAGCACTGTGGGGTCACTGGCGTACCCTGTGAATTTTGTCAAAATTTAGTATTTATGATGGCTAATAACTCAAATACTTTAAAAAACTACCAAAAATAAAAACTGGGTCAAAATGTACTAATAAAGACCTTTAATTTGACGTCTCACTTGACCTGATAGTCTCATTTAATTTTTTTTTACCCCTTTTGAATCCCAATATCTCAACAACCACCCAAATTTTTTAGCTCATTGAGTCACACCAAAATTGTGCCATCATTGCCTACCTATATACCAAATTTCATGATGATCGGATAAACACTTCGAAAGTTATCTTCGGACAAACAAACAAACATACAACGCCGATTTGCCCAAGTTGATTTGAAATATATGATAAATCAAGTCAATATATATAATAACTTAAATAACATACACATTAAAGTGTTACAAACTTATACAAAAATACAAATAGTCAAAAACGCAAGCTTAGTAAGTTGATATGCAGAAACACTTTAGTAAGACTTCATGATTTTTAAATATTACATGATTGGCTGTAGCATGATTGGCTTCACTTTTATCAACTTATATCAGTTATCATTATCACTGTTATCAGGCAATAATGCTAAGTAAACTTAGTAAAACACAATTCGTTAGTGTTTTGTTTCAGACAGAGTTTTGTTAATTCGGATTTTCACGCATTGAGGGCAATTCTATTGTCTTAGACTAAACTAAATTTAGGTTTGACAGTACTAAAATGACGACTGCCACTCTCTGTCTGTATGAAACAAAAAGGATAGTAATAATTTTAGTACGGTAAAACCTAAATTTAGTTTAGTAGTGCTGACAGAATTACCTCCAATACCACGTTTTACAGTAATAATGTTATAAACTTGTACTTCATCATCATCCACAGCCCAATTTCACTCCGTATTAATAGGCCTCCTGCACTAGTCTCATCCATCGACGGAACGCGACCTTAACAGCTATGTCAACTACCCAACTCGCTGCCAAACGTCCTACCAAAAATTTGGGTTTAAGAATTTGAATTTGAAGTGAACGACTTGAGTTAAACATTCGGTTTTAACTAGCAAACTCAAATTGACCAAATCAGGAAATAATAAATAGCTCAACCAAATGAATATCAATGATTATGTAGAGTACAGTGAATACACAACCAACAGTTTAAGGTTGAATCAAACAAGCCATAATAACTTCCAGTGTATTGTTTAAATACAGTAATAAAAATAATTAGGTTAACGATTTTGTATTAGGTTTAGGTTACATCAATTATGGCTATTTTTATTTGTTTTTTAATTATATTACAGACAAAGGATGATAAACAATGAGAAGCTTAATCTTTATATTAAGCTTCTCATTGTTTATTTGCTCATTGTGTAAATAAGTATTGAGTTTTTAGGCAACCTAAAATCTTCAATCACGATATCTTTTAACATGTCCTCTGAAGCATAAAAGCGCTCAGTTGTAAACAAAGGGAGTCACATATCCAAGTAGGAATATTGCTTATTAATTTAGCTGATCTGTTAAGAATGAATCAGCAAGCCAAGTATTTTACTATGCATTAAATTTTCCCAATAGGGGTTAGGTTACTTTATATTGCGTTTACACATTCACGCGAGCGACGAGACGATATTTGAGCGCGCATGTCTCAACGTAGTCGAATATTTTTACGTTTTCTACGGGCCTGACACCAGGCCTAAGAATCACACACAACACTTATACAACTCCACATAATCAATCAAGCCAGATTTGAAGAGAATCATGTAGAATCGCTTAGGATAGACCAGCCGAGAACAGTCACCAACACCAGCCCCATCACCGATTCTAAACGTGGGATTTCGAGCCGGATACGATCGTGATCTACGTGAGCAATTATTACGAGGGCGCCGGGTCGTAAGGATTCTTGTAAGTGGAAATCCCACGAACCCACATCACACAAGAATTATCATTCAGAAAAACAAAGCAAAAATTGTGTCAATAGTATGTGTTTTACAGAGCTTTTAATAAACTCTGTATCCTGTAAATTACCTCAAATGGCCGAATATTAACAGGAACAAAGATGAAATTAATTTTAATTATGTTAGAGCCTTGTTATGAAAAATCCTGGTTTTCACAATGTATCAAGTAGTGTTTCAATGATGAGGAAATATAACAAAATAATGATTCATTACTATGTTTTCAAAAAAAACATCTGAATTGTGTATGGATGTGCTATCACTGGAACTGTGTATCTGAGGATGCCATGGGGATTAATTAAGTTGTGAGACTATTAATAGGTGAATCAATTTGGATACTATTTAACATGGATTGTATTAAGCATATCATAGAATAGTTTTGGGAATAGGTAAGTAAATAACAGAAAAGATAGATGAAACTCTCAAGTTTATCAACACAATTTGCTTGGATTAAGTTATGGTTTGAATAGGTTCACCTAGAGTCAAATTTTACCTGTGCTTTCCAACTTGATTAAATAGATTGTAGGCGAGACTGTTTTTCTTTAAAAAAAGTCCATATCAAATATAATAACAAGGTATTAAGTTAACATAATCTCTGTTGACTACATAACTTATCATTTAGGCAAAGATTACACAGCCTTGGATGCTTTTATCAACACAAATATGTGTTTCCACTTCAACATTTGTGTGTATTTTTTAAAGTTGATGTTTGTGAGGTAACATGGTTTTGATGAGACATTTAGTTAATCATAAAAATTATGAAGTGAGATCTAATTAGACGACTAATGTGAATACAGGGAGTAAAAATAGCTTTGTACTGCTACTAAGAATGATTTTGAAACTAGAGCATTGTCTCCCGGTAGACAAAATAAATATAGAAATCTTACAGGAAGTATGCACTAAAATCTGGGTCATGCAAAGGTCTTGCTGCCATTTTTAGATAACCCTTTAAGTGGTGTCAAGTGTTTTGCTACTATAGGTTCATTTTTTACCTATTTGACACCACAATAATTACCAGCAAGGTCAGCAAGGTAACTTCAAAACAGCACTCACAATGTTATGCTTAGTAAAACAAAATCCACTGAGGAATTATCTTTACAGTAAATAGGTAATGATGTTATGGCTAATGTACCTCTAGCAACGTAGGCAGCGCTAATGCTATGCACGCGAACGTGTGATGTAATAGCCAGTGATTTGGTGGTACCATGTGTTTTTGTGTTCATTGGGTCAGTGGTGGTATCAACAACGTGTTGCTAGGAAACTGATGAGGAGCGGCGTAGCGGGCGGGTGAAGCGAACACCGCGTGTGCGCTACGACGCAGGCAGCGACCGCGCGGCCGATGTGCTTTCGACGTGGACGCCGCGTGCATCATGCACGTGCATTCCCAAGGGCCATTACGTAATGCCAGCCACGGGGCCCGACGCCACGACGACGACGCCACCGACCAACACCAATACCCGTTCCATATTTAGAAGGAGCGCCCCCGAATGCGTCTCACGTAATTCATGCGTCTAGTCACATTTTTAGAACCGCATGTAAACGATACCACTACACCTCGCACCGTAACATCATCCCAGCGCGACGCACCACCCTAGAAGATCCCCTATCAAAGTACAAAATCCAAAATGCGTAATAAATTACGATGAAAACAATTTTCTAAATAAGCAATCAATCCGCTAAGATGTAACTGCGCTGATTATCAAAATACGATACTTGAAGCGGCGTAGGATACACACTTACCTTGTTATTATTCTGCTGGTGATAGATGCACTAATTAGAAATGATTAATCGCTTTCAAATAAACAGCATTCCGCAACCTCCGTACTTGCAATCAAATCAACACTCAACAAACACCTTTTCCTCAACACCCAATCAAACCATCCATAGACTATAGAGCAGACTTGACTACATAAATAAACATATGATTTTAGTATTACGTCGTGTTTCCGCTTCCGCAGTAGAGGTCTCCTTGGGGAGTTGTTATCGATTCCATAGACAATACTTGAATGTTTTTGTATCTATGTATGTACACCATTTTAATTTATATTTATTTGTAACCTTGACTCAATGGCTTAAAATAAACCATTTTTATTTTATTTAAAGATATGTACACTATATTTTGCCTAAATAAAATAAATTGATTTACAAAAACATCATTTTGACGATGTTTTGACGTTACGTATGAATTATCTACTTCTAAGGTACTTAAGCGGTTTCTTCTGTAGGTACTTAATCTAAATCAGTGGCACATAGATGAACTAAAAGTACATTTTTACTACTAAATAAATGTCAGATTAAAGTCAGAATTAAATGGCAATACAATAGTCTGAGTGACGTTAACCAAAAAGAAAAAAACACGTTAGACTTGACGTGGACTAAAGTTGCTGGTTGATTACTCTTTTCAAGAGAAATTAATTTGTAATAGTTACAATCCTCTAAATTTGTGAAATAAAATTCATAAAATTAGTAGCCTACATGTTAAGGCTCTGAAAGAAAATGGTCCCGAATAATGTGAGTGCATACTTCTACTGAAAAACTGTGTTGTGCGACAACCTATTTTCCGGAATCGTTAATGCCTTTTAGCAGCTCGAGATTGAACTTCGTTTTTCGTGTTTATTTTACAGAAAATGTATGGGATCATAAGTGTGGTGCTGCTGTCTTTATTGGCAAGCCAGCGTACGGATGCGGCGGCTGTAATATCTGTTGATTTGGGGTCAGAATGGATGAAAATCGGCATCGTGTCACCTGGTGTACCTATGGAGATTGTACTGAATAAAGAGTCTAAAAGGAAAACTCCGGCCGTCGTGGCATTCAGAGACGGCGTGCGGACGTTCGGAGAAGACGCTGAAACGGTCGGCGTCAGATTTCCGAAGAATGCTTACAAATATCTGTTAGACCTTCTTGGAAAACCATATAATCATCCCATGGTGCAGGCTTACAGGTCAGTACACCAAACCTTTATGTTGTCGTACAAAAGTAAACCTATATACTTTCAGTAAGAAATAAATATTGAATAGAATTCAGTAACAATTTGCTATTCAATTCAGGTGCCACTAAAGCTATACAGTCAAATTATCATGAGTTCAATGCCCTCTCCATGTGGGCAGGTGAAAATTTCCATTTGTAGATTGTCTATCTATTGCTTCTTTAAAATAAGTTTTACATCATACTGTACTGGAACTAATCAATAACTCCCATGAAACTTTTTTGTTTGCATAATGCATACAACAAACTGAACTGTAATGTAACTCACTTTTCTCATCAAAGACATTAAGAGTGCAAATAGATAAAAAAAAACAAGCATTATATTGAAATTTTTGAATAAAATATACCCACTTACCACATAATGCCATCATTATACTTCTATGTAAACCATGGTAAACTGTGTTGATATCACATTACTTGCTTGAATCTGTGTTTTCCTGATAATTATGATCTTAGGGTTCGTTTAGGCAAGCATGCTTTATTATAAACTGCATCTTCACTTACCATCAAGAATAATTTAATTAAACCTTTAGTCAATATGAATTGTGACAATACTGTTACCACAAAATAAATAAATAAAAAAACAATCAAATTTCATCCAAATCATTTTGATGTTTGAACCCATACTGCATGCCTTGGTAAAAAAAAATTCAAGTTATTTTTAATCATTATATTTATACATGTGTTATTTTAATTGTCAGTTTTAACAATGATAAAACAGTATGAGATGCATTCTGTATTTATAATGATGATAATGTCTGGTTTGACCTATAAGCACAGTATATGTACATTATTTTTGAGTTGTGAGCACTTTTTAGAAATCAATGATGCTTGTTTTTTTACTTTTCTACTAATTACGCTTTCTACGCACTAAGTTGAGCTGACCTCTGAAACTTATTTTGATGTAATAAAACCCCATTCAAATTTGCCAAGTAGTTTTGAAGGTTTGGATGTTCAAACAGGCAGACAAACACGCAGTCAGACTTTAAAAATGTTTCTATTCTTTTACACTTCCTACATCACCCACAATCACTTTTTGCCAAATATTTTCAATGTACAGACACAACGATCCTACAGTTTTAGTAAAGTATAATATCTTTTGAATTTACAGGGAGCGTTTCCCATACTATGAAATAGTTGAGACAGACCGTGGCACTCCTGAGTTTGTCCACGATGAGAATACACGGTTTACTCCTGAAGAGTTGGTGGCGCAACTCTTGGCCAAAGCCAAGGAGTTCTCGGAAATTAGTCAAGGTAAGATCTAAATAATCAGCATTATTCAGAACTGTATTGATGATTTTAGTCCTGTATATTATTCTGGAATTGTAGGTAACCTGTCTTCAATTGCCAGTGCGTGGTAAGGTTACTTATGAAAGCTCATTCATGTATCTCTCACTTGAATTCTGTTCTGACGACCTCTGTTGTGCTGAGACGCGCTGAGACGAGAGGTTGCGGGCTCAATTCCCCTCGCTAATCAAAAGTGCTTGCATGATCTACAGATATTTGTTTTCAGTGTTTCTCTATATTGTATGTATTTACAAAAAAAAGTTAAGTAACTATTCTATCAGTTCTCTGGTTACCATAGGACAAGCTTTACTAAGTTTAAGCCTAAATAGTGCTGGGTCAAATTTCCATCATTATTTATTTAACAGACCCCTGTTTTGTTCATGTATGTCTTGTCAGCTGTACCAGTCAATCCTTATTGCAGGGCATCCGGTGAATGATTGCGTCATCACAGTCCCAGGGTACTTCAACCAAGCAGAAAGACGCGCCTTGCAGGAAGCTGGGGCATTGGCAGGACTTAATGTACTCCAGCTCATCAATGATTACACTGCTATTGCTATCAACTATGGCATCTTTAGGAGAAAGGTAAGGTTATTTCATATTTTCAGATCTTCTGTTACAGGACCTAAGACAAATTAAAATTGCAGATGAAAGCATTGATTTATTATACATTTATAACTAAGGATTTGCCTAAGGATATAATTTATAACTAAAGATATATAGCACGCCGAACTAACCACGGCAAAAAGTGGCATGCTGCTAGATTACATTGTAAATACTGCTTTCGCTTGTAGCTATTCAAACGAATAGTGACTCCATACTAAAACATTTAGGCAAAATTAAATTTCATTTTTCCATTTAATTTCATTTATTTTCCACTGTAGGTACATTATAGAATACTAAGTTACGTCAAATTTAGAATATAACAATAACAATTGTGATAACATTAACATTATTGTAGCTCAAACAGACAGGTATCAGGACTAATTAAGTTAATATATCAAATAATGTCAACTTAAAATAATAAAAATAAAACACAGAGCAAAACAATGCCAAATAAGTCAATCAATCTATCAATGTCAATAGTAAATCGATAATTAATATTTTGATGTCAAAAAAATAAGGAAAAATCTTACAAATTGGGGCTGTAAAGAAGGAGCCTTGGCATTACGATAAATTATAATAATTGCAAAATGGCTGTACGGTTATGTACATCGATATAGTTGCGAATTCCTAAGATCAGCGTTTTCTCTTGCTCTTGTTCTTGATAAGAAATGAGTAATTCCCCCATGTTTGCCTTGGTAGCTTCGTAAAGTTCTTTAGTTCTCCCATACACGTTGCTCGTGAAGTAGTTATGCTGGCTTTTCTCGTCAATTTTTCTAACGAGAACTTCATGCCTCTCATGGAAAGAACCCCAGGATTCTTCAAGGGTTTCAAGTCGTTTGTTTAAGTATTCGACAGTTTTTCTAGAAGTACTGTCTTTTTTGTAGTTAGAGCATAAAGTTTTAATACTCTCAAAGCAACTTACTTGTTCAGAAAGTTCCTCCATTTTTAGTTGTAGTTATGTAGTTATTAGTTCAGTTTGCAGTAGTATTAGTTAAAATGCAGCAGTAGTTGTAGTTAAGTTCTGATAGTTGATAGTTCAGAAGTAGTTGTAGTGGAAGTTTTCCATGTAGTCGGCTGGTAATGAACGTGAAGACAAGGTAGTAGTATCCTCAATCTTCTCCAAGCGTTTTCCAAAGATCCTCGCAGTTCACGATTGATTTCTTTAACACTTGAATGTTCTTGGCACTTAATGCATCTGTAACTCTCCGCTACGAAAGTGTGCGCCTTCTCAATCAGTCTGGTGAGACCCGCTTGTGGGAGGCCAGGCCGCCGATTCGCATTCGTAACGTCAAATCACAAAATACACTAGTGTATATTTCGAAGGACCATTATGTACCATCCCAGTATAGCACCGTACATAAGTATTAGTTGATAATGTTCTGGAGTGCCACAAGAAAACAGTAATATTTAACGTAAACTGTTTATTCAATCAACCACGCTTAGCGCCAGCGTCTTAGTCGCGCGGCGGATTACTCGTCACTCATTGTATAATAATGAAAACGCTGATCTTAGGAATTCGCAACTATATCGATGTACATAACCGTACAATGACAATGAATGAAAATGGTCCTTTTGGCATAATTATTGACACCTCAACGTTATCCAGTGGCGGATGCACGACGTATTTTGGAGACTTAGGTAAGCCGCAGCTGGGTGGTTTGTGCAAAATCCATAGTTATAATAATTCAATGGACGGAAGCTATAGTTTTGTATGGGCTTCGTACAATTTGTACAGTTTGAGAATACACATTTGAGGTTAAATTCTATATTTTTTTTGTCAGTTTCTTGTGATTTGTGTGAATTATTGTATTTAATTTAGTAATATTACAGGGTGAAAATAGTAATTTAAATGCCTGAAATGAATTCAGCGTATTCGTTTATTATTAGTAATGACTTACTGTTATGGATTATTGTTAACCTACGTGCACGAACTCATCAAGTCATCTTCTAAGTCAGCAACGACCTTGGGGACTCTGGAAAACTATTGCCACCAACCCAAAGTCATAGGACTTTGGGTCCGCTACTTTAAGGAGTTAGGATGGCTTGGGTCAGGTTAGAAGGGAGGTAATGCACAATACACCCCGATGTGGGATGTCAGTGCAGATCTTTTTCCCCCCACCTAGAATTAGAATTAACCTAGCCAGACTTACTTTTTAATGTAATTTCAGTTTTCAATTTGAGTTTAACATAGCATGATATACTTTGTTTACATTGTGAAAGTGATCTAAGAACAAAACTTTCTCTCTTACATAGTTGTTAATTTATTAGCACTTTATATCAAAACAATCTTTATCTTACACAATACATAACAGCTCAAAGGATTAGCATGTTGCAGTGCAAGGGGATCTGACAGCCGTTGGGGCAGAAAGGTTCTCGACTGGCCACCATACACTGAAAAGTGCAGCGTCAAGAGAACGCCCAACTACATGGAAACGACCTGATAAAGGTTACTGGGAGCCGTTAGGTGCAGGCTGCATAAGATGAAAATTTATGGGGGAGGTCTATGTATGGCAGTTCATATTTCCTATGGCGGATATCATCATATCAACCATAGGACGCCCACTGCAAAACATAGGCTTCCCCCATAGACTTCCAGAGCGACTGATCTCGTGCGGCCTGCTCCCATCGGCTCCCAGCATCCTTTATGAGGATTTTTTAAGCGGGGGCCGTCCTACTTTGCGCTTTCCAGTGCGTGGTCTCCACTTTATAACATTTCTTTCTGCCACAACGGCCGATAGTTCTGCGAGCTATGTTACCAGCCCACTGACACTTCAGCTTGCTAATCCATACCAACAGTGGATAAGATGATGGTGGTGATGATCTAAAACAATTTAACAGGAAATCAACGAAACTGCATGGCACGCGTTATTCTTCGACATGGGAGCCGCCTCTACCAAGGCAGCACTGGTCGAATACAAGACTGTCAAGACAAAGGACAAGGGATATGTTGAGACCGTTCCTCAACTACAGGTTTTGGGAGTCGGATTTGACAGGTGAGATATACAATCCTACAGCATTTCACTTGGACTTAAAATCCATTAGTTCCACATTGTTACTATATTAAGGGCCGGTATCTACTGAAGCAGAACGTAGCGGAGATGTATAAAAGTATTACGTCATATACGTGCGTTACTATTGGTACACAGCTTTAAGAACAGATGGCCGTTGGAGCAGAAATGTTCTAGAGAGGAGGCCACGCACTGGCAAGCGCAGCGTAGGACGGCCCCCACTAGATAGAAAGACGACCCGATAAAGGTTGCTGGGAGCCGTTGGCTGCAGGCTGCAGAAGATCAGTCGCTCAGAAAATCTAAGGGGGAGATCTTTGCTCAGCAGTGGACGTCCTATGGCTAATATGATGATGAAGTCGCAGATGGAATTAAATACGATTTTTTTTTTACATTGCCCGTCAGAACTTTAGGAGGCCACGAAATGACCCTGCGTCTTCGCGAACACCTCATCAAAGCCTGGGAAGCCAACGGAGGCGCAGACGTTAGGACTTCGCCTCGAGCCATGTCTAAACTACTGAAGGAAGCTGAGAGGGTCAAGATCGTGCTGTCAGCTAACACGGAGCACTATGCACAGATTGAAAGCTTACTTGATGATAAGGACTTTAAGGTTTTGGTAAGTGGACTAGGATTATTTATGGTACTTTCTTGGTAAGTACTTGGATTATTCATGGTACTTTCTTGGTAAGTACTTGGATTATTCATGGTACTGTCTTGGTAAGTACTTGGATTATTCATGGTACTTTCTTGGTAAGTACTTGGATTATTCATGGTACTTTCTTGATAAGTACTTGGCATATTTATGGTATAACCCGGTTACATTATCTCGAGACCTGGCGTCGATGACGTCACGTCGCGTCGGCGCTCTGATATGGTGCACAAAACAAGCATCCTCTAGTAGGATATTATTATAAACAATAAGATTTCCAACAAAACAAATATTGTGTTAATTAATTTAATGTAGGTAATATTATTATAATGATATGATTAAAATGATGAAAAATAAATGAAACAATCTTGGTTAAGTGGGTACAAGAAGTGTTTATTACACAAAACTACATATAAGATAGGTACTAAAAATCTTCTTCAGAATATATGATTGGCTCGATGCCAGTCATTGTCTCATTATCACTATCGCTGATCTCACTGTCCGAACTCTCCTCGCCTAGGGATATAATCATTTCACGAACATTTTCTTCTTCAAGGTGGTCTTTCTCCCAATACTCCTGTTGTAATCTTTCAACGTGATTTACTTCTTTTTTCCAGTCGGAAGATGTGATGGAATTAATCGCATCTCTTGTTAATTTTTGTTAAACTTTCACTGTCCTACTTCAAAGCAACGAAATAGTAACAAAAATGTCCAAACTAAACCAAAATGTACAAACTTAACAAAAATGTCCTACGTTGCAACAAAAACAATATTTTAACGTAACAGCAATAACAAAATAACAATAAAAGTCCAAACGTAACAATGAAATGTTTAAAAGTATACCACGAAAACAAGTCGACGCGTATCGGCAACGAAAGTGCTAACCGTACTGATGCGCCCTGGCGAGCGAGGGGAGGTGAAAGGAGAACGGGGTGGGAGGTTCGCATTCCAGCGAGGCCTCGAGATAATGTGACCGAGTTGTACATTCTTGGTAAGTACTCTGATTATTTACGGTACTTGGCGGAGGTAATAAGCATATAATAATAATAATGCTGGACATTTTATACAGCGTTATCTGTATTCAAACTAAGCAAAGCTGCTATGGGAACTAGAAAACTGATCTTGTCAATCGTAACTCTCTTGACAAAACGGTCTCTGTCGTCATGTCGTATCATTATTTTAGGGGCTGATGTTATACTGATATTTCAACATTTGTTTCCGTTCTGTTCAGAAAACTGATAGAATACTTAAATACTTTTTTTTTGTAAACACAATGTGTTCGCTTACATTTTTGACGCGTTAAATTTGTGTCTTTATTTCCTACCTTAAGCACTAATCAATGGCTTACTGTACGTGTTTGATTATGTAGTATGTGCAAAAAGCAATTGAATTTGAATAAGTTTGAATTGATTGGTCATAGTATCAAGACTTCAAAACCATGTCATTTTGTTTTACACACTTTGGGAAAGTACCCTACTTTGTGAATATTTTTTGTAAATTTTATATTCTGAGACCTTTCAAATCAAGGCTTCGTTTCGGCATGATGGCATGATTTCGTGGCCTCGTGGAACATACTAATATAATTCTACTATATCAACGAAAGTTACTGTGTCTGTTTGTTACAATTTCACGACTGGACCGATTTCGATAAAATTTGGTATACAATGTGTCATTTTATGTACGACATTAAATGAAAACACGGATAAGGCTTATGGCTAGTATTGTTGTAAAATAAGTTTATTTTAAATTCATTAAAATAGGAAATATTAAATTTTCAAACAAACTTATTATCATAGCCTAACAACAACAATTAAAAAACGTGTATAAAATAGGTAAACAAATCATTGTCATTCATCATTAGGTACCTGTTAAACTGACTAAGCGTCGCACAAGCGCCGCCGATTTGATGTTTACAAATGTTAAGAATTCTCTAAAATCTGTAAATACGATTCCGGATGTGTGTTTTAAATTAATGTCGTACATAACGTTACAGGTTGTATAGATAGATTATGACCTGAAGTGAGACATAGGCTATTTTTATCAAATAACCACGCGTGCGAAGCCGCTGGCGGAAAGAAGCTTGTTATGAATAAAAACAATGTTAACAGGTTACCCGTGCGGAATTCGAGGAGCTATGTTCAGACCTGTGGGCGCGGGTGTCGGGTGTGGTGCAGCGGGCGGTGGCGGCAGCGGGGGGTGCGGGCGGCGGTGCGCGGCTCGTGCTGGCCGGCGGCGGCTCCCGCGCGCCGGCGGTGAATGCCGCGCTCAGGGCCGCGGTTGGACACGAACCCGCGCGCTCCATCAATGCGGATGAGGCCTCTACTATGGGAGCTGTTTATAGGTGAGCGACTACTTTTCGTACTATACTTAGCCAAATTATATGAGTAAGACGTCTCGTGCTGGCCGGCGGAGGGTCCCGGCGCGGTGGTGAATGCCGCGCTGGGGGTCATACTCGCACGCTTTATGTATAGGAGGTGGCCACTATGGGAGCTATCTATAATCAGAATCACTTATAGATAATCACTAATCACAGTTTAGTAGTGAAAAAAAAATCCAATAGATTTCGGGAACGCAAATTGCCACATTAGTAAATAACTGAAAAATCTTTTTTTTCTTCACTCCACTAGAACGATATGTTACTTGCTATGTTTTTAATCTAACATCATTGCATTTAGACATATTTAGACATGTCAGTGACTTTTTCATGTAGCTTATTCGCGGCCTTACTTTTTTAACCAACTTCAATCCAAGAAGGATATTCTCAAATTCGTCGTAATTTCTTTTATGTAAGAGAATTATTTACTACTTTGTACGATTTCAATGATTCTTTTATTGTTACACAAGTAGCTTTTTAACAAAAATATAACCGACTTTAGAATAGTTTATTTTTATAAAAAATTTATAAAACACATTATGTGTCCCTATAAAATTTGAGGGTTGCCCTCGATTTTTTTTTGATCCCATCATCGGATCCTGACTTGGTACCAATGGGACCACCTGGGAAGTATACCCTTTTAAAAAAAGAATTTCTGGAATCAGTCCAGATGTCTTTGAGTAATCGGGGGACATACAAATAAAAAAAAGATTCCGACTAATTGAGAACCCCATCCATTTTTGACGTCGGTTAAAAAAGGGGTATCTCATTTATATAATCATCTAACTCTTCAATTTGCAAAGGCACATTTTGAAGATTTTCCATTTTCTGGAATTGATAAAATTTATGTTAAAAATTTAACATTTGTGTGTAACATTTATATTTATAATTAAATAAATATTGCTGGATATTTCACAGAACGCTATCTAGCCCTAAACTAAGCAGAGCTTGTACTATGAGAGCCAGATAACTGATACGAGGCATGCCTTTTAAGTTTTGTCGTTTGAAGAAAAAAACACATCTAGAACCTTATAGTACTTTTTATTGTTTTTCAAAGTATTCACAACGTAGCTTAAAACACTTTTCCATTCGCTCAAACCAGTTATTATAACATTTATTCCACTCTAAAGTGGGGTGTTCAAAATGGCTGTCTTGAAAGCGTCGACTGCTTCTTCACCGGACTGGAACCTTTGACCACGAAGACTTTTCTTAATTTTAGGAAATGTAAAGAAATCGTTAGGGCTTAGGTCAGGACTGTATGGAGGATGGACAATAATTTCTACTTTTTCCTGCTTCAAATACTCAATCGTTTGACGAGCGCTGTGTGAGCTTGCGTTGTCGTGGTGCAGGATGATGCGTCGCTTTGAGTTAGATTTTCGAAGTTCGGCGATGACTTGTGGTAAACAAACTGTAGTATACCACTCTGCGTTAACCGTTCTACGATCTTCAAGTGCAATAGTCGCAACATGGCCGGTTTTTCCAACGAACGTGGCCAACATCTTCTTTGAAGTGCTTCGAGAACGAACAACTTTAGTCGGCTTTGGCTCGTCTTGAAAGACCCAGATTGTAGATTGTTGTTTGGTATCAGGATCGTAGGCATAGATCCAAGATTCGTCACCACTGATGATGCCGTAGACGTGATTTGACTTTCCTCGGTTGAACCTTTGCAGAGTTTTCTTACACCATCTGACGCGGGCCGCCTTGTGATCGTCGGAAAGCAGATGCGGTATCCAACGGCAAACTAGCTTTCTCACACCAAGCGCTTCATGCAAGATCTTCTGAATGGTTGTCCCTGAGATGCCTAATAGAGCCTCTATCTCTCGATACGTCACATGACGATCTTCGAGAATTAGTTGTCTCACAGCAATGATGTTATCTTCAGTGAAGGCGGATTTTGGGCGTCCTTCGCGAAATCTGTCACTAACACTAGTATGTCCACGCTGGAATTCTAAATACCAGCGTTCGACAGTCCGCAGACATGGGGCTACATCACTGAACACAGATGTTAGCTCTTCTAAACACTGAAGCCGTGTCAGGCCTCTTCTACAGTTGTAGAAAATTATTGCACGAACATTTTCCTTAGAAAGATTCATTTTCGTACGTGACCTGACAGATTCAAATCGAAACTGTGACTAAACAATAGCATTAATCCTAATACTTTCAACTGTTTTGAGATTCAAAATGTAAACACATTCGAATATAGAACAGTTCCAAATTCAAAATTGCCGGAAAATATGGAAACGACAGAACTTAAAAGGCATGCCTCGTACTTGTCAATATAATTTTTTTTGTAAATACCTACATACATAATTCTTTACATCGTATAAAATGAAATCGTTTCCGCTGTCTATACGCTTAGGTCTTTTGAACTACTCAACGGATTTTAATGCAGTTTTCAGCAATAGATAGAGTGATTCAAGAGGAAGATTTATGTGTATAATACATACATAACTCTGTTTGTTTGTTACCTTTACACGACCAAACGGCTGAACAGATCGTTATGAAATTTTGCAAAGAGATAGATTATATCCTGGAAAAGGACATAGGCTACTTTTTAGCCAACTGCACAAAATGAGGGTAATGTTTTATTGAAAACCCACCCGTGCTAAACCGCGGGCGGGTCAGCTAGTAATATTATATAGAAAAACACCCAGACCCGGAACAAATATCTGTAGATTATGCAAACCTTTGTTCCGCGGCGGAAATTTAACCCGCAACCTCCTGCGTTTCATCCGGTTATTCGGCCACTGCGCCACGAAGGTCGTAATTCTTTATTATTTTGTTACAGGGCGGCATCTCTTGCAACTGGTTACAAGGTGGCTCCTCTGAATGTTCGCGACGCTGTTCTGTTGCCAGTACAGGTTGTTTTCTCCAGAAACGTCGACGGAAATGATAAATTGGTAAGTCCAAAGAAATAATACTTTTAAAACCGACCACTGCTGTATAAACAAGCAACATAATGCCCATACAACACAGAAGAAAGTCACACACATCACACCAAGAAGATTTGGGTACCATATTCGTTCCAGTTCCAGAGATAGGAAATTCATAGTAAATCAAAAGTTATCCCCCGTTATAAAGTTATATCCCTAGTATCTGAAATAATCTGAATGAAGTTTGTTTGTCCAATTTATTAGGTATTAACTTATTTATTATAACGAAAATTAACATCTGTTTTGTTTGTTATTTTCAGGAAGAGGTAAATTACCTATAATTTTATCACATTAACTTTTCAAGACTATTTGGAAATATTTCACTTTTATTGCCAGATGTTTTTTCAACTAAGCTTGGGTGTTGTTTGATTATCATTTATTGAAATTTTGCGTATCTTCATCGGTACCAGGGAATAAACAAGTTATTCCATAATGCTATCTGACTGTAGTTTTGATTTATTTTTATTTTCAATCTTGATTCCAACAGACTGAATGGGGCTTAGATGCTTGTTGCGTTTATTAATTAATCTTAGCCTATACTATAAATTTATAATAATCTTTCAGATCAAGAGGACGCTCTTCAGCCCAATGAACCCCTACCCGCAAAAGAAGGTAATCACATTCAATAAACACACAGACGACTTCGCTTTCTACGTAAACTATGCGGAACTCGACCATATCCCTTCCCAAGAACTGCAATATATCGGCTCTCTGAATCTCACTAAAGTAGTTTTGTCTGGAGTAGGCGATGCATTAAACAAACACACTGGAGATAATGTTGAACATAAAGGAATCAAGGCTCATTTCACACTAGATGACTCTGGCATTCTAAATCTGGTAAACGTAGAATTCGTAGCAGAAAAAACTGTCACTGAGGATCCCGATGAAAGCACAATGGCTAAGATCGGTAGCACAATCAGCAAACTGTTCGGTTCCGAAGCCGAAACTTCAGAAACGGCCGAAGACAAACTAGAGGAACAACCGCAGGATGGCCTGAACAAAACCGAAAAAGCCGATGAGACTACAAGTGAAAGACAAAACACTACAGAGCCTGAAACTAAACCCAAACCTAAGATAGTTGTTCTAAAAGAACCTATCAAATCCGAACAAGAAATTCTAAATCTTAAACCTTTGAATCCCGACCAACTGAAAAAATCAAAAGCGAAGATCGCTGAGCTCAACGCTATCGACAAAAAGAGAACAGATAGGGAATCCGCTCTGAACAATCTCGAAGCGTTTGTAGTCGACGCTCAAATGAAGGTTGGCATGGAAGAATATGCTGTTTGTGGAACACAAGAACAAATCGAGGAAATCAAGAAAATATGCAGTGAAACCTCAGAGTGGCTTTACGACGATGGGTACGAAGCTGAAACGGAACTTTTCGAAGAGAAATTAGCATCTCTCAAAGAGAAAACTCAACCAATCTTCTACAAACATTGGGAACACAGTGAAAGGCCTGATTCTATAGCCGCTATCAGAGGCATGCTCAATCATTCCCGAGAGTTCCTCAAAATGGCGAAGAACTTTACTAAAGAATTGAATGCCGAAAAAGACGTATTCACAGAAGTCGAAATCGGAGTACTCGAAACGAAAATCACCGATACAGAAAAATGGTTGAACACTTCCATCAAAGAGCAAGAGGCATTAAAGAAAAATGATGATATTAAACTGACAATAGACAGTATCAGAGAAAAAATGACTGGTTTAGACCGTGAAGTGAAATACCTACTGAATAAGCTAAAGATTTGGAGGTCCAAGAAACCAGTAAAAATAGAAACGGATAATAAAACTGAGGAAGTAGTTACAGAACCGAAAGAAAGTAAGGACAATGGAGAGGTTCCGACAGAGACGGAAGATAAACCAGAGGAAGAAACAGAGACGAAAGATGAACCTGAAGAAATTCTGCAGTTAGGCGATAGCACAGACCAACATTCCGAGTTATAATACGTGTAACTATTAGATTAATTTATTTCTACGATCTAAATATTTACTAATATTAAAAGTTTCAAGACTTGTTCACCTTTCACATGTTAATTTAGCGCGTCAAATATGTTTACGGGTGTGATGTTAGCTGCAAGTACGTAATTACTTTTCCCAACTTTGTGATTAACATAGATGCAAAGTTATTTGACAAGAATGTGACACAATAACATTCAACCAACCAATTCCCTTATATTATTTTATGTGTATGTTGTGTTCATGTTTACTATATAAATTAGCTTTTGTGTTAATACGTTTCTTAGCGATTTTGGAATTTGTTAAATGTTTATAAAGTTCAAAATGACTTTTAAAACAATTATTAGTTAATGCGAAAGTGAACAAGTTTTAAAGAAATCGCTAATCTCGTCTTACCCCTATTCCAAAATTAATTTAACTTATTTATTGTCTGGTTTGGTTACTTTTTTATTAATGATATATGCGACTTATCTTGATGTGATTGCCCCACTGGATTGGATGTGTGTTGGATGTTATGATATTTATTACTTAATGTTAACTTTATGTGATATATTAAAGCCTATAATAAGTTTGTGAGATTATTATACTATTTTCTGCTATGGACATGAAGATTAACACCAGAAAATTTTATTTATGTGATTATGATACCCTGATTTGCAGGTTCAAACTTTTTTTTTGTATCTTTATACGTACAAAGTAAATGACATAGGGGCACAAAAATGAGTTATAACAGTTTGGCGTCCATAGCAGAGAAGAGTTTCGATGTCAAATATTATAACCACAATAAGTGAGATATGTTCAATACGCAGTCGCAAATGAGAAAATAAATTATATGATGACAAAAATGTGATTTTATTTAATTTTTAGGGTTCTGGTCCAAAATGGTGAAAACGGAACCCTTAGGGCACGTTTTGAAGTTGTACGGCACGTCGTGCTGTCAACTCGAACATAAGGCTATGTATGGAGTGTTCATGTAGAAGCATTTACTTGATATGAAGTGTGGTTCACACAATGCGGCGCGTTTCCATAAACGTGCCCTTAGGTGCGACTTTGTCCGTCCCTTCATCTGTCACAACCATGGACGGTCCAAGCTAATTATCTCTGCAACTACTAAAGCTGGTACTTGACCTAGCAACCAAAAAAAAATTTAGTCTTAGGCTGCCTGTCCATTGATTTCATGCAATCCTATTGGTTAATATTTCCTCGTTTCTCCGCTCCGCCGCCTATCTCCGCGTCAATGGACAGGCAGCCTTAAGTGGGGGTTCATATAAATGAACAATCATCTCTGAAGTTTGCAAAAATTTTTTAGTTCGGTTAAGCTGTCACGGCCTCAGAGGCCAACAGCGAGATTAGTCCATTCGAAAAAAAAAAAAAAAAGAAGTTTGCAAAATGTTCGGTTAAGCTGTCACGGCCTCAGAGGCCAACAGCGAGTTTAGTCCATTCGAAAAAAAAAAGTTTGCAAAGCGAAAACGCTGAAATTAATATGATTGATACAAATAATATATACAAACGTTATGATACAGGAAAATAAAACGACGTCTATTCAGGTTTTATCATTTGAAAAGAAATGGCGCTCGTAAAGCAAATTAAAAAAAAATACTGAGTCTGAGTTTTTAACAAATTAAAAAAGCTTGTATATTAAATTCGGCACCATGGAGGTAGAAGTAAATAGGTTTAATGATGTTTTGAATTCACAAACTTAGTGCACACGATGTTCTGAATTCAATTTACATTATCCTCTAGCTAGCGGATAAAAACGGCTTCTGCACTCAGATATCGAAGAGCAAAAATACTCTTTCCGAGATGGGGGGTATGAAAAAAATATATCCACTATATTATTTATCTTCAACAGTAATATGTCCACTGCGGGTATATTATTGTTTGTTAGATTTTTTATATCCGTCGCCTATAACCCCCCGCCCGCCCGTCTCCCTAGTTTTAAATGTACTCTTGTAATACACAATAAAAGATTTTTGATTTGATTTTTTGATTTTTGATAATGCCAGCAGCAGTCGTGGTAGTGCAGACGCGTTGCTAACACCTGCGTTGCCATAATTACGCGTCTCTTGAAGCTGTTCGTCTATCACCAAGGAGGGTTTGTTGTTATCCGCGTGCATGTGTGCGTTCACACGCTATTAGATAAGAGCATCAAATATTGCAATGAATGCCTATTTTTAAGATTAACATACTCTTGACCATAACCCACGTTATCGAGAGCCTGGTGTCTGGGCAAACCTAGTATAGGTTTTAAGACATATTGTGTAACCAGCTTTCTGTATCTGATAATAAACAATCTACTTATACCTATACTAATATTATAATGAGACTATATTTAATTATGATAAAAATCCGGGGCTGGGTCAGCTAGTAATATTATAAAGAGGTAAATTTTGTGAGTTTGGTTTCTCTGGAATTATTGATACGATTCTGAAAACGATTTCACTAATAGGAACTGCATTATCCCTGAGCGATTAGTAGGCTATATTAGTAGTTAGTGTATAATTTAAAAAATCCGTGCGAAGCCTAGGCCAGTCAGCTAGTATATCTACTTGAAAAAGCCTGGCCTTTTTTTTAGTGCGCTGCATCCATGGTCTAAGAGCCGGTGAAGATCGACCTTCACCGATCTGCTAACCAGATGAGACATATTTTTTATCAAATATAATTTATAAACAAATATGCCTATAATTACTTGCCTATCCAAAAGTGCTCTCTAAAAGTTTTTAGGTAGGCAACAGTACTATAGGTATGATTTTTTGCAGGCAATGATTTTGAAATATGTCTGATTTTGTAATAAAATAATCTAAAATTTGATATAACTTTCGATAAGTTAGCAGAACGATGGAGTCACCTATATTGACTTACCTGTTCACATCGGCTTGCCAGGTAGCTATACACAGAAATGAGTAGGCAAGCCTACTGAGGCATATTCTGTGTGTTAAAAACTAACAGTGAAATAAAATTCATTTGGTTATCAAAAGAATGAAAGTGATGAAAAAAAAATCGATTAAAGTTAATTTAATTAAAAATAGCCATAAGCACTTTTAGATAGGCAAGTAATTATAGGCATATTTGTTTATAAATTATATTTGATAAAAAATACGTCTCATCTGGTTATCAGATCGGTGAAGGTCGATCTCCACGGTATCCTCTACTACCATATTGACGACCTCCGTGCGCAGTGGGCGTATAGCCGGTTGAGACGGAACAAATGTTTGCATGATCTGCAGATATTTGTTCCGTGTCTGGGTGTTTTATTATAAGTATGTATTTACAAATAAAATAGTATATAAGTATTTGATCAATTATCTGGTTCTCATAGTGCTGTGTGAAATGTTCAGCAATATTTATTTATTTATATATACTTACTTCCTACGAATGTTACAGTGTCGACGGTCCATCAGAAGGACCGTCATTTAAAATACGCCTTCGTGGTTGTCATGTTCCCGTACGGTTGTCGGTTCTCAGAGCGTAGGCATGGCCTGCTTGTACTGAGAATTGAAAATAAAATTAAGAACTTGTTAAAATAATGTGTCTGGCAGAAACTGCTTAAGCGTATAAGCATTTTAATTGGATGTTTTAACTTCTACTTCTTAGTCTAGCTTATAGAGTCTAAGGAGATGATTATCGTTAAAAGTAGGAATTTCGTTTCTGTGCTGGACTTATTCGAATCAAATAGTTAATTAGGTATAATCTCAGGGGCTCGTAGTTTGCTTAAGATTTGATAAGAATTTGATCCGAATTTGCTACTTTAATATCTTTTTTTTCTAAAAAAAGATATCGCTTGTGATATCACACTTTAGATCACACTTTATCACCATCCCTAACAAAGCATAGCCTCATGGATAAGCACGCATCTTAAGAACGTAATTAGTAAGTTAAGTCCACGGATTTGCTTGCGGATTTGCTTGTTAGGCCACAAGCAGTATTTTTTACGTTCACTGGCCACAAGCATCCACTCAAACTAGCATTTATAATATAAGTGTGATAGAGCGTGAGTAGAATAGCTCAAATTGTCATCTTAAATCTTATAAATAAATCATTGTCTATTGAATGTCCGATGAATAAATGCAAGAGAATTCCAAGGCCGAGATCAAGATCTCAATCCCTGGTAGGTACATTCCGCGACAAAAACACCGGCTTTATCTCTCAGGTCGCATGTTGGCTGCCATCTCAAATACGTTTTAAATCATACAATATCTTGACAGGCACCTAAAGCCCCATTACCAGTAACTTGTTTCAAAAGGGCTTTTATTTTTTTGTCGAAGGAAGAAGTCGGCGCCCGCGCTCGTGTACTGGCGCCTTTCTCCGAGTAAACGGGACAGACAAACAGACGCACCAGTTGTTAAACAGAGCCAGAAACAATAGCATAACGCGTCACACAGACAAGCAAGCCAAATGAATCCAGTTTGCTTGTTATATGCCAGCCTTTCGGTCGTGTGTTGGTTGAGTTTGAATTTTCGGTAGTGATGTAAACAACCAAACTTGCATTTCTGTGTGATTAAACACACATTACTGACAGTGTTGCGAAGTATGTGTTGATATCTATAGTTAGTGCGGTGTTGTTGAAGGATTTTCGGGTTATTCGGGAGCGAAAAGGTAAGAATAACCAAGAATGCAGCCCGTTCGATCTTGCTTCCCTCTGGCACTCTGGCAGGAATGCGTTCACCTCGCTCGGCCCATGCGCACCTTACGAACTTTTATCGAATTTTCTGCTCCCCTCATTCTAAGCAACTCCTTACTTTATCTTTTGCATTTTATTATTTTTAACACTATCAAAACAACAGTTGTTTTGAAATAATTAGGCAGATAATATCAGTAAATAATTTTATGAACCAGAAAACCTGGAAAATTAACTTAGTAAAGTTATAAAAGCGTGGGTGTGTATGTGTAACAAAAGTTACCTACACAGGTACCTTGCTTTTTAGAAGCCATTGAAGCTTACAATTAGGTAGGTTCGATGTCCTGAAATTTAAATGAGGTGTCACAAAAGTTGTTGACTATTTTCTATACGACTGTTGTTAAGAAAACGAACTAATACCTAATACAAAAAGTCTTTTATTCGAACTGTCGTAGAAATTATCCGAACTGTCGTAGAAAATATTTTGCTAGACTGTCCGCTAAAGTTAAAGAATGAATCTAACATTTATTAGGTAGAGTTGGTAGGGTACAGAACTAATACTTTGTCTAGAGCAAGTCACTAATACCTAATACAAAAAGTCCTTTATCCGAACTGTCGTAGAAATTATCCAAACTGTCGTAGAAAATATTTTGCTAGACTGTCCGCTAAAGTTAAAGAATGAATCTACCATTCATTTGGTTGGTAGAGTACAGAACTAATATTTTGTCTAGAGCAAGTGACTAATTATACCTAAGTACCTGACCTACCTAAGTACCTAGTTAAATATTTATTTTGAACTGACTTACCCGTCCGTGGCTTCGCACACTTCGCATGCGTGATTTATTAAACATTTATTTTCATATCTTTTGAACCCTACAAGATATCGAAATGAAACGTACACGAACATTTAAAATAAAATTCCGTTTTTAATCCCTAAAATTTTTATTGAAATCCGTTTAGCCGTTTCGGAGTCCATTCCAGACAAACTTTCAGAAAACGGTCATTTATGATTATGAGTAGTCGTGTCTATATTTAGGTCGTTTTCATTGAAATTTTGAAATCACAGAAAGACACTTATTCTTGATACAGATTATAGTAACCACAAGGATTATTTGAAACAGTAGGTACCTTCCTACTTAATGTCTTGTTTGATGGAGTACCTATTCAAGTTTGGGTGTAGATCATCCTTCCCTTAAGTTCGGTACTACCAAAGAGGATAGGTAGTTACATACTGCCTGTGCCTGTATGAAAATAGTCGAATCTAATTTAATTAATCAGCCTATCAGGCTTCAGCGAATAATGACGTAATTCTTGCTAGGTACGTAGGTACTAGATACATACCTAGTCTAAGGATAACTAACTGATTTGATATTCATCTTTTTGTACGTTGGCTTGGCACCTTTTTTGGTGCGGGCTCATTCTTCATGCATGCATGACACAAATGCTATTGTATTGAACGTGTCATCATCAGTGTTTATGCTATTTTTATAATAATTGAAAGATACGTTAACTTTACCTCTGACTCTACTTTCTACATATTTCCATATTATAAACGTACCCTATATCAACAAAATTTTATGTTAAACAAGCAGGCATTAAAATCAGGGGAATCTTTAATTGCACCTCTAATTAAAATTATGCAAACTAAATTCTGTCACTAATAAACCATGCGCATAACTTTTAAATGATTGCAGTTCTAAAAAACCACTTGTCACTCAAAACAAGCATAACTAAAAATATAATAAGTCTTATCAAAAGTAGAGGATCTGTTTAACTGAATGTGCACTAAAAATTTGTCTGATAACACTGAAATACTGCCTTTAAAACAAAAATTCTCATGACACACCTAAAATACTGACTTGCACACTAAATAATCCAATTGCGCCCTCACGTAAAAAAAAATTGTTAGGTTAGGTTAGGTTTTTGATTAAATTTTGTTTTATTTATAAAAAAACAGATGTTCTTACAAGTTTATTAGGTTTATTAGAAGGTGCATGGTTTAAATAAATTAGGGTTTTGATTTTTGTGGTAAGTAAAATATTATTAGGTATGCTTTCGAAATATTAGATCATCACGTAGAATAACAGTTTGCATCAGGGAATAAAAAGTTTGCAAAATCAGTATTTTTTGGTATGCAAATTTATTGTGCAATTAGTACTTTTGATGCTATTTTGGATTTTTTTGTTTTAAAAAATGGTATTTATTAGTTATGCGTTTAAATGCCACCCTTAAAATCAGAGCCAACAGTAGTGACATCAATTTAGAAAAAAAATGTTATCGTATCAATTATCCAAAGGTTTCGCGGTAAAAACGTCTGAGGAGTAAAAAACTATTTTTATTATTTTAAAAGCAGTTTATCCTTTACATAAAAAAGAAAACAAGTAGGTACAGTGTGACGTATTTTCATACCTATTACTAGACTTACCTAAGTATAAAGCTCTGAGCGTGAAATAATCCAGCTCGAAGGAAACATTCTAACCCGCTTAATAAATAGCCAAAAAAAAATTCCCACATGTTTCATATTTATTAAATTGAAGTTGCTTACAAGTGGTACGAGAGTTCGACCGATTGAACTCAAATATAATATATGTATCTACGAATTATTTGTCTGTATTGGTGCCAATGTATTACTCAGGCTCTCTCATCTGATATCACTCTAGAAGGTATTATTACGTACTTGTAATTAATGAATACAACTAATTATGACGTAAATAATATAGGTTATTATGTAGACGCTAAAGTAATTATACCTACTGATTGATAAGACAGTGTACCTTGTGTACGTGATTAAACACAGCGCGTCTTTTTGTCGACAAAACTTGGTTATGTACACAACCCAAATGGCGATAGACAATGTAAACGTTGATGTAAGAACTTTAGATATATTCTACTGTTAATTTACATATATACTCGTATGTACCTTAGTGATTAAATGGTTAAGTAAATAAGAGCCTTTAGATAAGGTTGTCTGGACGAGATCACTCTATCTAAGCAATAATTAAGGCTGTAGGTATTGGTAAAAATAAAAAAATAAAATAAAAGCGATGGCGAAAAATATAGACCTTTGCATTTTTTGTCCCTGTTGTGGCTATATGGGGGGAGGGGGGATTTTGTTTATTGTCAAACAATTTTATATCCAAACTTGCACAGGGCAATGGTCTGCTTTGCATAAACTATGTATGATATTTTGTATGTTTGTTTGATGTTTCTCCATTTGCCAATAACTGTTTGGTTCAAAGTTTTGCATACTTATGGAATTCTGATGACGACAAGTTATTGAACAAATTAGTCTACACATAACTGCTCTAGAATTGTCATGCTGTGTACATGTTTTGAGGTACAATCTAGGTCTAAAAGTTGATAATTATATTCTGTATTTGTTTGATTGTATTCTGTTTTGTGTGCTATAATACGTAAATTAAATTGCAACGGTGAGCTGACAGGTGGGCCACGAGTAGTCCATGTGGGCCACAGAACTTTTTGGTGAGTAATTACTACTGGGCCAATTTCATCATTATCACGAGCAAGAATGGAAAAAGAAGAATAAGAGAATGAAAAAAAATTCTCAAGAAATCTCCATCAGTGTTTTTTTTGTATGTTCAGCGATAATTCTACACCATGTTCTCCGATTTCAATGATTACGATTATCTTTTTGTTAGATAGGGGTAACTCGGGGGGGGGGGGGGGGTCAAGATCTGATAATAGGATCCATGAGAAAATCATCAATCTCTTCTCTTCTGCAAAGGCTGTCTACACATTTTTTAGATTTTCTTAAGTTGGTAATACCTATTTTTGTTAAAAAGTTACTTGTATAAGATTATTTGGTTCTATGTTTGATCCCAAGTATCAATCAAGGGTCAAAGTGCAATAAGATTCTAACCCCAATAAGGTCATACGATACGTGATGAAAATTCCTATCAAAAGATATGTTCGCATCGTTTCAACGTCTCATATCCGAGCTGTCGGACAACGTCCGTTTTGTTAGAGTAAACTGGTTGTGTTATGAAATCCGAGAAGCTATGCAGGCCAGTTCCCCAATAAAAAGATCGAGAAGCGAGATTGGCATAGTAGGAGGCATTTTTAGTGGAACTTGTAACCATTTTTAATGGTACAAGCTGCAACTAAGGTAAGAAAGACGGTGAGCTAGCCACCAACACTGGTGTCGGAGTTTTTAGCTCGCATGAAGGCCTTCGACAAAGAAGCAACATTTATTCGGCATTCCTATATTCATACTGGTTACTTAATATGAAAATGTGCTTTTCGCACATCTTTGTAGACTTTGTACGAAGTTTTATTTTATTTATTTGGGAAGATAGACAGTGAAGTTAAACATGGTGCTAGTAGTTACATAAATAAATGCATGACCCACGACATCATGACGACCTCCGTGGTGCAGTGAGCGAATAGCCGGCTGAGACGCAGGAGGTAGATTCGATTCCCGCCGCGGAACAAATGTTTGCATAATCTACAGATATGTGTTCCGGATCTGGATGTTTTTCTATATATCATAAGTATGTATTTACAAAAAAAAGTAATAAGTATTCTATCAGTTATCTGGTTCCCATAATACAAGCTCTGCTTAGTTTGGGGCCAGATAGCCCTGTGTGAAATGTCCAACAATATTTATTATTTTATTATTATTATTTATTATCATCCACGGATTCATTGAAGAAGTGAACATTATTAACTATTTCAAAAACAATGTATGATTAAACAGTAAAAAAAACAATAAATGGGTAGTGGATACCTACATTGTATCCACTATCAGCTGCTCGAATGCCAATCGACTTATAGTACCTACAATTTAGTAATAGTGCAATGAGTTACAAGATGAGAGCTCTTAAAAATGGAAATGCTGATGAGAGTAGATATGATCTAACTTAGTTAAGAATTTGAGAAGGAACTAGCAGACTGACGTCCAAGAAACTGATGTAATTTAAGCTTAGGCATTATAGATAATGTGTTAAAACAGTGATTTAAGAATTACCTATTCAACTATCAGAGTAACCAATGCATTACCGATATACTCCAGTATTTGTGTTGTTTTCTGTGTGATTATTCAAAAAGAGTAACAGTGTAGCGTTTCCGAATGAAAGGCGCGCCAGAAAATGAAATTGAAAGTTGGGAGAGAGATAGTTCACGAAGAAAAAAAGGAGCCGCAATAATTTTTCTCGGGGAATTGATCATCATAATTCTGTGCCGGATCTGGGGTTCTTTTAAGGACTCCATTCTGAATTACCAAGTGCGGCTGTTAATCATTGCTATAAGTTGTTTGTTCGTGGAGGCTTACGCTCCCAACTATAAACAATTGCGAATTTTATGTACCTAGTGGTGAACTCAATCTTTGTGTAATTACTCGTCCGAGTAGATTCAAATAACAGCTATGGTAAAACACCGTGTTTCGTGATCCTCCCCACGTGTACTCCCAAAACAGCAACTATAATAATTATACCAATCCAAACTATTAACTTACAAAAAAATCTAACAAGAATCAAGCATTAGAAGATATATATTTTAGATTGCCAATTTACCAATAAATACATATAATAATTTGGACTTTTATCTACAATGGTAGATACATCAGCCCCAGTTCATTTATTTGCATGTAGTATCGTTAACTCGTGGAAGTGGAACTCAAAAGGAAATTCGATCAAAAGATACATTGCTAATGTAGGTAAACATACTATTGCATATTTAAGTATGTAGGTATGTAATTTAACTTTTATAGTCACTTCTTGAGTCAGTAAGTCTAGCTAGGGCCTATATTCTATTATTATTCTATTATTCAATGCTCGCAAGGCTATGTACCGGTTTTAAGGGTTGTAGATTCTAATTCTTTATGAACTGGTATTACCGTCGGCACAGCTTATCCTAGAAAGAGGTTTTGTCAATGATAGAGAAGACAACATAAGAGCAACAATCATGCCGAGTACATAGTAAAGAAACAGAGCATCGTTTTTCCTCGTATAAGAGAATCGCCATGTTATCCTGCTAGGATTATCAGTTATTATAAGTCTCATCTCTTCAGTAACTAGGTATTCGGATAAAAAATATGAGTCTTTCCAAAAGCACTCCACGATGAAGGGGGAACCAGACAATAAAGACCACCGTGAAATAGGAAGTGTGCCGGGAAAAGGGAACAGATCCGATGGTAATCTCGATCCATTGTTTAGCAGCTCGTGTAGAGAGCCGCCACGTGCTCAATTGGGTAATGAGAGGCAGGAGGTAACATTGGAGAGTACCTAGGTACCATATAACATTTTTGGAGAGTGTTTTTTGGAAGATATTAAAATAAATGGCTCGTCTGTGAACGTGCGTTCACAAAATGTCAATTAGAAATGTTAAGTTAAATTTCTTTATTTACTGTTTGAGTAAAACATAAACAAAGAGCAATCATATTTCTACAACCGGAACATAGCACTAGCAAAAGATTTGTTGCGTAGATCTTTTATTAATCTACTTCCGTTGTTGCTGACGTCACCGCCGGCGTCGATTAGAAAATTATATGTATGTTATGCGGTTACCACAATAATAAGCCCATCATCATTGTATTGCATTGTATTGCGCCCGTTACGTTGATACCTAAATGTGAAAAGTTTCAAGTGCCTGTAATTTCACCAGCAAGATTTTAAAATTTACAAAACCATCACAAAAATTTCAAGTCTAGACGGGACTTGAACCCACAACCTTCCTCTTGATACGAGGATGCACTATCCAACTGTGCTACCAGGCTAATTCACGTCAGGGTCGAAATTAGTGAGATGATTCAAATTGCGACTAAAGCGCTCTTAGCTCCATCTAAAGGAAAACTTGTACAGTTTTTTGATGCTCAATGCCAAACTTTGCAGTTTAGTACATTGACAAGAGATGTCACGTTGCTTATTTTAAGGACCCATACCCTTAAAATAAAAGTGGTAGAGCTTTTTTTCTGCCGCCATAATGTCATGAAATACTTTTTCAGTTTTCAATACGGAGCTGTTCCGTAGTTTATTTTCGTTAATACCTTAAATTCAATTAAGGTAAGTACAAAAAATATGGGCAAACAAACCACAAAAACTTGCACCTGGCCATATAAATATTAAGGGTTACCCACTTACCGCACAAGTAGGCTGTATGCCCTATTATAGCGAGGGTTGGACCATCAATACAGATTATAAACGAAACACCTTTCACCGTGGCCCTGGCAGTGGAAAATGCAGTGTTGATGATTTAGTTAACAGAAATTATTGTTTATCAAGTTTATGCAGTTTTGGACTTGTCTGTTTGGACTTGTTTGGGGGACTTATCAAATTAGTGATCATTAGTAGTAGTGGCTCCTAGTGAGAGTTCATCCGGGGAAGTACTTTTAATTAACTAGTGGTTCGCCCTGAACTGAGATCTCGCGAGTCTCCCATAAAAACAAAAAAATATTATTCGTAATCCATGACTATCAAAATAGTGCCCCGAAATGCATAACCACTTTACTTGACCTACAGTTTCATTCAAATTACAGGTAACGGGAGTTCATGTTAATTGGTATTTTTTTTTGGGCTAGAAATTGCAGTTATTCTAGATTTCAGGCTTTAGCCTATATTTGTGTCACTAATTGGATTAAAAAAAAAAAAAAAAAAAAAAAAAAAGCTACACGCATACCAAATTTCCGCACAGTAGGGTCATTCATGTACCTTAAAAACTACAAGGTTAAAACTAAAAATAAAAACGGGGTCGAAAGGTACTCACTGTTTTATTTTACCCCTCTTGAACCCCAATGTCTCAACAACCCCCCACATTTTTAGTTCATTGAGTCACACCAAAATTGTGCCACCTACCTATATACCAAATTTCATGATGATCAGATAAACGCTTCGAAAGTTATCCTCGGACAAACATACATACATACAACACGGATTTGCCCAAGTTGATTTGGAGGTCTCGCTTAACGCGATCAATATTTCAATTCTGGATGCGGTGTTGTTCGATAGTTTATTTTCGTTTCTACTTTAAATTCAATAATATGCGATAACACACAAAAACAATACTTGGACATAGCACCTCCTTTCGACTGTAATCGCTGTTTCTTAGATTTTAGGACGCAAGATGTATGTAGTGTTATACCAGCTGATACCGAATTTTCCCTAAAAATTGGTAGCTGATTATCGGGGTTCCATACAACTCGGAATGGAATCCGTAGAGTTTCGCCCTGCCCATCTATCTGTCGCGTTTATAGAAAGGGTATGATAATGTTACGAGCTGAGGGTTCGGGATAAAATAATGGGAATCGATTTAACCAAAATAACACTTTTATTCAGCACTAAACGATGAATACACGAACTTGGTCACACGTAATCACAACACACCAATTCACACCACTGGTGCACCACTTAAAGTCACCGAAATGTTCGCACGTATAGCTAAATCCAGACTGACTCGGGAGCAACTACTGTTCACGCGAGACCCTTCCCACGTCAGTCCTCCAGGGCCTCGCAGAGACTCACTGACTGAGACTGACTCAGACTGACTGTCCGGCCATCTCTCCGGCCTATTTATATCCACACATTTCGATTGTTCGAGAAGGATCTCGATCGTTCCAGGAAAAGGGTCGGTCCCTCGACACAATGGCCACTCCATTGTGCGCAACCGCAGACAATAACAACAATAACGCAGCAAGACAAAAGCGTTCGAGAAGTTACAATTATTACTCATTGTTTAACAGCCTCGGCGTAACACTGCCCCCTCCTAAAACATGCTCGTCCCGAGCATTCTTAGTCTCATATCGCGGCAGCCGATCAACACGAACAATTTTAGGCGCACCTCGCGCTGAAGATGTAGCAACTAGAGGAGCCACATTGCCGTCTCCAGTACTTCAGGACACCCAGAGTCCCTTTCTCATCAGCGATCCCAATTCCAGCCTCCAAAACACGGCTCTCGTGATTTCTATCTGTTCTTTCACTTCCTGGAATTACTTTCCAGATAAACCGAACGATTCCCTCATCAGTCGAGCCCAATTCCAGCCTCCAAAACACGGCTCTCTTGATTTCTATCTGTTCTTTCACTTCCTGGAATTCCTTTCCAGATGAACCGAACGATTCCCTCATCAGTCGAGCACGCTCTTATGGCCAACGTCGCTGATCTTCCTGTTGACGACGCTGCTCTTCTTTATCCTGACGTCGCTGTTCCTCTTGCAACCGAGTCTGCTCTACCTGTTCATGTCGCTGTTCCTTCTGCAACCGAGCCTGCTCTTCCTGTTGACGACGCTTCTCTTCTTAATGCTGACGGCGTTGTTCCTCCTGCAACCGAGCCGGCTCTTCTTGTTGACGACGCTTCTCTTCTTTATGCTGACGGCGTTCTTCCTCCTGCAACCGAGCCTGCTCTTCTTGCTGACGACGCTGCTCTTCTTTATCCCGACGACGCTGTTCTTCTTGACGACAAAGCATTGCCATAATAGCAGCAATATCGCCTGTCACAGGAGCTTGCCCCACGGATGATGATGATGATGCTCCAAATGATTCGGCGGCGGCTAATTCCATCTCCATCGCCTGACGACTCTGCCGAGCTTCTTCAACCGGAGACTCCCCAAACCGCCTTTCATCCATTTCCTGTTGTCGTTGACCTCTCGTCCTGACACCGTCCACGTTATCCTTTGGCAGAACCGGCATTATTTTATCCCACTTCTGACACCAAATTGTTACGAGCTGAGGGTTCGGGATAAAATAATGGGAATCGATTTAACCAAAATAACACTTTTATTCAGCACTAAACGATGAATACACGAACTTGGTCACACGTAATCACAACACACCAATTCACACCACTGGTGCACCACTTAAAGTCACCGAAATGTTCGCACGTATAGCTAAATCTAGACTGACTCGGGAGCAACTACTGTTCACGCGAGACCCTTCCCACGTCAGTCCTCCAGGGCCTCGCTGAGACTCACTGACTGAGACTGACTCAGACTGACTGTCCGGCCATCTCTCCGGCCTATTTATATCCACACATTTCGATTGTTCGAGAAGGATCTCGATCGTTCCAGGAAAAGGGTCGGTCCCTCGACACAATGGCCACTCCATTGTGCGCAACCGCAGACAATAACAACAATAACGCAGCAAGACAAAAGCGTTCGAGAAGTTACAATTATTACTCATTGTTTAACAGCCTCGGCGTAACAATAATATCCCGCAAATACAACTGATACATGTTTGTGATGATGAAAGTATACGATACAGTTTTAATGAGCTGATTGTGGGCGAAGACTTACCATCAAAATGTTCTACAGTCTGGGGCTATTGCGGCATATCACTGACAAGAGAGTGATTTAAAGTATGTTGTCAATATACAGCAGCTCAGTAAGTAGATCAATAGTAAGCAGATCATTATTTTGTTGCCTTATTATTCG
Organism: Philereme transversata; assembly: GCA_963924445.1. Taxonomy (NCBI): domain Eukaryota; kingdom Metazoa; phylum Arthropoda; class Insecta; order Lepidoptera; family Geometridae; genus Philereme; species Philereme transversata. The sequence goes on along the minus strand of OZ004341.1, from coordinate 6,780,026 downwards.
TAATGAACATTTTAGATAAATTAGAATCAAAACATATATTGATATATGTTAAATTTAATTGATAGGAAAAAAAGAAATCGTGATGAACCTATCGGGAATGAAAGGCAATATAAAAAACCCAATAACTTCAATTGGTAGAGCGTTTTCTTCGTATTCTTCTAAGGTCGTCTAAAAATAGATTTGGATGAAAAATAGTGAAATAACTTTGTTCGTAATCTATTTATGTAAACATGTACGAAAAAGTTATTTTGACTTTAAACTTCTAACTCTTTCTAGCGGACATTGTCTAGTCTCCTAAAATGTCTGGTATGCTAAAAAGTTCCGAGTCCTATTACGTCAATCCCACAAGGTCCAGTTTCCTAAAATATCCATTATCAAAAGATTCACTTATCAAAATGTCTAGTCCTACAACGTTAAATTAAGAGTTAAATAAGACAGTAGTCCAAAATGACAACACAATGGACACAGTTTTTCTATAAAATTTCTTAGGACTGTGCCATAGCAAGATACCTATAGCAACCAATGAAAGCTGTACCTACCTACTTATTACGAAGGGCAAGATGGTCAGTGAAATTATAGGGACGGATGTCGGTGAGCTTTATGCATGCCCTAGGGGAAAATACAGGAAAAGTAGCTTATTACAACTGACATTACTTTGCATCATTTTACCGCGCAAAACACACATCTGGCGTGTTACATCTGGTTTCAGCAGGAAATCAATAAAAGTATATTTTAAATTAAAAACTTCATACATAATTTTGCAAAACGCTTACCATCAGGCGAGATAGTGGTCAAACGCTAGCCTATAATTTATATAAAAAAAAAAACAAAAGTATTCCCAGAAGCTTAGAACGGAAGAGAACGAACCACTAAAACCCTCGCCCTCTCCGAATACTACAAAATCAGCGTTGTATGAAAAGCATCCATCATTCAATTAGTTGTGCCTTCATACTCCGACTTCCTTTATAGCTATTATTACTGGTTTCTCTATTGGACGGCCGTCAAACTATCAGGTGTTCGTGGTCTTCATTCAAGAACCTCATCATTGCTATCCAAGTAAAACATGTCATAAAGGTCCAACATTGTGATGATTGTGGAATACAAATAGGTACCCATGTTCACACATTATCTGCTACCAGTTTTTTTAGGCTAAACTAAATAGTCACACAACCGTTAATTTAATAGGTATTGAGGTTAGTCCTTAAATTGCAAAATGTAGCCTTGACTGTTGTCTGACTTATTTCTGAACCTTTCTGAGGAATGTTCTCAGAAGACAGGGGTTCCGAATATATCACACGGGCCGTGATTCCGTCCGACCATTGAAATTCTTCGATTTCTCTCGCCCATTTCTCACAGAGAAGGTTCAAACGTAGCTCCTATTATATGCTTCATTCTACTTTGTATGTTTTCAGGGAAAATAATGTTTTTATCTAGGATCTACTTTATTGTCCTACCGACTTAATTATCTTTGCGGAACCTTTAAATTAAAGCTTTTGTTTAACCTGTCCTGTATATTTAAGTTGACTTATAAAATGTTACAAACAGATAAAAAAATCGATGTGATAGATCTTAGATCTGCATAATTATGCAAGCACTCTACCAACTGAACTGGCCTTCCACGAACTTGTATTCTCAACAGACCTCTTAATTGCAGGTAAGAGCTTAGTACTAAAAAGTCCGGCTTTGTCAGAATCAGATGGCATTAAAACCATTGAAGCGTTAACAATCTAGATGTGTCATCTACTTACGAAGACAATGAAAACAATAGGGCCTGATAACATCAGAAATATTTCACCTACTTAGGCATTTTAAGTACTTATAACAATGCGGAGGTACTTGCGTTTTTATGCCCTCTTACCGGTGGAGACAGGAAATCTTGGATGCCAATTTACTTTGTAGAACTGCAATTGTAGCTTCTACTTTTAAGCACAATGTATATGATTGTTTCTTTTATTTAATTAAGCTCTTGTAGAACAAGCTTTTGTTTTTCTAAAAATAAACTTTGAAGAAGTATTTCATCGGTTGCATGATCAACTCCAAGACAAACTTCGTTTCAGTATCTCCGAACTTTAGCGGCACTGCGCCGAACCAAAAATTTCAAGCCTTTTTCAAGCTATCATGCAGTACTACCGATAAAAGTTTGAAAGTATTATCTTTCCACGGCTTTACTCCCAAATCAATATTACCGTAAGCGTGTTTGATTTGAAACTGGATCGTTGTGATGTCATCGATATTAGGTAGGTAGGTATGGATGGCCACGGACCACACGCAGTTGGTTTCAAGTTCGTACTTACCGGGTTAAGTTGCTCTATTTTCTGTACCGTGGATAATCATTGTGCTTCCGTGACATATGTAATATTTACTTTTGTGTGTGCTCTGTTCGTCTTTTTCGTTTGCGTAACGGCTTTACATGAATATTTATGTTGAGGAGGTAAATTCTTTGTTCTTTTGATATCTTACCAGATCTAGTTTTATCCATCTAGTTTCAACGACCATAGCCATGTTTCTTAAAGTAGTTTATACTGAGAATCTCTTTCTCATTTATCTATTGTCTGACTAGATACAAGATCTAGGTAAGCATAATGCTAAACTCTACTTGCTTAAAATCTCAAATGTCGTTGTAACAACTAGGTACAAATACTTGCTTATTTTCAAATAACATTACTTCAATTCAAGGTTCAAATTCTAAACTCCAAGTGCTTTACAACACAGAAAGGCGTAATTAAAAGCGCTGCAGTGAAAAACTATTTTATTGTTCCACGTGTTGTGTGGTATGCGGGCTTTATTGTTGAGCAAGGTTTTAATACAAGAGCCGTTTGCCTTTTAATTTCATTTTTATGTGTCTCTTAATCCGCAGACGTATTTTATTTATAAGGGGTAGCACTATGAAACTTAAAACTGCTTTTATGTCAGTTGGATTTAATATATCATAAGCTTCTGGTAGATAATTATGCTCTATAGTAAGAAAAATGTGGAATACCCAAAAGTACAGTCCCCATCTGAAATTAACAAACGTTTTATGAAGAAGATTGCTTTAAACATTCTCCACCGGTTTCAACTCCAACTTTTCTTGAAAGTGGCCTACAGATATTGTTAAAAAAATATATACATAGGTTTATACATATATGTATATCTATTTTTTAAAATTGGATTATACTTCGTTTGTCCACAATCTCACCTGATGGTAAGTGATGATATAGTCTACAATGAAGCACGAAGATCTAGAAGAAACCAATTTACTCTTACCTTAAAGAGACCCGGATTGTATTCTTTAGGAAAAAAAGACGACGACAAAGTGTTCCAAACCTTAGCTGTACCTACGCATCAAGAACGTAAAACCAAAACGGTGTGTGCGAATGGGTGGTATATCGACTAGGTACGGATGGTACTGAGCCGTGCGCCTGCATGCACTTTGATGGAAGGGAGATGGCGGGATCAGATCGTACAGTTCCTGGGCACATGCCCAAAAATGTATTCTGTAAAAGATCGATATTCTTGCATTTGGGCAGTACTTAACATATTCTGCACTTTTCACACCTGTTAGAGATCGGTAAGATTTATTTTCAACGGATGTTTTCACACCTTTTGGTTTAGCATTTGTACCGGCACAAATGAGCATACTTTTCGAGGAGTTGTGGATGAACATCGAAATTATTAATCTCTCTGCATTAAATAGAACTACGGTGTTCTGAACTTTGCGACCAACTGCCTATTATAACTAAGAGCTATTTTTGAACAGTCTGATGGCATCAGTCGGAAAATGAAATTAAAAACATTATTTTTTTATTAATCATCATTTTTTTATTAAGTAAATGAGACTTCGTGTTAGAGATTATGGAATTAAACATTCCTATTTTCTTGGCTGTCCTAATTATGGAAGGTATTCTGCTTTGGTTCTATAAAGCTATGTATAAGTCATACTAGTGATTCGTCCCGAACTGAGATCTCGCGGGTCTCCCATAAAAACAAAAATATATTATTCATAATATTTGACTCTCAAAATAGTGCCACGAAATAAACAACCAACTTACTTGACCTACAGTTTCATTAAAATTACAGGTAACGGGAGTTCATATTAAGTAGTTGCCCTTTTTGGGGTACAAAATGCAGTTATTCTGGATTTCAGACTTTTGCCTATATTTGTGTTACTAAAGCTACACGAGTACCAAATTTCAGCATTGTGGAACTGGTGTACCCTGTGAATTTGTCAAAGTTTTGTTTTTATTATGGCTAATAACTCAAAAACTACAAAAATTCAACTAAAAATAAAAACAGGGTTGAAATGTACTAACGAAGACCTTTCATTTCATTTCCCACTTGACCTAATAGTCTCAGTTTAATTTTTTTAAATCCTTTTATACCTCAATATCTCAACAACCCCCCCAACATGTTTAACTCATTTAATCATTCCTAAATTGTGCCACCACTACCTATGGTATCAAATTTCACGATGATCGGATCAACGTCTCGAAAGTTTTCCTCGGACAAACAAACATACATACATACATACAATGTCGATTCGGCTAAGTTGATTTAGAGATCTCGCTTCGCGCGATCAATGAATATGTGTCAATTTTGTGATTGACACGATTTCAAACTAGCAATGGCAATCGCGATTGTGCGTTTACTATAGTCGGTATGACATACCGTCATACCATAACGTAACCGAACTAATCAATAACTTATCCGGCAGTGTCAATCATAACGGTTCTACAAACCTGATAAAAGTCTGTCCTAATTCAGACTAGTAATGAGTCAAGGAAACGTCAACACATACGTAAATGATGCCCTCGACTCCTGAGCAGAATTATAATGTCTACTAACTGTTACAACTTGTCAATATGATATTCTGTATGGTAATGGTTCTGTGCGATGATTGTATGAGGGAGGCGTAGAGCTCTTACTGATTGATTGGAATTAGGGGTTTTCGCGGCCGTGTTTTTATAACTGCCAACAGACGGCATTGCTTTGTCATAAGCTGATTCGCAAAGTTTTCTTAGAAATCAAACATACAAATAGATTCCGCCGTTATTGTTTGATTGGAGTATCGGATATTCAAACGGCTAAACAACTCTCGCATTAATAATTGGAAAGGATTATGGGATGGGATGGAAAATTCTGATCACAAGCAAATCAATGCACTTGATTTACTTGCGATTGGTTGAGCATCTCTTCAATCATGATTTACGTTGATGAGTCACAAGTTTATATATGGTTGGAATTAGTTATAAGCTCATTGGATACAGTGTAATTGAATATCAGGCTCTGATTTTATGATTATTTTGCGTGTGTGGATTTTATAGAATGACATAAGCATATGAAAACTGTGTTCCATTGTAAAATAGGAATAGTTGTTCTTTAGAGATTGATATAGGTATCTATTAAACGAGTGTTAGGAATATTGGTGTATTTAGCGTTTTATAAGGATTTATAAAACCTGACACATTTATGAGATGTAATAAAGCAGATGAAATGTCGTAAAGTTCCCAAAATAATCTTCTTTTCACGTGAAAAGTTGTCTCATACCAGCCGGAGCAGCCGGGCTATCAAGTAAGCGAGAGGTTTTCCTGGAAACGATATTTTCATAGCTAGGTCGTGACTAGGAGACTTGACAGGTTTCATTTGCACTTTTCATTTCGCTCAGACGTTTCTGGAAACTGTCCCCGGGACTGTGGTATTTGCTTCTAGGTTTCTTTATCCTTTATGGTAGCTGGTTGTATTTTTTACTGTGTGTTAAGTAAACATGGTCAGTTTAGTTGCTAGATTTTATCTAGGGCTACCATCATTGCATGGTTGGTAGGTATATGCATTTACTATGTTTAGTATGATTTAGGTATTATTTTTATATTTTTAATATTTCTTAGTGAGTGTATGACTGTAGTTAATTATTTGTAGGTTTATAATTTTTTTCAATGTCACTTTTCTGTAATATACCTTACCACTATAATAAACCATAGATTAGGTAGGTATGTATCTTCAAATGTTTAAAGTAATAAATAATACTGGACATTTTACACAGTACTATCTAGCCACAAACTAAGCAAAGCTTGTACTATTGGAACCAGATAACTAATATAATACTCATAAACATTTTTTTTGTAAATACATACATAGAAAAATACCCAAACCCAGAACAAGTTATTTTATTTAAAAATACAAAAGCGTACCACATACAACTGATAATAGTTAGATATTGTCTGCAGCACGACAAACGTTTTGGAAGAGGTTTATCTCTAGCAGAAAACGTGTGGGCTGATGATTTAGATGAGTCTAGTCACAAGTATCATAGATACCAAACAAACCTTTCTATAAAGAAAATTTATACTTATACGAGAGTTTTTAGTACAAATAATTTTAGAATATCAACCCAATATTTTTTCTTTTGACGTTACGTTTCCAAGTAGCTTCTTGAAAAACAATGTACCAGATAAAGCAGGTGGCAAATAAGTTATGAATTCCATGGCAGCCCTGCTACAAAGTCCAGAAGCCGGTTCAGGGTAATCCTGAATGGCCGAGAACGAGTAAAAAGCTGCTAAGTTGCTTCCAGAAATGTCGCCCGACTCGACCGACGACATCGCAGGAAATACCAGAATAAGATTTATTGAATGGGAACTTGTCTTCTTAGATACGATCTCAAGTTACTTAGAAATAAAAAGTTATGTATGAAGTTATGAAATTTAATGATCTTTGCAGGTGAGGTTAATAAAAACGATTCTACTGGACTGGAACTATGATCGAAAACAAGCCAATTAATAACAAGGCAAATATAATGTTACTGTATTTAATTAATCGAGCGAAGCGAGATCTCCAAATCAACTTGGGCAATTCGGCGTTGTATGTATGTATGTATGAATGTTGGTTTGTCTTTCGAAGCGTTAATTCGATCATCGTGAAATTTGATACATAAGTAAGGTGGTAATGGCACAATTTCGTTGTGACTAAATGAGCTAAAAATGTTGCGGGGTTGTTGAGATATCAAGAGGGGTAAAAAAATATGAAAATGAGGCTATTAGATCAAATAGAACGTCAAATGAAAGGATTCATATTCGTTTGTAAATTTTAACCCCGTTTTTGTTTTTAGTTTGATGCTTGTAGTTTTTGAGTTATTAGCCATGATAAAAACAAAACTTTGACAAAATTTACAGGGTACACCAGTGACCCCACAATGCTGAAATTTGGTATGCGTGTAGCTTTAGTGACACAAATGTAGCGAAAAGTCTGAAACCCAGAATAACTTCAATTTCTACCCCTAAAAAGAGTAACTAATTGACATGAACCCCCGTTACCTCTAGATTAAATGAAACTGTAGGTCAAGTAAATTGGTTATGCATTTCGTGGCGTTAATTTATTAGTCAAAGATTAAGGCCGGCATGCACAAAGATCACTAACCGTATTTAGCGACTAAACATGTTTAAATTTGGCGTATTTGTATGATTTGACAACGCCTATCATCATATCATTCACTATGTTTATTAGTTTATAATATACGGTACAGATGTAACTCTGAATCTAAGTATTAATAAATAAAATAAAATAAATAAATATTTAGCCCCTAAATACGTTAACGCATCATCGTTGTGCAAGTCGCCCTAAGAATAATATTTATTTTGTTATTTGGGAGAATCGCGAGATCTCAGTTCGGGGTAACCACTAGTACTTGTCAATTTGTATAATAACTGCCTACGCTACTAAGCGATTCTAGAGATATAATGAAATCGCCATCGTATTTAAAACCACGATAGAGTTACTTTATAACTTCCCTTATAAACGTTATTTATGTTTATCATGTTGCAGTTTCTAAAGATTATCGTTATTAATAGATCGTTACATCAGCAAACTATGAACGGTTTCTCTATCGTTTACAACATACCACTAATGGCTTGTAATCTCTTAGATATTTGCAGGCCTGTAGCGTTAACTCAATAATATGCACATTTTGTTAACCCTAATGGTTTGCCCCGAACTGAGATCTCGCGAGTCTCCGATTAAAACAAAAAAATATTATTTGTAATCTTTGACTATCAAAATAGTGCCACGAAATGATTAACCAGCAAACTTGGCCCACAGCTTCATTCAAATTACAGGTAACGGGAGTTCATGTATATTGGTAACTCTTTTTTGGGGTACAAATTGCAGTTATTGTGGATTTCAGATTTTTGCCTATATTTGTGTCATTTAAGCTATACGCATACCAAATAACAGCACTGTCGGGTCACTGGTGTACCCTGTGAATTTTGTCAAAGTTCAGCTTTTATTATGGCTGATAACTCAAAAACTATTAAGACTTTACTAAAAATAAAAACCGAGCCTAAATGTACTAATGAAGAACTTTTATTTGACGTCCCATTTGACCTAGTAGTCTCATTTTTTTTACCCCTCTTGAACCTCAATATCTCTACAGCCCCCCAACATTTTTAGCTCATTTATTTATTTACACCAAAATTGTGCCATCTCTACCTACCTATGCGTCAAATTTCACCATAATAGAATCAACGCTTCGAAAGTTATCCTCGGACAAACAAACATGCATACATACTACATACATACCTACCTCCGAACCGACCGAATATACTCAAAAAAAAACATAAGAATCTGTCAAGCCGTTTCGGAGGAGTTTTGTTACAAACACTGTGACACAAACAAGAATTTTATGTATTAGATATTAGAGAAAGATAATTTTAATGTACTTATTAATATATTATTGTTTTAATCATTGTTATTTATTTGAGTAAGTGAATGAAATGAAATGAAAATATTTATTTGTTATTATATTTATTAGACTTATTTGCGTATACCAGATATCCGAATAACATATATTTAATTTCCTATTTTTTAAATTCTGATAGTGGATAACATAACATATGAACAGTCTCTGAAGAGTTCCTATCTCCTAGTTTCTTATAGTGTAAAATACTGGTCAATAATTTAAGATTTTTGTACGGGCAGAGGCTTTACTTAAAACTTGTTGACTGTTTTTATTACACCTTGACCTTAACGTTACTTAACCTTACACGTATCCTTTTAGTAAATGTCATTTAAAAAAAATCGAGCTGAAAACGTCAGTCATCGAATAAAATATTTTTGATGCCAAGTCCCGATGAAAAGAGCATTTGAGAGGCTGTTTACTAATAAAATAACAGTTGAATAACGGTTAACGAAGATGTTTTGGAATATAGGCACGTCTGGTTTCCGATTTCAACCAGTTTCCAATTTTAAAACAGTGTTATTCTTCTTAATGTACATCAATCATAAGAGGCTTAAAGATTTTTGATTATGGTATGCAAAGTTTACTCTTAAAAATCTTACTCTTCTTGTGACTATGTACTTACTTGAAATTAGCCATACATATCTGCGGCTAATGTTTGATAGTAGCAAAATGTTAAGATCACATTTTAAACATAAGTAGTAAATAAATTTGATATTATTAAATGTTACCTCGTCACGAATTTGTTTTGTTTGTGGTTTTTTGTTTGATTAGCGTTTCATCCACTAACGTTCGATCCTGCAGGAAACTACAATCGCTATGGAATGAACGCCAGTGGATTTGCAATAGCGAGAAAGAATGACGGTATTACTCGTACTCAGAACGTTCTGCATTTATACCGTCGCGTTTCTGTGCAGTTTGAACGACACGACAAGTCAGAAGGAATGAACGGCCACTAATTCTAAAGAATTATTATCGTTGACGTAGGAATAAGAAACATTTTACTAATAAATCATACCTAATTAATTAAAAGCGCATCATAATGTAATTTATGTTATTTTGTAGCTATTCAGAAGTTTTATCGTCAGATAAATTTATTGTTCTCCGGGGTTTGATGTGTTACTGACGTAAGAAATTAACTTTTGTAAATTTCTATACCTACTTACAATATTTTTTATTGCTTCATGTAGTCTATAGATTTTTAAATAACGCCTCGTTGGGAATCTTTTATTAATACAAGTGAATGTTGGGAATAAACCGTATTAATAGGGAATTTAGCTCTAACATAGTTCGATGAATCAGAGGAGGAGGGTCAATTAAGAGGTATTTAATATAGAGAATTATTTATCTTTTTACAAAATTTCTGGAAATGTTAATAAATGGTAGTATTACGGAGTGGGTTTGCAGACAGTTTACAGACACTATGGGGCTCATAAGAAGGCTCAAATTCACTCAGCGTGCTATGGAGAGGGCTATGCTTGGTGTTTCTCTACGAGATCGAATCAGAAATGAGGAGATGCGTAAACAAACCAATATCACTGACATAGCCCAAAGGATTAGCAAGGTGAAGTGACAGTGGGCAGGCCTCATAGCTCGAAAAACTGGAGCAAAAGAGTTCTCGAGCGGGGACCATGCACTGGAAAGTGCAACGTAAGACGACCCTCCTTTAGATGGAAACACGACCTTAAGTTTTTTAAGTTTTTTTAAGTTACTGGGGTCCGTTGGGTGTAGGCCGCACAAGGTCCGTCGTTCTAGAAATCTATGGGGGGGAGGGCGATTTCAGCTGGACGTCCTATGGCTAATATAATGAGACCTCCATTGCTTACGATGGTAGTGAGGTATAAATACTGCAGTTACTTTGAGCAAATTGATTTTAACTGTGTGTGGTCGAGTCAGCACTATGAAGTGGGCCATTCGTTCGTAATTCAGCTTGTTATTGAACAACAAATCCTAACACATCGTAATAAATATCAATTTGTGTTGTTGCAGGCACGATGGCAGCTCTACAAATTCATTTGCTGCTCGCGATTGTATCAGCTGCAATATACGCCGCCGGTAAGTGTACACTCAAGAGTAACAAGATCGGTCAAGCTCGAGTAGGACTCGCACACCGAGGGTTTCGTATCTACCTATACAGGCTGCTCGGTAATATACTGACGATATTTAATAATATAATAACGGGTGTCCGGTGGCTATTTTTACATATCAAAGTTTCATAATAAAATAAATACAAAAGTTAACTAAATTATTTTTATTGAAATCTTGAGTATTTTAATAGTAATTTATTTTTTTAAAATAATGATCTCTAAGTGTCGCCCTTCTTGACGCACGCACTCTTCCCATCTGATACGCATGTTTTCGAAAACACGTTTGCAGAGGTCGCTTGAAATCCTCGAAACTTCGGTCCGGATATTTTCTTTCAATTGAGCAGTGGTTGTTGGCTGGTTTTGATAAACGATGCTCTTTAGGTAGCCCCACAAAAAAAAGTCGCATGGACTCAGATCGGGCGATCGAGCTGGGCAGGGGATGTCACCATACCGGGAGATAATTTTTCGTTGGAACAATTCCCTTACAACATTCATGGACACTTGAGCAGTGTGCGCAGTGGCGCCATCTTGCTGAAACCAGGTGTTTCTGTTGGCGAAAGAACTGTTACGTAGCTCGGATCTTAAAAAACTGTTGATCATCTCAGTATATCTTTTTGAATTAACAGTGATTGCCTGACCATGATTATTTTGAAAAAAATACGGGCCTATAATTCCTTTCCCTGAAATAGCGCACCAAACTGTTACCTTATCCGTATGCAATGGTTGTTGATGCAATTCTTTTGGATTCTGAACTCCAATAACGGAAATTTTGTTTATTTACGTATCCTCCGAGATGAAAATGTGCCTCGTCACTGTAAAAAACGTTGCGCAGTCGTGTTTCCGTCGAAAAAGTTGTCATCATCCGTTCGGCATAAGTTAGTCTTGTTGAGTAGTCATTTTCGTGAACTTTCTGCGTTATTTGGATTTTGTACAGATGTAACTTGAGTTTCTTTTTTATTATTTTGTGCAATGTTGATCTAGCGATCTTTAAAGCCGCCGAACGTACTCTTAGTGACATCCGTGGATTTTGAAAAACTGATTCATTCACACGTCGGATATTTTCTTGGGTCGATACAGATGCAACTGGACCTTGGCGACGCATGTTTACAGTGGAGCCTGAAGAACAAAATCTTGCTACCCAATATCGAATTAATGTTTTTGAGGGCACTTCACTCATTCGACGAAGATTAAAATGTTTTCGGAATTTACGCTGCGCTGCTATCAGCGAAAAATTGCTTGTTAAGTATGCCTCGACTACGAAAGCACGCTCCTCTCCCGACCAACGTGCCATGGCGACTAAAAAAATGTCAACGCTGACGACGCTATCGCCCCGCCCTGCGCCTCTCTAGCTAGTCGCGTTTGTATGTAACAACACTTTGAAATATGAAAATAGCCACCGGACACCCTGTATAACTGAAAATAATTAAACTGCGTTTGACCACGATCTCGCCTGATGGTAAGCGATGATGCAGTCTACGATGGTACACGCTTGCCTAGAAGAAACCTATTCACTCGCGACTAAAGATACCCAGGTTGTAGCTATCCGGAAACACAGACTCTGGCAAGGCGTTCCACTCTTTGGCGGTGCGCATAATGGTCGAAGAGAACCGCTTTGTGCGAATGGGAGGTATTTCTACCATATAGCGGTGGCGCACCGCAGAGCGTCTGGTTGTCCGATGATAGAATAGAGATGGTGGGATCAGGTTGAAAAGTTCCTCCGCACACTCTCCGAAATGTACTCGATAAAAAACCGAGAGGCTAGAAACCTTTCGTCGATGCTCCAGGCTGAGGAGCCTTGCATCAACTAGCTCATCGTTACCTATGAGCTTCCTGGCTCTTCTCTCAATCGATTCCAGAGCTTCAAGTTGGTACTTCGCTGATCCGTCCCAGAGGTGAGAACAGTACTTCAAATACGATCGGACTTGTGCTTGGTACAAGTTGAGCAACTGCCCCGGTGGGAAGTAGTGCCTCATATTTGCGAGTACACCAAGCTTTTTAGCTGCCAACTGGGCTTTCGACTCTATGTCGGAGCTGAAATTGAGAGTCGGAGGAGTTAATGATCAAGTGGCGGTTTCTCAAAACATAAAAAAAGACTTCCCGAAAAAAAAATTACTAGTTATATTATCGAATTTTAAAGAAAATCGACTAAGTTTAGGTGATTAATTCGATTTAAAACTTACTGCCTACTCTTGCAATCGACATCCAAAAATAAAGGCCGTAATCCACAAAAGCTTTTAAAAGCAAAAGTTTTTTTTAAGTAGTCTTTTATGTTTTGAGAAACCGTCACTTGAATATCGTGCCATCTAGTTATGTCTTAGAAATCGAGTAATATTTTTAAGCAATTGAAAAAAAAACTGTTCTAAACTTTGTTTTATTTTCTCTGTAATCTTTGCATATCAATCATAATATTTGCATATTCTTCGCTTTGCAAACTTCGAAAATAAGGGGAAGGAAAGGAGCGGTATTTTATTCGAAATGTTTTATCATTGCTCCAAAACTAAGAATAAACAGAACAAAAATGGTTTAGGATTGTGTAAATTAAGCTCTTTTATATGATATCCCACTTGACCTAGTTAAACTATTTCGAAATGTTAACGCCCACCATACTGGCCCCTTTGCCCAATATATGAAAATATTTTAAAATTTTTTACTTCATAAAATAGTTTAGGGATTGGTTGATGTGAGCCAGTATTATTTAGAACCTATGTATTCCAAACTTAAAGTAAATTTCAGTAATTGCTGAGATAAGCAGCTGTGAAGGGACGGACAGACAGACAAAGTCGGACCATAATGGTTCCATTTTTACCATTTTAAATTGGTTCGGTACTTCTTTAACATATCAAAACCATATTTAAACATAATAGATTTTCAATTGCTATGGCTCTATATCGAGTCAGCTGGGAGTTCTACGGACAATCTGAAATATCCATCTCTAATATTTGGTCCATCTATGTTTCAATATAAATTTACCCATGTTTTAGTTTCACATTAATGTTTTTACATATAAAACAAAACAGAATGTGAAGTTTTCATTTAAAAGCAGAAAGAAAATCAAAGTGATCAATTGTTGTGGTTCGCCCCGAACTGAGATCTCGCGACTATGTAGATCTTTGACTATTAAAATAGTGCCACGAAATAAATAACCAATTAACTTGACCTGCAGTTTCATTGAAATTACAGGTAACGGGAGTTCATGTATGTGGTTACTCTTTTTTGGGGTATAAATTGCAGTTATTCTGGATTTCAGACTTTTCCTTAGATTTGTCTCATTAAAGCTGCTAAACGCATACCAAATTACAGCACTGTGGGGACACTGGTGTACCGTGTGAATTTTGACAAAGTTCAGTTTTTATTATGGCTAATAACTCAAAAACTATAAAGACTTTACTAAAAATAAAAACAAAGTCTAATTGTACTAATAAAGACCTTTCATTTGACGTCTCATTTGACCTAATAGTCTCATTTTCATTTTTGTTTACCCCTCTTGAACACCAATATCTCAACAACCCCCCCCTACATTTTTGCTCATTTAGTCACACCAAAATTTTGCCATCACTACCTACATATGTATCAAATTTCACAATGATCGGATAAACGCTTTGAAAGTTATCCTCGGACAAACAAACATACATACAACGCCCATTTGCCCAAGTTGATTTAGAGATCTCGCTTCGCTCGATCAAATATCTTATAAATTCTTATCCCTTCGCTTATTAAAACTGAAATAACATTATCTAGACGTTAATCATGCACTAAGCCGTATGTAGAACTAATAAATAAGTCATAGATTGGTAAAACAAGTTAAAACTTTCCCATAATAAGAAGACCAATTCAGTAATTCAGTAATTGCCGCTTACTTATCTATCTAGCTGACCCGCCTGCGGCTCGCGCGCGTTTTGCCAATAAAAACATTACCCTCCTGTGTAGTGGGGTAAAATGTAGCCTATATCTCAATTCCGATCATAACCTATATGCCAAATTTCATCAAAATCAATCTAGCCGTTTAGTCGTGAAAACGGAACAAACAGAAATACAGAGAGACAGACTCCATTATAAAATCTATTACATGTACATATATTCGAATATTCGATTGCAATGCAAGCACTCTGCACACGTTTAGAAGTTCTATTACGCTTACGAAGTGTGACGGATACATCCAGTAAATATAAAAAAGAGCACCTTTAGAACACTCGTCGTTAAGCGCTTCCTCTTTTCTTCTTTGTCGGTTAAAAACAGGTAAGTACTATATACAGGGTTACAGGAAAAATCGTGCTAGATCCGTTAAGGGCGTGGAGTACCCATCATTTCTGACTTATTTCACTATGAAACACCCTACCCTAAACTTAACCCTTTTCGAGATATTCGACTTTTAATTTTTTTATTGAAAATTGCCGATTTTTAGGCTACTAAATTTATTTTTGTTTATTTTGTGTATCTTATTATTATTATTATTGCATTTTTACATGTGTAATAAGATGCTTTAGGACGTCTATCATTAAAATAGTGCATAAGTTAATTGAATAGACCGTAGTAGACAAGTGAAAGTTAAGAAATAAAAAAAAATATTAGAAAGTTTATTTTTCTCTAAGGGATATCTAAAAAAAATATTATTGCAATTGTTCGGCAGATGTTTTTTAAAATATCTACGTTTCATCAGCTATCTAACGAGGTATAATAATCTAGGGTTTTATTCAAATGCATTGAAAAAAATTTAGTTTTATAGGCGACAGTGGAGAAGAAAATTTATACTTAGCCCTAAAAAGTAAAATAAAATAATAGGTAAGCATGAAATGTCATTTATTAAAGATTTTCACACAACTTTTTCTTATTCTACAGTTCATGTTCAACATGGCCGCCTCTATTTCTGATACATTGTCGCATCCTTCTACGGAGACCAGTCTTTACTACTCCAGTGGTTAACGTGGTCCTCATTTTATTGGCTGCATCCACAATCCTTTCTCGTAAGTCTTCCACAGACGAAACTGGATTCGGCTCGCTGTACACAAGACTTTTCATGCACCCCCACACGTGAAAATCCATGGGGGTTAGGTCCGGACTTCTTGCTGGCCATGGCAATGGTCCACCTCGTCCTATCCATTTGTTTGGATAATTTGTGTCCAGCCAGTCTCTGACACTTCTCCTGAAATGGGCAGGGCAGCCATCGTGTTGGAACCACATGTCCCTGATCAGGTTGAGTGGCAGATCATCCAGCAAATCACTTAAGTCTGCTCTCAGGAAATTTTCGTAGCTTTCCCCATTTAGATTATCCGGGAGAAAGTAAGGTCCAATCAAATGATTGGAGATAATGCCCATCCACACATTCACGCTGAATCTTCGTTGGGACCCCTTCACTCTTTTCTTATTGGGATTCCTTAGCTCTTTTGGGGCCCAGTAATGGGCGTTGTGATAGTTAGTTATGCCATCTTTATCAAATTTGGACTCATCCGTCCACAAGATATTTCTTAGAAAATCTGGGTCTTCTACGACCTAATCCCCATGGATTTTCACGTGTGGGGGTGCATGAAAAGTCTTGTGTACAGCGAGCCGAATCCAGTTTCGTCTGTGGAAGACTTACGAGAAAGGATTGTGGATGCAACCAATAAAATGAGGACCACGTTAACCACTGGAGTAGTAAAGACTGGTCTCCGTAGAAGGATGCGACAATGTATCAGAAATAGAGGCGGCCATGTTGAACATGAACTGTAGAATAAGAAAAAGTTGTGTGAAAATCTTTAATAAATGACATTTCATGCTTACCTATTATTTTATTTTACTTTTTAGGGCTAAGTATAAATTTTCTTCTCCACTGTCGCCTATAAAACTAAATTTTTTTCAATGCATTTGAATAAAACCCTAGATTATTATACCTCGTTAGATAGCTGATGAAACGTAGATATTTTAAAAAACATCTGCCGAACAATTGCAATAATATTTTTTTTAGATATCCCTTAGAGAAAAATAAACTTTCTAATATTTTTTTTTATTTCTTAACTTTCACTTGTCTACTACGGTCTATTCAATTAACTTATGCACTATTTTAATGATAGACGTCCTAAAGCATCTTATTACACATGTAAAAATGCAATAATAATAATAATAAGATACACAAAATAAACAAAAATAAATTTAGTAGCCTAAAAATCGGCAATTTTCAATAAAAAAATTAAAAGTCGAATATCTCGAAAAGGGTTAAGTTTAGGGTAGGGTGTTTCATAGTGAAATAAGTCAGAAATGATGGGTACTCCACGCCCTTAACGGATCTAGCACGATTTTTCCTGTAACCCTGTATAAACATAATGGTAAAATTTTGCATTTTCTTCCAGTTGACCTTTGTGTACTGTAGAATAGAAATGACATACTTTAAGGTTGAATTGCGTTATTAATATAATTAAATAACATGATAAATATTCATCAGTGTCTCATAAAAGCAATGCGAGTGCTTTTATCTATTGACGTGGAAATATTGTTTGTACGTAATCAACCTCAAATTTAGCATGCTCACCTACCAATTTGAATATAGGGACCGGTTGTATAAATCACATACCTACATTTACATTCATAACCCGTGAGAATCTACCGTTTGAGTTGCGACATCAAACCATTCCGAACGAGATAATTATGTAGCAATTTAGAGTCTTAAACCCGATTACGTTTAATCATTGAAATTAATTGTCGGTGCAGTGCACAGGCAGCGTTTATAATTCCTGACAAATTGGGACCTGTCCCTTTCATTGAAACCGGGACATAACTAGTCGGGCGATCGTTGTCAGAGTTCTTTAACCATTCCTTGCTGGCTGCAGCTGGTTTGTGGTTCAACTCTAATTGACCGTCAATGGACGTAGTTCATTTTTTTCCCTCTATTTTGGAATTGTAACAGGCGTGAGGGGTAAGCTGCCGGATACAGCAGGTAGCCCCACGCACACATTCACACCCTTTTAGTATTGGTAAATAAATAGATAAAGTTAAAGTTCGTAATAGATCAAGGGTGCTGTACAAATCCATTAATATTTCAAACCCTTTAGGCGCACTAAAAGTGTGAGAGTGAATTAAAAGTTTCGCAACTTAAAACTTTGGGCCATTGAAATTCAAGCTTTAATAATATTACAGCACGAAGCGGATTATTTTATAGATGGAGCACGTTATTGGAGTGAAAAGTTACACAATAATAAACAAAAACAATGGCTGCTTATTTTCAAAGTTACTGGACTGAAAACCAGACAGAGCGGTGGAAAACTTCAAACTTGTTTCTACACAGTTTTTATCAAAACTGAGTTATTATTTTACTAAGAAATATATAATATCTTGGTAACTCTTCATAAAGATGTTACTTCTGAATATTAAAACATCACCATAATTAACCGACGTTGGTTTTTGACAAGGTGCACCATTGAGCCCGATCTTCCAATTTCGGCCAGATACAGCGGCAAGTCATTGCTCCATCTAGCAGAAGATGACACACTACGTGCATAGGCGTGGTCTCAACCAGAACGAATATGAAATAAAACATAGAAATTATTTCTTCAGAAAAATTTACTTTTTAACATGACGTCTTCCAGAGAACCCTAAAATGTAGTTTGCATTTGTGGGTGTGTCTATTTACAATTTAACGCTATGCATCATTATAGTATTCAAGTGTTTCTGTTAAGTCATTTCATTGGTGACTGTCTTCTTTCCAATCCAATCAATTTGATTCTGGCAAGTCAAAGGCAACTGTAGATTTCCTTCTAGGTAAAGATACTTTGACCAAAGAAGAGGTATTAAGAGGCTATTTAAGATTTGACTCATGTTAACAAAGCAGGAAGTTTATTTTTGTATAGTCTCTTTGACTTACTACTCTAGTCAGTATTTGAGAGAATCAGCAGATTTTTGGATTATTCCAAAAAACTTGATTGGATTTTAGGAATTACAGATTCATTTTGCATTTCGTTTTGATTGTCATTTAAATAGTTTTATCTATTTGTTTGTTGAAAAAGAAGCATTGCAAATCAACTCATTTGTAGAATTTTTTATTATTTAACAAGCTGTTAAGACTACGCTTTGGCCTCGTCTGGAGCCGAAGTTCGTATTAATCTGATAAAATTTGACTTTGTCCAAAGAAATGAATGAACTTTATCTTAATTGCATTGTTTTTTTACATCAATGTTTTTGATTAGTTGGAGTAAAAATATTCAATTGAGGTGACCCTATGCGGTTATCTGGGCATGAGTCTGTATTCATATCATTTAACTACTGTCATCCCTTATCAAATTGGATATGATTCCTTTTTAAAAGCATACATATCTAATTTTTTCGGGATATTTTGCTTTCATATCCAAACCAGAGATTGAATCGGAAACTGAATAAAAATTAAAGAATTCCATACCCTCGGTCGTTGCCTGACGGGAGTGAATCACATAAAAATTGTTACCCAGCAATAAGAATAAAATAAAATGCAACATCTCAATTAGTGGATGCGGATCGAAATATGCTTTCACGGTTTGTAAATAAAGCTTTTATTCAAATGCAATGGAGTTGCTTTATGGCGTTTTTTTGTGGATCGAATGCGTCATCCGAGATCGAAATGTGTGGGTAACAAGGTATCAAGGACATCAGGATTTCTACTCTTATTGTCGGTCTGGCTTTTGGAATGCAAATAAAAAGTGGTTTAATTGAGCTTGCTTTTGATGTACGCTTGTATCAGCCCGATTCTTTGTTATTGATCTTTGCCGGACTGTTCGATTAATTGGCGGGGGTTCGATTCACAACACACAACTCTTTGTGTTCTCCTCATAGCTTCTTTCTTAATTGTTCCCAATTGTTACTAAGGTGGTTTTTGTTTTACAACCTCGATTTGGAAGAAGCATATGGCCCACCTGATGTTAAGTGGTAACCATCGCCTATAACAAAGTATTGCCTTGTAGGTCACCTCATGTGCCTGTAATTTCACCGGCAACCCATACCCTTCAAACCGACAGCAACGCTGCTTGGCGGCAGAAATAGGTATGGATGGTAATAATAGTCTTTTCCCGGGTTAGTCCTTTTACAAGGAACTCTACTACTCTTAAAAACGACTCTTTTATTTTTGATATAAACTTAATTACTAACTTGAGACTTAAAAATTTTAAATACCTTGAGATAATAATCATTTATTTAATCTTAGAACGAACGTAAAATAAAAAGATGAAACTGGTGGTCGCGCCAGTCGCCACAAAAAACTATAATTTCAGTAAATATAGGCACCTAACACACGGCTAAGTTGTTATTTTTGGTATTCGCCGAATCGATTAGCCGCAATTATGTATATCTGTCATTTTAATGTGTCTAGTCAACTGTGATCTTCCAAGAACTGGGATAGAAGAAGCTAATACAAATAAAGGGTTTGAGTGGAATATAAGATTTGTTGTTGCTTGTTTACTATCTGATACAAATAGCTAGTTACACAATAATTCGAAGATACAGTGAAGCTATAATGAAGTTGAAATTCCACCTTCTCATACATTCCGGCGCTCTTAGACAGTGCGGTTTGTATGAAACGATGGGTTTTCAATTTCAATATTGGATTGAAATTAAGAGATTATTGGATTACGTGTAGGGCCGTTCCTCAAAATTTGTCATCTACTTACAAGTTCATCCTGTATATTAATGACAACCTGAAATAGGCTAGGTTTATGGAAGAGGATCTTGAAATAATTTATTGGGTAGGTACTCTTAATCTGTATCCAACTGTTATATAATTTTTAAACAACTAAGTAACTCATAAAAGGAAACACAATATATTTGATCGAGCGAAGCGAGATTTCTATATCAAGTTGAGCAAATCGGCGTTGTATGTATGTATGTTTGTCCGAAAAAAGTTATTTTCGAATTACCAAATTTCACGATGATCGGATAATCCCATCCGATCATCGTGAAATTTGGTATATAGGTTACGTAGTGATGGCACAATTTTGGTGTGACTAAGTGAGCTAAAAATGTTGGGGGGTTGTTGAGATATTGGGGTTAAAGAGGGTAAAAAAAAAATTAAAATGAGACTATTAGGTCAAATGGGACGTCAAATGAAAGGTAATTTTCAGTCCCGTTTTTAATTTTAGTTTAATCCTTGTAGTTTTTGAGTTATTAGTCATAATAAAAACAAAACATTGACAAAATTCACAGGGTACACAAGTGTGACCCCACAGTGCTGAAATTTGGTATTCGTGTAGCTTTAATGACACATATCTAAGGAAAAGTCTGAAATCCAGAATAACTGCAATTTTTATCGCAAAAAAGAGTACCTAACCATTTTACATGAACTCCCGTTACCTGTAATTTGAATGAAACTGTAGGTCAAGTTCGTTGGTTTTGTATTTCGTGGCACTATTTTATTAGTCAAAGATTAAGGCCGGCTTGCAAAACGACCCCTAAACATAGTTAGCTACTAAACATGTTTAAATTTTACGTATTTGTATGATTTGACAACTCCTTAAATCATATTTAGTCACTAAATACGTTTAAGCATCGTTGCGCGAGTCGCACTAAGAATAGGTATTTTTTTTGTGTTTTGGGAAACTTGCGAGATCTCAGTTTGGGGCGAAGTGTAGTTATATATTAGTTTTTTAGAGTTCCGTACCCAAAGGGTAAAACGGGACCCTATTACTAAGACTCCGCTGTCTGTCTATCTGTCCGTCTGTCTGTTTGTCCGTCTGTCGCCTGGCTGTATCTCATGAACAGTGATAGCTAGACCGTTAAAATTTTCACAGATGATGTATTTCTGTTGTAACAATAAATACTAAAAACAGAACATAATATATATTTAAGTGGGGCTCCCATACAACAGACATGATTGTTTTGCCGTTTTTATAGATAATGGTACGGAACCCTTCGTGCGCGAGTCCGACTCGCACTTGGCTGGTTTTTTTTAGTATTCGATCAGCTATCCGATTCCCATATTCCAGCTTTGCTTAGTTTGGGGTTAGATGGCACTGTGAAATGTCCAGCATTATTTTTTTATTTAATATATTATACAAGGCTTTGAACATGCCGATGATAGCAATAAAATAAAGCTTTTTAATAATATGAAACTACAATAATCGAAACCTGAAAAAATGAGTTAACTGATACAAGATTTTAATTCGAACTCTGAAATAACCATACCACACCCAAATTACTTAAATGCTTACTTAAATTAATTAATCTTTTTCAGAGCTGGACATGAGATTCCTCAAAGACCCAGAATCAATCACAGCCCCAGTTGGTGACAAAGTGACCTTCGAGTGCGAAGTTAACGTGCCTGCCGAGTGGCTGGTATGGCGGTGGCGTGCTGATGATGACTCCAAGTGGACTGACGTGGTGAAGAGCGGTGACGTAGATGTTCATACTACCAATACGTATGCCAGACTTGTCGTACATGTTAGAGAGAATACGCACGCAGCTGTGTATCAGGTTTGTAACATTTCATTTCTTGACAAGCAAGAACGCATTGTATATACAATACGCATTGTACATGTATACAATGCGTTCTTGCTTGTCAAATGTAATTTTTCTCATACTAATGTTCTACGCTGTACCATAAACTGTCAATTTATTATTTAGTTTAGTAGAGATAAACTTTTGTAGGGCGGTCATGCTACTGGGCTGGTAAAGGAATAATAAAAACAGCTAATGAATAATACTTTTTGAAGTGAAAACTTCTATAGGCGTGTTGGGCATTTTTGAGACGGAAAAAAACCATTGAACTCACGACACTGTACCGTTACCGACACCGTTCCTGATGATTCAAAAAATACATACGTAATTGTTCAAGTTTTCACTTCTATCGGTACTTTAAAAACAACGTTTATAAAAGATCTGGCTTATTTAGAGCAAAGATTTATTTTTAATTTTATGAGACTAATGATGATTTGCCCAATAGGGTACACAATGATCATGCATTTGTATAGTTGTTCTACTCGTATCTCACGAAGGCGGGTTGAAAATAAATATTGATCATGAAAAATATTTTTATTTCACTACTAATCTAAACGAAATACAAATCTTACTACTTGAATTAAACTGTTAATTATTAACCAGTTAATTGAAGTAGTAAGAATTGTGCTTCATTCAGATTAGTGGTGAAATAGAAATATTTTACCTGATCAATATTTATTTTCAACGCGCCCTCGTGAGATAGAACAACTTTACCTATCTCATTACCTACCACGTTTATCACAATGTGGAAAACAATAAACGATTGACTAATAAGTAAATGTATTATTCCTAAAGCGGGAAATACCAAGATTTTTAAGACCTCAAAAATTTGCGATTTTCGAATTCAAGTCCAGCTCGGAAATTTCTAATCTGCACTCTGGACTTTTTTTAGCAGTTGACTTTATAAGTAATTTAATATAATTCAATGGAACAGCTACGACTATCCATTCCTCAATTTTAATCAAATCAATCATCACGTTTCATTTGATAATTTCCGTCACTGATCGAACGTTTGTTAATGTCTGTAAGTCTAACGAGCGAATGATACCAAGGCCTATTTCATTTACTATAATCTCATTCATACAATCATTCTTATCATACTTTTAAATAGCATTTTTTACCACGATCACACCATGATAACGTTTAGGTACCTACTTTCGATGTAAAAACTGTGATTACTGTACACGTTTAGTAGTTGCAGATACGGGCAGATTGCAGGTAACTGCTAGTAATCATATTTAAACGCGAAAGTTTATGAGATTTAAAGTGCTTAAGTGTATTTGCGTTTGTTATTAGTCTATGTATAGTAGTGTAAAGCAACCCCAACATCTGATAGATCAAAGTACAAATCTCGGTCGCCAGTCGGGGATCAATGAATTTTTCCATTTGAATAAAATCTGCCTCGCATTTGCTTGGTCAAACTGCGAAGGAAAATATCGCGAGAAAACTGCGATGTTATGTTTGGTTATCAGACATCACATACATGTGACCCCTGGCACAAAAACTGGGATGTTATAAGTTTGACGCCTATGTCTGTCTGTCTGTCTGTGACGTTGTAGTTCCCAAACGGATGGACTGATCGGACGCAGTTTAAAGTTTAATAGAAAGCTAGTTTAACTGAGGTGATTCTTAGCTACGTAAATCTTTAACCCTGATGCAAAAAGTGGGGTAGGAGGTTTTTTAAATTCATAATGATACGTATATAATTTGGTAAAAGTACCAGAAGCCAGTAAAGTAGACGTTCCTTTTTGATTCAATACTACCTGATACTAGTGGCCTATCTAATCCGATATAAAAACTAACTAATACCAAGAAACTTAGTCCTGTTTAATCTAAACGGACAAAGAAAAACATGTTAGCCACTGTTATAATAATTTCCTTTTTGTCTCCAGTGTGTGGTATCGTTCAGCTCCATAATCCTGGTGTCGGTGCCAGCCCGGCTGCGCATAGCCCGAATAAACACCAGCAGCTCTCCTGAGAAACGGGTGGTGACTGCGCCTGCGTTTAATCCCGTGACACTGCATTGCAAGGAGCCCGTGTCAGATCCTCCCGCTGTGCTTACTTGGTGGAAGGAGACGAGCAAGGTATGGTTTCTTATCCCAAATAAGTATGCATAGTTATAAATCTATAGGCAGAGGCATTCTGCAAAATCCTTTAGGCACTATCTTCAAAATTCTCAACTTCTAAAGATAGCCCACTGCTCCAAATAACTGACAGGCAGAAGTGTCCACAAAGCACTGGCTGTGTTGCCCCGCTGAACTGCAATGCTTATGCGTTTACCCAATTCATTCATTAGATAAGTGCCAGCTCTCGTCCGCTTTGAACCTAAAAACTTGAGTATAATTCTAGTCTAGATTAAGGGCCTGGCTGCCAAGGGTAGGTACGTATTTTGTAAAAAGTTTCCAAACGGCGGAATGTAAGGGAATCGCCAAAAATATTTCCACTGATTAGTAGGGGTACACAGTCCCCTTCTAAATCACGTTTACCGAATCATATTTATCGATGAACTGATTATTTATATTGCTATTTATAAGCTAGGAATTTCTTAGATAGCACTGTCGTGTTATTTTTTTTTGCCATGGTACATCCCCGAATCTATCACGACAAGGAGCAATAAATGACGTCACTATCCAGTAATCTATTCTATTCATAATCTTTATGAAAGTAAGTATTAATTCATGGGTTTACTCAAAGATTTGAGTGGGTGATAAATCTGAATGATACAAAGTTTATCTAGACACGCGGTAGCGAATCAAGTCAAGTTCAAGCTAACAGAACTGGCGAGCAGCACCATTTGGAGCCACATTTGACCCCCTCATAACTCAAAAACTATTTCACATAAACATGTCAAATTTGGCTCATATATCGGGACTTACGAGATACATGTGTGCTCCAAATTTCATAATTATTATTTCCTGATTTGTTGCAATCCGGAAAAGTGAAGTGACACCTTTTCAGTACCATATGTTTAAAAAGAACCCTGTCCACCACTTCAATCAACTTCTAATATGTATAAGGAAAGTTATGACATAATCTGAAGGCTGCTTGTGCTAATGGACTGATGAATGAATGTCAAGTGTTCCTTATTAGCAATTATCTGACAAATAAGTAGACTTAAGCACCGGCACTCATTATTTGATCAGTTTTGAGAAATAAAATGTCAAAGTTACCTAAACAGATTGACAAATTCGACGACACCTAAGTTTCATTGATCGCTAAAATCAGAGATGCCTATAAAAAATCCAGCTAAATCGACGGTGTCAAGTTCAATGGCATCAATTTGCTAAAATATAAGGGTCTTGCAAAAAAAATAAAACGAAACACTGTTCAGCGCGTGTTTAAAAAATTCTATACAAAAATTGGTAAGGAATTTTTAAACACCCGTTAAACAGTTGTTTTACTTTTATGTGGTAACAAGATAAAGCTTTTATTCAAACTGGTAAAGTGCTGTTTGTTTGATGGTACCTCCAGCTGGTCACTTATCTCTTCATCCGACTAAATCTTAATAGACTAGATTTCATAATGGTAGTTTACTATGTAATAAAGCTTAAACAAACAGATATTGAGCTTTGACTACTTCCGAGATTTGACAAAGAAACACGAAAGGCTCGATTGTCGCTGCTATAATGTTTGGTCTTCAAATATTTGTTCTGGGTATGTGTATTGTAGCGCCTCTACACGATGGGCCATGATGGGCAATCATAGACGATCACCATCGTGTAGAGGGCATAATTGCCTGTAATCGCTCATGATCGGTGACTATCGAGCGTAATTGCCGCTATGTCGGGTTTTCGGACAAATATCGACATCAGAGTTTGCAGCCATGATTGTAAGCGTGTCCATACGATCGCCGATCACTCAGTTCATACTTGTTTACGGTACGGGGCGGACGCGTGCGTTATATATAATGTGTTATATGATGGTTATATACATTAAAAAAATAAATAGCGGCAGCTGCTACTGTTTCGACGTCCAGAATTAACAAATGTAGCTGCGCAATCATGGTGGCAATCATTGCGCATTCTGTGATTGTCCATCATGGCCCATGGTATTGAGGCTACAGGCTACATAAGGTTGCAAATCCAAACTATAATGGATCGAGCGTAGCTAGACCTCCAAATCAACTAGACCAAATTGGCGTTGTATGTATGTACCTATGAATGTTTGTTTGTTCGAAGATAACTTTCGAAGCGTTGATCCGATTATCGTGAAATGTGGTATATAGGTACGTAGTGATGGCACCATTCTGGTGTGACTAAATGAGCTAAATATGGGGCGGGGGAGGGGTTTGAGATAGGGGTTGGTTCAAGAGGGGTAAAAAAACAAACCAAAATGAGACGGATAGTCTCATTTTGGTTTGTTTTTTTACCTCTACTGTCTAATATAGGGGAAGGTCTTAAATCCAGAATAACTGCAATTTTTATCCAAAAATACAGTAACGAAAGTACATGAACTCCCGTTACCTGTAATTTGAACGAAACTGTCGGTCAAGTAATTTGGTTATGAATTTCGGGGCACTATTTTTATAAAAATGTTTTTTTATATTTTGTCAAAGATTACAATTTTTTTATTGGTTTTAATTATTATTATAAATTCGAAAGTACATAACTCTGTGTGTTGTCTGTCTTTTTATTACGTTTTCACGACTAAACGGCTGGACCGATTTCGATGAAACTTGGTATACAGATAGATTTTGATCGGGATCGGGTTATAGGCTACTTTTTAACCGACTGCTACGGAGGGTAATATTTTTATTAACAAACCACGCGTGCGAAGCCACGGGCGGGTCAGCTAGTTATGTTATAAATTACCGCCCGCGGCTTCACACACCTCATTTCCATCCCACAAACTGATTCTGGGATGAAAAGTAGCTTATGTCCTATTCCGGGTTATTATCAACCTATGTTTCAAATTTCAGCCAAATCGGTTCAGTAGTTTTAGCGTTAGAGAGGAATAAGCATCCATCCAAACATTTGCAATTATAATATTATAGTGGGACTAATAGATAATCAATTCAAGTTTTTATCATTTAACAGGACAAACTCTAGAGCAATTGTGGTAGGAATTCAGAAAGTAGAATGCACTCAAGTTTGCTCTTATACGTTAGATACTTATACGTAAGATAGATTCAAAGGGGTGAGTGAACGTGCCATTTGCTAACAAGCTTATGGTTAGGCTAGATTCTAACTAATTCAAAGCCTTCGAAAGATTCTCTCTCAGCAACATTTTCGAGTCTACTGAAGAGTTAATGAAACTGGATACTCCTTTTTTCTAATTTTCTCGACAGTCAGAACTACATACGAAGTAGCGCTAGATTTTAGCTAGCTAACTAATATTTTCGTTTGAACGTTAAAAGACACAGTAATAGTACTTTACGTATACAGGGTATACTGATGATATTCAAGTGACGGTTTCTCAAAAGACTTATCGAAAAAAAACGACTAGTTAATTAATTCGATATAAAACTTACTGCCTACTCTTGCAATCGACATCCAAAAACAACGGCCGATTTGATATCTCTTTCGTAAATGACTGCGGGTTTTGGGTTAGAAAGGGACAACAAGAGATATCTCAAGTCGTCACAGTATCTGTGGTTAGATGGCAAGCATTATGCAATAGCACAACATAAGTGTAATAAAGTGTTTGTTTTTACATGCCATAATAAATTTCACATTTCGATTGTAAACATTTCACAAATTTATTTATTATGCTCATCAACATAACCCCTTTCGTTTTTGTGCGTATATTACCAAACACCCTATATACACGTATTGCGTACGTGTATAGGGTGTTCGGTAATATTTATATATTGGCCTAGGTACTTGGACATAACCAAGAGGGTCATTATACCTTCATACTAGTCATTTTTGGAGCAGGTAGCAGGTAAAAATAAAAAAAATCTTTCCCTCGCAACGCTAGGCTAGGACCAAAAAAACATGTTTCCCAAAAATATTGCTGTGATCAAAACTCCTAGGTATCGTTACCGGGAAAGGATAAATTAATAATTCCCTATTGGTCCCGTACTACTCTTGCGTTTCGCTAGCGTAAAGTCAGTATGACAGGTTTTTAGATTTTTTTTACAGTGTGAGGGTAGTTTAATTTTTAGGGTTCAAAATGGGTAAAACCGAACCACCAAGGTTCGGCGACTTTGTCTGTCTGTCACAGCATTATTTTAATTATTGAAGCAACTTCAAATGTGAAATCACGATGTTTGTGGTCGCACTCCTCCGAAACGGATCAATCGATTTTAAAGATTTTTTTTTGTATATTTGGTTCGTAAAGTATTTTCTACCCTCCTACCCCCCCTTCCCCCCATTTTTTATCGCGGTTTTAGTATTTTTGTATGAACAATATCCATATAATTTATCCGCGTTCATTGTCGTGAAGTCAATTAGGTACATGAAGTGTCGCGTCACTTTGACGTGTTTTATATAGTTTTTATCCCGAAGTTCCCACGGGAACGGGAAATTTCAAGCGTGCGAAGCCGCGGGCGGGTCAGCTACTTATATATAATAATGTCGTCCCACCTATTTTGCATGTAAAAAAAATCCAAAGCCAACAAGATGGGGTCAAAATTTAAAAATAGGATTAATAGTTCAAGTGAGCAATCATATAGAAGGGCAATTTAATTTAATTTTTTGTCGTGTAAGATTGGAGTTATGATGAAAAATGTTTAAAAAATACCGCCCCTCACCCTATATCCAAAGTTTGCAAAGTGAATAATCTGAAATGAATATGATTGATACAAATGTATGCAAAGATTACAGGAAAAATAAAATGAATTAAACTTTATTTGACCGGTCTTGTTTTTCTAGGGCTCAAAAAAACAGCTTGACACACCACATGGAGTTCTCGTGATCCATAATGCAACGAGTGATGACAGCGGGACGTACGGCTGCAGAGCAAGTAACGATCTCAGCGCCCAAGCAGTTGACCTACCTGAGAAGATCTACTTGAAGGTGCAGAAGGAGAGCCGTGGCGATGTTAGGTACGATTTTCTTCTATCATGTCAATGGTAAAGCTATTTAAGAGTAGTTCTTTGCTACTTCAATAGCGTTGGCTGTAGTTTTGTTGAGTACATCTCTTGTGCAAGGGAAAGGAGAGCAGATGGGGCATGGACTGAATGGGTGTTCCGCAGTTTCAATCCGGGAGGAATCTCGTATACCTCACTTACACAGGCTTTGTCTGCAGCGGCTAATTTGGGTCTGGAGTCTGATAATTGATTTCTAGACTGGCCAAGAAGACCTGGAGGTGTTCCTGCGGAGTAATAAAATCGAGTGGTGTACGGTTAGGTACCATCAACATTTTTTATGCCTTATTTTCACTAAAAACTGGATAAATAACATTTTTAGTGAGTTTTTTGAGTTTAGTGGGAATAATGTTTATGACCATGATAGTTTTAAATATTATTAATATTGTTTAGGCACTCCTGTTTACTGGATCCCACTTTTTCTATACTCATGTTTATCGCTATATTGTAAATTAAATTAATTATTTATTTTAATTTATCTGAATATAAGTGACACTATTGTACGATGGTACGAGTAGTAGCAAATTTTAAGTATGATCTAATTATTAACTAACTTAGGACGATTTGGAAGGACGATCTCTATAGCGAACAGACTCGACCATTTTGGCTCGGGAATGGAGTGACAGGAAAGAATGGGAGAGACCTTTGCTTAACAAATATGCCATGCCATGTTATGGGGTACAAAAATAAAATGATTTGGACGCTACCGAAATAATTAAGAAATTAAATATTACCTATACGACTGATAGTGAATGGACTATAGATACCACATAATTACATGCCATAATATGCTCAGCATTATCCGTAAGGATCGAATAACAAGGCTTGATTCGATGCTTCCATAATTTTAATTCCCATCGATTGTTTTATGATCCTTTTTGGCTTAGTGATTGAAAACCAGAAGGGACGAGACTTATCTATAATCCTGTAAAGGGAGCGGAAAGGACATTCAATATTAGAAACTTTTTTAAGCACCTACTTATGGGAAAGATTACCGATGTGGATCCCTCGAGATGCAATCTTGCCCCAAAAAAACCTTATCTTGAAGATTTATTTTTATCTGTATTACTAGCTGACCTACCGAACTTCGTACCGCCTTGACATGCATATGACGCGGGCTGGCAATGTACGTCGCCGGTACAGTTGTCAATCGGCCATCATTAGCTGCATCTATGCATGCGAAAAACGAAGTTCGGCGGGTCAGCTAGTTTAGTATAAAAGCAATCTCTTCCAACCTCTCAAGGTTGGGTGAAAGAGATCGATTTGAAATAAATCAGTCAGTGTCTGGTGACTTTACCATGATGTTATGTTTATATATTTTTTATAACTTCATTAGGTTTATAGAAACAGAAGATTACGTCGGTACAATAGACAGTGAGGGTGTCCTGACTGTACCAGTGAAGTTGAACGGAGTTTTACGCCTATGGTGTGGCTTGGTCGGCACTCCTCCCCCTAAAGTAACTTGGAGCCGCGAGGGGAGGGCTACGATGACTCCTAAACACGACAATATGATTATGGTGTCGCAGTTCTCCACTGATGATGAGGTAAGTGGCGAAGATTCGTTGTCACTCGCATGTTTTCCATCGTAGAGAAACTAAACTAAATATTTTAACTAAAATTAAATGAAAAGGGTTTCTGCTCTTCCCATTTACTTATGTCCGTTTCAATTAATTTAATTAATTTAGCCGAAATTCAAGTGTTATGGATTCCTCCTATACATTGTCGCAAAAACAATAAAACTGCACACTTTCATTCAAAAACACTTCTTCAATGATATTTCAAATTGAAATGATGAATACTTAAATATTTCACCATTCATACTCATTATATTTCTTATAGTTTTATCCGTGGTCAAATCATCGTATTTAGCAGCATACATTCAATATTTTTTAATTCAAAGTCTCCCTTGCCTCGTGGTCCTTGGCGTTGTTGGCGTGCCACAACCTAGCTCGTCCTACCACTGACGCCAGGGGATGCCGCGACGCCTACGTCTATAAATTAAAAATCCGTGATAATTCCAGGGTATCTACTCCTGTGCAGCCAATGGCATCCGTCGCTCGTGGAAGGTCATAGCCCTCCAGCCACCCAGCTGGGACGGCATGATGAGAAACCTGACAGCTTTCGAAGACGGGAACGTCCACCTCCCATGTGGAACTCCTCGTGGTCAGCCGCCCCCTGAGGTCTACTGGGTACTGAATGGGCAGGTTCTGAAGAGTGGAAAAGGGGTTAGAGTTACCAGTAAGTAGATAGTAAATATTTTATTGAACACCGTATGTTTATTGAACCATATAACATTTAAAATACTTAGCGAATCTAAGCTAAATAAATAATTGCCATATCGCTGAATAGCGATCTTTACCAGACAGCCAATCGAAGCCGACGATGTCAGATTGCAGGGAGAGAGTGGATAGAGAACAAAATAAATCCAACGACGTTCTATGTTAGATTTGATTTCAAGTATTGTGTTTGAGGTAGGGTCAAGTGAATGAATGGTTAAGAAAAAAATTCTCTTAAGTTTTAGGCGTGCGGTGATATAATTTCTTTGTCACTAATTTTATGTCATCTTCAGTTATTATCAGGCATGAAAATAATAAACTGGGTTTTGAGATATATTGTATAGAATTTAAGTAATTTAGCAAAAGGTTAAAAATGGCCCAAAACACCAGTTAATGATCACTATAAAACCTAGTTTTTTGTTTTTTGATGATGAATGAATAAACAGAAATTTTATTTTAATAGCTTTTCTGCATTCTTTATTGAACCAAACAGTAAAGAAGTGATGAAACAATTAAAAAAGTATTTATCAAAATTGGATACTAGTGTTCATTCGTTCTTTTATTAAACCAGTAAATGAACATGCCAATATATCAAAAAAAGAAAACAAAGTGAATCATATTTTTAAAATTTTCTCGACCACTGTAAATATTAAAAAAACCCCACAAATAAAAAAGGTACATACGCGATTAATACCTGTTTTAATCAGTAATTAAACTGAATATTTTTTACTTTAATAATCACACTAATATTATAAATGCGAAAGTTTGGATGTTTGTGTGTTTCTCAATTACGTCGTAACGGCTTAACCAATTTCGATGAAATTTGGCATGTACGTGGATTAACACATAATTTACTTTTTATTAACAAACCACGCGTGCGAAGCCGCATGCGGAAGCTAATTTAAAATACATTTTCATAATGATTATACAGTGAAGAACCCTTCAGCCGGTATTGACATGAGCTATATTCAGTCATTGGTAAAAACCAGTTTGTTTATTTTAATAATGCAAAAAAACTAGTTTGAAATCAGGCTGTAACTAAGAATTAAGCCATATCCAAATAATATATTAACTTATTAGTTTATTGAGTACTTTATTACTTTACATTACATTATGTACTTTATGTTAAGACAAAAGTCTCATGTCTGTGATTTCATGTGAAGTTTTAATTATTATTATGACACCTCCAATTTTTCAGAGATCCGTGTATTTGTATATCGTTAGGGTTTAAATATAGGGTATTGCCAGCTTTGCCAAAATGATAAAGGTACTTTGTAGCTCACTTGAACGTAAGTTACTGCCCAGTGCCCTGGGAATATTGAGGAATATCATTCTTGTTCGAACAAAAAGGATTTTCAATAAAAAGTAATAGAACTTAAAATTACTCTTGTTTTTCTTAGTAGGCTGTCCGTCCGACAGTCACAGCCATTTTACTCGTAGACTATATAGATATATATATATAGATCTGAATATAGACATGATGACATGTTTAGTGACGCCTAATTATTAACATGAAATAAAAACAAACATTGATGATTTATTTTAAGTACCTCCCTATATGGAAGCGGAGGTGATTATTGATCGAGCGAAGCGAGATCTCCAAATCAACTTGGGCAAATCGGCGTTGTAGGTATGTATGTATGTTTGTTTGTCCGAGGATAACTTCCGAAGCGTTGATCCGATCATCGTGTTTAATACATAAGTAGGTAGTGATGACACAATTTTGGTGTGACTAAATAAGCTAAAAATATTGGGGGTTGTTGATATATTGGGGTTCAAGAGAGGAGAGAAAAAATTTAAAATGAGACTTAGATCAAACGAGACGTTAAATGAAAGGTCATTCCATTTTTATTTTTAGTAAAATTCTTGTAGTCTTTGAGTATCCATAATAAAAACTGAACTTTGACGAAATTCACAGAGTACACTAGTGACCCCACAGTAGGTACTGAAATTTGGTATGCGTGTAGTTTCAGTGACACAGATATAGTCTAAAATCTAGAATAACTGCAATTTCTACCCCAAAAAAATGCAACCAATTTACATGAACTCTCTTTTCTTGTAATTTGAATGAAACTGTAGGTCAAGTTTTGCTTTTGCATTTCGAGGCACTATTTTAATAGTCAAAGATTACAAATAATATTTTTTCGTTTTTATGGGAGACTCGCGAGATCTCAGTTCGGGGCGAACCACTAGTTAGTATATTTTCGTAAAAAAAAAACATATTGTTTGGTCGTGTAAGAGATATAGGACCTTTCTAAAATGTAGCGTATTGGAATAGTGTAATGTTGTATTTAGGTTTTACTAAACAAATTTAAATTTGATTCTTGTAGAGTTAATATTTTATCAGACAAAAAAAAAGAATAACGATTCGATTTATGTAATAACGCAATTATTTTCTAATTGACCTGCCACATTACCTAATTGAATCTGTCTTTTATGTTTTAGAAATAGATTTTTAGCCAAAATGCTGATGAAAAATTTATAGAAATAGAAATGATTTATTTGTGATCCCGTCATAATGAAGGTATACATTAGTATAAATAAAATTAAAAAAAACCTTGCATTGGGGGCTAAAAACTTAAAACGGAAAAGAACTACCCAAATTATTATTATTAGGTATTATTTATTTATAAATGACGACTCCGTGGCGGAGTGGGCGAATAGCCTACTGAGACGCAGGTTCGCCGCCGCGGAACAAAGGTTTGCATGATCTAAAGATATTTGTTCGGGGTCTGGATATTTTTTTAATATATTATAAGTGTTCACAAAAAACAGTATATAAATATTCTATCAGTCATCTGGCTCCCATGTACAAACAGAGATTAGTTTGGAGCTAGATAGCGCTGTGTGAAAATGTCCAGCAAAATTTAATTATTAAAAAAAAGAAATTGTGAGAATAAATCGGCACTGCGCATGGTTTTTAGTGATGCCGTGTAGTATGTAGTAGCATCTGTGAAACGCATTTTTAACTTATCAACGTCGGTATGTAAAAAAGTACATACTTAAGTATTCTATCAGTTATCTGGTTCCCATAGTAAACGCTCTGCTTAGTTTGGGGCTAGATAGCGCTCTGTGACATATGCAGCAATATTTATCTATTAATGTCAGTATATTTATGGTATATAAAAAATATAACTTAAGAATATAAAAAAAATATTTTACATAGATAACGTTTTTATAATTATTTTTTAGACACGGATCTCTACATTGACCATTTGGAGAAGCGTCATGCTGGTATCATACAATGCTTCGCGTGCAACTCTTTGGGATGCGCGTACGACGCTTCTCTGCTCACAGTTGTACCTCTGCAGATATCTGATCAGGTAAACTAAAACCGAATCTAACTATCAAGATTACGATGGAAGTCCGTCCTTTTTACTTCCATACCATTGTTACCCTTAAATTAGTTTTACCGTGATAAAGTTTTTTTTAAATTATGATTTAGTCGGTGTTCGTCTCCGCCATCTTAGGTTGTGGTTTCAAATATCGTCTAGTAGTAACTTATTTTTTTTCTTGTATTTGTCAGATACATTAACACTTTTTTTATAGGTACCTACCATTTTCATAATCAGTGTTGTTTTTAATGTCTTTTTCAATGTATTTATTTACTTATTTTATTTTATTACCTTCTGTTTTGTCTGTGCTGTACCTGTTCTAACTAAATAAATGTCTTTTACTTTACTTTACTATTAAAAAAACCGCGTACGAATCGGTCCGTTTGGGAACTATGGCGCCACAGACAAACAGACACATAGACATAATAAACGTAAAAAGCAAAGTGTGCTTGTACCTACACTGATCAGAGAAAATACGAAAGAAAATCTAAGAATAGGTGGGAATTGAAGTATTTTTAACCGAGGGGCTTTATGTAAGAGTCTTTTTGTTTGCAAAAAGAAATTGCTCAGAGGAAATAATAGGAGCCGTAACAAGCGAGTACTGCAGTCTTTGACGTTATATTGCCATTAATAAAATATGGTACTTGCTAGCTGACAGATTATTGGTTTTGGATTACGGACACAGAGTAATAGTTCCCCACTCATCCTCTATTAAAGCCTCCGCAGACCACAGACTTTCAATCTCCGACATAAGTAAAATTTTTTCAAGAATTTTTTTCTATCTCCTGTAAATGCCTTCGTGGCAGGAACTTTGAAATATTTTGATCGTGTCTGTTGTTCTATTAACGTGCCATTCCCATACGTGGTACCAATATAAATAAATGTTTTATATACGAGTAAATTTTTCATTTCTTCTTTTAGTTTTTAAGTAAATAGAGTTTTTACCAGCTATCTTGAAAATGTTGCATACCATTCTAAAAAAGTAGGCATCATCGGGGCATCTGTCCAACGCAAGTGCTAGCGGTCGACTGAGAGAATTTTTCTCCTGGTTCAAACGGACCTTGTGTAGTCGATAGCATACCGAATTTGGGTTTTTCTCGGATCGGAGGGACCCGGATGCCATATAGTCATACCGTTAAGATTGGAAAACGAAGATAAACCCATATTCGATATTTATCATCTCGTCTTCTTTTTCAAAGTTAGATAATATCCTCGCAGGTATACTTATCACAACTGAAAAAAAAAATCATTATTTTTTTACACCACCTGGAGATCACGCAAGCATATGGTCCACCTGATGTTATGTGGTAACCATCGCCTATAACAACGTTTTGCCTCGTAGGTCAGGCACCTTAGAAAAGTGAGCTGCGATGCACTGCCCAGCGTCCAACATATTTACAATCTTTTGAGATATAAATCTATCATTATATATTATATATTGTAATTTGGTGTAACAATAAAGAATTATCTATCTATCTATTGCCACATTGTGTCTAAAATCATCACAACGTTGTTGCTTTAATTGAACCTAGTAAATGACAAAATTTTCTGAAAGTAATTATCTAGGTTTTTATCAAGGTTTACTACCTCCCACTCCCCTATAAAAGTCATATCGTCGTTTGTATAATCAGGACTATAAAAACCCTGAATTTTTAATTATTCGCAGGATTATTCTGGTGAAGACACCAGGATTAAAGAGCCTCCTCAACTGCCAAAAAGACATAACAGAAAGAATAACTCTAGAAAGCATAAACGTAAGTATCCACCAAAGTTTTTATAGCTCACTAGGTTTCGTCCGCAGTTTTTACTGCGCTGGTTCTGAATTGAATTCCCAAAACTAGTATGCAGGTTTTATTCATGGGTAACGGAGCGGAAAGATTTTGCATATTACTGTTTTGAAATACTAACTAAAACCAGAAAGAATACTTACATATCTATAAAATAATATAAAAAAAAACAGTTGAATCATCTAAAAAATCAAGTAATGGGACGATCGCTCTGAAGCGAGTGTATCCCAATCGATTCTTAGGAAATATAATAATGTAAAAGTTATTATTATAAATACGGGATTTATCACGTACCGTCTTATCGGTTTTTTTCAACTTTATAGATCTTCGTTTGACCACAATCTCACCTGACGGTAAGCGATGATGTGGTCTAAGATGAAGCACGAAGATCTAGAAGAAACCTATTCACTCTTACCTTAAAGAGGCTCGGATTGTATTCTTTAGGAAAAACAGATGACGGCAAAGTATTCCATACCTTAGCTGTACGCATCAAGAACGTAGAACCAAAACGGTGTGTGCGTATGGGTGGTATATCAACTAGGTACGGATGGTACTGAGCCGTGCGCCTGCTTGTTCTTTGGTGGAAAGGAGATGGCGGAATCAGATCGTAAAGTTCCTGGGCACATTCCCCGAAATGTATTCTGTAAAAGATCGATAGGCTTGCAACTTTACGGCGGTGTTCGAGACTTTGGGTTTTAGTCTCCGCCATATATTGCTCCCCTATAAGCCTAAAATTTCGACTGACAATGTTTCGGTTCAATTCGTGAACCTTCATCAGGGTGAGTGCGATCCGCTCCGAATAACGTCTAACGTCAGTGCAAGGCTAGACGTTATTCGGAGCGGATCACCGATAAGACCGATAAGACGGTACGTGATAAATCCCGTATTTATAATAATGATTGAAATAAATCACGAAAGTTTTCTTAGTAAAATGTAAAAGTTATAAAAAGAAAGATACACACACAGCTGACATTATACCTACAGATAAGACTTGGAAAAACACAATAAAAAGGTAAATAAAAGGAACAGTGTTCAATAAAAACATACGAGAATACAATTAGTAAGCCAAGTAAGTACTTGGCACCGCCAAGGAGTGGGACGCCTTACCTGAGTCTGTGTTTCCTGATAACTACAACCTAGGGATCTTCAAGTCACGAGTGAATAGGTTTCTTCTAGGCAAGCGTGTACACATCGTAGACTGCATCATCGCGCCCCATCAGGCGAGATAGTGGTCAAACGCTAGCCTATAATTTATAAAAAAAAATACCGCGTGTATAAGCCAAAAGGCCCAAAAGATAAACCTACTCATAAATTGACATTTATTTAATGTACTTTTATTTATTGGAATAAATATCATAGCTGAAGACAATAATTGAACAATTCAAGTCCATGAAACTAAAATAGAATAAAATAGTCAAATGTGACACTAACCATTTGCCCATTTGTTCTGTTATACGCACGGTGCGGTGACGTGGTTTTTTTTTTTTATCTTATTTCTCTTTTATTGTTAACATATTTCTTTAATTTGTTGCAGCGATTATGATCCCACCATCTCGTCCAAACATCACTCGCCTTACTGACGAAAGCGTGATGGTCTCCTGGTCCAAAGCACCCAATCATGGCTTGCCGATCCAGTTCTACAAGGTAAAAAAGAAGGCACTGGTGACATACTTAAAACTTACTCTTTCTCTTTAAAACCTCTTTCTTAGCATTCGCTCTTCCATTCTAACTACCAAGATACAAGTTGGGAACAACTTAGCTTGGTAGATAGGGTAAGTATAGTATGTTTAAACAATTTTTTTTTAATTCTGTCTGTTCATTTTTTGGCCGAAAATAGAAACTACCTACCATTTTGTACCAAGGGTGATTAATTGAGGAAATGATTTCCTTCATTAATCACCCTTCGCACAGAGCACTTACCTATTGATAGAGCGAAGCGAGATCTCTAAATCAACTTGGGCAAATCGGTGCAGTATGTATGTATGTATGTTTGTTTGTCCGAGGATAACTTTCGAAGTGGGATCGAGTTTTTGATCCGATCATCGTGTAATTTGATACATAGGTTGGTACAAATGGGGGGTGGGGGGTGGGGGGGGGGGCTTGTTGAGATATTGGGGTTCAAGAGGGGTAAAAAAAATTAAAATGAGACTATTAGGTCAAATGGGACGTCAAATGAAAGATTTTCTTTAGTACATTATTTTACACTCTGTTTTTACTTTTAGTAAAGTCCTTACAGTTTTTGAGTTATTAGCCATAATAAAAACTGAACTTTGACAAAATTCACAGGGTACACCAGTTACCCCACAGTGCTGTTATTTGGTATGCGTGTAGCTTAAGTGACACAAATATAGGCAAAAGTCTGAATGCCAGAATAATTGCCATTTGTAACCAAAAAAAAAATCGATCAATTAATATGAACTCCCGTTACCTGTGATTTAAATGAAACTGTAGGTCCAGTATAATTAAAGATTACGCGAGATCGTTCGGGGCGAACCACTAGTTTATACACATTATAAAAACTTCTATTCATTTACTACATAAACACTGCAATTTTAGAAGTTTGTTCTCGTTATTCGGTATTCGTGCTCGGAAACGATGAAATACGACACCCCTCGGCCAAAAATTAATGTATTTTTTTTTATGTGACCTTTCTGTATCAATAAATGACTATGTGACTATAGACCTGTACCGCCCGTTATGTAAAACAACTTTGTATTTGTCCAACAAGATGATGGAAACTAATCGGGATTAATCCTCAGGTCCAATACAAAGAAGTGTCCAACTCCAGCAACGTCCAATGGAACACGGCTACACACGAGGTGCCAACACATATACACTCACTGGCGATCGACGGGTTAGCTCCAGACAAGTACTACAAGTAAGTTGTTAACCTATTTCTGGACTGTATTTACTTCATCTTGCCGAAGCTAGAGTTGACCGCTATGGTACAAGTGCTAGCAGATGATTTTGCCACTTTTTACTTAGCTCTCCATAAGATTGAGAAGCATTTACGAAGAGAAGCATCAATGGAAGATGATTTATGCAGCGCTTGGTGACAAATTGTAAAATTGGCTGGGCCAGTGACAGTTTAGATTTAAAGTCAAAAGGTTTTCTAATCGACCGAATATGTTTGTTATAGGTTCCGAGTGGCCGCAGTCTACTCAAACCAAGACAACAAGCAAGGCAAGAGCAGTGCTAAGTTCTACCTCCAACGCGGTGGAGCTTTGCAGAAGCCGCAGCCTCCTAGCCTTAAGAAAATAGTAGCCATGTCGCCTTACAGTCTGCAGTTGGAGTGGACTGTAAGTGCCACAACAGCCAAGTTACATATATTGTCTTGAACTCACATTGGGATTCCAAGAACAAAGAAGAGGAAAACGGGTACCCAACACAAATCCTTGATTAGTGTCTGTTTTCCTCTTTTTTGTTGTTACTTTATATCCTACTAGTTTCAGCGGCTTCGCACGCGTTATTTATCAACAAAATGTAGCCTATGTTTGAATCCAGATCATAATCTATCAATACACCAAATTTAGTCGAAATCGGTTTTGTCATTACGACGTAATTGAGTAACAAACAAACAAACATCCAAACTTCCACATTTATAATATTATTGTGATTTCCTTTGGGGTCAGTCCTTTTTGTCTCCATGCGCCAATCTGTGCGCTTTTGCGTGTACCGGCTTGACGTCCTTAATTTCTTAAAAGTCAGAAGTTTTACACACGGAAGTTTGAGTAGTTCAGATTCCGATTGAACTGAGCGCAACGTGAAACTGCGACACCGATGTTTATCATCAGTTCCGGCGTCTTCCGTACTCCTAGCTGATTGTTGCATTACTTAGCGCAGCCGGTATGAACAGTGTTACAAATTAAATGTTTGTTTTAGTGGTCTAGCGGTCCCCACAACATAACAGCGGGCGGGTTCTACGTATACTACCGAAGCGTTAGCTCGGCTGGAGAGTATGAGAAGGTGGTAGCCAGGGCGGAGGCGCGGTCCCTCGCGCTTGACCACTTGATGCCCGATACTGGGTATGAGGTCAAGATGCAAGCATATACAATGCAGGCTCCCTCGGAGTTTAGTTCGATATTGGTAAGCATAATTATAATATTTATGAGACAATACATACAATACAGGTAATAGGAGGTTTACCTTATTTGGATTCCTCACATATATTTATATCAGTTTTGTACACTCTGCTTTTAACTGGATCGAGCGAAGCGAGATCTCCAAATCAACTTGAGCAAATCGGCGCTGTATGTATGTATGTATGTATGTTTGTTTGTCCGAGGATAACTTTCGAAGCGTTGATCCGATCATCGTGAAATTTGATACGTACTGATGTGACAGTTTTGGTGTGACTAAATGAGCTAAAAATGTGGGCGGGTTGTTGAGATATTGGGATTCAAGAGGAGTAAAAAAAAATGAAAATGAGACTAAAAGGTCAAGTGGGAACGCCAAATTAAAGGTCTTCATTAGTACATTTCAACCCTGTTTTTATATTTAGTTTAATCTTTGTAGTTTTTGAGTTATTAGCCATAATAAAAACAAAACTTTGACAAAATTCACAGGGTACACCAGTGACCCCACAATGCTATAATTTGGTATACGTGTAGCTTTAGTTACTCAATTATAGGCAAAAGTCTGAAGTCCAGAATAACTGCATTTTGTACCCCAAAAAAGAGTAACCAATTTACATGAACCCCCGTTACCTATAATTAAATGAAACTTTAGGTCATGTAAGGTGGTTGT
This sequence comes from Philereme transversata, assembly GCA_963924445.1. Taxonomy (NCBI): domain Eukaryota; kingdom Metazoa; phylum Arthropoda; class Insecta; order Lepidoptera; family Geometridae; genus Philereme; species Philereme transversata. Next base: position 6,738,637 of record OZ004341.1, on the reverse strand, counting down.
TTATTTCGTGGCACTATTTTAAATAGTCAAAAATTATGAATAATATATGTTTGTTTTTGTGGGAGACTCGCGAGATCTCAGTTCGGGGCGAACCACTAGTTATAAAATAAATTTAAAAGAGCACACATTTTTATAAATTTTTTACGACAGTGCCAGCTCTTGGCTAGTCAGATGATCTAAGATACTAATTGGTTCAAATATTACGAAAGATCTCTCTGAAATATTCTTGATCAAAGTGCAATTTCGTTGACATATACTAAACTAAATTAAGGGTTGACAGCACTAAATAGACAACTGTCACTCTATGTCCTTGAATATGTCAAAAAAGATGACAATAATTTTTTAGTGCTGTTTAGTTTAGTTTTTGCCAACAGAATTGGCTTACAGTAAAAACTAATCCGGTATATCTCCAGGTGGCAAAAACCCAGCGGTCACCAATTGGTTCAAGCACCAGTGAGGCTCCTCCATCAGACGTGTCGGAGTCGAGAAGACCTGACGCGCTCGTCACAGCCGGCGGAGCGATCGGAGCTGCTGCGCTACTGCTGATACTGGTGGTCACGCTGTTACTGTGCAGGAGAGCGAAGCGAGTTCCAGCCGACAGTAAGTACATTGACCTTCAGTTTCTTATTAACCATGTTGAGGTATGATGGTGCTACAAATCATCTTAAAAGAAGATCTGACCAATAATTGCACCAGAAAAGTTATTTTCTAAAACAATTAAGCCTTAGCACAATTACTTATAAACTGACGGCTGTACCAGACAATACTATTTTTTTTTCAATTTTTTTAGCAGTTACGTTGTAAGATTGATGCTTTAAATTTTATTGATGTTGCTTTTAGAGGAAAAGGGGTCTGTACCAGAAACAGGGGGAAACAATGGTTACATTCCTGCTAACGCTAAGGTGCCCATTACAATCACCGCCAACCCTATGCATTCCGAGGTAAGAATAGGTTCGTTTGTAAATAAATCAGCGCACCGAATATTTAACTACCTTAGTTGTCAGTACTATACAGAATGAATTTCTTTTTGAGATTCTGAACTATAAAGACATAGATATAGTAAACAGCGACGTTTTTTAACCGATTTTAAAAAAAGGAGGAGTTTCTCAATTCGTCGAAATCTTTTTGGTTTTTTTTTCTTATTTATGTTCTCTGATTACTCGTAGACTCCTGGACCGAATCGAGACATTATTTTGTTGTTTAAAAGGGTATACTTCCCAAGTGGTCCCATTGCCACCAAGTCAGGATTTGATGATGGGATCCCAAAACAATCGAGAGCAACCCTCAAATCTTATAGGGATGCAATTCTGTTTTGGTTGTTATTAACTCAGAACTCCGTCATTTATCAACCGATTAAAAAAAATCTTTTTTTTGTTTGAAAGAATATACTTTCATATTGGTCTCATAGAAATTTTATCAAAATCAGTTCAGTAATTAGGTTAAGTTGGTTATATAAAAAAAAATACTTGTTTTTAAATAAGTTTTACATATCTCCGAAACATACGTGTTTTAAAAGCTCAGCGTATTCAGCGTTTTTCTGTTAACCTATAGTTCAAAATTTCCCCAAACTGGCTAGAAAAAAAAATCTCACCCTGCAAATACTTATTCCGATATCGATTTTGAGAAGTCTGTGTTCCTTCTCGTAATTATTGGCGACTTTAACTAGACGACTCTTACGTTTCGTAAATATTAACCGAACAATGATCACGCCAATACATTTTGTATGGTTGTGGTGCCGCCAGACCGATTGTGTACTTTAATGTAATATGTTCTTGTTTGTAGAGCGGGGATGGCGGAGTAGAAATGGCATTTTTACACAATAACAACACCGGAAACAACGACGATACACTACCACATTCAAGGAAAAACGGTCCGGCAAGACAATACGTGTAAATATATGGAGGCCGTGCATTGCATAGATGTAAGACTCAATTTGAAACTATAATTAATGAAGATCTGAAAGATTCTACCATTTTGGTAGATTTCAAATTGAAAAGTTCTACTGTTGTAGAGTTCGATTTTGTTTGGGATATGATGTGATATGACTGAAAATTGGATGATTGATTTGCCATATTCAAGTGTACGAACTGACAGTACAAAGCATTTGTATAAATAAACCTAGTTTAATTTTAAACTTATGCTACGAAAATACCTATAATAGAACAAAGTTCGTTGCAGGTGAAATACGAGAAGTACTTGAATAAAATAAAAATGGTTTGGCAGTAGACTTTGTATAAAATGTGTAATATCACGCTCAGAATTTTAATTTAGACGATTTTTTTAGGATAGTAATAAGCTAAAATAAGTTTTATTTATTTCTATTAATACTTAGTGATTTGTTTATTTTCAAATAGATCTGATACAAAATTAAATGTATGATAATCATTAAAAGCATGAATCTCTATACCAGTGTTGCCAGCAAGCTTGCTTATATTCGGAGGCAAAGTACTTAAATATGTTTTAAAATTGTATATAACTTACACAGTAACAAAAATCTTATATTTAATTTTGTTTATTTTTAGTCTATGTTATTTTAAATTTTTAAGGTTGTGATGAGATGCAGGCATTTACACGATATACATATGTACTTTATACGCTACCTAAAACTGAATATTTAGGAAATAAAAAAACGACGATCTTAAAATGTTTGTAAAATTATTCATAATACAGTTTTGAGTTCGATAAAAAGTTTTAATAAATATTTAATGCTACACTTTGCCATTTGTTTCTATAAACAAATTGTATAAAATAAGTATTAAATTCTTGGTGACACTAATAATGTTGCCAGTTTATAAATCAATGCGTTAAATAAGATGACTCGCTTAAAAGACTGAAAATATTAAGAAATGTAATTTACGCTTTTATACAGTATCTTTTTTTATAGAAATTGTGGAAAATAAAACCTTTCAAGACTAACGTTTGAATTATTTTGTAATCCCTGCCACTTTGTTATTCATTCAGCCTACAAAGTTGTAATCGGGGGGTCAAATAGGTCACTAAGGTTCGGAAAAAGGAAATAAATATCATTGTCGATTGTGCTGGTAATCAAAAAATCGAAGGCATTTGTTTCTATAAATAAAATGTTTAAGATAAATATTAAATTCTTGGTGACACTAATAATGGCGCTATTGTTACCAGTTTATAAATCAATGCATTAAATAACATTACTTGCTTAAAAATTACTGACTGAAAATATTAAGAAACGTAATTTACGTTTTTAACAGTATCTATTTTTAAACGACTTAAAAAAAAGGTTCTTAATTCGATTTTGTTTGGGATATGATGTGATATGGACATGAAAATTGGATGATTGATTTGCCATATTCAAGTGTACGAATTGACAGTACAAAGCATTTGTATGAATAAACCTAGTTTAATTTTAAACTTATGTTACGAAAATACCTATAATAGAACAAAGTTCGTTGCAGGTGAAATACGAGAAGTAAAAATGGTTTGGCAGTAAACTTTTTATGTTTGTTACCTCAGAACTTTCGACTGGGTGAACCGATTTTAATGATTCTTTTTTTATTTGAAAGCTGGTGCTTCCAGTGTAGATCCATTTCAATTTGATCTAGTTCTGATAATGGCATCCATGAGAAAGTTTTAAATTTGTTTAACTCTTTTGTTTTATATTTGTTAGCTCAGAACTCGGTTAATTATCAACCGATTTAAAAAAATAGTTTTTTATTTGAACGAATATACTTATAGATTAATTCTATGGAAATTTCATCAAAATTGGTAGAGTAGTTTAGTTTTTACTGTTATCTGAAGTCGGTTATATTTTTGTTAAAAAGTTACTTGTTATAGAAATTGTGGAAAATAATAATTTAAATTTGGGGTTAGGGTTTGCAACCTGTAACGTGAATGCTTAACTTCTATGCAAAATGTAAGCAGTATCAAAACGTATGTAATGATTGAACTTGCATCTCTCTCCCCATTTGGGATACCTTCATGGGTCTGGGTACTGACTGAGTAAGATCCGAGGATGTCCATCATGGGGATTAAAATAATATGAGCGATTTTTTTTATGTTCTGAAATGTGTAATAATTATAAGGTTGGGTGGAAATAGGATCTGTACCGACTACCGTCATCTCGCATTAACCCACCACTCGTAATCCTTTGAAGTAATGAGGAAGGGCTTTGGATTGACAGTATTTTTTTAAGATTCCCTGAAGGTGTTCTTGACGCTAATTACTATCAATTTACTTCTTATTGTTGAAATACCTCCTTGTCACAGTGGACGAATATTCTGCTGTGAGGCAGAAGGTTGCGGGTTCGATTTACGCCACGACACAAATGTGTACATGTCCATGGGCGACTCTAATCATTTCCATTTCAATGTTGAACTGTTAATGAATGGTCAATGTTTTTGAAAACAAGAACAATACAAAATATTCTATGATCTTTTACGGGTTTTTTAAATCTAAAATCTTCAATTTTTTTAGTCCTAGCATCTAGTCGGTCACTTAATTATTACGGAAAATAACGAAATATACTCCAATCCTTCGTTACCATCTTACTACCAGTCTTACTGGCATTTTATTTTGTCCGTATTACCACTAACTGCTTTGGTTGTAACATGCGACTATTTATATTTCCCATTTTACCACACTGCCTAAAATCTGGTATTAACTCCTTCCAATATCAAAAGTGACGGCAAGTGTCAGATGCAGATCTCGTCATTTTTTATCAAACAATCCTAACGACCTACCAGGCACTGGATGGCAGTAGTTCTTTAGGTTTTTTAATAACAATTGTTGAGATCTGTCACTGTGACATTTTACTTAAAATTGGAGTGTAGTGCTGTCAAACCTAAATTTAGTTTGTGAGTGCCAACATAATTTCCTTCATTATTTCACTATTATCTCCATATAGGTTGGCTTAAAACAATTTAATAACCCGATATTTATAAGAAGCTTAGCAATTAAACGGGCTTATGAAGACACTTAATTGCTGGATACAAAGCGCTCCGTTACTAATTATTATAATGGAAACTTGGAGGGAGTAGTACTGGAGTGGCCTCGCCTGGTATTGCCTTTCCATCGAGTACCCTTCAATTTATAGTTAGGTGCACGACTTTCCAAGATTGTGTGCCACTTTGCAGATGCTGCGAGTAGCTAAATAGTTGGTTGAATTGCTCCTGAACATTGTACTTTACAGGCTTCCAAATAAGTACATAAGTTTAATTACGAGAAAGAGGGTCATTCACCCATGAAAATAGCAACTTTTTTTAAAAGCTACGATGATTTTTTTAAAGGAAAGCTTTATTTATATATTCAGCCTGCATATATTATTATGTAAAGATATTTTCAGCTAATCCTGTTAGATATGAATATGTGCCTTGGTTTGTCTACGAATCTCCTCATTTCTGATTCGATCTATTAGAGAAACACCAAGCATATCCCTCTCCATAGCACGCTTAGTGACCTTAAGCTTTTTCGTATAGTGAGAGACCACGTCATGCTACATCGCTGTTGTCAATGCTTTACTATTATATTTTGTTATGTCATTAAGTAGCTTCTTCAATGGCGCTATCTGTGATGGCATAAGTATCACTCAGAGACTCGGAGTGCAGGTGTTTTGCCATAATGGGCAGTTAAGTAAGTGTGCCATAGTCTGAGTATCTGTACCACATGGACATTTAGTCGCCGAGTGTCGAACGTAGGTTCATTTTACTGATATGCTCTGGCTTCTCTTCTGAGTCGTTTAAGCGGCTTCTACATAGACCAAGAGAAACCTTTTTATTTTTATTAAAATAATTGCCTATCAAAATTTTCTCCAGAGATATTCCTTCCGAGAAAACTACGCATGAAGTGAACTCAAAGGATAAGTAATAGGTACACGTGGTAATTCAAAAGATTTTCAATCTATTCACAGTTAAGTAAAATGAGAGGGTATTCTCTGTTTCAAAGTGGTTTAATTGCTGGCTAATTTAAATAATATGAGAAGGATTGATAGTCACATATATCAACATGTACCCTATGCATAACACTTTAAAAACAGTCGGGGTGGGTAGTATCGCTACACTACCGTATTTTTTACGCGTGAAAACAGAAACAACATTGGCGCCCAACCTAGCAATTTTAGAACGTTTTGTAAACTTTTTACTCGACAACTTATCTTTTTTTTTATTTTAGAGCTATGATGAACACGCTTACAAATGCGTACAAGTATAGCAATTGTACGGATACGGACCTTAAAGAAGCTATATTCACTAGCCACGTTGAGTTAGTATTCGCAGTATTTTTCATTTTGCCGTCCAAATACGGCGAACACGTCCCCTTTGAAGTGCATCAAGAACCAAGTGACGACAGATCGTTGCTCGACTAGAGCACGCGTGTCGCGCGAGCGCTAGTCGAATAGTGGTCGTGCGTACCGAATGCGCAGTCCTTGTACGGACCATGCCTGGTAATGTCCCCTACAAAATCGACGACCGTAAGAAATGAATGAAAGACCAATGCAATAGTTCGGATGACAGGTAAACGGTATGACCTAATCTGTGACCTGTCTTTGCGATATTCTCCATTCGTTCATTCAATCCATTCGCCGGACGTTTTGTGATTTTTGAACACATACAATTAAATGTTTTTATAATAGCGGCCATTATTGTTTGTTGAAAGTGTTGTATGCCTAAATGCGACAGCCAACTACAGGACGTTATATTTCACAAATGTTCTATGAGAAAAGAGCTTCTGGATCAGTGGTTACGGCTTATTAATTGTGAAAAACTTTTGTGGATGCAAAGTGTGGTCAACAAAGTGTTCGTCTGTAATAAACACTTTGAAAAAGGTTTATTACAAATGCAAAACGTTTAAAATCTATCCAACTTTGTTTTCTGTGAGCGAAATTTCATCTGGCATACATACATATATACCTCATGTACATGCCAAAGTTCATACTTGTACTCCTTGTAGTTTCGGAGATATCGTGATGAGTGAGTGTGTCAGTGGACTTCTCTTTTATATAAATAAATAAATAAATATTGCTGGACATTTTACACAGCGCTATCTAGCCCCAAACTAAGCAGAGCTTGTACTATGGGAACCAAATAACTGATAGAATACTTATATACTTGTTTTTGTAAATACATACTTATAATATATAGAAAAACACCCAGACATGGAACAAATATCTGTAGATAATGCAAACATTTGATCCATCGCGGGAATCGAACCCGCTACCTCCTGCATCTCAGCCGGCTATACGCCCACTGCGCCACGGAGGTCATATATATAGAAGATTATGTATGTACTCTCGTGCTTTAGTTTCTAGTTTCTTCTCTATTATTAAAAAATGTACCAATGCAAATGTTATGATAAAATTGAATAAAATAGTTTGACTGACTATGCTTGTATACTTCTTTCTTTGATGTCAAGTAATAAGCGTAATATTGGTAGTGCAACATAATATGGATGTAGGTATGAATGTATACAAAACCTCGTTCGCTGGTAGAATGCGCATGCTGTCAGTTGCCATAAAAGAGTGACCGAAAAGGAAAACAAAAAAGAATGAATGAAGATGAGATTAAAAAAGGAAAACACTTGTCAAACTCTACTGTGGCATCGGTCCATTCGGTCCTTTACGCTCCAACTCCAATTTACGTCACATGACAGTCTGTACGTAGTACATCTATAGTACGTTCAGCGTTATTTTGCCTCTGGCTGTCATGTTGGCTAATCTGAGCTCTGTGTTGCCGCTTAAGGCTTTGAAGATACCCAGTATGAAACTGCGAAATATTTTCGTAGTTAAATTTCTCAATTAAAGTAAGTTTGGATGTTAGAATGTAAGTTTGTAATCTTTAGAACTACTAAACCAATTTTGATGTGATTTGGTATGTGGGTTTCTTTTTATCCCATCATTCACAAGTACGGGATCAGCGGGTAAAACTGCAGGGCGCCGGCCCCGATAGTTAGGTAAAATAATTAGGATAGGTATTTGAATTAGTATTGTGTACCTCAAGTTTGCATTTATCTATAAACATAGGTAATAAACGACTAAATTAAAACAACATTTTTATAGGTTTTATTTATTTTGAATAAGAGTGATCTAAGCGGGTCGCTAGTGGTAGTGGTTCGTCACTGTCTGCTAATGAACGTGAATCGTCGGAACTGCTGCTGTCCGATTCTGTATCAGACTCGTCGTTTAATTCTATAATAAATTTATCGATTTCGGAGTCTATAATTCCATCTGTTTTAATAAACTGTTGTTCAATATGGCACACATGTTGACACTGCTTCTGCCAGTCTTCTGCACTGATTGATTGGAAAGCTTCTTCTGTTAATTGTAGTATCTTGTCTGCTTCCTGTCCAACATTTTTAGCAGCTACTCGCCTTTTCAACAGGCTCCACATAAATTCTATGGGATTAAGTTCGCAGTGGTATGGTGGTAGCCTAGCCACTTTGTGTCCATGCTCTTCAAGTAGTTGATCAGCTTCATATATTGGAGCTTCTTTATGCTCTTTTATTATTTCATATAATTGGGATTTCACCATAGTGGGAAGATAAGATAACCCCTTATTTGTGATCCAATTTTGCATATCAGTTTTGGTAGAGCTCATTGTTGGTGCCTTGTTCACCTTTACAGTGTGATAGGGCGCATTATCCATAACAATTAAACTGTTAGGCGGTAAATTGGGGATGAGTTTGTCTTTTAGCCATTTCATGAAATTCGTCCTGTTCATGTCATCATGGTAATCTCCTGATTTCGACTGCGATTTAAATATTAACTGTGCATTTGGTATAAACCCCATTTCGCCACCTGCATGAACGATGATCCAGCGTGCACCAACTGAATCGCTTTTTAAAACGCCTTGTTCATTTTCCATCTGCCAACATTTGTTGACAGAATATGAAGCGTGTATATAAGTTTCATCAAGATATACAATAGGTCGGCCTTCATTTCGATTTTGTCTTAAAATATTTAAGTATCTGTACCTCCAGGCTACAATGTCATATCGTTCCATTAAAAGTTTTCTTTTAGAGCCACGTTTTTTAAATCTAAATCCAATTTGCCGAATTATTTTCCATAGTGTGGTACGACCTCCATTGAAGTTAATTTCATTTTTTAATTCAGCCAAAAGCTTGCCCAAAGTAGGCACCTCCTTTCTGACTACGTACATTTGATGAATTTTAGTTCTGATTGCACATAGGTCAAAATCATCTAACTGAATTTTATTCGATTGGCAGCGTTTTTTCCTGGGAGTAGATATTTTCTTAGACGTGGATGCAGCAACCTCACACTCTTTGGTAATAGTGGTGACGGTTCTCTCAGAAACGCCTGAAATACACAACAACGTTACATTACTTACATGCATATGTAGGTACATTTTTTAAATTTATCTTTTTATTAAAAAATACATAATGTAACAAAGGTTTGTATTAAAGAAAAAAAATCGATCGGAACTTGCTTAGGTGAAACCGCAGGGCGCAGCTAGTATATACAATAACAATCAAATACTATGTTTTTATAACAAATATCTAATATCTGAATAATACATATGTATACATATGTATGTACGGAATGTATTATACAATTAAAACATCGTGCCTACATACAAACAATAATCTATTAGCAAAACAAATAACTTTCGATCCTTAAATAACGGGAAACTATGAATAGCAGGTAACACTAATTTACTTACCAGTCATGGCGGCTACACGTTGACGAACATGTTCAAATGGTATTATTGGTCCTCCATTAGCTTTTTCCCGTTCACAAAAATTACGAACTGAGGATACAATTTTTCTGCCACTACTTTGAATCTTTTTTGGCATGATTAACACGTTTAAAATTATTATTTTTTAAAGAAAAACGCATGGAACTTCACACTACGATAGTTGACTTCCTAGCAAAAATGGCGGGTAATGCCAACCTAACAGAAACAGCTGTCAGAGGCAAAATAACGCTGAACGCACTGTAAATGGTCTATGGTACGGGCTGCGTTCCAGTGTGTGCGACAAGGCTTGACACTTTTTCAGTAAGTGATAAACCACGACAACCTCCGTGGTGCAATGGGCGAATAGCCGGCTGAGACGCAGGAGGTAGCGGGTTCGATCCCCGCTGCAGAACAAATGTTTGCATGATCTACAGATATTTGTTCCGGGTCTGGTTGTTTCTCTATATAAGTATTATAAGTATGTATTTACAAAAAAAAAATGTATATAAGTATTCTATCAGTTATCTAGTTCCCATAGTACAAGCTCTGCTTAATTTGGGCTAGATAGCGCTGTGTGAAATGTTCAGCAATATTTATTTATTTATTTTATTTATTTAGTAACTATAACAAGATTTTATAACGTTCTTAAGGTAAAGCGGGGCGCGCAGGGCAGCAGGAGTGCGACATGAGAACGTTCCAGTTTTCACTCAGGACATTCAATGCAAACATGCACATGCAACTACTATAAAAGGTAAAGTATGTATGTTTGTAGGGACGTAGAATCACAAACTACTGAACGGATTCTGAAAACTTTTTTACTGCTAGAAGATCTTTACTATCCCTGAATGCTGTGGGCCTACGTATTTTATTTATTTATTTTGATAAAATTTCCCCGCGAAGTTTGGGCACCCGCACAAACCCAGCTACCTACTTGAAAATATACAGGAAAAAGCCGGCGTTTTCTTTTGTTTAAATATTCATAAAAAGCTTCGTAAGTTACGATTAACTTTTCAAACACGAGTGATAACATTACCATCAAAATACAATTATTTCGAAAACACCACTTATCCAATCATGTTTTTAGGACGTTGATTTATGCTAAACTTATTCATGGCAATTAGCTGGGAAGCTAATTTCCATTAGCCAAGCTCTTGTTGTTTGGTATAATGGCTTTTCTCCAGTAGGTAGGTATATAGAGGACAAATATACAGTAGTACCAACCTTTCTATGAATAGACAGTGTACAGACGAGTTGCAGTAACAGTACAATCATGACGGGACTGGGACATATAGAACAATATAGTATTACGACCTCCGTGGCGCAGTGAGCGAATAGCCGGCTGAAACGGCCGGGTTCGATCACCGCCTCGGGACAAATTTTTGTAGGATCTACAGATATTTATATTAAAACATAACAACTTTTAACAAATATTATGAGTACTTATGTGAAACAAATAAAAAAAGTATATAAGTATTCTATCAGACATAATTTAAAATATACACATGATGGGAGAAGCCACTGGCACCTGAAATACAGTTTTTTAACTAGTTCGGGAGCCTATGGATTCAAATTTGACTATGTCATACTTAATTATGTCAATAAATAAATTTTTACTTTTACTTACTTACTTACTATATATACATAGTTATCCGGTTGCCATAGTACAAGCTCTGTTTAGTTTGGGGCTAGATAGTGCTGTGTAAAATATCCAGCAATATTTATTTATATAGTTATTTTTCCTTTTATCTGTTTTTGAGTTTTTTTCTCTATTTTCTCCCGTGTCTCATTTTTAGGGTTGCCTAGTCGAACTAGGAATCATAACGCCATGCCCGAATGTCTGCATAAGGTTTCTTCTACACTTTTTGAAGTGCCATTTTCTTAGTCGTCATGTGTGCCAATGTTGCTTCATTGAGGAACAATAAATGAAGGTAACTATTTTCTGTCTTTGTCTCATTAAACAGGCTTACAAGTAAATTTTCTTAAATTTTTGGAACGGCTGCATCAGTTTTGATTAGAAACACATTTACAGTGTATCGTAGTTATTTTATTTATCTCGAAAATATTTCTGTCGGTAATAAACGTACCGAGCCTCGCAAAATACTATCGATTTTCCTTTCAACCTAAACCCATGTCCTACAACGACGATGTACGACGTAACAGCTCTATAGGGGCTACACAACCTCTCAAAACTGGCCATTGGAGAGCTTTTACACGTACATTAGCCTATTCTGCAGTGAATTGAAGTGACCTACATTACTTAGTGCTTACTTGGTTATTGTGGTGGATTTGTTTGAACGTTGGATGGCACTATTGCCTTTAAATTTATAGCAACTTTATTAATTATGAAGACGTGATTATTCTATTTTTCAGGTGTTTCAGATGGCTCAAGGTCGCTCAGTATTCTACGGACAGGGCTTGGCATTTATCTATGAAATCGAATCAGAAACGAGTTCTGTAGACAAACCTAAGTCACTATCATAGATAGATAGATAGATAACTCTTTATTGAATTACCACACAAACAGAAATAATACAAAAATAAATATAAGGCTAGAATAAATAAGGCAATACAATGGGTGGCCTTATCGCCGAAAGCGATCTCTTCCAGGCAACCTTTGGATGGAGCGAAATTTACAATATGGAGTGCGGTGTACTTTGTAGGATATATTTACACAAATATTCTATACTAAAAAAATATGATAAAGTTCCAATCCATATACTTAAAATACTTATAAAACAAACTAATATATAGATACGAGGCATGCCTTTTAAGTTCTGTCGTTTCCATATTTTCCGGCAATTTTGAATTTGGAACTGTTCTATATTCGAATGTGTTTACATTTTGAATCTCAAAACAGTTGAAAGTATTAGGATTAATGCTATTGTTTAGTCACAGTTTCGATTTGAATCTGTCAGGTCACGTACGAAAATGAATCTTTCTAAGGAAAATGTTCGTGCAATAATTTTCTACAACTTTAGAAGAGGCCTGACACGGCTTCAGTGTTTAGAAGAGCTAACATCTGTGTTCAGTGATGTAGCCCCATGTCTGCGGACTGTCGAACGCTGGTATTTAGAATTCCAGCGTGGACATACTAGTGTTAGTGACAGATTTCGCGAAGGACGCCCAAAATCCGCCTTCACTGAAGATAACATCATTGCTGTGAGACAACTAATTCTCGAAGATCGTCATGTGACGTATCGAGAGATAGAGGCTCTATTAGGCATCTCAGGGACAACCATTCAGAAGATCTTGCATGAAGCGCTTGGTGTGAGAAAGCTAGTTTGCCGTTGGATACCGCATCTGCTTTCCGACGATCACAAGGCGGCCCGCGTCAGATGGTGTAAGAAAACTCTGCAAAGGTTCAACCGAGGGGAGTCAAATCACGTCTACGACATCATAAGTGGTGACGAATTTTGGATCTATGCCTACGATCCTGATACCAAACAACAATCTACAATCTGGGTCTTTCAAGACGAGCCAAAGCCGACTAAAGTTGTTCGTTCTCGAAGCACTTCAAAGAAGATGGTGGCCACGTTCGTTGGAAAAACCGGCCATGTTGCGACTATTGCACTTGAAGATCGTAGAACGGTTAACGCAGAGTGGTATACTACAGTTTGTTTACCACAAGTCATCGCCGAACTTCGAAAATCTAACTCAAAGCGACGCATCATCCTGCACCACGACAACGCAAGCTCACACAGCGCTCGTCAAACGATTGAGTATTTGAAGCAGGAAAAATTAGAAATTCTTGACCATCCTCCATACAGTCCTGACCTAAGCCCTAACGATTTCGTTACATTTCCTAAAATTAAGAAAAGTCTTCGTGGTCAAAGGTTCCAGTCCGGTGAAGAAGCAGTCGACGCTTTCAAGACAGCCATTTTGAACACCCCACTTTAGAGTGGAATAAATGTTATAATAACTGGTTTGAGCGAATGGAAAAGTGTTTTAAGCTACGTTGTGAATACTTTGAAAAACAATAAAAAGTACTATAAGGTTCTAGATGTGTTTTTTTCTTCAAACGACAAAACTTAAAAGGCATGCCTCGTATATGCAAATAGCTAACTAAACTAAGAGATAAAATGTTTATATAGTAAATAAATAACGCTAGGAAGATGACATCGTTAGGTAATGTTGCTTCACCTTCAGCTTGAATGCAAAAAAATATTAAAAATTGAAGCTTGCATAGCGCAAAAGATAAGTAAAATGAGTGGAAACGGGTGGGGCATACAACCCGAAAGCAGACGGCCATAGAACAGAAAGGTTATGAAATGGAAACCATGTACTGGAAAGAACAGCGTCGGACGGCTTCTGCTTGATGGAAAAACGACCTAAAGACACCCTGATTATTCAGGGCTATTGAGTGTGTACCACACAAGCTCGGCCGCTTTGGAAATCAATGGGAGAGGCCATGCAGGGTTTAGTAGTGGACTTCCTTCAGCTGATATGATGATGATTTTCATACCCATACCTCATTCACTATATCAAAACGTATCTAAACGTCCTATATAAAATAATGTGAAGACGAGATGACGTACTTAAGTTGCTACGTTCTTATTATCACACTAATATTATAAATGCAAAAGTTTGGATGTTTATTTGTTTGTTACTCAATCATGCCGTAACGACTGAACCGATACTGATGAAATTTAGTACATACGTTGATTATAACCTGGATCACCTTGGTTGTAGGCTACCATTTATCTCATAAATCCATTTCCATGGGATAAAAATGGGTTATCAAAGTTTCTGTATCAAAAATGATTTTCGTCTTTGTTACCCTTCATACCAAAACTGCAAAACAGATTGAGCTCAAACTTTGCAGAAGTTTAGTTCTAGACCTAGAGTAACATAATATAGACTACTTTTTATCTCATAAATCAGTTTCCATGAGATAAAAATGGGGTGTCAAAGTTTCTATAGAAAAATTATTTGGATCTTCATTACCACTTTACGGCAAAACTACTGAACGGATTGAGCTCAAACATTGCAAAATATCAGTTCGAGTCCTAGAATAACATTTAAGCTACTTTTTATCTCATAAATCATTCCCATGAGGTAAGACTGAGTCTTTAAAGTTTCTATATACAATATATTTTGTTCTTTGTTATCCCTTTCCGCTAAAAACACTGAAGGGATTGGCCAGAAACTTTGCAAAAGTTGAGTTCTAGACCTAGAATAACATATAGGCTACTTTTTATCTAATAAATCCTTTCCCATGAGAAAAGAAAATATAATTTGTTATTTGTTATCCCTTCACGCCAAAACGACGTAGTAACCGCAGTCCACTCTCTACATGTTAGCTATAGGCGCAATGAAGAGTCATAAAAAAGCCGCAGATAAGATATTTTCAAAATGACTTTACTTTTACCAGTATCTGCCAATAAAATATTTATAACAATTGACATCAAGCACCCCACGGGTTTTTACAATAAAATACATATTTTTTGTTAATCACACTATTCATAATTTTATTTTATTGAAAATTATTTTCTACTTATTAATTCGGTATCTACAAAAGCGTGTTTTTTAGGTTTTTTAAACTATTATTTACTATTGACAAACTACGCGTGCGAAGCCGCAGGCGGAAGCTAGTGCTACATACTTTTCATAAACTCTAGCGTCGTTATTCTCGTAGCACCGTGCTACGATACTGCTATGGCACCGTGCTACGACGCTGCTACGGTACCGTGCTACGATGCTGCAACGGCATCTCTCCGGTCTAACCAAACACTATACATAACCAGTAGGTAAAGGAGATGTTTTATTCTTAATATAAATACGAGCTGAAGAGGACTCTTCGACTCTCCACACATACGCTAAGAACTGACAGCATATCGACAAAAAAAACCAACCGATATTGCGAACCGTCCATCTTTGGATGAGTGGATCGATGTTGCACTAGGTCCTGGTTGGATTAACCGCGCCCCTGTCGATGAATGTTCGCTTAAAGCGAATAAAACTGGCGAGCGAAAGAAAGCAAAAAAGCGCATTTTATACAAACCGCACTGTCTTAAGCTTATATAGGTATGATATTTCCATTTTCGTTAGATAATAGCTTCAAATCAACGCAAATTGTTGTTTTCGATAACAGGCATGGCCTTTGCTCAATATGTGTCAACGATTTAAAGATTCATTGGTATTCAAACGATAGACGATCTTATCGCTGATTTGTAATCTCTACCAACTTCAACCGTGTGAAAGACAATTTCCCCTTCTGGGTCATTTTAACTGTACCGATTTGTATTCTTTAGTACTTTTTACGGTCAATTAGTTGCAAAGTCGCAGCACGTAGCGACCACTTCGGTAATTAAACCGGCCAATACAGAAATAATTAATTTTACTCGACGATTCATTGCTTTGTTAGCTCGCCTGTTGTTTTTTCGACTGCTAATGAAAACGGAAGACGTGTACGATATTTTATTTTTAAATCGTGTATGACTTGTGTCAGATAGATTTTAAAACATAAATTATGTTTGTATGTTAATGTATTTCTTACTGCATTAAAACCTTTGACACACAATTGTCGTGTTACTTGGAAAATTCAATTTCAAATCACAATCAACTTTTATAGCTGAATGTTCTATAAACACACTCTACGAGCACGATGTAATTTGCACACGTGATACCAACCTAGCGTATTTGCTCGTAGCAATCGAGAATGACGTACGCAATCAGGTAGACGTAGTTATAATCTAACTTTATTGCAGAGTTTCAGTCAGTTGAAACGTTTTATGGCACATATCTAGCACTTACGTCGTCCGATCGAGGAGACTATGCTGTCGGACCACACGTTCACTGTGTAATTTGAATACTAAAGACAGTAAGACTCAATATTTATGAGATGGATTTAAAAATCTTAAGACTTTTCCGAAGTGACCGAAGTGGATGACACTTTAAAAAGTAATTCGGGACTAGTTTTCAGGATAATCCTATTATCTATTATACTAGTAGTTCTGTGAGAACAGTTACTAGTCCTCGCGTCCCAACTCCAAAAAGTAATTTGCGCAACAAAATTAACGAAGTCCAATTTTAAATCGAATTTCAGGTGCTTGAATTTTCCAATAAGCTTACCTATGTAGACTTTTTAGCAAAATATTGATATAAGTTTTAGCGATTACTCGCGTTCCCTTAGTCCTAGGAGGTCTAACGGTGTCTACGGGTTCGTCTCGTGAAGGCGGAGAGAACTGCGTAGTCTGATTGGTAAAGATAGGTATACATTTTCAGAAAAAAAAATCAATAATTGGAATTCGTCCATCATAAGGTTACAGCAAACTTTCCTTACTTAACTTTTTTTTTGCACCATCTTGTGTAGAATAAAGTCCTTAGTGTGCCTCTCAAATTTGATTGAAATCCGTCGATAAATAACACTACAGAAATTTTCCCCCTTTTAAAAATAAATGAATGAATTTGAAAAAAACCTATTTCACAACAATACTAGCCCTACCCGTGTTTACCGTGTGTACCGTTACCGTCGTACATGACAAAACACATATCACCTCGAGGGTACCAAATTATTGTCATCCGAATTACATACACTCGCACAGGATCAATCGTAAAATAGGTGAAAATCTAATTCCTAGATACATATGTTTAAGAATACTATTTAAAGTTAGAGAATATTTTAAGAGACTGAAGATTCTAACCCTACCATGCCTATATATTAACGAGGTTGCCACTTTTGTAAGGAGTAACTTAAATCTTTTTAACATTTGTCCCAAAGGAACCCGCCGTGCGAGCTGCATTCGCCTTAAATCGTGTAAAACTCATCTTTTGCGCATGAGTGTGTTCTGTATGGCACCAATAATCTATAATAAAATACCATCAACAATAAGAGGCAAAGAAAGCATCATGGAGTTTAAGCATGCCCTCAACAAATTGCTTATAGAAAAAGCATATTATTCAGTCGACGAATTTTTAGAAGATAAGAATTTTTAATATATTATTTTATGATTTTTATATTGTACCTACGTCTAAAACAGATAAACTGTGTAAACTTGTACTTAAATGTTTAAGATCTTTATTGTATAACAGTTTTAATTACACATATTCAAGAATAAACTTAATGACATATTAGTTAAGATAGCATATTATGATGTTAATGAGTTTTTAGGTGACCAAAATATGATATAATATTCACATTACATTAACAAGAATTCTAATTTAAATCGTAATTACTATTTTTGACATTTTACTATCGTAATTATTATTTCTTGACATTTTGTTTTTCTGAATTTAAGTAACTATGTAATTTTTAATTATTTGCATGTTAAGTTTATTATTAATTATAAAATACTTGTACGCCGCAAGGCAAAATCTAGCGCTTATATAAAACTCCTACCACCTAACATTGTACCTAGATTTACAAGGAATAAATGAATTGAATTGAATACAAGTAAAGCTACATTATTAAAGCGTATATAAAGGTGCATAGATGGAGGTTTTAAGACAACTTCCAGTATAGTTCTAAAATACTTATTCACACTAAGACCCCTTTGAGGGCAAGAAGAGCTTACAGAAACATTCCACATTCTGAAGTCACAAACAAGTTCCTGCTTAGTGAAAACTTTCACGCAAATCGGACTGAGAACCTTTTGGAGACGAGTTCGAATGTTTTCATTGAATGAGGTTTGAACATAATCTGCCTATTTCAAGTGACTTTTCAAAACTTTTTCAGTAAATGAAAAACACTGTGGAAAAACCAAGTAACAAGATAACCAAGTTTTGTACTGTAAATATCCTGTTTTTTTTGTGTTTTTTAAGTGCAACTTTTGGATGATATATCCATTTTTGCTTCGAGAAAAATAAACAAAATGGTGTATTTTAACGTGTAGAACAAAACCTCATACTTAGTCAAAAATGGTAAAATATAAATATCTTCTTGTGAGTAATCACTTTTTATTTTATGTTTTTAGTGACGCTTACTTCATTCAGAAAGTAAGCTTGCATGAAAAAGTTGAAAAACGTGTATCTCGAAGTATTTAAGCTACCAACGTCGAAATAAATGCAATTCTAGGTATAACAAGACCGATCAAGTGCGAGTATACTCGCGCGCTAAGGGTTACGTACCGTATTTTTTTTGTAAATTTTCATGACAACTACAATATTGTACATAATAAAAAATCAAAAACTGATTTGGAATGTGTATATTGAGATAGCCCGGCTCACACCTAACGGCTCCCAGCAATCTTTATCAGGTCGTCTTTCCGTCTAGTGGGGGCCGTCCTACGCTACGCTTTCCAGTGCGCGGCCTTCACTCCAGAACCTTTCTTGTTAAATGAAGGCAAAATATAAACCTACTTTAGGTATGTTCCTATGTATGTATATCTTCTGAGTTTATTTACTCTGTCGCAGAGCCATCCGTAAGCACCTAATCTTGACGTAAACCCTTGGATACATCGTAATTCCGTCACATTTCAAGATTTATCGCGTATGGTAATTCCCCGGACCTAATTTATTTGTCCAGGGTAATTACCATAAACCAAGTGAAGTAAATCTGTCTCTATTAGTGAGACACTTTCAAGATGGAATTTTATTAATCTACCAGTTAGCGTTGAAAAATCTAAAAAGCTTTTTTAGCGTGAAATTAAATGATTTATTCAGTCTCTCGGAATAAAGTTCTGATATATAGCTAGTTAAACCTTATCTTAGAAAGAAAGAGTAACCGATAATATTTTTTTGATATGGTTTTTTTGATAACAAAACAATATTTCAATAACTCTAATAATAAAAAAAACGAATAGTTGGTTATAAGATAGGTAATTTCGCGGTGCCACACAAATGTTTGCGTGATGTGCAAATATTTATTTGCAAGTCAGCTCTTCTTGTACCAAGGTTCTCGTGTTCCTGATCCCACGACACATGATTCCTAGTGTGGAGTCAGGACTAGTTTGTGAATATTGTATGAGATACCACCCAGCCCTTTATTTGTCTGGAAGATATTTTTTATCTGCTTATTTCTTTTTAATTATTTAAAACACTTTGCCGTCATCTGTTTTAAGAATACAATACGGGCCTCTTTAAGGTAAGGCTAAATAGGTTTCTTGATCTTCGTGCTTCATCTTAAACCACATCATCGCTTACCATCCGGTGAGGTTGTGGTCAAACGAAGATCTATCCCTAAAGAAAAAAAAATTGTAACTAGATTAAAATAGATGTACAGTAAAAAGTCTCTATCTAGCTAATTGTATTATCTGTACCTGTATTATCTCACAAAATTCTGGATAAGTTTTCAAAAGGATTTCAATTGTATTATTTCCCTAGTATTAGACCCTTCAAGCACCCTAAGTAATTATCTAGTGTAGCTAATTACTCAAATATCTCAAGCACCCTTCTATAATTTTATTACGTTGAAATACAGGGCCCTTTACAATATAAACCTGAAAGTGATTTGTGTGTCTAAGTAATTCTAGCTAAATAAGTAAACGGGTCCTGTAGTAAATAATTACGGATTTAAACGGGTATTTATCGCGTATGTACATTTTTTATTTGTACGTTTAAATCAGTAAATATGTACAGCGATTGCGAAAGTTTGAAAACATCCTAAATTAAAAAAATATATTAGGTTGGGGAAAAAGTTTTTTCGCATTTTTTAAGAAAATTCAAAACATTTTTTAATATAGTTTATTTACATTTAACTAAAGTATGTAGGTACCATTTTGTTCGATAACTTTTTGCCATCTTGTAGGTAGGGACATGATCCCATTGCTATAGAAATTTTGGGGCTTCTGATCAAAATACCGCGACAAGTGGTTTTGGCAGTCCTCTTGTGATGTTAACCTGACACTACCTAAAGAATTCTGAAGAGACCGAAACAGGTGGAAATCTGAAGGTGCAAGGTCAGGACTATACGGCGGATGCCTTAACACCTCCCAGCCAAACTCTCTTAATTTTTGCTGAGTGGCTAAAGATGTGTGAGGTCTAGCGTTATCATGATGAAAAACAACACCCCTTCTGTTGATTAATTCCGGCCGCTTTCTATCAACTTCTTGCTTTAATCTCATCAGTTGTTCGCAGTAGAGTTCAGAATCGATGGTCCTGCCTGGAGGTAACAGCTCATAATGAATAATGCCCTTCCAATCCCACCACACACACAGCATCATCCTGTTGCGAGTTAACCCGGGTTTCGCCACAGTCTGTGAAGCCTGACCGGCTTTTGACCACGACCTTTTTCGCACGTTCTTGTCGTACGTGATCCACTTTACATCACCAGTTATCAGCTTCTTCAAAAATGGTTCGGTTTCATTACGTCGTAATAAAGAATCACAAATGAGTACACGGTCCATTAGGTTTATTTCAGTGAGCTCGTGGGGTACCCAAATATCAAGCTTTTTTGTGTACCCAGTTTTTTTCAAATGCGCCAAATCTGTTTTGTGGTCAATTCCCAGTTCTTCAGCTACGTCGTAACGACTTTTTCAAAAATGGCATCAATTTTATCCGTAATAGGGCGTCCAGAGCGACGTGCATCTTTGACATCAAAATTTCCGGATTGAAAACGCTTAAATCAAATTCGTGCTACTCTCACAGACACTGCGGTAGGTCCATACACATCACAAATTTTTTTCGCGGCTTGCGTTGCTTTTTTACATTTTTTGTAGTAAAATTTTAAAATGTATCGAATTTCTTCATTAGATTCACTCATCTTTACAGTACGAAAAACAAATAAATATCACACATTTTCCTAATTTGAATTTGGGATTATTTTCTTTAAAATTTAAACTTTGAATGGTGCCAAAACCAGCCAGATACAAATAGTATAGCCAAAGAGATTATATTACAAGTTCATACATATTATAATGCGAAAAGACTTTTTCCCCAACCTATTATTTAAATAAGAAAAATATCTCACACTTGAGATAATTTGGAGTATTCCTTTTAATAATCACATCAGTTCCTTGGATTTAGAAGCTTAATTTAAACCTACAAGATTTCGGGCTTGCTACCTAAAACGGTGTATTCCCACTATTCCCGTTAAAGTTGTCTACTTAGAGATAGGGACTACTTAGAATTTTATTCCCAGGGGTTCTATAGACCTGACTAATGGGAATTATCTTCCCACAGGATTCAGTAGTTGTCCCGTGATGCGTCAGATATTTTTATTATTCGAAAATCTCCATCGTAAACAATTACCTCGTAGAACAATGTTTGTTACGGGAACAAACATTGTTCCCGTAATTGATGCGGTTTATTTCGATTATTCCTTTAACATAATATTAAAGATCTTCCTGTGAAATATTGCGCGCCTCTTAATCGCATTTTCACAGTACGACGTTTCAAAATAATCCCTGCGATTGCTTTTATAAAGATAAAGAAGAATGAGTGAAGCGAGCAATTTGAATAAGAAGATTTCTACGAAGCGTCCTGTATAAGGGTCCTTTCAAACCACATCCTCATCTCACCACTAATTCATTTGAGAACTATTATTTACGCGTGAACTAAGTTTTCTGTCATAAATTAAGCGGTAAGTTGGTGTTGGCAAATCTGGAGCCGCCGCTTTGTCTGTCTTCAGTGACAAGCTCTTCAGAGTTTTCAATTGTTTTGGTGTCTATGATTTTGGGGGAACTGTATAATTGCAAAATATTTATCGAGCAATAATACATTGCAATACTATACAGGCCAAAGTCACTGACATAGTTCAAAGGATTAGCATTGAAAGTGGCATACTCATAGTTTGAAGAATTAACAGCCGTTGAAGTATTAAAGTTCTCGAGTGGAGACAAGCGACCAACCTTGTGCTGTTTGCACCCAGCAAGCTTTAAGTCTTCTTTTTATCTATTGGGAGGAAGGGGGGGGGGGTAGGGAGCATTCTAATCTGTACTTTCTAGTTGGGACGTGGTGCAATGTTAGTACTGGAGCAGCTGTTCAGTCTCTACAAAGCACAAGTCCGCTCATGTATGGAGTACTACTGCCATCTCTGGGATGGCTCGCCCAAGTATCAGCTTGAAGCCCTTGATTCAATTGAGCGACGTGCTGCTAGACTCATTGGTGATGACTCCTTAGTGGAAGCCTATTTACAAAGTCATTTACAAAGTACAAAGAGTACAGACGCCGAGCCAGAGAGACTTTCAGTTTTTTACAAGATTCATTTTGGTGAATGTGCGCAAGATATTCATGGCCTTATCCCTCCTTCCTCCTTCCACCACCGGACAAACAAAAGCACCGAGAAGTACCACCCATATCTGGTCGGCATACCACCTCGCCGTACCAAACGATTTGCTTCAACTTTTCTTGTTAGCACAAGTAAGTAGTGGAACTCACTTCCGGCGTATGTTTTTCCAAACCAGTATAATCTTCGAGTTTTCAAGTCCAGAGTAAATAGGTTCTTTCTAGGCAAGCATGCTCCATCTTCGATCACACCTTCACTTACCATAAGGTGTGGTAGTGGTCAAGCGCTTGACTATCATAAATAAAAAAAAAGTTTATGATGGGATCCAAATATTCCTATATCCAAATATACCCAAATCTACTCTGTATCGCTGTCCATGTGAAATGATACTGGTTACAAATTGATATTGTTGTTTACTTAAGTTCTATTTTATCAGGTATTTTGCAGATCTTTTCAGGTGTGAATAGCAATGCTGCTTAACATACTCACAATTTTATGGTGACTCCTTCACAGTAAAAGCTGTGCGACTGTGGAACGCCTTACCTTTGTCTATAAGGTCGTCCAAATCTCTCCATATTTTCAAAGTCAAGGTATACAACCATTTTCTTTCGTGGTCTTGTAACTGCTAGTTAGTGGTTATGTTATTTATCCTCCATATGTACTCAAAGTGTAGTTTATTTATATATTATTTGTATGTATTTAAGTTTATGTTTATACATAATCAATAGGTAGGTATATATTATTTTATGGGTTCTGTTTATGTATGTTTTATGTATGCTTAAAGGTACTCATACGCCGCCGTTTTTTGATTTTTGTTTATCCTGTCCATACAAAGGTTGTCTGGAAGAGATCGCTTTAAGCGATAAGACCGTCCATTGTACCGTTATTTATTGTTTATTTCCTTTTTAACTGTATTTTGTTTGATGTGCAATAAAGAGTATTTCATTCATTCATTCATACTGTTACGAGCTGACGGTTCGGGATAAAATAATGAAAATCAATCTAACCAAAATAACACTTTTATTCAACACTAAAATGATAAATACACAATCTTAATCACAAGTAATCACAGCACACTAAATCACACCACTGTTGCACAATAAATCATTAAAAGTTACCGAAATATTCGCACGTATAGTCAAATTCAGACTGACTCCTCCAGACGTCTCTACGCTCTATTTATACCACAGCCACTACACTCGTTTGCGGACGCTCTAGCTAGAAGGTTCCGGTAGCAACTAGAATCGTATAGGTATTTCGACAGAACTACTCTTTTTTATTCTGTGCAATTGTAGGTAAAAACGTAATATGTATGTATATACACACAAAGTTATTCTGTGACACAGTAGGTATAACTTCTAGATGCCGACTATTATCTATTCTGTAACAGCCTTGGCGTAACAATACGTATACCTCTATTTTGTATAGAGCTCGTCATAGAATTGCAATCACCTCTTATATTCACATCTCATTTTCTTGAAGCTTACCACCAAGCAAATATCTCAACAAAGCGTACATAAATCCATTCCCCGCTACGATGCCTGGATTATTTACATAGGTCTAATCTCCATGTCAAAACAATAAACTATGATAATTTATTTTATTTATCCCGAAGCGCCATGATTTGTATTCATCCTCGCCTTGAGACCCGTGGTTAGAGTTGGAAGTAAATACAAGAAAATAAGACGGGTAATCTTATAATATGTTAAACAAAACTAAATTGGTAAATAATTGCCAAAAATTAAGATGTAGCGTAGACTTGAAAAAACAAATGTTTATTTTTTGCTAAAGTTCGAGTATTAGACTAAAACACGATGTAACATTACATAATTATTACCTTAATCAAGTTACAAAAGCCGGACTTTATCCACTCTAGTTTCTGGAAAGCTTTGTATTAAGCTTTGGTTTTCTAAGTATTGCCAGCGCCATATCACGGCCATGAAAAGCGGTGAAGTTGATTTTATATCACATCGAAATATCTTCAAAACTATGGAAATTACTATAGTTAATTTATGGATTCGTCTGGTGAGGTGCTACAAAAATAAACGAAAATGTGCAAATAGAAGTCAGTAATTTTATATTTCGTTCGTTCGTTTTTATGTCTCTTGTGTACAAAACAATACTGTTTGGTTCGTACTCTGTTAGTGCTGGCAAAAATAATTGTTTTTGAAGTGAAAACTTCTTTAGGCGCGTTGGGCATTTTTGAGATGGGAAAAAACCATTGAATCGTGACACTGTTACCGTTACCGACACTTCTGTATAATAATTTGAAATGGAAAAAAAACTATTGAACTCGCGACACTGTTACCATTACCGACACCGCTGTATATAAGTATCTTTAGTGTAGTATGCTTTTTCAAGTTTTCACTTCTGTCAGCACTCTCGGAGTGCCACTGTTTTTTTATAATAGTTTCCATCTTAACTAGATAGTTCCGTCAAATTACGGTAACCGCAAGGCTTCAAAGCTAAGATTTTCCTCTGACGATTACGCAACTAAGTATTTAGTTATTTATGGGTTTGTTAGTGATGTGGCTGGCTGTAACAAGCCTATCTGCAAGTCGAGCGAGCGGCGGGGATTAGAAATGCTAAGGACTATTTATAGGCGAGAGATTGCAATGAGGTGGTGAGGCTAAGAGATGCTACGAAAACTAATAAAAAAATAATATTATACTACCGCACTAATATTCTAAATGTGAAAGTTTGGATGTTTGTTTATTTATTTCTTTGTTACTCTATCACGGCTGAACCGAATTTGATAAAATTTGGTGTGTTGATAGATTATGACTTGGATTCAAACATACGCTACTTTTTTTGACAAACAACGCGCGCGAAGCCGCTGGCGGAAGTTAGTAGAATATAATAGAATAATCATATATTTGGTACACACAAAATGACACATGAAACAATTATAAAGAACCGTAGGTACAAATGAATTTATTAAGACAGTTCGACCCATGTGTCTGCGTCATGTTATGATTATTAAGTTCGCATTATCCGTATAGCCAATAGTCAATATTTTATTGCTCAAAATATCCTGTTTAGGTCTTATTTAAATTGGAGTTTCAAATATACGTCCATCCGCCCTTGACACCCAGCACCATCTATTTAAATAGGCAATTTAATTTACTTAATTTATTATTTAGGAAATAAAAATGTAATAGGTTTAATATAAATATACGTGTATTAACTCTATATACTCTGTTTAAAACTAACAAGAGATTTCCACCTATGATTCCAAATTTTCAAATTCTAATAAGCGGAACATATGTGTAAAAATGTAATAGGTTTTTATTTCTCATAGAAAACTAAATAAATAAATTAGAATCAAATTACAAACTAGGATACTTAGGTAATTAAAGTTTATAAGTGTAGAAAGTAAGAAATAAATCGGTTCGTAGTTTTTCTGTCATCCATTCCAAATACTATCATTTTTTTAATTTAGATGAAGAGACCTCGGCTTTAAATAGTTTTTTAACTTTTTACGCCTTTTTAAGCATCGGGGGTTTTATTTTTTTATTTTAATTCTTTCATTCACAACCTTTTTTTGACCATTTTATTGACAACCTCTGTGGTGAATAGCCGGTTGAGACGCAGGTTCGATTCCCGCCGTGGTACAAATGTTCGCATGATCTACAGATCATCTACATCTACATACAGTTCAGGGTCTGGTTGTTTCTCTATATATTATAAGTAGGTATGTATTTACAAAAAAATGTATATAAGTATTCTATCAGTTTTCTGGTTCCCATAATACAAGCTCTGCTTAGTTTGGGGCTAGATAGCGCTGTGTGAAATGTCCAGCAATATATATATTTATTTATTTAAATGTGCTTGTGTAATTAATTTTTTTTCATAACTAGTGTCTTAATTTAGATTCCCGGAGAATGTTTAGGAATAGATAGAACCTATGGAAAATACCTCCACGTTTTTGTTAAGGTCCTGTCAGTTTGCTAAAGTAACCTTCTGATGTGCTTCGATATATTCGGTGGAAGATATTATATCTTTCTTCCTTTATTCCCTTTATCAAGATTGCTTCCCACGCACGAATAATACCAACACAAGAACTTATTTCTGTGTTTATTCAATGAAAACATATTTTTGTATGAAGCGTAGGTTCTCAGTTCGTCGGTATATATACCTATATTTATGTATCTGTTATGTATGTTCAGCGATTATTCCTTACCACGTTGTCCGATTTCAATTATTATGAGAAGTACCTCAGAGATAAATAGGTAATAAGTAATGGTACGTTAATCCATTGGTTAAGATCTGCTAATGGGATCTAGGAGAAAATCATCAAACTCTTGAAAGTGATATGCACATTTTTTAGATTTTCTGAAGTCGGTCGTATAATTTTTGTAACAAGTTATTTTTTTAATAGTGGACCATCTTTCTGTAACGTGGTATGTCGTAGAGGCTACCGCCTCATTGCCTTTGCGAGCCGATAACTAGTTCTTAGCATAATTTGCCTCACCGCACAGTCGACTTGCAGATAGGCTCGTAACGAAGGAGCTACATCAATAACAAACCTTTTACTTTGTAGTAGTATATTTCTCTTTGCTTATATTGTGTATTTATTTACATACTTATAAAATCAGATTAATTAGTAGTTATTTTGGATTTCAGACTTTTCCCTATGCTTGTATCATTAAAGGTACACGCATACCAAATTTCAGCACTGTGGGGTTACTGGTGTACCCTGTGAATTTCGTCAAAGTTCATTTTTATTATGGCTAATAAAACAAAAACTACAAAGATTAAACTGGAATAAAAACAGTGTTGAAATGTCTAAAGACCTTTCATTAAACATCCCCCTTGACCGAATAGTCTCATTTTAATTTATTTCCACTCTTCAACCCCAATATCTCAACAAACCCACAACATTCTTAGCACGTTTAGTCACACCAGGATTGTGTCCACACTACTTACTTATATATCAAATTTCAGGATGATCGGATCAACGCTTCGAAAGTTATTCTGGGGCAAACAAACATACATACATACAACGCCGATTTGCCCCAGTTGATTTGGAGATCTCGCTTCACTCGATCAAATAGACTGCTAAACACACAACCTTTTACTTCGCCGTAGTCGGGTAAGTGTTAAATTTAGAAAAATAAATCGGTGGCAATCGATGGTGCCTGAGTACCTACATTCGATGGCTGATTTGATGGTGGTTTCATCATGATTCGAACTGTAAAAGCTAATTATTTTTTATTAAGAAAACTTTTTAAGCATATGGTGTAAGATTTGGTATAGTTAAAGTTTATATGCAGAACGAAGGTTAACGCAAAAAAAATGTGACTTAAAGGGATGAAGTCCTTAAATGTGAAAGAGCATTTCCAGGGTCGTAATATCGCGCCACCTTCGAAGCTGCTTTCAACGCGTCTGGAGTCGACCAGGGATACTTACTTCAAATCCTATCTACTCCGGGCGCCTACAAAGTATAAGGAGGTCAGTCAAGCCACCATCAGTTACAGTTTACACCTACAGTTGGAATTTATAAGGACAGAAAGTAGGGATGCAGACAGGACTAGGACAGTTAAAACGTCGGAAAGCTGTCAGATCGATCTGACATTTTTTTGATTAGATTTCTATTTAAGCAATTGGCTTACGTAATAAGGCGACTGGATTATATTCAGGAAAGACAGACGACGGTAGACACTTCCATACTTTAGCTGTACTCATAAAGATCATATAACCAAAACGGTAGGTACGAATAGTTATGAGAGGTGCGCCTGCTTGTCGTTTAATAGAAAGGAGAGCGGGATTAGATTACATTGTTCCTGTGAACATTCCATAAAAATATGACCTTTTGCACCATTTTATTTATTTAAACAGAAAATACCCGCTCGCTACATGATAGTATCAAAGTTGTGTAAAAATAACTATAAGTTATTTCGTGTTGGACGCTTTGTTTGTTTGAAAAACTCTATTCTTTTTGCTGTGAACACGCAAACAACTTCAGGCTAATAAACAAAGATTTATTACCGTGAACGCTTTTTAAAACTTTTAGTTCGGGAGTGAGTCTTAATGTACTAACTGATGAAGTATTATTTAGAGATAAAACGGAAAGGGTTACGCCAGAGAATGGTAGTCGACCATGGTCTGAACAACGTTTGTTCTTGAACAGTGTTTTAAAGTTGACCGTGTATATTTTAATATAATGTTTTGTTTAATATACGCACAAAAATGAAAGCGGTTATTTTGATGAGTTTATTAAATAAATTTGTGAAATGTTTACCATAGAAATGTGAAATTTATTTTGGCATATATAACTAATTATTAACTTATGTTGTGCTTTTGCATAATGCTTGCCATCTAACCACAGATACTGTCTCGGGTGACGTCTCGAGATATCTCTTATTGCCCCTTTCTAACCCAAAACTCGCCATTTCCAAAAGATACGAGTATATCAAATCGGCCTTTATTTTTGGATGTCGATTGCAAGAGTAGGCAGTAAGTTTTATATCGTTTTAATCACCTAAACTTAGACGATTTTCTTTAAATTTGATACTATAATTAGTAGTTTTTTTTCAATAGTCTTTTTGAAAAGTGTTTTGAGAAACTGTCACTTGAATATCGTCAATATATTACCAAACAGCCTGTATGTATTTTATTATGTGTGCGTGGACTGAGCGACCACATGGCTTTTTTGTAGTTTTTATAATTAAAAGTTTTGAAAAGGTTATGAAACATTTGTAAAACGAATATTACGATTACATTTTGTTTAACATTTAATAAATACTTGCACTATATTAAATTTTATTGGAAATCGCAGCTGACAAATAAGTGAGTTTTAAGAAATGACTAATATCCCTTAAACTCTGTATTTGGTCTACTTACATTGCGAGGAAATATGGTACCAAATTAAGTTCGCATTCTAAGTACATCGGTCATCTTTTGATTGATTCGAGAAAAACAACCACGATTGAAAATAGTAGACTTTAAAAACATTTTTTGAATTTAAATTTTCTCTGGTTTTAGATTGTCATTGTTTTACTAAAAAAACATTCAATCAACTTTTCCAATAGTTTGTGTGCATAATGTTAATAAATTACCACTTCTTGCCATTTGTTAGCAAGCCTCGTTGGTATGACAACAGGCCCTAATAGGTTTTTGACAGCATAGAAAAAGGCTTGACATACACCCACCACACATTGCATAGAAAATATAAAAAAGCAAATAACTTTTTTAATTAGCAATTAGTCAGGGATAAAAACATGCGATTTTATAGTAAAACACTTTTACTAAACATTATAAGCCCAATATTTCCGTATTTCCTATAATTGATGATATTTTACCTACTTAAAAATTTTCTTTTGTGTGAACTGAGAGACAACAATTAAATATGAATTTTACGAAATTAGGGATATGCTCTTTTTTAACTTTTATAAATATCAATGCAACTTTTACTAAATATTAGCAGAGAAACAATACAATACATTTATGATTTTCATAAAAACACTTAGCACAATATCCTTTATTACATTCAGCACAATAAGATTTAATTTTTTTGTTTTTTTTTGGTTATCGCCTATTCATGGAAATACGAAGCCTATTATAACATCCCACACATTTTTTTTTCAATCCTTTGGTTGCGAGGGTGTAATTCGTCTTTAGCGTAACAGCGTAACACAGCTCCAGGATCTTTAGACAACGTTTTAATTTATGTATTTTTACGCTAATTCACTCACACTGTACATGCGTCCGGAAGAGCTGTCAACACATCACTAATTTATTTTGACTCTACAATCAGTGCGATGTAAGGTTTATAGGCGTGTGGCTTTGCTTAAGGCCTATGGGCGTTGTATCCGCAAGGAATGACACTTTTTATCCTCCAGTGCAATATGAGGTCTAAAGACCTTACACAAATATTATTATTCAAATGAGTAGCCGTTCAAGAGACTATCTCAATTGTATATTTGTCTTTATCACTCATCAATAATGTATAGTCTTCGCACCAGAGGGAGAATGCTGTGTATGCGTTCCGCACTGGCTGCGAGTTCATGCATAACGCATATAAGCCTCATACAGCAGCTAGCGTGTTAATTAAACTATTTGTTTGTTTCGTAATAAGCGTGTCGTACCTATGCATTTCTTCCCGTGTTGCGTAGAAGTGCTTGTATTTCCTAGCAAACTTCTGTTTTCGATGGTATTATAAAATCACAGCAAGCCTTTGAGCTAAAAACTGAATCTGCATAATTTTGTGCGCCATAACTTCAAGCTGCTAAAATATAAATAATGCGAAAGATTGAATGATCTTCATCCTAAATAATGTTAACTTTTACTTAAGAACCAGATGATGAGTCGTTTGATATGGTGCCTGGTTTGATATCATCGCACTGCTCGCCATCTGCAGGGAGTCCATACACACATCTTGGAGATGATCTGGTCGCATACCGTGAGGTTCCAGAGGAATTTCCTCCCGCGAACACTTCGCTTGTGGAATGGTCTCCCTGCCGAGGTTTTTCCTAGGGACTACAGTATGGGGTTCTTCAAAAAGGGCGTTTTGACAATTTTAAAGGGTCTGCAACGCGCGAGTAATACATTTGGTGTTACAAACGTCCATAGACTACGGTAACCGCTTACCATCAGGTGGGCCGTATGCTTGTTTGCTACCTTACTGGTATAAAAAAAATAATAATTTAGTTACATTTACATTGTAAGCTTGGGTACACTTATGAACGTCATTATACAATTATTACTAAAACGTATTTTAATGTAGGTATTCATAATTTAATAACTAATTAAAAACAAAGGAAGTACAATGTCAAAATAAAAGAATAGCATAAAAAATAAAAGCAATAATAATTATGAATGTCACAACAAACAAATAAATTTTGACTAATTTTTGACTGCCTCTGTGGCGCAGTGGGCGTATAGCCGGCTGAGACGCAGGAGTAAGCGGGTTCGATTCCCGCCGCGGAACAAATGTTTGCATGATCTACAGATATTTGTTCCGTGTCTGGGTGTTTTTCTATATATTATAAGTACATATGTATTTACAAAAAAAAAGTATATAAGTATTCTATCAGTTATCTGGTTCCCATAGTACAAGCTCTGCTTAGTTTGGGGCTAGTTAGCGCTGTGTGAAATGTCCAGCGATATTTATATTTATTTATTTATTTATAAATATCTACACCTAGTGAAAAACAATGTCAAAACAATACTTATTTACTAACAAACTTACAAATTAATATTCCTCCATGACTTTTTATCGTCAATGAAATCGTCAATCTTATAGTAAGCTTTTTTTATAACAATTTGTTTCACTTTGGTTTTAAATGTTTTTTCATTGAGACGGTTATACACTTAGGCAATATGTTGTAAAAACTTACAAGTTAACATAGAATGATTTCCTTATTTTGGTTAGTCTCGTGTTTGGAAGTACTAATTTAGCTTTGTTTCTTGTATGAACATCACTGTTTAATGTGAGTTTTTTAGTATCTCCTAGCATGCATAATCGTGATATATATGTAATCTTTCACATTTATAATATTAGCGGGATTAAAGTTAACTTTTTTAGTTAGATGAATTCGGATGCTGTAGCTAAAGAGGTGGACATTTCTATCCGGCTTCCTTATCCCCTGCCGGTTGAAGAGAGAGAAGAAAATAAGAAGTGCATACACTACGACACGCCATATGGCCACAGATTCACAAAACGAGCAGCCAGGGACTGTTGCGCCAAGCATTGCCCACTGGAAGGATGGAATACACGCTAAAACTTAGGAGATGTATTTTGCAACTTCACTGTCGAAATACCTTAGTTATGTGTGCAAACCCGAGAAACAATCCATTGTGAGGAAACTCGCGGCTCAGTTAGGTAAAGTGTATGCAAAAAAAATCTAAAATCTGCAAAAAATATGTATTGAAAAAACCTATAACCTCCCACATAGATTTCCAGAGCAATCTTATGCGGCCTGCACCCAGCGGCTCCCAGCAACCGGATATTTACCATGATTTGTGAAATAAATGGTAAATATTCCGTTTTTAGTAAAAATAGAGTTCATAACCATGATAGTTTCAAAAGTTATAACAATTTTATATCTACCATTTCTACTACGAGTATTATGCAAACCTAGCGTGGACAAAATAATATGTTCGTTCGTCTGTTCAAGTTTAGCCATGCGCTTGTGAGCTTAGGCAGTATATGGTTACTTAACTCGCTCAACTTAGGACACATTCTCATGTATAAATCCACTGGGATATATTAAATTCTAGGCTTTGTTCCAAGAGTTTGAAGACAGACAGCGGTAATGCGCCATGTAGGCAACAGCTGCTTGCCTTGATTAAGTCATAAATATGCAGCATGGGTGCGGCGTGTACAACCCCTATTCAACTCGCATAGTTCCGTTATATAGTTTTATTAATTTTTTGTTAGTAAAACAACATTTTATACGACGGCCATCTTTAGAAAATGTTCGTGCATAGAAATTGGGGCTTAAATTTGTAAACGTTGAAAATATGTTGTTTACCTTTAGCTTTTAAAAGATGTTAGGCTTTTATTCGATTAAATAGGCAAACAAATTCTTCATTAAAATATCTTCGACTTTTGTTTTAAAAATAAAATAATCAAGATAAAATTTAAATCAGCACAGCAGGGTGAACATTTTTGAAATTTGATTACTTATTTTTTGGCCGGCCATAATGACTACGCAAAACAACCGCGGATTTGTTATTTAATAAAGTAGAAGAGAAAAACTCGCAAAACATTTACAATTGGCTAAATTAAATGCCAATCCGTAGGATTTAATAACGCAGATATTTGAATATTCAACAACAGGAGTACAATCAGAAAATGTTCAATTAAACCCGTTATCTCAGAATTGCTTTTTGGAACCTTTCAGCGACTGTTTTTATAATCCTACTATAATTTTGTATAATATATGTGGATATTTGTTTGGGACTATACGCTTTCCAGTGCGTGGTCTCCACTCTCCACAATAACCATTATGCCCCAACTGCCGTCGAACCTGTCACGCTTAGTTTGAATTGTACCAGCCCAGATACCTTGTGAACATGGTGTATCTACAGCATCAAATCATAAAAAAATAAAGGAAAGTATACTTATTTTAAACTTCAAAATTTGCATATTCATTTGATTAACTGACTGCCTACATAAATTGCTTTCCAATATTAGGCCATTAGCAAAACATTTACATAATGATTTCCGATAGCACCGAAATTCCGTAATGCCTAAACATCGAAACATGGTATTTAGCGAATGATTGGCTCGTAGGTACAATTAATGTAAATGTTCCATTTGTTTAAGCTAGTAGAGAGGTTACTAATCATACCATCCTAGTATTGCTATTACTAAGGCCATCAACAAAATAATAACATATTTTGTCCTGGTAACGCGCATATAAGATTCGGGATATGCATGTTAACTCGTAAGAGTTCATTCTAGCCATAAAAATGTACTTTTTATAAAAACAAAAGCAGTTTTTTTATATATAGAAAAAAGTATGCTTTAAACTATTTATTTGATGCCTACTTTCAGACATATCTTAAGCGTACCAGGGATTTGATCTAAAACAGCTGATTTTTACC
Organism: Philereme transversata; assembly: GCA_963924445.1. Taxonomy (NCBI): domain Eukaryota; kingdom Metazoa; phylum Arthropoda; class Insecta; order Lepidoptera; family Geometridae; genus Philereme; species Philereme transversata. The sequence goes on along the minus strand of OZ004341.1, from coordinate 6,704,323 downwards.
ATACGATTCTAGAATGAAAAACATAAAATTTCGAAATGTAGAATTAAAAGTCGTAATACCGGCCGAGGTTTTCCCCAGATGCTACAGTAATGGGATTAAAAAAAAGAACGTTTAAAAACTTTAAATCGTCGGCAACGCGCGGGTGATTCCTTTGGTGTTACAAACATCCATATGCTACGATAGCTGCTTTCCATCAGGTGGGCCGAAGGTGGCAATAGATCACCTTAAAAGTGTACCGACGCCGTGTACTTGTGTGTGTACTTGGTAACCTAATGGTTTTGAACTTTTAAGACGACACGAAAGCGGAAACCTTGAACTATTTGAAGAATTTGCAGTTGGAAGCCGCTTAGAAGGTAATCTACGAAATGTACCATGTAAAACGCAATGGCTACGCAGCAGTGTGTTCTGTATGGCTCCTACTATTTACAACAACATTCCAAAATCTGTTTGCTTGCTCTCCAATAATGAGTTCAAGAGCAGGTGTTGAATGATTGATCGAGCGAAGCGAGATCTCTGAATCAACTTGGGCAAATCAGCGTTGTATGTATGTATGTATTTATGTTTGTTTGTCCAAGGATAACTTTCGAAGCGTTGATCCGATCATCGTGAAATTGTATACATAGGTAGGGATGTCACAGTTTTGGTGTGACTAAATGAGATAAAAATGTTGGGGGGTTGTTGAGATATCGGGATTCAAAAAGGGTAAAAAAAATGAAAATGAGACTATTAGGCCAAATGGGGCGTTACATAAAAGGTCTTCATCAGTACATTTATATTCCGTTTTTATTTTTAGTAAAGTCCTTATAGTTTTTGAGTTATTAGCCATAATAAAAACTAAACGTTGAAAAAATTCACAGGGTACACCAGTGATCCTACAGTGCTGTAATTTGGTATGCGTGTAGATTTAGTAAAAAATATAGGCAAAGGTCAGAAATCCCGAATAACTGCAATTTGTTCCCCAAAAAAAAGTAACCATAATACATGAACTCCCGTTACCTGTAATTTGAATGAAACTGTAGGTCAAGTTAATTGGTTTTTTTTCGTGGCACTCTTTTGATAGTCAAAGATTAAAAATAATATTTTTTTGTTTTAATCGGAGACTCGCGAGATCTCAGTTCGGGGCAAACCACTAGTATTCTAGTTAGAAAAACATACTACACTATAAAAGAATTTCTGAATGACCAATATATTTGTACATTAATTTATATAGGGTTTTTTTATTTTTTTATAAAGTATAGGCTAGCGTTTGACCACTATCTCGCCTGTAAGCGATGATGCAGTCTAAGATGGTACACGCTTGCCTATTCACTCGTGACTTGAAGATCCCTAGGTTGCAGTTATCAGGAAACACAGACTCAGGCAAGGCGTTCCACTCCTTGGCGGTGCGCATAATAAAGGTGGAAGAGTACCGCTTTATGCGTATGGGAGGTATGTCTACCATGTAGCGGTGGCGCATCGCGGAGCGTCTGGTTGTCCGATCATAGAATGGGGATGGTGGGATCAGGTAAGGTAAACTTATTATTGTTGCAATTACTTTTAATTTATTGACATCTCCATTTTAACATAATTATTATTATATTTAATTATTTTGTATTATAATTTTTCTTCAATTTTTAATAATTATTTGCTCTACATATTTGATGTGATTCTGAATTGTATTGTATTTTTATTAAGGAAAAAATATGTAGTAGTATTATAAATATTATATTAGGTAATTGTTATATAAATGTTTGTACGCTTAAATGGCAGAACCTAGAATAGCTCTATATTATCAATTCAACTGTCAGTCTCAATCTGGGCTAGCCTAACGAACATAGATAAATTTAACTCTACGGAAGAATAGATAAACGTACGTACCGTAACGTAACGTACTTAAATACATTTGATCGGTCTTGTGTCTATTCTTCTCTAAAATGTAATTTTATTCTATTCTTATGGAAGATCCAATTTTTTCGGGTCGAATGGTTTTCTTGGGCGTTCATGCTACCAGTGCTGTAGTGACACCGCTTATACAGCGCTTACAAAATACCGGAAATACTTCGGAACACCGAAGTACCCCATGAGAACCCTGTATTCAGGGTTCAGGTTATGCAACAGGTTGGGAAACATAATGCTCAACATTAGTCGCCTTGTGAAGAGGAACTCGGCTTGACTCAACTTTTGCATGCTTCTTTATTAGAACTGATTCCAATCACAGCGGATTAAATCTTTGTTGATGGAAATTTTGTATGTAATGGGTAGTCTCTAGAACTACTGAACCGGTTTTGAAAATTATTTCACTCCCTCATAACTATATTATCCCTGAGTGCTATAGCATCGGATCAGTTAGTTATATATTAAATCTGATTGCTTTGACTGACAAGAGCATGGACAACTATGGCAAATACATACTAGTCGAATTCGAAAATAGAGAAATTCTAGACTACCTAGCTCGCAAGCACCAATGAGCCATTAGGTCAGCCTGTAATTGCCTGTCGCAGTTTGATTGACTAGTGCGTAGTAGGCATAGCCAGGCTAGACACCTAATCATTCTTTGTCTAGGGGATTTATCCTTAAGAAACTATAAGAAATATTTATTGGGGTGAGCTGAGACATTGATAAATTAAATGTGTATAATCTATGGCCATACACGAGTTTCCAACAAAGATTAGTTGATATTTTGATGAGTATTTAATGAAATAAATGTCGAAAACCGATGTTTGTATTGCAATTCAGTTTTAAGTTAGTTTGACATCATCGAAGCCATAGGTTCCGACCGAGGACCGAGTGGCATCAACAAAAAAGAGCAGAAAATGATGGTGAATCATGTTATGTTCTAGAAAGTTCATCTGTTTGCCCGCCTATATATCTATCTATAGAAAAACCAGCCTTAGTCTGCATTGCATGTTCCATCGCAGCCGTAAATCATACTTGGAATCAGAATGCGACATCGCATCGCAACGCATCGGAGCGATAAGCAAAAATAAATAACGCATTCTCAGCTTGTAAACAAGTCTTCGGGAACGGTTTATGTGCCACAGTTCCATGTTGAAATTGGAATTTATTATTATACCGAGATTTATAACGTTCGACTACCTAGCCTAGCTTTTTTATTCTATTATGATTGTGATTTTTGCTTTTTTGGATGCTACAGCAATTCCAGTATTGTAATATCTTTATTCATATTCATTTATTATGCTTACATGTACATATACATTTTTCAGCTTAGATAGTAAGTAGCTTAGGGAGTAAGTACATATACCCTGTAAGGGCACTGCAAGTTGGGTTTGCGCCTTTTCAAAAAGTACAACAAATAAACAAAGAATTAAACATGTCAAATCAAATAAATTAAAATTAGTTTATGCGGCATATGTCAAATAATACAGTAGATTTATTCATTTTATCGTAGAATAGAATCAAATAAAATAGAAAACACTTTAATGCACACCATAATAAGCAATTAAATTAGAACAATGTAAATCTTTGTGACACAATTGGCGGTCTTGTCGCTAAAGAGCGATCTCTACCAAACTTTCGTATGGGTACCTTATTGTAACAGTATAAAGTATAAGTATAATAAACAAAAACACCTTACAAGCTTACGCACGCAGCTTCGCACGATCGATCCAGCCGCTTAGTCGTGAAAACGTTACAAACAGACAGAGAGACACATTTTCTTTCAAATTTAAAATATTAGTATGAATGGATACAGAGAAATAATTTACTACGTACAAATATGAATATTACTAAGAAGGTAAATTATTTAATTTTGTAGATAATTATGTACAAATTGTGTGTTCTTTGAAAACAGGGCCTTTAGTACGAATTTTCAAATATGCAAAAGTCAATAGTTTTCGTGCGCATTTTCCTTGCAGCGTCCACTTACGAAAACTACTAATAAATAACGAATAAATAAATAAATATTGCTGGACATTTCACTCAGCGCTATCTAGCCCCAAACTAAGCAGAGCTTGTACTATGGGAACCAGAAAACTGATAGAATACTTATATACTTTTTTTTTGTAAATACGAGTACATACTTATAATATATAGAAAAACACCCAGACACGGAACAAATATCTGTAGATCATGCAAACATTTGTTCCGCGGCGGGATTCGAACCCGCTACCTCCTGCGTCTCAGCCGGCTATTACGCCCACTGCGCCACGGAGGCAGTCAATAATCTACATACATCAACGATTTCCTTGCTTGCTTGCCTAGAAATTTGAACAAATTATTCCCACAGAAGCTAGCGCAAGCCTTGCACGAGCCTAGAACATTGAACAAATTCTTCCCACAGAAGCTAGCGCAAGCCTTGCACAAACCTAGAAATTTGAACAAATTATTCCCACAGATGCTAGCGCAAGCCTTGCACGAGCCTGGAAAATTGAACAAATTCTTTCCACAGAAGCTAGCGCACACTTTGCACAAGCCTAGAAAATTAAACAAATTTTTCGCGCAGGGGCTCGGGCAAGCCTTACACAAGCCTAGAAATTTGAACAAATTGTTTCCACAGAAGCTAAGGCAAGCCTTGCAATAAGCCTAGAAATTTAAACAAATTCTTCGCACAGTGGCTTGCGTAAGCCTTCTACAAGTCAGGTTTGCACATAATCGTTTGCGAAGAAATCGTTGACTTGTGTTTGGCCCATAACACTTGCGTATTTAACAACTCGTACTAAAGGCGACGGCTCAGGTGATAAGAGATTCATTGAACTTTCGCATCTAACTCATTTCGCACTCATAACTTTGCATCAAAGGGGTGAGTTCGCACTGATTGTTGGTTTAAAATATTCAAATCAGAACCCGATCCAACTTGGTAACTTACCTTGACTTGAAGAAACACGTGTTTCAACGAACAGCTTGTGATACCTACTTTTCTGTAGGTATAAGTATGGTCCGGTCACGCTATGTCTGCGTAAGTTCGAACTCATACATTGCATGTAATAGGTTGGGGAAAAAGTCTTTTCGCATTATAGTATGTATGAACTTGTAATACAATCTCTTTAGCTATACAATTTGTATCTGGCTGGTTTTGGTATCATTAAAAGTTTAAATTTTAAAGAAGATAATTCCAAATTCAAATTAGGAGAATGTGTGATTTTTATTTGTTTTTCATACTGTAAAGATAAAATCTAATGAAGAAATTCGATAGATTTTAAAATTTTCCTACAAAAAAGGTAAAAACGCAACGCAAGCCGCGAAAAAAATTTGCGATGTTTATGGAGCTAGTGCAGTGTCTGTGAGAGTAGCACAAATTTGCGTTAAGCGTTTTCAATCCGGAAATTTTGATGTCAAAGATTCACGTCGCTCTGGTCGCCCTATTACGGATAAAATTGAAGCCATTTTTGAAAAAGTGGAACAAGATCGGCATATCAGTAGTTACGACGTAGCTGAAGAACTGGGAATTGACCACAAAACAGTTTTGGCGCATTTGAAAAAAAACTGGGTACACAAAAAAGCTCGATATTTGGGTACCCCACGAGCTCACTGAAAGAAACCTAATGAACCGTGTACTCATTTGTGGTTCTTTATTACGACGTAATGAAACCGAACCATTTTTTGAAGAAGCTGATAACTGGTGATGAAAAGTGGATCACGTACGACTAGAACGTGCGAAAAAGGTCGTGGTCAAAGGCCGGTCAGGCTTCACAGACTGTGGCGAAACCCGGGTTAACTCGCAACAAGGAGATGCTGTGTGTGTGGTGGGATTGGAGGGGTATTATTCATTATGAGCTGTTACCACCAGGCAGGGCCATCGATTCTGAACTCTACTGCGAACAACTGATGAGTTTAAAGCAAGAAGTTGAGAGAAAGCGGCCGGAATTAATCAACAGAAGGGGTGTGGTTTTTCATCATGATAACCTCACACATCGAGATCCTCACACAGAGAGTTTGGCTGGGAGGTGTTAATGCATCCGCCGTATAGTCCTGACCTTGCACCTTCAGATTTCCACCTGTTTCGGTCTCTTCAGAATTCTTTAGGCAGTGTCAGGTTAACATCACCAGAGGACTGCCAAAACCACTTGTCGCGGTATTTTGATCAGAAGCCCCAAAATTTCTATAGCAATGGGATCATGTCCCTACCTACAAGATGGCAAAAAGTTTTCGAACAAAATGGTACCTACATACTTTAGTTAAATGTAAATAAAAAAAAATGTTTTGAATTTTCTTAAAAAATGCGAAGAAACTTTTTCCCCAACCTAATATGTATTTTGCACTTTTACTTCAGATTTAACGTGAAAAACCTCAATTTACGCTGGGCCCATAACCTAATAAAACGCGGTATTGCCGGGAAATCCACGAGTGACGTTTTTGTTATAGTTTGACAGTTACATAGAATAATGACACATGCCCTACAATATAGAGGGCGCATTTTGATATCAAACTAACAGGAACGTACCCATAGGAACGCTGAACGTAGTACCTATTGTCAAAATACCACGGTTTGTCACGGGGGTGGGGGAGGGGGCTTAGGTTTTCGTCACGAAGTCAATATCTTCTAGGGAAATATCGCGCTTTTTCAAGCTACATTCAAATATGGCGCGCAGCGTTTAGAGCTTTTAAAACTTGTAATTATAGGTATGCACACACTCTTGGCGTCACGCGGCCAGCGCCGCATTAACAAAGACAAATATGAGCCCAATAATTATTTTTTTAACTTTCTGTTGGCAAAAAATGGTTTAAAACCATATTTATAAATTACTGTGTGAAAACTAGAGACGACGGGGGGGGGGGGGGGTCATATACTAAGCTTTAAGCCTGTATGTTTCCAGTTGACGGGTGCAAATCAGCATCGTAGGTCAGCTTTCTAAGGTGTGTGACCTACGAGGCAATGCATTACCACTTAACATCAGGTAGGTCATTTGCTTGTTCCATCTCCAGGTCGTATAAAAAAAAGAAAAATAAAGGTAATTGATGGACGTAGGAAGGAGGTCTCCTACTTAGAGAACTTTGGCCTTTGGATCAACAGATCATGTTGAAAACACATTAACATACAACACTCACAACACATTGTTAGAACTGGAACTAGTTCTTTTCTAGCTGGTTGATGCCGCCATTTCAATGTCGTACTACTCTCAAGACTTATCAATACTAATCTATATATTATATATATATAACAAAGTCAGGCTAGTTACATCATTTATAACTCAAGAACGGCTGGACCGATTTAGATGATCATAGATTTGTTGGATTTGTTCCGCCACCGAATAGCAGAATAACTATTGAAACATTTTAGCTTCAACTTTTTAAATGGATTTTTTCTAAAATATAATATGTATTCTAAAAGGATCCTTGAAAAGAAAAACTAGCCTTGTTTCTTGCCTATTTTTCCTGTCTTGGTCGCGAAGGAACAGGCAGTAAAATTTAGGTTTCAAAGAGATCCTTGTGATTTTAACGAATATTAATTAATTTGATTTGGACCATTCTTAGCATTATGCAGACTGAGCGTGGAATGACTATGGCCCCAGTATTTTGTTAAACTTTGCACACTCGAGCTTGTAAAAACTTAAGCTCCGATGTTTGATGATGATGAACGATCATAAACTCCTTCACATTGAAGAATCGGTGGTGGGGGTACAAATTGCAGTTATTCTGGATTTCAGACTTTTCCCTATATTTGTGTCACTAACGCTACACGCATACCAAATTTCAGCTCTGTGGGGTCACTGATGTATCCTGTGAAGATTTAAACTAAAAATAAAAACGGGGTCGAAATGTACTGATGAAGACCTTCCATTAGACGTGCCACTAAACCGGATAGTACCATTTTTTTAACCCCAATACCTCAATAACCCCTCCACATTTTTAGCTCATTTAGTTACACCGGGATTGTGCCCTCACTACCTAACTATATACCAAATTTCACGATGATCGGATCAACGCTTCGAAAGTTATCCTCGGACAAACAAACATACATGCATACATACATAGGTGCATACAACGCCTATTCGTCCAAGTTAAATTGGAGATCTCGCTTCGCTCGATCAGTGAAAACGTTTATTTTGACACCAATACAAAAACAATGAAATCTCAAAACTAGACGTTGGTTAAAAAGTTGTAGTGAAAAAAAATGGTAACCAAGCATGTGCTACGGCAGATTCGCTTTGCCAAAGCTCCGGTTTTCCGTGGTCAAATATAATATAACACTAATAATCAAATCATTAATATACATAAGTTTACATTGCATCTGGATGGACAGAAAGGGAAATTTTGTTGGCTGACTCAAGTGTGAAAAGTTTAACAAAACACTAGGGGCTTAGTCTAATTGGCGGCAGAAATCGGAATGGTGGTACTTCCCCAAATGTGCCTTTTCACAATTCATTATATTCATATATTATGTATATATTCATTGTTAAACATGTGTTCCCGCTGAGAAACGACTGTTGTGTACGTTTGCAGTTAAGTTGAGAAATTAAGAATTATTATCTCTCTCTAAGATACAGCTGTACTGATAACCGAAACCTTCACTGTGCGTGACCACTTGTCTTATTGAGTGTAGCTCTGGAGTAGGTCTTGTCGGTAATTACAAAGTTGCCCTACATAGTTGTATCTATTCTATGGCTAGGTGAAACATCTGTTTTACGGTAAGTACCCATCTTGTTGCGGTTCCGTTAAGCGAGCACTTGGGATTCTTGGCAATCGCAACCTGCTGTAATGTGCAACTTTAATTTAATGTTTACATCACCACCTTTGATTGGGTTGTTAAATTCAAAAGATTTTTAACATTTTTTTTTATTTTCTCGATTGCCAAAGAAGTACCTACCTATTAAGTTTATCGCGTGTATGTATGTAATGGTGCTCCGACACAGCGGGTAAATAAAGTTTTAAACATTTTATCGTTAACTGATATTTTAAGATAGAAAATAAATAGAATAGTAGCTTATAGCCTAGTTTTAACATTTCATTGCTTTTGTATTGGTGACAAAAAACATGTTTTTTTTATCTATATTTTATCCCTTAATTTTGGAAAAATGTTTCAAAATTTTATCGTGTTATATAACGATAGCTAAAGAGACAAATTATGGTACACAAGTTCTGAAACTGACTACTTTTTAACTCCTAACGCGAAAAGAGGGGTGTTATTAGTTTGACACCTAATAAAAAGTTGTTTATCTGGGGTGGTTCTTAGCTATGCCAGTTACGATGAAAAAGAAGAGGTCTAGGTTTTTTAATTTTATAAAAATTACATTGTGGATAATGACGTGACGTGCCAATAAAAGAGACTAAGTCTGGCTTGCACAACGATCCCGACTGACGTTGTTGTTGTTGTGTGTGTAAATGTTTAGTGACTAAACATGTCAAAAATTTTTGTATTTGTACGATTTGACAACTCGTTAAAACATGTTTAGCCACTAAATACGTTTGGGCATCGTTGCGCAAGTCGCCCTAAATTGAATGATGATTCGGCTTGATATGGGATCCTCTACTGTAGGGCAAGGGCCTACATATTGCAAAATATTGCAATGCCCTTGAAGCGTTCCTGTTTGAAACACAAACACTAAGGTTAAGACCTACGCAACACAACATGATCGCAATAAATGTTTCGATTTTGACTTTATTTTATACTAGCTGACCCGCCCATGGCTTCGCACGCGTGGTTTATCATTAAAAACATTACCCAGTAGCCTATGTCTTAATCTCGGCCACAATCTATGAATATCTCATAGTTGTAACCCTTTACTTTATCCCCCCTTTTAGGATGATAGATTTTGCAAAAAAAGTTGAAACCCGTATTTCTTTATTTCTTACCAAAGGCCTAAATATGAATTTTCCGATCCCTAATCTAAGGAATTATGGTTTGCCCATACAAACTTTCAACCCCTATTTCACCCCTTCAAGATTATTTTTTGAGACAAACAATAGTCTATGTCCTTCTCGAGCATACGAGTATAATCATTCTTGCAAAATTTCATTACGAACGTTTAGTTGTGAAAAGATAACAAACAAACAGAGTTACTTTCGCATTTATAATTATAGTATGGATAGCAACATTAGAAACACAGATATAAAACGCATAGGTCTACAAGTAAGTAATTGTTTTAACATTTTCCGTTCGTAATAAAATCCGTCGACGAAACACTCGTCCAACAGAAATTCAATTAAAATATGATAATTAAATTCCAATATAACGTGTGTCACATATCACGAAATGTGAGGTCAGGCGGGACAATATCCATAATTAATTATTAAGCATTTAGTGCAATTGAAAAATAAGTAAGTAGGTAGGTATTATTGGAACAGTTTGATGTTATGTTTAAGCTTGACATAATAATAGAAACATTTTTGTGAGTAAAGAACAGAATGACAGGTTTCATAATGAATGAATTAATTAACATTATTTATTATTATTTATTATTTGACGACCTCCGTGGCGCAGTGGGCGTATAGCCGGCTGAGACGCAGGAGGTAGCGGGTTCGATTCCCGCCACGGAACAAATGTTTGCTATATAGATATTTGTTCCGTGTCTGGGTGTTTTTCTATATATTATAAGTACTTATGTACAAAAAAAAAAAGTATATAAGTATTCTATCAGTTATCTGGTTCCCATAGTACAAACTCTGCTAAGTTTGGGGCTAGATAGCGCTGTGTGAAATGTGCAGCAATATTTATTTATTTTATATTATACCTTACAAACTAGAACTACAAAATACAACTAATATACTTTTTTACCCTGCAGAGGCTCCGGAATTCCCTACCTATCTCAATTCGTCACGCTATATCTCTCTCTATATTTGAAAACATGGTCAGACAACACTATCTGTCATCCATCGCTCACTAGGCCACTTATACAATTTATATATTTTTATAATTTATATATGTAGGTATGACAATATATAGGTATTTTATGTAATTTTATGACTATATTATACATTATAATTATGCATTTTATTTTATATTATCAATATTTTTTATAAATATACTTGTTCTAATAATATCGGATTTACGCCGCCGTCCTTATTTGTTCACATAGATCCTGTCCATCCAAAGGTTGCCTGGAAGAGATCGCTTTTAGCGATAAGGCCGTCCATTGTACCTATGTTTTAAGAGTGTATTTTCTTTTATATGATTTTATTTAATGGTGTGCAATAAAGGAATTATCTAATCTAATCTAATATACAAATATAGGACACATAATATGTTTAATAAATTACAACCTCCGTGGCGCAGTAGGCGAATAGCAGTTTGAGACACAGGAGGTTGAGGGTTCGATTCCCACCGCAGAATAAATATTTACATAATCACAGATGTTTGTTTCGGATCTTGTTATTTCCCTATATATTATAGGTATTTACAAAAAAAGGATATAAATATTCTATCAGTTATATGGTTCCCATAGTACAAGCTTTGCTTAGTTTGGGGCTAGGTGACGCTGTATGAAATGATCAGCATTAATTATTTATAATAATTAGACCGCCTTATCCCTAAATAAACCTGTCTCTCCCAGACGATTTTTGAATGATGATGAGTATGTGTGAATGGAAGATTGGCCGAGGTGTACTTGAACAAATAATTGAGTTTAGTTATTACTTAATAAATAGCATACTTAACCAAATTTGATAAAATTATCACAGACATTTTTAGTTTTATAATTATTTGTTTTTTTTGGCCCAAATGTCAAATAAACAAAGTTCAAAGTTAACGGAAACTGAATTGTAGTTTGAAACACCTAACCGGAGACCAAATTGTAGTTGAGTGCAGCTAGATCTAGTACGATCTTTTTACGTATCTAGGTATAACATTCATCGAGTTCATTAAACGAGTAATACAGTTTGATACAGTTTGAACTGGTAAGATGGCGGCGAACTCCACAAGTTTCAACGAAAGTGGATCACAGTAGCACTAACTAATTGTAGGTGTTAAAAGCAGTTCTAAGTAGATTTTATTTAACCAATTTTAGAGAACGAGCAAGCACCTGGCCCTCCTGATGTGAAGTGGTAACCATCGCCTAACGTATGTTTAGTCCCTAGGCCCAATCAATCAAGCGTTAGTTTTGCTGATTATACAGTTGCGCATACAGTTATTTATAATTTTATGTATCACCATTGTATCGGGGATGAAGCTGTCTTCTGAAATACAGTTTTTTTAACTAAAACAGAAGACAGAGAACTATTCTTTGTACCCATGTTTTATTTGAAATAAATGATTTGTATTGGATTTGTATTTCCTAGTAAATAATGTTAGCATTTTACCTATGTTGCTAAGTAGTCAATTTAAATGAAATTGAACTCTCAAAGATTGAGTATTCGAAGAAACGAACATTTTCCGATAAATCGCAAAGGTACGCTCTTAAGGCTATACTTGTAAAGGGCTTTATTAAAATTCCTAAACGTACCTCGCAACGGAGAATTTCATCTAAAAATTTAACTACAGGTAAAGCTCAAGTTTCAGTGAAAATTTATATTCTTACTGATGTATAGCGTACGGTAAAACTTGGGCGTGTTAAATTTGTAGGGCCTTTAGGCTGTCTACACTGCTGAAAAGTCGTTGTAATTCAAGTAATTAGTAGGATAGAGGGGAAAATAAACTTTAATAGTACATTATGATATAAGTGCGGTAAGTTGAAAATTACAGCCGAGGCGATATTGTTAGCCCAAGCCGTAGGAGTAAGCTACAAGAAAGCAGAGGCTGTAATTATCAAAGCGCACGTATGTTATACGACGTTTTATAACATATTTGCGAGGAAATAAATCAAACACGGATTTTCTTGAACGAATAAATCTTTAATCACTTGTTAAAGCAGTTAGAAAAATATGAACAATTTGTAAAATTGATTATTACGTTGCCAGTTGGCATTTTTAATGTTGTCAAGTTATTATTATCTCCCAAAGTTAACTTTATGCATAAAATGTTGACCACTTTTCTGACATAAAAACTCTTTGCTAAGATTTAAAAAAGTACCGTTCGTTTTAGACGGAGCATCTTGATAAACCGTACGTTTTACCTTACTCGTGCGTTTTACATTACAATAACGCACAAGTACATAATGACATACATTACGATATTGAAATTGGTGAAATAAGAGACCCTTTACGAGCAAATGTGTTATAAACAATGTTACTTTATTTTTCTTAAATACCTCGATGAAAGTCTTTGATCAGTGTGTGTTACCTGTGATGATGTGACCTGTATAAAAACGTGGTATTTCACTATCGACCTCATAAGAAGGCTCAAGATCGCTCATGGTGCTATGGAGATGGCTATATTTGATGTTTATCTACGAGATCGAATCAGAAAGGAGGAGATTCGTAGATGAAAAGTCACCGACATCCTTAAAACCGTATCGGACAGAGTTACATTTCCGATATGGAAGTACTTCGTGTTGAGAGTGATCAAACCGACCTAGGTTGGTCACTCTCAGCGCGAAGACCTTTTGTCTTTTTGTTTTGTGTGCTGTATTTTATTTATTTTTTTCCTATTGTGTGTGTACCTACTAATCTAGTCTTTAAATAACAAACTAAAAATGTATGAATTTATGCTATCTGAAATAAAATATTTTTATTTATAGCATAAATAATTAGCAAGCTGAAGTGGCAGTGGGCGGGCACATAGCTCGAATAACTGACGGCTATTGGGGCAGAAAGGTTCTCGAGTGGAGACTACGCACTGTAAAGCGCAGCGTAAGACGCCCCTGCTGGATGAAAGAAGACCTGATAAGGTTTGCTGGGAGCCGTTGGGTGCAGGCCGCACAAGATCGGTCGCTCTAAAAATCTATGGGGGATATGTTGCCTATGTTCAGCAGAACACGTCCTTTGGCTGATATGATGATGATGATGACTTTATTTCTTACAAATTCATAATTTTAACTTTAAACTAAATAAAAATCAAGCTAATACAAAGCTAAATTAACTATTATTTCCGTCACACACCTTTGTAATGTGACTCATTGTTACAATTTCGCACATTTGTATAATGTACCGTGCTTTGGTGGGAATAAAACGAATAAATTGTTAGCAGCCTTATTTTTTTTGTCTTTGTGTCGAATTTATTTTAGGCATAAAAATATTTTATGATATCTAGTTAAAAAAAAATGTAAAACTGTATATTTCGGCCATGCTCGTACGTAACATCTAAAACTTAATATTTCCGAGCCATAAAGTCTGCAGCCTGCTACTGACGAGCGTCAGGTAAGCGGCAGGTTGTTAATTAAAACTAAGATAAAATGCTTGCACGAGCACTGTTGGCAGCTGACTGACGTTCCTTGTTCTTGGGCCTTTCCTGAGCATTCCTTGGGGTAAGTGATTTACTGGTGGATTGGATCGGCCGCTCGTTTCTATGATGGATTTATGGAATGAGTGCGGTAAGAAACAACGATTTATTTGTTTTTGAAATGCTTTCTGTATTAAAATTTTCGTAATTTTAACTTTTGATATCTGTCGGCCTTATCTTTCATTTATGTACAATTTGTTTTGTTGAATTGACAGACATCAGAGTACATTGTTTTAATTTAACTAGAAATGAATTAAATAAAATCAACATTATTTGACTGCAACAGCACAAATAGTAGGTAGATACGAACAAATAAAATATAACAAGAACGGTCATGTTTTTTCCAAATATCAACTCCATAACTTCACTGTTTTGGAATGTTTAAACTGAGCTCTTTACTTATCTTTACTTCTTATCTTTAAAATAACTAAATTGATTTTGTAATGTAGCCTCTACACCATGGGACATGATGGACAATCACAGAATGTGCAATGATTGCCACCATGATTGCGCAGCTACATTTGTTAATTCTGGACGTCGAAACAGTAGCAGCTGCCGCTATTTATTTATTTAATGTATATAACCATTATATAACACATTATATATAACGCACGCGTCCGCACCGTACCGTAAACATATACGAACTGAGTGATCGGCGATCGTATGGACACGCTTACAATCATGGCCGCAAACTCCTTTGATGTTTGTACAAAAAACCGACATAGCGGTAATTACGCTCGATCGTCACCGATCATGGCCGATTACAGGATATAGGATATACTCTCTACACGATGGTGATCGTCTATGATCGCCTATGATATTTTTTTTACTTGGAATAACAGTTGATAACCGTTCCAAATTTCACGTCGATAGCTTCAGTAGTGGCTGAAATAATCAGCTGTGACAAACAAACTCGCACCAAAACGATTCCGTTTTTACCATTTTGGTCTAAAACTAACGAACTAAAAATAACCTAAATAACATTGCAATGAGTGTGTCTCACGTACCCGCTGCGAGTGGCACACACAATGACCGTTGGTTGCCATTTTTGTTCTTGGACCAGTCGAGTATATTTTTTCTTCAAGTTAAAAGTCATTTCATCCCATTTTCCTTTACCTAACCCTTTACAAATTCAGAACACACAACCTTTGGAGATTGCGGCTAATTTTAGTTATTGTTATTGAAGCGAAGAAAATTAGAAACATCCTATTCAAACCGGAGCTAATCAAAACCCGAAGTGGCCGCAAGTTATAAATTGCAAGGTTTAACGGAAAAAGTTTTGTTATCGGCCAACCCGGGTCGTGAATAGGGCTGCAAGAAAACTAAATAGCCGGAGAAAGTTGTACAAAAACTAAATAGTCGGAAAAAATTATACACTTTATTGATCAGCAAAGGCGAGATCTCCAAATCAACTTGGGCAAATTGGCGTTGTATGTATGTATGTATGTTTGTTTCTCCGAGGATAACTTACAAGCGTTTATCCGATCATCGTGAAATTTGGTATATAGGTAGGTAGTGATGACACAATTTTGATGTAACTAAATGAGTTAAAAATGTTGGGGGGTTATTGAGATATTCGTGTTCAAGAGGGGTAAATAATAACTAACTAGTGACCCCTACAGTGCTGAAATTTGGTATTCGTGTAGCTTTAGTGATACAAATATACGAAAAAGTCTAAAATCCAGAATAACTGCAATTTCTGCTCCAAAAATGAATAACCAATTAATATGAACTCCCGTTACCTGCAATTTGAATGAAACTATAGGTCAAGTTATTTGGTTGTTTATTTCGTGGCACTATTTTAATAGTCAAAGATAATATTTTTTGTTTTTACGGGAGACTCGCGAGATCTCAGGTCGGGGCGAGCCACTAGTAAATAAATATTTAATAAATAAATAATGCTGGGCATTTCTCACAGTGCTATCTAGGCCTAAACTAAGAGAAGCTTGTACTGTGGGAACCAATAGCATTTCCTACCAGTTATCCGTGACATGTTGCAAACATAGGCTGTCGTGCTTGAACATAGGTTGGTGTTTTTAATATTACTAGTTGCAAGCAACTACAAAAAATACGGTCGAATTTCGACCACTGTGCACTGGTGAATATTCGACCATATTTTTCTTAATTATAGCAATCGCCCCTTCTTTTCCAAATAATCCTTAACTATACCAAATTTCACACTCCTTCAAGCGCGAAAAAAAAAAGATTTACAAAGTATATAAATAGCTCTTTAAAGTAACGAGCAGTTGAGCGAGTCCTTTGATACAGATAGTCAGTCCGGAATTAGCCGGAACAATTTCTACTAAAAAGTCATAGAACCGGCAGCCCTAACCGTGAATCGTGAATACCTCTCTTCAGATAACGAGTTCTCTAATACTTTGACAACGGAACCACAGAATACAGAGCATCTACTACCGGAACCAACGGTAGTTGACTTCAGCGATAAAAATAATGCTTTTGTCTCAGCTCATTTGCATAAGGTTCGGTTGATTATATGTACCGAGCTGAAGTAATTTCAACATTCAAGGGTCTAAGGAAATATTTGGGTAAAAATAAGTCAAAAGTGGTAGTTAGATGTTTAAGTAGCTATCAACTAACAAGTAAGGTTAAATTAAAGTTTTTAGGGTCTTGTTGCCTTAGCCTTAGGCGCAGGCTACACAGCGAGCTGAGCTAATTTAGCTTAGCTTAGCTCACGTAGATACTTACTAGGCGAGGTAAATTATAAATACAACACCTTATTGCAAAAGTTTAGCAAATTTTAACATAAGACAACTTGACATCGGCAAGTAGTGGTTTCAAATCAAAAACTAGAATAAGTATTTAATCACTGCCAGTCGATGATGCTTGTTTCTTTATAAAAACAGCAATGTGGAGGGGAAGGGAGACATAAAGATGACAGAATTCACGAGGCTAGTGAAGCATTTGAAAACGTATCTCCCAGTTGCAGTGGCATTGGGCAGGTACCTTAAGCGAATATGACAATCGAAGAAGCTGTATAAGACAGTGGACACTAAAAACCTGCAGGACTAAGGCAAATCTGACGGCATAAAGGCAGAAACTCGTCAGCAAAGGAGTCAGCAGGAGCATAAGCATAAGGAGACATATATGTATTTCCAGTCCTCTATGAGAAAACGTGTGAGTGATGATGATGATGATGACACACAATTCAAATTAAATATTCATTCATTTATCGATATGTAGCGACATGTGCCTCCGTGGCGCAGTGGACATATAGCCGGCTTAGACGCAGGAGGTAGGAGGTAGCGGGTTTGATTTCCGCCGCGGAACAAATATGTTGTATGATCTACAGATATTTGTTCCGTGTCTGGGTGTTTTTCTATATATTGTAAGTATGTACATATTTACAAAAAAAAGTATATAAGTATTCTATCAGTTATCTCGTTCCCATAGTGCAAGCTATGTCCAATGAATGTCCAGCAATACTTATTTATTTATTTATCTACCGGTTACATGGAAGAACTACATTGACATCAGACCTACAGAGTCAGCGTCAATACAGAGACTAGGAGACGGCGACGACTTCTAACGTAAATTGGAGGAATATAGAAAGAAAGAAAGAAAATACATTTATTTGAACCCACATGACATTACACACAATAACAACAAAGAAAAAGACATAAAAACACAATAAAAACAAGCTTCACACAGACAGAAAATGATGGTGTTGCGTGGGGACAAAATGGTCCCTGTCTCAGCATAAGCTGTTTCGTACTACGGTGGATACGATGCAGCGCTGGTTTTCTGACAGGGCCTACGACACGATCATTTGAAAAGATAATACTAATAGAAAATTTTAAATAAAAATAACATGTAAAATATAAAAGAGAAAAAACCAATAAAAAACAATCCAATAAAATAAAATATAATCCTAGATCGCGCATATTCTAAGAACTGAAGGATATATAATACTTCTCAACAAGACCAGCCCAAGCCAAAGGTCGCTCGGTATGGAGATCTCCCCTTCTCAATGGCGGACAGGTACCAACTTGTCGTCCGCCATAAATATAACAAGAATCATTTCGAAGCGTCAATATTATAGCATGTTCCTCCGCGAATAAGCGAAGAAGCCGTATTATAATTATATCCATTGTTGAGATATCTTGTTTAGCTTAGCTCTGCAAGATACGAAAAGTTGCCGCACCACTAAAGCTAAGATAGGCTAGCTCTTAGCTCACAGTGTGACCTGCGCCTTAATCCTTACATCTTTACTAATAAAATAGTTCAGGTTTGAACTGACAGGTCAAATTCCGATTAATGTCAAACGTGTTGACTTAAGCCTGATATGGGTGTGACGTGATGCTCACTTGGCCTTGTTTGCGAAAAGTTTAATTAACACACTTGGCAACTTACTTCCATATTTACAAACAATATATTTGCATCGATAACATATAATTGGTTGACAAAGCAAACGCTCGAAGCGATGCCAGCGGTCGATTTTGGCATAAATTCAATTTAAACCAATGCCGTCGATAAGCTTCGGTGGTGACGTTTAGTGTTGTTTGCGAATACGGGTGTTAAGGTGAATCTAGTTTATATATAATTTGATAAAATGTTTGTTGGTCCAAATGTTGGTCGACATTGTTATTAAACAGATCAACTTTTACCTACAATAAATTAAACAATAAACTTAACCTATAATAAATGTTTGTCTGCATTACATAAAGTTTAACTATCTAGAATTAAGTTCACCTATGTACAGATTATATTTATTTTGTGTATTAAAGAATTTTCATTCATTCATTCATTCGTTCGATCATACTTTTAGACTTAGTTAGGTAATTAAACTGACGATATTCAAGTGACGGTTTCTCAAAACATAAACTAATAGTTATATTATCAAATTTTAAAGAAAGTCGACTAAGTTCAGGTGATTAATTCGATATAAAACTTACTGCATACTCTTGCAATCGACATTCAAAAACAAAGGTCGATTTGATATCTCTTTCGGTAATGGCTGCGGGTTTTAGGTTAGAAAGGATATCTCGAGACGTCACCAATGCAGTATCTGTGGTTAGATGGCAAGCATTATGCAATAGTACAACATAAGTTTAATAAGGTATTTGTTTTTACATGCCAATATAAATTTCACATTTCTATGGTAAACATTTCACAAATTTATATATTATGCTCACCAAAATAACCCCTTTCATTTTTGTGCGTATATTATCAAACACCATATATACTTTCTCTATGTAACTTCTGTTCAACGCTTTGTTGTCATTAGGACACTAATGACAACAAAGCGTAGAAAAACACAAAGCGAGACACGAAAAAACCTTTTTTAAAGATGCGCACATCATCATAATGATCGGCCAATTTCCGACTTCACCCACTACTGGGTTTATATTTCTTGCCTGATCCTTCCCTGGTTTGGTCGCGGAGGAAGAGGCGGTAAAAATGACTTTTCAAAATGATCCACGTCTTCTTAATGATTAAATGAACATTGATTTTTTTTAATAGAGATTTGAAGCAGTTGAATTAAGTTAAATGTGGAATCGCTTACAGTCGTTACTCATCTAACGGATCTAATGGCTCTGTAATCGAGACGCCGTTAGATTTCCTTACATTTGCTTTGATTAAATTAATATAATTTACGTTATGTTATAAATGGGATTGTGTCAAGTTATTACTATTCAGAAATCGTAATGTAACACTTAATTAACGTCAATTAACGTTAATTAACGACGTGAAATGAATGTCATTTTCAGATATCTATATAGCTAAATCCATAAATTATGTTTGTATCAGAATAATAAAGCAGTTATGATAAAAGAACTGTGTAAGCGCATGCGTCTGCGCGGCACGCATTTAGTTTGCACCGACCTAAAACAATAATTTTTTTTGGGTAGTTGAGATTTTTTTAATCATCATCACCTATTCAATGCTTTACCGGTCAGGCGCCATACAAAATGTACAAGGTAAGTAACTTATATTAAAGCACAAGAAAATGAAAACATCTTTGAACATAGATTAAAACATATACTAATGGAAAAGAGTTACTACACATTAAACGACGTTTTTAACGACAAGACATGTAAATAATTTTCAACAATAATGTATTCACTGACCAATAAAATTCAAAACATAAAAACACTCAACTTCGATTCCACTAGACCTGCCTAGTTAGCTTTAATATTGCTACACTCTTATATACAGGGTACATATGAAGTGCTGGACTCTTGACTAGACATACAAGTCAGGTCTATTCATCTCTATCCTACCTGTAAAGCTCTGTGATTAGCCGCGGGTCGAAATTTAAACAACATACTCTTGTTTACAAATTACAACGTATTCATACAATTCCTAGCTAAAAATACCATTATCGATTATTACTCAAAACTTAATTTCTATCGTAACTATTCCATACCTATTTGTACTTAAATATTCTGTATTCTAATATCTCGTTTAAAATTTAGTCTAAGGCTTTGGGTCGACGTTGCTAACAACTAGTCAATAAGATCTGACATGTAACATTTTAATCCACTTTGTAATAAAATACTGAATACTGAAAATAAAACGATAAATACTCTATTTTGTCCTCCTCGAGGATTTAAAGACTCTTCAGATATCCCATTTTAATATTCACCTAATAGTTTAGGTGGTTAGGTAATAAAGGAAAGTTGCAAAAAAACATAGCCCTCAAGATAACTAAAATCGTTTAGCTGTAGGGTACGTCATCATTACATAGAATAAAATATAGTCGCTTCCACTGTCTGTTCCCTTAGAACGTTTAAACTACTCTACGGATTTTAATGCAGTTTTCAGCAATAGATAGAGTGATTCAAGAGGAAGGTTTATTTAAATCAAAAAATATATAAGTCTGTTTGTTTGTTAGTTTGTTTGTTTGTTTGTTACACAACTAAACGGCTGAACGGATCGTATTAAAATTTTGCAAGGAGATAGATCATATCCTGGGAAAGGATATAGGCTACTTTTTAGCCAACTGCACAAAATGAGGGTAATGTTTTACTGAAAAACTACCCTTGCGAAGCCGCGGGCAGGTCAGCTAGTACATTATAAACTTCAATCTACAACTTTAGACACCTTTATCAGAATTACGTAGTAGCACACATTAACTATTTCCAAACATGGTAGTCCGAAGCCCAGACTTAAATATTCAAATGGAAAATACATGATAAATCACTCAGACGCAAACAAACTTTGTAGCGAGCCCTTATAAATAAAATGTAATTTTCATCTCAGTTCTGATTGTGTAGAGTATGTTATAGGGCGTTTGATTGAGATGGGTCAGTGAGAAAATATAATGAAATAATGTTTTATTTGAAAAAATACTAATCTAGGTATACTAATATTATCAAAAGGAAAGATTTTTATTTATGTATGTCCACACTACTGCCTACTGTTCCTACTGCTACAAAAGTTGCGCTCGCTCAGTCTCTCTTACTCCCTACTGGACTACGCTGACGCCAGTTTCTCAAATCTTACAGAAGAGCAACTTAATAAGCTTGAGCGCCTTCAAAACGTTTACATTCGATTCATATTTGGCTTGCGCAAATATGATCATATTTCCGAGTTTTGCGTTAAATTCAAGTGGTTGCAAAGCTCAAGTCGGGCTGCTCATATTCTCTCTTATATAAAAATGTATTTGCTTCTTATTCTCGGCCGTATCTCAAACAATGCTTTGAATTCCTAAATCTATCCAATTCCCGCAATCTGCGTTCTTCCATTACTCTCCAGTTGAACACTCCAGCCCATAATTCCAACTTCTTTAGTAACTCGTTTACGGTACGAGCTGTCCGATTATGGATTGACTTGCCAGTTTCCATCAGAGATGCTAAATCTTTAACTATTTTATAAATGAGGTCTACAAACTGTACTTTGCAACTTCTTTACCGTAAACATTGTATTTTCTTTCGAGATATTGTTAAATTATATACATATGTTTGTATTTTTATTTTATATTTATTTATGTAAGTATATGTAGAAATTTTAAGCTTTAAGTATTTATTTATTTGTATCCTACATAAATAGTTATTTATTGTAACACCGCCTCCTCACACGTTTTTTCAATCCAGTCCATCCAAAGGTTGCCTAGAAGAGATCGCTTTGAGCGATTGTACCACCATGTATTCGTCTTCAAGCTTTCTAGCTTAAGTTATTGTAATTTGGTGTAACAATAAAGAATTATCTATCTATCTATGTTTGTAACGAAAAAACTCTAAACTATGGGTCTGATTTCTAAAATTCTTTCACCATTTGAATGGTACATTATTCTGGAGTAACATAGGCTACTTTTTACTCACCTGCGCAGAAGGAGGGTAATGTTTTTATTGAATAACTACGCGTGTGAAGCTGCGGATTTGTCAGCTAGTACTTAAATAAAATAGTTGATATACTTAAGTCGCTGTGGTTGTAAAAAGGTATTTAACTGCATAACGATGGTTGCAATAACCAGCTCACAATATTAGAACAAGTAATTGATCCCGGTTGTGCAACCGAGCTGGGAACCGAATAATCGATTCCCGGCTTTGCTACAGGATTTAAGTCATATTTAGTGCAACAAAAAATTTTCAATTTATCAAACTTGATTCCAAAGATACTTCGTTTGTCAAAATCCGTCAACACTTGCATACATTCATACACCCTAAAAATATTATCTTACTTCTTCGCAGTCGGGTGAAAATGGCGGTCTCAATGTTGAAATGTTTATCTCACAAATTATCTAGAATTCTCTATTTGAAAAAATTATTAAATAAATAAATATTGCTGGACATTTCACACAGCGCTATCTAGCGCCAAACTAAGCAGAGTTTGTACTATGGAAACCAGATAACTGATAGAATACTTACATACTTTTATTTTTGTAAATGCTTACTTATATTAAATTATAATTAATTATAGAAAAACCACCAGACCCGGAACATATATCTGTAAATCATGCAAACATTTGTTCCGTGGCGGGAATCGAACCCACTACCTCCTGCGTCTCAGCCGGCTGTTCGTCCACTGAGCCACGGAAGTCGTCAAAACGAATTAACTACTTAATTGCAAAACAATTAAGTTTAAAAATGTAAAAGTTGAGACGGTATTTAACTTTTTTAAACTGATTACTTGTGATACTTGATACAATTCTTATTTTTTACGTAGATAAACTCAATCCAAACCAGGGTACGTCGCTAGTCATGAATTAAAAAAGGCGATTACATAACATTGTGAAAGGGTCGTAATGGCGGGACAGTGAAACTCTATTCAGAGGCGTCCCGCCAAATAAATTGTAACGATTTTTCTTTGACGCCTCTAGAATGTTTTTTTAGTCTGTGGTCCTTGTTATAAGCAGATGCTTTATTTTTATTTACGAAAAGTTTTTGGAAAAGTTGTTAATTCGAATTGGATGAGCGTCGCATGCTAATGGGCTTTGGAAAGAAATAGAAACGTGATAGGCTCAAAAAATATTAAAAGTTTAGAATGCCGGATAAATTTGAATCGCATAGCTTTCGAAAATCTAGTTAAATTCAGCCAGGCTTTCTGCGGCTTTTTTTTTTCTTTACGATAATGTCATTTTACTCTATTCAGGCACTTGTCTCACCGCCGCGCTGGCGATGAGCGAGAAGCGAGCTGGAAACTAGAAACGAGTTGGCGAGCAGCGAGAAGCGAGTGCGTATTTCCTATATTTGCCTCGCTGTCGTATTTGTTCGTATCGCTGTGCGAGTGTAGTCACTGCGTTAAAATAAGGGAGAGCGAGTTCTTGGCGGCAGTGTGAACGGTCAGCGATCAACTATTAATATACGTGTCTCTTTTACTGACACGGAATCTATATCTTTTGTTCGTTTCTTGAGCGAGAAAACAGTTGATAGATAATCGCTTACTCGCCGGCGGTGAGACAAGTGCCTCATTCGAGAATCATATTTAGGGTGTTCATGCTAGCTCAGCAAGTTTTGATTTTTTCGATACTTGTCAATGCAACGTTTGACTTTACGGGATTTGCGCAACGATGCCTAAACGTATTAAGTGGCTGAAAATGATTTAGGCCCGTAAGATCAATAGCAGTTTAAACTAAAATTCTAAGCTTAAACCATCACTGACAAAGAAAAGTTGTAGTTTAAGCTTAGAATTTTAGTTTAAACTGCTGCGGTGATCTTACGCGCTTTAGAAAGTTGTCAAATCATACAAATATGTCAAATTTAAACATGTTTAGTAGCTAAACAAGTTTAGGGATCGTTGTGCATGCCGGGTTTACTGAAAAATGATGCTGACTAAACTATGATAATTACGACCTCCTTGGTGCAGTGGGCGAATAGCCGGCTGAGGCGCTACCTCCTGCGCCTGCGCGGGTTCGATTCCCGCCGCGAAACAAATGTTTGCATTATCTACAGATACCTATACTTTTCCACTGCTGGGCAAAGGTCTCCCCCATGTTCCTCCACATCTCACGATCACTCGCCACGTCCCACCAACCATCTTGGAATGCATCGAGGTCGTCACGCCAACGCTTCGTCGGCCTGTCTCGGCTTCCACGCCCATCTGCAGGCACCCATTTTGTCACGACTGTTGCCCATTTTGTCTGTGACCATACGACTGACGTGACCCGCCCAGTCCCACTTCAGCCTGGCAGTCTTGTCGCCAACATCCGCGATACCCGTCTTCGCGCCCAGTGTGGTATTGCAGATCCTGTCGATTCTCTTTACCCCTAACACGCTGCGTTCCATGGCTCTTTGGCAAACCTTGAGTTTGGACTTTTGAGATTCCGTCAATGACCAAGTTATAGTATATTTGTTCCGGGTCTGGTTGTTTCTCTATATATGATAAGTATGTATGTATTTACAATAAAAAATGTATATCAGGTATCTGGTTCCCATAGTACAAGCTCTGCTTAGTTTGGGGCTAGATAGCGCTGTATGAAATGTCCAGCAATATTTATATTTATTTATTTATGATTTAATAAATAATGATGGTCATTTCACACAGCGCTAAACCAAGCTATGGCAAGCCTGTAACTGTTAAAATTCTTATACCTTAAATTCTTATATTCTTACACCCAGACCAGGAACAAATATCTGTAGATCATATAAATATTTGTTCCGCGACGGGAATCGAACCCGCAACCCCCGCAATCCCTGCGTTTCCGCCAGCTATTAGCCCAATGCGCCACAGAGGACATCATGTATGGTCACTATGATGAGGTTAGGGGTGACAACTAGATTTGGCGAAATACCATTACATAGTTTTCACCGAAAAATGATAAAGTGCATATTTTGAGAAGATTACAATATTTTTTTTACCCCTAATGTGGTAAACGATTCTACGGCCCACCTTATGGCAAGTGATTACCGTAGCATATGGACGTTTGTTACACCAAAGGTCCACGCGATCAAAGTCACGCCGACCCTTTGAATTTTTTAAAACGCCCATTTGAATACCCATCCTGTAATCCCTGAGGTAAACCTCGGCAGGGAGACCACTTCACAAGCTAGTTGTTAAAAATTGAACACAGTGCTAACTAACATACGAAGAAGTAATTACTACACGAAGCAGAGATCCCAGAAGCAGAGAAACATAAGTTTTTAAACTTAGAGCAAGGTATCAAAGTATTTGATGTAGATAACAAGGTTGTAGTACAGAACCACAAGCTACAACACCCTAGGAATCCTAGAAATATAACTATTTATATAAAAGTGCAAATTGTAAACCTTTTTTTGAAATAAAAACATATTCATTCATTCAATATTACACAGGTATTTATCGGATTGTAGTAACTAGTGGTTCGCCCCATATTGAGATTTCGCGAGTCTCCCAAAACAAAAAACAATTCTTAAGGCGACTCGCGCAACGATCCCTAAACGTATTTAGGGGCTGAATATGATTTAAGGCGTTGTTAAATCATACAAATACGTAAAATTTAGACATATTTAGTCGCTAAATAGGTTTAGGGATCGTTGTGCAAGCCGGCCTTAATCTTTGACTAATAAAATATTGCCACAAAATCCGCAACTAACTTGACGTACAGTTTCATTCAAATTACAGGTAACGGGAGTTCATGTTGATAGGTTCCTTTTTTTGGGGTAGAAAATGCAGTTATTCTGGATTTCAGATTTTTTCCTATATTTGTGTCATTAAAGCTACAAGCATACCAAATTTCTGCACTGTGGTATCACTGGTGTACCCTGTGAATTTTGTCAAAGTTCAGTTTTTATTATGGCTAATAACTTAAAATCTAGAAAGTTAAACTAAAAATAAAAACGGGGTCAATATGGAGATATTCAAATGTGCTCACAAAGACCTTTTATTAAACATGCAATTTGACCGGATAGTCCCATTTTGGTTTTTTTGCCCTTCTTGAACCCCAATATCAACAACTCCCCCACATTTTTGCTTATTTAGTAACACCAAAATTGTGCCGTTACTACCTATATACTAAATTTATATTATATATATATAACGCTTCGAAAGTTATTCTCGGACAAACAAACATACATACAACGCCGATTTGCCCAAGTTGATTTAGAGATCTCGCTTCGCTCTATCAATTATGTATAGTGATCGCTAAAGTTAGAAAAATATTAGAAATACCTCAAACGTGCTCGATGTACAATATAATATTTTGTATCCCAAATTTTGCACCACGCCCTAGATTTATTTCCTCACTAGCTTTTGCTTGCGTATTTACTTGCTCGGAATGTTAAAAGAAACGAATTTTGACCTTGCGATACGATACAAGTGTTGGGAGGGACAGTTTTAGATGTATGAGTATGTTTATTGTGTAAAAAACTCGCAAGAAAGGTTTTACTTTATTTTCTCTGACTTTTGATAAACCTTGGTAAACAAGATCGGTCAAGTGCGAGTAAGACTCGCGCACCAAGGGTTCTGAACCTACTTAGATTTATGCTAATTTGGTAGGGTTTAAAAACGGTTTCACGTTAAAAGGCTTCTGTACTGAAGTCCCGCCAGAGATGAAACGCTTTTGGTGTCGTAAATTTTTTTAATGTGTATTTTAATTTCAGTATTATTTATATTCTAAAAACTGACCACAGTACGTTGCCTTTTAATGCACTTAGGCCATCGAGCGCTTAGGATAGGAAGTTAAAAAAGAGACACGATACACAATGCGAGACTATAATTAGTCGTAACTCTACAGCGCAGTTATTGTATATCATTGTATATGGATATTTAGGTGCTCTAAAAGGTAAGCTAAGCAGAAACAAAAGAAATGAATAAATGCTCTTTATTATTATAGATACTTTTATTTGGTGTGCAATAAACATAATGTCTCTATCTATCTACCTACATACTAATACATTAACTACTATGTGATGTTTTGAATAAATGTTTTGGTATAAATACGCGAGCCACGTTCGCCGCTAGTCACTGTTCCAGTCACCATTCAAATTATTCAAAATCGCTTCTTGCGAAAAGCCACAAGCTCACCTTGGTATTTTCGCAACAACCATCTACACCGCGATATGAAATTAGAGTCAATAGCCAAGTTCATGAAGCTCGCTTCCAAGCGACATTATGAACTTGCCACCCATCATCCGAATCCTTTGGTACACACCATTCCGGTCTATCCGTTGGACCCGCCCGTCAACAAAATCCTCCGTCGTCCGAGACACGTTCTCGGAGACCCGGATGACGAAATCACCTCCGCTAACGCGGAAGCGATCTCTGAGTCATGTACATCAGACAGAGCAAACACTTCACAGAAACACCGACCTCGCCGGCAAGGTCGACGAGTCCTTTCAGTCGCCGCCTATACGAGGTACAGACATGTACCCGGGCGTTTCTCTCCTATCCCCACCCTGGAAACTGCCCAAGCCGAGGCTCGTACCTAAGTGGTGCCCTTGCGCTAGTTGCCTCTTCAAACAACTTACTGGGCTGAGCGCCATCTGCGCTCGCCAAAAGTTCGGTTAAGCTGTAACGGCCTCAGAGGCCAACAGCGAGTTTAGTCCGTTCGAAAAAAAAGCCGCTAGTCACTCGACTACGGTCCGTGGAGCGAGGCGGACGTGCGCATATCTAAACAGTGACAACAATATTGTATTTTATTCCAACCACCTACCACAAGATAGGTGAACAGAACATACTCAATAATATGCATCTCCGCATTTGCATAAAACAAAGCATTTGATCACATATCTTTAGCGATAAGGCCGTACATTGTACCATCACGTATTAATCTCTAAGTTTTCTAGATTATGTTATTGTAATTTGGTGTAACAATAAAGAATTACATATCTATTCTTTTCTTTATAATAATTGGTTACACAAAATCACTCCTCATAATATTATCGAGCCATCCCGCCCGATAAAGGGTACACCCGGAAACCTGGGGCTTCTTTAAGCCTCTGCAAAGAGATGCGCCAAGGTTTTAATACCGCTTATGAACATTAATGGTAGTATTTTCCGTGTACTAAGGTATACTCGAGTTAACTTCTTAATATGATTCCTTTTTTCTTATCTCATACATGTTTTTAATAAAATAATATATCTCATAACTATATTAATTCCCATGATGTACATCCTCGGATCTCTTACTTAGTATGCAGAGTTAGACCCGTAAAGATATCCCACATGGGGGTAGTCCATAAATTACGATTGATACATGCCCACATCGCCCCTTATCACAATCACAATAATATTATTAATGCGAAAGTTTGGATGTTTGTTTGTTTGTTACTCAATCACGTCGTAACGGCTGAAACGATTTTGATGAAATAGTACCTATATACGTAGATTATAACCTGGATCACCACATAGGCTACTATTTATCCCATAAATCAGGTTCCATGGAATAAAAATAGGGTGTCAGGTCAAGTTGCAACAGCGAGTTTAGCTTTATTTCTAGGTTACCTACACATTTAGTAGCGTAACGCGTATGAAGAATAATTGACAACTCTTGTTGCGATATGGCTGAGTAGCTGATGGAGATGCAAAATATTGCGGATTCGATTCTTACTGTTGAGTTGTTTTCAAGATCTTTGTTTCAGGTCGGAGTGTTGTGGTAATATGGTACTCATATTTTATGGTTCCCACGATTCAGGTAATCCTAGTACGAGGATTGTATGGGAACTATTATGGGGACTGGTATGGAAGCTATGGATTATTGTACTTTGTTTTTGTATATTTTTTGAAGATTATCATGATGATTAGATTAGACCACTAAGTTTAAGTACGATGGTCTAGAATACCTATTCACTCTTACCTTAAAGATGCCCGGATTGTAGTCTTCAGGAAAAACGAACGACGGTAAAGTAAATGTATTTTATTTTTATTAATTTTATTTAACAAGTGGTTCGCCCCGAACTGAGATCTCGTGAGTTTCCCATAAAAACAAAAATATGTTATTCGTAATCTTTGACTATCAAAATAGTGCCAAGAAATAAATAACCAACTGATTTGAACTACAGTTTCATTCAAATTACAGGTAACTTGAGTTCATGTTAATTGGTTCTCTTGTTCGGGGTACAAATTTGCATTTATTCCGGATTTCAGAATAGATTTGTACCTGAATATACTTTTGCCTATATTTGTATCACTTAAGCTACACACATACCAAATTACAGCACTGTGGGGTTACTGGTGTACCCTGTGAATTTCGTCAAAGTTTAGTTTTTATTATGGCTCAAAAACTACAAAAACATTTCTAAAAATAAAAACCAATTCGAAAGTTACTATTAAAACACTTTCATTTGACGCCCTATTTAACCTAATAGTCTCATTTTAATTTTTTTTACCGCTCTTGAACCCCAATATCTCAATAACCCCCAACATTTTTAGCTCATTTAGTCACACCAAAATTGTGCCATCACTACCTACCTCTGTATCAAATTTCACGATGATCGAACCAACGCTTCGAAGGTTATCCTCGGATAAACAAACATACATATGCAACGCCGATTTTCCCAAGTTGGTTTGGAGATCTCGCTTCTTTCGTCCAATAAAGTGTTCCGTACCTTAGCTGCACGCATTAAAACTGTAAAACCATCTGAAGTTCGCTCATCTGTACAGACAAAGTTATCCGATTTAATATTATAAAATCAAACTCAAATAAATTTTGGAAGCGATTTAGAACTGAATATTTAATTAAGAACGTTTTGAAGTAACGAAACTAAAAGACACATCTAGTTTTTTTTGTTCTACATGGGCATGGAACAAGCTTATGGCCCACCTAATGATAAGTGATAACTATCGCCTTTAAGTCGCCTATATTGCCTCATAAGTCACGCATATTAGAAACGTGCACTACGACGCACTGCCCTACGTCAATCAACTTGAGGCATGTAGATGTAAAGCCTCATGTGCCTGTAATTTCACCGGTAACCATACCCTTCAAACAAAAACAGCAATGGTATAGGTAATAGGTATGGCAGTAGTACTTTCTCTTGCGAGCCCTTTCACAAGTAACTCTAGTATTCTTAGCTATATGGCCTTTCTTATTTACGGAGCTCGTGTAGTAAAACTTAATGTTTGAATCAGCCTCTTAGTATAAGATCTGAGCATGCCCATCATGGGGATTAATAAAGCCTAAGATAAAATGTTTTAACGCTCAAACGATCCTGAAAAAGATCGTTCTCAGTGCTATTATAAGGCTATTAAATAAGGAACAGATTGAAACAAAACTCAAAGAAGGAGCATGAGAAAATCTGGGAACGTAGAACTGATTGCAAGCAGACCAACAAAATGCTTCCAGTAAAAGACCGGAAGATAACAAACACACCGCTAAAAATAAAACGTGAGGACTAGCGGATGATGGTGGAACATCACAGGACACTGTGAACTAAATCACCATATCCTGAAGACAGGGGCCACGGATAGTGGACTATGTCGGGCATGCTACAGGATGAAGAGACAGTGCAGCACATGCTGCTGTACTGTACGGCCACACACGAAGCCAGACTGAAGATGGGACTGCAAAACTCCTCGAGTCAGCAACGACCAAGGCAACTCTAGAAAACTGGTGCCCAAACTCCTACTTCACTACTTCAAGTAGTTGGGATGGCTGGGGTCAGGTTAGAAGGGGAGAGATAGACAATACACCCCTATTGGGGACGTCAGTATAGAACTTATTCCCCCACCCTAGAATTAGAATTAGAAGAATCTGTTTGATTGTACTTTTGTGTGCCATCATAAATATATATAAAAAAAAATTAAAAGAAGGCCGGCCATTGCCTTTTCAGTTTTAGTCTAGTGTTATACTGTTTCTGTGCGGTAATGTTACCATAAAGAGTTATCTTATCTTTAACTAAACAAACAAGTACTAATGGCTCCTACCACTAGATGGTGATGACTGAACTAAAACATTTAGGGAATGATATCCTTTATCCCCCTCTCCTCATTCCGATCCCGTTCTGTAATCTCTTGGGCGGTGTCCAGTAAACAAAAACTAAGATCTCCGCTAAGAGGATTACTACGAGTCCATTCTGTGCCTACTCTATGAATTTGTACTATTTTCCATTTCACCTATTTTGCTGTTTTCACCAATGGAATGAATAAGATTATCTTTGTCCGTGAAATACTGGTAAGTATTTTTTTAAAGGCTTAGCTAGTTTAGTATTTCAAAGGATTCTGTTTTCTATATTAAATAAAATGGATGTTGGTATCACACTAATATTATAAATGCAAAAGTTTGGATGTTTGTTTATTTATTTGTTTGTCACTCAATCACGTCGTAACGGCTGAACCGATTTTAATGAAATTTGGTAATTTGAATTTGCAAACCACGCGTGCGAAGTCGCGGGTGGAAGCTTGTATATAATATTTATTTGTTTGTTTGAGATCAACTTCGACACAGTTGTACCGATTACCATGAAAGTTTTTCTATGTATTCTATGTCTATGTATTTTTTCATGTAAAAGGTCTTTTAGGTGGGGTTTTTTTAATGTTATTTGTGGGGAAACAGGCTTACGGCCCACCTGATGGTAAGCGGACCCGGGGTATTGTCGATGCGTTCCCTACCTTGTAGAAACCTTTTAACATTTCTGCCATGTCGTAGCCTAACGGAAAAACCTCAGATGGTAGCTCATTCCACATCTTGCAAGTATGGGGTAGAAAAGATCGCGTAAAGCGTGCGCGATACCCTATTGTCGATGATATGTGGATGAGCTTTATTACGTTGTCGAGAAATGCGGTGGTAAAATATCGACGACGGGATCAGATCAAATAGCTCCTCAGAACATTCTCCATTATACAGGTGGTAGAAAACACTGAGCGATCCGATGTCACGGCGTTGACTCAGTGGTTCCAGCCTGTTGGCGAGTTTGGGATCGCCGATGATTCGGCTCTTCTCTGAAGCGAGTCAAAACGAAGCAATTGGTACTTCATTTTTATTAATGTACTACGGTTGCGAAGCCTTTGGCGGAAGCTGTGTGTATCATTGTTGTTCTAGCAAATATATAAATAAAATAAAAATAAACAAGCCGTTATTTAGAAGTAAGCTACAGTAGTAATTACGTCCAAGTTGCAGCATCTGCAACTTCTTTAGTGTAGTGTACTAAAGCAGTTGCAGACGCTGCAACTTGGACGTAACTAAGGACAAAAAGTGTAACTACAAACCGTTCCAGGGACGAATGGGTCATCAAAAAATTGAGACCTTAAATGACCGGTGGCTATAGGTACATATTGGAATAAGATATATTAATATAATATTATATTCATTATATATTGATATAATATTATAAGCGTAGTAGAGTTTCTTGTGAAACGGCTCGCCCGGAGAAGTGCTATCACCATACCTATTTCTACCGCCAAGCAGCATTGCTGTGTTTTTGTTTGAAGGGAATGGTTGCCCGTGAAATTACAGGCATATGAGGCTTTACACCTGTATGCCTCAAGTTGATGGACGCAGGGAAGTGCATCGTAGGGCACATTTATAAGGAGCGTGACCTACGAGGCAAACTTTGTTACAGGCGATGGTTACCACTTAACATCAGGTGGGCCATAGGCTTGTTCCATCTCCATAGTATAAAAAAAAATTTTGGTAACCGATAACAATACGTTTCTCTAGTCTCAGAAGAAACATATCGTTAGTTACCTACGTTTATAGGAACCGGTCATAAATATATCAATTTGAAGATGTTTTTAGTTTTTTCAGTAACTATTATACAATCTAATTTTGCAGACTTAGCGTTCACGGACTATATGTAGAATTTATTTAAGCCGAAAAACGCCTATTACATAAATCATACGATTAGTAAGGTAGAATTTTTAATACAGAAAGAAAGAAAGACATAAAATATCTTTAGTAATTTTACAAGAGCGACATAAAACTAATTTTCTCACAAAGTTCGAGAGATTTTTATTAAGTCACTTTTACTTCAGGTATAAAAAATAACCTTTTGTTCGAATTTTTTCAACAAATATCTGAACAGAAGCCTTTTTAGCGTTACATTAGTTCTGGGACCGTTTGTACTACTCGTAGCAATACACGTATCCTTTTAGGTATTTTATAGTACAAGATTCTGCCGAAGGGCCGGTTTCCACCAAAGCGAAGTGTAGGTAACGTAATACGACTTTGACGTGATTCTAAATTGGTTCTCAATTCTAAACTATTGGCTAAATTTACATATAAGAGAATTCTACTCCGCTTTGGTGGTAACCGGCCCTTTTTTTCTTTTTTTAAGCGTTGACCTCTACCCCATCAGATGGTAAATAATACTTTTTTATGAATTGATTCACGTTTAATCACGATCTCGCCTGATGGTGAGCAATGATGCTATCTACGATGGACCACGCTTGCCTAGAATCCTGTTCACTGATGATTGGTTTTAATTGTCAGGAAACGCAGACTCAAGCAAGACGTTCCACTCTTTGACAGAGCGCATGATAAAGTTAGTTACGCCACAGATAAATAATATACTGATTACGCCGAACACATTCTTTGTTCATTCTGTCTTAACTATTCTTTCAATATTGCACCAACAATTTTTTTGAAATATACTAAATTTACTGTGCAGGTCGCATAAGATCGGTTGCTTTGGAAATCTATGGGCAAGGCCTATGTTCAGCAGTGGACGTCGTATGGATGATATAATAATGATGATGAGATTCTAAAAATAAAAATACTAAAACCTCAAAATCCATTTGAATTAAAATTCATCTCTTAATCATCCAAAGAATAAACAAAAATAATGTTTTCCTATGTACAATTTGATTTATTTTGTGTATTTAAATCTTTTCTAGTGCAAACGTTTGTACGGTTAAAATCTAGTGATAACTAGAATACGTCCATTGCTTTGTCCGCCTTTGTTCATGGCATGAATCTAAGATATCATTGTCTTATATTTTACAGGGTGATTCATAAAATGGAACCAAAATGTCAGGATAGAGAAAAGATGACATTGCCTAATCTGTTTTCGCTTATTCTTAGCATGTTCTTGTTATATTTTATTAGAAAAGTACCTATTGTACATTGGTGGCTTCAGGAGTAGCAATGTTTAAATCTTCCATCATGCAGGTGTTCGGGTACAAGGGGCACAACAGCAGGTGTTGGATTGACTGTGCAGGATCACCACAGGTATGTTTTATTTCTCAAATATGCTTCTAAACTTCCTGTTGTATTTCTGTTCAACTGTAAATAGAAGATTTAAGTATAAGCAGCAGCCTACCCTCGAATTCTGTGGAAATTTTTCTATTGGATTTAAACTTATTTATTTATTTATCAAAATCCACAGCCTTTATTATATAAATACAAACTAAGCTACTAAGCTGAACTTACGGTCAAAAACGGATTTACTTTATATAAAAAGAACTTATAAATAAATTAAACTAAAAATACGACTTATACAAATTACGTGTAAACACAAATAGGTTGATAAAATACATAGAATATATATTACACAAGTAGTTACATCATAAATTCATACATATATATACACCACCAATTTAACAAATTACGTGTAAAAACACAAAAAGGTTGATAAAATACATAGAATATTTAGTAGGTATATCACAAATTCATACACGTATATACACTATAATAACCAGTATTTTGTGTTGCGTTGTTATCATGCATGTGTGTTATCCTCCATAATTATATTCAAAGTTTCACTTTTAAAAGTTCTCTTATTGTTATAATAAATAAATAAATATAAATAAATATTGCTGGACATTTTAAACAGCGCTATCTAGCCCCAAACTAAGCAGAGCTGTACTATGGGAACCAGAGATAACTGATAAAATACTTATATAATTTTTTTTTGTAAATACATACTTATAGTATATAGAGAAACAACCAGACCCGGAACAAATATCTGTAGATCATGCTAACATCTTTCCGTGAATCGTGAATACATCATCTGTGAAAATTTCAACTGTCTTTGTTTGTTTGTTTAACAAACTTGTGTTGAATGCGTTCTAAGATGATATTAGTTATGGCTCAGTGACGAAGTGTACTCTTCTGAGTATGGGAAGTATGATATAGTAGATCTAGATATAAAGCTCTCATTTATTTAAGTGACTTACCCTTTGCCATAGAATTTTGTAGAATTCTGAGTTATGTCTGTGGAGTTTTTTTTCAGTCGCCTATAGTCCTGTTAGTCCCATGTTCCACGAACCACTCTGTATTTCTTCAGTGTCTCTCTAGGTATTATAGTTGAGAATAACAGTTAGAAGCTCACTTTAATTAATTAAACTATCCGAGACGCTGCGGTATTATTTTACAGTCTGTTTAAAGCGAGCACGGGCTTTTTGAATCAATTTAATTTTATTAAAGTCCTTTGAATGAGAGGCGTACAATTTGAGGTCTCTTGTCAAGTTTCAAAAGGTTCACCCAACAACTCGTAATTTGGAGTGATGTCCTTACTTGGAAATGTCATTTTCTGTTTTGGATATTATCTTATTAACATGTTAGTTTGACGTCACCAAACATCACACTCAGCCTCAAAGGTTTGCCGGAAGAAAACTCTTCATAGTGTTAAGCTCGCCTTTGTACACATCTTTTTAAATATATTTTCTTGAATGCAATAAAGAGTAAAGAACATCTATCGAATTTACGTGAGCTCTTGATCGTGTTTGTTAAGTTCATTAGACATACGACATGTTTTCCAGAGAGGTTTTTGCTAAGGCCTCTGGTTAGCAAATATGTCACGTAGGAGGAAGATAGGGCTCAGTGGGCACCTTGAATGAGACCTACATGCAATACAACAGATACAATACTATATGCACTTTTAGGGTGGTATTGCATACCTTGACAAGATTTATTTGCGCTTCTCACACTAAATGGTTTCTTGTAAAATAATATTTTGGATTCTCGATATAAAAACAAAATCATAAATTCGTTAGTTATATAATTATTTTTTTCTTGTTACATGATTATTTGAACGTATTTAAAATTATACCTAAATACATAAAGACCATCCACTAATACCCACATCTAGTTCAAATAAACATATCCATGTGTTCTTGACATTGAACCAGAACCCAAAACGGTATTTTTGCGCGATGTCAAATAAACGACTAAAGTCACCAGCAGAAAACTCTAAGGGATAAAACGTTGACCTTTGTAAAATATATCAACAGCAAAATATATCAACCGTATTTAATCTGAAAGTACTCAAATAGATTTCAAGCTATAAGAAAGCTTTATTTATGTGCTCTCAACAATTTTGCCGTTTTATTTGGTAAACATTTTAAGGTTTCGTTGATTTTTTAAGAAATTTCGCAAATACAGCAGTGGTTACTGTTAGTTGTATTTGCGAAATGTCTGACACTAAAACACAATAGCTAGCCTTGTCTTTAGTAATCGCGAGTACACAATTGGGAATACACAAAGTTTGTAAACTGTTTGTTCTGGAAATTCTACTGAGTACCTATTTTTGGGCGGTTCTTTACGAGACGGGGCTTGCCGCACAGCGACCCATTATCACTTTACATACAAGTAAGGTGGAAGAATTGGAAGTAACAATCAGATCGACTATGATATCATACCGTAGGAGTACGATAAAAAAGCACCGTGTTCTACCGGCGACGATGCGCCGTGAATGATGGCGACCGACGCCGCACGATGCCGCGCAGTGTTGATGTATCCTGGCCTTTAGATACTATTTTTATTTATTATTATTTTTAACCTGTGTTGTCCCACTGCAGGGCAAAGGCCTCCCTTCCCTCTTTCCAGTTTTTTCTGTCCTTTGCTGTAGTGGACCAGTCTGGTAAATGCACATCTAAGTCGTCACGCCATCTCCGTGGTGGTCTGCCGCGTGGCCCATAGATCTTCGGGCATGCGACAGACGTGGCCGGCCCAATCCCACTTGAGCTGCGCTGATTTTTTTGTGACATCCATAATCTTTGTTTGCGAACGTAGTACGGAGTTCCGTATTCGGTCTGATAACCGGACACCTAAAATACTGCGCTCCATAGCCCGCTGACATACCTCGAGTTTGGACTTTTGTTGAACAGTCAAAGACCAAGTCTGTGCACCATAGGTGAGGATGGGGAGAACGCACATGTCCATGAGTTTGCGTTTAAGGCAGAGTGGTAGTTCGCCTTTCATTAATTGTTTCATCGACCAGTATCTTCTCCAGGCGTGTTCAATGCGTCGAGCAACTTCTTTTTCTTGTCGCGCCTGGAAGGAGAAAATCTGGCCAAGATACACATACTCATGGACATATTCGATCTCGACCCCCTCGATGTGCAGCCGTTGTCGTGTGCTGTTGGTCATAAGCTTAGTCTTCGACATATTAATCGCAAGTTCAGCATGCAGCCTAGTTCTGTGGCTGAGGAGGAGAACAGAACGATGTCGTCGGCGAAGCGGAGATTTGTTAACCGCCGTTCTCCTAAGATGATTCCCTTGTCAGCCCAGCTCGGTGTCAAGGTCTTAAAGACTTCCTCCAAAGTTGCTGTAAAAAGTTTCGGGGAAAGCGGATCTCCTTGCTTAACACCCTTTTCAATAGAGAAGGAAGGACCAGTGGAAGAAAGTTTAATCGCTGCTGTACTATGACTATAAATGTTTCGAAGTAGTTTTATATACGTTGGTTCTATATTCTGATTGGTAAGGGATTCGAAAAGGGAATGGTGTTTAATACTATCAAAGGCTTTTGAAAAGTCAATAAACGCCAAATAGATAGGTAGATTAAATTCGGAATGTTTTTCTATTTATTGGTTCAGAGAGTGGAGATGATCAGTGGTAGAAAAGCCGCGTCGAAAACCAGCTTGTTCGGGCGGCTGGTGCAAATCAAGTTGGCCAGATATGCGGTATTCTATTATTTTAATAAATGTTTTGTATAGATGTGATATGAGGCTAATGGGTCTGTAATTAGAAATGTTGGACTTATCTCCCTTCTTATGAAGAAGGATGATGTTTGAATGACAGAACGATTTTGGGAAGTTTCCAGATTGCAGTATTGAGTTAAAAAAGTTGGTAATATGAGGGAGCAGCGCAGGTTCTCCTATTTTCAGGGCTTCGGTAGTAATACCATCCTCACCAGGACTTTTGCTATATTTCATGCTACTTAGAGCGCGATGAACTTCCAAGCCCGTTATTGGCGCTATGTTTTCCGAGCAAGAGTATACCGTATTGTTTACTGTAGAGGAACCTGTAGATGGGTCGGAATAAAGGGAACTATAAAAGTCAGTACAAATATCTATAATTTTATTTCTCTCGCCATGCATTATACCATTTTTGTCTCTAAGTTTCGTTATTGATTGTTTTCCTTTTTCCGTGCCTTGCTTTGCTACTTTCAACGATTAATTTTTTTCTAAAGTGTTTTTACTAGATTTGTATTAAAATTTCTAATGTCAGTACGTATTAATCTTTTAACATATTTATCTATATCTCTATATTCAGCAGTATTAAATTTAAGCGAAAGCCTTTTTTCTATCAGGTCTTTTGTGTGGTTACTTAATTTTTCAAGTTTTGTCTTATTTGGTTTTACTTTGCAACTGGCTTTCTTTATACTGTTTTTGATATTATTATATTGTATTTCTAGATTATCTGTGATTGTATCTAGAATTTTAAAACTATTTGTTAACTCTAAGTTAAATTGATCTTGGCATGACATAAGAGAAGTTTTACATATTCTATTTATACTGTTTTTAATCATTTTCATTCTTTCGAGTTTTAGGTTGAATTTTGCTACAATGCGTAAGGGTCGGTGATCTGAACTAAAACGAATTTTATTTATTGTCTCTACATTTGTTAACATCTGCCTGTTAGAAGCAAGGCAAAAGTCCATTTCATTTTTTGTTATACCGTCCCGAGAGAACCAAGTCCACCTACGTTGAGGTTTTTTATAGAAAAAGGAGTTGCTAATACTAAGACTCTGTCCAAAGGCAAAGTTAAGAAGCTGTTTACCGCGATCGTTCCTTTCTCCCAGCCCAAAAGGCCCAATTACGATCGGGTTGTCTTGCGGTTCTCCTTTTCCTAACTTGGCATTAAAATCGCCCATCACAATCGTCCTTTAGATAATACCTACTTATTTTAACGTGATATTATTTCTCGTGTTATAACATTGCGGTCGTTATTATATTCCAAGAGGCAAGTCACGATATCAAGGATTATATCCGGGCAGGCTAGTTACATTAAAATTAGTTCAATGACCCAGAAACTTTTCGCCATTTCTGTCTAATTTCCGCTGGTTAATAACTTTCCCTTGACAAAACGCTTTGTCGCCTCGCCTTGCCCCTATTTAATTTTTAAATCCTTGCACATTTTGGGTAACAATGTCTTTGTATTTTATTAAACAATCTATTTGTACTAAAATGTATTGTGTAAAATTGTGCTCCTAAGTTGTAGGACTAATAATAAAAAACATATTATTGATACATTTATTATAATACAAATATTATAAGTAGAAAATACTATTACACGCTATAAAACAAGCCAATTTGATCAGAACAATGTGATATAATCGATTGTCTTATCACTAAATAGCGATCCTAACGGGCGACAATTAGATGGAACGAACGGGCTGGATTCACCTAGCGTTAATTTCTACTAATAACGTAGAAGAAAACCATTTCTTTGAGACAAATAACCAACTTAGATGTGAATAAGCTATCAGCATTTGGTAGTTATTTGCTTTGATCGAGTTATTTTAGACGGGAGGAACTTAAGTTATTTAGTTGATTAGATCGCCTACTCAAACTTTCTCAAGTCAAACATAAATAACTCTTCACAGGAGATCCAAAAGTTCAAACTTATAAAAGTTAATCGCTTCCAGAGCGCTTAGCCAAGTTACACTCAATTAGCGATTACGCTAGTCGATAAGTCCGAAAATGTATAGGATTTGACGCATGTTATAAAAATATCACGTGATATATCCACAACAAACCTATGTAGAAATCGAATCGATTCAGAGTGAATGTAATTTGGCTACGAGACCAGGGCCTTTAGCCAAGTTACATTCGCTTCGAATCGATTCGATTTCTACATAGGTTTGTGTTCGATATACCACGTGATATTTCCATAGCATGTGTCAAATCCCATAAATTTTCGGACTTATCGACTAGCGTCATCGCTAATCGAATGTAACTTGGCTAAGCCCTCAGGGCCCGTAGCCAAATTATATTCGCTGCGAATCTATTCGATTTCTACATACATTTGTCGTCGCTGTATCACGTGGTATTTCTATAGCGTGTGTCAAATCCTATACATTTTCGGACATATCGACTAGCGTCATCGCTAATCGACTGTAACTTGGCTAAGCCCTCTGATCGATTTTCGTAATGGAATTCCTAATACAAACTTTCCTTTTATAATTAAAACAGCGGCAAATAAATAAGTCGTAGGAACATCCCACGAGATTGCCAACCCGCAAGATATAGAGGTTCCGCAGGATAAGGGTACTGTCTACTCAAGCATCGTGAAACTTTTCACTGATGTTACAGTACAAATAATGTATAGTCAATTAATAGAGTAATGAAATGAATAAATAAATAAATATTACTAGACATTTCACACAGCGCTATCTAGCCCCAAACCAAGCAGAGCTTGTACTATGAGAAACAGATAACTAATAGAATAGTTACACACCTTTTTTTTGTAAATACATACTTATATATAATATATAGAAAAACATTCAGACTCCGAACAAATATATGTAGATCATGCAAACATTTGTTCCGCAGCGGGAATCAAACCCGCTACCTCCTGCGTCTCAGCCGGCTGTTCACCCACTGCGCCACGGAGGTCGTCAATGAGACCGTTTCTGCTCTAACGGCAGTCATTTTTTCGTGCTATGTGCTCCGCCCACTGTCACTTCAACTTGCTTAACCTCGGGGCTATGATTATTGACTTTTGTTTGCCTACTAAACTCCTCATTTCTGATTCGATTTTATAATCATCATTATATCATCATATACCTATAGGTTATACGAGTACAGCGCACCAACTTATCTGTTCAGGTGATTTTTTTAACGAATCCCGACAAGAACAAATCTAGATAAAAACACGGCTATTCAGTAAACAACAGTGACGCTGTCAACTGAATGGCACTATAAAACGCTTTAGCAGACAGTACACTTATGACATAATCTGAGGTCCCGCGGTATTTCACTACGCCGTTTAAACTTGGCTATACTCCATTTGCGGCGGAAGAATGCATGCGACTGCCCTTGCTGGGTTAATGATGTGAGTGTTTAAGGTTCCGTAGTAACGCGACAGGACCCTAACTAACGACCTAAAATATCGCTCGGCTGAAAAGTTTTTCCGTGTTTAAGTAGGAAAAATAAAGAGTTAGAGCAGAAACGGTCTCATTGACGACCTCCGTGGAGAATTGGGCTGAGACGCAGGAGGTAGCGGGCTCGATTCCTACCGCGGAACAATTTTTTGCATGATCTACAGATATTTGTTCCGTGTCTGGGGGATTTTCTATATTTTGTAAGCATGTATTTACTAAAAAAAGCATAAAAGTATTGTATCATTTATCTGGTTCCCAGTACAAGCTCTGCTTAATTTGGGGCTAGGTAGCGCTGTGTGAAATGTCCAGTAATATTTTTTTTCTGAGTGTCTTTTTCAATATAAAGTGAAACTTGGTGCATATAAATTATACTTATTGTTAT
Source organism: Philereme transversata (assembly GCA_963924445.1). Lineage (NCBI taxonomy): Eukaryota > Metazoa > Arthropoda > Insecta > Lepidoptera > Geometridae > Philereme > Philereme transversata. The sequence goes on along the minus strand of OZ004341.1, from coordinate 6,662,169 downwards.
AGTGTATAGATAACAATCAATAATTGGCATTATGTGTTTGATTTTTCGATTTCTTGTTTAGACGTTTGTAGAAAGTTTTTACGGCATGCAAAATAAAAGACGTCAAATCTGACCTATTAGAATTTAACTTATAGAATAGAATAGAACAGAATACTCTTTATTGCACACTAACAAAATTAAAAATACAATAAAAATACATAAAAATTGAGGTAAGTAGCGATAAGGGCGATAACCTTTGGATGGACAGGACAAAACAAAATCAAAAAGACGGCGGTGTATCTATGTTCCTAAACCTACATAAACTACCTATACTTACTAATAAACTAAATATATATACTTACAAGAATACTTATATACTTTTATATAAACTACAATAAAGGAGATAAACATAACGATAAACTAGCAGTGCGTAGACAAAGAAAGGAAATGGTTGTATACCTTAGCTTTAAAGATTGGAAGAGATTTAGATGATCTAATAGAAAAAGCTAAAGCGTTCCACAGCCGTACAGCTTCAACTGTAAAGGAGTCACCATCAAATTGAGAACTGTGGACAGGGGTTTGGAGACTTCGAGCTTCAGATGAGCGTAGCTTATAGTACCTAGAGAAATTTAGAGTTTCTTATTGTGTCCTGCTATTTTAAATTCAAAACACTAAAAACAATATTAGCTTGATATATATACGGGAGTACCAGCTACGATAGAATTTTCTGTTAGTAAATGTCCCATAAGTTGGCATTAACAGTAATGTATATATTACTAACAAAAGCTTAATTACGTGGCTATGTAACAAAGACTCGTCTGCCTTGGGGGACTTGCTTGTATTATAATCAGCTTATTTTGCCCTTAAAAGAGTCCAAAAGACATAGTATTAAACCTACAAAAAATATGTAATTGCTTACTTAAGGAATTTTTAGGGAATACGTTATATCTATGTTTGTGTTATTACAATTTATTTTATACTATACTAGCTGACCCGCCCGCGGCTTCGCACGGGTGGTTTTTCAATAAACCATTACCCTCATTTTGCGCAGTTGGCTAAAAAGTAGCCTATGTTCTTACCCAGGATATAATCTATCTCCTTGCAAAATTCCATTACGATCCGTTCAGCCGTTTAGTCGTGTAAAAGTAACAAACAAACAAACAGAGTTATGTATGTATTACACACATAAATCTTTATCTTGACTCACTCTATCTATTGCTGAAAACTGCATTATCCGTTGAGTAGTTTAAAATATCTAAGCGAACAGACAGCGGAAGCGACTTCATTTAATTTTATATTAAGTAAAAAAAGCTGCTATATTTTTATACAATCTACTACAGAAATATATTTATGAAAAAGTCTTCAAAATGCAAAACATATAGCAGGTTTTTATTTCCATTTAATCTCGGTAAAATCTGCAAATACAACCAACTATAATTACCTACGTTAAGTCACATTTAACTACGGATGTTTTTATAAATAAAGCGTAGGCTTAATCCCTCTCCAAGCTGGGTACAGGGGAGGTTTGGGGGAGGAGGGGTGTGTTAATGTGGTAGGATTAAAATGAACCATCGGGCATGTACAGAATCCGCAATACGCCTCTGGATATAGCCTAATAAACAACAAAACAATGTATTTGAGAGATATAAATATTCGAATTTATGTTTCTCAAATGCGGATGTGGGCGGGACACAACTCGAAATACTGCTGTTTTGGCAGAAAGATTCTAGAGTGGAGACCATGGACTGGAAAGCGCGGCGTAGGACGGATCTCCGTTGCTGGGAGTTGTTGGGTGCAGGCCGCAGAAGAGCGATTGCTCTGGAAATCTATGGGGGAGGTCTATGTTTAGCAGGGGACGTTCTATGGCTGATATGATGATAATGATGAAATGTGGATATGGATGGTCGCATAAAAATAGAGGTAGGGCAAAAAAGAAATGCATGTATTGAAAGCTGATAGGGTAAAAAAGACTGAGGATTGCGATGACGGCTGACAGAGGGATATGGCTAGGTAACCGCTTACCATCAGATGGGGCGTATACTCGTACTTGTTTGCCACCTAAGTGGTGTAAAAAAATATGGGAGAAAAAATAAATAAAACGGGTTATGTGCTTAGAAAGATAATGATTATAAAATAATCAAATTTACTAGCCTTGACTCAAAATGTTAGAAATTAAGTTTTTAAAATAAGGAAAATATAGGATTATATTATACAAGTCAGATGTAGAGAAAAGTGACAAGACTCATAAAAGTTTTAGATTTACTGTATTTTAAGAGCTTATTATTGGTTCTTTCTTAAGATGAAATTCGCGTTTTATTTTTTATTAATTACGCAGTTAATGATAATAAAGGATTCCTATGCAAAATCCCAACCATCAAACTTAAACCACAAAACTAAACATTCCTCTTTTTATTAGCAACAACATGAATAATTTAATTTTTACAAAATTTATGAAACCATCTGTAATTGCTTTGGGGTGGTAAAACTGACATAAATAAGAACCACCCTAATTATATAAGCTTTCTATTTAAACAAATCGCGTTCAAATCCGTCCATCCTTTTAAAAGCTACCATGCTACATTCAGGTACGCAGGCAGACAGACGTAGGCGTTAAACTTATAATCACTTATAACTCCTCTTTTTGCGTATGGGGTTAAAAACAGAAAATCAAAACATTAGAGCGTTATGTATTCTGAACATTAAAAAAATAAATTATAAACACAGATACAATCGTCGACTAGGAAATTCATTGTTTAAAATTTCACCCGTAATAAGTTTGTTTGCGCTACTAAATCGGGTACAGAATTTTAATGAACCACAATGAAGAGTACTCAGGAAATATCTAAATACAAACAATATTAAATAATAAATAAAAATCGTTTATTTCAGACCAGACAGGGTAAACGAACAGAAAATTCTTACTTAAATAAATAAATAAGACTTTTATTTTTCTCACACAAAAGGCAATTATGAACTAGGTATTCTTAAAGATAATCACACTTATATTATAAATGCAAAAGTTTGGATGTTTGTTTGTATGTTTGTTTGTATGTTTGTTTGTTTGTTCCTCAATCACGCCGTAACGGCTGAAAAGATTTCGATGAAATTTGGTATACACGGAGATTATAACTTGGATCACCACATAGATTTTAGATAAGATAACTCTTTATTGTACACCAAAGTAAATTACATAACATAATTTTTACAAATAGATTTAGTACAATGGGCAATCTTATCGCTGAAAGCGATCTCTTCCAGATAACCGTTGTATGGACAGGATTATAATTTATCACATGACGGCGGTACATCTATACAAAATTAAAAACATACTATAAACCTAAAAATACTAATAATAACACAAATTTAATTACAATAAAATAAGCAACTATAAAAATGGTTCTAATGAATTAACAAGCAGTTACAACATAGGTTACCATTTATCCCATAAATCAGTTTCCATGGGATAAAAACGGGGTATCAAAGTTTCTATACAAAAATGATTTTGGTTTTTGTTACCCTTCACACCAAAACTACTTTACGGCTCAAACTTTGCAGAAATTTAGTTCTAGACCTACAATAACATATAGGTTACATTTTATCTCATAAATCAGTTTCCATGAGATAAAAATAGGGTGTCAAAGTTTCTACAGAAAAATGATTGGGTCTTCGATACCACTTTTAGCCAAAACTACTGAAGGGATTGAGCACAAACTTTACAAAAGTTTAGTTCTAGACCTAGAATAACATAAAAGCTACTTTTTATCTCATAAATCAATTCCCATCACAAAAGAAAATATATTTTGTTCTTTGTTATCCCTTCATGTCAAAACTACTAAAGGGATTGGGCAAAAACTTTGCAAAAGTTTAGTTCTAGATCTAGAATAACATAAAAGCTACTTTTTATCTCATAAATCAATTCCCATCACAAAAGAAAATATATTTTGTTCTTTGTTATCCCTTCATGTCAAAACTACTGAAGGGATTGGGCACAAACTTTGCAAAAGTTTAGTTCTTGACCTAGAATAACATAAAAGCTACTTTTTATCTCATAAATCAATTCCCATCACAAAAGAAAATATATTTTGTTCTTTGTTATCCCTTCATATCAAAACTACTGAAGGGATTGGGCAAAAACTTTGCAAAAGTTTAGTTCTAGATCTATAATAACATAAAAGCTAGTTTTTATCTCATAAATCAATTCCCATCACAAAAGAAAATATATTTTGTTCTTTGTTATCCCTTCATGTCAAAACTACTAAAGGGATTGGGCACAAACTTTGCAAAAGTTTAGTTCTAGACCTAGAATAACATAAAAGCTACTTTTTATCTCATACATCAATTCACATCAGAAAAGAAAATATATTTTGTTCTTTGTTACCCCTTCACGCCAAAACGACGTAACAACCAGAGCCCACACTCGTCATGTTAGATATAGGCGCAATGATGAGTCACAAAAAAATCCGCAGATAAGATATTTTCAAAATGACTTTACTTTTACCAGTATCTATAAATAAAATATTTATAACAATTGACATCAAGTACATTTTTTTTTGTTAATCACATTATTAATAATTAAAATTTATTGAAAGTTATTTTCTACTTTTTAATTCGGTATCTACAAAAGCGTGTTTTTAGGTTTTTAAACAATTATTTACTAGTGGTTCGCCCCGAACAAAGATCGCGCTAGTCTCCCATAAAAACAAAAATTTTTTAATCGTAATTTTTGACAATTAAAATAGTGCCACGAAATAAACAACCAAATGACACGATCTACAGTTTAATTCAAATTATAGGTAACGGGAGTTCATGTAAATTGGTTACTCTTTTTTGGGGTACAAAATGCAGTTAATATGGACTTCAGACTTTAACCTATATTTGTGTAACTAAAGCTACACGCATACCAAATTTCAGCATTGTGGGGTTACTGGTGTACCCTGTGAATTTATCTAATAACTCAAAAACTACGAAAATTAAACTAAAAATAAAAACACGGTTGAAATGTACTAATCAATACCTTTCATTGACGTCCTATTTGATCTTATAGTCTCAGTTTCATTTTTTTTACCCCTGTTGAATCTCAATATCTCAACAACCCCCCAACAAAACACACTTATATATAAAATTTCACGATGATCGGATCAACATTTCGAAAGTTATCCTCGGACAAACAAACATACATACATACATATATACAACGCCGATTTGCCCAAGTTGATTTGGAGATCTCGCTTCGCTCGATCAATTATTGACAAACTTCGCGTGCGAAGCCGCGGGTGGAAGCTAGAACAATATAAAATTAAAAATTAACGAATAAAATAACAATGAATAAATTATAGGATTTAGGTTAAGCATATCCAGTTCGTAACCTGTTTTGTGAGAGATTCTTGCCTGATGTAGGTTTATAAAAAACCTGTAATACAGATAATACTTTAAAACTTAAAATATAGATCATTTAGTATAAAGCGGGTGTAATCGCAAGAAAGAGCATGTTGTAGTCTTGTATAAATAAGGAGCCATTGTGGCTTTGGGCAAACCTCATTTGGTGGCAAGTTCGGTTCAATATAGGCAAAGTTGCGAAAACTTAAATACTTGTAGAGCAAACTTTAAGACGTATAGCTCCTTAAATAGGGAACCTATTCGACAACCCCTTTACGAGGTGGTTATATTTCTCTACTGCCGAGTTAAATACACTTTATGAATAACGTTTTATTTTCCTGTAACTGATAACAAAAACATTAACTTTGCCATCCCATTAATTATTGTCTGTTACTTGTATTTGTATTTCGATTACTGGGTATTAGCATCCTTATTTTATGCCATACAAGATTTACACTTGGTTTTTTACAAAAACATTACCCTTCCACTCCCGGTCGTAATCTGTATACACAAAAGATGTGATAAAACAAGTTAAATAAATGGTCTTCGCAATTGTAAAAATACAAGTTTATTGTTAAAAAATTACTTTTTCAAAACAAGCTTTTATAAAATTCTTAATTAGAACCGCAAGCAGATTCAAATGAGCCCAACAACTAGTAGCCCACTACAATCTATTCAGAAGTTACATTGTCTATCATCCGCCTCCATCATGAGATCGACTCCATGGTACTATATCATTGCATTGTCACCAAAGTTAAATATGTATTCCAAATTTTAATGCGTTTACAATGTTTCGTGTCTGTGCTGTTGACCGTTGAGGAGTTCCTTCTTCGGAAGCCAACTCTGAGTGCAGCAGCCATGACATAGTGGAACTTAGAACGGGCTATCATAATTAAATGCGTATACTAAATTTCGTATCTTTGCTGTTAACCGTTGAAGAGTTCCTTAGTCTGGAGCCAATCCAGGGAGTAGAATCAGGTCGTGTTTACTATAAATATGCATTGTTTTCCAAAATAAGCGTGTATTCCAAATTACAGCTCAATCGGTTGAAAGGAACATGTTTAAAATTCAGTTGCAAGATTCCACACAGACAAACATACATACATTGCAAGTTAATAAAAAGCTTGTAAAAAAGAACATTCTTTCGTACCCATCAAAAAACGATCAAAACCATAAAATGCTGTCTACCCCACATCGGGATTATTTTTAAATCCGGAAAATCCCGAATGGTTGTATATATGTATAGTTATTTCCCAAAAAAGAACCTTTTAGATCCAACACATGTAAATGTGTACAAACACTTTCCGAACAGGTCAATTGTCCGCCATATTTGTGTGTTCACTGTCAACTGTCAAACTGTAACATCAAAGAATTGGTGTCAGGCTTTCGGACTTTACCCTTGTCACTAGAGAAGTTTAGGTACACAAAGCGGAAAGGGCAAGTCGTATTTTCGCATTTACTATTCCGTACAATTCATTGTGTACATTTATATTCTGTAAAGTTGAAAATTCAACATAATTTCATTATCATTATATTATAAGCCATAGGTTGAACATATAACTCCTCCACAGATTCCCAGAGCGATCAATATCGTGCGGGCTGCAAACTGAAACTATTTTTCAAAACTGGAGCTGGCCTACACCGCGCTAGCCGGCGTGGTCTTCACTCGAGAATCTTTCTACCTCTAAAGCCGTCAGCTCTTCAAGCTGTGTGCCCCGCTCTTTGCCCGTTCAGCTTGCTACTCTTCTTTATTCTCTGATGTCAAATCCTCTGAAAAAGTCTGTTAGAATTAGAACATATATTTAAATAAATAATTCTGGACATTTCACACAGCTCCATCTAGCCCCAAATTGTACTATGGGAACCAGATAACTGATAGAATAATTAAATACATTTTTTTGTATAACATACTTATAATATACAGGGTGTGGTGTATTGAGTGGATAATAGGGTACCTGCGGGTAGGGGCCATTGTGGCGGTTCAGAAAAATATTTGTTATGCTCAATAAAAGTGCCTCAGTTTTCGAGATATTTCGAGTTATGTTTTTAAAATAAGATTTCACTAAAATTTTACTTGCTTTCGTTTGTTTTCCTGACCTTTACCCTTCTGTGGTGTAAAAAAAATGTATGGTCACTTGAATGCCAAATTTTAAAAAAATTAGCCTATTTCATCGAGATTCCGAAATGGTATATTACATATCATTGTCACAACTTGATTCAAAATTAATTCCTACCAAACTTATCAAGGCGTAATTTAAAGAAATAGTTTTAACTATTATTAGCAATAATTGTCTACTGTTCGCAGAACTACTAGTAATTCTTGGAACAGATTGGTTCCCGGCCCAGCGGCAATCGACACTATGTCTATCTTGCTCTTTCATGCTATGAGTGAAAGAGAACTATCGTTTCGCGTAACGCATTTTTATGATATTCGAGTCAGTGTGCTATCATACTACTCCCGTACAACAACGTGTTATCCTGTTTTGGATTGATACTCGTCGATTTTGTGCAGTGATTTCGGACTTTGTTTTGCCTAGCGATTTGGACGTCTTAATTTTTTGAACCTAACGATTTTGTGCTGTGATCTCGGACTTGATTTGCTTTGTAACTTGGATTTTTTGGTATTGCATATTGATTGCAATGCCTCAGCTATACACTGCGTCTGAATATGAGCAAATGCATTTAATCTACGGCGAGTGTGGTGGTAACGCCAATCGAGCAGCAGCACTGTATCGGGAAAGATTTCCCAATGCACGCCATCCCGATTATCGTGTGTTTATTCGTGTACACAATGCTTACATGGAAGGTCGAATTCCTGGAAGTGGCATCGGTGGCACGAGTTCTGGGAGACCACAAGTACATAATGAAGAGGACGTACTTGATGAAATTGCTGCTGATCCGACCACATCTGTGCGCGTAATAGCCTCTAATACTGGCATGTCAGCAAGAACAGTGCACCGAATTTTAAAAAGAGAAAAATTACATCCTTTTCACTACCAGCTCGTGCAATGTTTGCAGCCAAGAGATTACCCTGCACGAGTTGCATTTTGCCAAACAATGCTGAGAAAAATGAACGCTGATCCCGGTTTCTTCGATAAAATTTTGTGGAGCGACGAATTCACGTGCAAAAAAGATGGGTATTTTAATATGCACAATCTGCACAGTTGGCAGCGTACAAACCCTCATTTGGCCAGAGAAGACAGGTCCCAGTACAAGTTCAAAATTAATTTATGGACTGGAATTCTAAATGGCAAAATCATCGGACCATTCGAATTGTCTGGAACATTGACTGCAGAAACGTATTTACATTTTTTACAGCACGAACTTCCACTTTTATTAGAAGATGTTTCATTAGAAGATAGAAGAAGAATGTGGCTGCAGCACGATGGTTGCCCCGCTCATTACGCCCGAAATGTTCGACAATACCTCGATGAAACATATCGTCGACGATGGATCGGTCGTTTGGGGACAATTTTGTGGCCACCTCGTTCACCAGACCTCAACCCATTGGACTTTTTTTACAGGGGATGCCTTAAAGAAAAGGTTTATAAAGACCCAATCAATACAGTGGACCAGCTACGGGAGCGTGTGCGATTAGCTGCTCAGAAAATCACAGAGCAAAGAATTGCGAACAGGATTAAAAGATCTTTTATCAAAAGGTGCAGAGCATGCATCAGAGCACGTGGTGGCCTTTTCGAACACCTTTTGTAATAGTAAATTTAATAAATGAAATGCATTTAAAATTTATTGTTTCGTTTTATTTTATTACCGAATTTTAAACTAACGTTTTTAGGTGATTTTAAGTAATGAAGTAAATTTTAGTACTATTTGTAATTTTATAATAATTAGCTCTACCCATTTTAATAGGAATTACTTTTGAATCAACTTGTGGAAATACCATGTAATATACCATTTCGGAATCTCGATGAAATAGGCTAATTTTTTTAAAATATGGCATTCAAGTGACCATACATTTTTTTTACACCACAGAAGGGTAAAGGTCAGGAAAACAAACGAAAGCAAGTAAAGTTTTAGTGAAATCTTATTTTAAAAACATAACTGTGCTTGTGTTATAAAAATAATAGTTTCCATTCGATAGCACATCTATCCAAGAATACTATCGAAAAAATAGATAGAAAAAAAATTTCATTTGCAGTCTTGGCGCCAAAAATAGTGACGAAGGGTGAAATATTTCTTAAATTTCGAAAATGTCGAATATCTCGAAAACCGAGGCACTTTTACAGAGCATAACAAATATTTTTCTGAACTGCCACAATGGCCCCTACCCGCAGGTACCCTATTATCCACTCATTACGCCACACCCTGTATAGAGAAACAACCGGATCCGGAAAAAATATTTTATAATATTTGTCGAGACTCGAGAAGTACGGAACACTAAAACTAGAAATCTTGTTCTTATAATGGCATCCTTGTTTCGGACAATGTTCTGGCTTATCGATAAAGAAATGAAATTATAATTGAAAAAAAACAATAGTTATATCCGGGAGAGCCGACAGCAGTGAAAACTTGAACAGACTACACCACAGATACTTGATGTAATACAAAGTTCAATGATTTTTTCTCTCTCAAAAATGCCCAACACGCCTGAAGAAGTTTTCACTTCTAAAATGAGTTCAATGCTGTACAGAACTACCCCATCTCTACATTGGTTGATTTTATTTATTTTGATTTGACGATATTAAACCTCATCTTTTTCATTTAATAATTAAAAATCGTTTATACTGCGCCTCGTGGCGAGTTAAAACATTTGCTGGGTAAAATGTTTAGAATTTTAGAAGTAGCTTTGTTGAGTATATAAAGTATCCAATATATTTTTTATCTCTGCAAGTATTTACCTATAAACAAAATAAAAAATAATACATATATTATACAGCATGAGTTATTAAACTGGGTGCTACAGTAATATGGAAATTAATATCCGCTGTTCTCATATTGACATAATATAAATACACCTAAATAAACGTTTTCGCAGGCTGAGATTACTTCGCAGCCTCGAAACGTCGTACGTAACATAAAAAGCTGGTTTTCTGATATACCTATGTTATGTTCAAATAGCCTAAAAGCGGGAAACATTTGAGAGGCACCACTCTCTTTGGAATGATTATACTCGTGTTTTTTACACTTTTTAGGCAAGCGTGAAACGATTTTAGACTCATAAATGTCACACGAATTGAACGAACTGAACTACGTGTCGCCTCGCATTGACTCAATGATTGAAATAAACCACGAAAGTTTTCTATGTAAATATAATAACACTTTATACTGTGATAATATCGTGGAAAATGTATTAATATCTTTCAAGTGGTATATTCATTAAGAGTCGATTGGATCTGGGTGTGGCCTATAAAATCGTCATTGACATGTCATACATAAAAGCGTATTCAGAGTCTTTCGCGTATAAAAACAATAAGATAACTCTTTAATGTATTTACCACATAGAAACAATGTAACACTAGTCTAAAGCTATAAATGCAATACAATAGGCGGCCTTATCGCTAAGAGGAATCTCTTTCAGGCAACCTTTGAATGAAACTAAATTATAATCTTATTTTTCATAGGCCTTTACATTTGTTGCAAGTAATTTAAACTGTTTTTCATTTTACACTCCAGTGTACATTAATGTTTTTACATTAATGTTACAACATTACTGAACATATTATAGAAAATATACGCACATAAATTATATACACGAGGCAAATAAACGATGACTACTGATTAACTGAGGTCTTATTAAAATATATATTCAGAAATCCGTACTGGAAATAAAATTAAACTAATAACTGGCCTGATTTTATAATCTTGAAACCATAATAACATAAATGAATTACATCAAAGGACATTTAATACGTATAGATTTTATACAGATGCTGAATTCATATATTTTATATTAAAATAATCCATGTATACATTCTGATTCATAACTATATATTATCATTCGTGCACCGGTATCCATCTATATTCTATAGGTACAAGGGACCACGTGGCGCAGTGGGCAAATAGACAGGCTGAGACGCAGGAGGTTGCAGATTCGATTCCCACCGCGGAACAAAGGTTTGGATGATCTACAAATATGGATTCCAGGGCTGAGTGTTTATAATAATAAGTATTTAAAAAAAGTTTTTATCTGTAATTTCGTTTCCGTAGTAGGTATATTACTTAGTTCACTATGATGTACAGAAATCGATGAGGAGGACTATATATATATATATATATTACTTAGTTTGGGGCTAGAAAGCCCTGTGTGAAATGGCCAGCATTATTTTATTGCTTACTAGTTGCATGCCTGCGACTTTGTCTACAATATTCGGGATCTCAACAACAGCACCACCTACCGGGTCCAATTGTTAATCTAAGGCATCCAGGACCCACTCAAATACACGCAAAAAAAATATCAAAATCTGTAAAATCGTTCTCAAGTAATGGCGTGACCCAGGGAAACAGGGATTAATTATTATACATAGAATAGATTATTTTCTTATCACCGTGTTTTTAATTATTATTATCTTATGGAGCTCAAATGGCTCAAACTTGGGGAGGCCTATACCCAGCAGTGGGTGAAGTCCGGCTATGGATGATGATTAATAAATAAATAAATTTTCCTGGACATTTCACACAGCGCTATCTAGCCCCAAACTAAGCAGAGCTTGTACTATGAGAACCAGATAACTGTTGGAATACGTATATACTTTTTATTTATTTTTACTTTTTTTTAAATACATACTTATAATAGTTCCGTGGCGTCTCTGCCTCCTGCGTCTCAGCCGGGTATACGCCCACTGCGCCACGGAGGTCGTCATGATGATGATTATTATCTTGTACCTCGAAATATCAAGGTACTCGTAACGATCGTAGCATAAACTATATTAACCATGCCAACTAATGTAAATTAAGGAATAAACTTTTTTACAATTAGTAATTAATATTATGTGAGGTTTTTCACGACCGTTTCGAATCAAGTTTTCTGTGTTTAAATAGATTACGTTGCACTGTGATAAACTGCCAAAAGTAAGTTAAATACAATTTGAAATTGTATATTTGACAAAAAACAAATAGTATGCTCAATCTGGAATAGTACCTTTGTTACTAGCATCCCGTAACCTTAAATACCTTGACACTCTGGGCAAAAATAGCAACCAGCCTTATTTTGCGTTTCTTTTCCGGCTTGTTCGCGAAGGAACAGGTAGTAAAATTGACGTTTCAAAGTGATCCTTGTGATTTTAATGAATAAAAAGATTTTGATTTTATTTTGATTTGGGTGGAAGAAATCACAAAGGTTTGCCATATTTTATTTTATAGAGAGCTTTTCTAGCTTTCCGCGCCAAGAATTATACTCCGAGGTAAAATTTTATGTTATTGTAGCGTCATTATAAAAGAATTATAGTTTTTTTCTCATAGCAGAATCAAATATATATTTTAAAAGATTTAGTCAAAGAGGGTGTACCCTCGCTTGTTGTTACTAAGATTTTTTTAAGTGAATACTTCTTTAGGCGCTTTGGGCATTTTTTGAGCTGGGAAAAAACCATTGATCTCGCAACACTGTTACCGTTACCAAAACTTCTGTATATAAGTAGTGAACACTTTTTTAGGCACGTTGGGCATTTTTTAAGATGGAAAAAACCATTGAACTCGATAAACTGTTACCGTTACTGACACCTGTGTAATAAGTAGTGCACATTTATTTAGGCGCGCTGGAAATTTTTTGAGATGAGGAAAAAACCATTGAACTCGAGAAACTGTTACCGTAACCGACACCTCTGTATATAAGTATCTCGTAATTGTTCAAGTCTTTACTTCTGTTGGGACTCCCGGAGTGCCACTTTCTTTATTTTTTTGTTTTATTAAACATCTGCTAAACAAATAGTAAGCGATTACCGTAGCTTATAAACTTCCTGTAACTCTGGCTTTGCCGACCATTTGACAAAAAAACATTTTTGATAGACTGTAGTCTCTGGATTTACGACTTAAACTGATGTATATGGTCGTAACATGGATATAACGATATGCAGTGGTGCTATTCTATGATTTTCTGTATCATGGATATCAGAAAGTACCAGTTCCATTGTATTTAATAGTTAGTACTCTTTGATATTTTAGAAATGGAGATTGGTTTATTTTTGTTTTTTAATTTATATATATAATGATGAATTCATTTCAAATAGAGCAAATATTACCGGGAATAATTTGGAGCCTTTTCGGGCTTTAAATTGAGTTACTGTAAATTTATCGAATATATCGATAAATTCTCAAAACCTAGAATTTATCGGAATTCTATTAGAAGTATCATATTTAAATATTAATTGTTTGAAATTAATATAGCATTTCAAATTCACAGCAGTAAATTCAAGCATTTTTAGTTGGTTTGAATATTTATTTATCAAAACTTTGATCCATCTACATTGAAGCAGGCTTGTGTGGTCGCTTGTAGATTAACGACAGGGTATCAGTTCCTTTGAACTTTTGTTTCATGTTTAAAATGTATAATCAGAGAGAAGTGTTACCGTATTTTCGTATTTTTTCCAATACGACTATTTTTCCGGATATGTTTCTACGTGGTGCGGAAAAGTGTACTTGTCATTATATTATTGTTTTTATAAATTAATATTCTTGTAAGTTTGTGTGTACAGCACTCTTTTTGTCTGTAGTTTGCAGGACCGACAAAGGACATGTAAGGCGAGGAAAAGACAATTACGTGGCCCCTTTTATGTACTTTCATACAATATGTACCTATCGGTTTTGCTTTTTTATCGGAGGCTTTTAAACGCCAACACCTGAGTTGGTCTCTAACTAAAACGAGCATTAAATCGTTAGAAATAATTTAGAACCTTTATAAGTATTTGAATAACTAACGTTACAAATCCAGATACCCAGATATATTGCAGGAAAATAAATGTATTATTGCTTGCAGTGGATCCCTCTCGGTACGAAGGCCCAAAGCCGGATTTAGACTGAATTCGTGCACGATCCTAACGAATACCTACACATTTATCGACGTGGACTTAGACACGAACCGGAGCAACTTTCTACAACTGTAGTTTTGAAACTCGTTGATAAATAATCGCTGTTTATAACTCGAGTAGACAGGAACTAACGAGAGAGATGTTAGAGTAGCGGACAAAGGGCAAAAAAAAACTAAAATTTAATTATACAGGGTAAATTTTTTAGCAGTGGATTGTTGGCGGTTCAAATAAACTGGATTTTAGATCAGAGGATTAGCAAGTTGAAGTTACAGGAAGTGGTACACATAGCTCGAACAACTGACGGCCGTTGGAGCAGAAATATTGGAAAAAAGAAAAGGAGACCAGACACTAGAAAGCGCCTGGTAGAACGACAGTCCGCCACTAAATGGACAAAACCACCTGACAAGGGTTGCTGGGAGCCATCAAATGCAGGCCGCAAAAGATCAGGTCGTAATCTATGCGGAGGCCCCTTTTCAGTAGTGGACTTCTTATAGCTGATAATGATTATGATGATATACATAATCTGAAGGGGCATTTGACTAAATCATTAAACACATCTTCAATGACTTACAATTGGAGGCTAAAAATAAGATTTCAAATTAATTATATTTAAATTACCAAAATTATGACCCAGCTTACCGAAGCCGTAGACGCTCTACGCCGTAGAGATTCTACAGCGTAGAGCATCTACGGCCTGTCCGAGCATGCATAGGTTTGAAACATATTAATTTATTTCAAACTTTCACACAAAACAGGGGAGGACTTAATGCATTAGCTACCAAACTTCTATTGCGTAAACGAAATTATCACGTATATACACCATTTTATATGATTTTGCTAGCACTGCATTTGCAAATCGATGATCATGACGGCAAACGGACATTAAAAATAATTAATTAAACTGTGTAGACCTCTAAAAATGTATCGATTTTTGATATGGTTCAAAACTTCACTTGTGACAAAGTATTACTATTGAATTGTGTTTTTGGAACAATTTTTTTTCGATCCAACTTCCATTGCATAAAGGTCGATTCATAAAATTTTGTAACAGACTACAATCTCGGAGCCTGTCCGTAGCCGTCTCGTTGTAACTCGAACAGATTCAAGTAAACTCTTGGATGCAGTAGAAATACTTATTCAGTTACTTGGAAGTGCAGAGTTATAAACTGGCTAACGGTAAGCACACTACAAGTTAGTTTCGAAGAAACGCAAGACTAAAAGAGTAAGCTCTCGTTGGCAATGAAACGGCGACCGCTTTATGATTTTCGTATGTGAGTTTGATACAAGAACTGGTATTCTAAGTTTATTATCGGAATAGTTTGTAACAAAAGTTATATCGATGCGTAGACTAGTCATATTTTTGTAAAAAAACATTGTCAAAAGGGGCATGGCAAAATGATTGAACTTTTATAATTATTTTCGTAATTTTTTTAATATTCTTTTATTATTATGTCAATTAAAATGTTATGTTACAAAGACTTGCTTTACCCATTTATGTATCTGTTAAATATGTTTATTTCATCATGTGTTTGTCCGTTTATTTTTATGAATCTTGATTAGTGTAACTGATTATTGTATAGTGCCGTTCTAATTGAATAAAAAAATAAATACATATCAGTTAAATTTGATAGGAAATATTTTTATAGCAAATTTTAATAACTAGAGCTGGCTATCAAAATTACAGTACATTTTTAGTGTGATGTGGTGGTATAAAACTATTAATTGCTCAATGCGGCGTAAATAAACGCTGCATGTTTTTAACGCGTATTCGTACGCATTTGGGACTATAAGAGAGAGAGAGAGAGAGAGAGATTATTGACTCTCTCAATTTAACGGCTATCGTTTCTTAGGGAACTTGATTAAGTGCCAAGATATTGATTAGCGAAGTTGAAGACTTTGAAAGTGTATCATTGAATTGTTAATATTATAATCTGGTTTGCGTTTCGTAAAATCTTTCATTATTCAGCCAAGGCTGATTAAATAGAGCCGTGTTGGTTTAGTGCAACGTACATTTACACGTATTCACAATGGAAAATAAAAACATCACGAGGAAACCGGCATACCTAGAGTACAAAAAAAGGGAGGCTTGCAACCTGGATATGTTACTCCCTTATCAAATATCTTCAAGGAATATGTTTGTGACTGTATGGCGTACTTGTATCTATACTAATATAATAAACTCGAAAGTAACTCTGTCAGCTGTCTGTTTTTTTACGTTTTCATGACTAAACGGCTGAACCGATTTCAATTAAATTTGCTTTATTGATAGATTAAGACCGGATTGAGACAAAGGCTGCTTTATACCTGACTGCACATAAAGATTGTGATGTTTTTATTGATAAACCTTGGGTACGAAGCCGTGGGCGGAAGCTTGTTTTCTATAGAACATGGTATTCTGTTGGGTAGTTTAAATAATTTATTATGTACGGTTTTAAGAATTTCATCTCAGGTTTAAATTGTATTTCAATTTAAGCGTACTAAAGTTACTTCCTCAACATTAAACGATCTTGCAGTAACTCAACGTGCTACATCAGCATCCTGTTACAGTGTTCTTACACGGGCAGTTTTGTAGGCAATCATCACTCGGCAACTTAATCGGGCAACAAATAATTAAAATGCAATCAGTTGTACAAAATACATGTAGAAATGTATATTGCCAGGAGTGTTGTCATGACATTATGACACAATGACGTGGTTCCATACTGTGAATCGCTTAAGTAGTATCAAGCTATAAGCTATTAAGAGAACTATGCTTTTGGCCTTTTTTTCTATGAGATTGAACCAGAAATCCAGAGAGCCGTAGACAAATTAAAGTCACTGACAAACTAGCCTCAAAAACTAACGACCGTTAGGGCAGTAAGGTTTTCTAGTCCACGCACCGAAAAGCGCAGCGTTAGACTCCCCCTTACTAGATAGATATAAATAATAATAAGAATAATAGAGGTAGCTCAATAATATATTCACGCCGAAGATGGATATCCTCGGATCTCTTACACAGTGCGCAGACCCGTGTAGATATCATAGAAGAGAGTAGTCAGAGGCAAGTCCAAACATTACGTTTGATCAGTGGCGGATTTACGAGCAGGCTGAGAAGGCTTGAGCCTAGGGCGTCATATTTTAGGGGCGGTAAATTTGAGTGCCAATTTATTTAAAGATTTCTTTACGGCGATTTTCTGATGTTTTGCAGAAAGTAGTCTAAAAGCCATCTTTCCAGTGACTTTTCCCTCTTCCCTTTCATTGTACATTCAAGCAACGATACCGCAAACTTTTTTTATTATATGGTGAAACACCCAGCTTGCGGTCCCCAACCAGTAGCTACATTACCCCGCTTTATCGTACATGATTGAGCTCAGAAAAATACCCAAAAACGATTTCTCGAGCAATTTCAACTAAATTGTTGAATTGCAGAGCCACAAAAAATTAACAGCCTATGCTTGGGAAATGTGTAAATCCGCCGCTGCGTTTGTTGCATACCAACTTTTTGTTTAGAAGTTATGCATTTACGTGAAAGTTTGTAAGCTAGATGGATAGACGACCTGTTATGTCTATTTCTATGACCAATAAAGGTTACTGGGAGCTGTTGGAGGCTGCACCAGATTAGTTGTTCTGGAAATATTTGTGGGAGGTCTATGTTCATCAGTCAAGCTATGGCTGACAATTGATGATGTTGTTGATGATTGTATATAGCTTGTGTCATGACGTTAATATTACCCAGAATTGGGCAATTTAATCGCCCGCGTAAAATCACCTTTACACCGAGAGAGACGAAAGACCCAGGTGTCATACAGGGAAACTTTGCACACTTGTATGCAAATGGCTTATCTGTGACACAGTTGGCTGCTACTTCCTTTTGCATAATACTGTATGGAAGAACAAAATAATGTAAATATTGTTTTGTGCCTGACAATTACCGTAGATAATTATTGATTAAAACGGGTATTTATCGCGAACTTACCTTTTTTATGTTTGAGTCACACAGCCGAAACGCCGGGATAACAAATAAAAAAGGTACATCCTCGATAAATACCCGTTTTAATCAATAATTATGTACAGTGATTGCGAAAATCTTAAAAATACATACAATTACTGTAGACTTATTTGTATAACAATTGAAGATGATTCACGCAACGTCTGCAAGGCTAGCACAGCGATTTTCTTGTTTATTGTTCTGAAATTGCCTTGGTACAAAACTGGCTCTGTTTTTTGTAGAATAAAGGAGATAGCACTGTCTATAGAAACACACAACACCTCCGTTTCTCTAGACAATGACAAAAGACAAAACATTTTTTTATGGATTTAAATTTTAAGTTACTAAAATAAATATGATTTTCATTTTTTCTGTAATTTCCAATCGCGATGATTTCCATTTATCATTAATAATTAATAATTATCTAAATCAAGAAAAAGAAATGTATAAACTTTTATCTAGGCCTCGCGAGATATTTTAACAATAAAATCTAGTGGTGTTACCATTTTTCTAATAAACTCCTGCGAAAATATACATATTATTAAAATATTAAAATGTGAAAGAACTATTCCTTTCTGAGTGTGCCGTAAGCCGGACCGAGGGTGGATATTCGAATGTACCATGTGGAAGCTAAAGAAAAATAAAAGCCTTGTAATCCAACCTCACGGCAAAAACGACGTACGTGACATTTTGGGGAAATATTGCGTTATCGTGCACAATATGTTTCCATTTCTTTGAAAAACCGGTTGTATCAACCTACCACCGGCCACTAAGAAACGTAGAAGGAAGCCTAAGTTGTGTGCAAAATACACAACTTAGGTAGCCACATTTTATATGCCTTACTCGAAATATACTTTGGCAGCGGCAGCTCTAACCAGAAGTTTTTTTTCTTATCAGTTGCCACACTCCGACTGCTACAGCCACGCTGCCTAATGCGTGTAAGGTCTGTGTCCAGAACTGCTTATGAAGAAACCATTCTGAAATAATCTGTTTGTACCGTACACTCCCGGGAAAACCAGTATTAACGTAGATTTTTTAAATGAGAAAGATTTTAACCGCGAACAACATTTAAAGAATAGTAGTTTAGCTGGAACTAAATAAACAATATACAAAACCGAGCGTTTTTGCGCAAAACAGTTCTGAAGCTTTCACACCTCGTACTTTTTGTAGGCACGTCTACCTACGTAGCGAGGTATGATATTTTTATTGATGGAACACATGTGACCGAGGCATTGTATCCGATGCTAGTGACTATCAGTTAGAATCGCTTTTAATGTGGACGGAAATAAAAATGGGTCATATCTAAAATATTTTGGAAAAGTTTTACAGAATTTGATATTTATTTGTTGATACTATCGTTGCAATCAGTTTCAATTTCAAACCGATACATGGATATTCCAGTCTATTAAAATTCGTTAGTGCGATTACGTTTATAAACGGTTCCTACAATAATAAATAATAATAATGCTGGACATTTCACATTTCACACACCACCATCCAGCCCCAAACTAAGCAAAGCTTGTACTATGGGCTTGATAGAATACATAGATATACTTTTTGTTTGTTTTTGATTCTGATAGTATTGTTACGCCGAGACTGTTAAACAATGAATGGTAATCGAGGTTTCTCGAGCGCTTTTGTCTGTTATTGTTTGTGGTTTCGCAGAATGGAGAGTGGCCATTGTGTCGAGGGACCGACCCTTTCCTGGAGCGATCGAGATCGTTCTCGAACAATCGAAATATGCGCGATATAAATAGGCCGGAGAGATGGCCGGACAGTCAGTCTGGATTCAGCTATACGTGTGAACATTTCGGTGACTTTAAGTGGTGCAACTGTGGTGTGAATTAGTGTGTTGTGATTACGTGTGACCAAGTTCGTGTATTCATCGTTATCGTGTTGAATAAACGTGTTATTTTGGTTGGATCGATTCCCATTATTTTATCCCGAACCCTCAGCTCGTAACAATTTGGTGTCAGAAGTGGGATAAAATAATGCCGGTTCTGCCAAAGGATAACGTGGACGGTGTCAGGACGAGAGGTCAACGACAACAGGAAATGGATGAAAGGTGGTTTGGAGATTCTCCGGTTCAAGAAGCTCGGCAGAGTCGTCAGCCGATGGAGATGGAATCAGCCGCCGCCGAATCATTTGGAGCACCATCATCCTCATCCGTGGGCCAAGCTCCTGTGGGAGGCGATCTTGCTGCTATTATGGCAATGCTTTGTCAGGATAAGGAAGACCAGCGTCGTCAACAAGAAGAGCAGCGACGTTGGCAGGAAGAGCAGCGTCGTCAACAGGAAGAGCAGGCTCAGTTGCAGGAGGAGCAGCGCCGTCAGGAAAAAGAAGAGCAGCGTCGTCATCAGGAAGAGCAGCGACGTTGGCAGGAGGAACAACGTCGTCAACAGGAAGAACAGCGTCGTCAGGACAAAGAAGAGCAGGCTCGGCTGATGAAAGAATTGTTCGGTTCAATTGGAAAGGAATTCCAGGAAGTGAAAGAACAGATAGAACATCATGAGAGCCGTATGTCGAAAGTTGAAATTCAGATCGCCAAGATAAAAAAAGCTCTGGATGCCCTGAGTTCTGGAGACAGCAATGTGGCTCCTACAATTGGTACACCTTCAGCGCGAGATTTTAAAATGCCACCATATGATGGAAGTTCTTCGTGGTCAGCCTACAAGATTCAGTTTGAGGCTGTGGTCAAGGCCAACGGATGGACAACGGTACAGGCCATGACGGCTTTAACACTGGGCCTTCGTGGCAAGGCACTTACGGTTTTAGAGGCTCTTGGAAAGGATTTCACCTATGAACAGCTATTGGAGGCACTGGAGTCACGCTATGGTGACGCACATCTGGAACATGTTTTTCGAGCGCAGTTAAAGGACCGGAGCCAGCGTAACTCGGAGAATTTACAGCAGTGGGCTCTTGAGATAGAAAAGCTGGTTCGAAAGGCATACCAAACCTCTCCAGCACCCCTTGACAGTTATTTGGTTCAGGCATTCGTAGACGGAATACGTGATTTGGAAGTGAGAGCTGCTGTAAGGCTTGGACATCCTGATTCTTTGAAAAATGCCTTGGCCCATGCATTGGAGGTGGAGGCTGTACGTCAGGACCACCGAGCTCACCGCATCAGAGAAGTAAAGGACTCTTACACTCACGACAGTCGTCCGAAGTTTAGCCCTAGATGGTGTGGGTGTGGAGAAAGAAGACATCTGAGGTCAAGCTGCCCAAAGAAGGTGGAGGCCGTGCGTCAGGACCACCGAGCTCACCACATCAGAGAAGTGAAGGACTCTTATACTGGGTACAATCGTCCAAAATTTAGTCCTAGATGCTACGGGTGTGGAGAGAAAGGGCATCTGAAGTCAAATTGCCCAAAAAGAGAAGAGAGCATGGATGCGCTATCACGAAGACCTTGCCCTGAGAACTGCAAACATTGTGCCAAATATGAGTCTAAGGAAGCAGAACCTGTCAGGCTGCTGAGAACGGACCTAAGTGACGAATGGAAAGAAACTTTGCAGCAGGCACAACAGGATGACAAAGACCTTAAACCCATCATTGAAAGGATCACAGCGGGTAGCACTAAGCCTTTGTGGAGTGACATTGCTGCTCTGAGTTCAACAACGAAGAGTTATTGGGCACAGTGGGAGAGCCTGGTTATCCACGACGGGGTGCTGTGTCGCAAATGGGAAAACGCTCGTGGAGATCACTGTCATCTGCAAATGGTGGTTCCCAAAGCCAAGGTCCCTAACGTGCTACAACTCTACCATGAAGGATGTTCGGGAGGCCACATGGGAGTAAAAAGGACACTGTTAAAAATAAGGGAGCGGTTTTACTGGATACATTGTAGAGAAGATGTTGAAGACTGGTGCCGAAAATGCACTACCTGTGCGGCAGTGAAAGGACCCCATACACGCAGCAGAGGAGCACTAAAACTGTATAACGTTGGAGCCCCATGGGAGCGTATAGCCCTGGATATTGCAGGACCATTCCCTGTAAGTAAAAATGGAAATAAGTACTTCATGGTCGTTATGGACTACTTCACGAAATGGCCCGAAGTTTTCGCCATTCCTAATCAAGAAGCTTCGACGGTAGCAGATAAACTAGTCCACGAAGTTTTCTGTCGTTTTGGAGTTCCCCTGGAAATTCACAGTGATCAAGGAAGGAATTTTGAATCACAAGTATTTCAGGAGACATGCCGAATAATGGGGACTCATAAAACAAGAACCACTTCTTATCATCCTCAGTCTGATGGAATGGTGGAAAGATTCAATCAGACGTTGGAGAGATATCTGGCCAAAGTGGTCGAAAATAAGCAAAACGATTGGGACCAACACATACAGCCGTTTTTACTGTCATACAGAAGTGCAGTCCATGAGAGTACAGGCGCCACTCCTGCGTTGGCAAATTTTGGAAGAGAACTGCGGTTGCCTGCAGACCTGATAACTGGCATTCCTCCAGATTCTCCGCGTGCCATCACAGATTATGCAAACGACCTGCGCAATAAAATGAACGACATAAATGAACACATTCGACTAACTGGTCAACAAATGTCTGAGAAAATGAAGATCCGTTATGACCGGAATTCAAACAACTTGCGATTTGATGAGGGGTCACAGGTCTGGTTGCACAATCCGATACGGAAAAAGGGAAAATCCCCTAAACTACAAGCAAAATGGGATGGACCATACCGTGTGTTGACCAGGATCAATGACGTCACATACCGAATTCAGAAGGGAACGCGAGGTGCGCCTATAATTGTTCATGTTGATCGGCTGGCGCGATATTACGGGGCTAACAATGCTCGGGACGAGCATGTTTTAGGAGGGGGCAGTGTTACGCCGAGACTGTTAAACAATGAATGGTAATCGAGGTTTCTCGAGCGCTTTTGTCTGTTATTGTTTGTGGTTTCGCAGAATGGAGAGTGGCCATTGTGTCGAGGGACCGACCCTTTCCTGGAGCGATCGAGATCGTTCTCGAACAATCGAAATATGCGCGATATAAATAGGCCGGAGAGATGGCCGGACAGTCAGTCTGGATTCAGCTATACGTGTGAACATTTCGGTGACTTTAAGTGGTGCAACTGTGGTGTGAATTAGTGTGTTGTGATTACGTGTGACCAAGTTCGTGTATTCATCGTTATCGTGTTGAATAAACGTGTTATTTTGGTTGGATCGATTCCCATTATTTTATCCCGAACCCTCAGCTCGTAACAGTATGTAGAAAAACAACCAGACCCTGAACAGTTTTTTTTTTATAAATTATAGGCTAGCGTTTGATCACGATCTCACCTGATGGTAATGATGCAGTCTACAATGTTACACACTTGCCTAGAAGAAAAGTATTCACTCGCGACTTGAAGATCCCTAGGTTGTATTATCAGGAAACACAGGCAAGGCGTTCCACTCTAATATTATGTAGATCATGCAACCATTGTTCCGCAGAGGGAATCGAACCCGCAACCTCCTGCGTCTCAGCCAGCTATTCACTCACAGCGCTACGGAGGTCATCGTTATGTAAATTGTTCGAGATTTTTACCGAGTGATTGAAATTGATTGTGGCAAAGTTACATGGTCCCGGCAGAACATGGTACTAAGCTGGGCTTTTAATTTCGAGAATGTAATAAAAATACTTATATTACACGATCAGAAATACTCATTGCGAAGTTTTAGAATTCATTCTAAATCTTCATTATAAGTATTTCTTATCGTTATCTGGTGGTCAATAACAAAGGTGAACTGGAAGAAATTGCGTTACGTTCGGCTTTGTACACATTATGTTTTATTTTGTCCAATAAATAATTTTTCATTCATTCATTCATTCAAAAAGTCACTTTAGCTGATGAACTGATGAACACATTTATCACCATATACATCATTTATTGTGTTTCTTCATTCATTGTAAAGTAAACAAACAGTATAAATTAATTTGAAACAAAACAATTCTTATCTGCAGAATTCCTGCACATTCTTATCTGCACAATAATCCGATCAGTACAGTAAAAAAACCAGCCCACCAGCCATTTGTATTGCTAGGACAAAAAATAAAAGTTATATCCACAGTTATCAGCTAACTCCATTATGTCGATTTTTGGATATCGGTGCGCGCGCATGAGACAGTTATCAGCTAACTTAATCATATCATTGGATGTCGGTGTGTGCGCGCATCGTAAAAATTTTACTCAGATATTTTTTTTTGTTCCAAACGCGCCAAAAGAAGTACATCATCAAAAAAAAATTTTTAAAACGAATTTAGAATTTGTTTCAATGAATGCA
The DNA here is from genome assembly GCA_963924445.1 of Philereme transversata. Taxonomy (NCBI): domain Eukaryota; kingdom Metazoa; phylum Arthropoda; class Insecta; order Lepidoptera; family Geometridae; genus Philereme; species Philereme transversata. The sequence continues at coordinate 6,637,603 of OZ004341.1, read as the reverse complement.
CTTTCACACGATACCTTCATACCTAACGTGCCACTTGATGACGAGCACAGTGCAGTAATGCACAACGATGTCCAATTTCTCGTAATTGCCTTGCAAAGTAACATATACGTGGATGTTTTTAACATAAATGGATTTAGAATTACTTCCTATATTTTTTATGAACGCAGTACATTTTGTTTGAATAATGTCACTGTTCACGTCGGCAACCTGTTTAGCTCAGTAGTCAATATGTGCTTAGTAGGTAGGCTAAATACCCACATACTCAACACTGGTATTCTACTGACCCCCAAATAATGTCAACAAATAATGTTACGGACGTCCGGAAGCAACTGACTTGCACTGCACTCGAAGTGTGTATGCATTTTGTATTCTTTGGTAGTTTCTTTAAATGAGGTGAAGTTGACAAAAATATATTTTCACACTAGCTATTGCCCACGACTTCGTACGCGTTAACTACTAAATGTGTAGGCAACCTAGAAATAAAGTTAAACTCGCAGTTGCAACTTCACTTTACACCCCATTTTTAACGCATGGGACCTGATTTATGGGATAAAAAGTATCCTATGTGTTAATCCAGGTTATAATCTACGTAATTTCATCGAAATCAGTTTAGCCGTTAAGACTTTATTGAGTAACAAACAAACAAATAATTAAACAAACATCCAAACTTTCGCATTTATAATATTAGTGTGATTAGATACATGTTGAAATACATCGTAGTGTTTTATATAAATAACAATATATTTAAATATGGTTTCTTAATCTTAATCCAGTGACCACAATTATAACAATGCTTATTGACAGAAAAAGAGTACATATTTATATCTTCAGCTATTAGACAAAAGTCGGTTCGTAGTCGTGATTCAGTGGGAGTCACATCCGACAGTCACCCCTCTAGTTTTCCTGCCCTCCAAACCGGAACGCACTAATGAGCACCCTTTACATTCCACTGATACTCTGTAAGATTTTCAAATCATTTTACGAAACAATATTATTGTGCTTGCTTGTTACTTATGGGGATACAAGTACAACTCTGTCACAAAGGATTTTTCACAAAACACGGCTTGCACAACGATAATTGCGGGAGTCGCCCTGTGTATTACAAAAAAAGTAAGTAATTACTTTTTTAATCCCGATACTCAGATATCGCACTAGGAGATGGTCAACAGCAAGATCTAAAATTACTTATGGAGCATCACTTTTCACATACTATACCGGTTCGAGTGTAATATTCTCATTTGTACATTTTTCGAGTAGAAATCCATTGGTTAAGATTCAAACCCACAATTTCCAAATCGAAAGTGGCATCTTACATCAACTGATAGGCATCAAGATTAGAATCATGACTTTAACTAGTTAAAAGTACGGTAGCATTACGTAAGCCAATTGCTCTCGCGTTGTTTTCACACCTACAGTGTGGCTCTCACGTGTGTGAGGGACGGCCTACGACAGAGACGCAACAACAATTGGTTTACGTAATAAGCGTACAGGTTTTGGTTTTCACTTGCAAAATGAACATCTGGTACTAGTTTTACATGTAATTCGAATACTAACACCTTATCAACATGACAGTTCCATCAGGCGAGATCGTGACGCTAGCCTATAATTTATAAAAAAAGTTTCATAATTCATTAGTTTCATAAAGAAGGGAAGATGGAAGGAAATTCCAAATGGAGGAGATTGCATTAATACGCCGACAAGAGTTTAGGTCTCTGTATAACTAGTAGTTTGCCCCGAACTGAGATCGCACGAGTCTCAAAAAAAAACAATATGATTCCTAATCTTTGCTTTAAAATAGTGCCATGAAATGCACAACCAACTAACTTGACCTACAGTTTCATTAAATTACAAGTAATGGGAGTTCATTTTGTAAATTGTTATTCTTTTTAGGGGTAGAAATTGCAGTTATTTTGGATTTCAGACTTTTCCCTATATTTGTTTCACTAAAGCCATACGAATACCGAAATTCAGCTCTGTGGGTTCACTGGTGTACCCTGTGTCAAAATTCAGTTATTATTATGGCTAATAACTCAAAAACTACAAGGATTAAACTAAAAATAAAAAGGGGACAAAATGTATTAATGCACCTTTTATTATACGTCCCATTTGACCTAATAGTCTCATTTTTATTGTTTTTACTCCAACATTTTTAGCTTATTTAGTCACACCAGGATTGAGCTATCACCTATATATCAAATTTCAAGATGATCGTAACGAACCTAATGTTTAAAATTAATAGTTATATTATAATAAATATAATAATAAAAACAAACAATTTTTTTGTTTTCACACCTACAGTGTGGCTTATTGTTATTTTTAACAATATTGAACAGTACCAACATGCAAAATAAACGTTCATTATTTTAAGTCATCTTTTGTAAATATGTTATGTCTACTGTTTAGCAAATAAATGATTGTGTATGTCTATGTCTAAAGCTTCGAAAGTTATCCTTGAACAAACAAACATACATACATACAACGCCTATTTGCCCAAGTTGATTTGGAGATCAATAATAGTAACTGCATGTCTATAGTAAACATTTATATTTATTTATTGATTATTTTTATCCAATTTCTAAATTCAAATATGATGTATTGTTTTCAGTACCTACCATAATACCTTAGAATACTAATACCTTATCAGACAGATTAAAAATTGCTTTTGTATAACATTTTCATTTGTAGATTACACAAAGAAAATTTTGCTCATTAAAAACGAATGAATTTTTAAATAATTCTATGAGGAATGTTTTCTTAACAATACATACAAAGTGTATCAACATTATGTTTGCTAGTGGTATAGCTACTATACGATAAATGTAGGCAAAGTTTCAGAAAAAGCCTATTTCAGAAAAAAATTACATAATGTTCTTCTTTTGTTGTGATCTTTGTTCGTCAAAAAAATTGTTGCCACTTAATTTCTACACTGTTTTTTGGTATTTGTACCTACAACCCGCAGAAATCAACTTGTTACTTGCGTGAAATGTGCTTCCCCTCCCACCACATCCCACCGCCTACCACTCTCGCCCTCGACGCGTCAGTACGGTCAGTAAATTAACACGGACAGTGAATCTGAATTGTCAGGAGTTGAACCTGTAATGTGTGATGATGATTGATAGATTTGGTACCTATTAACAGGCGATGTCAACGATGTCTGACTTTTTTATTTTGACATTTGATTTGTCATTTTATTAAAAAATAAACTATAATATGTTTAGCGTCAGTCACACATTTGTCATCTGTCGAAGTGAGAATGAGACAAAGCATATTTTAAGTAATTAATTTAGTAGGTACGCACGCGAACCGCCCGTGAACTTCGCTTGAAATCGTGCACATCCACATTCGCAAAGTCATAATCACGAGTGTCGAGGGGTACTTGAATTTTTTATGCAGTTAGTACATCACTATGACGTCATTACAGCGAGGTGCCTAGTTAACTTCTGCGTGTTATATCGCACAACAAACAGTTACAATTAATAAATAATCATTTAAATTTTAAAAGCTAAAACATTTCTAAAATCACACTATTAGTGTTAATGTTATAAATGCAAAAGTTTGAATGTTTCTTTGTTTGTTACTCAATCACGTCGTAACAACTGAACCGATTTCGATGTAATTTGGTATGTACGTAGATTATAACCTGGATTTACACATATGCTACTTTTTATTGACAAATGACGCGTGTGAAGCCGCTGGCGGAAGATAGTTCAAAATATATTTAAATCTTATAACGTATTTGGTATCATTCGATTGGGTTTGTAACTTAATGTCTATGCAAAAATAAAACATAGTGTAAATATTCCAAGATGTATTTTGGAATAGTTACACTATGCAAGTTTATCAGTTACGCGGATAATGGTGTTAATTTTATTATTTACTGATTAACTATAAGTTCGTTAAATACGAACATTCTTATTTCGTTATACGGGTACTAGGTGTGTTTGCGGGTAGAAAACAGACAACACCATTTTTCTTGCTCACTGAAATTACCCCGTAAACACATGAGTTACTTGATTTTGGAATGTCACTTTAAATGTCATGCTTATTTGGTCATTATCGCATTAGTGTGAAGGAAATAAGAACGTCCGTATTTAACAAATGTCAAGTTAGTAGTAAACAAAAAAATTGCCAACAATATCTTCCTTTTGTAAAGGTTAATCTTATGAAATTTCTTATTCTCAAAATATCCTAATAAATGACGCCTATTTCTAGTATCTTTAAGACACGAGCGAGCACACGATATGCCACTGATATATAATACTATCGTAGAAGCCATAGATAATGCTTTGTGTACACACAATGCCCAGGTCTCGCATGTGTCGTGTATTTCAATCATTGTATTGTTGGCGGCTTACAAGTTGACGTCGAGAGGCTTCAAATTAATTGAAACTATGACCTCAATGAGTTTAATGTTATGATATAACCACTGTGTGAGTATTTATGATTTATCAATTAAAGATAACATAAATATAGCTGGGAGCAAGTTGGGTGAGGGCTGCTTAAGATTAGTCGCTCTGAATCTGGTGGCAGTGATGGCTGATATGATTATGATGTTGGTGATATGTGATCGATCGGTAAGTCAATGACACAGCTGCATTTCCTGGGACAGGTTTCCTCGGGAAAGTACTACCACCTTACCTATTTCTGCCAACAAGCAGCATTGCTGTTTCGGTTTAAAAGGTATCATGCCGGTGAAATTACAGGCACGTGAGGCTTTACACCTGTATGCCTCAAGTTGATGGATGCAGGACAGTATATCGTAGGGCACGTTTTTAAGGTGCGTGACCTACGAGGCAATGCTTTGTTATAGGTGTGCGTTACCACTAAATATCAGGTGGGCCATATGGTTCTTTATATCCAAGTCATATAAAAAATAAAAAAACTATGTCATCTTCTCTCTCTCTCTCTCTCTGTGCATTGTTTACTTAATGTAGAAGGCCATGACCGAATTGCATGATTTTTTCTTTAAAAATCTTTTTCAATTCGATCTTCGCCTTAACGAATAGCGTTGTGTAGTGGCGTGACGAGAGCGATGCGGATCTGATCGGCCCAGCGGATGGGGCTGCGTCCTCTTGCTCTGCGTCACTCGATTTTCCCCGTGATTGTGAGTTTTTTGAGGTTGTTAGGGTTGAGTCGTATTATGTGTCCAAAATATTCTAAGGTGCGGCTAAGGCAGATATGATATGGTTGATAGCCTCCTCGAAATCCTCCTCGTAGGTATACGAAGCAGCTTTCTCCAGCACCATCTCGAACGCATCAATTCATTTCCGATCAGCAGTTTTGAGTGTCCATGTCTCTGCTCCGTAAAGGAAGATGAGAAAAACCAAGGTGTTGACCAGTTTGATTTTTGTCTTCTTAGTGATGTGTTTATCGTTCCATATCTTAATCAGTTGAGCCATTGCGTTCTTGGCCATCCCGGTACGTCAGCGCACTTCCCCTCACAAGCTGTCTGGTAACGCCATCTATTTACTGTATAAGGTAACTTTTCCCTTGACATAGATGCAATGTCATCCGGACCTGTTCAAAGGTTAAATATTTAGGTAGTATATTCTAGTTGGCGGCCAGTACAGCCATACATCAAATTCAGAGGTCCTATGTAAATTCCAAGTAAAACCTTACGGTTTTACCTAGAATCAAAAGTAAAAATATATATATGTCTAAAACGTCATGTCAGTACCCCTGTCAGGTCTGTTTACTTTTGCGTTTCTAGTACTAAAAAGTTAAAATAAATATAGCATCATTTATACTCTTGTGACGAGAAAATTCTGCTCTTACCACCCATATAAAAATTTAATAATGGGTATTTGAAGGGTTTGAGAATGAATTTAGAGTTTTCTGACCAAAAATAATAATAAAAATGTTAAATTATGGCATATATTTGATACCAGACCTATATTCTATCCACATAACTATTCCTTTACCGTGCGCCCGTAACTCGCTGATGGCGTTTTTTGAAAAGACGAACACACAATTACACACCGCCACGCGGACTGGTCAGAATTATTGACTTTCGTCAGCGATCGCTAAAACCCGCTGAAGAAACCGCCGTTACATCGCAAACCACTGAATTCCGCTGTTTTTATATAAACTTCATGTGGTGACGTTCTATAAAATACCACGATCCTGGTGATTTACGCAAAGTGTGCACGAAAAGGATCATCATCAAGGCTGTTCCAGGACTCAAGAGGTCAGTGAACACATCTTTTATGTTAATTTCCTCTAGGATTACCTTATGAGCTCTCAAGAGCTATCGAAGTCGTAAGGTTCTGCCAACAGAGCGCCTTCACTGTCACTGTCATCTAAGTCAGCCTTATTTCGCAAGACAGAAATCATTTTAAGGTTAAAGTAACAAAGTAATAAGGCATTTAAATTCTATGCAATAAATTTGTCTCGAGCCTAATTTTGTGTTTCAGCAACAAATATTGTTCAGGCTTCTTAATGGTTTTGATATTTTTCTTTTTGCGACACAAATGACCTTTCACGTCGACTTTTTATGGCTTGGGTGACTTATAAATATAGTATTCTCGCCCTTTCACCGCACAAATAAATAAACATTACAAGAATGAATTATTTAGCGTCATTAATACGCCCACCATGCGTCCCTTTCCAATGGCAGCCGTACATTCTCGCTTCATTAACCCCACTATTTAACGGCAACAAATCGCTTAGGCTATTCTCTGAATAATACCCCCGTCTATGGCGCGTAGGCTCTATTAACGAACTACTACACCAAACTGCATGCAATCTAAACACTCATGTTTTTCGACAACGTATTACGGAACCTCCATTACTTCGGAACAGACGGGTCCGTGCCGTTTTTTGCTCACTCCCGCCTATCTCTATAAATCTTTGTAAGTGGATCGTTAGTTGCTTTGGTCAATTCACGTCTGGCTACTGCGTCCAGATTTTTTATTCATCCGTTTTTCAGTAAATTACTATCGGATTTCGTGGATTTATCGAGAAGGTTGCCGTTTGGGCAAGATTGCCGACGGTCTTTTTCACGATTAATGGCCCATAGTACCTAAAATTTATTTCAATTGAATATTTCTTGAAAGTCGGTTCTAACCGACTCACTCACTCTTTCTCAATTCAACATCTTATTGCAGTATTAATATTAAAAACACTTTAAACAAATTAAAAACAAACTAAATAACACTTTATTTGAAGCCTGCATAAAAAAACTTTTTACCATTAAAATAGAGTTAAATTAAGCCCAAACAAAGCTTAAAGTGCAACTTTTCCCTCCAAGCTAACTTTTTACTCATTTTGGAATAAAGTTTTGCGGTGGATGGCACAAGAATGAAGCTTTTCTGTTGCACTGTTTTATGCACGGAGGCACAAAAGCCGTAGAATGACAAAAAGTAAAATGCTATAGCCCAGCTTGCACAACGATCCCTAAACGTATTTAGCGACTAAACATGATCAAATTTGACGTATTTCTATGATTTTGGGTTTGCTGTTACTGCGTGCATGTGTGTGTTCGCACGCCATTAGATAACACCATCAAATATTGTAATGAATGCCTATTTTTAAGATTAACATACTTTTGACCAGAACCCACGTTATCGAGAACCTGGTGTCTATTATAGGTTTTAAGACATCATAGAATCAATATGTAACCAGTTTTTTGAATCTGATAATAAACAATAAACAATGTATTTAATGTATTTAAGATATATATAGATATAGGCTTTGTAATCATATTTTGTAAATGCACATTGTTGCCTGTATATGCTAAAATAAACCTTCTATTATTATTATACGTATTTATTTCATAACTCCTTTACAAAAGTATTACCGGGGCCGAAGCGAACGAGTGATGCCTATTTAGTTTTTATAAAAATCACTATGACAAGATGGAATGAGCACTTTTGCAACAAATGAAGTAGAGTTCGGGCTGTTGTTAAAGTACTGCTTATGGAATGGATGCTAGGCTATGGGCGAGATGAGATACGGCACCTGCCAATTTCGCAATATCAAGCATGATTGAGGCAGGTGGTAACTGGCCACCCACTAAACGTGCCCCTATTAGTGCCGCCAATAGAAGGCAGCGTAAGGGGCAACGTTGGTGTGGGCGGTTAAAGGGAATTGAGAGGTGTGCTGCAGTTTCACTAAGCACTACTCCCGGCTTTATGCCTTTAACACTTCAATCCTTGGAGCATAGGTTCCGCTCTTGCGCCTCCACCATTAACCGGCCAACTAAGGCAAACCAAGGGTCAGGAGTTTCTGTCAACCCCAGGAAGTAATGGGACTCCGCGGCGAACCGAACGCTCGCCACAAGCGTGCCCTGCGGGGATAGTAGCACGTATTGTTATTATTATTGATCGAGCGAAGCGAGATCTCTAAATCAACTTGGGCAAATTGGCGTTGTATGTATGTATGTATGTTTCTTGCCCGAGAATAAATTACGAAGCGTTGATCAGATCATCGTGAAATTTGGTACATAGAAAGGTAGTGATGGCACTATTTTGGTATGACTAAATAAGCTGAAAATGTTGGGTGGTTGTTGAGATATCGGGGTTCAAGAGGGGTAATAAAAATGAAAATGAGACTATAAGGTTAAGTGAGAGATCAAATGAAAGGTCTTTATTAGTACAATTAGACTACATTTTTATTTTTAGTAAAGTCTTTATAGTTTTTGAGTTATTAGCCATAATAAAACTGAACTTTGACAAAATTCACATGGTACACCAGTGACCTCACAGTGCTATAATTTGATATGCGTGTAGCTTAAGTGACACAAATATAGGCAAAAGTCTGATATCCAGAATAACTGCAATTTGTACTCGAAAAAAGTGTAACCACATTACATGAACTCCCGTTACCTGTAATTGGAATGAGGCTTGAGTCAAGTTAGTTGGTTATTTATTTTGTGGCACTATTTTGATAGTCAAAGATTACAAATCATATTTCTTTGTTTTAATCGGAGACTCGCGAGATCTCAGTTCGGGACGAACTACTAGTTACTAAATACGATTAGGCGTCGTTGCGCAAGTTGCCCTAAAAATCGTAGGATGAAACTTATTGCCACGTCTTAACATGTACGTGCCAAGCTTTTTTACGTTTTGAGTAGGTTTCGACAGATGTAAAGTTTTTCTATGGTTGAAATCTTTTACTATGAAACATCGTTGTATAGAGTACGTGGAGTAACGACATCACGACCTTCACTGACCCTAACTATGTCAGCTTTTTCTTTATAAAACTGGCTGGCAGAGTACATTTAGCATTTCCTTATATTTCTTTTAAATATTTTATAAATGTGCATTTTATAGCTTTCGTTTTCAATATGCAAAAAGCAACGATTTTTGTGATATAATAGTATAGCTGTGCAGTGCCTTATAAGATCTGGATTCTAGGAACTTTTAGTGTTAGGTGAACTTCTAAGAAATAGGTGAATAAGAAAAAAAGCTCTTCTAGTAAACGATTTCCAACAGTCTTAAGGATTTCGAGTTTATAGAACTTTTTCTGTACCATTTTACTTTAATATGATATATTGCGAGAGAACTCCGCATCATATCCGTTAAGGGCCGGGATAAATTCGTTAAAACCCTTTTCTAGCGTTGGGGCTAATACGATTGCTTATAAATGACAAGTTGAGTGAGAGCGTGCTAGAAAAGAGCGCCATTATGTAAGATTTTCTTTTATTCTTCCAAGAAAAAGCGTCAGTTATTTCCATTTATGATATATTATTTAAAAAAATTATGAAGAGGTTTATAGGTGACGGTGACCACTTAACATCAGGAGGCCCGTCAGCTTGTGTGTTTAAATATATAATGTAAAAAAAACAGCAATAAAAATATTTTTTATTTTACAAGAACTGTGGGGTTACATGGATTGGGAGGAGTCCCCTCTTTCTTACCGTGATCTTCATAAACATTAACTTTAGGTATTTTAGTAAGAATTAACACATAGGAATATACATAATTATTGGACAGATTTAAAGATATACATAAATAGATTGACGACCTCCGCGGTGCAGTGGGCGAATAGCCGGCTGAGACGCAGGAGGTAGCGGGTTCGATTTCCGCCGCGGAACAAAGGTTTGCATGATCCACAGATATTTGTTCCGGGTCTGATTGTTTCTCTATATATTATAAGTATGTATTTACAAAAAAAAATGTATATAAGTATTCTATCAGTTATCTGGTTCCCATAATACAAGCTCTGCTTAGTTTGGGGCTAGATAGCGCTGTGTGAAATGTCCAGCAAAATTTACTATTTATTATTATAGATAAATAATAGGATACAAATATAAATGATCAAAAATACATAAAACACTTGTAATTAGAATAAGTATATGTAGATTAGTTGTTAAGGCCTTGAAGAGGTATTCTGTTTCTTGGTACGTTAGGGATTTTAGCCAATTGATTCGGGATTTTTTGTATTTTTGCATTGAAAGTATTTCATATATTTTTAAGTTTCTATTAATTTTGTTATATAAATTGACAGATTGATTATTAAGCAGGAAGTTTTCCTAAAAGCGCACGACACGTAATAAAATGTAACAAAAGCTCAGCGCAGACTGTCAAGACTATTTATCTCGGTATTATCTCGGATAAATGTACCGAATCAAATTATCGAAACAAAATCGAAAAAGGTTTAATTACCTTGTATTGCAACATGGCCTTATTTAAATAGTTAATTAATATAATTTAGTATCGGCGGGTAAAATAATTAATTATAACGTATTCAGCAAATAATTTAGGACCGGTGTCTTGTAACGCACCTAATTGGGCCGAACTTCACAGCGACTAATAGGATAAACAAGCAACTCACAAGTATTTGCGCCTCCTATTTACCTTATTTACCGAACAATCCCAGGAACTTGTTGGTAAATAATTAATGAAGATCCAATTGAAAATTCAACCCTATTCGCGACATATTTGTCTCGGCAGGACGTGAGACGCAAAAGGAATCTATGATGGAAACTCCACCGCACACGAATGACTAATGAAATTCTCCGCAAACGACGCCCATTCTCTTAATGCGTTCTGTTGAGCCGCGAGCACACTCACGAGAAAAACAACAAATTACGCCACATTCTGGATCATTCCCGCAAAATGCGTTGTGGCCGCGGAATGCTAACAGGTCACGTGACCTGTGACGTAATAACTCCTCTTACGCTATTTCGGCAGATGCGACCTAAGTAAATGTTTGCGGGTTTTTATTTTTCTCTGCGTGGGATAAATTCTTCACGGAAAGCCAATTTATATTTAGGACGAACAAAAAAGACAAATATATTATTATGTAAAAAATTACGTCCACCTGTTTATGTAAAATATTTACACCAAAACAGCTTTCTTGAATTATATCTTTTATTCACTTTACAAAAGCAAAAATATGAGGATATTTTTATCATGGTAATACATTTACAACTTTTGATACAAAATTACTACAACTTGTCAAGATTTATTATAATCCTATACATATACGGACTAGTTAAATAAACCCTTAAACAACTGAAGGGCCCTTGATCAAACCCCTAATTGTATATTATTACATTTCAAGTATTACTGTGCAAAGACATCTTAACAGGCTGAGAAGCTAATTAATTAAAGCCCTTACTGTTTAGCTTAGTACCGTATAATACTGTACTACTAGGAATGTACAGTCAGCATCTTATAACATGCTAATCAAAGATTTGTGTAAAAAAAATGGTGTCATGTATTCTTTATATAACTAGTGGTTCGCCCCGAACTGAGATCTCACAAGTCTACCATAAAAACAAAAAAAATATTATTCGTAATCTTTGACAATCAAAATAGTGCCACGAAATAAAAACCAACTTATTTGACCTACAGTTTCATTCAAAATACAAGTAACGGGAGTTCCTGTTAATTGGTTACCCTTTTTTGGGTTACAAAATACAGTTATTCTAGATTTCAGACTATTGCCTATATTTGTGATACATAAGCTACACGCATACCAAATTACAGCACTGCGGGGTCACTGGTGTACCCTGTTAATTTTGTCAAAGTTTTGTTTTTATTGTGTCTAATAACTCAAAAACTACTAAAACTTTAATAAAAGTAGAAACGGGGTCAAAATTTACTAATGAAGACCTTTCATTTGACGTCTTATATGACCTAATAGTCTCAGTTTAATTTTTTTTTTACCCCTCTTGAACCCCAGTATCTCAACAACCCCCCCAAATTTTTAGCTCATTGAGTCACACTAAAATTTTGCCATCATTACCTACCTATATACCAAATTTCACGATGATCCGATAAACGCTTCGAAAGTTATCCTCGGACAAACAAACATACATACATACAACGCTGATTTACCCAAGTTGATTTGGAGATCTCGCTTCACTCGATCAATTATTTAAAATTTCTAAAATATGTTTCACACAAAAAGAATACTAGTGATTGTAATTAAGATACTAGTCAAAATATTTAAAACAGTTAATCTGTCTATATACCGTTGCAAACGATCTATAAATAAATATATTAATGATGACCACTGGTGCCGCTGGTTACAAAAATAAAGTTAAGAATTGAAATTGAAATTATGTCGCTGACATTACTTAACTTCTTTGTCAGCCTAATCCTGTCTAAATAAGGGAGAGTTTGTGTGGATGTTATGTTATGATGTATGAAATTTTAAGATAACGCAACGAACAAAACTGAATTTTCTCGATTTAAAACTATAGAAAATTTGATTTCTAAACGGAGTTGTATTTTTGACTGCCTAGTGACGTAGGTGCATGAATTACACAAAATACAATGAAAAGTAGGCATGTTAAATGAAATGATTAGACTTTCCTCTGACTAACCCCTTGTGGGAAATCTTTACTGGACTGAGTATGACATCCGCGAAGGTCTTTTTAGGGATCGTGAGCCTTTTATACCTTAGAAATAAAATTCAAATCGAATGTGTTCTCAGCTTAAGAATGTGGTCGACCCTATATCGTTTCAACACTACTGTGAATGATGTCTCTTCGTAATTTCGTTTATAGACCAAATAAATTGAATCATGATTCATACTACATGACGTGAATTATTTATTCGTACCCAGTTATTTGATTTACAATAATTTCATATTGATAAAATTTTATCGTAGTCCCGACAAGTTCAAACAGCTGCACAAACCGTAAAAAAGTAATGTTTGGATTTGACTCTGACTACCCCCCCGGTCTGAGTACAGAGTAAGAGATACGAGGATATCCAAAATAAGAATTTATATAGTCGTAAGCTATGTTATGATGATGTAATGATATCTTAGGGTAACGTTCATATCGAGTTGAAACTTATTTGATTTAGTTAATTTTAAATTAATAATAAGAATAATGAACACAATAATTATATTAAGGTTTTACTATAAATAATTATAACAATTACTATTACATTTGAATTTAATTTATTTTTCTATATGTTATATATTATTTTATTTATTATTTGTGGTAATATTGTGTCTATGAATGTTAAATTGATTATTATTAAATTTTAAGATTTTGTGTTAGTTTTTAAGGATCATGTAATGTACTGTATGGATTTATATTATCTGAATTGATTAAATTAATAACAATTAAGTCCCATTGTTGGACAAATGCCTCCCCCCATTTCCGCCATTTACAACGGTCTAGTGCCACCGTATGTCAGTCCCTCTTAAAGGTCACAGCTCACTATATCCACCCCACATCTGACCCGCACCGCCTCGCCTAGAGCGGTTAGTATTCTTTATATGAAATTGTATGGACGTGCGCTCACTCCATCACCACCATCCACTTATGCCGTTCACGCGCGGACGACGAGTTGACCACTAGGTGACTACGCGCGGCCCTCGCATTGACTGCGTGCGGCCCGCGAGTGATTCACGCAAGCACAATGCGGCGGCAATGCTTCGCTCCCACTGTTTGAGTCCACTGGTTGACCACGCGGCGTCCACCCGTTGACCACGCGAGGCCCACTGGATGACCACGCGACGTTTACTGGTAATAACGAGGCGTGCACCCGTGGCCCACCCGCTCTCAACGTGTGAACGCTGAGCGGTGAGGCGGTGCGGGTCGGGTGCCTGGTTGATGTAGTGAGCTGTGATCTTAAAGGCGTCCAGCTCGTACCGTCACCTCTAGCGTAGTCTGCCGCGGCACCGCTTCGATGAAATAAAAATATTAATAATAAATAAATAAATATTTATTTCAGGCAACAATAGAAAACTACAAAATGTTAAAAAAATACTTAAAGCTATTTGCTGACACGTAAAGTCTGCGACGTGTGACGCACTTGCGCTGTGTCATGTAGTCGCCTGAGAAAACGACGAAACAACATAATTTTCAGCCAAAACTCTTCCTTTGAAGGTCGAAGGATCTGAAATTATAGAATACCATAACCACAATTACATCACAACACTAGAATGGCAAGACGACTTGATAAAGGTTGCTGGGAGCCGTTGAGTGCAGGCCGCACAAGATCTGGAATTCTATGGGAAAGGCCTATGTTCAGCAGTGGACGCCCTATGGTTGATGTGATGATGATGATCACCAGAATGGGCTTATTTCCTCTTTAGTTGGTCCGTTCATTCCTGGCATTTGGAGTTATGTTAGTCCATCAAGTAGTGGAATTATAGGCCCCTGAATGATCACTCATTATTTGTATCGATTTAATGAATGACGTACTAGTACTGAACTATTAAATAATGAATGGGTAGATATTCCTGCGTGTCTCATAATTTGATACAAAAATACCATTCATTCATAAATTCATGTACCTATGTAGTTTTAACTGTTATTTAGTAGGAGTTGTTTACTACTGGTCGTTTACATAAACTCGTAATACTTGCGAATTTAGTAGGTATTTTATGAGTGTCAGGTTGACACAGATTTATAAGGTAAATGACTGAATGTGAAATATTAAAGCCTCCAGTGCCAATTTTAAGCACAAGGACATTATATTTATTCTTTACTAGCTTCTGCCAGCGGCTTCTCACACGTTTTTTGTCCACAAAAAGTAGTCTATGTGCTTTAAGCTAGTTTTATAAAAAAATCTTGTTAACTTTTTTGGTTTCATCCACCAGCGAGGTGGCTAAACATCAAGGCCATGGGCCTGACTTAGATGGGACTGGCTCAGGATGGCAAAACTAAGAGAAGTCTTAACCCAGCAGTGGGTGAAGTCAGGCTTCGGATAAATATATAAACAGCCGATAAACGACAGCAACGGAGAAAAACGCTTCTGTAATCTAACAAAACAATAATCTGCTTTCAAAACTAAAATTTAAAAATAAAATTACCGACTACCAGTATGCTACATCTATTACAAACTAGCTGACCTGGCGAACTTCGTACCGCCTTGTCATGCATATGACGCGAGCTGCAAATGTCGCCCCGGTATTGTGAATTGGCCATCATTAGCTGCATCTATGTATGAGAAAATAGATTTTCATCATAATTTCATTTTGCGTTAATTTTAATAGTTATTCTATCATCATCATAATCGGTCCGGCTGTTCTTGGGTTATAAATGATGTAACTAACCCGACTTTGTTTTATATATATAGATGTTATTACGCTTGTTTACTCCAAACAAAGATAACAAACATCAACTGAACTAATATAAAAACAAAGACAAGAAACATTAATTATAAATAAAGTTACTCGAAATAAAATGAAAATAGGAGTGCTTTTAGGTTATAAATAAAAACAAAAGACAAAACACATCTATCAACAAACAACTAATGATATAAGTACCAAATTAGATATATTCGTATATAAATCACGTGTATATTCGTAGACGAGGCTTTTCTTAGTTGTGAATTTAATTTCAGCTACAATACTAAAGATACGAAAGCGCAGTATGTCCCACTAGGATTCGCTGCGCAATTATTTCCAGAGATTACGTTGTGGCTTCGCAAACATTAAACCTGGTTAAATACCTGCTACCATACAATTATGCCGGCGTTTTCGTGGCTAAAATTCTACAAATTCAACAAACTAGCTTTGCTTTTTCCTTGAAACTGTAATGTATTGCGTACTGCACGATTGCGGCGTATAACTAAATTTGTGGTTTGTGACATGTCTGCAATACACGCAAAATAGCTTGCTTAGTCGTTTAGACCAACTGCGATGACGTTCCGCCTCCGATATGATGTCAGTCTTAGCTATAAAAACACCCGGACAAGTGCTAGTCGGACTCGCCCACCGAGGGTTCTGTACTAATTTGTAGGTAGGTACATATACAAATAGTTCAGGTATCGAGCCAAATTTCATAGTTCCAGGTCAACTGAACGTACCCTATAAATTTTGATTCCCTTGAGAGTATCAAAATATACATTTTTTGGAGCATAAACGGCCGTATCTTTTTTACGTTAACTTAGAAGTTTAATTTTTTCACAGCTTCAGGGGACTGTAGACTTTAGCTTCATTTCAATACTCCACGCGTTCCCGAGTTAAAGGGTCTTGACAGACAGACAAACAGACAGACAGACGGACAACAAAGTGATCCTATAAGGGTTCCGTTTTTTCCTTTTGAGGTACTGAACCCTAAAAATCGTCAAGCCATGTCAGAGGTATTTGCCTTTACCTATACTTGTTATGAAGTTAAATTTCAGGGGTAATTTTAATTAACAGATCTAAAGAGCTGACAGACTCTCATAGCTTGCTACCGTCTAACGGGGCGGCACGTAGTAAATAAGTATTGTGCTAACAGTCTTGAGCTGCCTCCACTTTCGATTTCTCGCAACATATTTATTTATTTATTTTATTTGTAGGAGAACCAACAGCTTGTTATAACGTAATAACACAGCTTGAATAGAAATTGAGAACCAATATCAGGTTCTCACGAGTAGCCACTGTATGAAAAGAGTGAGTGTTAACTAAGATTGAAGCTATAACAATAGGTTGTTTACAAGAAGAATACTTAATGACTTGAAAATAACAGTACCCCGCGCCCGCTTGCGTAATCCGCGCCCCGAAAAAATAAATCCTATTCGCCGGCAGACCCACACTCTTTGCGTTAGTTTCACACTGAAATATAACAGATTTCTTTATAATAATCAGTTTAGTGAAAACATGATCCAAATCTATTTTAAGTGTCGTTTAACCTGATATAAAAAGGGAACACAAAGAAATAAACTTAAATTGTACTTATTAAATTTCCTTTGAGAAAAGGTTTTCGCTGAAAGTTATGAAGAAAACTTATATGTCGCATCCTTTGTTCTACAATGTAAAACTAAAAGATCGTCTCAAATAGAGTACATTTGTATCGGCACAATATTATCAGTACAATGTTATGCAAATGTTGGAATTCGTAGAGGAAATTTTCGCTCCTTGCGCCTTGGTGGAAACAATGTTTGGTTTGAATCGATTGTCTTTGTAGAGAGTAAGTAATTTTCATTGTAAAAAATACATTTAATTTGTTTATCTCTAAGTAAAACGAGTGGTTGTTTATAAAATTATTCAAAATTAAATAAATAACACGAATGTTGTACATTTCACAAAGCGCTGTTTACCTCCAAGCTACGCAAAGCGCCGAATTACTGATAGAATACACATTTGTATAGGTACAGTTTATTTTTTGTAAATATAAAGGTACCCATAATAAAAGAGAAACCAGCCCCGGACAAATATCGATTGTGCAAACATTTGTTCCGCGGCGGGAATCGAACCCTGATCTCCTGCGTCTCAGCCACTATGTCTATGTTATTTGCCCACTATGTCACGGAGTTCGGAGGAGTTTATTTAGGATGATCTCAATAGTCTTATCAGTCAGTAAGTCAATAGCGGTTTGTTCGAACGGATTTTTAACTTCAAGATTGGATTGAAATAAAAAAAAGATACAAGATATTTTTTACAACACTTTTTTATATTACGTTCAGAGCGGCCCCTTAACTTTACTGTTCACAAATTTGCCCTATATTCTAGTGACGTCAACAGGAGTTTTAAGTATGTGTGTAAAAAAGGATATATTTCAATAAATAAAGTGAAGGGGTAGGTGCCCGGAAAAGTGTCTACGAAAGAGTGATATGATAAACTTTTCGTACGCTATTTCATACAGACATTTTTTTATTTTTTCGTTTTTTCGAAGCTTTTGTATAGAGTTAGGGCGCTGGCTTACCTGATTGAAATCGAGCGATCGCAGCTACTTGACCGATTTTCAGAGGAATGACTTTAGAATCGGTTAAATCCGACTTTAAGAAATTGCAGTAACAAATCTTTGATTCAATATTATTAACATATAGAACATACAATTATTTTCATATCTCTATAAAATCTCAAAAAAATCAGTTGAATCATTTTAACACCATTGGAAATAATCTATAGATAGATCAACTGCACTAGATCACTAATCGCCAAAATGTATTATGTTAATTTTGACCTTATAATAAAATTACCATTTTTCTATATTTTAACATATAAAAGTAATACTAATAAAGCCTTTTATTCGGACAAAGTTATAAATATGTTTCTTAAACTATTGCACTGTTAGATTAATATTTTAAATACCTATTTAAGATTATTCGCATATTTGGTGCTTCTTAGTTTTCTGCAAGTCCGTTTGCCAATTGGCAAAGGCCTCCTCCAACTAATTCTGTAAGGTTTTCCTCGTTTTTCAATGTAAGTACATTGAGGCCTGCAACATACATTTTTGATTTTCTGTAACTGTTTTCGAAATTCTTTTCTTGTGTTGTTGGAGGGCTGTGGTCTCTATCCCCCACGAGGACCAGTCGGCTTGGGGGAAATATTTTAACATACTTATAAAATAATAGATAGAAAACTATGAAGCCGATCTATCAGGTAGGTAATACTGTTAAGATAACTTCCATCTCGTATTCAAAGAAAAGTTTCAAGAAACAAGGAAACCCTGTTTATGTTTAAATAACAAAATGAAATACCTCACACGGGAAATACTTCATAAGCATGCCAAGTTTACTCGTATTTCCATCAAATAAACCTTGAATCTACAATTTATGGAAGTTTGATATACTTTTCTGTTACTTTTGACAGTTTCAAACTAGTTTCCAAAACGTAGCACGTAAATTGAAAGTCTCGAGTGCAGGTAGTGGAGTAAAGTTACTGTGGACATTCTAAATTAGTTTGATAAAATAAGCTTTGTCCCTTTGTGTTAAAATTTTGAATGACTAACAATATTGGTTGCGCGCATTGCGCTGATCATCCAATTTTTTTAAATTAAACTGCCGTTCGCTAAAGGCAAGTTCCACTATTGCCCGCGCGTGTGTAGGCTGCAATATAATTTGATTATAAAACTGAGATTTTTAGTCCCAAATGCAATAAAAAAGTTGTCTCGTTTCTTATATTGCATCTAAAACATTTTTGTAATACTAATAATTTATAAAATAATAATAATAAATATTGCTGGACATTTCACACAGCGCTATCTAGCCCCAAACTAAGCAGAGCTTGTACTAGGGGAACCAGATAACTGATAGAATACTTATATACTTTTTTGTTTTGTAAATACATACTTATAATATATTGAAAAACACCCAGACACGGAACAAATATCTCTAATCATGCAAACATTTGTTCCGCTGCGGGAATCGAACCCGCTACCTCCTGCGTCTCAGCCGGCTATACGCCCACTGCGCCACGGAGGCAGTCTAATAATAATAATAATAAGATGTTATTATGATGCGATGGCTGGCTTTAGGTCATTAGACTACCTGAAAAAAATATTTACCTCTAACGTTGCATTGACAGGTGGATAGACTAGATCCAAATCCTCTGTTATAGTGCTATGTTGGAGTGACTATCCGTAAACTGTAGCACAGATAGTGAAGTGAATTTTACTTTGGGTTAAGAATGTTCACACCTCGAATATCGGGCACGAAAATATTCGTAGGCTATCCGCCCGAATAGTTAATAGTGAGAGATAGTTCATAACATTCACATTTTACACTATACGGTTTGGAAATTATGATAAACTGTACTCTACCAACACACTTATTATTTAGTAAATTATTTTGAGGCGCTCTGGTAACCATTGTCTTTTTTTACCATATAACTAGTGGTTCGCCCCGAACTGAGATCTCGCGAGTCTCCGATTAAAAACAAAAAAACATTATTTGTAATCTTTAACTATCAAAATAGTGCCACGAAATAAATAACCAACATACTTGGCCTACAGTTTCATTCAAATTACAGGCAACGGCAGTTCATATTAATTGGTTTTTTGGGGTACAAATGGCAGTTATTCTGGATTTCAGACTTTTGCCTATATTTGTGTCACTTAAGCAACACGCATACCATACGAGTATTACAGCACTGTGGGGTCACTGGTGCACCCTGTGAATTTTGTTTAAGTTAATTTTTTTTATGGCTAATAACTTAAAAACTACAAAGTTTAAACTAAAAAGAAAAACGTGGTCGAAATGTACTCACAAATACCTTTTATTAAACGTGCCACTTGATCAGATAGTCCCTTTTTGGTTTTTTACCCCTCTTGAACTCTAATATCTCAACAACCCCCGCACATTTTTAGCTCATTGAGTTACACCAAAATTGTGCTATTACTACCTACCGATGATTCATGATGATCGGATAAATGCTTCGAAAGTTATCCTCGGACAAACAAACATACATACAATGCCGATTTGCCCAAGTTGATTTATTAACTTGAGGCGTTCTGGTAACCATTGTATTTTCTTTACCATATAATTCATTATATATTTACGTTAATACCTATTAAAATTATAAAAGAAAATGTGGACAATGTAATTTATCACGTACCGTCTTATCGGTGTTTCGACCGACAATGTTACGGTTCAATTCGTTATTGGCGAGACGTTATTCGGAGCGGATCGCACTCACCCTTATGAAGGTTCACGAATTAAACACGATTGAAACACTGACACTGTACGTGATAAATCCCGTATTTATAATAATGATTAGTTAACATTTTCCTAACATAAATAATTTAGTTTGAATTGGCTATACGCATTCGATTTTTCATAATTTGTGAATCAGTTCTCGTTATTTTACTTCAGTCAACTTTTGGCCATATTACGATTTATACAGTCCCAGAAATAGTATGTTATCCCGAAGGCGGTCCATTCTCGTTACTTACGAGAATAACAAATGTTCTACGACTTTTGTGAATTCAATGATTTTCATTAATTGATAACTTGGTATAAAGCAGCTGATTTTGAATACAATTCTGTTTATCAGCTTAAGTCTAACGTTACGTTTGTTTAAGGTAAGTTTTAGTGAAGGCGCAAAGTCTCAAAAAACATACGAATTATATTCGAACTATAAACTACGATTAAATCCTGATAACTAAATGTTAAAATTATATTTTTTTCTACTAAAAGTTGTTAATTATCATGATCGGAAACACCCCGTTCAACTTAAAATAGCCTTTCAGATAACGTCAAACGTTATATAATAATTGGCCTTCTGATCACCCTCATTCAGACACTGATATACAGTCAACACACTGATATCGTACAACAGTGTTACGATTGATAAAACATGATAATATTATTACGCCCAAGGCTGTTACAGAATAAGTAATAGTCGGCCTCTCGAAGTTATACCTACTGTGCCACAGAATAGGTAATACTACAGTTGCACAGAACAAAAATTGTAGTCCTGTTGAAATACCTACACAGTTCTAGTTGCCAGCGGGACCTTTGAGAACGTTCGCGAAACGTCTAGTAACTGCGCGCGGTATAAATAGAGTGTAGAGACGCACGAAGAGGCAGTCTGTGTGTGTTGTGGTTACTTGTGATTATGATCGTGTATTTATCATTTTAGTGTTGAATAAATGTGTGGTTTTTATTATTTTATCCCGACCCCTCAGCTAGTAACAATATACTCGTAGTCAAGAGACTACGTGGTACTAAGCTTACAGCTAACGCCCTTCTGACCCAGAAGAGCGTTAGCTATAAACCAAATTTCATCATAATCATTATGACGTAATTGAGTAACTACCAAACAACATCCGAACTTTTGTATTTGTAAAATTAGTGTGTTTTACTCTCGTTGTCTGGATTCTACCACATTTTCCAATTTAATTATTTCATTGGGGGTCTTGAAAAAACAAATTGCAAACGACTTTTTCCTCGTTTTTTCTGATGTCGCGTGTCACTTCCCTAGATATCATTGCTTTTGTAGAGAGTATTTTAAGAATAAGAAAGTCGCTTCCAGTAAATCTCTTTAATTCGATCCAGTGCACGGAACAAAGTTGGTATTCGTAATGAAATACCCGGGGCAGAAAGGAATGTCAAATGAGAACAAACCAAATGGCGGCCGGGACACTCAAATATTAATGTTAGTTCTACTTAAATAAACACATACCGTTCGCGGGTCGACTCTCATTATTTTTTTTATATTTCCTGGAGATGGAACAAGCTTATCACCCACCTGATATTAAGTGGTAATCATCACTAATATCAGAGAACTGCCTCGTAGGTCACGCACCTTAAAATGTGCCCTACGATGCACTGTCCATCAACTTATAAATAAATAAATAAATATTGCTGGACATTTCACACAGCGCTATCTAGCCCCAAACTTAGCAGAGTTTGTACTATGGGAACCAGATAACTGATAGAATACTTATATACTTTTTTTTTTGTAAATACATAAGTACTTATAACATATAGAAAAACACCCAGACACGGAACAAATATCTATATAGCAAACATTTGTTCCGTGGCGGGAATCGAACCCGCTACCTCCTGCGTCTCAGCCGGGTATACGCCCACTGCGCCACGGAGGTAGTCACTTGAAGCATACAGGTGTTAAGTCTCATGAGCCTGTAATTCACCGGCAACCATACCCTTCAAACCAAAACACAGCAATGCTGCTTGGCGGTAGTAATAGGTATGGTGGTAGCACTTCCCCGGGCGAGCCCTTTCACAAGAAACTCTACTACTCTTACCTATATTATGCTATTTTTAATAGTCCTGTGCAAATTTTAATTTTTTCCCTTTTCTGTGCACTACCTACACATCTTTATCTACAATACACAAAGGTTATCTGGAAGAGAATGCTCTTTAGCCTTAAGTTCGCCTTTGTACTAGTTTTATAAGTGCATTATAGTATTTTCAATCAATCAATCCGCCATGGGACGTCCACTACTGAATATAGGCCTCGCCTTATGAGCGTGAACCCAACGGCTCCCATCAACTTTCCATCTAGTAGAGGGTCCGTCCTACGCTTCGCTCCCTAGTGGTATCCTCTCAAGAACCTTGTTAATATACCTATAACCATCAGATATCGTTGTTAGTTGACCTGGAATTTTCTGTGTATTTATTTATTTAGTGATATACCACAGGCCTTCCGGTCTACAATTGTTTTTTTATTCACACGTACAAATACTTATGTCAAAACTAAGTACATGAAGTGGCAATAGGATATGTCAGCAGTCTTCTGTTATGGACACATATCTAAGTATAAGTTCTTAAGTCCTGACGCATCTTCATGAGACTAAAACGAAGGCTCCAACTTACACTTGGTTTCACTTTATTTAATAGTGACTATAAGTTCGTACATTTGGCACTCTTCTCATGCGGTCTATAATCGCTCCGGCTGCACCGGAAATAGTGCAGTTCATAGTTTGCTGAATCTTCGCCAAATGTTTGATATTCACAAAGTCAATCTGTTGCGAATCAGTTTTCAACAAACGAACGTTGGCTATTGAAGTGTAGAATATACACTAGGTATGTTCATTTGAAAAAGTGCAAGCAAAGATTTAAGAACGATAAAATTGTTAATCTAAACTTTTTATTTATGGACTACTCTAGTGCTCAAACGCAAAAAAAGTGGAAAGAAGGCAGGGATGTATTTGATTAACAACAATGGCATTGCAGGCTCTTTATACATAACTAGCTGTTACCCGCGACTTCGTCTGCGTAGAACTACTACTTCGTGTAAATTTGTTTGGACTGAATAGGCTCTGAAACTATAATGAAACGATTCTAATGAAGCCGGCACATTGAATTATTGAGATTAACATAGGTAGACTTTTCCTGACCCTGATCCATGACTTAACTTAGTTTAATACGTTTTTGTATACGACATTTTTTGTTTTTCCTTCTTTGGTCAAAACATGTAGGTTTTGTGGACTCGATACTCGTGAGCACGCCACATACAGTTGCCCATGGGAGAAACAGTTTTTTTCTAAATGAACACCAGCTACTTTGAGTGTCTGTCCTTGAGCTTTGTTTATCGTCATAGCGAATGCTGCTTTCAGGGGAAATTGTACTCTTTTGAATTGGAATGGCAAATCGGTAGGGATTATTGGAATACGGGGAATTAACACTTCTTCTCCCTTTGCTGTTCCTGTCATAATTATTGCTCTCACAATATTGCGTCCCAGGTGTGTAATTTGTAGACGTGTGCCATTACACATTCTTGGTGCGTCAAGATTTCGCATCAACAGGACCGGGACACCTACTTTTAGCCTCAACTTATGGGAAGGCACCCCCGATAATTCTAAGGAGTTAAGAAATTCTACAGGGAACGATGTCACTTGCTCAGTGTCCATGACATTGTCTACGGACAGATACTCAACAAAATCACCTTCCACATCTGGCATGATTTGTTCGTTGATCTGCCCCACTACTTCGTTTGTCGGTGCTAAAATTGCCCTTTCGCACAGCCATTGTCTGTTCTTCATATTGGTTGCAAGATCGGGATAGACGTTGTTCTTTAAGTCATCCATGATACAGACAACATTACAAAATTCACGATTCAATGTAATCATTCCGTCACTATTTGTTTCCATACGGTCTTCTCCGATTTTCAGAAGAGCATCCGCATATTGCACCAATTGTGTATCACTGTGCAGTTGTACTCGCATATTTGTAGTCAGACAAAAAATTTTTACATGCACCCATAATGGAGACGCTTTTAAACATGCATTTATTTCATCTGCCGGCGTGCCTCTAGTAATTACCGGCAGAGTCTGTCTAAAATCGCCAGCTAAAAGTACCACCATACCACCCATGATACTTTGGTTACTCTTAATATCTTTTATGGTCCGATCTAGTGCTTCTATCGCTCTTTTGTGGGACATGGTACATTCATCCCAAACCAACAGCTTACATTGCTGTAACATTCGTCCACGGTCACTATTTTTAGTAATGTTACAAACTGGCATTTCCTCATGAGCTAAGTTCAATGGCAGTTTAAGTACTGAATGTGCCGTTCGGCCACCATTAAGTAACGTAGCTGCTATTCCAGAAGAAGCTACAGCAACAGCAACTCCTTTATCTTTACGAATTTGGGCTAAAAGTAAATTTAAAAGAAATGTTTTACCCGTGCCTCCTGGCGCATCCAAAAAGAATAAACCACCTTCGCCACTTTCGATTTTTTGCACAACATTCTCAAAAACTAATCTTTGTTCTGGGTTTAGACGCGGAACAGACTCAGTTATTTGTTGTTGTAAAGAAGCAGCATCGTAACTCAATTCTCTTATTATATCACTGCAAACTTCCCCAGTTCTTTGCGGCCTGCTCAACCCAAAATCTGACAAATCTTTCCCAGTTATAGTTATGACTTGGTCTTCTATCTTTGTTATGGCTTCATTAAAAATGAAATCATTGTATGTAACGTTTGGATTATGATGTTGTACTCTGTGTAAAATATCGTCGGCCATTTGAATTTTGTACCTTTCCCACAGTTGTTGAGGGTTTGAAAGCCCACATGTCGCTATTAGTATAGCAAAAAGCATTCTCACCTTGGCCGCTGATCTACATTGTGCAGCCTCTTCCAGTGTTATATTCCAATGATTGTCATCCTCCAATAATCCTCTTGCCTCACATGCCTCTCGAAATGTTGAAAATTCTTGATTGTTGTATTTTTTGAGATCATTGAAAGAGGTTGGCCCACGCACATGGTGTAGAAGCATCCTTAAACAAAAACATTCCATGTTAGTAACATGGACTGTGTAAACCCGTCCTAAGGCATCTCCAGATTTGACACCAGGCCAGTTCTGAACCGAAGTTCCTTGAATTCGGCGTTTCCAAGTTTTTCTGGTTGCGTCCCATGTGTAATATCTCGGTACCTCAGCATACATAAGAGTTCTTGCAAACTCATCTCTTATGCAAAGTTCAAAAAAAGCTGTAAGGGTGGTTTTTGGTCGAGTAGATAGTCGCTCGTGGAAATTATCTTCTGTAAAATAACTCGTTCACCGTTCTCTAAGTGTACACTTAGATGTGTAACGGTGGGGTGCCTTTCGTGCAACGGGAACCCTAATAACCGCCACACGGCTTCGTTGCTGCTAACATAACGACCAGATTGATATGTATGTACTTCATTTACGCGATTTGCAAGCTCTGTGCTCCTAAAATTGAAAATAGCTTGGTCACTGCCTTTGTTAATATATTTGCAGATATATTTGATAGCGCGCACTGAACTGCAAGCCTCAACATTTATATGGGCGTTAAATATTTTTAATAGAATAGCGGAATAAGGGACCACCCAACTATTATCAATAGTGACGTAACTCCCATTTCGTAGTTTCACAGATGCCGTTCGACCTCCGTCTGCTGGTGCTCTTCTACGATAGAGTGGGTATCCGTTTTCATTGTGGACAGTGTCTTTGTGTAATTTGCGAGGAAATTTCTTTGTGCATTTTCCATCTTTCATGCAAGGGCACTGAGGATTTTCAGGTCCACATGGACCATGAATCATGTTTTTAACTATAATATCATGAAGTGTCTTGTCAGTGCTTGGATCGGGTATTTCTGCGCTGATAATATTATCAATTTGATCGGGTCTCAACTTGTCTTTTAACCACAATAATATGTGGACATGTGGTAGGCCACGCTTCTGCCACTCTATGGAATACATAAAGCAGATCACTTCTCCAAATATTCTGCCTTTGGAAATAACAGACATAAGTTTTTTAACTTTCAACCTAAAAACTCTTGCGACTACATCATGCCTATCAATCGCGCTTTGACCCGGCATTAATTCATTTACTATTTCCGGCCATGCTGGGTTGCAAGTAAACGTAACGAATAAGTCAGGGCGACCATATGTACGTACATAAGCAAACGCATCCTGAGTATATTCGTGTAAGTACCTCGGACTATTTACAAATGAAGACGGTAAAATTATCATTCTACCAATATCATTTGGATTTAGATTAGCGTCATTCGCTACTGCGTCTTGAAGGTGGATATAATTTTCTGCTCTTAATTTAGTTTGATTTAATGTTATGTATCGTAATCGTTCACTTTCTACCTTAACGTACATATCAACATAAA
This sequence comes from Philereme transversata, assembly GCA_963924445.1. Classification (NCBI taxonomy): domain Eukaryota; kingdom Metazoa; phylum Arthropoda; class Insecta; order Lepidoptera; family Geometridae; genus Philereme; species Philereme transversata. The sequence continues at coordinate 6,610,430 of OZ004341.1, read as the reverse complement.
ACTGATTGGCCAGTTGCCTGCATCGTGATATAATATTAAAATCATTTTCTCTAATCATGATATGAAAGGCATAAAAGTCCATACATGATACCTTTTTGTTAGGCAAGGGCAGGCCAGTTACAGGATCGACTTGTGGAATTTGAAAGTGATACCCTTCTTGCCCTTTGCTAAATATTAGCGGATATTGTAACGCATCGTAAAATTTATGTGTATCCGGCACCCTAGTTAGTGTGTTATCACGGGCATGTAAAACTATATCACGGGAAGCAAACTGTTCACCACAAACCATGGCTGCGACTTCATTTATTAAAGGTGCATTATATCGTCTTTCGTGTTCCCCACTTGGTGTACGATCTGGGTGAATCACCAACTTATAATCATCTCCCGGCATTCTTTCTAAGGCTGTTGTGAAAGTGTTTATTAGGCGGTTATGTTCATGCAACATTCTCTGAATCTTTAAGACAATATCCTTTTCTACTAATTGAATGTTTTGACACCTGCGGTCAACCTCGTCGTTTTCATTTCCCATAAAATAAATCTGTAAAAATTTTGGTTCCTCATTATTTGTAGGAAGCAAAGAACCAATCCTATGATAGATTTGACCTTGGATTGTAAAAGTAGATGAAAACCCAGGCATAACCACCTCATTTTCTACACCAAATGACGTCATTTGAAAGCATGAATTATATTTCCTTATTTTGATTAAAAAACGCCGCGATTCGTTGTTATCACCTAAAAGTAAAGACTTCAATGGTTCCTCTGGTTCTCCAAGTATTGGAATTGAAACCTTGCCACCAGAACAACACATACCCGGAGTTTCTTCTTTCCACTTGAGTGCTTCACAATGTATACATTTTTTATCCATTCCACCTATGAGAAGTAATCGATGGTTATTATACTCAATCGATGGGTCATAATCAAAAGCAGCATTGTGGAATGCTCCCCATGTATACATTGTAAACGCATTTCTCCTTTCTGACTGCCGTTCAGCATTTAACACACGTCGTCTTTGGGATTCTTCTGGCATCTCTGCAGCTATCAATGATGCGTGTCGCTCAGCATCTAAAATCTGCCGGGCCTGAGTCTGTTCATAGGTCTCGGCAGCTCTTTGCGTTGCGTGTCGCTCAGCATCTAAAATCTGCCGGGCCTGAGTCTGTTCATAGGTTTCGGCAGCTCTTTGCGTTGCGTGTCGCTCAGCATCTAAAATCTGCCGGGCCTGAGTCTGTTCATAGGTCTCGGCAGCTCTTTGCGTTGCGTGTCGCTCAGCATCTAAAATCTGCCGGGCCTGAGTTTGTTCATAGGTCTCGGCAGCTCTTTGCGTTGCGTGTCGCTCAGCATCTAAAATCTGCCGGGCCTGAGTCTGCTCCTCAGATTCTTGGGATCTAGCTACTTGCGCAGTTCGAGCTCTTTTAGAGCTACGCGCTAAATTAGATTTACGCTTGCGAGGCATATTACTTAACCAGTTACCTACCTAAAGTAATAAAAACAGGTAAGTACTTATGCAAAAAAAAATTCTTTAGCTGACAAAAAAATTTAGTTAAAGGTACTGAGTACGAAACTATACTTAAGGTAGGTACTTATACACATTGCATGAAATAAAACAAAAACAAAACGAATTGCTAAACTAAAACTAAATGTTAAAAAAAATATACTATCCACATGGAATAAAAACAAAATGAATCGATAAAATTATATGCGAAACTACTGGAACTATTTTATCCACATGGAATAAAAACAAAATGAATCAATAAAATTATATGCGAAACTACTGGAACTATTTTATTCACAAAACAACATTACTTACCTATTAATACTCAATAAAAACTATGCTGACCTTCTTAGGTAATTACTTACTAAATGTGAAAAAACTTAAAAAAACCTGCCTACTAATCTACTACAATTTTATACCTATCCTAAAAAATGAATTAAAGTATTTATTTTACCTATTAACTATAATTCTACCTACTACTAACTTATGCTAAACTAATAATAACAACCAAAACAACTAAGTAAATAACACAAAATGCTTATCCAAGAAACCCTAAACACCAATGAAAACGTAAAGAAAGCGAATACGTTGCAGCTCAAAATTGTAGATATCGCATGCGTCCGCCAACGACGTCTGCCCTCACGTGTCTGCCCGTTCGGGTAAGCATACTTTGTGATCTACACTCCTCCCACCGAGCCATCCGCGTCCCCCGCACGTCTTTGCCGCCGCGCCGCGCAGCGCGCCCGCGCCCGCCAGCCCCGCCACACCACACCATGCATCGTCACACTCACACATTCATAGTGTATAGGCCGATGGGCCTGATGGACATGTCAGGCAGAAAGTATTCTAAAAGCTGGCTAGGAGTATTTGAATTATGCGATACATAACTGCACCCCGCGTTTTCACCCGCATAATTCCGGGATCGGGATCGGGATAAAAAGTAAAGATGTCCTTTCCCAAGGTTCCATCTATCTCTATACCAAAATTCATCAAAATCGGTTCAGCGGTTTAGGCGTGAAAACGAAACAGACAGACTGTCTATGTCTTTCCCCAAGGTTCCATCTATCTCTATACCAAAATTCATTTAGTAGGCATATACGATACATAACTGCACCCTGCGTTATCTATCACTCGCATAATTACGGGATCGGGATCGGGATCGGGATAAAAGGTTGCCTTTGTCCTTTTCCAAGGTTCCATCTATCTCTATACCAAAATTCATTTAGTAGGGATATACGATACACAACTGCACTCTGCGTTTCCACCCGTATAATTCCGGGATCGGGATCGGGATCTGGATAAAAAGTACCCTATGTCCTTTCCCAAGGTTCCATCTATCTCTATACCAAAATTCATCAAAATCGGTTCAGCGGTTTAGGCGTGAAAATGAAACAGACAGACTGTCTATGTCTTTCCCCAAGGTTCCATCTATCTCTATACCAAAATTCATTTAGTAGGCATATACGATACATAATTGCACCCTGCGTTATCTATCACTCGCATAATTACGGGATCGGGATCGGGATCGGGATAAAAGGTTGCCTTTGTCCTTTTCCAAGGTTCCATCTATCTCTATACCAAAATTCATTTAGTAGGGATATACGATACACAACTGCACTCTGCGTTTCCACCCGTATAATTCCGGGATCGGGATCGGGATCTGGATAAAAAGTACCCTATGTCCTTTCCCAAGGTTCCATCTATCTCTATACCAAAATTCATCAAAATCGGTTCAGCGGTTTAGGCGTGAAAAGGTAACAGACAGACAGACAGACACTTTCGCATTTATAATATTAGTAGGGATATAATGTATGTATGTTAATATATGTGATATGTTTATAGTAATATAATATATCCTTCTTAGTTCAATTTATTTTGTATAATATTTTTGTGTTATATCAAGCAGTTTTTATAATTGCTCTTACGTAGCTAACTATCATTTATTTTCCTGTTTCTTTTTCTTTTTTGTATAAGCACGCCAACCTATGTTTTTTCAACCCGCCACGGATGACTGGTAGAAAATGCAATTTAGTTCGATTACCGCCTCGGAACAAATGTGTGCATATTCTACAGATATCATTCCGGGTCTGTTTTTCTATATATTTATGTACTTATATATTTACAAGAAGAAAAAGTATATAAGTATTCTATAAGTTACCTGGTTCCCATAGTACAAGCTCTGCTTAGTTTGGGGCTAGATATCGCTATGTGAAATGTCCAGAGTTTTTATTTTTTATATTTTTTTTATTACATAATTGTATGATGTTGAGTGGTCGACATTGGTTCCGCTACCTGGTGGATCAATGCCGAAACGGTTATAAAACCCTCAACATCTCTCCAACGACAAGCCAGGATCGAATATCCTGGCGTAGAAGTACAAGGAGGCCCGCCCCCAAATGAAAGTGGGAAGAGGGCAGGAGAAAGGAAGAAGAAATGTATGGTCTTGAATCACTGTTTATATTATGGGACATTGAACGTACAGTTTAATCTCATCACTGGTAAGGACTTTTTTGAAACAAATTGGTATATTGCGAAAGTTCGGAAACAAATTTATTTTATGTAAGTATTTACAGCCAGAAGGCACACGAAAGTATTAACTTGTCATAAAATACTCTCAAAGTTACAAACATTTTTGTTCTGGGAAATATTTCAGTTATGGGTGTGTTTTGTATACAGTAGATAATCCAGTTTGACACGTTAAAACCATTGAAAAACAAACAATGGAAATGAAATATGCATGGTTCACGGTTGAAATATTATTTTATTTAAACCGTGATCTACTCATAATGAATCAACCAATAATTGATATTAATTTCAAATCCAGTAATAAGGTACCTGTTGCTAATGGACATATTTCGATGTGTACTGTTAATATATAAAAATTATATATATAAACTGACTAGCTTCCGCCAGGGCCTTCGCACGCGTTGTTTGTCAATATAAAGTAGCCTATGTTTGAATCCAGGTCATAATCTATCAAAACACCAAATTTTATCGAAATAGGTTCAGCCGTTACAACGTGGTTGAGTAACAAACAAACATCCAAACTTTCACACATAATATTAGTGTGATTTAATTAAAGCATGTATATTAAGTATCTGATAAAGGCTTTATTATAATTATAATTTAAGCTAATGGATCAACTCTTTTTACAAGCTTTTTATTAACTTGCAATGTATGTATGTTTGTCCGGGTGGAATCTTGCATACGAATTTTAAACCTGTTCCCCTCAACCGATTGAGCTGAAATTTGGAATACATACTCGTATGTAACTTCGGTGACAATGCAATAACATGGTACCATGGAGGTGATGTCATGATGGAGACGGATGCTAGACAACGGAACTTCTGAATTGATTATAGTAGGCTACTAGTGTTTGGGCTCATTTGAACCTGCTTGCGGTTCCGATTATGAATTTTATAGAAGCTTGTTTTGAAAAAGTAATTTTTCGACATAAAACTTTTTCTGTGTATTATGTTTATATATATCTAACGTTTATCAATAATCAAAGTTATTATCGAGAATTGTCAAATTATCGGCAATCGTCAATATGTGTTTGGTGTTATTTTCAAGATGATATTGAATAGGGGGTAGGACTAGTTCAACACAACTGTGTTAATCGGTTGTTCAGTAGCAAATGGCAGTTAAAATATGGGCAGGAGTTCATACCTAACAGAGAGTAACAAGAAGGTGAATCCTTCAAATTGCTTTGCAAACGAAATCCATGTCTGCATGTCAACACTGTGACTTTACATCTGATTGTACACGTAGTGCATAAAATCTTGGCGCATTTAAACTCAGGTATTTTATTGCAATTCGAAACCGTAAAAGTCCGGATTTCAGAGCGTGCATTCCGGTGATTCCGGGCAAGGATATCGTCAAGTCAGTGTTCCGCCAAATTACTACTAGTTCCGATTCGATTAGGTATATAAAGTTGACTGTTACGATCACCCACATGGAAAAAATATTTGTATTTGTATTTATTTTTATTCCTTACATACTTTAAATATATACTAGAAAACGTCACAGCAGAATGTTGAAATACCTAATGGTGGATTTTGTTACAATCTAAAAAGTCAAGCGTTTAACCGCGATCCCCTGATGAAAAGTAACGATGCGCATGGCAAAAGAGCACGCTGAAATAAAACCAATAAAAATCTGAACTTAGAGACCCAAGCATACCTATATACCATTGATATATGATACACCTAGACGGCTGTTCTAATTTTGGACTATTTTATAATACCTAGAACATACTCAACATCAAATTACTCATTTTTTATACTCGTAGTGTTATCCGAACACTTACGGTAAACTCCAAGATTTTTAAAACGATCTCTAAAATCTTGATATTACCCATTAACGTTATATGTACACACGTGGATATGTCTCTATGACGTGTGTTTTAGGCAATTAAAAGTATTTATGGTGGCGTGAAAATATATTTTCTTTTTATGGATTGTGAAGCTTGCTGGCAAGGTAAGATATTTTGTTTTATTTTTATGATAAATAATAACAAATACTGAATTGTTTTCTGTTATTATTTTGACTATGATACCATTGGAATAACAATTTATATAGATAAAAGTGGATTAGACTTCATTTTTCTGCAGTGTACCTGACGACGTAAAATGGGCCCTTGTGTTTTTTTTATACTTTGGCGATGGAACATGCCTATGGCCCACCTGATGTTAAGTGGTAACCATCGCCTATAACAAAGTTTGCCTTGTAGGTCACGCTCCTTAGAAATGTGCCCTACGATGCACTTCCCTGCGTCCATCAACTTGAGGCATACAGGTGCAAAGCCTCATGTGCCTGTAATTTCACCGGCAACCATTCCCTTCAAACCGAAACACAGCAATGCTGCTTGGCGGTAGAAATAGGTATGGTGGTAGCACTTCCCCATGCGAGCCCTTTCACAAGATACTCTACTACCCTCTGTGTGCTAAAATTATGAATATTTCTGAAGTAGTTTCATTTCGGGGCATTAATGCGTTAATTATGCATCCTTCTCCGTCGTTCTGGCATTGCTGATCGTCAAGCTTAGATTGCATAGAAAGAAAGAAAGAAAGAAAATACATTTATTGACACACACAGGACAGACCATTCAGAACAATACACACAAATATCACATTAAGATTATAAATTATAAAAAATTGGTCATATTCACTAAAAGCCCCCGAGAAAAGTAAATGTAAAAACATGGATGCATGAAGACAGGAAGTAACACTATAACTCAATCAAACATTATAACCGAGTTGTGCCGACAATATGCGTAAGGTCGCTATTGCCCACACTGATTTCTACTAGTTTTTAGTTTTATCTCGAGTAATTATTTAAATTATAGTATGCGTAGTACATTCCAATAAACAAATAAAACAAATGCACTCTTTTAGAGAATCAATTAGTTTCTGTCTGTAGCCTGATGGAGAGCTAACTGGAATATAAAGCTATTCGGATACCACTCGTTTAAGGCTTTATCCGCGAAGGCTTTTAGCCTCTACCTTTCCCGTCATCTGTAGACACTGCAAATTTTCATAAATTGTGAAGCGAGCAAACGCTGTATTCGGCGCAAACATGAAAATATTAATGATCAGATTTCAAATTAAAATAAAACGTTCTAAAGTTTACAAACCTTAACAATCGTCTTTATTTCGTTAAAAGTATGAGAACATTCATTCACTAATTGCTTAAGGTTATTGGTACACAAAAGCTATTATTCAGACGTTTAAGGACCAGCTGCGTTCAAATACAGTATACTTTCATCAACTAGTAAAGACACTAGAGAGATGACGCTCAAGCTGTGAAATAAAATAAAAGTACCTAATTAAGTTATTATGTAGATAAACATAATGTGCATAAGACTGATTTTTTTTAGTATATTAAATAAACTAATATCATTAGTATAAATACGGGATATATCACGAACCGCCTTATCGGTGAGTAGTTTCCGCCAGCGGCTTCGCACGCGTTGTTTGTCCACAAAAAGTAACTTATGTGTTAATCCTGATTATAATCTACGTATCTACATACCAAATTTCATTGAAATCGGTTCAGCCGTTATGACGCGATTGAGTAACAAACAAATAAACAAACATCCAAACTAACGTACTTATAATATTAGTGTAATTAATGATTGAAAAAATCACGAAAGTTTTCTAAGTAAACATATATCTAAAAGGTCTGTAAAAATTGACTTTTAGCTAATCCCAAGATTAGTCTCAATAGTCTCAAGGCAAACAAAAAAAATAGTGGCATTCTGGGAGTGGCGTCAGAAGTAAGAACTTGAACAGACTACACTACAGACACTTATATACAGAAGTGTCGGTAACGGTAACAGTGTCGCGAGTTCAATGGTTTTTTCCCATTTCAAAAAATGCCCAACGAGTCTTAATAATCGACGGGCTAAAGTTAGACACGGTTCACGGACCGCAAGAAAGGAAATAACAGGCTAATTCGCTACGAGGCCGCCGTCTGGAGTCAGAAGTGCATACTTATAGTCAGAAATTTTAAAGATGATGTGGCTGATAAGAAACGCGCAAGTTATTTTACGATAGAACCGAGACGGATTCCATAGCACGTACGATCGATGATGGCAACAATCTCAGTCGAAAACTCAGAAGGTCCCGAATAGGGGTTGGGATTTGTGCGCATGGATGCTTAGGTCATCGGTCGGTTGTGAAGGGCCAATTTTGAAATTGGCCGCGCGTGAAACCTTTGTTTTGTCAGCCGATCGCCTTCGGCGTGCATTGAACGATTTCTAACCACCTGATTGGATCAGAATTTAACAGAAATAAAATAAAAAAAGACTGTCGATCGAGCTTACGCGCGGACTCTCGTACAAAAGTATCTAACGCCACGTACAATATCGCCAAATTTTACAACCAGACCCCTAATTTTGTAGCAGACCAATAGTTTAGACGGCCGATGAAGTAAGCTTCTATGTGCGCCTAGCCTTAATCAGTAACAGAGTGAACACGTTTTAATAAAACAGTATACATGCCAAAAGCTCCGACCCGCCGACACAGCTCGGCGGCTTCTTGTCGGTGACTTAAGTACGCACTTAGTTGTTCAGTGGCAATCACTAATGCCGGGTTGCTATATCCATCGGCAACCGACTACGACTTGTATCTCCTTTAAAACGTGTTAAAAGTTTGACACGTTCGTACGAGTCGTACCTGGTCACCGACGGATATAGCAACTCGCTATAAAACTGCCAAAATAAGTTGCTGATTTCGTGTCGTAGACAAAGTTTTTCTAACTTGTTGAGATGTGAAGTCGGCAGGAAGCCGTTGACTAATACGCCAACAACAATGCCGCTGGGTTGTGAAGGCGGGTCGGCGGCTTTGGTGTATAGACTGCATAAAGGTTGTCATGAATTCAATATTTGTGGTGCAGCTACTGCTTGTAAATGCTACTGTGGTTTAACTAAAAGTTCATTCGTGTTTAGTTCCTTCGTTTTCTTCAATTGTTCTTATTAACGTTCGAATGCGAAGCAATTTCGATGCGTTTATTTGAAACTATACAATAAAATACTTCAGATGGAATTGAACACAATTTTTGTGTTTCCGTCTGTTTTGTGTAATAACGCTTTTTACAAGAAAACTAACATTTTTCTATCACACTAATATAATAAATGCGAAAGTTTGGATGTTTGTTTGTTTGTTACTCAATCACGTCATAACGGCTGTACCGATTTCAATGAAATTTGGTATGTATATATGGTACGTATATTATAACCTGGATTACCACATATGCTACTTTTTATAGACAAACCATGCGTGCGAAGCCGCAGGCGGAAGCTAGTAGAACATAACCCTCAAAAGTGACATACCTTGAATTTTTTTCTTACTAGATTTAATTTTTCTGTGATCTTGCCTGCATACAAATGAATATAAGTTTAGGTATAAATAACGAATTTACTTCAATAATTTACAAAGTATGTAGTTTATTTCCAGTTAAGCTGTGGGGGCTAGGGGGATGTACTCTGATTTCCGATTCGGAGGTTATGGGTTCGAATCCCGGCCATTTACCAATTGATTTTTCACTACCAAAAATGTATGTGCGCATCGTGTCACGTGAATTCATAACTTCTTTGCAAAAAGTGGGCATGCACCAAACGTAGATTAGATAAGATAATGTCTTTATTGCACCTATTAAAAATAAACATATAAAAGAAAATACACTTTTAAATTATAGGCCTTATCGCTAAAATCGATCTCTTCCAGGCAACCTTTGGTTGGACAGGATCTATGTGAACAAATAATGACGGCGGCGTAAATCATATATTATTTGAACCAGTATATATTACAATTACAACGTAATATTTAGACTTGCCTCTGACTACCCCCTAGTGGGATTTATTCGTGAATATAACGTAATTTAGCTATACCTACGTCTGTGTTTATCTAACAATCTAGATCAAAATAAGATAAAATTCGATCGTCTTTATTTAATATGGAATATTATTTAGGTAGACAACTTCATAGCAGATCATTAAGCTCTGATGTATTTAGATGCTAAACTTATTCGTATATTGCTTCTCGTATCTGAAGCAAAAGTAATAAGTATAATTACTTTCGATAAGACTTTTATCAATCGCAAATATGAACGTATTTAGCCTCGTTAACTTACGAGTAAAAGCGTATCTCCAAAAATCACTTTCAGAAAATCAATTAATTTAAAGCGATACGATACCAATACATTAATTTCCTTCAAATTAATTCCCGTATTCATTCGTACTACAATAACATTCAAACTTGTATCGTGATGACTAAAAATACCAGTGAACAGAAGTGAATCTCATCTATACTTTTATGAACTTTGATAACGAATTCCACTGCGATCCTACAAATGCAAAATATGTTTATTTTCTGTCTGAGTAATCACGTGACAATGTGTGGCAAGGTTAAAGTGGAGGTGGGCTGATCACTGGGCTAGACGGAACAACGAGCATTGGACAAAAGCTCAATGACCGAATGATATAGATAGACAGAAATTTTGACGCAAGTAACAAACACACAGGAACTACATACGGTGGAGGAAACAGACACATTAACTTAAAAATTACGCACCTAGTTACTTGAGCACTGTACTGAAAAGAGTTGGGGCTCAGTATTAGGCATTTGTCTCACCGTCGGCGATGAGCGAGAAGCGAGAAGAGCTAGAAACTAGAAACGAGTTGGCGAGCAGCGAAAAGCAAGTGTTTCGTTTCTATAGTTGTCTCGCTGAGCTATAAAGCGAGTGAGCGAGTGCGGCGGGCGATATTCATCATCTCACGGCGTTGTCCTGGGCCCGTAGCCAAATTACATTCACCACGAATCTATTCGATTTCTACATACATTTGCTGTCGCTGAATCACGTGGTATTTCTATGGCAAATCCCATAAATTTTCGGACGTATCGACTAGCGTCATCGCTAATCGACTGTAACTTGGCTAAGCCCTCTGACCGCCAAGCGAGCATCGTATCGCCGAGCGAGTGTTGTAGTCGCTGCGATAAAATAGTGGAGAGCGAGTTCTCGCCGGCAGTGTGAACGGCCAGCGATCAACTATTAATATACGTGTTTCTTTTACTGACTTAATCTATATCTTAAGTTCGTTTCTTGAGCGAGAAAATAGTTGATAGCTAATCGCTTGCTTGCCGGCGGTGAGACAATGCCTTATGCTGAACAATATTGCGCGGCGTCATGAAACAAACAGTTTTAAGTATTTTAAGTATGTTAGTCATTACAGTACCTATATATTATATAGGCCGTAGAATTAAGTTTAAACCTCTTGTACTTTTCTGGTGTTGCCTGAAATAAATATTTATTATTATAATTATTATATAGTGAACGTACCTGGATGACAGTAAAATTAATCTGCGTATGGTATATAAATGTGATATTTTGAGCATGTGTGAGAAGCAGTAACTGCTACACATATTTTATTTAAGTTAAATCTCAAAAAACAGTGTATATAGAGAAATAACATAAAACAAAGAAAATCAACTCATAAGAACTAGGCATACAAATAAACAATATTTCTGACTAACATAATTAAACGCATTCTACACTAGACTAAAATTCTTCCAATACAATTCACTCAATACAATACAATACAATTCATTCAAATCAATGAATGTATGAAAACACTAAATTGTACACTATAAAAACAAAACAAAAAGCAAAAAGTACAAGTGTAAACAACATTACAGAGGACTGATAAATATACAAAATATTTTTTTTGTCAACCTGTATTATCCCACTGCTGGGCAAAGGTCTACCCCAAGTGAGAAAGAAGTGAGAAACACCACGCTGCGTTCGTTCGTTCAAAGCGTCAAAGCGTTGGCGAGACGATGTTGTTGCTTTTGAGTAGGAGTGGTGAGTGTCGCACAGGATAGAGATGGATGGAAGGACTTGACAAAAATCAGAGAGTTGTAAGTTTGGACATCTCCCATGGGCTTTTAGTACGAGTTTATTTTATTTATTTAGTTAACAAAAACGGAAACAAAAGAACAACGCACACGGCGGAAATGCGAATGTTGGGATGGATGTGTGGGGTAACGAGGATGGATAAGATAAGGAATGACTATATTAACTAGGAAGTTTGAAAGTATAGAAAATATAGTGCCAGTGATACAAAAGTTGAAGAGTAAGAGGCTAGCGTGGTATGGACATGTCATGTGGGGGGATGAAAATCATATGACTAAAAGAGTGTTAGATATGAGTGTGGATGGATATAGAAGTAGAGGATGGTTGAAGATGGATGGACTGTGTGAAAAATAATATGGGTAGCAAAGAAGTGACAAAGGAGATGACGGCTAATAGAGAGGTATGGAAGAAAAATATATTTTGTGCCGATCCCGCGTAAGTGAGAAAATGGCAGGAAGAAGAAGATTTAGTAAACAAAACAGCAAAAGAACAAAATTAGGAACAAGTTACGGCATAAGGTATGTCAATTCTTGTCATGATCTAGTTCAGTTTCCAGTAGTTGTTCAGTTCAGTTCAGACGAGTTGTCAAATAATCAAACGTTCAAAGGCGAGCTCACGAAAATTTGACATAGAAAACTTTCGTGATTTATTGTCGGTTGAAACACCGATAAAACGGTTCCTGATAAATCCCATATTTATAATAATGATTCACGAAACTATTGATGTTTGCGTATTGATAACTCGTAGAACTAGGTTTAAACGGTTCTGAGCCACCACTGTGATGATTCGATTAAAAAGCATAATAGATCACGTTATTACTAGAACATAAAAGGTATTACTATATTACTAGAACATTCTCTCAGGTCATCGGAAACTTATCCTTCGAAACACCCGTACACTCCAGTTCTTTCTACGGGAAATCATTCATTGTCGAAGCAGTGCGCCTGTGGAACGCTTTGCCGGTGGAAATTAGACGGGCTCCTGGAAATTCACAGCACTCTTTTAAGCTGAGATTAAAGCAGCATTACCTTAATGCCTTACTTTCTTGTCATTTAGGTTACCTATTTATTTATTTTAATTTTTTTGTCCTCGTTTTAGACTTTGTTAGATTTAGGTTATTAGTTGGGTATATATTAGTCTATCGTTGGGTATTTATTTATGTATTAGGATTATAAGTACAGTTTTTATTTGATATATTTTTTATATATTTTTTTTATTTCTTTCATTTGTAAATATACTCTGTGCACCGCTGTCCATTACTGTTTCGTTCATTACTATCCATCCAAAGGTTGTCTGGAAGAAATCGCTTTCAGCGATAAGGCCGCCCATTGTACTTTTTTTAGCATAAATTCTATAAAATAGATAGTTTTACTTCTATATTTTTCTAATATTATTTAATGGTAGCAAGAACCTCACTACAATAACATTGAGACTAACAACGCGGTATAAAACTGTTAATTTATCAACGTCCAGTCGATTCATACACACACAGTCTTCGCGAACCAATATTCCTGTACATAATTAATGGAAGGTTTGATTTATTATGAAAATGAACGTATCGGGATAAATGTCTAATGGTTGCCAGCATTGTGTTCGGAAAAGCGTCTACACGGCGTTTAGCCCAGAAAAAACGTATTTATAAAAGCAAAAACCAGCCAAGTGTGCGAGTCCGATTCGCGCACGAAGGGTTTCGTCCCATTATATATACAAACGGCAAAAAAAAATCATGTCTGTTGTATGGGAGCCCCACTTAAATATTTATTTTAATCTGTTTTTAATATTGGTTGTTATAGTGGCAACAAAAATACATCATCTGTGAAAATTTCAACTGTCTAACTATAACGGTTCTTGTTCCGTCTGCCTGGTGACAGGCGGGCAGACAGACAGCGGAGTCTTAATAATAGGGTCCCGTGTTACCCTTTGGGTACGGAACCCTAAAAACCAGAGTTTCTCAAAACTCAGTACTGTTTAACATATTTTATTATATTATGTATAGTTATTTATAAAAATGTTACTAATAACACAATTTAAAAAAAACCCCTGCAAAAATTAATTAAACTTTATGCCCATCCGTTTAGGAGCCACGATGCCACATACAGACAGATACAACATGCAAACAGACAAACAAATACTTTGAACTTATAAAATGTCCCTTTTAGCATAGGGCGTTAATAACATTTACCACATGCCCTAGGCATTTCATTGTGTTCTGTGATTTATTGTGATTTCGTTCTATTTGTATATTGTATGGGTCGCGAATACACGTTGTATTAAGTAAGACGACGTGTTTTGTGTTCTGTAATACGTTTTATAAAAGCAAAAATGGCATTTTTCTTTTATTTTACCCGAAAAATACCAGATTGGGGAAATAATGTACAGCATAGAATTTAAATATAAGAAAAGTATCATGTTGTTTGTTCTTTTGTGTTAAAAATAATGATACTTCTTAAAATTGATAAGAAATTAAGTTATATTTATAATAATTAACGATAGCGAAAGTAAGTTAAAGTAAGCGTAAATCAGTTGTTTTATTTATGTATTTAAATACTTTATTGCACAAAATACAATATGTACAAAAGGTACGCTTAGCATTGATAAAAGCATTTTCTACATACCTGCCAACTTCAGGGGTAAAAAAAGGTTGGCGTGCTAACTTCAAATATATGAACGTATTATTGCTTAAAAATCTTAAAATAACAAACGAAACACAAGTGACTATACACTCTGATCATAGTAAGAAGTGGTTTCTGACTACTCCTCTAAGAACATGTATTGTGGTAGAATGCATGCCATAAGATGTATTCATAAGGTTAAATAATTTTCTTTTTCTATTATTAAGTTTATTATTTTTACACCTCGGCCAATCTTCCATTACGCAATAATCTCTCCATCCAAAGGTTGTCTGGAACTGGAAGAGATCACTTTGTTGAGCCATAAGACCGCCCATTATGGTTACATTTATTTGTTTTATTTTTATATCTGTTGCGTCTAGCTTGCAAGGAATTTCGTTCATTCATTCATTTATAATTAGAAAGTACGAGAAAGAAAGAAAACATTTTATTAAAAAAAAAACACACAGTATTATAGAAAAATAAACAAACCAATAATAAAATCTAACCTAAGCACTAAAAAACTTAACTAACTAACTCATTTATTTCAGATTTTAAAATCCATAATTTCTTAACACTAACACAAAATAACTTACACGAACACAAATTTTTATATACACAATCAAATTAAAATTACAAAAAATAATAATAATAATAATCTAACGGTATATCTAAAAACTACAACTAATCTAGGTATTTTTGTTTGGCAGTATATGTACCATGCAGCAATGATTCATATACTGACAATCAAACCTACTTGCAAACACGCATAGGATGCCGCTGGAGCTAGCCCGAACCCTGCGCAACAGAGATGTACACCGCTTTCGCATGACTGTGTAGAAACAGTCAACTCGCGCAGCGGCAAACATCCCCGAAGCGCTGCAGAATCTAGGCAGCCCCATCAGCACCCTAAACGCATTATTGTATTGAATACGTAGCGCGTTGTACTGTTTGAGCGTGTGATTCACCCACAGGCTGCTCGTGTAGAAGTTCGTACAGTACGCTTGGAAAAGAGTGAGTTTTACTTCACTTGAGCAACGAGCGAACCTGCGGGCTATCATGTTCGCTCTAACAGACAACGCCCTACGCTCTCTCTCCATATCTGTATCATCTTTCAGGTCCGAGGTTACCACGTGTCCGAGATATTTAAATTGTTCCACCCTATTTAGTGGAGTTCCATACAACTTTATTGATGGGATGGAGGAAAGACGTTTACCTCTGGCCTGAAAGACCATACATTCGCTTTTCTTTATATTATATTTTAAGTTATGTTTATGTACATACGCTTCACAAATACCTAACAGTTTAGTTAGGCCGCAGGCCGATGCACTCAGCAGCACCATATCATCCGCATAGCTGATGTTGTTGAGGCAAACCCCCTCGATGTGGCATCCGACACGGGTACTGCTGAGCTCACCTATCAGCGAATTGATGTACAGGTTGAAGAGCTTCGGTGAGGTCAACCCCCCATGCCTCACCCCGCACTCCAGCCTGTACGGCTCGGAAAAAGTACTCGACCATCTCACTACATTCACCTGGTTTTGATACCAATATTTAAAGACATTATTAACCTCTGGTGGCCGATTGATATCTTTTAACTTCTGCCAGAGAATATCGTAAGAAACCAGGTCAAATGCCTTTGAGAGGTCGAGGTAACAGGCTTAAAAGCTCTGTATGGGGATGAATTGGTACTTAGCTCAGCGTGATGCTACGTTATCATACTACGCAATTACCTAACTAAACTATTTTTAAGGATTATCAGTCCAGTAGAAATCGATTATCTATTAATTTTAGAAACAATTTATACACCAGTTATTTAAGTACATAAAGAAATAACGTATTCTCCATTATGTACCTACAGTTATTCACTGCGTCGGCCTCGTTCTTCGTATTCTGTATGAGAAGGCGCGAATATATTGCTTATGCTTACACTTGCGAATTTGTTTTCGGTACAGTCTGTTGCAAAATTATGGGAAGTTGTTGCTTAGGGAATGTGAATTTGTTTACAATTTGGAACAAACAAAATTAGGAGTGGGTTTTCCTTGCACGTGTTAAGGCACTGTTTCGATCATAGCGACGACTGCAATGTACTAGGATGACAGAAATATTTATAGATGTGTTAGCTTACTCTCGACTTTGAAAATTACTTAAAGACCAACCAGCCTAGCATGACCTAGCTAGAAAAGTTTCTTTCTGAGGAAGAATAGGGTAAAATGTCGTTGTAGCGTAGACAGTAAAACATCTTTATGGGAGTTGTTAGTACAAATGTTTGTAGATTCTAAGCTGACATGTAATTTTTCTCTAACTTCCGTAAGCCATAACATGTTACGATGTAAGCATTCGTATAGTCAGCGAGCCGAACCACCTATAAAGCCTGAGGGCTTAGCCAAGTTACAGTCGATTAGCGATGACGCTAGTCGATAAGTCCGAAAATGTATGGGATTTGACACATGCTAGAGAAATACCACGTGATACAGCGACAACAAATGTATGTAGAAATCGAATAGATTCGTGGCGAATGTAATTTGGCTAGGGGCCCTGGTAACTAATTTGAAAAATGTTGACGTTTGATCATAGGCGATGTATTTAAATAAATAAATATTAAATAAATATTGCTGGACATTTCACACAGCGCTATCTAGCCCCAAACTAAGCAAAGCTTGTACTATGGGAATCAGATAACTGATAGAATACTTATATACATTTTTTTTGTAAATACATAGAGAAACAACCAGACCCGGAACAAATATCTGTAGATCTTGCAAACATTTGTTCCGCGGCGGGGATCGAACCCGCTACCTCCTGTGTCTCAGCCGGCTATTCGCCCACTGCACCACGGAGGTCGTCGGTATATATCAAACGTTGGTCATCGGGAAATTTATACTTTGATTGTGAGTTTACAAGATAAATACATTATGGTTAGAAGGAAAGCCAAAATAGCAATAGATGTGCGAGACGAGATGCGCGACCGGGTGTGGCTAGAAATTAAATAAATGGTCATGATATTTAGGACGAAGTAACGGGTTCGCTTCCCGATGCAGAACAAACTTTTGTATGATGCCAGTGTGGCGTATCCAAAAAAATTATTGAAATATCAAGTAAAAATTAAAATATAATGCTATAAATATATAGTACTGTTGCCCGCGACTTCGTACGCGTTACACTACTAAATGTGTAGGTAACCTAGAAATAAAGCTGAACTCGCTGTTGCAACTTGACTTAACACCCCATTTTTTCCCACCTGATTTATGGGATAAAAAGTAGCCTATGTGTTAATCCAGGGACGTATCTATGTACGTACTAAATTTCATCCAAATCGGTTCTGCCGTTACGACGTAATTGAGTAATAATCAAACAAATAAATAAATAAACAAACATCCAAACTTTCGCATTTATAATATTAGTTATACTTAATTTGTTAAAATGCCAGAGCGCATGCAGTTCAAACTAAATAACAAACTATGTTTTAGTTAATAGATAAATTATTCATATATTTTTTTTATTCATATATATACAGAGCGCATGCAGTCCAAACTAAATAACAAACTATGTTTTAGTTAATAGATAAATTATTCATACATTTTTTATATATATATATATATATATATATACAGTGCGCATGCAGTCCAAACTAAATAACAAACTATGTTTTAGTTAATAGATAAATTATTCATATATATTTTTGTATTCATATTTAAATTAAAACTGCACGAACTGTGTTTATAAATCACAAGGTAGTGATCGCGATTATGCGAAACTCGCCTTTGAGGCATGTGATATGTGTAACCACTCCGATCGAAACTTTTTTGAAAAGCACATGAGAAGTACTTATTGTGAACTTTAGATTAAATTAGATTAGAAAATGTGTTCGTGAGTAACTACAAATTTTAAATAATAATCAATTTATATTACAGATGTAGGGAAGAGATCGGCTGGACTTAAGTGGGACTGGCCGGGCAGAGAAATGGGCCCATATTGTAACACCATGGACGCCTGAAAACGGCAGGCGACGTTGGGGTCGGCCAAAAAAGCATTGGCGGGACGATTTCGACATCTTCCAAAGAGGATGGTGGGAGATATCGACTGATAGGGATGCTTGGTGGGACTTGAATGAGACATTTGCCACGCAGTGGGACGAGATAGGTTATAAAAATTACAGAACAGCGAAATCTTCTCTTACCGATATTTTATACTTAAAAGGAGGTTTCAACTACTAGTTCAGCTGTTGGAAACACAAGGTATAATTGTTATACACAAATAAAAAACATTTTATTTCGTAAAACTTCGTAGCACGTTGCTACGAAGTTATAGATTGTGGTTGTGTCTATTGCAAAACATTAGTGATCGATGATGTGACGTTGACAAAACTGGGAAGTGGCGTGTTATTGTCGCATTATGAATTACATTACAAGCCTATTACATTACATTACATTACAACGGTGGTGCCAGGAAGAATCTATAAAAAACCTTTAACTTTTTAGTTTAGGCATCACGCCTAAACTAAAATTGAAGCTGTCTTTATGGAACTTCGTCTTTATGTCAAATAAAAGATAATCATTTAGTAAAATCATTGCTAGAAACAAAGGTTCGGCAAGGCTTTAAGAAAATACCTCAAAATGAATGGTTTTTATAGTAAAAACTATTAATTTTGTTTTATATGCATTTCTTTGTTCAAAATGAACAAAAAACCTTTGTTCTTTATTAATAAAAGGACTATGTCAGTCCTTCATCGTAGATATGAATGTCTGACTATGCTGTGCTTTATATATGTATATAGACTGCATTCGGAACAAATATATATATATTTTATATAGATCCTTTTTAAATGATGATGTTCAACTGTCAAAACTTAATGCACCGACATCGCCAACATTCAAACTTGGACTAGGCTAGCTCTTATATCTCGGAGAGATTGAAATAGTTTCATATGATTATACAACGTGTTATGTTATGTACGACATTAAATGAAAACATGGATAGTGCTAATAACTAGTATTGTTTTTAAATAGGGTTTTTTTCAAATTCGATACCATAGAAAAAATATATTTAAACAAACTTAATATCAAGTTCTAGGAATATCAATGAAACAGCCTGTATAAAATAGGTCGATCATATTCATTCATCATGTAAGTAGACTGATTAAGCGGTATCGTCGCAAAGGTGCCGCTGATTTGATATTTAAAAATGTTATAAATTGTATTATTGGATATGTATCGATTACTGGATAAATATTCAAGCTACCGGTATTAAACTAACCTCTCAAATCTGTAAATACGATTCCGGATGTGTTTTAAATTAATGTCGTACAAAACATTACTGGTTGTATTAGGTTGGGGAAAAAGTTTCTTCGCATTTTGTAAGAAACTTCAAAACATTTTTCAATATAGTTTATTTACATTTAACTAAAGTATGTAGGTACCATTTTGTTCGATAACTTTTTGCCATCTTGTAAGTAGGGACATGATCCCATTGCTATAGAAATTTTGGGGCTTCTGATCAAAATACCGCGACAAGTGGTTTTGGCAGTCCTCTCGTGATGTTAACCTGACACTGCCTAAAGAATTCTAAAGAGACCGAAACAGGTGGAAATCTGAAGGTGCAAGGTCAGGACTATACGGCGGATGCATTAACACCTCCCAGCCAAACTCTCTTAATTTATGCTGAGTGGCTAAATATGTGTGAGGTCTAGCGTTATCATGATGAAAAACCACACTCCTTCTGTTGATTAATTCCGGCCGCTTTCTCTCAACTTCTTGCTTTAATCTCATCAGTTGTTCGCAATAGAGTTCAGAATCGATGGTCCTGCCTGGTGGTAACAGCTCATAATGAATAATGCCCTTCCAATCCCGCCACACACACACAGCATCACCTTGTTGCGAGTTAACCCGGGTTTCGCCACAGTCTGTGAAGCCTGACCGGCCTTTGACCACGACCTTTTTCACACGTTCTTGTCGTACGTGATCCACTTTTCATCACCAGTTATCAGCTTCTTCAAAAAGGGTTAGGTTTCATTACGTCGTAATAAAGAATCACAAATGAGTACACGGTTCATTAGGTTTCTTTCAGTGAGCTCATGGGGTACCCAAATATCGAGCTTTTTTGTGTACCCAGTTTTTTTCAAATGCGCCAAAACTGTTTTTTGGAATTCCCAGTTCTTCAGCTACGTCGTAACTACTGATATGCCAATCTTACTCCACTTTTTCAAAAATGGCATCAATTTTATCCGTAATAGGGCGACCAGAGCGACGTGCAACTTTAACATCAAAATTTCCGGATTGAAAACGCTTAAAGCAAATTTGTGCTACTCTCACAGACACTGCACTAGATCCATAAACATCGCAAATTTTTTTCGCGGCTTGCGTTGCATTTTTACCTTTTTTGTAGTAAAATGTTAAAATGTATCGAATTTCTTCATTAGATTCACTCATCTTTACAGTACGAAAAACAAATAAAAATCACACATTTTCCTAATTTGAATTTGGAATTATCTTCCTTAACATTGAAACTTTGAATGATACAAAAACCAGCCAGATACAAATAGCCAAAGAGATTTTATTACAAGTTCATACATACTATAATGCGAAAAGACTTTTTCCCCAACCTATTATATACCTCACCCTCCTTATTTCTACTCGGTTATAAAGAAGTCTCTGTCTCGATCCTACTCTGATGACGAAATTTGGTATACATCTATATACCAAATTCCATCGAAATCGGTCCAGCCGGTTAGTCGTGAAAACGTAACAAATAGATAGATAGAGGGACAGACAGACAGAGTTACTTTTGAATTTATAATATTAGTAATTGGAACAGTATTCGGAAATACAAAACCAATTTCATTTTTAATGTAAATAATTTTGGTATAATTAGCTACATTTTTTGTCAAGAGTGAGTTTTTCGTACAAATAAATAAAGCTAACATAAAAATTAGGCCTGGCTTGCACAACGACCCATAAACGTAATTAGCGACTAAACGTTTAAATTTTACGTATTTTTATGATTTGACAACTCCTTAAACCATATTTAGCTTAAACACGTTATAAAATATTTAATTCAATTTCAATATCTTTATTTGTGAAACACAAGTTATTACAGATGTTACATATTATGTATTAAGTGTGCTGTGATCTGTACTAGGCGTACTTTGAACAAGCTTACTTTATTAAATATTTAGCTTAAACACTTTTAGGCATCGTTGCACAAGTCGCCCTAAATGTAAAACGAGAATGGACTCAGTTTTATGTTAGTAATATTTTATTGTATCGGAGCAAAAACACATTTTCATTAAATTACTGGTTGCATAATATAGGTCAAAAAGTTTCCCCTGAAAGAGTTTATTGCATGTGATCTATAAATGCTGAACATAAAAGTTTAAACAGGTGCACCAGTCTTAAATCTTTGTTTTAAAGACGTATTTGGTTCTTTTGGTTGAGTCTCTGTTTTCAAAGTAAGGATAAGAATTTATTTTAAATCAACAAAAATATTTTAGCCCATAACGTTTCAACTTCGACTTTGATAGCTATGTGAAGACAAATCGATGTCTGTTAATTGACAAAGTTTGATATAATTCATTATTATTAATACGGGACTTATCACGTACCGTCTTATCGTTGTTTCGACCGACATTGTTTCGGTTCAATTCGTGAACCTTCATCAGGGTGAGTTTCAATGGAGTATCTGTTAACGAGTGGTTTATTTGTATGGCGGGGTGATTATTACATACAATTGGAGGGTGTAGCAATGGGATGACCAATAGCCCCAGTAGTGGCCAATATATTTATGGAGTAGTTTGAGAGGACGGTACTAGATAGCGTACCCTGTAGACCGAGATACTGGTGGCGGTATGTAGATGATGTGTTCGCAATAGTACGACGAGATAGCATAAACATCTTACTTAGCTATCTCAATTGTAAACATCCTAAGATATCCTTCACGGTAGAGCTGGAATAAGATGGATGCCTACCGCTCCTGGACGTGTTGGTTATACGAGAACAGACAGGACGACTCACACATACGGTTTACCGTAAGCCAACACACACAGACAGATATCTTAGCTGACTCGCACCACCATCCAGCTCACCTAGCCTCGGTACCACGTACTCTGATTAATAGAACACTAAGGCTATGTGACTCTCAGTACGTAAACACCGAGCTCTCACACGTAAAAGGGGTGCTGGAGCAAAACGTCTACGTATGGAGACAGAGCTGTCGAATTGCGGACACATCTACAAGATTACGCATTACTACGGTGAATAGAGCAGTAGCGTACTTACCTTTTGTGAAAGGAATAACGGATAAAATCGGAAACTTGTTACGCATTAAGTACAGCATCAAGACGATATTCCGTCCTCAAACACAATTGAGGAAGCTACTATGCTCGCCGAAGGACAGAGACCCTCTGGGCGTCTGCGGTAAATGCTACAAAGTGAAATGTATCTACCAGGTTGACTGAATACATACGTGCAATGAAGAATGTCGACTCCAACAGTTCTGCAGTGGCGGAACATGCCCTAGATTCTGATTCGACGCACTACATAGGTACTTTTCGACAAGGCCCGGGCTTTAGCGAGAGAGAAGTTCTTCGTTCCTCGCAAGATCCGACAGGCGATAGAAATAAGTCGTATGCCGAACTTTAACAGAGATAGAGGATGGGTTCTACCGCCAGCCTGGAGGACATGTCTTCATGATGCAAGCGACAGAAGAGTGAGTGAACCTGGTAGGAGACATAGTGTTGTATGTTTGCCTGTACCGAGAACTACCGAAGAGAGCAAAAGTGATGATAATGATGATGATGCATCCTGTCAATGCGCTGGGCCATCGTTGACTCAATCCCCACCACTGCGCCCGTCTACTTGTGCGCAGAGGGCTGCGGCGCGCAGTGCGAGGCGAGATGTTATTCGGAGCGGATCGCACCCACCCTGATGAAGGTTCACGAATTGAACCGAAACATTGTCGGCCGAAACACCGATAAGACGGTTTGTGATAAGCCCCGTATTTATAATAATGATTGAAATAAATTACGAAAGTTTTCTAAGTAAAATTTGATATAATTATTAATTCATTCAACTGAAACTGCTTCTATAGATTATTGCGATATAGAAAGTTCAATAAAAGCTAAAATTCAGAGAACTGGAGTATGGATATTGTGAAAAAAATATCCATCCACCTGTATTTTTATTTGTACCAAGCTTCACGGTCTAAAAATCTGTAATGCCAAGCTGACCCAGTGATCTTTGAACATCGACCTCACTGGCCATTGACCTTCTTTTACTTTGACACCGTTTCACACTATTCTCTTATAAAGTCCAGTATAAAAATAGTCTTGCCTCCTTTGATATAACCTTTTTCTCTTATACCTTTACTGGTTCATGTCTGTAGGCTTGAATGGAATTAAATTGCCCGTAATAGGGCAATTTATTACCACACTTTGAAATTATAGAATGGAAAAGTTTTCAATAAGGAGTATTTTAATACGGCGTTAGTGTTTTAGCGTTGAAATGTTAGTATCTGCTGGATTGCTTGCGTAAAACAGATAAAACGTAACGTTAATTAGCGAGCTATATCTATACATCACTTCATCTTTATTTGAGGAACCGTTTATAGAGCTACTATTACTAACTATTAACAACTTAACAACCACTTACTTCAACTTCCCATTGCTGTGTTTCGGTACGAAGTATGTCTCAAGTTGATGGACTCAGAGCAGTGCATCGTAGGTCACGTTTCTAAGTTGCATTATCTGCAAGGCTATAGGCGATAGTTATCACTTAACATCAGGTTATGGTTATATACATCTGCACGTCAACAGCGTATAGGTCGATTCCACCTTTACGCTGATGACGTGCAGTTGTACCTTCCTATGCGTCCCGAGGATGTGCCAAGTGAAATTATAAAAATAAATGACGATTTGGGACGCATAGCTCTCTGGTCACATAACAACGCTCTTGTTATGAATCCCTCTAAGTCTAAGTTCATGATTTTGAGCTCGAAGCATCTGCTAAAAGGTATAGCAAAACACTCTTTACATTTAAACATCCTTGATCAAAGCATTGAGCAGGTATATGAAGCAAGAAACCCTGGAATATTATTTGACAGCTCCCTCCGATTTTAGGGTCATATTTTAGGATTAGTAAAAACTTGTTTTTTTAGGTTAAAGCTGCTGTATAAAGTAAGAAAATTTCTAAGAGAGGAAGTCCGTATCAAATTGTGTGAATCCCTTGTCTTATCGAAGCTGAATTGGGGTGATCTGGTGTATGCCCACGCTTAACAGCAAAAACATCCCGTCTTGTTCAGAGGGTTCAGAACGCTTGCCTGGTGCGGGCAGCATTAGTGCACCTTTCACGTGCTAGCCGGTTGGGGTATTCTTTTTACCAATTTATTATTTTGATTTATATATGTTCTGACTTTATTTATTTTTATAACATAATATACTATTTTGACACAATATGACATACTTACCATGACACATATCTACTCGTAATATTCCCATTTGACAACATAATACTTTCAAGGTTTAGTAGCTCTAGTAGTAAATGGAGCGGTCTCGACAGAATATCAGCGCTTTCCTTTACGGCGGGCATAATGCTGAGTCGAGTCCCATTTACTGCTGTAGCACACAGTATCTACCAAGTTTTCTCTTGTGTTTTGTTTATGTTTTACGTTATAAGTTCTATTTAATTGTTTCTTTTTTTTGTATGTTCTCTGTTTTAAAATGTAACTGTATTGTATATTGTGTGCTAATGTAGTGAATAAATGATTGTCTATGTCTATGTATGTCTTATGCTTGTTCCATTACCGGTTAGTATATAAAAAAAGAGAGTTATATGCAAACTTTGCCATTTTTAAGTAGAAACAAATATTATTGTAGATAATAGGGGAGATAAAGTCCTCTCAAAGTAGGATGGCGGCTGTGCTGCGTGGATTTACACAGCTAGAACTACTAACTCGTTACCAAAGCTGGATCAATCATCTTAACTAGATGTTAAAGTTCTAAGGCGGGGTGGTACGGTTTCCGCAGCTGTCGAGTTTTGTGTGATTACGGTGTTGAGCTCGTAAGAAAGATAGGGTTGAAGAAGTGTCATCATCATCATCTTCATATTGTAAGCCAAAGGACGTCCACTACTGAACATAGGCCTCTTTCAAATATTAACAGAGCAACCAATTTTGTACGTCCTGCACACAACGGCTCCTAGCAACCTTTAACAGGTCACCTTTCCCTCTAATAGGGGGCCGTCCTTTGCTGCACTTTCTAGTGCGTGGTCGACTCGAGAACCTTTCGAGCCCAACGGCCGTCAGTTATTCGATCTATCTGCCCTCTGCCTGCTTGCACTAATCCTTCGGGTTGAGTAAGTAACTTTGGTCTGTCTACTGATCTCATTTCTGATTCGATTTCTGATAGAAATACCAAGCTTAGCCCTCTCCATAGCATGCCTTGAGCCTTATTATGAAGCTCAAACTCTAGAAAATAGGAAGAAGTGTGTAAAAATACATTAATAATAGCATCAACAACCTCCGTGGCGCAGAGGGCGAATAGCCGACTGAGACGCAGCAGGTAGCGGGTTCGATTCCTGCCGCGGAACAAATGTTTGCATGATCTACAGATATTTGTTCCGGGTCGGGTTGGTTTTCTATATATTATAAGTATATATTTACAAATAAAAGTATATAAGTATTCTATCAGTTATCTGGTTCCCATAGTAGCTCTGCTTAGTTTGGGGTTAGATAGCGCTGTGTGAAATGTCAAGCAATATTTATTATTTATTTATTATTATTATCAATATCAAACATAAATTGAATAATACCAGCCCGACTGTACCCTAACAGTCGAAATACGCGAAGCATACAAAACCTATTCCAAGAGTCACTGTTACGCGGCTTGACAAATTGACGCGCGATGCTCCTTCATTGCTACTGCGCTACAAACTATTTCATTTGTCCGGTTTATAGCTCGTAAAGTTGCGTAATAGTTGGTTACAGTGTGAGACAAATAAGGTCTAACCAGCTAACAAATAGAACAACAAGATTTATAATTTATATAGACGATCTACTAGGTACGTTATAGTGTTTTGGTCGAAACTTTATTTAAAATATCTTTTTACCTACAGTTTTACTGTGTTCATGACACAATTTTTATATGATTTTTAGGATTTAATGATATCGTGGGTCAGAACAAAAAACTTTTTTTTTTAAATAAATTATAGGCTAGCGTTTGACTACTGTCTCGCCTGATGGTAAGCGATAATCCAGTCTACAATGGTACACGCTTGCCTAGAAGAAACCTATCCACTCGCGACTTGAAGATCCCTAGGTTGTAGTTATTAGGAAACACAGACTCAGGCAAGGTGTTCCACTCCTTGGCGGTGAACATAATAAAGGTGGAAGAGTACCGCTTTGTGCGCATGGGAGGTATGTCTACCATGTAGCGGTGGCGCATCGCAGAGCGTCTGGTTGTCCGATGATAGAATGGAGATGGTGGGATCAGGTTGAAAATCTCCGCAGCACACTCTTCGAAATGTATCCGATACATAATCCATAATGCTATCGGAGGCTTCAGGTCGGGACAAAAAACATAAGAATTTAAAGTTAGTTCTTAAATTTGAGTGTGAGGCATGAGAGGCAATGCATCCAATGTCTTGGGAATACTTCCAGTTGGTAGTTTGTAACAATCTTTAGAGTAATTATCTACTTTCTTTGGTATATTTCGTAAGTATTTGTATATTTTTTTTTAAATCAAAATATAAATTTTGTTGAAAAAAGTGTGTTTTAACTACAGTACCTCTGAATTGTGCCGTACTTTAATAGTCGGTTACAAACGACATGTCTCATGCCTACACGCGGTAATGTATGGTTTATTTTCCAGCAGTTATTAGGTGGGTTCCTATCGCGTATTGATGGGTGAGTTGTGTCGCACTGTCGGTCGGGGAATTGTCTTTTGCGCATTTGTCATTTAGCAATAGGACGTGATGAATTAGAGCACGCGACGTTACTAAATGATACAATATTTGTATGAAATATTCATTCATTACTTTTCCAGTAATAGGTGGCTACTCAGTCCAAACATCAGGAACTAGGAGACATTTTTAAACAAGTAACTCTTTGTTTATATTTGATGATTTATTTAAGAAAGGAGCGTGCACTATGTCAAACATGCACGGATAGATATTTTGAATATTAATATTTTATAATCAGATGCAGATGAAGAACTCCACTTATTTTTACATATCAACTAATAACCACAAAACAATTCATGTCTCATTTAAAAATACTTGATGTACATTTTTCTCACCTACTTTATGGTAACAAATGTTTTACATTGTCTGAATAATCAATTTTATATTTATCCTGAACTGAATGAGGCTATTTGTAGAAAGCGTCAACAAACGGGAAATACAAATATAAAAGCCAGCGTTCACAGAACGGCATGGCATGTTAACTAAAATAAAGTTTAAGAAGATTGGCGAGACTGGACCCAAGAATATAAAAAACCCATCCATGTTCATCATCAATTACAATGTAAATGAGATGATATAACTGACTTTTATTCAACGTATTTGATTTTTTTCAGTAAAACAATCAATAACATTTAAAAACTGCTAACTTAACGTCTTAAATATCGTAAACTTAACATATTACCGTATAGTAGGTATAACAATATTTTATCAGCAAACATTTTCTGAAGCTCCCTTTACGATTTTAGTCTCAGAAAATGTTTTGTTTTAACATTGCGCTAAGGATCAGTATTTTTAAGCAAATGGGTCTGATGCCCATAGACGTTCACTAATCTCCATTATTTGAATACCTTAAGCACTCGTATCCAGTTGATATATAATAACTGGTTAAAGCAGGAAGCACGGATGCGGGCGGGCGGAGGCAAAGTCTAATTAATTTATCACTCAAATATGATGCAAAAGCATTATGGCATTAGTGCACCTTTCACAGTCATGCTAGTCGATTGGGGTATTATAATATTTTATTCAATTCATTTAATTTGATTTACTAGACCTAATAGTATATTATTTTTATAGTGTTATCCGAATCATCATCATCATCGTCAGCCCTTCTCATCCTACTGCTGGGATCTTCGTTGTCGCCATTCGACTCTGTTATACGAATACTTACGGGAAAAATTTAAAACCATCGTCCCGTCTGGCTTGAAATTTTTGAGATAGTTTTAAAAATCTTAGATAAACGTAACCTACTTATTTTGTCATTTTCATGTAATATATTTTTCACACCACGCTCGACAATGTCAAATTATATGTCATGTAAATCTCATAGAAAGCAGGTGATTAAATTCCTACGGCTGAGCCGGGAGTAAAGTTGTACTTAATTTCAAAATTGATATTTCATATTTATTTGAATTTGGAACCTCATCTGTATTAAAATGTAAACCAAAGAGACCTGCATAATTATAACTTATTCGTAAATCGAACTGAATCGAATCGACATATGCACAGAATGCATCAACCTATTTAGTTTTTATTGTCTCGCAGAAAAAGTTAAAAGTATTCTCTTCATAGGTACGAGTAAATGCATCTTGGGCGTGCTTATATCCCTCTCTGCACTCAGGATTCTAGTAACTCCCTCGCTTCGCTCGTGAGTTAACGCTAGAATCCTTCGTTACGTTCGGGATTGAATATAGCGCCCGAGACGCAAGGCACTGCTTTATCCCCTCGGTTAATAATCTACTATTGACACAACATGACATATCTACATTCTCACTTGACAACACAATATTCTCACGTGTTCTAGTGACTAAATGGAGCGATCCCGACTATTAGTGCTTACCATTATGGATGGCATAATGCAGAGTCTAGGCCCATTGTCTGCTGTGGCGTACAGTATTTACCTAGTTCTTTTTTGTTTATGTATGTTTTTCGTCATTAGTATTTCAATGTTTCTTTTTTTTCTGTTCTCTGTTTCAAAATGTATTTGTTTTGTGTATTGTGTGCTAATGTAGTGAATAAATTATTGTCTTTAGTTGTATGCCCGCGACTTCATCTGCAATTTTCTGGATCTCAACAACAGCGCCACCGACCGGGTCGAATTGCGAGCCTAAACCATTCAGGTACCCACTCAAATACACACAAAAAATCATCAAAATTGGTTTAATTATCAAGCCTAACGAACAGCAATTTTTTTTGATATGTTAAAAGCTTCTATTCTGCTAGGTGCACGCCATTATTCCACATGTCAATATATCTCTCGGCATGCCACGGCATTCCAATGATTACTTTCCATGCCGTGCTGCCCTGCGAGTGAGTGTCGGCTCTTTTGCAGCTTTCGTGTAGACAATAGATATGGCAGAAGTAGACCGTAATAAGGAAAGATCTGCGTAGGCCGTCAGGGACAAATTAGCTAATGAGATAGAGACAAACAATTTGAGGAAAACGCAAATGTTCGTGGCACTTTAGATTAGATTAGAAAGATTAGAACATCTTTATTGCACTAATAAAATAATAGATAGGCGAACTTAATGGTAATTCGCATTTTCTTCCAGCTAACCTTTGTGATGTGTGGATAAAGTGGTAGTGCCAGAAAATAGAAAGGTAAACAAACTTTAGCTTAGGTATCATAAAATAATCTTACAAAAATTACTAATAACCTATATACACATACATAAATGAAATAGATAAATATACCTACATATAGTTCTCAATTTTGTTGGGTATCTTGCAGAGAGATGAAGTGTTTATAGAGTTTGGATTTGAAGATTCCCATAGAGGCAGCCCTGCGGACTTACACAGGAAGAGAGTTCCACAAGCGGATAGCAGTCAGACTGAAGAGCGAAGTCTTATGCTCAGGCGTCTTGAGTAAAAGATGTTGAGATGAACGAGAAGGACGATCAGGTGGAAAAAGAAGAGAAAAACGTTCTTTAAGAAGCATCGAGACAGAGGATTTTGATTTGCAAGATAATTCCCCAAGACCGGTCAAGTGCGAGTGATGCAGCACACACCACTATCCCCCCTTTTTACTTGCAATATAAATGGGTAAGTGGAGCATATAGCTTGAAAAACTGACGCCCGCTGGGGCAGAAAGATCGGTTGCCCTGGAAATCTCCCATAGATAGGAGGCCTATGTTTAGCAGTGGACGCTTAATATCTGTTTCAGCTTCAGTAGTCGGACGGAAGAACAGACAAACGGACAAAGTTGTAAGTTACTGTAACCATTTTCCATTATATTTTTGTGATTTTACCGTTTTTGTCAGGAACCCTAAAAGGTAAGCCATTGATGAGCAATAATCTAATTATACTATATTTTATCCCGAAAAATGTTGAGAGACCAATGACTGCTAGCCACATGAAAAATATCATTTGCACAACGATCTCTAAACCTATTTAGCGAATAAACATGTTTAAATTTGACGTATTTGTATGATTTGATAACTCCATAAATCATATTTAGGCATCGTTGCGCATGTCACCCTTGAAACTCTTATCAAGTTCATAAATATTGCTGAATATATTGCTGGACATATCACACAGCGCTATCTAGCCCCAAACTAAGCAGAGCTTGTACTATGGGAACCAGATAACTGATAGAATACCTATAATATACCTTTTTTTGTAAATACATACTTATCATAATATAGAAAAATATCCAGACCCGGAACCAATATCTGTAGATAAATGAGTAATATGGTCTTGGGCACTAATCCTCAACTTGATGAGCTTAGCCCATCTTTCTGTATCTTGCTAAAGAATAAGCCTATCGAACGAGTAACCGAGGCACGAAATTTAGGTTTGGTTTTAGACGATAACCTAAGATTCGAAAAACATGTAGCTAAGGCAGTGAAGACGTGTTTTTATAAACTAAAAGTTTTATACAAGGCCAGACCGTATCTAACTGAAGAATTGCGTATTCTGCTGGTTGAATCGTTAGTCCTCTCTAATCTTAACTATCTGGACATAGTGATAGGGCCTAGGCTGCTTGCGCGCACGCAGCGTCTCATTCAGAGAGTACAAAACGCGTGTGCTCGATTTTGTTTTAGGATTCCACCGAGAGGTCATGTCACGCCATTTTTAAACATACACTCTATCCTAAAAATGAAATCTCGTCAAAAATTACATTTAGCGTGCCTACTCTTTGGTGTAGTTAAGTTCAACACGCCTGCGTACTTGTCTGAAAAGCTCACTTGGGTGTCCAGCACTAGAAATTGTTCCTCTCGTAAATGCTCTAAGCAGCTTTCTTCGCAAAAGCATACCTCGGCGGCTTTTAGAGGCAGTTTTCAATACGCTGCAACCAAGTGCTGGAACAATATCCCGCCTCCGGTCCGAGACCAGCAAACCATTCATGGGTTCAATCACAAACTAAAAAACTTCCTTAAAGAACGGCAAAAAGAGAGCGAAACCCTCCAAAATAATACATCTTTTATATGACGTCCTATATTTGTAGCGCTACGAATGGGAATAGGTATCATAATATCTTATACCTTTTTATATCTTACCTTTTTCTTTTTTGACGTTATCAGGCTCGTACGTAGTAGATAGGCAATTGAATGAGTTATTACTCTTGCACTTCCTTTCGGGAAAGCGCACGATTTGCCACCAGTTAGGTACCTATATGTATGTATGTATTTATTTTTTCCCTCGTTTGCACTGTTTATCCTTTTATTCTTTTATTGTTCTATTTATAAGGCGCGCGGCGCAGTCACACTGATAACTATGGAGCCGGCACTCGTTGACTTGATGCAGTTGATTGACTCACTATTCTAACTATCCTGCCATCCTATAACTCCTTATTCACAATATTTGTGGGTTGTATAGTAAAACTTGTAAGTTTTGGCACTGAGCGCACGAGTTGATTTTAATTATGTTACTTATATATTTTAATGTACTATGCTAGTTGAATCTTAATACAAGTCATCTACTTGTTTATTTTCATATGTTTTTATATTTATATATGTTAGCAGACTTCCGTGTAGGTACTCACAAAGTTTCCAACGGAAGACCAGCGCTGTGTTACCTTGCTGTGACATAGCAAAATGCTGAGTTGGAACCTGTTTGTGGCGGCTACTAATAACTTATATTGGGTAATCTTTTGTTGTACTGTATTTTTGTGTGGTTAATTTTGTTGTTATTAGTGGTTGGCATAATAAAAATATTTTCTTTCTTTCTTTCTTTCTTTCTTTCTAATAATTGTGACTAATTGGAGTAACCTAATCTTATAAACAACATATTGGACATTTTCTATGAGTGGCCATATAACAAACTGCCTCCGTGGCGCAGTGGGCGTATAGCCGGCTGAGACGCAGGAGGTAGCGGGTTCGATTCCCGCCGCGGAACAAATGTTTGCATGATCTACAGATGTTTGTTCCGAGTCTGGATGTTTTTCTATGTATTATAAGTATGCATTTACAAAAAAAAAAGTATATACGTATTCTATCAGCTATATGGTTCCCATAGTACAAGCTCTGCTTAGTTTGGGGCTAGACAGCGCTGTGTGAAATGCACAGCGATATTTATTTATTTGTTTAAACATGAATGCACTTGTCATAAAATAAAATAGACTAATGGTTCGCCTTGAACTGAGATCTCGCGAGTCTCCGATAAAACAAATACTATTTGTAAACTTTGACTATTAAAATAGTGCCACGAAATAAAAAACAACTAACTTGACCTACAGTTTCATTCAAATTACAGATAACGGGAGTTCATGTAATATGGTTACACTTTGTTGGGGTACAAATTGCAGTCATTCTGGATTTCAGACTTTTACCTATATTTGTGTCACTAAAGCTACACGCATACCAAATTACAGCACTATGGGGTCACTGGTGTTCAGTTTTTATTATGGCTAACAACTCAAAAACTATAAGGACTTTACTAAAAATAGAAACGGAGTCTAAATATACTACTAAATACATTTCATTTGATGTCCCACTTGACCTAATAGTCTCATTTTAATTTTTTTTAGCTCATTTAATCACACCAAAATTGTGCCATCACTACCTACCTATATATCAAATTTCACCATGATCCGATCTACGCTTCGAAAGTTATCCTCGGACAAACAAACATACATACATACATACAACGCCGATTTGCCCAAGATGATTTAGAGATCACGCTTCGCTCGATCAACAAGTAGTAAATTAATACAACCATCTAAACGCAGAAACGATATAAAATCTATTGATAGTTTTTATGACTTAATATGTGCAAATGGGGATTCAGGGACCCTAACATAACGCAGTGCGACTGCGGTGATCCCGCGCATTCAATGCAGAACTTGCTAATGTGCCCTTTGTGCCCGAACACCTGTACGATGGAGGACCTAATAACCATCTCACCTAATGCTATTGTTGTGGCTAAACACCTGTCCAATATACTATAAATATAAAACGTAGAAGTCTTGACATGCTAAGAAGAAGATAGTTTTTATGGGATACTCGCGAGATATGAGTTCATAGCGAACCACTAGTATAAAATGATGTATAAAAAATATGTTATATATAAGTATTATATCAGTTATCTAGTTCCCATGACGTAGCTTAATGTAGGGCTAAATAGCGCTGTGTGAAATGTCCAGTACTGTTTATTTATTTACTTAACGATTTCTCTCAGATAATTACCCACGTAATAAGCTTGATGATTTTAATTCAAATGTTACCTTTATTTAGTTTTCCCTCCATATTTCTAATTTGGTTACATCATCCAAACATAGTCTAGTAAAAATTAATAAGTTTTCAGTTAAAAGCTATCTAAAAATCCTCTGTGAGCAATGAACAAAATTTCTGAAAATTTTAGCCAAAAATATTATTCAACATCACGTATCGAATTTGTAGCTCCAAAGAGTACAAATAGGCACATCTACAAAGCGAACACTATGTAAAAATATTCATTTCATACATTCACCCACATAAATACATGCACATATCAAATACCACGCGGCGGTTCTAGTTTTTTTTGTAATAGAGTAGCCACAGTTCACACGTACGCACTTTGTACGAGAAAAAGAGTAAAAATCTATGAAAATGGTTTGCTTGTAAAGCGACATGTAAAAAACTGTACGAGTTGGGTATAACGCATTCAGCACAGCAGTGTAGGCGTCGGGTGACTAGTTTTTATACAAAGGAATACAAAAACCGGATACATTGAACCTAGTATTTTTATTTCGGGCACTAAAATGCTATACGGGAATCGTTTCCAACTTTGTGCTCTCAATCAATATAAAAATAGAATGTGAGGATACTGGCTTGTCCTAGAATTTTAATTTAGCCAGTATCTTAACAATTCCAGCTGGTAGTGATGGTGTTAGGGAGCCGATAAGGTTTCATTGCAGATCATTTGCAGCGGTTTTCAGACGATGCAACTGTCTCTTCTGTATTTTTAATGTATATGTATAATCCAAAAAAAATCGCAGATCGTATGTAGGTTAGAACAGCGCAAGACAGAGGCGAATGGCGACAGCGAAGAGAGGCCTATGCCCAGCAGTGGGATGAGAAGGGCTGACGATGATGATGAGGATGATCCATACTAATTTTATAAATGTGAAAGTAACTCTGTTTGTTTGTAAGTTTGTTTGTTTGTTACCTTTTCACGACTTAACAGCTGAACGGATCGTAATGAAATTTGGTAAAGAGATAGATTATATCGCCGAGAAGGACATAGACTATCTTTTGTCTCAAAAAATAATCATGAAGGGGTGAAATAGGGCTTGAAAGTTTGTATGGGCAATCCATAAATCCTTAAGTTAGGGGTCTGAAAATTAATATTTAGGCTTTTGGTAAGAAATAAAACAATATGTGTTTCAACTTTTTGCAAAATCATCCCTACAGGGGGATGGGGGGGATAAAGTAAGGGGTTAAATTATGAGGTGTTTTTTAGATGCACTTCCTATGTAACATTGGTATATAGATAGATTGTGACCGGGATTGAGACATAGGCTACTTTTTACTCGACTGCGCAGAAGGAGGGTAGTATTTTTATTGACAAACCATGCATGCGAAGCTGCTGGCGGGTCAGCTAGTTATATATAATTTAGGATTTAGATCCAAGATCTTTGATGGGTGTGAGTGAACAATTTCAGTCATTAAGCTCCTTTCTAAATCATCAGAATTATATTAATAAAGGCTTATACTAGGTCCTACTTTATTGTACCCGGTGACTCCATAAGGCAGCACTTTTTTTTACTAAGAACTTACCTATTTGATGGGCAAAAGATAGGTCAACGTTAAACAATATATTCGCAGAATCCAAGAATTCAATACGCAATACTCGAAATTCAAATGTCAAGAAACCTTTCAAATTTTCTGTGGGCATAAATATCATCCCAACTTTATTCATAACATAATATTCTTCGTATTAATCATTTTCTCAAGGAAGTGGTACAAAATTGTTATATGATAGCTTCCCTTAGGCAAATATTTTTCTGAAGATATTATACGATAACATTATCATTCCCCAATCCACTTTTTCTGTGACAGTTTTTATATTGGTATTGACACATGTCATATGCATAAAGGAGCCAGCGAAGGACAATTATTATTTTCACCACACGGTCTTTTAATCTTAAATATCTTATCTATCTTACAAAGTCGGGAAGTTACACCATTTATAAATGAAGAACGGCTGGGCCGATCTTTGATTTATTGGATTTGTGTCCACCCCGAATAGCAGAATAACTATTAAAACATCGGACAATTTTACGAAAAAAAAGTAATTAAAAAAATTCATTTTCTCATACATAAAATGCAGCTAATGATGACTGATTGACAATTCAACTACCAACGTACAGTGCATTGCCAGATTTGGCAGCCCACGTCATATGCATGAATATGACAATATGACAAGATGCAATGACTTTATTCATTAATGTACACAAATCAATTACCGACAAAAACAGCTTATAAAATGGACATGTACACACGGCTACACCTCAAGCTATATTTCCAGTATAAACTGACCTCGCATTGAGTAGGTTTTCCGTACAATGAGAGGTCAGCATAGATGAGTTATGAGTTTATTATGAGTTTTCTTCCACCAAACCTTTGAAGATAGACATAGTTTATTACATTAAAAAACCAAAAAAAATAACTAAATGTAACTCAGCTAATAGGATAAGACAAAATTTATGAATTCTAAGGCGGTACGAAGTTCGCGGGGTCAGCTAGTTCTAAATAAATTTTGAATCGTATATCTCGTTGATGGTGAATGCTGGTGAAGACGATACAGCCGCGAACTCTACAACATGTTCAAATATCCTATTCTTGTAGGGTTAATTAAAGTTGGTCGCCTTCGATGGGCTAGCTACGTAGAGCGAATGGAGGACGCTAGCACATCAATAAATTTATTAAGAGGTAAACCAGATGGCCCGAAACACCATCGAAGACCCTAAACTCAGGTGGTTGCATGGAATAGAGCAAGACATGAAAGTTGTTGGAGTTAGCGGCTAGAGAAAATAAGCCCAAAATGGACAGGAGATATTTACTTGACCAGTCCAATACCCACTCGCGGCTAAAGAGCCTTCGATGATTATTTTGGCACTTTAGAATTATATTGGGTAATTGTACGTTTGCGTTGAAGTGTACCATTATCCGTTTTCTTGTGTGCAATTAGGGAACAAAGAACAAATAGGGTACACAAAATTGTAACCCGCAGTGAGCTTTAGTTAATTATTGCTTTACCTGGGGGCCGATTCCCGTAATTAAATCTAGTCTAATTTATGTTTCGATCTAATGATCAACTCCGTGGCGCAGGGGTAGGTTGCGGGTTTGATTCCCACCGTAAAACAAATGTTTGAATGATATACAGATATTTGTTGTGTTGTGGGTGTTTTTCTATATTTATACGTATTTTTTCACGAAAAAACAATGTATTGAAGTATTCTAACAGTTGTCTGGTTCCCATTATTATAGCTTTGCTTAGCTTGGGGCTAGATAGCACTATGTGGCATGTACTGCTTTATTTATTTAATGTTGTATTTAACTGATCGAGCGAAGTGAGATCTCTAAATGAACTTGGCCGAATTGGCGTTGTATGTATGTATGTAAGCATGCATGTCTGGATGTATGAATGTTTGTTTGCCCGAGGATAGCTTTCGAAGCGTAGATCCGATCTTCGTGAAATCTGGTAGGTAGATAGTGTTGGCACAATCCTGATGTGACTAAAAGATCTAAAAATGTTGAGTGGTTGTTTAGATATGTTTAGATTGTTCAGGAGTGTTATAAAAAAACAAGTTTTCATGGCACTATTTTAAGAAAATATGGATATTTATTTTTTATGAGATACTAGCGATATCTCAGTTTTGGGTTTACAATGTAACGTTTCTCGTTACTTCGTTACCGTTAAGTTGATATTGGATCGTAAGGCGAAAGACAAACGAAATAATATAATACAGGTGTTTATAATATTAGGAATTGCTTTGATTTATATTCTTCATCTAATATTTTTTTATCCTGGCAAAGAATCTTCTTATAAGAGGCGATGGGTTTGCAACCTATAAAGTGAATGCTAATTACTGTGCAAAACGTACCAATGTAGTTGGACTTTGGCACGTTTTTTGTTAGACTTGCCACTGACTACCCCTTGTGGGTCTTTACGGATCTGCGATTTTGCGTACTGGGGTATGATATCCGAGGATTTTCTCAGGGATTAAGATAGTGGTGATCCATTTTTTTTAGGGTTTTTTTTATAAATTATAGGCTAGCTACGTTTTCCTAGAAGAAACCTATTCACTCGCGACTTGAAGAGCCCTAGGTTAGTTATCAGGAAACACAGACTCCAACAAGGCGTTCTACTCCTTGACGGTGCGCATAATAAAGGTGAAAGAGTACTGCTTTTACTTTTATCGGTTCGAATGGCCAACCTTTGTTCCGATGTTTTTAGATCTTTTTACCAGACTACGGCAAAGCCAAGGGTTATGATTTAGCAGTCTATTTATTTACGTATGCTCTACTGTAGCGCCTAAACTACTAATCCAATTTTGATGAATGACGTATCACTCAATTCGTTGTTATGGATCGGATGACATAGGCTACCATTGACATATTTATTACGTAATCGGGTTTCAGTTTTTAAACTTATTGAATGAATGAATGAATACTCCGACCCACGCTGGTAAATCAACACTGGAATAGACATGGCCAGGTTCTATTCAGTGTCAATTTAGTTTCAAACCTATAAATAATTATGCATAAACCATTGACACGATAGAAGAAGGAGAATGAATGAAATACTCTTTGTTGCACACCAAACAAAAATACAAATACAAAGGAAATAAACAATAAATATCGGTACAATAGGCGGTTTTATCACTAAAATTGATCTCTTCCAGACAACATTTGGATGGACAGGATAAACGAAAATCAAAAGATGGCGGTGTAAGAGTAAATTTGACTTATGCTTGTATAACTACGACATTGTCCGGTGTAAAAGTAACTAGACGTCTATCCATTTGCTCTTACTAGAATTTCACTTTTTATCTTATTAATCAAGTGTATCAAGTGTAAAAAGTCAACAGTATCACAATTCAAAACACTAAAAGACATTTCATATTAAAAATAACTCCACAGCATTCCTACTCAGAGATAAAGTGTTATTTTTCCGAGGAAGATAACCTCAAAATAAGTGCAGAG
Source organism: Philereme transversata (assembly GCA_963924445.1). Lineage (NCBI taxonomy): Eukaryota > Metazoa > Arthropoda > Insecta > Lepidoptera > Geometridae > Philereme > Philereme transversata. The sequence goes on along the minus strand of OZ004341.1, from coordinate 6,571,342 downwards.
TGAAGTTCCTTCATAACTCATACCATAGACAATTCTCACCCAAGGCAGACAACTGTGAGAATCAATTTCGACAGATAGTGTTGCCACCGCAAGAATTTAAAAAGCTACTATATTATCAGGGTTGCCAGATCTATAATTAAAATTACCCATAAAATTGGAAAGAATAAAAGTACAAGAATATTTTAAAATATGGATAGCCAAATGCAAATGTTATTCGAAAAAATTCAAGAGCAAATGAAGCAACAGACTATAACTATAACGGAAGCAGTAACAAAAAACGTAGTACAACAAATCGACGAACGATTTAAAAAATTGGACGAAGAAAACAAACAACTTAAAAACGAAGTAAAAGAACTGAAGGAGAAAATAAAAGGCTGGGAAATGACTAAAAACAAAAACAATATACTTCTCTTCGGAATAAAGGAAGGCAAGCAGGAAGAGCTGAATTTGGTGAAAAACATAGCTGAAAGTCTTAACGGCTACCTCGGAATAAATCTGCAAGAACACGAAATTATGAACGCCTTTAGAATTGGAAAAATAAATAACGCACCACGACCTATTATAACTTCACTTGTATCGTACTGGAGGAAAACTGAAATAATGAGATCCAAAAATAAATTACCTTCAGGCATATATGTGAAGGAAGACTACACAAAGGAAATACTAGAAGCACGCAAAGCATTACAACCCAAAGTTGAAGAAGAGCGAAAAACAGGCAATATTGCTTACTTAAGAGTAGATAAACTCATAGTTAAGAACCAAACAGATACAAGTCGGGAAAAAAGGAAAAGGGATACATCTGCTTCGCCCAATTCCAGTACAACACAGGCAGAAAAATTATCGTACGTAGCCCCAAAAAAGCAAATACAACCAATGCGTACGAGTATATGACACGTGCGAGATCAAACTCAATGAGAGAAAAGAACAATACATAGCAACTACCATACACTCAGAGCCGGAATAACGAATGCCACGATACAAACCTACAACAAACAACCAACATAAACACTCTCCCAAGCCGGTTGGTCCCCGTGGGAGAAAATGACCTAAACCCTCCAATAAAAAATAGAGAACTAACTCTTACTTAGATCTTTAGCATCCACAGAAAGATACATAGAACTTATGTATTCACTACAGAAAATTAAAATTGACATACTAGGCTTAGCTGAAGTTAAGCGAATGGGATGTTACATCAAAGAACACGAAGACTACATATTCTGCTATAAGGGAGAAACGCCTGGCCTACATGGAGTAGGCTTTTTGATAAAAAAAGAATACAAAAACAACATATTAAATTTCTTAGGCTTATCTGAAAGAGTAGCGCTACTTCAACTGGAGTTCAACAAAAAGATGATTTCAATGATTCAAGTGTATGCACCTACCGAAAAAGCTACTAAGGAAGAAATTGATAAATTTTACGATACCCTGCAAGAAGCACAAGCTCAGGCTGGGGAGAACGCACTTGTTATTGGAGATTTCAATGCCAAAGTAGGAATAGCTTCTACAAACGAAGACACGACCGTAGGGAAATTCGGTTATGGAAAAAGAAACGAACGAGGAGAAAGGCTCATAGAATTCGCTCTCGAACATGAGCTGTCGGTTATGAACACACATTTCAAGATGAGACATAATCGTAAATGGACATGGATTTCGCCAAACGAAAAGACAAAGAATGAAGTGGACTACATCCTGTCAAACCAGCCGAATAAAATAAGGAAGATAGAAGTACTGCACGGTTTAGGGTTCAGCTCTGATCATAGACTGGTAAGAGCCATTTATCTCCTACAAAAAAATAAAAAATGCAGGAAGTCATTTAAATCGCCCTTAAATACATTAAAAACAGAAGAAGAAATAACACTATACACTAGAAATTTAGAAAACAACATAAAAGAATTGGAAGCTTTAGACGACAACGAGAATGTCCAGACCTTATATAATAAAATAGAACAAATTATTAAAAAGAGTATGTCAACGGAACAAAACGAAGAAAAACAAACCACTGCAAACAAAATCATCACAAAACCTACAATTGAACTAATGACAAGACGGTCAGAACTTTTGAAAACAAAACAAAAAACTAAAGAAATGAAGGAAGAGTTAAGTAAACTGTTCAAAAGAACTAACAAGGCCATCAAACAAGACTATGCAGACTACAGAAAACAGATAATAGAAACAAATCTAAAACAATATAGGAGCACAAAAAGAGCATATAAACAATTAAGTTCACATAAAAACTGGATACAAAATTTAAAAACAAGAACCACAGGAACGAACACAAGGAAAGATATTATAGATTGTGCCACAGAATTCTACACAGAGCTATATAAATACAACGTTGGAACTAGTGCAAGCAAAAACAAAAATCCCAGAACTTATAGTGAAATTGAAGACGAGCCCACAGAAGTAGATGAGACGGAGGTAGTAAGGCATATCAGAATGCTTAAACCAGAAAAAAGCCCAGGACCAGACGGTATACCAAATGAGACTTTAAAAATTGGAATCGCTCTGTTAGCACGCCCACTATCAAATTTATTCAGCAAAATTATAAATACGGGGCAGATACCAGAACAATGGAAGAAGTCAGATATAATTTTGCTATACAAAAAGGTGACCCTCAAGACATAGGCAACTACCGTCCAATTAGCCTCCTCCCTAGCACTTATAAACTTTTTACCTCCATATTACTAAGAAGAATCAGCGGCGGAATCGAAAATCTTCAACCTATAGAACAAGCGGGGTTCCGGTCAGGTTTCTCAACAATGGACCATATACATGTAATGCAGCAAACAATAGAAAAATATAAGGAATATAACAGACCATTATATGTAGCTTTCATAGATTACGCTAAAGCATTTGATACGATATCACATGATGCAATCTGGGAAGCACTGTACAAATGTCACGTCCACGAAAAGTACAAAAACATCTTGAAAAACATATACGACGGGAACACCAGTTGTGTAAAAAAACTAGAGAAACGGGGACCGGAAATACCAATTCAACGAGGAGTGAGACAGGGAGACCCTCTGTCCCCCAAGATTTTCATAGCAGTGCTGCAAAACATCTTCGAAGATCTGAAATGGGAAAACGAAGGAATTAAAATAGGCAACCGGTACTTAAGTCACCTCAGATTCGCAGATGATATAGTCCTCTTTGCTGAAAACAGCAGAAGACTGGAAAAAATGATTAATCAATTGAGTGAACAAAGTGAAACAGTAGGTCTTCTGACGAATAAAGATAAAACAAAGCTTATGACAAACAGTTACACACATGCAATAAAACTCGAAGGAAAGACACTTGAATACGTAAATAAATACATATATCTAGGAAAAGAACTATCATTCGAGGACAGAAATGAAGAAGGGGAGGTAGAACGCCGTATAAATATGAGCTGGAAAAAATACTGGTCGCTCAAAGAGATTATGAAAGGTGACTATCCGCTCCACCTAAAGAAAGCAGTAATGGATACATGCATTTTACCGACTCTCACGTATGGTTGCCAGACGAGGACCTACAACACCAAAACAAAAACAAGACTAGTCAGTTGCCAGAAGGCTATGGAAAGAAGCCTTCTAAAAATAAGAAAAATACACAAAGTAAGAAGCGAACTCATACGAAGGAAGACAAAAATACTCGACGTCCTACACTACAGTCTAAGATTAAAATGGCGCTGGGCTGGCCATATCGCAAGATACAGCGACAAGCGATGGACAGCCGAAGCGACGAGATGGAAAGGACCTATCGGGAAAAGACGAAAAGGTCGACCTATAAAACGATGGAGCGACGACATCGTAGCTACAGCAGGGAAGGAGTGGATAGAACGAGCTAAAGACAGGGAAAACTGGATCAAACTGGAGGAGGCCTATACCCAAACAGGGGTTCCTATCTAAGAGAACTTAGCATGAAGGAAAATAGACAACGAAAAACTAATTTTATATATATTAAGTACATACATGCAATACTTATATGATGGGAAATAAAAGGCTTTATTATTATTAACTACGACATTAACGTGCCTTACGAAGTATGGAAGCGGCTACTCATCCAACTAGTGACCACGGGGAGCGTTACTTATCTTATCATAAAGGTACTTTTATACTGATTTGTGACCTGTCGTATAAAAGCTAGAGTACCGTTCACTCAGCTTAGGTACTCCTTGCTATTCACTTTATATATCTCTACCACAAATTCAAAGCACCCTTACCTATATAAATTTCAATAATGACGTCCGATTCTCGACTTTATACTGTTGTTATATGGTTCAACGCTTCCATATCGTAACTCAGCCAAACTACATGTTCAAAGTAAATAAACTTAGCCCATTTAATTAAGTCGCGTGTACGGAAATGGAGTAGCATTGATTTAATTAATGAATTATCCTGATTGTTCCTGTAATTATGCCCGGAATGAGTCCCGGCTTGATGGAGGATAATCAAAGTTTTTACGAATTACGTCTCAGTAGAATTTGTATTAAGTCTTTTTAGTGTATTTTAAGGTTTTATGGATTTGACTACTTACATTAAAGTGATCATGAAAAAGGCCATAGAACTTTGGGATAAAAAGAAAGCATCTGTATGTTGGCCTTTCCTTTTTAGTTGTTCAAAGTTAGTAGTTTTAGGTTCAAAGATTGATCCTTATCGGCAACAAAATACATGGCTTCAAAAATACAGGCTGTCTTTTTTTTGAAAAATAATTCTGTTCGATTTTTGTCAAAAGTAAAAGATTAAAAAAAGAAATATGCAGTTATTATTTTCTTTTAAATTGAGGGCATAACTTCTTTCACGACTTTTCTCTAATTCTCATGGTTCAGACTTGGCCGTCACCGCTCAAAAAACCACCATGTATAACAAGCAACTTTCTGAAATGCAATAGCTGAAACAACAGTATTTTTGCCTCTTTGCACTTTCGCGTCATCAGTCAACGGACAAACTATTCGACTTCGCAGAGACAACGCTGATAGGCAAGTCGTTAGGACGTCAGCGCTGACATCGCATCAATCACTATCGCTGTCAGTTGCTGTACTATGTTTAGAACGTAATTAATACACGGCTTATGGAAATAACCTTCAATCATTAAATTGATCGTGTTAATAAGCCATTAACGATTTGATGTGCTATGTGGCGTAGCGTGTTTACTGAGCAAGGGGTTGCGAGTTGGATTTACAAAAGAATAACACTTAAAAAAATTATCCTATGTCCTTTCTCATGATACACAAAAATTTCATCCTTGTTTAATCAAGATCGATACAGCCTTTTAGTCGTGAAAACGTAACAAACAGAGCGACAGAATTAATAAATTAGTATATATTAGTCACACCAGCTACGCTTGAAACGGACTGACTATATGTCAGTTTCCTTACTGTGACACACAAAAACCATCCCAATTCCAAACCTCATACGTACTCTAATAGATTGCACAAGACTGCATACTGAATAACAATTTACAAACACGATGTTTGCCTCAATGTTGGGTAATGTTCTACATTGGCTTTGCAATGTTGGGGTAGAGATGTCTTTGCTGCAACATTAATTACCCTCGCTTGATTTGTGGACGGTATTCTGTCGACGTGTATGTCATATTCAAGAGAACGGGCGTATTTATTTCGTCTATGCTGAGGAGACTATGCTAGCAGTGCAGCTAGCTTAGTCAGAATTAGCAACAGTTCAGTAATTAATACATTTATTAATATGTAGTATTTACATATGACTTTATAGCATACAAAAGAAACAGCTGACTCTAAAGAACAGCAAACGATAGATCAAATGTTCCAGATCACTACGAGGTGAAATTGTCCCCAAGACTTACGAGACCTATCATGCTGACGAAACTTACTCCAAATTTTAATATCCCGAAAACATTTATTTTATAAATAAAATTTTATTTGTAAGGCCGAAAACTCGTTCTCTCTGTAACTATGAAAGAATTCACATATTTTCGAACACAAGATTAAAAAAAAAATATTATTATTATATTTTATATTAATATTATACGTCTCACTTATTTTAATAACAACAAAGCGTTTTTACTTATTGTATGTTTTTTATTTGTTGTATGTCAGACTCGGCATGTACGAATCTTTGCCTTGTCAAATTACTTACATAAAGTACAATTAAAATACTTAAGGTATTCCCAGACTGCGACATATTTGCGGACGAATGGATGTACCTAATGTCAGTTTGTCTGCTTTATTGAGAGAGGAATTAATCACCGATCTCTTATTTTGATATTATTATTTTACTTTGACATTTTTTTAATTTTTTATTTTATAACGTGCAATATTATCTTATTTGTTTTTATTGTTTGCAATTTAATTAAGTAGTGTAATTGGCAACCACCGTTCTAATGAATAAATAAATAAGAGATTAAATGACTAAATGTTTTTCATAAAATTAATTATCCTCAAAATTATTAAACAGAAATGTTACAAGATAGATTGTTCTCTTTACTCTCGACCAAATCATCACTTACCGCCAGGAATTGCCCGGATTCGCAACGACCTTACGATCAAAGTCGAGGTAGCTCCACTAAGGCCATTGCCATATTGGATATACACCATATTATACGTACCTTTAGAATTGATATTGCTATAAAAGCAGACTATAATAATAGAGACTAATCCAATTACATTCCCACAATAACACAATTACAGGCGTGTTGCGTACAATACGTTCGTCTGACTTTCAGGGGGTCAAAAACATGAAGGTACCTACTTACATATCTTCGTAAACCGCATTTACATGTTCGCGTGGCTGGTGACGAGATGAATAACGCACATGCGTAAAGAATAATCACGTGTGTAAACGCAGTATAAATTGCATATGCTCATCTAATTTTTCGACGAGCATTTGGACGAACAATGATCGCAGGCGAGAAAACGCTGTTTACAAATAGATACACCTCATATAGTCTAAGAGCCGGTGAAGATTGACCTTCACCGATCTGATAACCAGATGAGACGTATTTTTTATTAAATATAATTTATAAACAAATATGCCTATAATTACTTGCCTATCTAAAAGTGCTTATGGCTATTTTTAATTAAATTAACTTTAATCGATTTTTTTTCATCACTTTCATTCTTTTGATAAACAAATGAATTTTATTTCACTGTTAGTTTTTAATACACAGAATATGCCTCAGTAGGCTTGCCTACTCATTTCTGTGTATAGATACCTGGCAAGCCGATGTGAACAGGTAAGTCAATATAGGTGACTCCACCGTTCTGCTAACTTATCGAAAGTTATATCAAATTTTAGATTACTTTATTACAAAATCAGTCATATTTCAAAATCATTGCCTGCAAAAAATCATACTTATAGTACTGTTGCCTAGCTAAAAACTTTTAGAGAGCACTTTTAGATAGGAAAGTAATTATAGACATATTTGTTTATAAATTATATTTGATAAAAAATATGTCTCATCTGGTTATCAGATCGGTGAAGGTCGATCTTCACCGGCTCTTAGACCATTAGTGCGGTGTATCTATTTGTTAAACTCGGATGTAAAAAGAGGGGTCTTTTATGTGTGATGCCTTAAAGTTATTACTAACATTAAACGGGTATATCGCCTTTTTTGTATGTCATCCCGATCCACAATGTTTCGATCGTATTACAACAAAAAAAAAAGCATAGTCCATCTGTATGTCTGAGGCATCGTAGCTCCTAAAAAGATAGGCCAATTTCATTGCGTTGCTTCTAATATAGATAGTATTTGCGAGATAGTTCGGCGAGCTCTTTAAGGTAATTAATAACCGTAGTTGCGTTTTCGATTACCATTTGCTCCCGTTAATAGGCAGGTTCAGCCTTAAGTTTTAATATAGAGTTTAATGAAAATCCCTCAAGGACGTATAAATTACAGGCATTGATCCTTTAGCTTATTACAGACTTGCTGGTTCCTATTCTCTCGCATAAATATTTCCAACTATTTGGGTATCTACACTTGTAACATATTATCAACTTTAAAGTCATGGGTCTAGTGCGTGTCACGTTCACCTCAATGCTATTGCTCCACTACACGTCCAGCCACCCAGTCCTGGATTAGCCTATAAGCTATTTAAGCAATTGCTTAGGGCATCCCGTCTAGGGGGGCACCAGAGACGATCAAATGTGTTAGAACAAAACGGTTAGAAATGTGACGAACACATATGTTGGCTGTGTAAGATGTTCCCGAGGTGAGTTGACCTCAGGTAGGCGGCCGGTCGTAAAAATATTCGGCTGTATCTTAGAATAACGTTTTGCCGACCCCACCTAGAATGGGATAAGGGCAGGAGGAACAACACATACATATACTACCTACGATACGTATTACCATTTTATTTTAAATTAATTATTTGTAGTTCACTCAAGGATAGGATCCCCACACGGGAAGATTGCTTAGGGCATCAAGTTACCTTAATCCGGCACTGCAGCCACCTGACAGTCGAAGAACCTAGCTGTCATTCTCCCAAGAAATCCTAGGTACTTTAAACTCCCAGTAAGACGATATTATATGCGAAATCCTATTAGGCGAAACCAAATAACCTATAAGTTTCTCTCAGAGTTGAGGCTAGGGTAAATGGCTAGAAGCCCGAGGCCCTTACCTGCGGATTAACAAGGATACATTTCCCGGTGAAAATGAAAGCGCGTGTCATGGTGTCGGATTGTGAGAAGCATCCACTGTCATTTGCTGGACGCATTGAATACAAAGCCATCGCCGGCTTCATTAGTTGGAGTAAAACATATAAAACGCAAAATTTTGGACCAATTGCTTCTACTTTCAATTCGTCTTGGGTCTCATACGTGTCAGATTATACCGCGTCTACATTATCGATATTTGTCGGTTCGTGTTGTGTCTTTGTCTATCTATTTAGTTTATAAAATGAAAGACAGAGAAACACAACACGAAGCCGCATGCATACACTGAGTTTATTTGACATATACAATATATTGCTATATTTACATCAACGCATGATAGCTTCTTGTGTCAGAGTTAAATGTTAGACACACAAGTGTGGCCATACCTATTAGTAGGATTTATTGAATAGGTCTCCCTCGCCCAATTAAAGTTGCTGGGACAATTAGTTACGATTAAGTTATATGACCGAGGGAATTTTTATGAAGGTAGTTAGGTAAAGTTATTATAATGGCAAGTAGGCTATAAATTGAAATACAGAACTTTTATTTCTTAATGAACCGGCATATGGATTTAGTTTCTAATTACGTTTGAAACTAGGAAAAATAAACTTAAGCTTTTTTGTTAATTTTAATTTAATCGTACCTAAATCAATATGAGCTTTGTTGATGTCATCTAATTTCACACTTTAGTTTATTTACGAATTCGTCTTCAATATACATTAATTCATGAAAAACAGATGGATCATTTTGACTCGTAAGTTTTATCGCTAGTTCCTTCACTTAATTAGTACATTTTGATAGTGTGCCACCTCAAAGGAATAAACTAGACAAAGTCATGTTGCCAGAGAACATGTTTAACTCGTGGTAAAGCCACCTTTAGGTACATACATCAAAGTTCAGGCTAAGGTCACCGGGACCCAATCACACAGGTCACCACCCTCCGATTGTACAAGTTAAATCGAACGGCCTGTGAACTTTGCGTCTCTATAAAAATATCAGATTAGACGTTCTTCGTATATTATGAGAGACGCTGGACCGTAGCGTACGAGTAACGTCATTTTTTTTCTTAGGATTAGATATAATCCTACCAAAAAAAATGACGTTACTCGTATAAATGATATCGCATATAACAATAGCCAATACCTAGTATATGAGCACGTACTAATATAAATATTGTTGATGAGCCTAACAAATAAATTAAATTATAACTTTTGAAACTTTTATGGTTATGAACACTATTTGTACTAAAAACGGGATATTTACCATGATTTGTGAGTTTTTGAGTGACCCGATATTTCGACGTAGTTGCATGCCATGATCACGGGTAAACTCAATTTTTTTTAATCTATATCATCCCACTGCTGGGCAAAGGTCTCCCCCACTGTCTTCCAGGACGATCTCGATGCTTTCGAGGCAGATTGGTGGGATTTGGCACGCGAGCGAAACTCATTTTATTTAAATTAAATTATCAAAACAGCGAATGAATGTAGCTAGGTAAATTTATTATCTATACTTTTATATCGATATAATATTATAAAGAGAAAAAAATTGTGTGTTTGTTTGTTTGGATATAGGGGTAATCACCAGAATTACTGATTTTATTCTATAAATTCTATCACTAATAGGACGCTGCATTATCTCTGTGCTATATGGCTATTTCATGTTGTTAAAGGCGAGTCAGCTAGTAATATTATAAATATCTTTGAGCAATCTCTCCCTATCTTTAAAAACTTGGTCAGACAACACTATCTATCATCCATCGCTAACTAGGCCACTTATTAATTTATACATTTTTATAATTTATATAGGTAGATATGACAATATATACATGTTATCTATCAAAATATTAATATTTATGTAATTTTATGATTATATTATCCATTATAATCATGTATTTTATTTTATATTATCTATATTTTATATAAATATACTTTTTCTAATAATATAGGATTTACGCCGCCGTCCTAATTTGTTCACAGAGATTCTGTCCATCCAAAGGTTGCCTGAAAGAGATCGCTTTTAGCAATAAGGCCGCCCATTGTACCTGAATTAAAAGTGTATTTTCTTTTATATGTTTGTATGTAATGGTAAATAAAGGAGATAAAGAAATTATAAGGAATAGATAAAGGAATTATCTAATCTAATCTAATATTATAAATATATTACATAAAATTTGTGAGTTTGTTAAGGGGTAATCTCCGGAAGTACCGATCTTATTCTGTAAATACTTTCACTAAAGGATATATAATCCTTGAATGCTTGATACATATGCTATATTTTGTATTTTGATAAAAACCGGGGTGAGTCTGTTTGAGAAAGATAAACTGACCAGCCCATTTTTCTGTCATAAATCTTCATTGTCCCACTACTGGACAATTTTCTGCCCCAAGTCTTTTCATCCTTTTCTATCCTGCGGGATATTCCACTATTTCTGCTCGAAAGTATTGAAATTATCTCACCAACGTTTTTTGACTTAAATTTACCGCTTCTTTCATCAGGAATCACAGTTGTAGATAAATTAGTCCACCTATCGGCATGACTGTGACCAGGACATGGTTAATATTTTAAATGCGAAAGTTTGGATGAAAATTTGTTATTCATTAACACAAATACCTACTGTACGAATTTACGTTTAACGTATGCGCTACACGGGTACCTAATATCTGAGTGAAGCCGTAGACATGAGCCAGTATTTCATTATTGTACAAGAAACTGGTAATTATAGTGGATGCCTCAGTCCCACTGCGAGGCAGGACGAGATTATTATATCGCATTGTCTCTACTGCGTAACACGTAACCGTTTTCCGAATTGAACCAATGAGAGAACATTATGGGAGGTGCACTTGTTCTGATGTAGTAAGGGTACTTACATAGAATAAATAAGTATAGAAGGCCAGCTTGGGCTGATCTTGATTTTAATTACCTACACTCGAGTATAACGCTAGGGCTGGCACCTACAATATTCTGTGATAGATTATTTAAAACAATATCGATAAGAAAGTCACGTAAACATTTTAACGCAAATTATCACAAGTAAATTAACAACCAGCTAACAAATTAAGACATACAAAACACTTTATTATTTACGTTTTGCCCGACTGGCGTTCGACCGACTCTCGTGCGCTTGTTATCGCTTGTTATTATATTGTTATATTGTTTGTTGTGCTAAGCTGATCTTCTTTAATATACTCTGTGGTACCTATTCATAAAAAAATAGTAGGTTGGTCAGATGATATCGTAATAAGACAACATTTAATATCATAGAATATTTTAAAAGTGTAAGAACGTTAGTTCCGAATTGCAATAAGAAATTAAGATTATAGAAGGTAGGTGATAAATTTAACGAATGGAACTGAAGAATACGTGATCGCTACCGTATTATTTGAATACACCCGTGGCCCACGTTCCACCTAAGACTGAGCCTGCATTGCAATATTGCATTCACTCGTCACTCTGAGACACACAATAAGCACAGCTACGAACAAGTTGCATTATTCTGCTTCGACTCTTGAACGACCCCTAAAAGTGAGAAAACCTAAATATTGGCTACGAGCAAAATCATGGGAAAAGTTGTTTTCTACATTGAGAAATAAGAGTGAATCTTTACAATGATTACATACGTAACGTATATACTTGTGTAAATACAATGAATGAACAATAAAACTTTGAAATTTAACATTCGTCATTAAAAACTTTGAACAGATGAAAAACTGTAAAAGTTCTCTGTAGATGGAGCTAACGGCGCTTTGTACTTCACGCCTGACTAGAAGTGAGCCTGTGGCGCTAATAGTTAGCGCATTATCAAGAGAAAGGTTACGGGTTCAAACAAGTGCGTCTCGATTCAATTTCGATCAAATAAATAAGGTCGTAGGTTATCATTGAAATTTTAACCCCGCTGCTTGTGGTCCAAGCTTTATTCGTCTGCCCGCTGTGGATTATCGCAAATCCTATTTTATATTTCTATTTACTTATGGGCCATGAAATAAAATTTTACTCCAGGCCATATCATTGTCGAAACGGGCAACAATCAAATATGACCCGTAAATGGATTAAAGTCTACAGAACTGATTTCGAGTTCGCAACTTTTATTTCGAAATAAATCTAGCAAAACTTCTAAAGATAAATGATTGATAAAACATCAAGTTAGTGAATATGAGATAGGTATTGATAATCGTCTTCGCATAAACAAGAACTCCGAATTTTCGTTTTTTCGTCCTATCTATCACAAAATTGAGATTTCAAATATATGTACTACAAGCTGTTTACCCGCGATTTCGTTTGCGTAGACTTAAATCCTAATTATCCTAATTATAACAGCGCAAACTATAGTTATTCTAGATTTCAGACTTTTTTCTACATTTGTGTTACTAAAGCTACACGCATAACAAATTACAGCACTGTGGGGTCACTGGTATACCGTGTGAATTTTGTCAAAGTTCAGTTTTTATTATGGCTATTAACTTTAAAACTATAAAGTTAAAACTAAAAATAAAAACGGGGAAATATACTCATACCTTATTACCTGATAACCTTTCATTAGACGTGCAATTTGACCGGATAATCCCATTTGGTTTTTTTATCCCTCTTGAACCCTAATATCTCAACAACCCCTCCATATTTTTTAGCTCATTTAGTCACACCAGAATTGTGCCATCACTGCCTACCTATATATCAAATTTCACGATGATCGGAACAACGCTTCGAAAGTTATCCTCGACAAACAAACATACATACATACATTCAACGCTGATTTACCAAAGTTGATTTGGAGATTTCGCTTCGCTCGATCAATTATTAAGGATAAACACAAGGCCATAATATCTAGCATACCAAATATGCTTAACCAATATTAGCACAGCAAATTAACAACGCCATGTATTAATTATAAGGTTTTAGCGGAAATAGGTCGACGCAACGCTGATTAAATGCAGGATCGATACTTATCACGTATTAGGTTTTTGGTAACGCCTTCCAATTTGTTCTACTAACATACTCGTACATACAGATAGCTACATACGTTGATCAACAAATTGATAGTTTTAATGATAATTATATTGTCACCGACATTTCGATTCATACTTTGACGTTGAGCGGCCAGCTACTTAAAGAAAAAAATAACTGGAAAGTGCGAGTCGGACTCGCCCACCGAGGGTTCCATACAATTATGACCGCGCATACCGTTGCTTAACCTCGATGATTGATTACGTACTTTATATAATGACTATAATTTTGATATAATTACCAATGTATAGTTTTCATATTTTTCCCTATACTTGTAGTATACGACGATATTCCTTGCCATATTTCATAGTTCTAGGTCAACGGAAAGTACCCTATAAATTTTGATTCCCTTGAGAATGTCGAAATATACGTTTCTTGCGGCATAAATGACCGTATTTTTTTACGTTAACTTAGAAGTTAGATTTTATCACAGCTATAAGAGACTGTGAGTAATAATGAGTGAGTAAGTATGAGGGTTTTAATTTCAACTCGATACCTCAACGCTTTCCCGAGATAAAGGGTCTTGACAGACAGACAGACGGACAACAAAGTGATCCTATAAGGGTACCGTTTTTTCCTTTTGAGGTACGGAACCCTAAAAGTATAATCACACTAATATTATAAATGTGAAAGTTTGGATGTTTGTTTATTTATTTGTTTGTTTGTTACTCAATCACGTCGTAAGGCTAAACCGATTGCGATGAAATTTGGTATTTACGTAATAACCTGGATTACCACATAGGCTACTTTTTATATCCTAAATCAGGTCCCATGGGATAAAAATGGGGTGTCAAGTTGCAATAGCGAGTTTAGCTCTATTTCTACATTACCTACACATTTAGTAGTGTAACGCGTACGAAGTCGCAGGCAACATATAGTGGTATATAAATTAACAGTTGATCTGACAGCTCATTGTCTCATTTAGTTGATGAGAGTTAAAGTTATTTAAACTTAATTTAAAGAAAATTTAGCTGTAATTGAGCTGAATGAAATCACAATTTCGTTAAAATCTGTGCTGTACCAACACTAGCGGTTGGAGTGTGGCAACATTATTACAAATTTTATAAACATCAAAAATATGATCAAGTTGTCTGTCGGAGTTTATTAGCAAGTTTCAGATGATGGGTGAAGAACATGTTGTACCTGGGACAGAATTTTAGTTGGCTTGCGCAGCACCCACTCGTACCTTTCGATCTACTTATCTAAATTAAATATATAAACAAATATTGCTGGACATGTCACATAGCGCTATCCCATACTAAGCAGAGCTTGTACTATGGAAACCAGATAACTGATAAAACATTTATATACTTTTTTTTTGTAAATACATACTTATCATAATATAGAAAAACATCCAATATAAAATCATCATGTTATGTTGGTGGACTCCCTTTTCCGCATTCAAACTCTGTATGTGGTCCATTATGCGTGATAAAATCATCATATAGTAAAGTAAAGTAAAGATTTATTTATTGACATAATTATATAAAATTAGTTACCTGTAGGTAAAGTTGAAACAGTTTTTAATCCCAATACATGCCTTTATAAAATGTATCTCTTTCTGTTGCATCTATTAATGTTAATTCCTCCCGGAATCTACAACCGCCATGGAATGAACCACCGTGGATCTCCAAAGGAATTTTTGAATTAACTTTAGTAAATGGGCCGCTATTGTGTTGGTTTTCACTTGTAAATTATATTTGTGTTAATAAATAAATTTCGCATTTTTTATTTTTCTGCACATATTTTTACCCCAAAACCCGTCTGTTTATAACAATGCAAATTTCCGATTTAAATTCCACGAACCACGAACGTGATTATTTTCTCCTCTTTAGTACAGCCACTTCAAAGGGAAGACATTATGTTGTTCACGTGTATTGAATATTTACGAGCGTGAAATAAGGCGCGTAATCAGATCCATATTAGAATATTCGATAACAGGTACTGAATAACTCAAAGGAACGTAAAAGGTGATTGATGTTTGAGGGTAAATACTGCGTGGAATACAAAAAAAACTCAGCCCTTGGCTTCACACGCGTGGTTTGTCAGTAAAACATTACCCTCCTTTTCAAGTCAGTTAAAAAGTAGCCTATATCCCAATTCTGGTCATAATCAATCTATACAGGGTGTTTGGTAATATACTGACGATATTCAAGTGACGGTTTCTCAAAACAAAAAAAGACTTTTCGAAAAAAAACCTACTAGTTATAATATCAAATTTAAAAAAAATCTACCAAGTTTAGGTGATTAATTCGATATAAAACTTAATGCCTACTCTTGCAATCGACATCCAAAAAATAGAGGCCGATTTGATGTCTCTTTCGGAAATGGCTGCGGGTTATGAGTTAGAAAGGGACAACAAGAGATATCTTAAGGCGTTACCAACACAGTATCTGTAGTTAGCTGGCAAGCATTATGCAATAGCATAACATAAGTTTAATAAAGTATTTGTTTATACATGCCAAAATGAATTTCACATTTCTATGGTAAAAATTTCACAAATTTATTTATTATGCTCATCAAAATAACCCCTTTCGTTTTTGTGCGTATATTATCAAACACCCTACATACCAAATTTCAACAAAATCGGTTCAGCCGTGATTGGCCAGGGAATAAAAATCATATTAAAACTTACTGGTGGTCCTAGGAATAGCCTGTAATGGGCCGGTTAACAATAGGGATTAACAGAAACAGATCGCTTTTAGTGATAATGTCGCCTGTTTCGTTCGCATAGTTATCGCTAAAAACGTATTTCTTATGTATCGATAATAAGGTTGTTTTTCCTACAACGCCACAGACCACTTAGATGTACTACGTACAGATGGTCATGTGTCGTACATTGGAGTTGGAGAGTAAAGGACCGAATGGACCGATGCCACAGTAGATTTTGACATGTGTTTTTTAAATTTTATCTTCACTCATTCTTTTTATTCCTTTTCAGCAACTCTTTTATGGCAACTGCCAGCATGCGCATTCTACCAACGCACGAGGTTTTATTATACATACCTACATCCATATTATGATGCACTACCAATATTAAGCTTATTACATAATATCAAAGAAAAAACAAAACAAGCAAAGTCTGTCAAATTATTTTATTCAATGTTAACATAACAATTATATTGGTACATTTCTTAATAATAGAGTAGATACATAATCTTCCACTGACACACTCACTCATCACAACATCTCCAAAACTACAAGGAGTACGAGTTTGAACTTTGGCATGTACCTACACGATGTATATATGTATGTATGCCAGATGAAATTTCGATCACGGAAAATAAAGTTGGATAGGCATAAAGTTTTATACGATTAGCATTTGTAAGAAACCATTTTTCAAAGTATTTATTACAAACGAACACTTTGTTGACCACACTTTGCATCCGCATTCGTTTTTCACAATTATAAGCCGTAACCACTGACCCAGAAGTTCTTTTCTCATAGGAAATTTGCGAAATATAACGTCCTGTTGTTGGCTGTCGCATTTAGTCACACAACACTTTCGTCAACACAAACAAATAATAATGGCCGCTATTACAAAAACATATATAGTTATATGGTTTGTGTTCAAAAATTACAAAACATTCGAATCCAGTGAATGGATTGAATGAATGAATGGAAAAATATTGTAAATACAGGTCACAGATTAGGACATATACCAATTATCTGTCATCCAGACTATTGCATCGGTCTTTCATTCATTTCTTACTGTCGTCTATCTTGTAGAGGACGTGGCTAGGCATGTATAACGCAGGCAATATCTTATTGTCCTATGCTTACGGTAGATATAAAACAAATCTACCCTTACCTAAATTGAGCTGATCCACAACTGTCAGATGAAATTTACGTGGCTGTACCACCCCCAACGAGTGACAGCGCAACGCAACTCACCTACGAAAAAACACCCTAATTCGGTCGGTATTCCGAATTCCTGTGTATCTTGTGTGGATTTATTCAGACTGTATATTTGTACAAATTTATTATCAAACAATCATTTTCAACCGGCCGGTGTGCGAGTGATAAGTGCCGCCAGAATTGCCCAGCAACAGACAGCATGTAAGAGCACGTGGTGAAGGAAAAGATTTCGTATTGTACTACTTTTAAACTAAACTAAAGACTAAAATATATTTAAAGTATTTACAGAGTCGATTAGTTAGTAACACCGTTTGTAGGCATTCACAAAGACGTCATACTTCAAACTCAAGTCATTGTTGTGTGACCAATAAACTACCAGCGACACGACAATGTCGAAAAAAATCTAATATATTTCAGTAACAAAGTTGAAACACACAAGGCAGACATTTCTCCACAAGTCAGCCCAAACTTCAAAACACAATTTCAAGTTTCTCTAGGCTTCAAATATTCACAAAGCCTGAAGGAAATCAAGCCATAAATCGCAGGTCCCCAGCCCCGTTAGTATTACACC
This sequence comes from Philereme transversata, assembly GCA_963924445.1. Lineage (NCBI taxonomy): Eukaryota > Metazoa > Arthropoda > Insecta > Lepidoptera > Geometridae > Philereme > Philereme transversata. The sequence goes on along the minus strand of OZ004341.1, from coordinate 6,553,300 downwards.
ACCTATTTAATTAACCACATCTCAGAAGGCGGTAATTAATTTGTAGCGTTTCTGCGCTTGTCACATAAATTCCTCAGAGTTGGGCAATGCCTAGTTTATGTACAATAGATGTTATATTTGAGCGCTGTTTCTGCTACCACAATAGTCTGGCTAGTTACTTGTGTATTCAGGTTCTACGTCTGAATAACGGTCGGAATGGTAAATGGCACTTATTTGAAATCTATCTTTCTTCTCATTATATTTTAAGGCTTTCTAGCTGACACACCCGCGGCTTCGTACGCGTAGTTTTTCAATAAAACACCCTCTTTTTGCAGTCAGTTAAAAAGTAGCTTATGTTCCAATCTTGATCATAATCTATCCGTATATCAAATTTCATCGGTTAAGCCGTTTGTTCGTGAAAACGTAACAAACAGACAGACAGAGAGATAGAGTTACTTTCGAATTTTTAATAAATAGTATTGATTATATTTTTTTGATATTCATTACTAAAATACCTAATTCCTACTGGACCTTAATTCCCAATTTTTTGTAATAAATAAACATGTTTTCAAAGGTAAGTTTTTTCAATCATTTATTTGCGAGCAAATCACCTTTAGGTAGCACAACTGTACTAGCTATTTATTATGCGGAAGTGTCCCTTGGACAAAGGTTCTCGGTACATAACTACCATTTGCGATAAACTTTGAAATATGGTGCGTTATTGCATCGCCAAGATATGAGATGAAAATTCTCATCGTTCCAGCGTCCCAGTCACTATGCAATTTATATCAAATGCCCTTATTACAGATGGTAGTGAATGTTCATATACTGAAAATGCCTTAAAACTTTAGAAGTTTTCACTATTTGCATTAAAAACGGGATATTTATTATGATTTGTGAGTTTATTGGCAGATATAACGATCTACCCTCTTTCTCAGTCTTTTGCTAGGAATGAATTCCTACTCGTAAGGGCCTGTGAACATGGCGTATTTTAAACCCGCAGACGACGCGTTTCACGAACGCGCGTCTACGGCGCTGTAGATTTCCAAAAGATCATAGGTAAAAAGTTAAGAACCGCATTTGCAACGCCTTAGCGCGCATTCTCTGTGTGTCGCTGTGTGTTTAAAATATACCGTGTGCATAGGCTTTAAATAACCATCCACTCGCAAATACTTCAATTTACCCGTGATCATGGCACATGCAACTGCGTCGAAATATCGATATACTTAAAAATTCACAAATAATGGTAAATACCTCGTTTTTAGTGCAAATAGTGTTCATTACCATGATAGTTTCAAAAGTTAAGAAGTTTTGTATTTTTTTATTAATAAAATAGTGACAAAATAAATTGTAACCGGTTGAAATAGATTTTGACTGCAAACATCTGTCTATTCTTGTTTTGACTAAAGACGTCGGTTAAAATTTACTTTAGACGGAATATTCTTTGAGTGCCGAAATGGGATAGTAGGACGAAAAAGTCCAAAAATTTCCTTACGCATTTATAATAAAAAAAATCTAACGATCTGCTGCCAACCAGATAGGTACACTGGATGGCAGTAGTTCGTTAAAAGAAGTTTAGAAATTTTCTTTAGTCAAAAATAGTTTTAACTGATTTTCGCATTCAACATCGGTTTTGATCAGTTACAATTCATTCTCTATTTCTGTTTTTCGTTATGTATTTTCTGGTGTACAATTTTTACATAGTATACAATGAAGTCGCTTTCGCTTTCTGTTCGCTTAGATCTTTTAAACTACTCAACGGATTTTAATGCAATTTTCAGCAATAGATAGAGTGAATCAAGAAAAAGGTTTATAGGTATTATACATACATAACTCTGTTTGTTTGTTACCTTTACACGATTAAACAGCTGAATGGATCGTAATGAAATTTTGCAGTGAGATAGATTATATCCTAAGAAAGGACATAGGCTACTTTTTAGCCAACTGCGCAAAATGAAATCAGAAATCAGAACGTTTATTTGCTCGAATATAGGTAAATGTTTCGATGTTACAATTTGTTGATCCTTATATATTCTACCATACAGATGGTGTGCAAATATAAATATATAAATCAAATTTAAACTAAGCGAATGTCAATAAAATTAGTAATATCAAACAATCCAATATAAAAAAAAACAAATGTCATAGTTATAGTCAATTCAAAGTTAACGGAATGGGTTAAATATTCATTAATGTCATAAAAACAACAGTGTGCCAACCATTTTGTCAACTTTGTTTTGAAGATATTGAATGGTAATTCCTTAAATGCATTTGGCAATTTATTATATACCTTTATGGCACTCACATGAACATTTCTTTTATAAATGTCCAGTCTGACTTTAGGTAAGTATAATTTATGTGGATTTCTGGAGGCAGCTTTTTTTTTAACTACTTCTGATTGTTTCTTGAAATATCCAGGGTGGTAAATTTTTATTAAAAAACCACCCGTGCGAAGCCGTGGGCGGATAGTTAGATAATAAAAAGTAGTCAAATCGTAAAGACGACGCGAACTCGCAGATGATACGCAGATAAATAAATAAATAAATTAATATTACTGGAAATTTCACACAGCACTATCTACCCCCAAACTAAGCGGAGCTTGTACTATGGGAACCAGCTAACTGATAGAATGCTTATATACTTTTTTTTGTAAATACATACTTATAATATATAGTAAAACATCCAGACCTGGAATAAATATCTGTAGATGTTGTATGATGTAGATGACGCATGCTAACGTACTGCAAATGCGATACTTTTTTGGGCGCCACCATAAATAAACGTTCGAGAAACGCGCGTCGAGCTTTTAAACAAAAAATTACGCAGCCTTTTTACCCGTTTTACGAAAAAAGCGTATTCATAAATTAAAATTTAACTAAATCTTATCAACTTTGCTTACAATGTTGTATCACTTTTGGTTGTTCCTTCAACAACATAAAGTTCAAATTCGACCAACAGAAATCTCGGAAGGTTTTACAATGTTGAGGTAGATGTGACATTTAGAGACAGTTATGACAAGACGAGTAAAGGGTAAATTAGGGTGTTTGTATCCTTACGTCTCCTTAGTAACTGGAATGCCGCATTAGTTAATGCGCTGGATAATGTGTCAGAGTTGCATTAAAGATAAGAGTTTGTGGTGTATATTACCATATAAGATAAAAAGCTTCCGGCCGCGGCTTCGCATGCGTGCTTTATCAATAAAAAGTAGCATAATATGTCATAGTCCATCTATAGAATAAATTTTATCAAAATTGGTTCAGCCGTTTAGTCGTGAACACATAACACAATAGATATAGACAGAGTTACTATCATTGTAATATTAGTGTAGATAGCACTCAGGAAAAGTTTATTATTCTATTTGTGAAAGAATTTCTAGATCTCTTCAGCAGTTTCTGATATTACCCCCTACAATCATACAAACTTACAAAGAACAAACTTTATATCTATAATATTAGCATACATTTTCTTTATAATAATATAGAGAAATGATAGTAGCGGCCAGTTGTTCAAATGTAGTTTTGTTTAAGAAAGTTAGTTATGAGATTTGTACTCAATAGGTTATCTTGTTATTAGTTACATAACTTATCTTTGAGAAAATGGCTTCAGATCACGTTCAGAGCAAGATAATCTCTTACAGTTTGAAGACATATTAAGATTGTCGCCAAACGTAATTAAAAAAAAACTTTTTCTCAATCTTGGATCAAGAGATAATACGGTCTATGATGAAACACGGAACACTGAATGAATTTTTTTTAAGAACTTAGAAATAAATTCAGTTCACATAAATATAAGTATATACAGGATGTCCCAAAAAATAGTGTCAAGCGAAAGTCCAGAGATAGAACACCCCTTAGGGTACCCGAACCACCCCCATGTGTGTTCCGCGATTTTTTATAATTTTCGAGTTATGAATTTTTTTCCAAATTTTTGAAAATTTTCGACTTGAACAACTTAAAAAATTCTTTAAAAAAAAGGCCAAAACTTTCTTAAGATTTTTTTTCTACTGAATTTTTATGAGTTGTTCTTTTATGGATAAAATAATCAGCTACGTGACTTTGATCAAAACTATGAAAATGTTGGTGTAAAGTCAAAAAATTACATTCGGTGAATTATGACTTAAATTTTCAACTTTAAATTAAAAATCTTAAGTGATTTCATGGTCCTTAAATAAGTCTTAAGAATTTTTCAGACTCTCAGCTTTCATAATCATCAAAAAAAAGTAGTACTTAATGGGCTACTTTGGCAAAAATCGGCCTTCAAAAACGGCGAGGTGGAAAATTCTTAAAATTAGCTATCTGATTAGAAAATAGGTTTTGGCCATTTTATCATTCCTAAGCTTAATTCGTTTTTAACTTATTATTTAATTTATATAAAGTTGATGTTATTAGCCTTCATAAAAACTGAACTTTGACGAAATTCACGTGGTACACCAGTGACCCCACAGCGCTGTAATTTGGTATGCGTGTAGCTTAAGGCATTCTGAAATTCAGAATAACTGCAATTTGTACCCCAAAAAAGACTCTTAAACAGGAACCCCCGTTACCTGTAATTTGGATGAAACTGTAGGTCAAGTAAGTTGGTTATTTATTTCGTGGCACTATTTTGATGGTCAAAGATCTATATACTATATATTATTGTTTTTATGGGAGACTCGCGAAATTTTAAATAATAATTATTTTTTAAAGGTTGCTGGAAGCCATGGGGTGCAGGCTGCTTAAGATCAGTCACACTGGAAATCTTCGGGGGGGGGGGGGTTACTACATACTTTTATGTTACTCCTCCAACTTATAAATTATTCAACTTGAAGGAAGATTAGGTAAAGAAGGAAATTAATTAAACAGTTGTTGTTGTTCATTGATGTCAGCTTTTCTCTACTTTAGCTAGAAATAATAAAGAATGCACGGAAAATACTGTATGTAGTAGTACCAACCTTTATACGTTGTTACTTTTATATCCTTTTATGGAACAGGTTTTCAGGGTTCTGAACCTAAATGGTAATGTATTGGTAACATGACTGTTACCAACTGACTAAAACATGACTGTAACAAGCTTTGTCTGGAAGAAATCGCTTCAAAGCGATAAGACCGCCCATTGTATTATTTGCTTTGTCTTCGATTTTGTCTGTAAGTTTTATTTTTTAAGGTGTACAATAAAGTGTTTTTATTCATTCATTCACTCATGACTGTATTTTCCACATTGGTAAAACGAGAGCCTCAAACCTTTACCCTCTGTTAATTCCAAAGAATGGCCAAATAATGACCGTAAACGGACGTAAACGAGACATAAATAGGCTATAATTTAAGGTTATATATCACGAATATTTACCGATAATTATACACATTAAGTGGTTTTGAACCATACATCAAGTTTATATTGAAAGAAAGTTTTTAGTCCTACCAAGAAACTTCATTAGCACATTCATTTGCGATCTAAAATCAGCATAAATTAGCCAAATAATATGTGTGGATAACATAATAATTTGTATGAACACCATGTTTATGTATGGCATACACTATTTTATTTTATTTCGAACAAAATCCACAGATCTTAGTATATACATGTGTAACTTATGAAAAACACAAAACTGAAACGCTAAAACAGCCAATAAAGGAGGTTAGCAATAAAGGAGTTAGATTTTATAATTAAAATACTTTATATTAACGACGTAAATCGCTTGTCACACTAAATAGGACCATGATTTTAACAATAAAGAATTACAATTAAAACAATCTTATATATATATGAATTAATTAATTAATTATAAAATCTATATATATAACGTATATGTATATATAACAAGATAAATATAATTTACACAACAACCTTAAGCACACACGCACACTAAATATTAAAGATATACATACATATAAGTAGTTAATGTAATAAATAATGTGTATTACATTAACCAATTAATTATTATATACCTATAAACACACATGCTTAATTTAACTATCTAATGTAAGTACTTCTGTGTAGTGTAATGTATACCTAAATACTTCGTCTACATCTGTACTGACTCCACATCTACACTATTACAATGAGTATAATTAATAAGCACTTAGATACTTCAAAATGAAAAATTACACTCCAGAAACACTAGTTAATCCTGGATAAATATTTCGACAGGCTATACGATATTTCAATGTATTATTTGGTTCTGTTGTTCGTTGGTAGTATTTTGATCTACTCGTATTAGTTTTCCACTAGTTTAATATTTGGCAACGAGTTCACTTTAAACTTTGATATAGGTCGCGTCACGGTTTAATAGCCCTGACTTTGAATGCCCATCTTGCGCAGAACTCGATCTTTAGATCTGTATAGCTTAAGGAATAAGGTATCATGAGAGAGGCGCTTGGTGCCGGCCTCTATTGGTTGGTCAGCCGCCTTCCCCATGTCTTGCCCGTCCACGCGTCGCAAAGCACCTGGAGTACAGTCGCGCGCGCCTCATTTTTCTATGCGTTCGATAATCACTTTTTTGTTTCGTAGTGTGAAATATGCCGAAAAAAAGTATTAACCAGGCAAGCTAGAAAAATGGTGCACGACGTGACTGGTTTTATTAAAAAAGAGACAAATGAAATGATTGATAATTTAAAACAGGTAAAAAACCAAAAATATTTAACTTATTTCAATTGTTCAAATTTTAAATAACAAACAAATTACTTTATAACTCGTTTTTTTACTATGGGATATTTGGTTCTTACAATTTCATCCACCCGCTACCCAACCACCTCTCCGCTTCTATATTCATAATTCTGTGCACGAATGAACACTTCCGCAGAACGCTCCTCTACTTTCACCGAGCGCTAAATTTATCCGTGACGAGACCTATAACTAAAAATCCTACTGTCCTCTGGCTCACTTTTATGCCATTCAGATAGTCCAAAACCGCTTCTTGGGAAAAGCTACAGGCTCGCCTTGGTACTTTCGCAATAACGATCTGCACCGCGATATGAAATTAGAGTCATGTTAATATTAGCTAAGTTTATGAAGCTTGCTTCCAAGTGACATTATGAGCTTGCCACCCATCCCCCGAATTCTCTGGTAAATACCATACTGGACTATCCTATAGTTCCAACCGCGAACAAAACCCTCCGTCAACCGATAAACGTTCTCGGAGATTCGGATGATGAAATCACCTCCGCTAACGTGGAGGAGATTTCTGAGTCATCTACATTAGACAGAGCAAACACTTCACACATACACCGACCTCGCCGGCGAGGTCGACGAGTCCCTTTAGTCGCCGCCTATACAAGGTACAAACATGTACCCAGGCGTTTCTCTCCTATCCCCATCTTGGCAACGGCCCAGGCCGAGGTTCGTACTTAAGTGGTGCCCTTGAGCTAGTTGCCTCTTCAAAACTTACAGGACTGAGCGCCATCTGTGCTTGCCAAAAGTTCGGTTAAAGAGAAAAAACCCCCCTTCGAAAAAAAAATCTGGCTCACTCTTAAGTACATCCCTATTCAAAATTTCATACCGACCAGATGCCTATAGAACATTCTGAAAACGTGAAGGGCCGGTGCCTTTTGGACCTAGGGTTTCAAAAACAAGATGTGTTTTGTATTTATTGGTAGAACGGTTTGGTTTTGTGTAATGTGTTTCAAAATGGAATATTCGTGTATCTATCATATCATTCATTACTCACTCAAAAACTTTGTTAAGATCACCTTTAAGGATACTCGTACATATTCAGAAAGTTTCAGTATGGAAAATTTACTTTGAAAAATTGTAAGTATACCATTTAGGTTCCATTGCATTACATAACAACGTTCTTTAGATTTTTTTTTTATTGTTCAGTTCACGCTCATTGTTTTTATTATAATAATGTGAAGTGAAATAGAAATAGAATAGGATATATAAAAAAAGATTTGTTTGTTTTATTTTATATATGGTTTGCGTTTGATCACGATCTTGCCTGATGGTAAGCGATAATGCAGTCTACGATGGATCACGTTTGCCTAGAATAAACCTATTCACTCGCGACTTGAAGATACCCAGGCTGTTGTTATCAGGAAACACAGACTCAGGCAAGGCGTTCCACTCCTTGGCGGTGCGCATAATATAGGTCGAAGAGAACCGCTTTGTGCGAATGTGAGGTATTTCAAACATATAGCGGTAGCGCACCGCAGAGCGTCTGGTTGTCCGATGATAGAATGGAGATGGTGGGATTAGGTTGAAAAGTTTCGCCGCACACTCTCCGAAATGTACTCGATAAAAAACCGAGAAGCTTGCAACCTTTCGTCGATACAAAATAAACAATTAGATTAGAACAATGTTAATCTGTGTGATACAATTGGTGGTCTTTTTTGCTAAATAGTGATATCTACCAGACAACCTTTATAAATAAATGAAATAATCCGGAGCTCGTCGATAAAATTACCTAAGTACCATAAGTTTACAGCAACTTATTACCCAATCCTAACATTCTAATGCCCTCTGGAAATCGCTATAAGCGATAAGACTGACTGATTAAGGTTTCTGTTGTTTTTATTTTGATATGTATCTTTTGTATTTTGTTTTGTAATTGGTGTCATGTCATAATCGTCATATCAGTCACAGGACGTCTGCTGCTGAACATAGGCCTCCCGATAGATTTCCAGAGCGACCAATCTTGTTCGACCTGCACCCAAAGGCTCCCAGAAACCGTTATAGCTCGCCTTTCCATACAGTGGGGATTAATCTATCTATCTGCTATCGCCTAGCAGATGAGTAGAATTTTTCCAATTCCTAAAAATAGTCTAGTGATATTCCCGAGCGGATATTGAGTGATGAGAAAAATATTCGCGCGTATGGAATGGAATAGCTTCGATATTATAAATTGCTGTGAGAATAGAACCTGCACCTTATCGGTATATTATCTATACGTGTGAATTTAAGTTATTTATAGGAATTCAAGGGCTGGTATTCGGTTTTTAGCAGTCAAGTTAATAACAGAATAATTATACTAATATCATAAATGTGAACGTGAGTTTTTTTTACTTGTTTGTTTGTTGCGCTTTCACGTAGTAACGGCTAAACCGATCTTGATGAAATTTGGTATACAGATAGATTATGAACTGGATCGACACATAAGTTTGGTAACAAAATACACGTGCAAAGCCGCGAAAGCTAGTACATTTATAGGCTACTAGTGTTTGGGCTCGTTTGCGGTTCCAATTATGAATTTTTTAAAAAGTTCCTCTGAAAAAGTAATTTTTTAACAAATAAGTTGAAAAAATTTCAACTTAAAAACTTATTTAAAATAGTATACTCGATGAATGCACAGTACATAACATTGAAATTAACTTTTAGAAAATAAAAAAATCTTACTAAACCTTTTTAAATCTGATATCGATCTCCTCTCTTCTTACTCGTAGGATCTTAAACCTTTGTTCCCGGTTTAGTTTGGTTTATTAAATATAGGCCCGCAGAAAAAAAAAATTACACAATGCGGCGGCGATGCTTTGCTCCCCGCCTACCCGTCATTTCCAGCCTTTCTTTCTAACATGTCGGACATATGGTTTTTGCTTTTAAAATGAATATAGAAAGATTTATCGAAGAAGTTCGAAAATATAATTTATTGTATGATCTTAGTGACCACGCGGCGTCCACCCGTTGACCGCGCGAGGTCCACAGATTGACTAAGCGGCGACCACCCGTTGACCACGTGGCGTTCACTGGTAATAACAAGGCGTCCACCCGTGGCCCACCCGCTGTCAACGAGTGAATGCCGAGCGGCGAGGTGGTGCGGGTCGGGTGCCGGGTTGATGTAGTGCGCTGTGCCTTTACCCTCCCCCTCAGACCCTCATACTCTTTAATGGTCTGTGTACTATCTCAGAAAGCTTTAAATAAATATTGCTGAGCATTTCACACAGCACCATCTAGCCCCAAACTAAGCAGAGCTTGTACTATGGGAACCAGAGGGCTTAGCCAAGTTACAGTCGATTAGCGATGACGCTAGTCGATACGTCCGAAAATGTATGGAATTTGACACATGCTATAGAAATACCACGTGATTCAGCGACAACAAATGTATGTAGAAATCGAATAGATTCGTGGCGAATGTAATTTGGCTACGGGCCCAGATAACTAATAGAATACTTATATACTTTTTTTGTAAATTGTATATACTTATAATACATAGAGAAACATCCAGACCCGGAACAAATATCTGTAGATCATGCAAACATTTGTTCCGTCGCAGGAATGGAACCCGCTACCTCCTGCGTCTCAGCCGGCTAAACGCCCACTGCACCACGGTCATAATTTATGTGAATTAAATAAATAATGTTTCATCTTCTATGTTTAAGATAAGGTCTATGGCAGAGACGCGGTTCAAAAACAGTTTATTTAAGGACTTACTGACATATAAAAGTTTTCTGACTATTTTTAACTGAATTTTAGTTTATTACTAACTTCTACCCGCGGTTTTACACACTTAGTTTGTTGATAAAAAAATTACCCTCCTACTGCGCAGTGGTTAAAAGTAGCATACATATCAATCCCGGTCATAATCTACTTATATACTAAATTTAATTGAAATTGGTCTAGCTGTTTAGTCGTGAAAACGCAACAAACAGACAGATAGACACAGTTACTTATAAATTTATAATATTTGTATGTATTAGTAGTAACTCCATGTCCCATTAACACGTTGTCATATATGTATAATATTTTTTATATGGTATATATTATATGGTATGATAATTATTATTATTCACACATATTTATTTTAAAACTCGTTTATTAAAAATACATTTTTCAATACAAAGTATCTTAAAAAAACAAACATTATAGTAAAAAAAAACATTTATAAAAACGGTAAACCACCGACCGCGAAGCAAGGCCCAAGCGATCGGTGGCTAGGGCTGCAGCGAGAGGAACCTCCTGACTATGCGTGCCGAGTCCAGGAGTACCGCCTTCTGTATCTGACCCTTGATCCAACTTCCTAGCGAGAGCCTCTCAAGGTCGAGGCTCTTCGCTATCAGTCCGTTGACCGACACAACTATCGGAACGATAATCGTTGATTCTACATCCCACATGGCGGTAATCTCATGAGCCAAGTCAAGGTACGTGCTTAGCTTGTCCTTCTCGGCCTTCACGAGATTAGCATCATGTGGGATAGTAATATCAACAAGTATTGCCCGGCGCTCTGACCGGTCTACCAGCACGATATCTGGCTTATTGGCAACAATAGTCCTGTCCGTGATGATAGACCGGTTTCAATAGGGTGTGGCACGGCCATTTTCAAGAACTGGCTCTGGCACATATTTATAATATGGCACCTCAGGTCCAACAAGGCCATATTGAAGAGCAAGCTGCTGATTATTAACTAAATTTTATTGTTATAATGGCTCGAAAAAATGATGCAAGTGAGGCTACGTTAAAATAACCCCACAACACTCCCCATTATTGTCTAATTACGCATATAATAAATGATGTCGTAACTCAACGGACAAATTTCAGCACCCTGGGGTTGAACCCGTGACCTTTAGGTCAAAGTGCTAAGCCAGGTTGCGACCGAAGTTAAAACCTACCTAACGAGTAGTATCACCTACACTAATATTATAAATTCGTAAGTAACTCTGTTTGGTAAATACATCGGAATCGGTTCAGCCGTTTAGTTGTGAAAACGTAAAAAACAGACAGAGACACAGAGTTACTTTCGAATTTCATAAAAGTTTTTGTCATTTACTGTACTTAATATTATAAAGAGGAAACATTAGTATTTTTGTACGTTTGTCATGAATAAACTCAAAAACTTCTGGTCCGGTTTCAAACATTCTTTCACCATTCGAATGCTACATTAACCTTGAGTAACATAGGCTATATTTATTACTAGAAAAAATAAGGGATCCCTACTAAAACTTCAATTATGACTAAGGTGTACACAAATTAGCCAATTATTTTTTATTTAAAATAAATATCGACCCGTCCGAAGCCGGGGCGGGCTGCTAGTATAATATAAATAGGCCATACTGTTTTGTCTGGTGCATAAAGTATACTGCGATAACTTGTTTATGTCCAACTACAGACACCCAATGCATTAGAAAAAACTCGCTCAGCTGCAACAAAAACTTTAAACTAAACATTAATTGTATGGGGCTAGGATCGTAGGACCTTGGCGTAACACAGTTTTTTATACTACAATGTGATGGGACAAGCTTATGGCCCATCTTCTGCTCTTCTGGTCCTTCTGCGCAGTTGAGTAAAAAGCAGCCTATGCTACTCAAGGATAATGTAGCATTCTAATGGTAAAATAATTTTTGAAATCGGCTCGTAGTTTTTGAATTTATTCGTTACAAACATACAAAAATACTAATCTTTCCTGTTTATAATTGATCGAGCGAAGCGAGATCTCCAAATCAACTTGGGCAAATCGGTGTTGTATGTATCTATGTATGTAAAGATATATGTATGTATGTATGTTTGTTTGTCCGAGGATAACTTTTGAAGCGTTTATCCGATCATCGTGAAATTTGGTATATAGATAGGTAGTGAATTTTGGTGTGACTAAATAATCTAAAAATGTCAGGGGGTTGTTGAAATATTGGGATTCAAGAGGGGTAAAAAAACCAAAATAGAACTATCCGGTCAAATGGCAAATCTAATAAAAGGTCTTAGTAAGTACATTTCGCCTCGTTTTTATTTTTAGATTAAACTTTGTAGTTTTTAAGTTATTAGATATAATATATACTAATCTTTGATAAAATTCACAGGGTACACCAGTGACCCCACAATGCTGAAATTTGGTATGCGTGTAGCTTTAGTGACACACAAACATATGCAAAAGTCTGAAATCCAGAATAACTGCAATTTCTACCCCAAAAAAATGTACCCTCAATGTACATGAACTCCCGTTACATGTAATTTGAATGAAACTGTAGGCTAAGCTATTTGGTTATGCATTTCGTTGCACTATTTTGATAGTCAAATATTACGAATAAAATTTTGTTTTGTTTTTATGGGAGACTCGCGAGATTTCAGTTCGGGGCGAACCACTAGTACTAGTATAGATAATAGTAAAACTTATACAACAAAAAATTATAGAACTGTACGTTATGCAAATCTACCGTCACCAAATCGTATGTTTATTATTTAAAACTTAGCATTTAAGTACAACTTTTTTTTAAAGTTCTGTTCAATAAATTATTCTTATCTAATATTCTATGCGATCTTGAAATTCCGCTTACCAAGATACCGAATAGGTGTCAAGTTTGTTGCGCTATCTCCACCTTCTTTTTTTTTTTCGAGGAGGAAATCTGCATCCAGTTACACGTATTGCATGCAGGGTACAATACGGGTTATGCGAGGTTGTCGGACTCAACAATCCACTAAAACCTCCCCGGTAGCCGGCCTCAATGCATGTCAAAGGGTTCTGGGATATCGCAAGAAACGCACCAGAGCCCCCCTCATGCATATCGCCCATAAAGAGCACGTCCCAGGAGCTGTCGCCCCCAGCACCCTCGCGGTGCGTGCACAGCAGCACATGCCACATTGTGCGGCTGCCCTCCCTGAGTCCGCTATCCAGGTTAGCCAGAGCCCTCCCTCTGACTACCCACGGACCCGAAAGGTCCCCTGTTTGGCAGGGGAAACCATTACTCTGCCCCTTCACGGGGCGGGCGGCGCGGGGTGGCCGTTGCGCTATCTCCGCCTGAGCCGACCACGTCGTCGCGGTCCTTGCGAAACCCACTTAGTTGTGGTTTTAGGCCAAAAGTAGTCTGGCATGCGGCACACATGCCCGGCCCAATCCTATTTTAATTTGGTGATCTTGTAATTCTTATAATTTATAATATTAGTATAAATATAGATAATTAGATTATTATTGTTATTATTTTGAGTCACTCGATACTGTCAGGTAGTGTTGTCTCGGGCTGCCACTTGGTGTATGGTCATCCTGCGCGGTACAGTGGATAATATAATTACAGGAACCGACTGACCGTCTTCTTATCAAAGGGTCGTGGTTGAATCCAGTAGCTGCTGTGAAACATCTACATTTATATTTACTGTGAGTAAAGATGTACATTGCTATAGGAGATTCACAAAAAGTGCTATCTTTATTATAGTTGTTCTATCTCACGAAGGCCGGTTGAAAATAAATATTCATCATGAATAATAAAAAGGATTGTGTAGTTTTATGAAATCACGGTAAAAGTGAAACTTTGTTTCACATTATAGACATTTAACTAAAAATGTTCGTGGGCACAAATGATTAATAGTCTATACACTACACGGTCAGCTGATGCGAACTATAGGCGCCGCCATATTGGCCTCGGCTGCTCTGACGAGTGCCTTTCACTTTATCCCTACTCCGCGGCCGACCGTCACGTGACATGCAACACACAGACGAAAAAGTTGAGACGATGTAATAAAAGTTTCACTTTAATATTTTTATTTAACCACTAATCTAGACGAAACATAAATTTTACTATTGAATGAACTGATGAATAATCAACTGTTTAATTCAAATTTATTTTAAACCCGCCTTCGTGAGATAGAACAACTATACAAGTATTTATTATATAATAATGTATAAGTAAAAAATGCTGGAGATTTCAAACGTTTAGATTTCATGCTATCTAGCCCCAAACCACCTTTATAAGAGTATTCCTCTCAAAACTGTGCCCAAACTAAGCAATGCAATGGGAACCAGATAACTGATAAAATATTTATATGTTTTTAAAGTGAAACTTTTATTACATCGTCTCAAACTTTTTCATCTGTGTGTTGCATGTCGCGTGACGGTCGGTCATGGAGTAGGGATAAAGTGAAAAGCGCTCGTCAGAGCAGCCGAGGCCAATATGGCGGCGCCTATAGTTCGCATCAGCTAACCGTGTAGTGTATAGACTATTACTCATTTGTGACAACGAAAATTTTTAGTTAAATGTATATAATATGAAACAAAGTTTCACTTTTACCGTGGTTTCATAAAATCACACAATCCTTTTTTTTCGTAAATAACAATATCTTGAGAAATATTTAGTACCAGTATTTAATAACAAGCTATGCACGATGGTAATATTCCACTTATAATAGTAAACCAAGACCGACAATAGAACAACTTTACGATCAAATCAATTAAAATAAAGCGAAAGATGCTTTTCTTTTTATGATTTATTTCTCAAAGGACTAGCTTTTACCCACTGGTTAGCTTGTGTAAATTCTACGAAGGGTAGAATTGGGTTGGCTAGAAGGTTTTAAGATAAATGATGTGGCAATGTGGCTCATATTTTCATATGGCGATGGTTAGAAATTTTCATCTTTGCTGCAATGTGAATAACAATGTCAATTTGGGAATTTCCTTATTCCTGTTATTAGAAATAGAAAACTCATACCTACTGCAGAGTTTATAGTGTAGTTAGTCCTTAATCAGTTTGCTAAGTCTCAAATCACAGTATTTTCAATAATAAATACGTTACAATTACAGTAGTTTGACGCCGTAGCAATGCTACGAAACTTGTAGCACTAGTGCTACGACGTAGTTCGTAGACGTCTACGAGACGCCCTAACACAACAATAAAATTATACTCGATTTATGGGTATTTTCCTATACTAATAGTGCCTTAAAAGCTCTATCAGAATGCAATTTACACTAAATATATATTATATATATATTTATATAATAATATATATATATATATATAATATATTATAAAGCAGTATTATCTCCCGTGCCTCAACTCAACTAAATGAGCTTAACACTCGTCTCTATTGAGAGGGCTTGTCTCAATTATTGTGAAGTATAAATAAAATATTGAACTCGTTAAATAATGAGTGTACAATTTACCGATTATGCTTAGAGAGTTATAAGTATTACATTGGTTTGTATTTAACCTAAATACACACAAATAACAAATTATAGTTTGTCTCTGAAATGATAATGTAAACAAAATGTTTAAGTATTATCTATACTACCAACAATGTTCTGCATGCTCACTGAATATTCAACCTAAGTTTAAACCTATTGTTTCTCATGAAGTGAAATTTATATTTTATTGTGAGAATACATTCTATAACCACATATTCATCAAGTTTTTTCATGTATTTTTTAATGTTTATATCTTTGTTGGGGCGTAAGGGGGCCCAACCAACATCTCTCAGGTTCCAAGTCAACCTCACCTGCAAGCGGTGCGCTCTGCCGATCAGCGAACGAGGCTCTGACGAAACCACCCGCCAACACGCAACTGGACCAGCGTGGCGGTGTTATGGTCCAAACCCCCCCAAATATGGATAGCACAAACCAACCAAGGCCCCAAGTGCCCGGCGACTCCAGCGGTGATGCTGGCATGGACGGGTGCCATGTTAGCCCTGGAGTCAGGGGTGCCAAGAATCTCCGGGTGAGATCCGACCGTCAAACGATCACAATGCATGAAATAAAGGATACCGATATGCTCAACATATTAACGTACAACGTAAGGACGCTTAAAGATGATGAACGACTCTTAGAACTTGAAAACTCGTTAAGAGATATAAAGTGGGACATAATAGGTCTTGCAGAAGTCCGAAGAATTGGAGAACAGACTGTAGAGCGTGATGGTAATGTATTTTTTCACTTTGGAGAAACCAAGGGACTCTACGGCGTAGGTTTCCTGGTGGCTAAAAAGTGGAAGGATAACATCATCGAATTTATTGGCTATTCAGAAAGAATTGCGGTCCTCAAGTTCCGACTAACACCTACAAAATCTCTGTCACTGATACAAGTATATGCTCCAACATCGAAGCACTCAGGCCAAGACATTGAAGACTTTTATGATCTCCTGAACAAGGCATGTGACGAGAATAGAGGATCATGGACTGTAGTTATAGGTGATTTTAATGCGAAAGTAGGGCCACGATTAGATGTAGATGGTGCAACAGATACTCTAGGTAAATTCGGTTTGGGAAAACGTAACGAACGCGGTGCACGCCTAATTCAATTTGCATTTGGTCAAAACATGGTAATTTCTAACAGCTTCTTTGACAAAAACCCCAAACGACGATGGACATGGGTGTCACCTGACGGAAATTCGCAAAACGAAATCGATTTTATACTAGCTTCCAACAAACAGATAGTTAAAGATGTTTGCGCCATTAATAAAATTAATTATGCTTCGGATCACAGACCAATAAGAGCAAAATTAAAATTTGAATTTAAAATACACAGAACTAAATTATTTACAAAAAGATTAATAAAACATAGTAAACAGCACCTTATTCATAATTCGGAAAAGTTTAAATTAGAACTCTCAAATTATTTTAGTCAACTCAAAATAGATGAATCAGATAATTCAGAAACCCAATATAAAAACATAGTTAATGCAGTTCACACAACAAGCAAGAAAATTAAACCGATGAAGAAAAGTAAATTTAAACTATCAAACAAAACCCAGAATTTATTAGAAAAAAGACTCGAGACCG
Source organism: Philereme transversata (assembly GCA_963924445.1). Taxonomy (NCBI): domain Eukaryota; kingdom Metazoa; phylum Arthropoda; class Insecta; order Lepidoptera; family Geometridae; genus Philereme; species Philereme transversata. Next base: position 6,535,948 of record OZ004341.1, on the reverse strand, counting down.
ACATTGGGTCACAAGACTATAGAAATATAGACAAAGAGGTTAAGCGCAGCATCAGAAACGATGCAAGAAATTTTAATACCTGCAGAGTAAAAATAGCACTAGAGAATAATAGATCGCTCAGAATAGCAAAACAGGGTATCTCTAAGGTAAAACATGGATTAATTGCTTACAAGATAGTTACGGAAATAAATATAATAATAGAGGCAAAATATTGGAAATATGCACAGAATTCTACAAAAATCTTTACTCCGATTCTTCAAAGATGACAACAACTACAGAGTATGCTCGATCAGATGCTGTACCATTCATAACAGGACGCGAAGTCCATGATGTCTTAAAAGCCATGCATTATGATAAGAGCCCTGGAGAGGACGGTGTTACGACCGAGGTTTTAAAAACTGGAGCCACTGTTTTACTACCCCATATCACAAATCTCTTCAACACCATTATAGATACAGGTCAGCTACCAGTGGAGATGTGCCACTCAAACATAATTCTTCTTCACAAGAAAGGAGACAAAAGTAACATGAATAATTACCGTCCTATCAGTTTAGTGTCACATCTCTACAAAGCCTTTATCAAAGTTATTCAGAAGCGCATAGAAGGTATACTGGACCAGCACCAACCACCGGAACAAGCTGGATTCCGACCTCATTTTTCCACCACAGACCATCTCCATATACTAAATCAGGTTATAGAAAAATTTAATGAATTCCACAATCCACTATATCTGGCTTTTGTGGATTACACAAAAGCTTTCGATAGCATCAACCACTCAGCAATCTTCTTGGCTTTAGAGAAACAAAATGTTGAAAAAACCTATATAGACCTAATTAAAAGCATTTACAGCAATAGCTACGCTAACATTAAATTAAATACATCAGGAGCAAAGTTTTTAATAGAAAAGGGAGTCAAACAGGGTGACCCGCTCTCTCCCAAATTATTTACGAGCACTCTAGAAGAGGTTTTTAGACAATTGCCAGCCTCATGGACAAATGCAGGCATTGAAATCGGCGACCAAAAACTTACAAACCTTAGGTTCGCTGACGACATAGTTCTCTTTGCCACCAGTGCCCCCCAATTAGAACAAATGCTCCAAGACCTGAGCAAGGCAAGCCTCGAGGTTGGACTGAGGATGAACCAGTCAAAGACCCAAGTTATGACCAATAGCAAGAAACATAGGGTCAAGGTAGATGGGCAAGAGATACACTATGTCGATGAGTATATTTATCTGGGCCAGATAGTCTCTTTCAAGAACAGACAAGATCGAGAAGTAGACCGTCGTGTCGATAACGCTTGGAAGAGCTACTGGTCCATGAAAGAGCTAATGAAGGGCAACCTTCCACTGTCACTTAAGCGAAAACTCATCGACATGTGTATCTTACCCATTCTAACCTACGGTGCTCAGACTTGGTCATTGACGGACTCACAAAAGTTCAAACTCGGGGTATGCCAACGAGCGATGGAGCGTAGCATTTTAGGTGTTAAGCGGACCGATAGAATCCGCAACACTACTCTACGCTCTACGACCAGAATCATCGACGTGGGGTACAAGGCTGCAAGACTCAAATGGGACTGGGCGGGTCATGTCACTCGAATGCACCCTGAAAGGTGGACTAAGATCTCCACCGACTGGCAACCTACAGGACGACGGCAACGAGGCAGACCGCGAAAACGTTGGCGCGACGATCTGGATGGGTTCCATTCTGACTGGCAGGAGATTTCTGGAGAACGCAAGGAATGGAAGCAAATGGGGGAGACCTTTGCCCAGCAGTGGGACAGTATAGGTTATTAAAAAAAATATATATCTTTGTTCGTGTTTGAATTATCACGGTTTAAACAATGTCATCGACCCGCTCTCCAGGGGACGAGATGGGTCGATAAGTAAGTAAAAAGTAACAAACAAACAAACAGATGAAAAACTACATTAAGATAATATTTTTGCTTAAGGATCTGCTGATCTGCGATTCAACAAAAGATAATTGGGCATGAGGAACAAAGACGTATCATTAGGAAGATGAAAGAGTCCGTGTCATAAATACAGATCAAAGATATATATATAAAGACTTTGATAACGATTTCTTTGATGATGTGAAGTGGTAACCATCGCTTTTAATAAAGCTTTGCCCTTAGATTACGCTTGTGAGGAACGTACTCTAAGACTAAATACTAAATAGTATTTAGAACATGGATGGAAGAAAATGCTTCTAAGTGATAAGACAACCCATTGTAATTGTGCCTCTATGATTTTATATTTATGTTTGTTTCTTCTGTGTGTGTAAAATGTAGTTTTCATTTGTGTAAGTTTTATATTTTTTTATTTTTATATAATTAGTATTAGTATGTATGTACATGTAGTATGTCAGGTACACCCCAGGTAATGTCTACACAGTCCATTCCATCCAAAGGTTGTCTGGTAGAGATCGCTAATTAGCGATAAGACCGCCAATTGTATCCATAGATTTACGTAGTTGTTTTTTTTTTATATGTATTTGTTTCGTGGTGTGCAATAAAGTATTATCTAATCTAATCTAATCTACAATAATAATATAATAATAATTATCACTGGACATTTCACACAGCGCTATCTAGCCTCAAACTAAGCAGAGCTTGTACTATGGGAACCAGATAATTGATAGAATACTTATATCCTTTTTTTTTGTAAATACATACTAATAATATATAGAAAAACACCCAGACACAGAACAAATATCTGTAGGTCATGCAAACATTTGTTCTGCGGCGGGAATCGAACTCGCTACCTCCTGCGTCTCAGCCGGCTATACGCCCACTGCGCCACGGAGGCAGTCAATAAAGTTGATCTGTGAACGTGAGTGTTTGAACTGTGTGTGGATGTCAAATGACGATCTTTATTAGTACATTTTGACTCAGTTTTTATTTTTAGTTAAAGTCCTTGCAGTTTTTGAGTTATTAGCCATAATGAAAACACTACTTTGACGAAATTCACATGGTACACCAGTGACCGCACAGTGCTGTAATTTGGTATTCGTGTAGCTTTAGTGGCACAAATATAGGCAAAAGTCTGAAATCTAGAAGAACTGCAATTTATACCTTAAAAAAAGAGTAACCAAAATACATAAACTCCAGTTACTACAGGTAATTTGGATGAAACTGTAGGTCAAGTGAAGTGGTTTTAATTCATGGCACTATTTTGATAGTCAAAGATTACGAATAATATTTTTTTTGTTTTTATGGGAGACTCGCAAGATATCAGTTCGGGGTGAACAACTTGTTATTTTAGATTGATCAATACCTCGCTGTTTTGCATATCATAACTAACCAAGCAAGCATTACGCACTTCAATCATTACTAACTCGTGTAAAAGGTCTAAAAACTCGATAGGTACCCTAATACTTTACAGCGTATCCGTGCCCTGTACCATACACACACGATTATGAGGCGCTACAAACTTCGAGGCAATTTATAAAATTGGATACTGGCGGCACGAGCACGAGCCTAAGTCCTGGTTTCTACGAAAACGGTGACCGCGATTCCACATATACTTATGCAGTATCGTATATTAAGGTGGTAGTGGGCGAGGCACATAGTTCCATCGAAAGACAACCTAACAATATTTACTTTGATCTGGTATGTATAGACCACACAAGATCGATTAATTGCTCTGAAAATCTATAAAATGTATATGTAAGGTTCAAAACACAAAATAAGTAGGACGTGGTGTGGGCATCTGCCACAAAAGTGGATTTTAAATAACCATTAGCGACGTCGCAACCTTAGGCGTAATATTTTATACTAAAAAAACGTCAACTATTTATTAAACTTAAGACTGATGCCCATATTGACCTACGGAGCTCAGACTTGGTCCTTGAGAGAAGCACAAAAGCCCCAACTCAAGATCTGCCAGAGAGCGATGGAGAGAAGCATCCTTGGAGTGAAGCGAATCGATCGAGTCAGAAATACCGACCTACAAGCCAAAACCGGCATAGCCGATGTAGTTATTAAGACCGCCCGCTTAAAATGGGATTGGGCAGGCTATGTGGTTTGAATGCATCCAGAACGATGGGCGAATCTAGTCACCCAGTGGATACCGAACGGACGACGCAGCCGTGGTAGGCCCAGAAAAAGATGGAGAGACGACCTGGATGCATTCAAACCAGATTGGTCAGATTTGGCTGTGGACCGTGATGGATGGAGGGGAGATGGGGAGACCTTTGCCCAGCAGTGGGACAATATAGGTTAGTAAAAAAAAAAGTTGATCAAGGTCACTGCAATGTTAGTTGTTAATAACACGCTAAGGCTCAGTTCATTCCAGCAGTAATCACACTAATAATATAAATGCGAAAGTTTGGATGCTTCTTTATTTATTTGTTTCTTAATCACGTTGTAACGGCAAAACCGATACCGATGAAATTTAGTATGTACGTAGAATATTACCAGGATTAACACTGGCTACTTTTTATCCTATTGTTACGCCGAGGCTGTTAAACAATGAGTAATAATCGAAACTTCTCGAACGCTTTTGTCTTGCTGTGTTATTGTTTTATTGTCTGCGGTTGCGCACAATGGGGATTGGTCGTTCTATCGAAACACCGACCCCTTTCCTGGAACCGATCGAGATCGTTCTCGAACAATCGAAATGTGTGCGATATAAATAGGCCGGAGAGATGGCCGGACAGTCAGTCTGAGTGAGTGAGTCTCAGCGAGGCCCTGGAGGACTGACGTGGAGGAGGGTCTCGCGTGAACAGTAGTTGCTCGCGAGTGAGTCTGGATTTAGCTATACATACGTGCGAATAATTCGGTGACTTTAAGTGGTGCAACAGTTGTGTGAATTAGTGTGTTGTGATGACGTGTGACCAAGTTCGTGTATTCATCGTTTAGTGTTGAATAAAAGTGTTATTTTGGTTGGACTGATTCCCATTATTTTATCCCGAACCCTCAGCTCGTAACACTATGATTCAGGTCCCATGGGATGGAAATGGGTGTCAAGTCAAGTTGTAACAGCGAGTTTAGCTTTATTTCTAGGTTACCTACACATTTAGTAGTGTCACGCATACGAATTCGCGGGCAATAGCTAGTTAATTATAAATCACTGATTAAAATAATATCGTCGTTATGAATTTCGTAAATCAATACGAGCAAGTAGTATGGGTGACTAATTAGTATTAATCTATGCTGCGCTATACTGTGCACGATGCTCTGTTTAGTCAATTCGCTTCTCATAAATTACATTATGGAAACCAATAACTTTTTAACAAAAATATAATCTACTTCAGATAACAGAAAAAACAAACTACTGAACCAATTTTAATCTATGGTCTGAAAGTAGATCCTTTCAAATAAAAAAAAAGTTTTCCTAATCGGTTGATAAATGACCGAGTTCTAAGGTAACAAACATTAAAAAAATACAACCGAATTGAGTACCTCTTTTTTTGAAGTCTGTCAAAAACTCTTTACAATACTAGATAACTAATGAATGTACTCGTATATGGGGTAGTCTTGTCGCTAAAAACATCTTATCAACACAACTTTTGGATTGAGAAAATGCCTTCCTAAAATAAAGAATTATCGACTAACTCCTAATAGTTGAGTTATATTTTTTATCATCATCTCAGCAACATAAGATGTAGTACCAGTCTCAAATACTTGAATAGTTTTTTTTTATAGAAACTATATAAAACAAATTATGCGTCCTTTTACAATTTGAGGGTTGCCCTCGTTTTTTTGGGATCCCATCATCAGATCCTGTTTTGATGCTAATGGGACTATCTGAGATGTCCCATTAGCATCAATATACCTTTTAAACTATACCCTTTTAAACAAAAAAACAATTTCTCCAATCAGTCCCAGCGTCTTCGAGTAATCGGGGAACATATATTACATAAAAAGAAGACTCCGACGATTTCCTCCTTTTTTAATATCCTTCTTTTTTTGAAGTCGGTAACAAATAAACTTGCTGCGCTTTATTTAAAACAGCACAGCACAGCGCAGCATAGTTTAATGCTGATTAAGTTACCCTAACAGAATGTTTCTTAGGTGCGTGACCTACGAGGCAGTTCTCTGTTATAGGCGATGGTTACCACTTAACATCAGGTGGGCCATAAGCTTGTTCCATCTCCATATACCATAAAAACGCCTTGACGTATTATGTCAGTCGCCACATTTTTTAAACTTACCTTACATCGGATAACGTCCGTAAAAACGGATTTACGCTCAAGAAACTGCCTATTGTTGTAAATTTTCGCCCCTCCCGACCCCTCCCGACCATCATCTGTTCACGGTTAATCGAACATCAAAATTCGGAAATGCGTAAAATCGCCGAGTTTTATGACCTGCTTGCAGCGTTTTTTTAGACACGATGAAAGGAATCTCTTGGGGTTTTAAGCTGATCCTTTGATTTGACACGTCATCTGTGTAAATAATCAGTGGATAGAGATCAAAGAGTTGCGCTGTTAACGCGCCTGGAATCCACACGGGGTGATTGCTTTAGAGGCAGATTATTCAAATTCAATGGTTAAAGGGATCAATCGGGTGTGGTGACAATCTTGAGACTTTGGAATTCCATTAGGAATTTATGGAGGGATAAACAGGTAGAATGGCAACAGCCCAATGAATTTCATCCTAATTCCAAAGAGGATCCTAGGAGTATCACTACGTTTTAAAAGACGGGATTCTCTTTAAGTGGCTTAACAACTTTTGTATGATTTTTTTTTCGTTTTATGCGATTTACTTGGTTATCGCTCGTGCCCCACAACCACACAAAAATGTATCGGCGTGATCCTTGATGGGTTAAATCATAATTGGTATATTAATAACTGATTATAACGGGTATTTATCGTGGATGTAAAGTAAAGTAAAATACATTTATTTAGAACAACGGTACAGCACAGACAAAACACAAGGTAATAAAATAAAACATAAATTCAAAAAGACATTAAAAACAACACTGATGATGAAAATGGTAGATATACCTATAAAAATACAGAAAGACAGATATAAAAATAACAGAATAGAAATGATCATTATAGGCAGGCACCTAACAGGAGCTACATAAATACGTGGTCACTAAAAGGTTCTGTACCTTTTTTATGATTGAAAATTTTTATGATTGGTATATTCGCAAGAGTTTTACTAGAAAAAAGTATAATCAATTTATGTCGTATAATTTTACTTATAAACACATTTTTTCCCTCAATGGTCAGTAATAGTCATACACCATTACAGATAGCTACTTTTTCGTTCTTTAAAAGCTCAGAATATATTAACTCCGGGTAGCAAGATATGAGTTTGCAATTGCGGTGGATTCCTTCTATTTAGTAGCAAAGTTAGTGTAAAGTTCTACATTTTTAATCTAAGCTTCGCCTTTGAGATATAGCGCTCTTCAGCTAAAAGTTTGTTCCACTTTATTACTAGGTTATCCTAGTTATAAGGCTTTTAAGGGAAATAATGAATAAAACATGGTTATCTTAAACACAAACTGATTAATTAACTCTAATATCTATGGAGGAGTAGTAGTAAGGAATAGAAAGATTGAGGCAGAAAGGTACCATGCTGTGTAAAGATACCCAGAAATAAAGATTTCTGGGTGCCGTTTGGAGCTCAAAATCAATCTTTCTGGAAATCTATGAGGCCTATGAGACTTAAATTTTGTATTATAAATGTGTATTGCATGTGTATAAGAATGTATAAAAAAATATCTAATTACATTAAGGATTTACCACTCAATCAATTTAAATATAAATTATTCACATGACTAGTGAATTATTGCGTTTACTCGGTTTATGAGTTTTTGTATTTAAGATATATTATTTTAAAATTAATTAAAATTGACAAGAATTTGTACAACTTTGCAAGCCCTAACCGGCAGATAAAATCTATAAGCACTATCATATTTAATTTTAAGACTTTATTTTTTGTAACATATTATCAGCAAAGAATAAATGACTTATGTATAGCAGAAGGGTTCTGTTTTCCGATGACAATTGCTGTAAACCCCCTAAATAGTTTTATTGTAAGTGCATTTTTAAATAGAATATGCGTATAATTTCAGTTTAGTTTAGCGAGTTTGAGTGTTTTAAAATAAGCCTTTCCTTGCCATCCTACCTAAGCAAACCTTTCTAAGAACAAACAGTCCACGGAAAATCTAAACAACAATGCATGCAAATATTGTCATCGGATGCAACTAAATTTATTTACCGAATCTGACACGAAAATTGAAGTCCTAAAAGTCGAAATTAGCTTACAAGGATTATGACATACAGATCGAGAGTTTTAAAACGCGTTTATTAACTTCAGTGATATGTAACTAAGTTAGCAAATCTAGGTAAATTTATAACCAAATTCTAATTGCCGTATCAAACTTTGTACGTATAAATAAACACAATTCGGATGACACAACAATAATTTGGTACAATCATGCTGATTTGATCAGTGTACCTGTACCAAATGAGTCCAAATTTGAAAGGTTTACTAGTGTAAGCCTTTCATTGGCTCATTTGGTTTGTTTTGATTAGTCCAATACTGTTACGTAATAAACAACTGAAAAAACGTGTTTTTTTGTTTTTTTAGACCATACCACTATAGACAGATGGATAACTCATTATTGTTACACAAAACTTACAATTTTGATACCTAGAAAAATTAGACTAATACACGGTGGTATAAAGGGTGGCCTTATCGCTTAAAGCAATCTCTTCCAGGTATCATTTGGCTGGATTGGATTGATAAGAATGTGAGAAGAGGCGGAGTTCCATCAGATTACCTACTCAGTTTTTTTTATTTGACTACTATCTCCCTGATGGTAAGTGATGGTGTGATCGAAGATGGTGCACGCTTGCCTAAAATTAACCTGTTCACTCTGGACTTGAATACTCCGAGATTATACTGGTCTGGAAAAAAATACGCCGGAAGTGAGTTCCACTCCTTGCTCGTGCAATAACGTATACAGATATGCGAATATCCCACAAGGGGTAATCAGAAGCAAGTCCAAACATTACGTTCGATACATGTCCAGTTTTTGCATAGAAGTTAAGCGTGCATGTACAGGGTGCAAGCCCATCACTGCGTATTAAAACTATAATTAAAGCTCATTTTGGAAATATACATTTTTATTTTTATAGATTATAGGCTAGCGTTTGACCACTATCTCGCCTGATGGTAAGCGATGATGCAGTCTACGATGGTACACGCTTGCCTAGAAGAAACCTATTCAGTCGTAACTTGAAGATCCCTAGGTTGTAGTTATCAGGAAACACAGACTCAGGCAATGTGTTCCACTCCTTGGCAGTGCGCATAATAAAAGTGGAAGAGTACCGCTTTGTGCGTATGGGAGGTATGTCTACCATACATATTAGTAAATATAATTTTTTAATTTCTGAATTTAAGTAAAATATAAAACAATCTGGTTAAATTACAGTTTGGATATATTTAAGCCACAGACTCGTTTCAAGCGGTATGAATCTTTTGTGAGCGCGAAATTTTGCTGCCAAGAATTTTGTATTATGTTGCTAAGATACCCATTGTCTCCAGCTGTACGAAGATTAATTTGGGAAGCTCAGTAAATTCACGAACAATGATTTAGAGTTTCCATGGAATCGCCTTTTGAACAAGTGTGATGTGATGGAAAATCCCATTTTCTGTTTTAAATATTTTCCAGATAGGATTTATTGATTGTAATTGTTTTAATAAATAAGAAGATAAAAGAGATATTTGATATATATTTTGTATTGTTTTTTTTCTAATAATAACAACAAATGGGTAGACGGTTAAATCCGCTGATGAGTAGAATATTTGGCTAGGCGGGAAGATAGAAGATGGATATTTCAGTGACCTATAGGTGGCCACACGAAGGCTGTAGATTACCAGTCAGACCACCAGTCCGTTCGTTGGTCAGATGATAACACGAAAGGGTGGGATTCGCACACGGTTGGAAATAATGGCGTGCACATGACGTGGCCTTATACCAAGCAGTGGGTGAATGTGGGCAGATTAGATAAATATGCAGATAAACAAATGGGCTGGTACACTATTACTGAAGTCAAATATATAATCCGAACGCCAAACTAGGAGTTCCTGTATCGAGGGTATCAGAAACCACGGGTACGTGTGCGAGTACGAGCTTAACACAACAATCAGACTCAGAATAAATATTTACTGAGTATGCAACATATCACATGGTAACCATTGGGGTTAACATAATTCTCTTAAAAGGTTGAATAGAAAGGAGTGAATAGGTTTCTTCTAGATCTTCATGCTTCATCTTAGACGACATCATAGCTTACCATCAGTTGAGTTTCAGGTCAAACGAAGATCATTCCATTAAAAAAAAACGCGTGACACACGATGAAGGTACTTCGCTCGCCATGTAATCCAATGGACCATCACACACGGCGAAAATCTATATATATAAAACAAAGTCGGGTTAGTTACACCATTTATAACTCAAGAACGGCTTGTACCGATTTTGATGATCTTTGATTTGTTGGATTTGTCTTTTCCCCGAATAGCAGAATATCTTTTAAAATATCGGAAGATTAACGCAAAAAAATTATGACGAAAATTCATTTTCTCATACATAGATGCAGCTAATAATGGCGGTGATGTACATTGGCAGCCCACTCCTAGGGGGGGGGGGCCCACCCCCCCTTTTTATTCGTGACTTTAGTATTTTTGTATGAATACCATATAATTTAACCGTCGTTTATTGACGTGAAGTTATTAACATGACGTGTCGCATCACTTTGACACGAGTGTTTTATATCTTTTTTATCCCGAAGTTCTCACAGGAACGGGAAATCTTAAGCATGCGATGCCACGGGCGGGTCAGCTAGTATTAACAAAAAATATTAAAGCATGTATATGTATAAGTATGTTATCAGGTTTCGTCGCTTGATTTAAAGTAGACCTCCTTAGATCTACTTGTACATGTTGCTTTGTGAATTTTATTTTTATGTTTGTTTCTTTTGTGGGGTATAATAAAGTGTTTTAATTCATTCATTCATCTATTTCTTATTACGTAGACATGTGACGTCGGGGTAGGTAAGTCCAAAAATGACGTATTAAACTTTTTGCATAGAAGTTATAATTCCAAAAGTGACAGGTTGTAAGGCTACCACGATTTATTAGAATAAAAACCGATACGTTTTGAAGACCGGGCTTAGTGGCGCAGAGAGAGAGAGAGGCCTACGCCCAGCAGTGGACTGGTTGATGATTAACTAATAAGTATTAACATTGGAATATTTTTTGATGTGTAACACCTTTTGGCTTGGTTTGTGGGAGTGATTTTGGCAAAAGGGACGGAAATGTGTAACAGGAAACTGGGGAAGCGCTTTGCGCTCTTTGCGCGCGCGGTGGTCAGATGTTTTTCACTACGAAACTATTATTATGGCCCCTTTCATTTGAATAGAAACAAGGATTGGTCATGAAGGTTGTATTTCACTATAGCATATTATTAATACAATGAGTTTCATTCTATTTTTAAGTTTACTTACGGTTAATCGCATTTACGGAGCCGTTATCGAGTTTTCAATTAGGTACCAACTTTCAGAGTCATGAATTCAGTAGATAAGATTAAGATTTGCTTTGTGTTTTCTATTTTGTTTGTAAATTTTTTGTTTATAAGGTGTACAATAAAAATGAAATTACACATCATATGCGACTACAGTAAGGCTCGTATTTTTTTGTAAGAGTTTCATAAATCAAGGTCCATTCCAAGATCTCTTCATCCGTGTAAAGACCTATCAATCTTGAATGTCAGATGCACGTCTCGACGATTTTCAAACAATTATGCTTACATAAGTACATGTTAAGTCGACCGCCAAGTATGAGAACTCGGGCTTCGCGAATATCCGCCTAATAGGCGGCTTTTGTCGCGGTAATGTTGGTATAATTTAGCAAGTAGAATATTTATTGTTCGGAGAAATGTATATAAGTCAGAGTTAAACAGTTTTATCTTAATCGTAGGCGAGATCACAGTAGCTAAGCTCAGCTAAAGTATTATAGCTTAGTTTACGTAGCTTAGCTTAGCTAACATTACTCAGCTTAGCCAACGCATCTTAGATAACGTAGCTGCGGCGTCTTTCCTTACGTGGGTTCCCTTTGCTAGTAAAAAGCTAACCTAATAAAACTAACTGAACTATATTTGTTAGTTACCCCAAAGATATCCCAGCTAAACTAAGTGAACTCTGCCAACCTTCCCGCTACGTTAATTCATGCCTGAACTCCTGTTTTATTTATAAAAACCTGTTGAAACTCTTCTTTCTGTCTGCACGCCACTTTTTACTTTAGTTTCCGTTCTGATCCGAGATGTATTTGCTCGTGTAGTTTAGGTTAACTCGCAAAATGAGTAGCTACGTGGGCTAAGCTAAGCTTAGTGAGCTAAGTCAGCTTATTTTGTGGTGTGGCAAACGCTTTAGAGGTAACCCGTTAAAATATGGGAATACTTGTAAAATATCAATTGGAATAGTACGGGTATACAAAGAAAGTAAACAACCGATGAACAATTTTATAAATTATTAGCTGACCAATCCGCAGCTTCGCACGCATAGTTTTTCAATAAAAACATTACCCTCCTTCTGCGCAATTGGGTAAAAAGTAGCCTATGCCACCCGGGGATAGTGTAGCTTCCCAAAAGTGAAAGATTTTTTAAATCGGTTCAGTAGTTTCGGAGCCTATTCAATGCAAACAAACAAACAATCAAATCTTTCTTCTTTATAATATTTGTATAGAAAGTATAGACTAGTTGACCCGGCGAACTTCGTACCGCCTTGACATGCATATGACGCTTACTGCCAATGTACCTACGTCACTGGTATAATTGTCAATCGGCCATCATTAGCTGCATCTATGTATGAGATAATTAATTTTCTTCATAATTTTTTTGCGTCAATTTTTCTGATATTTTAATAGTTATTCTGCTATTCGGGACGAAGACAAATTCAACAAATCAAAGATCATCAAAATCGGTCCAGCCGTTCTTTAGTTATAAATGGACTAACCCGACTTTGTTTTTTATATACATATATATATATATATATATAGATTTAAAACAAATCTAATTAAGGTAGTTAATATAAAATTAGAAGAAGTGTTTTTACCGACCCTTTCAGAAACAGATTTTTTTTCGAATGGAATTTTCGATAAATATTATCTTGTAGGATACAACTATACGTTCACTTTGAGTGACAAATATCAGATTGAACCCCAAGATTATTAAACCACATCGAACGTCGTGAAACCTACTCGTATCACCGGGGCAACATGGCTGTAGAATACATTCCTTCTAGGAAGTTACTCAATGTAAGATATTTCAAATATCAAATCAAACCAAATCAAATCATTTATTTGCATCAAATAAGGGTTTAAACAAAGTTATTAAAATTATTATAGATCCAACTTATTTCTACCACAGAGGCTTGCAAATTATTAAAACATAAATAAAATTATTACAAATCACAAAATAAGAACTAATAAAACTAACACAAACAACCAAAATAGAATAAATGTCAAACAAAATCAATTGATCAAATTCAGATGTCAGGCAATATTAATTATACATTACGTCAATATTAATATTCATTTATCTAGTAAATACTCCTGAATGCTGTAGTAGGCTTTCTCAATTAAAAATTTTTTTAATTTTTTTTTAAACATATGTACATTATCCGTTTCTAAAATTGATTTTGGTAACTTATTAAATAAATATATCAATATGATGCCATGAACAAATGTTTGTCTTTAGCATATGAAGTAGAGGAATGCGCAATTTTAGCTTCAACGATCTCTAATCAAAATCTAGGAACTAGGAAGTTACGGTTCGCTGTCTTTTGTAAGCACATTATTGTAGACAAAAAACAGCCCTGTCTGACTGGGTTGCTTTTTGCGAGGGCAATTAGCAATTTGGTAGCTTTTAAGACGAGATTCCCTTAATGAGTATTCGTACTCGAGAACCTTTTTCTAAAAAGCTCTGAAAAATTGTATATTCTAAGGTTTAAACTACTTCTGAAAACAACAGGGGGTGAGATGAAATTTAACAATGCATCGTGACAAAAATCAGCTCGAACATAATAAAATAAAAGCTATAACATATATGAAAAAACGATAAGACTGTCCACAAAATTGTCCACTTAATGTTTATTGTGTCTGATTGCTTGTAATAAAGTGTAAATAGACAAATCGCATTCATTAATTGACATTAAACTATCATAATCAAGCAACTCAAAACATTAACTAAGCTTTTCACAAATAGAAGAAACATAAAATTGATAGGTTGGCCATTTGGCACGTTGGAAAATTGGCCGACCTATTGAATTAGTCACTATTTTCAGAGAAACTCTTCAAATAAAAGCTTATTTCTCTATGCACAAAAACATTTAACATTAGTACCTAATGATATCATTAGTTGGTCTGTAAACTTATACGAGTCATTATGCCTACTCTGAAGACTTAAATTAGTTTAGATGCATTTCCTGGCGGACTTATTCTATAAATGGACAGCTAGTTCACTACATCTAGCTGTAGATCATTTGTGTGAATACATCGTCTTTAAGGCCACAGGTGTAACATCAAACGTTTTCTGGGTTTAACCCTTAACGGCATGAACATTAAAAGAGTAACCTTCAAATATCTGGGGCATAATATAACCGATGACCATAAGGACAATGTTGACATAGAGAGGAAGCGCAGAGCACTAGTGGTTCGAGGGAACATGTTGATCCGTAGGTTTACACGCTGGTCTGAAGAGGTTAAATTGACACTCTTCAAGGCATATTGCCAAAGCTTCTACACGGGAAACCTATGAGTCAGCCACACCAAAAAGCCACTGGAGACCCTGCGTGTGCAATATAATAATATCTTCAGGATGATATTGGGACTGCCACGCTTCTGTAGTACATCAGAGATGTTTGCAGAATATCAAACGGATGGTTTCGAAGCCACCCTACGCAAGAAAACTGCATCCCTGATTCACAGGGGGGCAGTCAAAACAGCATCCTGAAACCCATATCGGACAGTTTTACCTCTCCGATATGGAAGTGCTTCGTGTTGAGAGTGATCAAACCGACCTAGGGTGGTCACTCTCAGCGCGAAGATCTTTTGTCCTTTTGTTTAGTGTGCTGTATTTTAGTTTATTTTTCCTATTGTGTGTGTACCTACTAATCTAGTCTATAAGTAACAAACTAACAATGTATGGATTTATGATATCTGAAATAAAATATTTTTATTTTATTTTTTATTTATTTATTTGAAAAGGCCATTTTTTTTGTTTTTAAGGTGTAATAATGCTTTACGTATGTCTTCAATCTCGGAGAGAGTTGAAGGGGTCTGTCGGACTCTCCGTAAGTTACAGCCAACGGCATACCGATTATAACCCACCGATATTCCTTCATTCCCTTCAGTAATAGTGCATCATCAAACCGCCCATCTTGAGATTGGCGGTCATTACGGTTGAATTCAACCGCGGCCCTGTTGAAATTTGAAAAGGCCATGTTCAACTGTATCTAACTAACTAAGCTGACCTCTGCGTTCATATCCTACGTAGCAATGGATCTGCGTCTTAAAGGTCCATACTACTTCAAATCAATCAATTCCTATGCGATGCGACCTCTTCGGTCTTATTACAAACAAGACCGTTCAAGTACGAGTAGCACTCGCGCACTGAGGGTTCCGAACCTAGATAGGGTTTTTTATGTTAATTAAGCAGCGCCATCTAGTTATATGACCGGTAAACCAAGAAAACTTTTAAGACAGATATCTAAAAACCCGTTCTAGATAGAGACTTTGTTATACTTTTCCTGTAATTTTTAGAGTTTATTAGAGTTTACCCCTTCAGAATCGATTTTCAAATATAAGCCCGGGGTATGAAAATGTATGGGGTATAAAATCAAACTTTCTCCGTTACATTATGCTTTATATTCGTGCACAACTTATCTTGCGCAGCTCCCAGCACAGAGTACTCTTGGCTGCATGGTAACACTTGTTTTATATGTATCCTATGTAATATATTTTGATAAATATAAATTATATAATTAAATGCATGCTTTCCGTATTATAAAAAAATGCGTTCATTTATACCCTCATTTACTATATATTTTATAATCGTTCGTAAGGAGTAAACTTCGGTCATGCGTCGGAGCTAACATACACACTTTTTTGCATGTAATCTATCAATCATATCAATTTCAGATTTTTCACTTCGCAAACTTCGGAGATAAGGGGCCTCCCCCTTTCCATGATCGGTATTTTTTTTCAATTCAATTCAATTTCTTTATTTCAGACTAGCAGTAACATACAAGGCCTAGTCCATATAAAGTACAATACAACAATATACAATAAACAATGAAATAAGTCAATAACAAAAATAATATAACAATTAACAATAATTTTTTGCGACATTTTTGATTATAACGCTAAAACGGTAAAAATGGTTATGGAATGTATAAATCAATCTGTTTGAATGATGCCTAGTAACCCTGTTTTGAAATTTTGACCCCTCCTTTGGCTACTAAAATGACCATATTTTGGTTTTTTTTACTTGCAATACAGGAAGGTTAGTATTATTTATAACTACTGATACTAATGTCAAGCTGATAGAATAGAATAGAATAGAAAACGCTTTATTGTATACCACACATTAACAAATCATATATAAAATACTTAAACCTAGACACGCGATAGTACAACTGGCGGTCTTATCGCTGAAATTGATCTCTTCCAGACAACCTTTGGATGGACTGGATTTTATGAGAACATTAAAGGACGGTAGCTGATGTGTCCGTAAATAGTTTTTAAGTAACGTTATTAAGTCTTTTTGCCAAATGTTCTACACGAGCAACCTGTGGTTCAGGTGCAATCTAAAGTCCGTCAACACACTTCGCGTCCAATACAATGCCTTCAGGATGTTGTTGGGCCTCCCGCGGTTCTGCAACGCCTCTGGTATGTTCGCAGAGACGCGCACGGACGGATTCACCGCCTGTATGAGGAAAAAGGCAGCCACGTTGCTTACAAGAGTACGCGGGAGTACATAATTCTGAGGACAATAGCGGGTATATGACGGCCCTCTCTATACACACTCTATAGGGGTTCTGTGTAGTTAATCTACCTGCGCATATACCTAAGCTTTCTAACACGTTACAATTCAATTTATTTATAACCTTAATTTATTAACGTAGTTTATAAGAAGCTTTATTAACATTGATATGGATTTTGTGACATCTGAAATAAATAACTATTTAATATTATTTGGAGCTTGTACTGTCCCACTGCAGCGCAAAGGCCTCCCTTCCTTCCACTCCACTTTATCATGCGCGTGTGTGGTCCAGTCTTCCATATACGAGTTGAGTTCGTCTTTCGATCGGCGTCGCGGTCTGCCGCGTGCTGGTTTTCTGTCTTTTGGGATCCACTCGGTTGTGAATTTTGCCCACAACTCCTCCGACATGCGGCAAAGATAGCCCGCCAAGTCCTACTTTAACTTGCCTACTTGGTGGCCAACGTCTGCGATTTGTGTTTGAGAGCGCAGTTCACTGTTTCTAATGCGGTCTGTTAATTTGACTCCTAGGATATTGCGCTCCATGGCTCGCTGATAAATAACTATTTAATTTAATTTAATTTAAGTATTATATAATTTATATGTTTTGTTATGTACGACATTAAATGAAATACGGGTAGGGGTTATGTTTAGTATTGTTGTAAAATAGGTTTTTTTTAATTACCATAGGAAATTATCAATCTTCAAATAACCTTGTCTATCAAGTCCTAAAAAATAAATGAAACAGCCTGCATAAAATAGGTAAACAAGTCGTATTCATTTATCATGTAATAGGTAGGTACCTGTTTCATAGACTAAGCGGTTTCGTAGCAAAAGCGCCGCTGATTTACGTTAAAAAATGTTTACTGGAAATATATCGATTACTGGATAAATATTCGAGCTGCCGGTATTAAGCCCACCTCTAAAATCAGTTAATATAATTCCGGATGTGTGTTTTAAATTAATGTCGTAATTAGCAAAACAGGTTGTGTAAGGGCTCCGACTCCGCATCGCACAGGCCTCCTACGCCGGAGAGTGTCCTTAATATTCCAGGACATTCCTCTCCCTCCCAAGTGGGGGTCCGAAGGGTCCGCTTAAGGCGGACATTCACCGACAGGGCCGCGGTTGAATCCAACCGGGACCCCGTGACCCTGTCAGGTGCTAGTGCGGCATCGACTCACTCATCTCACAATGGGCGGTTCGATGATGCACTGGCACTGAGGTGATTGAAGGAATATCAGTGGGTTTTTAGTCGGTATGCCGTTGGTTGCTCTACGGAGAGTCCGACAGACCCCTTCAGCTCTCCCCGAGTTGGAGGACATGCGTAAAGCATTTTCCCATCGTAAAAAAAAGGGCTGTAAAATAAGTAAATTAAAATCTGTTACATAGTTTCCCGAAAAAAAAGTTTTGTTATTATTATTTTAATATTAAATATTTTTATTTATATTATACGGTAGTTGGGTACCAGAGTTTAAGTTCCAACTGAGTGAGCTAGCTGGTACTCACACAATCAGTAGGTACTTATGCGAAGTTACAACTCGCGTGGAAACAGAGACGACTTGTATACAGCAACCTCAAACAGGACTTAGTTAAATGTTAAATTATCTACTTTGCTTCACAACGCTTTTGAGAGTTTGTGTGTTCCGTTTTTCTTGTTTTTTTTTTCTAAAATAATGATACTTTAATATTAAATAATAATATTATTTCACACCAAATAAATATACAGCATTAAATGAAAATACAACAATACAATGGGCGGTCTTATCGCTAAAAGCGATCTCTTATATGTAGACAACCTTTGGATGGACGGGATAAACGAAAATCAAAAGACGGCGGTCTACGAGTACTTATAACATAAATAAACATAACCTATAAAATACAATATTGATTATACATAATAAACATAAATTTAAAAACATATAAATAATGTTTTTTTTTTGTTTGGGTTATTTAGTTATTTTATAAAAGTTACCGTCCTTAACATTGTCGTAAAATCCAGTCCATCCAAAGGTTGGCTGGAAGAGATCCATTTTAATGCAATTAAAACTCACACAAACACTTTCTCTTTCCACTGACCTCTCTTTTTTTTGCACGACAAGTCCAGTGGTGAGTAACTTGGTTTCACTCGTTCTTTGTTAATTTCTGCCACACAATTCAAGCAAATTTGAACACTTATTCCATATTTTAATTGATCCACAAGCCTTATTAGTTTTACATACCTATATTTTTTTTCAAAGTATTGCACAATATTTTTTTTTTGTTATACTCTTGTTATTTATTTTTCAATGTATTGATGTAATGTTTATAGATATGTATTTATTTTGCAATTCGTGTATTTTATGTATTGTTATTTTATTGAGTATGTTCTCCTTTATTTTGTCTATTTTCTACATGTTATTTTTAGTTTAAATTTTCTATTAATATTATCTTTTCAAATAATCGTGTCATCACCTAGGCCCTGTCAGAAAACCAGCGCTGCATCGTATCCATCGTGGTACGAAACAGCTTATGCTGAGACAGGGACCATTTTGTCCCCACGCAACACCATCATTTTCTGTCAGTGTGAAGCTTGCTTTTACTGTGTTTTTATGTCTTTTCCTTTGTTGTTATTGTGTGTGACGTCATGTGGGTTCAAAGAAATATATTTTCTTTTTTTCTTTCTTTCTTTCTTTATTTCAGCGATAAGACTGCCACTTCTATTTCCGAGTGTCTAGTTAAATATTTGGTTTAATATTGTTTGTTAATTTAAATGTGATGTACAATAAATTATCGTTATCTATCTTTTTTTATAACCATCAACCTTCTTACATCCATTTTGGATTTTAACCGCATTTATGTAGATCTTAGGTTTATGATAAAATCGGGTTTTTGATCAAAAATTAATTGATTAAGCAGCTTTTGATTAAGAACCGAAAGAAGACAAAATGACTTAATTTTATCATAAACCTGAAAAATTCCAGTTTTTGCCTAGGTTTTTGATCAAACCCCCGATTTCATCATTAACCTGCGACATACGTATATACAATACTCTAAATTACCTCGTTGTACTTAAAGTACTGTGTGGGTCTTCGAGAATGACTTAAAGTAGAAGTGATAAAAAATATAAATCGCAGCCAGGTGTAATTTTGGGGCACATTTAGGTAATCTTTTTTCTAATACACATCGATGTGGGTTGACTGATAAAACTGATTTCTTGTAACTGCAGTCAGGCTTTTAACTGGTTTTAGTATGTTTGTTCTTTTGTTGAAGAACCTATTATATTGCCAATTAATTAAAGTGTGGCGAAGTGTGTGGCAATTGTCACGCTGTTGGTCTGATAAATTTGGTGGATTCTAGACTAGAGAAAATCTAGATTGGTGCCCGTTAGTAACGTTTTGATGTTTACCTTAACCAATAGTCGAAAAGCCATGTCGAAGGCCTTTGCGGTTCAAAACGGAACGTGGAAAGATGGTTATGCGGTCGGAAATTAAAATTTACATGGGTCGCTCTGGAAATCTATGGGGAAGCCTATGTTCAGCAGTGGGCGTCCTATGGCTGATATGATGATGATAATGTCGGAGGATCAAATTAATTAAATAAATAATAAATGCTGACCCCACACTGCCATTTTCTGTACCATTGTGTATCAGGAATTACCAGTAGTATGGTACCACACTAGATAGAAAATGCTTTATTGTATACCACACTTAAATTAACAAATCATATGTAAAACATATAACTAGATACGCGATGGTACAACTGGCGGTCTTATCGTTAAAAGCGATGTTTTCCAGACAATCTCTGGATGGACTGGATTTTACGAGAACGTTAAAGGACGGTAGATTTATAAATAAAAAGAGGAATTGTGTAACTGTAGGTAGGTATACTTACATATGCGAAATAAAATACTTAAAATAAAATAAATAGATACCAGGGTAGCACTACCCAGACCGATAGCCTTATTACGTAGACCAGTCACTCTCGTCCGCCTGTCAGGCCGTCCTTTTCATATCTACGGTGCGTATCTTGTGTAAGAGACGACCTGACCCAACGATAGGCGGGCGACAGCGACTGGCTTATATAATAAGGCTACCGCAACAATTATGAAGACTTTAAAACATTATCATAAATGTTTCCAAACAAAGTTCTAGAAAATAATAGTATTAAGCCCTTCTTGTACAAATCCCCTGAAATACACGAAAATTGTTTGAACTTTTGAAGCCGAGCCGGTAAAAACCCAAAATTAATTTAGCAAAATATATAAGAAAGTAAATAAATTAATATCAACGCTTTCCTGGACCTTCAGCGGAATTTATGTTAAATGGCGATTTTTACGTTCAACCTTTTTTCTCGAAGATTAGAAAAGGTCATTGTGTTTTAAGGCCAGTGAGTCCGGCCGGTAAATGTGTTTCACAGGTGGCTGGTTCCGTTATTGATCTACTCGTAGAATCCATATTTACTGTAAAGAATCTTTTGTTTTTCATCTTAGAGAACTCCGTCAGACCGTGTACTTTTCTTAGGAAACTTAAGGGGTTAAATATTTGCTTCTTTTGTTATTAATTTAATAGAAACTTGATAGTTATTCTTAACTAAAGACGCGTTAGATCGTGAAGGGAAAAGTAGGTTGTATATAGTTTAATTATAGTTTTTTTTAGATACATATAATCAATGTGTCCTGCCAACATTGACCTACGGTGCTGAGACATGGATGCTCACGAAGGACACTGTGCACAGGATTAGATTTGCACAGAGAGCCATGGAGCGCGTCATGCTCGGCATCACACTGCTAGACCGAGTCCCCAATACCGAAATTCGAGCCAGTGAACTAAAGTTCAAGACGTTAGCAAGCATATGTTGGAACTCAAATAGAGTTGATGCGGTGATGACTAAGAGGTGGCCCCGAGATGGAACCAGGAAAGCAGGTCATCCGCCGGCAACATGGGTCGACGACATTATAAAATCGCAGGTCGTATGTGGGTTAGAACAGCACAGGACAGAGGCGAATGGCGACAACGAAGAGAGTGCCCAGCAGTGGGATGAGAAGGGCTGCCGATGATGATGATAGTATAGTTTTGTATAGAATCATCGTTATCGTTATAAATGTACTAGGAACGTTTCAATATGTACTTTTATCTTGTGTATTTTGGTTTATGGTCTTTGGTTTTATGTTTTGATAAATTATTTTGGTGGCATATTAATACTCTTCATATATAGCTTTGTAATTTCATAGTATAAAAAATTCTTCACTTCAAAACATGGGCATTCCAAGGCAAATTTTCAATCATGTGCTCGAAGTAAATTTATTAAGGTTGCAATTTCGTTCCTTATTTTGATTTCGCTTTTAGATTTGTTGAATGTTTATTATATTACATTCTTGACATTCGGAGGGGTTGAGTTACAGCTTTACACCCAAGTGCGCCAATTTTGAACGATATAAACGGTATATAAAGTTGAAAATGTGTTTCGTACTTTATTGATTGACTGTACGTAATAAAAAGTTACAGTGTATTTCTCATTGTTTAATTCCTACATTTATAACCATAGTACCTACTCGGAGTAATAAAGTGTACTGAATAATAATTATCATATTGATGTTCATAAAACGTAAAAAATTTCTGCGTTAAGATTATATTCAAGTGAAATTGAATTAAAAGTTTTAGCAAATTAAATTATATTTTTAGTAGCGTCGAGGGGCCCCGTAGAGTGGAACTTCCTTCCATAAACAAGTCCCACTGTGCATTCTCCGCGCCTCAGTGTCAACCGCCTCGTATCCATTTTACTTCTGACATAACAACCAAGCCTCAACTTTTTACATCAACGTCTTCCGCGATAACGAAGTAATAAGTTTTTTTATGTAAATACGTAATTCTACTTCCAGGGCTTTATCGCTGAAATCTTGGATGAGTTTTGGCGACATGCCAGTCGGATTTTGAGTGGGTGAAATATTTTAGCCCCGGTAAATTGAGAAAGTACACTTATGCCTTTTAAAAGTCACACGTAAGCGGTTTTAAGTGAGGGTAAGGAATTTCAGCAAGAATTTTTATAGCTATATTAAATATTTTGTGAAATATCCCAATTTAGATTCAGTCTAGCGGCGTATACAATCATGCATATTCTAAATAAGCTATTTCGCTACCGAATAGAGTGCACGATAAATTTTCCATTCGATCGTATTTTATTTAGGTCGAAGTCACATTATGTTCGTTATTTCCGTGTTTTGCGAACAAACTTTGACAGTTCATCGGATGAATTGACTAGATATTAATCGGACGCGCACCTGTTCCGCAAGCACCGTATAAAACAATGATCCCACCAATTTACAATGTCAGATTAATGTGAAGTACCCGTTTGATTTTGGAAGCGGTCCAGCTTGGCAGCATAGTCGGCAATTTGGATACAGCCCGCTTTTCGAAATGTTCTTTTTTATCAAAACATCAGTGAGATTGAACTCTAGATCCAGGCTGGTTTATGCATTGCTTGCACTGTTAGAGGATTTCAGAGAGCTGGACGCAGGTTGCGTTCGAAAATACCATTTTCTGAAATGCAAGTTGTTTGCACGGAATGAGTATCGTGGGAATGCTTCGGGAGGATAGAATTTCATTTCGATGCGATTTATGAAATTATGATACTTTGTTGGCTGAATAAATGTATAAAGTTAACGGAAATATATTGTCCATTGTTAGCAAATTTTTATATATATGCCATATTTTGCGGTTTATCCATCCCGTCGCAAATCTTTTCTACAAACTGAACCGGCTTTTATCGGATATCCGAACAGACGTACAATAAAACGAAGTACTTCGCATTTCTATTGAAAATGGATAAACCTATTCCAATGATGTATAAATATGATCAGATAAGGAGCTATATTTGAATCCGAAAGGTCCTCGGGTTTCTAATCAGGATTTGGGATTATTGCTTTGCTTACCTTAATTCTGCCTCTCATATTATAGGTAGTTTTAGTGGAAGGTATCCAGATGTGCAGCCTTTTTCAACTAAAATAAATGAAAGGTCAAAGAAATATAACCATTAAGTTACCCCGTTCAATTTCCTTACACTAGTGTTAAAATATATTTTCAATATTTCCTCGGCGATGCGTGGGATGGGTAATTTATTTCGTTTGCACGTTTATTTTTAACTAGCTGTTGCCAGCGGCTTTGCCCGCGTTGTCTGGGATGCAAAAATATATAGAAACTTTGACATCCCATTTTTATCCCATGGGAACTGATTTATGGGATAAAAAGTAGCCTATGTGGTAATCCAGGTTTAGCCGTTATGACGTGATTGAGTAACAAACAAACAAACATTCAAACTTTCGAATTCATAATATTAGTGTGATTTATTTTCTTAATATTTTTTCCTAAACTATACTAAACTATATATGTGTGCTATTAATAGTATTTAATATTTGAAAATATAAAACTATAATTTTCTGTGTTATTTCGCTATAAACATTCCATTCCATTTGTGTCCTACTGCTGGCCAAAGTTATAAACGTGGCATTAATAAATAAATACCTCAACTGGCACATACCTCTTACCTCACAATTCCCTTCGTCGTGCTCATTACGAAAACCATGGAACCACATCACACAGATGCTGACTAGCATTTACCCGTGGCAGAATTTGGGCCCGCCATACAGCATAACGATGATATCGCCATCTATTACAAAGTGGCAATATATTTTCTTCATCATTATTAACAACTTATAGCAGTCTACTGCTGGATGTAGGTGCGCCATTGAGCCCGATCTTCACCACATATAGGGCAAGTAAATCTTGCTCACCTGTAGCACAAACCACGTTGTTCAAGTTACTCTAAAGATTATTTGATTTGATTGATTTTTGAAAATTTTCGCAAAGTCATTCGACTATTTTTTACTTATAATTAACCACCTAATTGTACCTATAATTCAAATGTGTATTTTCGTTTGTTTATTTTTAATGGTGTGCAATAGAGATATTATTTACTTAAACTTGTGTACTAGCACTATACAGGGTGTTTGGTAATATATGGACGATATTCGACGGTTTCTCCAAACATAAAAAAGCCTTCTCGAAAAAAAAAATACTGGTTATATTGTCAAATTAAAAAAAAATCGACTAAGTTTAGGTGATTAATTCGATATAAAACTTACTGTCTACCCTTGAAATCGACATCCAAAAATAAAGGCCGATTTGATATCTCTTTCGGAAATGGCTGCGTGTTTTGTGTTAGAAAGGGACAACAAGAGATATCTCGACACGTCACCAATAGTATCTGTGGTTAGATGGCAAACATTATGCAATAGAACAACATAAGTTTAATGTTTGTTTTCACATGCCAAAATAAATTTCCCATTTCTATGGTAAACATTTCACAAATGTATTTACTAAGCTCATCAAAATAACCTCTTTCATTTTTTTGCGTATATTATCAAACACCCTAAATCTTAAACAGTATTGTAAGCTTTATAAATATTCCTGAAATAAAAATGATTTGATATGAATCTATAATCTATCAGTGAGGTAAGTAATTACTAATTTAAACGGGTATTTATCGCACATTTACCTTTTTATTACGGAGGTAAAATTCAGCACCCTCATTATTATACACCCAAATTGGCAACGAACTGCTCGTTATTCAAGCCCGTGTCCCGCCAACGACAGCTACAAGCAAGCTATGCGACAAAATTTTCAATAAATGCCAGCGTAGTAGCCTGACTAGCCAGTCGCTACGGTGCGGCGAGCACAATGACAATTTTGTGGCGTAGCGTGACCGAACGATATCTGGGGGCGCTTAGTTGCGCAAAATCTTTGTGGGCTATTAGAATGTTAATACTGAATAACTAAAGAACAATATTCGAAAATGTTAAAATGAAAATGCAATGTCTCAGTTTAATATATGCTCATATAGCCAGGAGCGTACATAACTCGAAGAACTGACCGCCGTTGGGGCCGAAATTGGGGTGGAGACCGCACACTGGAAAGAACAGCGTAGAACCCACTATATAGAAAGACGACCTGATAAAAGTTGCTGGGGGCCGTTGGGTGGAGTCCGGACAAGATAGGTAGCTCTGGAAATCCATGAGGGAGGCCTATGTTCAGGAGTGGGCGAGTTGTATCATATGATGATGATTGTGCATTACGGAACTTACCGAATTTAACACCATTATTGGCATACCCATTAATTATTTATTATGTTGTTTGTTTCTGTTTTGCATGTTGGTACTGTTCAATATTGTTATTTTTACGTTAATTATTTTAAATCATCTTTTGTATATGTATTAAGTGTGCTATTGAGCAAATAAATGATTGTCTATGTCTATACCTAAAATCAAAGCTATCAAAAGGTCTGGAAGAAATCGCTTCAAAGTGATAAGACCGCCCACTGTACTATTTGCTTTGTGTCTTCTATGTTGTAATTTTGGATTTTTAGGGTGTAAAATATAGTGTTTTTATTCATTAATTAACAATCGATGTACTAACAGAATGAAACGACGCTCAATGAAAAATTCGTATTTAAAGGTAAAGTATAGGTAGTTGCAAATATCAAAGTAGGTAATGTTCACTGATAAAACATTTATATTATTTATATTTCTCTAACACTTGATTAAAAAGGTTTTCTTTCGAGCTTGTTCTCAGTTTGTATTTTATTCATGACAAATCTAACCTAATACTGCGCTAACAATCATCATAATCATTTTGATCGGGTGAGAGGAGGCCCTATGGTGTGGTTATCGCTTTTTGTATGTTAAGTTTTTGTAATTTTTGAAGTGAAAACTTTTTTAGGCGCGTTGGGGATTTTTTGAGATGGCAAAAAACCATTGAACTCGCAACACTGTTACCGTTACCGACACCTCTATATATAAGTATCTGTAGTGTGCTTTCAATTTAAAATACCCAAACATTGAGCGCTAAATTTTTCACTTCTGTCGGCACTCCCGGAGTGCCACTTTTTTTAAACCCTTTTCTGTCCCTCTGTACAAGGTAGACCAGGGGAGAAGGACAGAAGGGAGACTTTGACATCTCCCTTCCATCAAAGAACAAGCAGGCGGCCATCTCTATACCATCCATTGATGTACCACCCATTCGCACACACCGTTTTGGTTCTACGTTCTTGATGCGTACAACTAAGGCATGGAACACTTTACCGTCGTCTGTTTTTCCTAAAGAATACAATCTGGGCCTTTTTAAGGTAAGAGTAAATAGGTTTCTTCTAGATCTTTGTGCTTCATCTTAGACCACATCATCGCTGACCATCAGATGAGATTGTGGTCAAACGAAGTTCTATCCAGTTAAAAAGAAAACTTTAGTAAGAAAATAATTAAAACTTTACACATCTGAAAGAAAACAAAAGATACTTATCCCAATAATATTGCGGGTAAAATCACGGGTAAATACAAGCTAAAAATACCCCCAAGCAATTCAGCCAATTGACTTGATTTTAGTGAAGCGAGACGCTTGATTTCTCCTCGCAATTTCGTCAGACAGTGATACCGCCTTGTCACAAGCCTCACTCCTGCTCTATAATTAAATAGATCGAGATACCCCTGTCAAAAAATAAAGTTAACGAATACTAAGATTAAATTTATAGAAAGCTTAGGAGCAATAAAGATGAATAAACTAGTAGCATTCTGTAAATTATTCGTACTAGACGATTGCAAAGATGTCCCCATGATGTCTACCATGATGTCTAAAGTTCTTATCACAAGTCATCAGTTATGAGTCACGTCATCAGTTATGAGTCACGTCATCAGTCACATAAGTAATTTCAACATTTGTTTTTAACTTATCAATTATTTAATTGACGACCTCCGTGGTGCAGTGGGCGAATAGCCGGCTGAGACGCAGGAGGTAGCGGGTTCGATTCCCGCCGCGGAACAAATATTTATATGTTTTACAGATATTTGTTTCGGGTATGGTTGTTTCTCTATATATTATAAGTATGTATTTACAAAAAAAAAGTATATAAGTATTATATCTGTTATCTGGTTCCCATAGTACAAGCTCTGCTTAGTTTGGGGCTAGATAGCGCTGTGTGAAATGTCCAGCAATATTTATTTATTATTTATTCAAGGTTTATGTCAAATTAAAAATCTAAATGTTAGGTAAAGCTTTGGCCTCTTTATCAGAACGCACAATGCTGTGGTAAGCGGATCTAACGCAGTTTTACTCGTAAGTGACGCCGCTTCGCTGTTTGTCTGAAAACCTTAGCCTCATTACCTGAGCCCGTGTATATATTAAAATATATTATTACTAGTGGTTCGCCCCGAACTAAGATCTCGCGAGTCTATCAAAACACAAAAAAAATATTTATAAGGCGACTCGCGCAACGATGCCTAAACATGTTTAGTCGCTAAATACGTTTAGGGATCGTTGTGCAAGCTGGCCTTAATCTTTGACTAATAAAATAGTGTCACGAAATGATTAACCAACTTACTTGACCTACAGTTTCATTCAAATAACAGGTAACGGGAGTTCATGTTAATTGGTTAATTTAATGGGGTAGAAATTGCAGTTATTTTGGATTTCCTTTATTTGTGTTACTAAAACTTCACGCATACCAAATTTCAGCACTGTGGGGTCACTGGTGTACCCAGTGAATTTTGTCAAAGTTCAGTTTTTATTATGACTAATAGCTTAAAAACTACAATATGCTTAAATCAACTTAAACTCCTATTGATGCAACTAGTTAACGGTGCGCTTTAAGTCATCTTCAATTGGTCTCCATTTTGTAAATATATTTGGTCCTGTCTTTATGAGATCGCGAACTCTGATGTCCGAGTTTCTAAGACGCCCAAGACCTCCATGTAACCATGTTAGGCGACATTTACAGCTGGGGCCGCAATTAAACGTGCCCTCCGAAGCACGAAAGCGCTATTTGATCCTGATACTTCATGATATAGGTTATCAACAGTGTGCGCTCGGTCTAAACTGAATGGAGCAACTTTTAATTGAAAATAAATACCTTGACTAAAATAAGTGGCTAATACAATGAGGCTCCCACTATTTTAAGAATGCGTTATTTTATATAATTTTAAATTAGGCGTTTTTGGAGTAAATATTTTGTATGACCATCATCATTATTTCAGCCTTAGGACGTCCACTGCTAAATATAGGCATCCCCAGATATTACAACATAGTTTTGTATGCGCAAATATTTTAGAGGTAACGTTAGGCGGTAAAGGTGCTCTTCCACTGGCCCATCTCAACCGATGACTATTTTCGACTACCTCGACTCGTTGAATAGGACTATTTCCACCAAAAAATTCCACTAATAGTCATCACGAGCTCGCACGATATCGCATTTAGATTGTGGGTCAATTTTACAGTATTTTGATTTTAAATGATCTTAAATCAGTCTACGAGTAATATTGTAAGTCACAATCTCGCGATTGATATTAACAGCTCGCGCGAGCGTATGTTTGCATTAATACGGTTCAATATAATATCAATAAATATTTCAATTGTCGTCTCCCACATTCCCGCCAATACAGATAATTTCCCCCGAAAATGCGCTAGGAGATAATTTTCTTTTTGCCAAAATCATAATAATTTATTGTGAAACTTATGTAATATAGATATCAAGAACAGTTAAAAGTTCAGTATGTTTATCAAATATATTCATCATCGTCATGGGCAGCTTTACAGATAGCCCACTGCTGGGTAAAAGCAAATGTACTGGTCATACAAATTTCAATTCACTCGAATCCTCTTCTCGCCTCACCACGCTCTAGTGGAAAAGCACCTTTACGAGGCGCTAGTAAAATTTGAATATACATTAACGTTTTAGACAATCATAGCACATCATAAACGTACACTGCTGTCTGGCGTTGGTTTAAATTTTACCAACGTTTCGCTAACGTAAATATTCGTGCTAGGCCTTAGCACAGAATTCACTTAATTTTATGAGCAAATATTTACGTATTGAAATTACAAATGAGTTTGAATACATATGTACCTTCTTAGATTTTCATTGACTATTTCAACTGTGACATTATTTGTTTTAGACTGAGCCCTTCCGAACTTCAGTTTTTTTATGATGTAGACTCTTATTATAAAAGCATTATCCCTACAAACCTTAGTGGTTTTTAATTGCTATTTTTTAGATAGTTTGTAAAAAAAACTATATATTTGATATTTTTTTTTATAATTAATGTATAACATAATTTATTTAAATTTTGTTTGGCATGCCGAGTTAAACAGTGAAGTTTGTGATACTAATAAATCTTAACTATATTTAATACTTTTATGATTCCGGTAAAATAAATCATTTCATTTAAACTAATACAGTTTGAAAAGACAAAAGAAGCTAGAAACAGCTTCGATTTCCTTCGGATATTATAAGTTCGTTAAGTAGTAGTTAGTAAGTTAAGATTCGTTTAAGCTAAGTATAAGTAGGTATATTATGTATATTTTGTATTATGTTTATATACAATGTAGGTATAGTTTGAAGTAGCGTTATTTATCGACGGATTTCAATTAAATTTAAGAGGCACTAAGGACTTCATTCTGCACAAGATGTTGCGACAAAAAAATAATAATGGGGGAGTGGAGGGGGGGGGGGAAGAGGGGGGGAGGTTTGCTGTAACGTTATATATGGACGAATTTTAAGTTTTGAAATTTTCTGGGAAAATTTATGACTACCTATACCAATCAGACTACGCAATCCTCTCCGCCTTTACGAGACGAACCCGTAGACACCAGGGCCCGTAGCCAAATGTCATTCGCCACGAATCTATTCGATTTCTACATACATTTGTTGTCACTGAATGACGTAATATTTCTATAGCATGTGTCAAATCCCATACATTTGCGGACGTATCGACTAGCGTCATCGCTAATCGACTGTAACTTGGCTAAGCCCTCAGATTAGCCTCCTAGGACCAATGGAACGCGAGTAATCGCTAAAGTTATATCAATATTTTGCTCAAAATTCTTCGATATTTTTGTTCCGCAAATTACTTTTTGCACTTGGGACGCGACGCTAAGTTCTCACAGAGCCACTAGTTTAGACTAATTTAACAAGCATGGAATTGATATTTTTTTTAATACTAAGTATGGTCGATAAAATATTAGGTACAATAATAAGAAGAAGGAATAAATAAAACACACATAGCACGTGTAGAAATATTTATTACAACAGAATCGAATACTATATACACAGCCTAATGGTTTAAATATAATGAATATACATTAAATTGTTAACAATATACTGTACACTAACGACAAACATTTAAGAATAGAAATGAATTATTTTTTGGTCCTTCGTACACCAAGTGTTTTATTTATTTTATGAGAACCGTCAGCAATATACCTGTAAAATCTATACTTAAAACATATGTATATATGTATTTATAAAACAAATTTGGGTTAGTTTATAACTCAATAATGGCTGGACCGATTTTGATCTTTAATTTGTTGGATTTGTCACCCGAATAGCAGAAAATTCAAGCAAAAAAAAACATACGAAGAAAATTCATTTTCTCATATATAGGTGCAGCTAATGTTGGCCTGTCAAAGCGGTACGAAGTTCGCCGGATTAACTAGTATAATATAGAACAGAATAGAATATATAGAATAGAATATACATATTTATAATAGAATATATGGAAGAACTATTAGCCCGTGAAGCCTATTAAAACTCGATACATTTTTGGTTGATACGCTTAATATTTGTGTCAGCTGGGAGTAATAAGTTTGAATTGATGTTCATATGTGTATTTATTTTAACAGTCGCCAGTAGAGTAAAGTTTGGGTCTAAATAACTTAGAGGTAACGTAGTACTGAAAATGGGTAGCTTTTTTGTAGATATAAGCTCCGAAATCACCGTAAAGGTTATTTTATAAGAACCCGCAACCTCCTGCGTCTCAGGCGGTAATCCACTACACCACGGAAGTCACCACGAAGGCGATAAACGCTGACTATGGTTCAACTCAAACTGTATTGCTTATCACCTGTTACTAACCCATATTCGCAATAAATTAATGAATGAATTGAATTTAACTTTATTTGTTGACTTGCGCAACGATGCCTAAACGTATTTAGTGGCTAGGAGTTGTCTA
The DNA here is from genome assembly GCA_963924445.1 of Philereme transversata. Taxonomy (NCBI): domain Eukaryota; kingdom Metazoa; phylum Arthropoda; class Insecta; order Lepidoptera; family Geometridae; genus Philereme; species Philereme transversata. The sequence goes on along the minus strand of OZ004341.1, from coordinate 6,503,924 downwards.
ATAATACAAATACGTCAAATTTAAATATGTTTATTCACTAAATACCTTTAGTGTACGTTATGAAAGCCTTAGATTTAGATTTGTGCCTATCTAAGTTACCTTCATAGTTTTTACATGTTTTATTGATTTTTCTCATTCTTTTATTCCATGAGGGCCTTTGCTGTTTTTGTCACCACAAGTTTAGTAATCTACTTTACCATCTGACAGCCCCTCTGGAACTTTTTTTATGATATGTATCTAACTTGTGGTTAACTTCTGCTAACACTGTACTAACACAGACTGTACTTTTTCATATTATATTGTGGTGGTTTGTTGTTCCCAAATAAATAAAAATAAATGTATGTAGTATTAGTTTCATATGTTTCATATATAATGTGTATATAACATATATGTTTCAGTTTTGTACCGGTAATTTTTGGTTCGATTTCTTTTAGACTAGCGTTGTATGGGCATGTCATGCGGAGGGAAGAAAATCATGTGACTAAAAGAGTGTTAGATATGAGTGTGGATGGATATAGAAGTAGCGGAAGGGCGAAAAAGAGATGGATGGACTGTATAAAGAATATTGATAGGAAGTTAGTGACAACGGAGATGACGGCTGATAGAGAGACATGTTGTGCCGATCTCGCGTAATGTGGGAAAAGGGCAGGAAGAAAAAGGAAGTTCGAGTGTTGTTTATTAGTTGTGCCTTTTTTTACGTGTTATATACAAAAAGGTTTTTGATAAATAATTTGCTCGAAACATAAATTTGGTGAACTTGATTTTTAGCTTTTATCATGATCATTAGCCCTTTTCAGATTTTTAGCATTACATAAAAAATAAATAACGATTTTTTTGTAATCAATACGTCGGTAAACTCGTCTTAGGAAACCAAAGATTATGAATGACTAGCTTCCGCTAGCAGCTTCGCACGCGTTTTTTTTAACAAAAAGTAGTATATGTGTTAATCCAGGTTATAATCTACGTACATACCAAAGTTCATTGAAATCGGTTCAGCCGTTACGACGTGATTAAGTAACAAACATCCAAACTTTCAAATTTATAATATTAGTGTGATTGCCCTCGCAGAGTGAGCACAATGATTTTATTTTGTATTGAACCAAGTTTTAAGTGATTTAATTATGTTATAGTAAGAAAATAGATAATTCTCTTAGATAATCTGGAAGAGAAAGCTCTTTAGCATTAAGTTCGCATTTGTACTTTTTTTTAAGTGCAATAAAATTTTTTCAATCAATCAATCAAAATAAAAAACGGAGTGTAATCTGCATGACAAATAATGTACAAAGTATTTTTATTTTATTTTAAACAATCTTCTACAAAATAGCTTCCTCCTCGCTGGGATTAATTGCTGAATGCATTTAAAATGCTACAGTAGCGTTAAAATTGTAAATATCCCTTTTATTTGTCAGCCTCTCTGCTCCACACTGATAATTTTTTTTAATAGTGCGAGTTATCCTCTTGTCAGTAAACGGCCGCCATCTTGCGTATCTGTGCGAACACCAGGCGGTTGATCCACAGTCAGGGGACGTCCCGTATTTAAATCAAAATTTCTATTATTATTCTCATATTTTTTCGTAATCCTTGTTGCGTCGATTTAATGATTTTACATAACGCATGTTCTACTAAATATCATATGTCGCGGCAATATTGTGGCAGGGATTATTACAGCATAATATCAGGCCGTAAGTATATTCTGTAGATAATGATTCATGGTTTTATGAAATACGATTATTGTGATACACGCGATTTGGTTAAATGTGCGGTTGAAATTCCAACGGTTTGGCTATGCTGGCAAAGTGCATCATAATTTACATGAATGCATGCTAATCGGGTCCTATTCGCGTTAGGAATCACAAACATAGTGTCTAATCTGTAACTAGGTAGTTTAGAATAGAATAAACGTTTAATTTGTATTTGACTCCAAAACAACATGGGCCAATCGGCGTTGCATGTAAGTATGTATGTTTGTTTGTCCGAGGATAACTTTCGAAGTGTTAATTCGATCATCGTGAAATTTGATATACAGTGTGTCCCTGGATAAAGTGCAACCCCGAAAGGGGGTGAAACTAGATCAAAAATTATCGACAAAAAAATAGAAAAAAAAAATTAAAATAATTTAGTATATACTTTATTGATGAATTAAAATTTTTATTGCTCACTAATGGCTCTATTTAATAAATAAATGATTTCTTCCAAAGTAGTAGGTCTATTTTGTTAAAATAAAAACCATAATCATGTCAGATATGTGACGATGACGATAAAATAACAAATAACTCACAAACAAGTGGCTATCGTGACTTAAAGTTTAATTTTTGTATTAAAATTACATTTTTTAGGCTGTTTTTTTCCAATAAACTCCAAAAATCTTAAAATTAAGCCTATAATACTAGAAATTTTTATGACTTTTTATTATTGTCTATCATAATAGCTTTTAAATAAAATAAAAACCTACGTTCTAACATAAAAAATGTGCTGGCTAGGAGCATTTAAAGTTGACCACTGATTACGTCACCACTCAGGTAGAGACCCTTTTTTAACTTATATTGTTGTAGATTATGGTCGCTGGGCCTGTTCATTTTAATACATCAATAAAGTATATACGAATTTTTTTTTAATTTTTTTTTCTATTTTTTTGTCGATAATTTTTGATCTAGTTTCACCCCCTTTCGGGGTTGCACTTTATCCAGGGACACACTGTATAGGTAGGTAGTGATGGCACAATTATGGTGAGACTAAATGGGTGGATTAAAAAGGGAGGGTTGTTGAGATATTGGGGATCAAGAGGGGTAAAAAAATCAAAATGGGACTATCCGGTCAAATGGTACGTTTAATAAATGGTATTTGTGAGTACATTCGATCCCGTTTTTATTTTTAGTTTAAACCTAGTAGTTTTTAAGTTATTAGTCATAGTAAAAACTAAACTTTGACAAAATTAACAGGGTACACCAGTGACCCCACAGTGCTGAAATTTGGTATGCGTGTAGCTTTAGTGACACAAATATAGGGAACAGTCTGTTATCTAGATTAACTGCAATTTTACCCCGAAAAACATAACCAATTAACATGAACTGTCGTTAGCTGTAGTTTGAATGAAACTGTAGGTCAAGTAGGTTAGTTATTCATTTTGTGGCACTATTATGATAGTTAAAGATTCCAAATAATATTTTTTGTTTTTATCGGAGACTCGCGAGATCTCAGTTCGGGACGAACCACTAGTAAAATAATAATAAAGACTATATGATGGTCATCCTCGGATCTCTTACTCAGGGGCAAGTCCTAATATACGTTTGATACATGCCCACTTTTTGCATATAAAAGCATTCACGTGAAAGGTAGCAAGTTCATCGACGCTTATGAGAATACTAACCCGATTGCCCCATACCTTCGAATTGTTGGTTCATGCCGGTTTCCTCACTATACACGTGTACATAGAGTTTTAATGCAATTGTGGATATTGTGTCCCACTGCGGGACAAATTTTTGCATGGTTTACAGATATTTGTTCCGGATTTGGGCATTTTTAGGGTTCCGTACCTCAAAAGGAAAAAACGGAACACTTAAAGGATCACTTTGTTGCTCGTCTGTCTGTCAAGATCTTTTATCTCGGGAACGTGTGGAGGTATCTTGTTGAAATTAAAACCATATACTCAAGTCTACAGTCCCTTGAAGCTGTAAACAAACAAACTTCTAAGTTAACGTAAAAAACGGCCGTTTATGACGCAAAAAACGTATATTTCGACACTCTCAAGGGAATCAAAATTTATAGGGTATTTTCCGTTAACCTAGAACTATGAAAGGCAACTAATATCGTCTTATACTACAAGTACAGGGATAAATCTGAAACTATACATTTGCAATTAAATCATGAAAAATATAGTCTACTTTTAGGGTACCCAAAGGGTAAAACGGGACCCTATTACTAAGACTCCACTGTCTGTCTGTCCGTCTGTCACCACGCTGTATCTCATGAACCATGACAGACAGTTTACATTTTCACAGATGATGTATTTCTATTGCCGCTATATCAACAAATATTAAAATAGAATATATAAATATTTAAAGGGGCTCCCATACAACAAATGTGTGTTTTTACTCGATATTGATAACGGCAAGAGGTACGCTTGAAATATTCACAGAATATTTAGTTATATATTTACTTTAAAAATAAATAGCTTAATTTAAATAAAACAAATATTCAAGTGGAGGATTCCGTTACAATAGATATCATTTTTTTGCCGTTTTTATAGATAATGGTACGGAACCCTTCGTGCGCGAGTCCGATTCGCACTTGGCAGGTTTTTTAAGGAACATAATCAATCACCAAAACTGTCGGTACAAATTTGTACGGAACCCTTGGTTGTGAGTCCAACTTGCACTTGTCCGGTTTTTTTCTATATATTACAAGTATGTAGGTATTTAAAAAAAAAATTATGAGAATTCCATCAGTTATCTAGTTCCAATAGTACAAGCTTTGCTTAGTTTGGGGCACTGTGGTAAATGTCCAGCATTATTTTTTTACTAGGTAGACTTAGTGGATACTATTTAATTAGATAAACCATACAATAAATGTTTATATAAGGTACCTAGGTTAGTTAATGTTTATGAGTTTTTGGGTGTCCCGATATTTCTACACAGTTGCATGCGCCATGGTCGCAGGTAAACTGATTACCTGTTTACTCGGGATCGTGGCGCATACCATACCTTGTTTTTAGTGAAAATATTATATAACTAAACAAATTACAAATATTAGCTACTCGTATGTTTCTTATCTTAACTCGATGTACGAAGGTCAAGGTTCAATATTTAAAACGAAGTCAAGTAAATAAATAACAATATTACAATTAAACACGGTAACTGGGGCCCAAGTTTACAGAAGCAATTGCTTCATTATGGTAGTGTAGTCGCAAAATGGCCGCTATACTACGTGTTTTGTTAATTACGACATTAAATGAAAACACGGGTAGCGCTAATAGCTAGTATTGTTTTAAAATAGTTGTTTTCAAATTCATTACAATACAAATTTTTAAAATTTTAACAACCATCTAACAACCTAAAATATCAATGAAACAGTCCGTATAAGATAGGTAAACAAATCATATTCATTCATCATGTAAGTAGGTACCTTTTAAACTGACTAAGCGGCATCGTCGCAAAGGCGCCGCCGATTTACGTTAAAATTGTTTATTGGAAATGTATCGATTACTGTTGATATTCATTCGACCTCTAAAATCAGTTAGTACGATTCCGGATGTGTGTTTCAAATTAATGTAGTACATAACAAAACAGATTGTATATACCTTTTGGTATTTGGTTTTGGTACTAACACAATCTTTTTTCAATGACCGCCGTTGCTATGACAACCTCATAGACAATTTAGCAACATAAGACATGAACAAGAATAACAAGGTGCATTCCGAATCACGACATAATCACTGCTAGCGTTCACGTAGCTATTTTGCGTACCGATCCAGTTATCGCGCTGATGACAGTTGAGTGCTGTCAAGGACTCAGAACGCTCATGAACGCGCTCACACTCAGTGTTCCTTTAATTTCATGACAACAATAAAACCAACTAACCACAGAACACTATTACTCACAAGTAACCAATCTGCTGTCACGCCACTTTTGACAGGGCGGCTCACGGTGATTCGGTTTGGAGCATGGACGTTGTTAGCGCAAAATGGCAGATGTAATGACGTCATCTTGGTGATTCACGGTGACTCGGAATGCTTGTTAGCGCGATGAAATTGATTTTAGCGTGATTTGGAATGCACCCTTAATCGTTAAACGATGGTAATATTTTTTCTTAAAAACTAGCATAATTGGGCCCCAGCATTTACTTTAAAAAGTTATGGAACCTTTACAACCTTTATTTACAAAATCATTAATAAGAAACAATTATCTAAACAGTGATATATTATTATCATCAACGTCATAATATCAGCCGTAGGATAGTGATATGATTTACTAAAATTGACCTAGGTATATTATAACAAGAGTATTTACAAAGATGTCTACTATGGTACTGGTAGTTCTATTATTTGACTAACTAAAATTTCATAAATTTCAAACATTCTTATTTCGTTACATTAAGGACCAAATTAGCATGAAATTAAGGTGACATTTCTAAAATAAAGTAATTTCTGTTAAATTGACATGTTTGCGGGGTAGAACTCAACAAGAAAAATATTGTAGCTGTTGCCCGCGACTTCGTACGCGTTATACTACTAAATGTGTAGGTAACCTAGAAATAACGCTAAACTCGCTGTTGCAACTTGACACCCCATTTTTATCCCATGGGAACTGATTTATGGGATAAAATGTAGCCTATGTGGTAATCCAGGTTATAATCTACGTATATATCAAATTTTATCGATTAAGCCTTTACGACGTGATTAAGTAACAAACAAACAAATGAATAAACAAACATATAAACTTTCACATTTATAATATTAGTTTGATAACTTAATTAAGAACGTTTGTGTTTTACGAAATTTTAGTTAGTAAACAACAGAATCGGCGCCTAATGTTTTGAATTTATTTCAACGTAAAAATTGATTTTTACGCGTATATAATATAATTAAGAAGAAGTTAGTTTAATCTTATTTCTTGTTCAAAAATCTGTATTGCCTATTTCACAAAAAGTACCATTTCGAATCGTGCTAAACAAAAAACTCGAAGTAGAACTTATAGCTATAAATATAACTCTGGAATAAAACATTCGCTCACAAAAATTAGATTTTCTTTAGTCTTAAAAGAAAAGCCTAGTGATAAATAAATCCAGCTTCAGAGTAACAAGTGCCCTTTACTTAATACAATTTCAGCTTTTGTTTTTGTTAACAAAAACTTGATCCGCGTATTATTTAAAATTGTTACATCAATTCACGTCGAATTGTGCTAGACTTATACTTATAGAATGTTTTCGAAAAGTATCTCGATAAATTACTACAAAGAATAATAGTTATAAAGTCGTCTCCGAAATAAATCGGTCTCCATCGCCTGAAACTTTTTTGATTGACTTTTCAAGTGAACAGCGAAACTTTTTAGAGTCTCATTTATTATTAGACACTTACTTATACACTGGGCTGTAAAACTGATAGAACATTTTTACAAAAAAAACTAAAAAACAGTAAATAAGACTGATAATTTTGATTATTGCAGGCAAATTTTATGTGATGATACTAAAGTTGCGGTATAATTCATGTAGATTATATTTAGTCCTGGTCTGTAATTATCATATTTAGCAAGTTTGTTTACTTCTTATAAGTTTGACTTGTCAAAGTTTTTTGTTTTTCATTTAATATTTTTTTAGAGCGTATTATTGTCATCTAGCTCACAAATTAGTTCATTAAGAAATTGAGTAGATAGAGCGGAGTAACTATTTTTGTTTTACCGCCGTCTATTATACTAATTTACCTATAGCTGTTTTATATTTTCGATAGGTTTTGATTCATCTATGTTTCACTGAAACCCCAACGGCGGCCACTATTTGCATCGTGATTCAGACGATTCCAATGATAATCCAATGATTCCTTATTTGCCAAAATCCGTCTAGCCTACACGATGCGCCAAATGAACGAGATATACATACGTCCAAAAAACATTACCCTCCTTCTTCGTATTTGGATAATTAAGTTAGCCATGAAAATTAAAATGAGGATGGTACTTATTTACACTTAGTTAAACGCTTTGCTTATTCATATTTGAGTTGCAACTTGAGTGGTAACTTGTACCCTATCTCGTAATATAAAATTGAATTAACTTTAAATTGAAGTAGCTTCACCTTTATCAAACGTCGCGTTTCATCAGAATCGAATATTAAATTGATTTTATTATGGTAATTCATCCCTGAATGTATTCACACCAAGTAATATAGCAGAAAATAAACAAGTCAAAAGAAAAGAACAATTCCAGGTCCCTATTCGTGTTTTTGTTTCAGAATGTTTCCTTTAAACAACTTTGTATTTACCGAGTTCCTGTTACAAGGTAAGTTGATACCATTTCTTTATGTTGTGTATTTCCCACACAATGCTACTTTACATTACATCGTTATTACTCTCGCGCAAAATTTACGCTCCAATAATAACACAATTATTTAACCGTGAGCCGAATATTATCTTGATACTTTACGCTCAAAAAAAATATTATATGATGTTTAAATTGGAAACTTCCCTTGGGACGAGCCTATAAAATATTCTATTTAACTTCTCATATATGCTAGATATATTACATAAATCATTTATAATGTCTGGTAGTAATCTCTAGAGCTTTAACCTTAAGCTGCATAAAATTCTACAAGAACAACATATGATACATTTCTGAAATTATACATTAGATTAATAAGATCTACATAGAGAACACGGTTAATAAACTTGTACATAGATAAAACTAGTATTAAGTCTAATATCACAAACATCTTTTGTTTTAAACACGTTCATACAGATTTTAAAATAGCAACGATAACATTGAGATTAGAGTTAAGCTAGGAAGAATTCTAGAGACATTGGAAAAAGCTTTTAACCTTATCTCGTTCTGTACAGGGTGTCCGTAGGACTCTTCTATCGTTTCCATCAGTTCCTTGGGACAGGGAAGCATTTCTAGAGGGATATCAGTAAGTTTCTTAGCTTTATTCGTTTTATGCTTGAGTCGTTCGGCGTAATCTTCTTTATAATCGTATTCGTAATTGTCGTCGGCGAGTATGTTCTCGTTTGCGGCCTCAATGTGTACGCCATCGGGCTCTTCCATACGTCGCTCGAGTGCCGTGTCTACAACACACGATACTTTCTCAAGAGCGGCCCTCAAGGTGTTGTCTCTGGTCTCGTTGCGAAGCGCGTAGATCCACGAGAGGCGGCAATCGCACTCGAGTGGATTACCTGAAACCGAAGCTCATTTTAGAAACTTATATATTTGCTTTACCAACATTTGAGGCTTTTGTAATATAAACCTTTACGAGACGTTTAGGGTGAACGCTTTAATTTTATCTTTGCCGAAATCAACTCAATTAGCGTACTGCGGTGCTAGTTTGCGAAGTAATATAAACCTAAATAGGCGGGAAATTGTATTGTTGCCAGAGCTGACAAGACGTAGTAACTCCAGTTTAAATTTCATTTTATGTCTTTTTTTCGGTTGTTAGGTTAAAATTTGTGGGATATGTTCTATAGTCTTACGTTTATTTGCATTCAAGATTCGTTCCAAGATTATCAGAAAGTAGCCGAGTTGGCAACCTGGCTCGGACAGATAGCTGGAACCTCGCGTGAACTAAGAAAAATGGCAAATCCCCGAGTGGGCACGTACAGCGGCCTTACTCTGAAAGGATTTTACGATATTGATTTTATACTTTATTGCTATCGGATGAAAAACGATTAAATAAATCATGCATTATAGGCATTAACGAAAACTTCAGTGTAATATTAACAGCTATCCGAAAGAAAAGGCCGTTATTCGTGGAAAAAGTATTTTAATAGAACTGCATTATTAAATGCCTTTCTTAAAATAAATAAAGATTCATTGAAACTATATAAATAGGTTATATAAGAATAAGAAAGATGAAGCCGGTATAGATCTTTATCGACCCAGTTTAGTTCTGCCTAGTTTTGTTTCGAAAGCTTTTAGCCAAATTTGTAGGTGAGCTACTTCGAGGCATCGAATATTATCCAACTTTTTCAAGGAATAATAAACTTCGGAACCTGACAATTTTGTTTCAGAGAAATTTAATAATACTGAAACGAATTTCAATAATCTACAGAGACAGTCTCAATTCAGGATTGTCAATAATTCCAGGTTCTGTTCTCAATCGTATCCAGAATCCGTAATAAGTATGCTCACAGCGGATAGTCGGGTCGAGCTGACGCTTTGGGATTAATCCTTTTATTTCCAGTTAGTTAAGAAATGTCCGAGTTTCAACTCACTAATCCACTAAATTTAATTATGAGGAATTGGCTGAATTATTTCAAACTTCCATTCTTAGAAACGAGTTTACAATTGTGTTTGTTGGAATTGGGGCCCACAATGCGATTACGGAATGAAGTTATCGGCCCAAACTTTAATTGAAGGTGGCATTTTTATCACAAGAAATTATATTCTCAATATATTTTTGAGATAACAATATCGTTCCTAATTTAATAAGTTTTAATAAATTGAGTTAAACTGGGAATAATGTTGTTTTCTATTGAAAGTTATGGCTTAAAATGCTAGAGGAAGTGAGGTATAAAAAGTACTTTGCAAACGCTATTCTAAATTGTATCTAATAACGTGCTTAGTCCTTTAAAGTTATAAGCCAACCACGCGAGCAAAATACATGAAAACAATGCTCTTTGTCTAATACAATCTTGGGTGCGGTCGGAAGGCGCCTAAGTAGCTACAACACTGAAGAAAAACAAAAAAGTTAAACAAATTTGCAAAAACAATATTAGCATACCTTCGAATAATCAAAATTGCGTACGAATAAAGGTAATAAACAAACAGGGCCGAATAAAAAGCTGTTTTCTCGATGGGTACGGGGGAAATTTATCGGGATCTTCCGGGATATATAGCTGCAATTCTGGCACACGTTGAAAGTGATTTAGTATCGCGATGTCTATGAAACGTGAGATATAAAAGGATTATAATCTTACCGCAAGAATTGTGTATTATTTCTTGAGAAATTTCAAGCGTTAGCAACATAAACCTTATAACTCAGTTTAGTTTCACCCCTTGACTGTAAAATAGTATGATCATCGTTAGGGGATGCTATTTTAATAAATTGTTTCAAGGAGTAAGTACAAGGAGTACTTACTCCGGCCTTATTAATCTTATTATCTTAAGGCCACCCATTGTGCATATTAATCGTTTTTCATTATTTAGTACTTATTTGTTTTTGGAATAAGCATTGCAATTCAACGGGGCAATGCAGCTAGTGTCTTAGGGTCTTAGTCTACACTTCCGCCTGGTAGTGATCTAGAGCAGTTGAGCTACCTATAGATCGTTTGCAACGGTCTTTAGATGATTCAACTGTTTCTTATGTATTTTATAGTCTTGTAAATAACTGTATATTCGTTCTATTAATTAATGTATTTCTTTTGTTCTATAATCGGTGAGAGTTTATCTATATACTAAATAAATATATTGTTAAATTGAATCATAATCATTAACGACAGGTAGGTAGCAGACAGTAACTATTAAAAATAATTATTCACCTTAGCTTTGGATAATCACCCCATCAAAATACGATCCCACCTGAATACTAGCGGCTAAGAGCCACTTATACCCTAAAACTTAGAGGATTCTAATAACCATAGATAAGTTTCCATAGCCGAAGTTTCCCATATTTTTGACGAACAATCTGCATAGAAAGCATAATCCGACCCTTAGACTACATTTACACCGTGAGCAAATTGCTAACACTTTTACTGGCGTGCAGGTACGAAATCACACACAATCTCAATTCTATTCACTAGTAAAAACTAAGAATTTGAACGGACGATGACTTTTGAAAAACTTCTGCGATACAATAAAAAAAAATATATTAACCAGGCCATGTCTTGATTATATTTGCAGTAGGAAGTCTTATTAGCCTTAGCTTTTCGACAGTTGATAAGTCAAAACAATTTTTTTGTGATGTCTAACTTAGTTTAGTTTAGTGGTTACAACAGAATCTATATCTGTCAAAACTGAATCCCTTTATTATAAGGCGTAGGCCAGACATAAATAAGCGCGAGGACGAAGCGAAGACGTGGCGATCCTTTAATGTACTTTCAAACAAAATATATAGAAGTGTCGCGTCTCTTCTGTCTGACACCTAAGTGACAGCAAATATTACCAGTAAAAAAATTGACGACCTCCGTGGCGCAGTGGGAGAATAGCCGGCTGAGACGCAGGAGGAAGCGGGTTCGATTCCCGCTGCGGAACAAATGTTTGCATGATCTACAGATATTTACCAAAAAAAAGTATATAAGTATTCTATCAATTATCTGGTTCTCATAGTACAAGCTCTGCTTAGTTTGGGGCTAGATAGCGCTGTGTGAAATGTCCAGTAATATTTATTTATTATTTATTTTATTGCTTCGTGCTTGTAAGCGCCGGTTAACTAACTGCAAGTGGCTTTTTACAAGTAGACGCTTATCGAATTAAATGGATACTCCCGCGGCGCACAGGATAAAATACGGGCTTGTAGTTAAAACGAGATGCAAGGTGAGCCGCAAATCTTATGCCATCATGCTGCCATCTTGTTTTTACAGCGAAGTGGAAAGCTTATCAAATGCGATGGTTTTGTTTACGTTTTGGCAAAGTAATAAATAAAGGCTTTGTGAAGAAGAATGTATTTCCACACAAATAATGAGATATTATGTGAATGTGATATTATGAGAGAAATATTATGTGAAAGTTGTGAGATTATCAGCATTTGAATTGCTCAATAACTACAATTAAATAAACTTTATAAACATTTAAAAATATATGTGACTAAATGAAAGCCAAGAATAATAAGATCCTTGAATTGTAATAGTGTTTTACTTTCGTGATTGGTTTCAATCATTATTATAAATACGGGATTTATCACGTACCGATATAAGATATCAAGACGATATTCCGTCCTCAAACACAATTGAGGCAACTACTACGTTCGCTGAAGGACAGAGACCCTCTGGGCGTCCCCGGCGTACTCGTATATATGATACCGTGTGACTGCGGTAAATGCTACATTGGTGAAACAAAGCGAAACGTATCTACCAGGTTGACTGAACACATACGTGCAATGAAGAATGTTGAATCCAACAGTTCTGCAGTGGCGGAACATGCCCTAGATTCTGATTCGACGCACTACATACGTTTCGACAAGGCCCGGGTCTTAGCGAGAGAGAAGTTCTTCGTTCCTCGCAAGATCCGAGAGGTGATAGAAATAAGTCGTGTACCGAACTTTAACAGACAGAGGATGGGCTCTACCGCCAGCCATGTCTTCATGATGCAAGCGACAGAAGAGTGATTGAACCTGGGTGATATATAGTTAGTGTTGTGTGTTTGCCTGTACAGAGAACTACCGAAGAGAGCAACAGTGATGATAATGATGATGATGCATCCTGTCAAGGCGCTGGGCCATCGTTGACTCAATCCCCACCACCGCGCCCGTCTACTTGCGCGCAGAGGGCTGCGGCGCGTAGTGCGAGGCGAGACGTTATTAGGAGCGGATCGCACTCACCCTGATGAAGGTTTACGAATTGAACCGAAACATTGTCGGCCGAAACACCGATAAGACGGTACGTGATAAATCCCGTATTTATAATAATGGTAATAGTGTTTACCTAATTTGAGACTTTGACAAACTAGACCACGAACTACCGAACACGGCGCACCTATTACGATTCTGTGTTTAATTAAGTAATTGGCTCATTCAGAGACTGAATTATTTTTCCAACATACAAAGTAGTCTTTAGGGAAGCGATGACCGGCTGCAACGTGAATGATTGCGAACGTAATAATACTCATGAACGTTCACGTCCAAAATTACACCAATAAAATATTCTTCATTGAAAAATAAAATAGTTACGCAAAGGGAAAAAAATCTCAGTTTTTTTTAATGGAATTTTATTCCAAAAATTTATATCACTTCTATGAAAATTGGTGCCGGTTTCAGTGAGGTGTCGTAAAAAACTGTATACCTACCAAACATTTTTGTTATGTACGACTATAAATGAAAAAACGGGTAGGTAGCCCTACGACTATGGCTTATTTTCAAATTAATTACCATAGAAAATTTTTAATTTTCAAACAACCTTAATATCAAGTCCTAAAATACCAATGAAATGGCTTGTACAAAATAGATAAACAAATCATTGCATTCATGATGTAAGTAGGTACCTGTTACCATGACTAAGCGGCATCGTCGCATAGGCGCCGCCGATTTACGTTTTAAATTGTTTATTGGAAATGTATAGATTACCGGCTATATTCAAGCTAGCGGTATTAAACCCACCTCTAAAATCAGTTAATACGATTCCGCATGTGTGTTTTAAATTAATGTCATACATAACAAAACATGTTGTATAAAAATTTAGGGCGGGATCGCAGTCTCAAAATGTATGGAAGAGGCATATGTTCAACAATGGACTTTCTGATATGCTGATGATGAAAAAACTTAGAAATCGAAATCTATTCTCTCTTTGGGCGTGCGATATGTATGTAACTATGATATTTTACAAATAATTTTCTTTAAGTGATTGGCCTACTCTTGATTTTAAAATCATTGGAAAGAGACTTCAATATAATCACTCGGATGGAAAAAAATGTAATAATATATTATATAACTGAAAAAAATTTTAAGCCGTTAAACTATAATGTGCAATACATGAAATGAAATCGAATTTTATCATCAACACATAAACCAAGCGTGAAGGTAGTATTTATTGCATTACTCCACCGACATTGAAATTTATACTCACCGCTATTTCCACTCTCGTACCCATTCGTCCTCTTACGATGTGATTCACCTCAAAGTTATTAGGATCTTATTCTAATTTTATTACTTCTATTTTTATTTGAAAGGTTATAAATGAATGAAAACATGTAAACAAATTATTCCCTTAACGACAGATACTCCTATTCTTATCTCGTATTTTTTGGTACTTTACTATACGGCGAAAGCTGGCGAATACGACACAACTATAAACTCTACAACATGTTCCAAAATCACAATGCTGGACATGTTCATTAAAGTTGGTCATCTCTGATGAGTTGGCCACGTAGAGAGAATGGAGGGCGCCAGAACACCGAAACGTCTTTTGGCAAACCAGATGGCCAGAGACCTTTGGCAGCCCTAAACTCAGGTGGCTGGATGGCATACAATAGGACCTAAAAGCTGTTGAAGTTAGCGGCTGGAGATAAATAGCCATCAATAACACGGCTGGAGAAATTTACTTCATCAGGCTAAAGCCCACTCGTGGCTGTGTAACCCCCCCCCCCCCCAAAGAAACCCCCCCTTAGAAAAAACAAACACGACCCCCCCCAAGCCCCCATGCATTTACACACGTTTACCCCAAACAACAATCTAAATTACCTATCTACAATTTAGTCATGAACTACCTACTTTATAAGTTATCAACCCTATTAACATCTGCTATAAGAGTGTATTGTGATTAATAATTTTGGCCTCGTGATTTATCTAGTATTGCGGTAGGAACCCACACGTCGCGATATCCGTAATAACTCAGGTTCTTTTAAGGAATTTGAGTCTTGTACCAAAGATCATGCTACCTACTTTATGAGAGAATTAAACCTATCTAAACACATTGACATACCCATACAATTCTAGTTAGTGATAATTGTGATCTACCTATTGTAAGCTTGGTGCTAAAGTTATAGCCTACCCACTGGGAACGTATTGATCTACCTACAAACTGATTATCGACATTAATAATTGTGGCTAAGACACTTGTTTAAATATCTTAGGTCTACAGCCCCACCACCGCTGTGAAGACAATGAGATTCGACTACCAGACTGGACATCTCTCTTCCACAATTTAAAAGTATTATTAGGTATACTTAACCTTATATTTGAGACAACATAAAAATTGTATGTGGGTAGTCTGTTATTCCTACTCGTTATTAAGGGAATTAGAGGTCATAATCTTTTGCAAAGTGTAGATTCTGTTTTGGTTATCTTGCGAATCAGTAAAGTTCTCATTTTTAGAACTAAACCCATTCGATTTAGGTTCTTCGTAGCCTATTCTAGAACCATACCCTTTTCGATTCCGATCCTAAAAATAGCCGCCCCCTACTATCTTTCTGCCAAACCACTCAGCCTAAACATACCTAGGCAACCTATCAATTAACCCATTCTTAAATTCACTACCAGAATGCACTAAAATGTAGAACTTAGTAAAACCCCATAATGAAGCTAGACGTATTTAGTACTTTTCCGAACGGCTAGTTTGCATGAAATAGATAAGTGCTTTAATTAGCTATCGAAGTCTTTAGTTTACTGTAGTTTGACCATGAATATTACTTCAATTCATGTTTCTAGTACCTTTTCAGTTAACATTGCTGATGAATCTTAACGGAATTTCATTTCCTTGGCTCCGTAGAATAGAAAACAGACCTTTTTTCTCGCATCTGTTTCTAATTAAGCCCAGCGCTTTAGCCTTCAAAGATTCTATCAACATCAGATCAACTTACTTAGATTATTTACTTCCTTGAATCCGAGCTCATTTCATTGTCAAACTTCACAAGTCCATCTTATAATTTCAACATTGTATTCAATCTTACAAAGTGTATTTTTTGAAACCACCGTCCTTAAAAGCACAATTGCCCTCTCATTTAAGTTTAGTTTATTACATGAATTTTGTTCTACATACTGATATATTTTTATACCGTATGCTATATTAAAATATTTCCTTTTCCAACGTAGAATAACAACAGATACTCGTATCAAACTTAGGAATCCAATCTTCCTACCCACATTTTTTTCTTTACTAGATAACTCAATCTAAGAAATATTATACCGTCAATAGGTTACACATTCTTGTGTCTTTGTTATAACATAAGCTATGTTTTCCAATGAACCCACCGTTCTTTATGACCATAGAAATAGAAATAGAATATAGAAGTAGTTAAACAAATAGCTGCCAATACAAACATCAATCGTGTAAGGTTATTTTGTATTTAGTGGAATATAATCCTGAGTCAATCATTTCTTAAAATGCAATACTGATGCTAATCTGTCCGTACATCTTTAGAATAAATAGAACGTAATGGAAAGTATTTCCTAACGCCCCCTATCCTATCATATGAACCAATTAATTCGATTATTAAACTATTATTGAATCCACCGTCTCTGATGCGTTTCCTACCCTACCGGTTAACAGGATTCCTCCCGACAACATTGTTAAACTAAAAGAAAATGCCACGGTAAGATGTCAATCCCCAACGTTAACTATCTTATTAAATAAGCACCCCGCAATTCAAAACAATTATTCCCGAACCAATATATGGAATCCAAATTCCACATTCTGTACTTCAGGAACAATCACTTTAACCGTCAGTAATTTTTCCTACCCTCAAAATAAAATAAATCTCGGCTCCTAAGATTTTCCATCCAAAATTCACCCCATTTAACCCCCAATGTAAATAACACGGATATCCAATAATTACATTTAAATTCACACAAATAATTTACTCTGTTTGGATCCACTTCAATACATTCCTGCACGAATCTGATTACCAAACATTAACACAAGAACAATAATTGCCAATGGCAATAAGTAAAAATTCCTACCCTCAAAATAAAATAAATCTAGGCTTCCAACATCTTCCATCCAAAATTTACCCCATTTAACCCTCAATGTAAATAACTCGGATATACAACAATTACATTTAAATTCACACAAATAAATTACTCTGTTTGGATCCAATTCAATACATTCCTGCACGAATCCGGTTACCAAACATTAACACAAGAACAATAATTAAAATGGCAGTAAGTAAAAATTAACAAGCACGTACCTTGGTATTCTCTGGGTGTCTCCGCAGGCTGCTAGCGGGAGAAGAACCACGAGGGAAAGACCACGAGGCAAAAGCCCACGAGCAAAGAGCGCGACCCAAGAGCCCACGAGCAATGTCCCCAACGAAAAGATACCGAGATATCACCACTCCCGAGAAGAGCCCGAGAAAGCGCCCCGAGAAGGTCACGAGAAAACCAGAGCCCCGAGAAGATCACCAGGGAAAAGAGCACGAGGCAAGAGCCCCCGCGGTAAAACGTCCCGAGAAGTTCACGAGGAACCAGAGCACGAGAAAAGAGCCCCCGCGGTAAAACGTCCCGAGAAGTTCACGAGGAACCAGAGCACGAGAAAAGAGCACGAGACAAGAGCCCCCGCGGTAAAACGTCCCGAGAAGTTCACGAGGAACCAGAGCACGAGAAAAGAGCCCCCGCGGTAAAACGTCCCGAGAAGTTCACGAGGAACCAGAGCACGAGAAAAGAGCCCCCGCGGTAAAACGTCCCGAGAAGTTCACGAGGAACCAGAGCACGAGAAAAGAGCACGAGACAAGAGCCCCCGCGGTAAAACGTCCCGAGAAGTTCACGAGGAACCAGAGCACGAGAAAAGAGCACGAGACAAGAGCCCCCGCGGTAAAACGTCCCGAGAAGTTCACGAGGAACCAGAGCACGAGAAAAGAGCCCCCGCGGTAAAACGTCCCGAGAAGTTCACGAGGAACCAGAGCACGAGAAAAGAGCCCCCGCGGTAAAACGTCCCGAGAAGTTCACGAGGAACCAGAGCACGAGAAAAGAGCACGAGACAAGAGCCCCCGCGGTAAAACGTCCCGAGAAGTTCACGAGGAACCAGAGCACGAGAAAAGAGCCCCCGCGGTAAAACGTCCCGAGAAGTTCACGAGGAACCAGAGCACGAGAAAAGAGCCCCCGCGGTAAAACGTCCCGAGAAGTTCACGAGGAACCAGAGCACGAGAAAAGAGAGCGAGCGTCGCCGCTCCGTCGTATTTAAGGCGTTCAGTCCCTTCCCCCCGTACTTCAGCCCTCGAACCGCCGTCTCCAACCTCTAGCGGCGAGTAGCGAAACCTCTCTTCACAGATGATAAATTATTTTATACAAATACTAAACTTATTCAACAGTAACCAAATGGCTTCACGTAATTCAAAGAAAAAATGCACAATCAATTATTTTCTATTAATAATATTATTATTTTGTAATATCACGAAGTTTCATATTAATTCACCCCCGAATTTATGATAGCATAGACAATATTCCGTTCTATCCAGCTTCGCCTTCTACTTGCATACCCATAATGCCGTGTATTGAAACCTATTTCATAGAGAACTTGATAGTCTGTCGATCCCCTACCGGTAAGCAGTGGAACTCTGCCCATTGACAAATTGCTAGTCAGTCGACCCCCTTCCGGCGAGTAGCGCAACTCTTCCCATAGATGATAAATCATTTTGTACAATCTCCACGTCACTTCATCCAACAGCTACTATCATCTAGCGTCGTGATAGTATGCCAATTTACAATTTATCTAGATCAAACACCGCATATAATAGATGAGTAATCCAAGAGATGGCACTAGGCGTTATAATATATTGCAGCTTTTTCTAAATCCCAGATTGATTTAAATACGTAATGACTGAATGAACAAGTATGTGCTATTCATAAATTTATTTTATTATAATTTTATTTTATAATATTACGAAAACGAATGTTTATTTCTGAATTTGTTACTGTGGAGGAACCATTCCGGTCTGGCCCGTTACAGTCGCCCCAAAAATTTTACATAGGTGTTATTTATACTAAACCGAAGGAAAATTTTTCTCATTCCTTGTAAAATAATAAAACTTTCAATCATAATCTATTTCTCAAATAAATTCATTAAAGAGGAAACATTTCAACAATACTAGTCCAATTACAAACTTCCTGTTTTACTAATTTTTGTTTATATTACTTTGGGTTTTTTTCCAATATCTTTAATTTGTTGGATTTTGCTTCCATACATATAATGTGTAGTGTGTGTTTAAACCTGATTAAAAATTAATCACCCCTCCGTTCAGTGTCTAAACTTTACAATGTACCAAAACATAACCAACTATCCTCCTCACCAGCTAACTGGTATATATTGTGTCAGGGAACCTTGGTTGTGAGGCAAGATCAACCCTATTAGTATACTGTAGGGGCTGCAAAGGAATAATCACTCTCTCGATTTTCCCGTGGATACCCAACAATACCCCGCGCAACATAGACCTCACCCACAGCAATTTGCATAGCTACCTATTTCCAGTACACCCCGTCTAGTACCAATACGGAACAGTAATCCACCTTCAATCCGGAGCGTGTATAGTGTGCTTAGTTCGAGCCTAATATGTGTTGTGTGAGATTTCATGAAGTCAGCCTCAGCTGCAGTTTAGATCACAGATATCATTATTTCTAATATCTGATAAGATCTCTAACCTAACACCAAACTTTTCCTTCATAAAATCTGTTTGTGGTGCATGTATGAAATAAAAATTAAACAAACCGCCCCAAATTCCGGTAAATGTTGAATAAGCATGACCCTCCATTCTGATTCGAATTTTAATCTCTATACGTTCATTATCCTCTTTTTTCCACTCACACTTATTAATATTATCCACAGTCTGACATTTCCATAAGTCTCAACTTCCGTGACTTTTCATTATGTCATACAAATCAACACTCCCATCAAATTTGTGACCTCAAGATAATGGATTCTTTACAAAGAAATTTCCAATTTGGACCAATATCTTACTTGAATTCTCGATTTTGTTTATTAAAATCTATAAATCCCGACAACATAATAATTTATTTAATGTCATCAAAGTTAATTAGTTAATTATAAATATACTATATTTTTTTTTATAAATTCTGCTTAAGTTTTCCCAAATATCTAATTTTAACCAATTTAGCCAGACCTAAATGACTCCTCTACCACAACGCTCTATACATTTTATTTTATATCTGTTAGGTTAGAATTCTTGAATACTATACTCCCGCAATTCTAACCCCTGAACTGTCTGTCTGTAATTAGCAAGGACTACTGAAGTTTGGATGATGTAACTGTATTGTTCTTATGAACAATTCTTTAATCCTGTCAAATGCTTTGTGTTCTCTATCGCCCCATAGCCAACCCTTTCTTCTCTTTAAAATATCATACAAAGGTTGTGTATTTACACTGTATTCAGGTATAAATCTTCTATAGAAGTTACACAACCTCAGAAATGCTCTTACATGTTTTACTTTTTTCAGAACGGGAAATTCCGTTCATAATGCCTGTGTTGAAATTATATATCCCGACATTTTGACCTCTTTACAAAAGAATTCACACATTTTCAAGTTACAAGTCAATCCTGCCCTTTGTAATTTTCTCAAAACTATATCAAATTGTTTGATATGTTGCTCTAGAGAGCCAGTATTTATTAAAGCTAGGTCATCTAAGTAATTTACACAGAATTCTCTAACCTAGTGCCCCAATATCACATGCATTGTTGTACTAAAACTTCCCACTGATGTTTTTAATTCTTGTGGCAATACATTGTACACATAAGATTTACCATTAACCGAGAACCCCGTATATTTCTTACTAGCCTCTGAAATAGGTATTTGAAACTACTACACTAATATAGTTCGCCCCGTGAAATGAATTCATTACATCTATTTGCAAAGGTGGTTTTTCTGTTTCCGGTATCATGCACTTATGAAAATCTTATTATTTTGACTTTTTAATTATCCAATATTGTGATAACTCTACTATTTGTAAAATATAATATATTTGCATCATAAAATTTTCATTAAACTTATTTTAATGTGTCCGTAACTTCGCTAGAACAAGTACCGTTTTTTTCCAATTTCAATTCAATTTCAATTCAATTTCAATTCAATTTCAATTCAATTTCAATTCAATTTCAATTCAATTTCAATTCAATTTCAATTCAATTTCAATTCAATTTCAATTCAATTTCAATTCAATTTCAATTCAATTTCAATTCAATTTCAATTCAATTTCAATTCAATTTCAATTCAATTTCAATTCAATTTCAATTCAATTTCAATTCAATTTCAATTCAATTTCAATTCAATTTCAATTCAATTTCAATTCAATTTCAATCCAATTTCAATCCAATTTCAATCCAATTTAATTTTAATTTAATTTTAATTTAATTTCAATTTCAATTTCAATTTAATTTTAATTTTAATTTTAATTTTAATTTAATTTTAATTTTAATTTTAATTTAATTTAATTTTAATTTTAATTAAATTTTAATTTAATTTTAATTTAATTTAATTTTAATTTAATTTAATTTTAATTTTAATTTAATTTTAATTTAATTTTAATTTAATTTTAATTTAATTTTAATTTTAATTTTAATTTTAATTTAATTTTAATTTAATTTTAATTTAATTTTAATTTAATTTTAATTTTAATTTAATTTTAATTTAATTTTAATTTAATTTTAATTTAATTTTAATTTAATTTTAATTTAATTTTAATTTAATTTTAATTTAATTTTAATTTTAATTTAATTTTAAATTAAATTATTAATTTAATTTTAATTTAATTTTAAATTAATTTTGATTTAATTTTAATTTAATTTTGATTTAATTTTAATTTAGTTTTAATCTAATTTTAATTTAATTTAAAAGAATCCATCAAAAGAATTTTTTCCTATATTTAAAATAATATATAAAAATATTTTAAAATTATTTTTATTTTATTTAAGTTTAATTATTGTTATTATTATTATTTTTTTTTTTAAGTTACTAGAATTATATACAATTAATTTTTTTCCCTGTATTTAAAATATTATAAAATATTTTATTTATATTTCATTGACAATTATTTAAAACCAATTTCCTTTAATTATTAATACGCGTTTTGTTATTATTTTATTTTTATTCGATTTATTTTACGCCGATATTAGTTTGAAATCATTATGCACAAAGTTTTAAACTAAATAAATTTTAATCTAATGTTAAATTTCAACTATGTTCAACAATAGACGTCCAACAGATAGTAATGGTGATAATGATGATACTTTTCTATTTATATTAACGGCAGTTCTATAACTCATAAAATGATGTTATCGATAGTAATTTCCTATGTCCAACAATGGACGTCCTATACCAGTATAATAATGGGCACATTCCCCAAAATGTATTCTGTAAAACATCGATAGGCTTGCAACTTTTCGGCGGTGTTCGAAACTTTGGTAAAACCTTCCTACGCCCTATGATATACGTCTCATAGTAGTAAAATGATGATGCTAACTATTTACTATGCCCTCCAATGGACGTCCCATGCCGAATATAATAATGATGATGATGTTACGCTCCACTGTCCGATAATGGACGCCCCAACCTTGTATAATGATGATGTTATGCTTAAACCCACATAGCTATCGTTTAAACAGGTTGAAGGTACATTCAACCTAGCTTCTGTTTCTAAGAGACTGCATTTTTTTTCTCTACCCGCAATATCCCAATCTAATATTCTAGCATTGAATTTAGTACCTTGACTCAAATCCTCATCCATTTTCTACGGCAACAAATTGTGCGAATAAGATTCGCCACATAAATTATTATTACATTTAATCACAATAACCCTTCTGAAAAATACATTAACTTCGCCCCTATTTTCCACTATGATCTTTAATAATAAACATAAACATTACCCATAACTACTGAAATTCAGAACTGAAATAACACAGATTCAAATCCTGGTCACGGCACCAAATTGTAACCCCCCCCCCCCAAAGAAACCCCCCCTTAGAAAAAACAAACACGACCCCCCCCAAGCCCCCATGCATTTACACACGTTTACCCCAAACAACAATCTAAATTACCTATCTACAATTTAGTCATGAACTACCTACTTTATAAGTTATCAACCCTATTAACATCTGCTATAAGAGTGTATTGTGATTAATAATTTTGGCCTCGTGATTTATCTAGTATTGCGGTAGGAACCCACACGTCGCGATATCCGTAATAACTCAGGTTCTTTTAAGGAATTTGAGTCTTGTACCAAAGATCATGCTACCTACTTTATGAGAGAATTAAACCTATCTAAACACATTGACATACCCATACAATTCTAGTTAGTGATAATTGTGATCTACCTATTGTAAGCTTGGTGCTAAAGTTATAGCCTACCCACTGGGAACGTATTGATCTACCTACAAACTGATTATCGACATTAATAATTGTGGCTAAGACACTTGTTTAAATATCTTAGGTCTACAGCCCCACCACCGCTGTGAAGACAATGAGATTCGACTACCAGACTGGACATCTCTCTTCCACAATTTAAAAGTATTATTAGGTATACTTAACCTTATATTTGAGACAACATAAAAATTGTATGTGGGTAGTCTGTTATTCCTACTCGTTATTAAGGGAATTAGAGGTCATAATCTTTTGCAAAGTGTAGATTCTGTTTTGGTTATCTTGCGAATCAGTAAAGTTCTCATTTTTAGAACTAAACCCATTCGATTTAGGTTCTTCGTAGCCTATTCTAGAACCATACCCTTTTCGATTCCGATCCTAAAAATAGCCGCCCCCTACTATCTTTCTGCCAAACCACTCAGCCTAAACATACCTAGGCAACCTATCAATTAACCCATTCTTAAATTCACTACCAGAATGCACTAAAATGTAGAACTTAGTAAAACCCCATAATGAAGCTAGACGTATTTAGTACTTTTCCGAACGGCTAGTTTGCATGAAATAGATAAGTGCTTTAATTAGCTATCGAAGTCTTTAGTTTACTGTAGTTTGACCATGAATATTACTTCAATTCATGTTTCTAGTACCTTTTCAGTTAACATTGCTGATGAATCTTAACGGAATTTCATTTCCTTGGCTCCGTAGAATAGAAAACAGACCTTTTTTCTCGCATCTGTTTCTAATTAAGCCCAGCGCTTTAGCCTTCAAAGATTCTATCAACATCAGATCAACTTACTTAGATTATTTACTTCCTTGAATCCGAGCTCATTTCATTGTCAAACTTCACAAGTCCATCTTATAATTTCAACATTGTATTCAATCTTACAAAGTGTATTTTTTGAAACCACCGTCCTTAAAAGCACAATTGCCCTCTCATTTAAGTTTAGTTTATTACATGAATTTTGTTCTACATACTGATATATTTTTATACCGTATGCTATATTAAAATATTTCCTTTTCCAACGTAGAATAACAACAGATACTCGTATCAAACTTAGGAATCCAATCTTCCTACCCACATTTTTTTCTTTACTAGATAACTCAATCTAAGAAATATTATACCGTCAATAGGTTACACATTCTTGTGTCTTTGTTATAACATAAGCTATGTTTTCCAATGAACCCACCGTTCTTTATGACCATAGAAATAGAAATAGAATATAGAAGTAGTTAAACAAATAGCTGCCAATACAAACATCAATCGTGTAAGGTTATTTTGTATTTAGTGGAATATAATCCTGAGTCAATCATTTCTTAAAATGCAATACTGATGCTAATCTGTCCGTACATCTTTAGAATAAATAGAACGTAATGGAAAGTATTTCCTAACGCCCCCTATCCTATCATATGAACCAATTAATTCGATTATTAAACTATTATTGAATCCACCGTCTCTGATGCGTTTCCTACCCTACCGGTTAACAGGATTCCTCCCGACAACATTGTTAAACTAAAAGAAAATGCCACGGTAAGATGTCAATCCCCAACGTTAACTATCTTATTAAATAAGCACCCCGCAATTCAAAACAATTATTCCCGAACCAATATATGGAATCCAAATTCCACATTCTGTACTTCAGGAACAATCACTTTAACCGTCAGTAATTTTTCCTACCCTCAAAATAAAATAAATCTCGGCTCCTAAGATTTTCCATCCAAAATTCACCCCATTTAACCCCCAATGTAAATAACACGGATATCCAATAATTACATTTAAATTCACACAAATAATTTACTCTGTTTGGATCCACTTCAATACATTCCTGCACGAATCTGATTACCAAACATTAACACAAGAACAATAATTGCCAATGGCAATAAGTAAAAATTCCTACCCTCAAAATAAAATAAATCTAGGCTTCCAACATCTTCCATCCAAAATTTACCCCATTTAACCCTCAATGTAAATAACTCGGATATACAACAATTACATTTAAATTCACACAAATAAATTACTCTGTTTGGATCCAATTCAATACATTCCTGCACGAATCCGGTTACCAAACATTAACACAAGAACAATAATTAAAATGGCAGTAAGTAAAAATTAACAAGCACGTACCTTGGTATTCTCTGGGTGTCTCCGCAGGCTGCTAGCGGGAGAAGAACCACGAGGGAAAGACCACGAGGCAAAAGCCCACGAGCAAAGAGCGCGACCCAAGAGCCCACGAGCAATGTCCCCAACGAAAAGATACCGAGATATCACCACTCCCGAGAAGAGCCCGAGAAAGCGCCCCGAGAAGGTCACGAGAAAACCAGAGCCCCGAGAAGATCACCAGGGAAAAGAGCACGAGGCAAGAGCCCCCGCGGTAAAACGTCCCGAGAAGTTCACGAGGAACCAGAGCACGAGAAAAGAGCCCCCCGCGGTAAAACGTCCCGAGAAGTTCACGAGGAACCAGAGCACGAGAAAAGAGCACGAGACAAGAGCCCCCGCGGTAAAACGTCCCGAGAAGTTCACGAGGAACCAGAGCACGAGAAAAGAGCCCCCGCGGTAAAACGTCCCGAGAAGTTCACGAGGAACCAGAGCACGAGAAAAGAGCCCCCGCGGTAAAACGTCCCGAGAAGTTCACGAGGAACCAGAGCACGAGAAAAGAGCACGAGACAAGAGCCCCCGCGGTAAAACGTCCCGAGAAGTTCACGAGGAACCAGAGCACGAGAAAAGAGCCCCCGCGGTAAAACGTCCCGAGAAGTTCACGAGGAACCAGAGCACGAGAAAAGAGCCCCCGCGGTAAAACGTCCCGAGAAGTTCACGAGGAACCAGAGCACGAGAAAAGAGAGCGAGCGTCGCCGCTCCGTCGTATTTAAGGCGTTCAGTCCCTTCCCCCCGTACTTCAGCCCTCGAACCGCCGTCTCCAACCTCTAGCGGCGAGTAGCGAAACCTCTCTTCACAGATGATAAATTATTTTATACAAATACTAAACTTATTCAACAGTAACCAAATGGCTTCACGTAATTCAAAGAAAAAATGCACAATCAATTATTTTCTATTAATAATATTATTATTTTGTAATATCACGAAGTTTCATATTAATTCACCCCCGAATTTATGATAGCATAGACAATATTCCGTTCTATCCAGCTTCGCCTTCTACTTGCATACCCATAATGCCGTGTATTGAAACCTATTTCATAGAGAACTTGATAGTCTGTCGATCCCCTACCGGTAAGCAGTGGAACTCTGCCCATTGACAAATTGCTAGTCAGTCGACCCCCTTCCGGCGAGTAGCGCAACTCTTCCCATAGATGATAAATCATTTTGTACAATCTCCACGTCACTTCATCCAACAGCTACTATCATCTAGCGTCGTGATAGTATGCCAATTTACAATTTATCTAGATCAAACACCGCATATAATAGATGAGTAATCCAAGAGATGGCACTAGGCGTTATAATATATTGCAGCTTTTTCTAAATCCCAGATTGATTTAAATACGTAATGACTGAATGAACAAGTATGTGCTATTCATAAATTTATTTTATTATAATTTTATTTTATAATATTACGAAAACGAATGTTTATTTCTGAATTTGTTACTGTGGAGGAACCATTCCGGTCTGGCCCGTTACAGCTGTAACGCCTTAGATGATTATGATTATGACAGATACTCTCTACTGTGTTCCCGTCCACCGAACCATTCACCGTACCAGGTTCAAACGTCTGGAAATACTATAAGAAAGTACGCTTTCACCCGCCGCCCGATTACGCTATCTAGGAAATTGGCAACCAAATGCAACTGACGATTTTGATATCCCTACTAATATTATAAATGCGAAAGTAACTCTGTCTGTCTGTCTGTCTGTCTGTTACCTTTTCACGCCTAAACCGCTGAACCTATTTTGATGAATTTTGGTATAGAGATAGATGGAACCTTGGGAAAGGACATAGGGTACTTTTTATCCAGATCCCGATCCCGATCCCGGAATTATACGGGTGGAAACGCAGAGTGCAGTTGTGTATCGTATATCCCTACTAAATGAATTTTGGTATAGAGATAGATGGAACCTTGGAAAAGGACAAAGGCAACCTTTTATCCCGATCCCGATCCCGATCCCGTAATTATGCGAGTGATAGATAACGCAGGGTGCAGTTATGTATCGTATATGCCTACTAAATGAATTTTGGTATAGAGATAGATGGAACCTTGGGGAAAGACATAGACAGTCTGTCTGTTTCGTTTTCACGCCTAAACCGCTGAACCGATTTTGATGAATTTTGGTATAGAGATAGATGGAACCTTGGGAAAGGACATCTTTACTTTTTATCCCGATCCCGATCCCGGAATTATGCGGGTGAAAACGCGGGGTGCAGTTATGTATCGCATAATTCAAATACTCCTAGCCAGCTTTTAGAATACTTTCTGCCTGACATGTCCATCAGGCCCATCGGCCTATACACTATGAATGTGTGAGTGTGACGATGAATGGTGTGGTGTGGCGGGGCTGGCGGGCGCGGGCGCGCTGCGCGGCGCGGCGGCAAAGACGTGCGGGGGACGCGGATGGCTCGGTGGGAGGAGTGTAGATCACAAAGTATGCTTACCCGAACGGGCAGACACGTGAGGGCAGACGTCGTTGGCGGACGCATGCGATATCTACAATTTTGAGCTGCAACGTATTCGCTTTCTTTACGTTTTCATTGGTGTTTAGGGTTTCTTGGATAAGCATTTTGTGTTATTTACTTAGTTGTTTTGGTTGTTATTATTAGTTTAGCATAAGTTAGTAGTAGGTAGAATTATAGTTAATAGGTAAAATAAATACTTTAATTCATTTTTTAGGATAGGTATAAAATTGTAGTAGATTAGTAGGCAGGTTTTTTTAAGTTTTTTCACATTTAGTAAGTAGTTACGGTACCTAAGAAGGTCAGCATAGTTTTTATTGAGTATTAATAGGTAAGTAATGTTGTTTTGTGAATAAAATAGTTCCAGTAGTTTCGCATATAATTTTATCGATTCATTTTGTTTTTATTCCATGTGGATAAAATAGTTCCAGTAGTTTCGCATATAATTTTATCGATTCATTTTGTTTTTATTCCATGTGGATAGTATATTTTTTTTAACATTTAGTTTTAGTTTAGCAATTCGTTTTGTTTTTGTTTTATTTCATGCAATGTGTATAAGTACCTACCTTAAGTATAGTTTCGTACTCAGTACCTTTAACTAAATTTTTTTGTCAGCTAAAGAATTTTTTTTTGCATAAGTACTTACCTGTTTTTATTACTTTAGGTAGGTAACTGGTTAAGTAATATGCCTCGCAAGCGTAAATCTAATTTAGCGCGTAGCTCTAAAAGAGCTCGAACTGCGCAAGTAGCTAGATCCCAAGAATCTGAGGAGCAGACTCAGGCCCGGCAGATTTTAGATGCTGAGCGACACGCAACGCAAAGAGCTGCCGAGACCTATGAACAAACTCAGGCCCGGCAGATTTTAGATGCTGAGCGACACGCAACGCAAAGAGCTGCCGAGACCTATGAACAAACTCAGGCCCGGCAGATTTTAGATGCTGAGCGACACGCAACGCAAAGAGCTGCCGAGACCTATGAACAGACTCAGGCCCGGCAGATTTTAGATGCTGAGCGACACGCAACGCAAAGAGCTGCCGAAACCTATGAACAGACTCAGGCCCGGCAGATTATAGATGCTGAGCGACACGCAACGCAAAGAGCTGCCGAGACCTATGAACAGACTCAGGCCCGGCAGATTTTAGATGCTGAGCGACACGCATCATTGATAGCTGCAGAGATGCCAGAAGAATCCCAAAGACGACGTGTGTTAAATGCTGAACGGCAGTCAGAAAGGAGAAATGCGTTTACAATGTATACATGGGGAGCATTCCACAATGCTGCTTTTGATTATGACCCATCGATTGAGTATAATAACCATCGATTACTTCTCATAGGTGGAATGGATAAAAAATGTATACATTGTGAAGCACTCAAGTGGAAAGAAGAAACTCCGGGTATGTGTTGTTCTGGTGGCAAGGTTTCAATTCCAATACTTGGAGAACCAGAGGAACCATTGAAGTCTTTACTTTTAGGTGATAACAACGAATCGCGGCGTTTTTTAATCAAAATAAGGAAATATAATTCATGCTTTCAAATGACGTCATTTGGTGTAGAAAATGAGGTGGTTATGCCTGGGTTTTCATCTACTTTTACAATCCAAGGTCAAATCTATCATAGGATTGGTTCTTTGCTTCCTACAAATAATGAGCAACCAAAATTTTTACAGATTTATTTTATGGGAAATGAAAACGACGAGGTTGACCGCAGGTGTCAAAACATTCAATTAGTAGAAAAGGATATTGTCTTAAAGATTCAGAGAATGTTGCATGAACATAACCGCCTAATAAACACTTTCACAACAGCCTTAGAAAGAATGCCGGGAGATGATTATAAGTTGGTGATTCACCCAGATCGTACACCAAGTGGGGAACACGAAAGACGATATAATGCACCTTTAATAAATGAAGTCGCAGCCATGGTTTGTGGTGAACAGTTTGCTTCCCGTGATATAGTTTTACATGCCCGTGATAACACACTAACTAGGGTGCCGGATACACATAAATTTTACGATGCGTTACAATATCCGCTAATATTTAGCAAAGGGCAAGAAGGGTATCACTTTCAAATTCCACAAGTCGATCCTGTAACTGGCCTGCCCTTGCCTAACAAAAAGGTATCATGTATGGACTTTTATGCCTTTCATATCATGATTAGAGAAAATGATTTTAATATTATATCACGATGCAGGCAACTGGCCAATCAGTTTTATGTTGATATGTACGTTAAGGTAGAAAGTGAACGATTACGATACATAACATTAAATCAAACTAAATTAAGAGCAGAAAATTATATCCACCTTCAAGACGCAGTAGCGAATGACGCTAATCTAAATCCAAATGATATTGGTAGAATGATAATTTTACCGTCTTCATTTGTAAATAGTCCGAGGTACTTACACGAATATACTCAGGATGCGTTTGCTTATGTACGTACATATGGTCGCCCTGACTTATTCGTTACGTTTACTTGCAACCCAGCATGGCCGGAAATAGTAAATGAATTAATGCCGGGTCAAAGCGCGATTGATAGGCATGATGTAGTCGCAAGAGTTTTTAGGTTGAAAGTTAAAAAACTTATGTCTGTTATTTCCAAAGGCAGAATATTTGGAGAAGTGATCTGCTTTATGTATTCCATAGAGTGGCAGAAGCGTGGCCTACCACATGTCCACATATTATTGTGGTTAAAAGACAAGTTGAGACCCGATCAAATTGATAATATTATCAGCGCAGAAATACCCGATCCAAGCACTGACAAGACACTTCATGATATTATAGTTAAAAACATGATTCATGGTCCATGTGGACCTGAAAATCCTCAGTGCCCTTGCATGAAAGATGGAAAATGCACAAAGAAATTTCCTCGCAAATTACACAAAGACACTGTCCACAGTGAAAACGGATACCCACTCTATCGTAGAAGAGCACCAGCAGACGGAGGTCGAACGGCATCTGTGAAACTACGAAATGGGAGTTACGTCACTATTGATAATAGTTGGGTGGTCCCTTATTCCGCTATTCTATTAAAAATATTTAACGCCCATATAAATGTTGAGGCTTGCAGTTCAGTGCGCGCTATCAAATATATCTGCAAATATATTAACAAAGGCAGTGACCAAGCTATTTTCAATTTTAGGAGCACAGAGCTTGCAAATCGCGTAAATGAAGTACATACATATCAATCTGGTCGTTATGTTAGCAGCAACGAAGCCGTGTGGCGGTTATTAGGGTTCCCGTTGCACGAAAGGCACCCCACCGTTACACATCTAAGTGTACACTTAGAGAACGGTGAACGAGTTTATTTTACAGAAGATAATTTCCACGAGCGACTATCTACTCGACCAAAAACCACCCTTACAGCTTTTTTTGAACTTTGCATAAGAGATGAGTTTGCAAGAACTCTTATGTATGCTGAGGTACCGAGATATTACACATGGGACGCAACCAGAAAAACTTGGAAACGCCGAATTCAAGGAACTTCGGTTCAGAACTGGCCTGGTGTCAAATCTGGAGATGCCTTAGGACGGGTTTACACAGTCCATGTTACTAACATGGAATGTTTTTGTTTAAGGATGCTTCTACACCATGTGCGTGGGCCAACCTCTTTCAATGATCTCAAAAAATACAACAATCAAGAATTTTCAACATTTCGAGAGGCATGTGAGGCAAGAGGATTATTGGAGGATGACAATCATTGGAATATAACACTGGAAGAGGCTGCACAATGTAGATCAGCGGCCAAGGTGAGAATGCTTTTTGCTATACTAATAGCGACATGTGGGCTTTCAAACCCTCAACAACTGTGGGAAAGGTACAAAATTCAAATGGCCGACGATATTTTACACAGAGTACAACATCATAATCCAAACGTTACATACAATGATTTCATTTTTAATGAAGCCCTAACAAAAATAGAAGACCAAGTCATAACTATAACTGGGAAAGATTTGTCAGATTTTGGGTTGAGCAGGCCGCAAAGAACTGGGGAAGTTTGCAGTGATATAATAAGAGAATTGAGTTACGATGCTGCTTCTTTACAACAACAAATAACTGAGTCTGTTCCGCGTCTAAGCCCAGAACAAAGATTAGTTTTTGAGAATGTTGTGCAAAAAATCGAAAGTGGTGAAGGTGGTTTATTCTTTTTGGATGCGCCAGGAGGCACGGGTAAAACATTTCTTTTAAATTTACTTTTAGCCCAAATTCGTAAAGATAAAGGAGTTGCTGTTGCTGTAGCTTCTTCTGGAATAGCAGCTACGTTACTTAATGGTGGCCGAACGGCACATTCAGTACTTAAACTGCCATTGAACTTAGCTCATGAGGAAATGCCAGTTTGTAACATTACTAAAAATAGTGACCGTGGACGAATGTTACAGCAATGTAAGCTGTTGGTTTGGGATGAATGTACCATGTCCCACAAAAGAGCGATAGAAGCACTAGATCGGACCATAAAAGATATTAAGAGTAACCAAAGTATCATGGGTGGTATGGTGGTACTTTTAGCTGGCGATTTTAGACAGACTCTGCCGGTAATTACTAGAGGCACGCCGGCAGATGAAATAAATGCATGTTTAAAAGCGTCTCCATTATGGGTGCATGTAAAAATTTTTTGTCTGACTACAAATATGCGAGTACAACTGCACAGTGATACACAATTGGTGCAATATGCGGATGCTCTTCTGAAAATCGGAGAAGACCGTATGGAAACAAATAGTGACGGAATAATTACATTGAATCGTGAATTTTGTAATGTTGTCTGTAACATGGATGACTTAAAGAACAACGTCTATCCCGATCTTGCAACCAATATGAAGAACAGACAATGGCTGTGCGAAAGGGCAATTTTAGCACCGACAAACGAAGTAGTGGGGCAGATCAACGAACAAATCATGTCAGATGTGGAAGGTGATTTTGTTGAGTATCTGTCCGTAGACAATGTCATGGACACTGAGCAAGTGACATCGTTCCCTGTAGAATTTCTTAACTCCTTAGAATTATCGGGGGTGCCTTTCCATAAGTTGAGGCTAAAAGTAGGTGTCCCGGTCCTGTTGATGCGAAATCTTGACGCACCAAGAATGTGTAATGGCACACGTCTACAAATTACACACCTGGGACGCAATATTGTGAGAGCAATAATTATGACAGGAACAGCAAAGGGAGAAGAAGTGTTAATTCCCCGTATTCCAATAATCCCTACCGATTTGCCATTCCAATTCAAAAGAGTACAATTTCCCCTGAAAGCAGCATTCGCTATGACGATAAACAAAGCTCAAGGACAGACACTCAAAGTAGCTGGTGTTCATTTAGAAAAAAACTGTTTCTCCCATGGGCAACTGTATGTGGCGTGCTCACGAGTATCGAGTCCACAAAACCTACATGTTTTGACCAAAGAAGGAAAAACAAAAAATGTCGTATACAAAAACGTATTAAACTAAGTTAAGTCATGGATCAGGGTCAGGAAAAGTCTACCTATGTTAATCTCAATAATTCAATGTGCCGGCTTCATTAGAATCGTTTCATTATAGTTTCAGAGCCTATTCAGTCCAAACAAATTTACACGAAGTAGTAGTTCTACGCAGACGAAGTCGCGGGTAACAGCTAGTTAAGCAATATAACATCAAATTCGGAAATAGTGAGGTTTATGCCGAGAATTGATCTTCTCAAGACTGGGAAGTGTGTTACTTACTAAAATTTATTTAAGGAGCTTAATACAGAACTTATCAACGTACTCGTCAAACCATTTACGAGAACTTAAATAACCCAAAATCTAATTAAAATCCGAAAGTGGGGCCGGCTCAGTCCCATAAACTTACATTACTTATTGCAGAAAATGGATTGATTGTTGGTAAAATTATTTTGTGTAGTTTGTTTTGTTTGTACATTCTAAGATCTAACTAATATCGTTGTTGTGTTGTTTATGTTTAATATATTTTGTTTGTGTTTGAGTTGTTGGTATATTAAACAAAAGGTAGAACTATTGTATTGTTACGCCCAAGGCTGTTACAGAATAGGTAACAGTCGGCTTCTCGAAGCTATACCTACTGTGTCACAGAATAGGTAATACTTGAAATGTATACGGAGAAAAAATTTTGTGAGAACGAAAAAATGACAGTACAAATGAAATTTTTATAGAACTTTTGTTAATATATGGGGTTTTACGCACACTTTAACGATAAACTGATATTTTTTACCGTTATAGGTATTGTCATGTTAAAATAAATTGCTACGAACAATAAATTGTCATGCTTTTTACCTAAAAATACCTTCCGATCTTTTATGTAATGGGGTATGTAATGCTGGCTTATCAGTTTCCTGTTAATATTTGCGTTTGGACGCCTAGTCGTTTTTTAAGAGGAATACCTCATAATTAGTGCAGAATCCCGCTTAAAACCAGGGGTATATTTTCCTCCGTGTAATATACCTACATACTACGGTTTTACCTACAATTGCACATAATAAGAAATAGTAGTCCGGTCGCAATACCTACATATTTTTAGTTGCCAGTGGAACCAGAGAACATTCGAGATATATGTACCATGCGCGGTATAAATAGCGCGTAGAGACGCCCGAAGGAGTCAGTCTGGTATTGGTGAGACGTGCTAATATTTCGGTGACTTTTAGTGGTTTATTGTGCAACAGTGGTGTGAATTAGTGTGTTGTGATTACTTGCGATTAAAATCGTGTATTTATCGTTTTAGTGTTGAATAAAAGTGTTATTTTGGTTAGATTTATTTTCATTATTTTATCCCGAACCCTCAGCTCGTAACAGTAATATATAAGTACATTCATAATAATAACTGGTAAACTTTCGACTTGTTGTGCATGTTACCATGTCAAAAGATTAATAAATTATATGAATATGAATACACATAGTAACACATACTTTGATAGTATTGTGTACGCAAAACTTTATGTTACATCTGTCACAGTGTCGCTCACTTTTCAGGCAAGCTTTACCTGTCACCACAGTTTCGTTCGCCATTGCCATTATGCTAGTGTTAACGAGCTGAACCCAACCTAAAATAACCATAAGGTAAATACTCTTTAGCGGTTGGTATCCGTTAGCAATACCCGGTAATAGCCTCGTTACTTTTAACTATTTGTCGGAGCCGAATGTAAATGAGGGCCTATTGTATGTCTCCTCAATGGCATGACCGTGGAAATTATTTTTTTCTTTCCAAGGTAAGTGTTCTTTGCCGTTGTCTGTTGTTTTATATCTCACTGGGAAATGTTTTTTAAAATAAAATTTCGATGTGAAAAATATAAAATTTAAGGATGGAGTGTTATATGTGTCGGTTTGGCGGTAACGAATCGCATGTCGTAATGAATGCTAAAAAACTAAAGAAAGGTAAATAAAGTTAATACTCACCCTCCAAATAAACTGCAGCTGAACCGGATTTGTCATTCTCGATAAAGGGTCGGATCGTTTCAAATGAAATCGTCGATAGCAGATTGTCTCTCAAGTCTAAATCTACTAAACCCGAGATGTGCTCTAAAATATCTTCATAAAACGTCGCGATCCTATTACCCGACAGAGTTAACGTTCTAAGCTGGGCGAGACCGCCGAATGCTCTCTCTGAGACAAACTCTATTGCATTATTATCAAGCATCAATTCTTTCAGCTCCCACAAATCCGTAAACGCCAAATTGCCAATCATGGTCAGCTTATTATTCCTCAAATTGAACCTGGAAAGATTCTCCAAGCCTTCCAACATCTCACGCGTCACCACCGATATGTAATTATAGTCCAACTTTAGCTCTATCAGATTGTTAAGGTGCTTGAAACAGCCTTCGTGGATCAAGCTCAAGTTGTTGTTCGATAGATGCAGGATATGGAGATTCGGTAAATTGAAAAATACGTCCCGTTTCAGTTCCGAGATTTGGTTGTCATCCAAGCTTAGATTCGAGAGCATCATCATCTGCGAAAACGAATGCTTATCCAGACTGGAGATCTTATTCGATTTCAAAACTATCTGCCTTATTGTCGAGGAATTCGTGAAAGCGTAAGGAGTAATCCGTTTTATAGTTCCAAATTGAATGGTCAAGTGTTTGAGTTTGTCTAATCTTACGATCGCTTTGGCCGGCACAAAAGTTAATGCATCGTCTGACCTGACGTTGAAAGTGAGGTGTTCTATTTCGGTTTGCGATGAGAAATTAGGCCAGATTGGGTCTTCTTCGGTTATTCCGCCACTAAATATCCAACAGTCGGCTCTTGTAGCCAGTTTTTGCTTGTTGCTGTCACAGTAGCAATGTACTTTGGATCTTCTGTCTTCTATGTCACAAACGTTGATAAACATCGGTATGTAATCGTAACGTATTTGGTTAGTCACGACCTCATATTTGCTCTCGGTAAATGTGAGTTCAACGCTCATCAACGATGCTATGATGATTAAATATTTTGTAACCGGTTCCATTTTATTTAACTTGGTACCTGTAACAAAAGAACAACCAATTAACCATGAGAAAGTTCTGTTCTATTCAAAGTTTAGAATTCTAAATCTCGCTTTAAAACAGTTAGTTTTATGATACTTTTAAATAGATAAACTATCCGAGATAGCAGATAATGGCACTGCCTCTTGAGGAAAATGATATTTTTAAAGTCGTCATATTTCTCAGTTTTATTACTCTTTTTAAAGATTGTAAAACGTTCAATGCTTTTGGAGCATTATTTTCACAGATAAAACTGGGTTAAGCTTTAGCACTTCTGAAATTTTATGTATTCTCTTTTGTTATTGTCATTGAATGATGCTTCCACGCTGGCAAGGGCCGTCAGGCGTGATGTATGGCTTTCATAAGTTTATCGTTACATTATTTTCACACGTCCCTCAGTCACGACGCAAAAAGTTCTTGTTTAATTAAAAAGTTTTAACCTAATTAAAAATATATGTGTATTATTACGTTTTCCCATAATGTTTCACTATCCGACTGTCGGCTTTGGGATTTAAAAGTACAAAGTAACTTTTGGTGGAAGATAGCAAGCGGATTAAAAGTAGAGCTCGGATTTTCTGTGTTTAACTGCATTTTTAAGCCCAGGAAATTTTAATTGCAAACGAAATGTGTTGGGTTAAAATTGTTATTTGGGTTAAAACGATGAAGCTGCTGTTTTTATTTTTATTGAATACGGCGAGGGTTCATTTTAACAAGATTTTTATGTACCTTTTAAGTTTGTTTAAAAATATATAATCACAAAAACAGATCGTTAACCTATTTTTGGCACAAAATTGGAGAGATTGAAGTTGGTCTGTGAATGAATGAATGAATGAAAACACTTTATTGTACACCACACAAGAAACAAACATAAAAATATAAATTCACAAAACAACAAGTACAATGGGCGATCTTATCGCTTAGAAGCGATTTCTTCTAGACAACCTTTGGAAGGAGAAGATTTTTGTAACATTACAATAATGGAAGGGGGTGTACATTAACAAAACAATAATTACATTTAAGGAGAGCGCTAATCATTTACAGTAAAATAAAACAATATACTTAAGTAAATATACCTACATTGACAATAATATACCTACAATAAATAAAATTAAATAAAAATATACATAAACATACATACATATATATCTATAGCGATACTACGACGTCTGCCTGATAGTCTGTGCGTGATGATGATTAGATTTTAGGCTAAGAGATCGTCACAATTTTGTAATATTTCTTTTATTATAGTATTCACCCTATCGCACTAATATTACAGATGTGAAAATTTGTTTGTGAACCGCTTTCGTTGAAGTTTGATATATAGATAGATTATGAACTGGATTAGAACATACTATATATACTATATACGTAGGACTTTTAGGCTTATAGGTGAGCAATATATGGCGGAGACTAAGACCCAAAGTCTCGAACACCGCCGTAAAGTTGCAAGCCTATCGGTCTGTTACAGAATACATTTCGGGGAATGTGCCCAGGAACTTTACAATCTGATTTCGCCATCTCCTTTCCACCAAAAGACAAGCAGGTGCACGGCTCAGTACCATCCGTACCTAGTTGATATACCACCCATACGCACATACCGTTTTGGTTCTACGTACCTACTTGATGCGCACAGCCCAGGTATGGGATACTTTGCCGTCGTCTGTTCTTCCTAAAGAATACAATCCGAGCCTCTTTAAGATAAGAGTGAATAGGTTTCTTCTGGATCTTCGTGCTTCATCTTAGACCACATCATCGCTTACCATCATGTGAGATTATGGTCAAACGAAGGTCTATAGTTAAAAAAATATATATATATATAACTATTACAAACAACTCGTCCGAAGCCGCCGGTGGAAGCTAGTAGGTAATAATTTTGACTTTTCTTAAAAGGTATCGAAGTTATGAGCGTACGCGAATTATCGCAAGCTCGCTCGTTCACAACTGAATTTATTGATTACTTACCTAATATTCCATAAACACTTTCAAGACCCAAATATTTTACTAAATTCATTCGTTTATAATAAGGTTGCTCGACACAACCACTAAATTACACTACACCCACATCCCCAATACCCGAGTTATCTTCAATCGTACGCAACCCTATTCTGCTCTGCTCCATCCTAATTATTCATTACATAAGGCTCTTTGTGTCAGATCGCCCCACAAATGCCACAAAGGACCGACCACCTTAAAACCCTTCACGAGAGAGCTGTGTATAAAACATAAGCCCAATACAGAATTATGGATATACTTCGAAAATTATATAAGGGGCAACCCTAAACGCTTTGATAGCGCGTTCTAGGATCAGAACACTTTTACTAGCGACATCTAGTTATGTTTTCGTAAAATTATGATCTTCATACAGTGTTTACAAATTAGAGCGTTACTTGCGTTATCGTTTGACAAAACTGACCGTTTATTCTGCGTATACAAATTCGCGATCGCTGTTTTTCTTGTCACTCGTATCGATAGCTGCGCGAATGTGTCAAAGCAGTATTTACTGTAACGCATTATACCTATATCTGGTTATACTGCTGTACGACTTACAGACAGCGTGGCTAACTGGAGGAGCAAGTTAAAAGATTGAAATAAAAACTTACAGAAGGATGATTTCCAAAAACTTTCTTCATCCATACTTTCATACTGATATAAACTCGAAAGTAACTATATCTCTCTGTCTGTATGTCTGTTTGTTACATTTTCACGACTTAACGGCTTGACCGATTTCGACGAAATTTGATATACCGATAGATTATGACCGGGACTAGGACGCATGCTACTTTTTACCCAACTGCGCAGAAGTAGGGTTATGTTTTTATTGTCAAACCATGCGTGCGAAGCCGTGGGCAGCAGCTAGTTAAAATAGTGGTTCGCCCCGAACTGAGGTCTCGCAAGTCTCCCAAAACACAAAAAAAATGTTCTTAAGTCGACTCGCAAGGATGCCTAAACGTATTTAGTGGCTAAATATGATATAAGAAATTGTCAAATCATACAAATACGTAAAATTTAAATATGTTTAGTCGCTAAATAAGTTTAGGGATCGTTGTTCAAGCCGGACTTAATTTTTGAATGATAAATATAATGCCACGAAATGCGCAACCAACTAACTTAACCTACAGTTTCATTAAAATCACAGGTAACGGGAGTTCATGTTATTGAATATTCTTTTCTGGGGTAGAAATTGCAGTTATTCTTCAGATTTCAGATTTTTTCCTGTATTTGTGTCACTAAAGCTACACGCATACCAAATTTCAGCACTGTGGGGTCACTGGTGTACCCTGTGAATTTTGTTAAAGTTCAGTTTTTATTATGGCTAATAACTTAAAAACTACATGGTAAAACTAAAAATAAAAACGGGGTCAAATTGTACTCACAAAGAACTTTTATTAGACGTGCCATTTTACCGGATAGTCTAATTTCGTTTCTTTTTACCCCTCTTGAACCCTCTCAAAACCCCCTCACATTTTTAGCTCATTTAGTCACATTAAAATTGTGCCATCACTACTTACTTATATACTAAGTTTCACGATGATCGGATAAACGCTTCGAAAGTTATCCTCGGACAAACAAACATGCATACATACATACATACAACGCCGATTTTCCCAAGTTGATTTAGAGATCTCGCTTTGCTCGATCAAATAGATATTTTGTCTATACACAACGTGAAAATCATCCATACAAATTTGTATTTAAATTACATACATGCAGGGGGATACCATTTACCGACGCTGTTGGTAAAATGTATTTTCATTCTTGTTTAGAGAGACTTAAAAAATATTATTATATTATAATTTATCGTATTAACAAGGCTCCCTTAGATTAGATTAGATTAGATTAGATAATACTTTATTGCACACCACGAAACAAATACATATAAAAAAACAACTACGTAAATCTATGGA
Source organism: Philereme transversata (assembly GCA_963924445.1). NCBI lineage: Eukaryota > Metazoa > Arthropoda > Insecta > Lepidoptera > Geometridae > Philereme > Philereme transversata. The sequence continues at coordinate 6,463,337 of OZ004341.1, read as the reverse complement.
TACAATTGGCGGTCTTATCGCTAATTAGCGATCTCTACCAGACAACCTTTGGATGGAATGGACTGTGTGTCAGACATTACCTGGGGTGTACCTAACATACTACATGTACATACATACTAATACTAATTATATAAAAATAAAAAATATAAAACTTACATAAATGAAAACTACATGAATCTAAATAATAACTACTCATAATAATTTATAGATACATACTTAGACTTATTTAAGAAACAAATAATTAATAATAAATACATATATATTTAGCGACAAATACTCAGATAGTGTTCTCTGAGCATACGTTTAAAAATGGCAAGTGACTTGGCACATCTGATAGCCACCGGCAGCGCGTTCCATAACCGGACAGCCTGCACTGTAAAAGACTTATCAAAGTAGGAGGAGGAGTGTACAGGTGTCCTGAGTTGGAGTGTGTCAGACGAACGCAAGGATCGAGGATTGGATTGATAGAGGAAATGGAAGCGTTCTTTAAGATAGGAAGGTGAGGAAGGATTGAACAGGATGTTATATAAATGCTGAAGGATGTGAGTATCCCGGCGAAGGCGTATGGGTAACCACTTGAGCTAACTGCGAAATTCGGACACATGGTCATACTTCCGCAAGCCGAAGATGAACGGATGCCAAAGTTTTGCAAGCGCTCAAGTTTATCTAGTTGCTGTTCAGTGAGATCTAGATAAGAAGCATCAGCATAGTCTAGTATCGGGAGAAGAAGCGACTGCGCGAGCGAAATTTTAGTGGCAGTCGGAAGGAAGTTACGCAATCTCCTAAGAGAACCCGCTGAGGCAAACATCTTACGGCTGACTTCAGATATCTGAGGTCCCCATGACAGGTGCCTGTCTATGAGAACGCCTAAATTTTTCACCGTCTCACTCTGCTTAACGTAGGTGCCATCAAATATAATTTGTGGAAGGCAAGACCAGTCTATCCTCGATATCATCCTAGAACCCCCAACGACGACTACTTGAGTTTTGAGTGGGTTAACTCTAAGACCATGTGCCTTGCTCCAGTCCAGAATACGGTCTCCCTTACAGCCGCAATTTGTAGGCTCATTTTTTATTTTTATTTTTTATTACATCAAAACATTATTAACGATTTAGTATTGACATTGATTGATTGATTAACTTATTTGACATTGTTTTATTCTGTGTTTTTGTATAATTTTAAGTTGACATTATTTGATATAATACATTATTTAGTCCCGATACCAACACCAACACAATTGTTATTGATAAATTCTAAATAGACGTAAATCAGTGTTCTATAGTGTACCTACAGTGGAAAGTAAATGAAATGAAACTTCAGGCGATTCTATATAAAAGCAGGCTATCTTTAACATTGATAGATCTCATCTGTCAATAAAACTAATGAGAGAACTAAAGTTGAAACGATTTCCAAATGTGAACTATTCCATCATTGTATTTATAAACTACTCGCTCTCAATGAACAATCGAACAACGAGTATCTATTAACTAATTCGAGAAATTTCGTCGACAAATTACGTGAAATAGATCTGCCCGTAATAGAAAATAACAAATGATTATTTCAATCAAATTTAAATCCAGTTTCATATAAACCACACACTAAAACGTGCGTAATGTATAAGAAGGCGGTAATCTTCAACTTAAACAGATTTTTGTTATAGTATAGATCATGGGTACTCCTACATTATTTGTTGACTGTTTACAATTTAACTCTTTACATAAAAAATACACAGAACGTACTCGTTCTCAGCCACCGTTACTAAAATTTATTTTGCCATTTCATATTTTCGAAGTGGATAATTTAAATGCCCTCTGGCTGGCCAAATGTATCCCAATGTGTCGACCTGTCGCCTCGACGGTTATGCTCTATATACCCGTGTCAGCTCAATATGTGCCTCAAATTAAATGGAACTTCGATCTGGAAATTCATCAGATTGGCAAAAGCAATTTTAAATGGATCTCTTGGTTTATTAAAATACATGTTCTGGCTGTAGAGAGGGTGAGTTGTATTGGAAATAATGAAAATATGTTTCACACACACACACACCCTCACTCCAATACACACATAACCTTTATAATAAAAGTGCTTTTTTAAAACTTGTTACATATCATAATATTTATTAATTAAGAATAATTTTCCTTGTATATTTTTTCTGTTTGTTACAACTAATTTTGCATCAAAATCTCTGTACCTAGATACTCTTGAATGCAAGATCGGATCCAGGACTTAGGTGGACCACTAATTAAAATTGTCAAACATAACTCATGACATTGACCACGACTATGTGACTATGTGTATGTAAGTATAATAAGTATTTTCATCGTCTCAAGTATACTTTTGGCTGGCTTTTAATTACTCATTATAGGTTCTCTTTTTTTCCTAATGTAAGCCTATAAATCGTGAGATATGGAGAAACATGGGAAGACTTTTGCCGAGCAGTGGGGAAGTATAGGTTAAAAAAGCCTCTCTCTCTCTCTCTCTCTCTCTCTTCCCAGCTATGTATCCCACATGGTGGTCCCTCGACGTCGTCATCAGAAACTTGGCACTCTCTCATGTCTTTTGACACTACATCTTTCCACCTTGTCTTGGGTCTACCTCTAGATCTTCGACCGGGGATGGAAAGTTGTAGTGCCAAATTCCCTACGTATGCAGGTGGCCTCCTCTTCACGTGACCGTATCACCGCAGCCGACTCTCCTGCATCTTGTCAGCGATGTCGCGCACGCTCAGGCTTCCTCGCACGTATTTATTACGGATTTTATCGAGCCTGGTGACGCACATCCACCTTAGCATCTTCATTTCGGCGACTTGGATGGTATGTAAGTTCTTCTGCGTTACAGCCCACGTTTCGCTTCCATACATTAAGACTGGTCTTATGATAGCCTTATAAATAAGACCTTAAAGTTTTACTGGCATTCTTTTGTCGCAGGTGACACCGGTAAAAAAAGCTTATAAAAGGGAAATGTCGATGCTAGGCAGAGCATAAAACTCTCGATGCTAGGTAAAAAATAAATCCTGTTTTCATCAAAATACCTGTTCAATTTGGTAAACAGGAATACGCTGCTGGAGAAAAACAATATAGCCTAGAGTGGAAATAAAGAGTTATTTGTCGTTCGTGAATCTCAATTTCCTTTTATAAACATTGCGACTTAAATACATGAATTTATGCTTAGTGCTATTATGCTGGGTTTAAGGTAAATACTATCGGCATTACTAATAAAATTTTATTAGCCTAGGAATAGTTACATCTCGTTTTGAGTTTTACAGTAGAAACAAGCAATAATTAATAATAAAGCTGTTTCTCTCGACATCTCAAAGGCCTTTGACAGGGTCTGGCATGATAGCCTTATAAGTAAGCTTCCATCTTTCGGTCTACCCACTGGTCTTTGTGTTTGGATCTCGGACTTTTTGAGAGACCGATCGATACGAGTCGTCGTTGATGGCTGCTCGTCCGATCAATTGGCGATTAACGCCGGAGTCCCTCAAGGGTCGGTACTCTCTGCAACTCTCTTCTTGCTGCATATCAACGATCTGCTAAAGCCTGGAACCTTTGGGTATGCGGACGATAGCACAGTTGTGGAGAGTTACACATCTACTGCACGAGCCAGTGGGGCGCAGATTCAGTCTCACAGAGAGGCCATGGTTGAGCGCTTAAACTTGTCCTTAAAGGCGGTCTCCGACTGGGGCGATGCCAACCTGGTTAAGTTTAATGCTAATAAAACCCAGGCGTGCCTGTTTTCTGCGAAACGGAGCCCATTTCATCTGGCTCCTACTTTCCGTAATGTACCCGTGCCGATTTCTGACCACCTCGAGCTTCTTGGTATCTCATTAACACCCACTCTCAATTTTGGCTCATACATTGAGTCGAAAGCCCAGCTGGCCGCTAAGAAGCTTGGAATAAAGCAAAGGTGAGGCAATACTTCACACCGGGACAGTTGCTCAACTTATACCAAGCACAAGTCCGATCATGTCTGGAGTACTGTTCTCACCTCTGGGACGGATCAGCGAAGTACCAGCTAGAGGCTCTAGATTCAATTAAGAGAAGAGCCAAGAAGCTCATTTGCAATGACGAGTTAGCAAAAGCAAGGCTCCACAGCCTCGAGCATCGTCGAAAGGTTGCAAGCCTCTCGGTTTTTTATCGGATACATTTCGGAGAGTGTGCTGCGGAGCTTTTCAACCTAATCCCACCATCCCCATTCTATGATCGGACAACCAGACGCTCCGCGTTGCGCCACCGCTACATGGTAGACATACCTCCCATACGCACAAAGCGGTACTCTTACACCTTTATTATGCGCACCGCCAAGGAGTGGAACGCCTTGCCTGAGTCTGTGTTTCCTGATAACTACAACCTAGGGATCTTCAAGTCACGAGTGAATAGGTTTCTTCTAGGCAAGCGTGTACCATCGTAGACTGCATCATCGCTTACCATCAGGCGAGATAGTGGTCAAACGCTAGCCTATAATTTATAAAAAAAAAAAAAAAAAAAATTAAAAGTTTTTATTTATTATGACGTACCGCATGGTCCCAGTAGTTCCCAGTAGTCCACATGATGACGTCACAAAATAGTACCCGACTCAGCGACCTATTAGGTAATTTATATTTCGATTGAAAGAGACAAAACACGATAAAATGCTTATTCAGATAAAGGTCACCTCGAGCTCCTAGGGGTCTCGCTCACGCCTACTCTCAACTTTAGCTCATACATCGAGTCTAAGGCTAAAACAGCTGCCATGAAGCTGGGCATCCTCAACAAGGTCAGGAGATACTTCACACCAGGACAGCTTCTTAGTCTTTACAAAGCTCAAGTCCGGTCTGGTATGGAGTACTGCTGCCACTTTTCGGATGGTTCGGCCAAATACCAGCTCGCTACCTTTGACTCGATAGAACTTAGGGCTTTTAGGCTTATAGGTGAGCAATATGTGGCGGAGACTAAGACCCAAAGTCTCGAACACTGCCGTAAAGTTGCAAGCCTATCGATCTTTTACAGAATACATTTTGTGGAATGTGCCCAGGAACTATACGATCTAATCCCCCCATCTCCCTTCCATCAAAGGACAAGCAGGCGCACGGCTCAGTACCATCCGTACCTAGTCGATATACCACCCATTCGCACACACCGTTTTGGTTCTACGTTCTTGATGCGCACAGCCCAGGTATGGAATACTTTGCTGTCGTCTGTTTTTCCTAAAGAATACAATCCGGGTCTCTTTAAGGTAAGAGTCAAAAGGTTTCTTCTAGATCTTCGTGCTTCATCTTAGACCACATCATCATTACCATGAGATGAGATTGTGGTCAAACGAAGTTCCACCAATATTTATTTATTTATTTATTTCTGAATTTCAGACTTTTGCCTATATTTGTGTCACTAAATCTACACGAATACCTTTCATTTGACGTCCCACTTGACCTTATAGTCTCATTTTCATTTTTTTTATCCCTCTTGAACCCCAATATCTCAACAACCCCTCTACATTTTTAGCTCATTGAGTCACACCAAAATAGTGCCATCACTACCTACCTATATACCAAATTTCACGATGATCAGATAAACGCTTCGAAAGTTATCCTCGGACAAACAAACATACGTACATACATACATACAACGCCGATTTGACCAAATTGATTTAGAGATCTCGCTTCGCTCGATCAGTTATACTACCTGTCACCGCATTTACGACATGTATTTAATGATGATGGTCAGTATTGTTGTAAAATAGTTTTTTTTCTAGTTAATTACCCTGAATTTTATTTTATTTACAGTCTACCTTCATTTCAAGTTCTAAAATATCAATGAAACAGCCTGTATAAAATAGGTAAACAAATCATATTAATTCATCATGTAAGTAGGTACCTGTTAATCTGACTAAGTGGCATCGGCGCAAAGGCGCCGTCGATTTACGTTAAAAAAAATTTATTGGAAATGTATCTATTACTGGATAAATATTCAAGCTACCTATATTAAAACAATCTGTAAAATTAGGTTATACGATTCTACATATGTGTTTTAAATTAATGTCGTGAATGCGGTGACTGACTGTACGTTATTTACTCTAGACTTGAAGATTCCGAGGAATTTTTGTTCTATACATCCCGGAAAATCAGACGTTTGTAGTGAGTTCTTTACTGGTCCTAATGATACAAGTTGAAGCGAATCGTTTGGTTCAGCGAGGTGGAACGTCGACCTGATACGGGTAGTACAAGAACTTCCCAGCATTTCCACTTTTACTATTGAAAGAATTATCTAAAGTGATCCCTAGACGGTCATTCGGCATGAATGCCCCACGTAATGCCATGCATGTATGATCGTTTAATTGTATCGATTTATGCGAATGATATGCAAACTGCATCCTGGCGCTAGATTGTGACATGTTAAATTTTTATCATGCAAGTGACACATATGACTGTCTTTGGATCAGCATGTTATGCTAGTTCAGTTTGTTCTCATTTTGATATGAACACTCAAGATTATAAGAAACAAAAACATATCCACATTATCTCAAATAACCTCTTCACTGCATGCAGGATGGTCCAATCGTGTATAAAATTAATAAATAAACGACGACCTTCGTGGCTCAGTGGCGAATATCCAGCTGTGATGCAGGAGCTAGCAGGTTCGATTCCCGCCCCTGAACAAATGTTTGCATGATCTACATATACCTATTTGTTCCTAGTTTGGTTGTTTTTCTTTATATTATAAGTATTATTTACAAAAAAGTATATAAGTATTCTATCAGTTATCTGGTTCCGATAGTACAAGCTCTGCCTTGCTAGATAGCGCTGTTTGAAATGTCCAGCAATATTTATTTATCTTTAATGGCCTAATATGATGGTCAGTAATGCAATCATTCATGTAAAGCATGTCATGACATTACCGTAAGAACCGCATTAGTACAAAAGTAGTGCCAAAGACTAGTAATTGATCGAGCGAAGCGAGATCTCTAAATCAACTTGGGCAAATCAGCGTTGTATGTATGTATGTATTTATGTTTTTTTGTCCGAGGATAACTTTCGAAGCGTTTATCTGATCATCGTGAAATTTGGTATATAGGTAGGTAGTGATGGCACAATTTTGGTGTGACTAAATGAGCTAAAAATATTGGGGGGTTGTTGAGATATTGGGGTACAAGAGGGGTAAAAAAAACATAATGAGATTATCCGGTCAAATGGCATGTTTAATAAAAGGGCTTTGTGAGTACATTGAGACACCGTTTTTATTTTTAGTTTAAACTTTGTAGTTTTAAAGTTATTAGCCATAATAAAAACTGAACTTTGACAAAATACACAGGGTACACCAGTGATCCCACAGTGCTGAAATTTGGTATGTGTGTAGCTTTAGTGCCACAAAAATAAGGAAAAGTCTGAAATCCAGAATAACTACAATTTCTACCCCAAAAAAAGGAACCAATTTACATGAAGTCCCGTTACCTGTAGTTTGAATGAAACTGTAGGTCATCTTAGTTGGTTATTCATTTCATGGCACTATTTTTATAGACAAAGATTAGGTACAAATAATCTTTTTTTGTTTTTATGCGAGACTCGCGAGATCTCTATAATGTGTGCTATAACTGGTAGCTGTGAATTATAATCCACTATTAAATTCAGATCAGCGTAGACTTGCAAATAAATGGTTGGTTGTTAATAATTGCCACTCGATAAATAATTTTAATTGGATGGGCCGGATTTATTAATGGACTGTTTCATCATAATCTTTTCGGTATAAAGGCTTGTGTAATTCGTAATATTCTCCATTGTATTCAGTAAAATAGTTAATATGAAAATAACATCGTATTTTCCTAAGTTATTAATCGACTAAGTTGAGATGACAGGAGGGTATTCAGAATGAGTTATTTTTTTCTAGCTAGTTCGGATAAATGCTGAACTATAGGCAATAGAGAGAAAACCCCTGAATGCTTTTATTTTATTTCGGGTTATATTGTAACATTTCCATAAAAGCTTCCAGCGACTTTAGACCGATGATTGTCATGCATGAGTTTAACTTTTAAAACTGTCTTGGTTATGAACACTATTTGTACTGAAAACGGGATATTTACCATGATTTGGAAGTTTTTGAGTATCCCGATATTTCGTGCAGTTGCGGATCCTTAAAATTCATAAACTCAAATATCCCGTTTTAGTGGAAAAAATGCACGTATATAGAATGTGTCGTAGAATCTATAAATTGAAAACACATTTTATTGGAAAAATAAAATATCTCCGAAAACACACGTTTTACTTTTATTACATTTTCTTTAAATAGATCCTTCTGTTCATTTCATCGTTTTTTTAATTAACAATACGAGCTAAAAAATAATAAACGCATATTTTTATGGAAAAATACTGTGTATGACTGTATATGCTGAATAAGCTTACTTTATCTTAAAACCGGTATAAGACAGTACAGATACTGCGTCTATTCATCCATTGAGGGGCTACGAGTACCAACTTGTCATTAGGTAATGTATAAATAAATAAATATTACGGGACTATTTGTACTAAACACGAGATATTTACCATGATTGGTGAGTTCTTGAGTGTCCCGATATTTCGACGCAGTTGCATGCGCCATGATCTCGGGTAAACTGAAGTCTTTGCGAGTGGGTAGTTATTGGCAGATAAAACGATCTACCCTCTTTCTTAGTATCTTGCTAGGAATGAATTCACTAATACTATCACTACTACCGGTTTCATTCTCGATCATAACTCGATTCCGACACACAACACTCACGGTATCAGGACGCGTAATTGACACTACACTTCTTCGGTTCTTACAAATTTTCACCACAAGATTCCAGGCTCCAGATAGTTGAAAACCATCTTCACGATTGAAATTTTTGTGTTTGATAATCTCAATTGCCTCTTGAACCAGCCTTGGGATGTAATGTAATGTAAACATGTAAACAACTCACAAATCATGGTAAATATCCCGTTTTTAGTACAAATAGTGTTCATAACCATGATAGTTTCAAAAGTAATATTACTGGACATTTAACACAGCGCTACCTAGCCCCAAACTAAGCAGAGCTTGTACTATGGGAACCAAATAACTGATAGAATACTTAGATACTTTTTTTAAATACATACTTTATAATACATAGAAAAACAACCAAACCCGGAACAAATATCTGAATGAATATCAGTATGAATCATCTTTGTCAAAAATGTGCATTGTTATGCAAGGTAAGCGATTAATTAAACCCGAGATATTTTGGCGTAAGCCCTCGATTTCTTTAGCATCCTCGCTCGCATATTTGTCTTTTGTATAATCCGCTGTATGTTGTCCGCTATCTGGGACAATACATTGAGGCTAATATTTCTACCAGTGTAGCTCGTTTTAATACCTGCGTATGCACGTATACGTATATAAGTACCTACGCAAGTTTTTATCCTTTACTAGTTGACCCGCCAGTGGCTTCGCACGCTTGAAATTTGACGTTCCCGTGGGAACTTCGGCATAAAAACTATAAAACACTCTTGTCAAAGTGACGTGACACTTCATGTAAAGGACTTCACGTCAATGAACAACAGTTAAACTATATGGGCATTGTTCATACAAAACGACTAAAATTGCGATTAAAAAATTGGGGGCTGGGGGGTAGGAGGGGGAAAATACTTGACGACCTATTCGTCCATTCTTAATTTTACAAAAAAAAATAATCATTAAAATCGGTCGACCCGTTTCCGACCACTAAAACCGTGACACGAGATTTTTATATAATATTTTAGAAAGATTAGGAAGTTCACTGAAAATGGAAGTCATGTTTCTTTTTTATGAGTTTTTCACTGGAAGTACCAGCTTCCATGTTCACTGGGAATTGGACATTCTCTCAATCTACGAGAGGGTTCGGCCATAATTCAAACAGGCCCATTAAGGACTTCACGATATCAATATCATCGATTTTTGGGTCACGGCTTGCCCTTTTACTAAGTTACACAAAATTGGACTATGCGTTGTCGCTTATAAGGTTATATTTAGCTTTATTTTATATTTTATACTCGCATTTGACCACGTTCTCGCCTGATGGTAAGTGATGATCCGGTCTACTATGAAACACGCTTGGCTAAAAGAAACCTGTTCACTAGGTACTTGAAGACCCTTAGGTTGAAAATATCAGGAACAATAGCCTCAGGCAGCTTAGACAAACTATAAATACGATAATGGTATTTTGTTTCTATAATTTTAGTGTAACTTATAAAACTGTGAACGAGTTACTAAAAATTAATAATCTGAACAGGACTTTTAAAACAAAACCGCCTATTTAGCACTTATACCTTTGGTGAAGACATCTGTTATAGATAATTTATATATATATATTTTTTTATAAATTATAGTCTAACGTTTGACCACTATCTCGCCTGATGGTAAGCGATGATGCAGTCTACGATTGTACACGCTTGCCTAGAAGAAACCTATTCACTCGTGACTTGAAGATCCCTAGGTTGTAGTTATCAGGAAACACAGACTCAGGCAAGGCGTTCCACTCCTTGGCGGTGCGCATAATAAAGGTGGAAGAGTACCGCTTTGTGCGTATGGGAGGTATGTCTACCATGTAGTGGTGGCGCATCGCGGAGCGTCTGGTTGTCCGATCATAGAATGGGGATGGTGGGATCAGCTTGAATAGCTCCGCAGCACACTCTCCGAAATGTATCCGATAAAAAACCGAGAGGCTTGCAACCTTTCGACGATGCTCGAGGCCGTGGAGCCTTGCATTTGCTAACTCGTCATTTAAAATGAGCTTCTTGGCTCTTCTCTCAATTGAATCTAGAGCCTCTAGCTGGTACTTCGCTGATCCGTCCCAGAGATGAGAACAGTACTCCAGACATGATCGGACTTGTGCTTATATCTATATATTTTAAACTAGGTAGATCTTCGTATGATCACAATCTCACCTGATGGTAAGCGATGATGTTGTCTAACAGGTCGATATATACACACTTATCATCATTTCATGTATGTTACTAAATAAACATTAAAAAGTGGCACTCCGGGAGTGCAGAAGTGAAATCTTGAACAATTACGAGATACTTATATACAGAGGTGTCGGTAACGGTAACAGTTTCGCGAGTTGAATGTTTTTCCCCCATCTCAAAAAATGCCCAACGTGCCTAAAGAAGTTTTCAATTCAAAAATTGTGTGTGCTTATGAGATTGGAGTGAAAACTTACTCAGACGTTTAAGACTATCTGAGTTTACATTCATCAGAATTGCATGGAACCTCACTTGGCTGAAGTCGACTGGAGCCGAGTTTACCCAAATTAGCGTCACCGACCCGAGCATGAGAGATCAGTTTTGTTCACTGCTCAGAAAAAAGTGTGTTTGATGCCCTTAAAGAAGGTTTTACTTTAGAATATTTTTTCCCAATGAAAGTAATCGAACTATAGCTATAGATCTGATCTAATTATACCTAACTTGCTCTGTGCTCATAGTCAATATGTCGGGCGTTATTAGTCGTCATAACTTCGTAACTCTGTCGGTTTGAATACGAATGCCAATTATAGTTTTAAAGCTTGTTATATGAATAAAACCATTTTTAAACTTTTAATATGAATGTATGCATTTGGAAATCAATTTACCATGACTATATACTTATTGTCGTGTTATTTTTGTAACTGTGTATATCTTTGTTTTGTTATGTCTGCAAATAAATGTATTTTCTTTCTTCTTCTTTCTTTCTTTCTTATATGCCATATAGAAGTGCCACCTGATACGTAGACACATGGGTCGAACTGTCTTAATAAATTCATTTGTACCTACTGTTCTTTATAATTATTTCATGTGTTATTGTGTGTACCAAATAAATGATTATTCTATTATATTATCTATACCTGTTTTGTTATGTACGACATTAATTTTAAACACACATCCGGAATCGTATTAGCTGATTTTAGAAGTGGGTATAATACCGGTATCGTGAGGCGTGTAACACCTGCTACCAAAAATAATGATACAACATAACGATCATGACTGTTCTGTCAAGTACGTTGTAATTGAGAAGAAGAAGAATACCGGTAGCTTGATTATTTATCCAATTAAACAATTTTTAATGTAAATCGTTTACTCGATATTGGATAAATAGATATTAGTTTTGGGTGTATACTGTATATATATTTATTTATGTTTTTGTACACTCATCTACCTTTAAAATCATCTCTCCCTCTAGCTTCAAAGTTTTGCTGGAAGAAAACTCTTCTTAGGGTTAAGCTCGCCTTTATACATGACCTCTATTTCTGTATTTTTAAATGTATTTTCTTGTGTGCAATAAAGAATAATCGTGTCTGAAAATATGGAGCGTTTTATGAAATGCCAATAGGGAAATAGGCTACATCAGATTTTATTCCAAACTTTATGAAATCATTCAAATAAGATATATAATATTATTTCAATTCCAACTGTCAACCCCAATAAAAATACGATTTGCAACTTAATGTACATTTACAAAATATGGTTCAATTATACAAATATGCTAAACAATTAACTTGAACAAACAAAGTTCGTAAAACCGCTGTATAATTTAGTAAAATTAAATTTAATAAATGATCGCAAAAGTTTGAAGCCATCAAGGCTTTTCAAAAGTAATAATTTAAGTTGGAAACACTTTACAATAATTTATAAATGTTCTCCTGCGCAAGACCAGTATTTCCAACAGAAATTGTATTGTTTATAAAAACTAGTCACAATAACGATAACTATTGAAATAACTTAGATTTTTTTGTCGAGAGCTCTTATATACTCAAATTTTGAGCTCCAGAAATCAGACAAAATATCAAAAATCTTTTCTAGAAGACCCAGTATATGCACAGTTTACCCTTTTAGCTCTGTAAATATGCTACACAATATTCCAACTCTTTGCAAGTTTTATCCAAACCACAGGTGCTGGCTCAGATTTGCTGTTCCATTGTTTACGAGTTAGTCGGAAATATGAAACAATAATTGCATTAGGTATATGGGGTGTCATATTTTGTGACTTAACAAATTATTCTCAGGAAAACAGGACTGTATTTTTCCGGGCAATAATCAAGGCAATATTTATCAGCTCACTTTCCACTTTGCTAAAGATTAGATTTAATAAGCAGGCAAGGCACCCTATACAATCATTCCATAATTCACAAACGAAACTTTCCGCAAATTGGTGGAGTGCTGAAAAAACAGCAACCAAAGCAGCTGTACGCCGGCAAATTGTGAAATAATTCAGTAAATTTATACTTGGCTTGTGAATCGTTCAGAGCGACCTAATTTTGTAATGGCACAAGCAAACCTACTGGTTGATTTACTGCCAAACTTTCCCGTGATTGTACGATTTGTTTATTGAATATTGCAAACTCGTTATTGGATGGCACTTGCTATTTTTGGGAGAGCATAAAAGTTCAGATGAGTTTTGTAATTTGTTCAAGACTCTCACCAAATTCAGTATCAATTCTCATTAAGGTAAAAAACTTTTACGATACTTTGGTTTGATAAAAAAATCTGAAAACTTTGGGGTCTCCTAATGCTGATAATACAGCCACGAACATTCTTCTTTTATATTTTGAACAAAAAAGCATATTGTTAAAACTAATGAATAAACTAACACTGAAGATGACTCCCTAGATAGGTTGGTATATAAGCCGTTCTTTTATAGTAGTATCAAACACGAGTACAGAAAATGAAGCTTTATTCATTATTTAACTCGTATCCATAAATTAAATTAGATTAGATTAGAAATTTATTTATTGCACTATAAAAATAATACATAGGTGAATTTAATGCTAATTAGCATTTTCTTCCAGCTAACCTTCGTGTAGTGTGGATAAAGTGGTAGTGCCAGAAAATAGAAAGGTAAACAAACTTTAGCTGAGGTATCATAAAATAAACTTAGAGAAAATAATAATATTAATAAAACACATACATAAACCAAATACATAAAAATACCTACATAATAAGCTCAATTTTGTTGGGTATCTTGAAGAGAGATGAAGTGTTTAAAGAGTTTGGATTTAAAGATTCCCATAGAGGCGGCTCTGCGGATTTCCACAAGAAGTTTATTATAACTATATTATATAAGTTACATTATATTTAAGTAAATAACATCCAACTAAGTTCAAATTATATTCCAACAGTTTTGTTTAATAGCACTTCCTCGCCAGTTCCTCCAAAAAGGCACAGAAAAGTGGAACTTCACTGTGGCCCTCATAAGAAGGCTCAAAGTTGCTCAGCGTGTTATGGACAGGCCTTTGAAATGAGGAAATTTGTTGACAAACCAAAGTGTCTGACATAGCACAAAGGATTAGCAAGCTGATGTGCCAGTGGGCAGGGTACATAGCTTGAAGAATCGACTGCCGTTGGGGCAGAAAGGTTCTCAAGTGGAGACTAGCGCAGCGTAAAGCTCCACTAATATTACAATTGCTGATATGAACTTTAGTTATATCTTGCTTTTATTAAAGTCTATAATCGCATGTTAGTCAACTCATACCATTGTACCACATACCGTTTATGACATTTCACATTATAGACACTAGATTGAAGTTTGAATTGTATTATTTTAAGTTACGTGAATTGGCCTTCAGATAAAAGTTGCTGGGAGCCGTTGGGTGTAGACCGCACAAGATCGGTTCTCATTATGTTCTGTATGTTCGTCTTGTGATGATGATAATGATGAAAAATTCCTCGTAGGTATCTTTTTGAGCAAAGACTTAGCCCAAAGATTCGGCTCGAATGATACGTTAAATTTCTCCCGATTCAATTTAATGATGATTTAATGACTTTATGATGATAATGATGAAAAATTCCTCGTAGTTATCTCTTTGAGCAAAGACTCAGCCCAAAGATTCAGCTCGAATGATACGTTAAGTTTCTCCCGATTCAATTTCCGCCCGCCCACAAATAACGGAACAAAGGCGTGAGATGCACAGAATGTCTGTATCAAAGAGTAACTTTTATATAAGCTGTGGTATCGAAGAAAGGAGCACTATCGTTGCAACAGCTGTGTGGATAGAATGGAAGTTTTATAAAGCCTGGAAGCAATATTTAGCTTCAGGTCTCGACTTTGCTCGTGTGGTGTCCAGATATAAAGTGATAATTTAGATGTTTGTAACCGCAGAATGAGGTCCAAATGTTAGATGCACTGCGGGTGATCTTGATGGCGCGATAATTTTAATTTAGATTGAGAAACTTCGCATTAACTTTGCAAAACTAAACGGATTAGGGGAAGAAAAGTTGCACTGGGAAAATCCGGGCTAGTGTTAACATATTTTTCAATAAAATATGAAATATATTCATATTCATTTTGTAAGGAATGAATTAATGAAAGTCTTTATTACACCTTACACGCTAAATACAAAAAAAATAAGAAACAAGAAAACGTACAATGGGCGGTCATATCACAAAAAAGTTATCTCTTCCAGACAACCTTTGGGTAGAATATTATTAAGGAATATAAAATTAGAAAAATACACATTGATTTCAATCGTTGTGACCTAGGATTTAGATTATGGTGAAAACAGATAATAGGTACTTACCACAAACAAAAACCTGAAACTACATATCTCAAAACTCAAAATATCAAAATATTTTTTTATTGTTTTTAGAAAGGGTTTGGAGCTCTTATTTTATGTTGTATTAACCTGTGTTAGAAGAGTCCCCTCTTGTCTGTGGTCGTCTTGTCTGGATCGCGTCCTGGTTAATAGTAAAATTAGTATATACCAACTAATACTACATAATTGGATATCAGTTAATTTTTTACAATGAAATGAAATTCAATAAATTAAAAATAATTTGAAGGGGTGTGTCATTGGTAAGTACTCTTATATGTAGCGATAAGCTTGCAACCTATAGAATCCTAACTCTCTCTTCCCAGCTATGTGAAGCAACTTATTACTTTATATATTTTTACTTGTTAGGGTTCCGTAGTCAAAATAGGAACCCTAAAAGTTTCGCTAAACCGCTATTCTTGTGTACCATGAAATTACCACAATAGTACCTTAAATTCTGTAATTGTTAGAAGAAATATCAAAGCTGAGTAGATTTTACAAGGGTACGAGCAATACCCAACCAACTTATGTATATAGTTAGGTTTATAAATAAATAATACTAATACAAAATGACCGAAATCAACTGCAAAATTATTTTTATAAAATAATATAACCGTACTGACTGCGCAACTGTTCACTGTGCGTGGTTTGACACGCGCTTGACCAATGATTTCATTATATTTTAAGCAGAATCGACTTAAGTAAGAATTTTATTTTATTTAAAGCAGAACATGTCCAGAATTTTTTGAAAAAAAATACTAAAATGTGCAGCAAAATAGTGGCCATAAAAGATTATAATTATTACCCTGTTACAAGCTACACTGCTAGTTTTAATACAGTTTATTTTGTAGATATTACTAAAACCTTTTAAAAAGCTATATAAGCAAAAAATATAATGGTTCACGTGAAAAACTTCAAACAAAAAGTAGTAATTGCTTCCATGAGCAACGCTATATTGTTTCAACTGCGACCGCGTACTAATAACAAGTACGGGCTTTGATTTCGAGAAACTGGGTTATTCATAATCGAAAAAAAATGTTGCTTTTCTCTTTTGGTTCAGATTAGCTTAAAAATCGTTATACAAGAGCGGTTTTACCATTGTGAGAACTTAGAGATAAAGCAGGATATATTTTAAAATTAAAACAATGCCTAACGTCTAAGAACGTCAAATACGTATTTACATCTGAAACCAAATTTCAAAATGTGGAAAGAAGATAGGTGAAACTGGAGCCAAGTAATATAAATTAACGGTTAATGAATATCTTCTTAAACAATGTAAATTGAAAGATGCATTTAATTTTTTGCTCAAGTGAAGCGAGATCTCCAAATCAACTTGGGCAAATCGGCATTGTATGTATGTTTTCCGAGGATAACTTTCGAAGCATTTATTCGATCGTCGTGAAATTAAGGAAAAGTCTGAAATCCAGATTAACTGCAATTTCTACCCCAAACAAATTAACCACATAACATGAACTCCCGTTACCTAAAAATTTAATGAAACTGTATGTCAAGTTATTTGGTTATGCATTTCGTGGCACTAGTTTGATACTCAACTCACGTCAAACTCGCGAGATCTCAGTTCGGGGCGAACCACTAGTAAATAAATAAATAAATAATGGACATTTCACACAGCGTTATCTAGCCCCAAATTAAGCAAAGCTTGTACTATGGGAACCAGATAACTGATAGAATACTTAAATACTTTTTTTTTGTAAATATATACTTGTAATATAATATATAAAGAAACAACCAAACCCGAAACAAATATCTGTAGATCGTGCAAACATTTGTTCCGTGGCGGGAATCGAACCCGCTACCTCCTGCGTCTCAGCCGACTATTCGCCCACTGCGCCACGGAGGTCATCAACAACTAACTAGTAAAACAACGTATTGTATTTTAATAAGATTTGAAACATTAAGTTTGTTTCCGTACTAAAAAAACTCAATTAACGTAAAACAAAACGTATGGCTACGTTATAATATAACAATACTTTGTTGTAAACATTTTCTGAGAGTACGATACGATTTTAGATTTGAGATAATAACGAACAATAGTTTTACAAGTAACTTTTTAACAAAAATATAGAGATAATAAAAAAATAGGACAAAGTGGTAAAAATAATCGCCGAACATAAATAAAAAAACCAACGAATTGAAGACCTCGTTTTTTTGAAGTCAGTTACAAATGTGAGTGATTTCTTATTAAATATGTCTAGGTCAAACGTTCTTAGACGTTTGCCGATCTCTTTTAGATTTAACTGATACAGTTTCGTAGAATGCATCCCGCGAGGTTGGCTAATCTAACCGCTACCTGGAAGCCTGGGGAAGACACGGTCGGGGTTGGCCAAGAAAGCGTCGGCGAGACGATTTGGAATTCAGTCACTGAAAGGGAATAGTGGCACATCGCACAGGAAAGGGACAGTTTGAAAGATTTAGGAGAGACCTTTGCGCACCAGTATTATAGTACAAAATACCGTCCTCGGATGGTTGGCAGCATCTCTGTTTGGCCCACACAGCACGGAAGACCATCTAGCTACTCTCCTACCTATGTATATGTACTCAATTTTTATCTTGTGTTTTGCCTGTGTTTTTTTATATAATTTTTCGTTTTAATCATTTATAATCTTTATGTAAGTAGAAATGTTCTGTTCTGAATGGTCTGTCCTGCTTGTGTGTCAAACAAATGTATTTTCGTTATTTTTTTTCATTAAAATAGGTTATAAAAAGTAAAAAAGAGAACATATTCATGTTTTGGATCCCTATAAAGTCGTGAACATAATTATTAAGACGTTGTTTAGCGATGAGACACAATTTCCTTAACGACGTTAACACGACGGTCACTATTTCGTAGAACATCTGAACTGAACCCCCAATCGCATGGATACTGCACGCTGTTCCCCGCATCTCAACGCTTTGTCCATCTCCCGAGAGAACTACTCGGCTATTCAGAAGCTCAAGTTATTTGAATTGAACGGATTGGTTCGCCGTGCTTAGAATTATTGCAGTGGGGATTGTAAAGCAATCGACTGCTTAAAACCATCATCAACATCAATAAATCAACTATAAGACATCCACTGCTAAATAAGGACTTCTTCATAAATTTTCAGAGTGATCGATATTGTGCAGTCTTTGTCCAGAAGCTCTCAGCCACCATTATTTAGTCTTTTAATTTATTTGGGCGTCTAAAAAAGCTCTCTACAGCACGCAGAGTGGCCTTCTTATGAGACCCATAGTGACACTGTTATAAACAACGATTTGAAATTCAGGATTCACTCGTATGTAGATTATTCGTAGCCTTAGTGCTACGGCGTAGTTCCAAACGCTACGACAGCTTAACACCAAAGCTATATACGAATAGAACTGCAACATCAAAGATGATTTATTTTTCACATTTTGAAAGCTATGGCGACTCCAAGACTAGCCATTGGAGCAGAAAGGTTTTCAAATGGAGACCACGCCCTGAATAAAGCGTAGTAAGTATGGGTTCCACTAAAAGGATACAAACTCCCAAATAAATGTTACTTGAGGCCGCTGAGCAGGACGTATAAGATTGGTCGCACTGTATTTACGGAGGCGTATGTTCAGCAGTGGATGTCCATTCTATCATAAAAAAACTAAGACTTCAACAAAACGAAAGTGCGCATTAATATGAGCAACATTTACTAGTACCATACAGTGAATTATTGGGAGTAGTCGAAATATTATACAGTCTGTCACCGCATTCACGACATTAATTTAAAACACATATGCAGAATCGTATTAACTGATTTTAGAGATTGGTTTAATACCGGTAGCTTAAATATGTATCCAGTAATCGATACATTTCCGATAAACAATTTTTAACGTAAATCGGCGGCGCCTTTGTGCGCATTCTGCTTAGTCAGTTTAACAGGTAGGTACCTGTTGAATGATGAATGAATATGATTTGTTTACCTATTTTATACAGGCTGTTTAATTGATATTTTAGGACTTGAAATTAAGGAAAACTGAAAATAAGAAAAATTTAATGTTATTGAATTTGAAAAAAAAACAATTTTACAACAATACTAGCGATTAGCACTGCCCGTGATTTAAATTAATGTCGTAATTGCAGTGTCATGCAGTATAGTTATTAGGAGACAAAATATAGATCATTGTTTTAGTCATATAAGCATATAATGGTTAATTCCAGTGTAGGCATGGTTTACGCAAAGTTCAACAGAGAAGGTCCGGTTGATGATAGGTTTCAAAGTTGTTCATCTAGACAAAGCCATCGTAACAAAATCTTCTATCTTCTAATATTAGGTTGGGGAAAAAGTTGCTTCGCATTTTTTAAGAAAATTCAAAACATTTTTAATATAGTTTATTTACATTTAACTAAAGTATCTAGGTACCATTCTGTTCGATAACTTTTTGCCATCTTGTAGGTAGGGACATGATCCCATTGCTATAGAAATTTTGGGGCTTCTGATCAAAATACCGCGACAAGTGGTTTTGGCTATCCTCTCGTGATGTTAACCTGACACTGCCTAAAGAATTCTGAAGAGACCGAAACAGGTGGAAATCTGAAGGTGCAACGTCAGGACTATACGGCGGATGCATAAACACCTCCCAGCCAAACTCTCTTAATTTTTGCTGAGTGGCTAAAGATGTGTGAGGTCTAGCGTTATCATGATGAAAAACCACACCCCTTCTGTTGATTAATTCCGGCCGTTTTCTCTCAACTTCTTGCTTTAATCTCATCAGTTGTTTGCAGTAGAGTTCAGAATCGATGGTCCTGCATCGTGGTAACAGCTCATAATGAATAATGTCCTTCCAATCCCACCATACACACAGCATCACCTTGTTGCGAGTTAACCCGGGTTTTGCCACAGTCTGTGGAGCCTGACCAGCTTTAACCACGACCTTTTTCGCACGTTCTTGTCGTACGTGATCCACTTTTCATCACCAGTTATCAGCTTCTTTAAAAATGGTTCGGTTTCATTACGTCGTAATAAAGAATCACAAATGAGTACACGGTTCATTAGGTTTCTTTCAGTGAGCTCGTGGGGTACCCAAATATCGAGCTTTTTTGTGTACCCAGTTTTTTTCAAATGCGCCAAAACAGTTTTGTGGTCAATTCCCAGTTATTCAGCTACGTCGTAACTACTGATATGCCGATCTTGCTCCACTTTTTCAAAAATGGCATTAATTTTATCCGTAATAGGGTGACCAGAGCGACGTGCATCGGAATTTCCGGATTGAAAACGCTTAAACCAAATTTGTGCTACTCTCACAGACTAGGTCCATAAACATCGCAAATTTTTTTCGCGGCTTGCGTTGCATTTTTACCTTTTTTGTAGTAAAATTTTAAAACGTATCGAATTTCTTCATTAGATTCACTCATCTTTACAGTACGAAAAACAAATAAAAATCACACGTTTTCCTAATTTTAATTTGGAATTATCGTCTTTAAAATTTAAACTTTGAATGATACTAAAACCAGCCAGATACAAATAGTATAGCCAAAGAGATTTTATTACAAGTTCATACATACTGTAATGCGAAAAGACTTTTTCCCCAACCTATTGTTACGAGCTGAGGGTTCGGGATAAAGTAATGGGAATCGATTTGACCAAAATAACACTTTTATTCAACACGATGACGATGAATACACGAACTTGGTCACACGTATCACAACACACTAATTCACACCACTTAAAGTCACCGAAATGTTCGCACGTATAGCTTAATCCAGACTGACTCACGAGCAACTACTGTTCACGCGAGACCCTTCTCCACGTCAGTCTTCCAGGGCCTTGCTGAGACTGACTGTCCGGCCATCTCTCCGGCTTATTTATATCGCGCACATTTCGATTGTTCGAGAACAATCTCGATTGTTCCAGGAAAGGGGTCGGTGTTTCGACAGAACGACCAATCCCTATTGTGCACAACCGCAGACAATAACAACAATAACACAGCAAGACAAAAGCGTTCGAGAAGTTTCGATTATTACTCATTGTTTAACAGCCTCGGCGTAACACTGCCCCCTCCTAAAACATGCTCGTCCCGAGCATTCTTAGCCCCATATCGCGGCAGCCGATCAACATGAACAATTTTAGGCGCACCTCGCGCAGAAGATGTAGCAACTAGAGGAGCCACATTGCCGTCTCCAGTACTTCAGGACACCCAGAGTCCCTTTCTCATCAGCGATCCTAATTCCAGCCTCCAAAACACGGCTATCATGATTTCTATCTGTTCTTCCACTTCCTGGAATTCCTTTCCAGATGAACCGAACAATTCCCTCATCAGTCGAGCCCGCTCTTCTTGCCCACGTCGCTGATCTTCCTGTTGACGACGCTGCTCTTCTTTATCCTGACGTCGCTGTTCCTCTTGCAACCGAGTCTGCTCCACCTGTTCACGTCGCTGTTCCTTCTGCAACCGAGCCTGCTCTTCCTGCTGACGACGCTGCTCTTCTTAATGCTGACGGCGTTGTTCCTCCTGCAACCGAGCCTGGTCTTCCTATTGACAACGCTTCTCTTCTTAATGCTGACGGCGTTGTTCCTCCAGCAACTGAGCCTGCTCTTCTTGTTGACGACGCTGCTCTTCTTTATCTTGACGGAGCATTGCCATAATAGCAGCAAGATCGCCTGTCACAGGAGCTTGACCCACGGATGATGATGATGATGAAGCTCCAATTGATTCGGTGGCGGCTGATTTCATCTCCATCGGCTGACGACTCTGCCGAGCTTCTTGAACCGGAGACTCCCCAAACCGCCTTTCATCCATTTCCTGTTGTCGTTGACCTCTCGTCCTGACACCGTCCGCGTTATCCTTTGGTAGATCCGGCATTATTTTATCCCACTTCTGACACCAAACTGTTACGAGCTGAGCGTTTGGGATAAAATAATGGGAATCGATTTGACCAAAATAACACTTTTATTCAATACGATAACGATGAATACACGAACTTGGTCACACGTATCACAACACACTAATTCACACCACTGGTGCACCACTTAAAGTCACCGAAATGTTCGCACGTATAGCTTAATCCAGACTGACTCGCGAGCAACTACTGTTCACGCGAGACCCTTCTCCACGTGAGTCCTCCAGGGCCTCGCTGATACTGACTGTCCGGCCATCTCTCTGGCCTATTTATATCGCGCACATTTCGATTGTTCGAGAACGATCTCGATCGTTCCTGGAAAGGGGTCGGTGTTTCGACAGAACGACCAATCCCCATTGTGCGCAACCGCAGACAATAACAACAATAACACAGCAAAACAAAAGCGTTCGAGAAGTTTCGATTATTACTCATTGTTTAACAGCCTCGGCGTAACACTATTATATAAAAATCTCGTGACATGGTTTTAGTGTTCGCACTCCTCCGATTTCAATGATTTTTTTGTATATATGGTACGTATGAGAATAGGTCGTAAAGTCTTGTTCACCCTCCTACCCCCCACCTCCCATTTTTTAATAGCGATTTTAGTCTTTTTTAGTATGAAGTATCGCGTCACTTTGACTTTGACGAGGGTGTTAATATAGTTTTTATCCACGGGAACTGAAAATTTCAAGCGTGCGAAGCCGCGGGCGGTTCAGCTAGTTTTCCATATAAAACTCTATCATCTCATTACATTGAACGTTTACGTAACCGATCGATATTACAACTTGTTCAATAGAGTTGTAATTCGCAGATAGTTAGTATCGATATGACGATAGTATTGTTATTTATTGTTAGTTTATTAGTATCGATGCTTGGTGTACTGTGCGAGTTTACAAAATATGAAATAACGCATCATTATTTATCATGGAAGTGCTATTAATATTTCAAATTAATCAACGTTCGAGGATACAGGTATTGTATCTATATATGTATGTATCTATGCATGTTGTATGTACTATTTATAAAACCCATTACATGAATTTCCAACTAGAATAAGTATTTAGTAATGGATATAGTGTAGTAGTCCTATGGCTGATATGATGATAATAATGATTTAAATAATATAGCTCACAGCAATACTAGTGGTTCTATGAAAACAGCAAACCTCGCAAGCCCTTATAACCATGCAATAACCGACCCTTTGCCTCTCCACTCCCCTCAACTCCTCTCCAATAAAAAATCGCGATCAATTAAAAAATTCAAATAAATCAAGGAACTTGTGTGCCAATTTTAGCATTTTTTGGCCAATCTCAATACTGAGACACTTCGCTCGCTCAGTCAATAAATCCCATGATCCATGATGGATCACTTACTCAATACGCAGATTTAAGAAGATATACCACTTATGGGTAGTCTGAGGCAAGTCAAAACATTACGTCATACATTCCCACTTTTTTAGCATCCGCGTGCCAGGTTGAATCAGGTGCTATCGGGTTCTCTCCCACCAGAGATAAGGCCATGGAATGGGAACCAGAAGAGCTCGCGAAGAGCCAACATTGAAACCATGGAATAATGCAAAGTTTACCCACAGCCTCGACCAAAGGTGTTGAGAAGGAACCCCGTGAGGTTTTAGTTAGTAAGTCTGACATAACCTTTCGCCACCACCACCCCTAAGCGGAAAGTTCATGATAAATTTCCACGTAAAAAAAAAGTTGCTATTGTAAGAATCTTAAGTCCTAATCTGATAGGTCATGCCTTCGAATTTTTGGCTCTAGTAAATGCCAGTCCTCACGTGTAAAATGCGCACATATTTTTCGATCAGAAAAATACATTGCCACGGCCGGGATTCGAACCCATAACCTCTGGATTGGAAGTCAGGGTACTAGGCCACCACGACTCTATATAAATAAATAAATAATGCTGGATATTTCACACAGCGCCATCTCGCCCCACGCTATGCAAAGATTATAGCAACCAGATAACTGATATAATACTAAAACACGTTTTTTTGTTGTTGTAAATATATACTTATAGAGAAACCACCAGCTTAACAAATTTTGAGATAGTAATAAATAATAAATAAATAACTAAGTAATATAGCAAAGGTTTTCTTAAAACAACCCGCGTACTACATTTTAAGTATTTTCCATTGTGAGCGCTCCAGTTTCCCGTACCTTACAAAAGCTAATTAAGCTCGTTTGCAAATATTATTTAATTAATTTCAAGTTTGAAACTCGATTCATCGATTATGTACGGGTATTTCGCTCGGCGTAAGGTAGTTGTTCAAGGACATTCACACATGTGCAAATTCTGTCAAAAATTGCTTCACGGTATTTGGTAACGAAGTACATATGTACTAGTGTAACTTAAGTATTTAAGATTGTTCTTGTTTTATTTTATTTTCTATGTGTTTTATTTTAAGATATGGGCTGTATTAAGTGGTCTGAAGTTAATATATATATATAGTAACTAAATATATATATATATATTTAGTTATTTTTACGAAATATGGAAAATCCCCAGTCTTTTTGTGTCTAGGTTTAAAAACTGACATAGCTAAGTACATCCCCAGTCAAACTAGCTTTCTATTAAGAGTAGTAGATTTCCTTGTGAAAGGGCTCGCCCGGGGAAGTACTACCACCGTACCTATTTCTGCCACCAATCAGCATTGCTGTTTCGGTTTGAAGGGTATGGATGGACCTCAAGTTGATCGACGCAGGGCTGTGCATCAGAAACGTACTCTACGTTTCTAAGGTGCGTTACCTACGAATCAATACTTTGTTATAGGCAATGGTTACCAAATAACATCAGGTTAGCTATAAGCTTATTCCGCCTCATCTCAAAACAATCAAAAATACGTCTTGTGTTTGTGTGATCAATTTGGAAAATTTAACTTTTTTAACTATATACCTATTCACGTTTTTATTACAATCTTCAAACACATAGTTACCGATAATAAAAGTATTGTATTCTGTTTCTTCGGTTAAGCCATGTCTTTCAGTCACTTTTTACATCATAAACCAACACAAAATTACAACGTAAATATCACAATTGGCGGACAAGTCATGTGATCAAAAACTGCGGTAGCACTACAATATATTCAATACACGTCGCCGTAACTAACAGTATATCTATTTTCCGTCCAGCCCAGACCCACTAGACATCTATATATAGTGGTTGGTCCAAATATACCAACGACATCATATTTCTCCGGCACTAACACTGCTCGGGCGTATGTAAAGGCCCTTACCAATAACTTATGTATTCTGATGGCACACTCTTGTCTTTGCTCTACGACTAAATCTAGTTAAGGGCGCATGGTAAGTAATATGACGTTGGGTTGAAACTTGGTTCCTTGTCGTATTATGCACTAACGGGAATTGGAGGAGAGTGCGGTATTGTTATGTATTACAGGATACGCCAAGAAGCCACTAATGCCCTATATTGTTAGCGTTGGGTCGTGGACTACAAATCAATTAATTTTATTAATGAATAATTGAAGAAGATTAGGAAGGAAGGATCCGAGCAATCAAAACCCTATTGTGATCTACCTATTCCGGAACTGGTTGTAATAAAAAATAAAAATATTATAAGTATGTATTTACAAAAAAAAAGTACAAAGTATTCTATCAGTTATCTGGTTCCAATGGCTTTGCTTAGTTTAGAACTAGCCCTGTGTGAAATGTCCAACATTATTTATTTGTTACTAATAGACCGGGGTATCTTCAGACATAATCTAAATTGATAGGTGTAATTGGTTTTTACAAAGGTTCGGTAAATTATATTTTAAAAAGTGTTTTACAAATAGTTTTTTGCAGAATTAGAGCATTCTTTATTGACATCTAATTAATATAACCTTCAGTGTCAATATTGACATTCATTGACAGCCATTACATTTGCCTGAGAGTTTCGTAAAAAACAAAAAATATTTTTGTTTCCCAGTCTGTGGAGCTTGCTGTACAAATACCTACATTGAAATGAGCAATAAAAAATATGTCCAAAAATGTAACCTCAAAACAAATTGAATTGTGTAAGACTAGCTCGTTTATAGCCAGATAAACCTTAGATCACCTTAGAGAACCTTAGGACCATGAAGTTTAATCCAATGACCGGACCATCCAATGACCTTGAGACCGAATCATTGAATTGAACTTCATGATCCTAAGGTTCTCTCTAGTGACCGCCATTATTACAAGTTCGTGAAGCGATTGAAATCAAGAAATTTCTAAATTTCAATCGGTAAGATGGCTATAGACTCTCGTCGTCCGGGAACCCGGTGATTGCTAGGTGTGCGCGTCGTGATCGGTCGTCTTAGTGCGTAGATACGGTTAGTGTACTGTGTCGTAATATTAACGAGGACATTTCTAATTCTGAAGGCCAAGGAGAGTAGTTGCTGCAGCTACCCACACTTTTCGGTAACTCCAAGTACTCCAGTCAACCCGTGACCACGTTTGTTGCAGCACAGCCTAAACTTCGGGATAACAAATAAAAAAGGTACATACGCGATAAATACCCGTTTTAGTCAGTTATTATAAACAAGCAGTGAACAAGAAAATGCTTTATTTCCTGCAACAACACACGAAATTATATAACCGATTGTATGTCGGTTGGTGAATAGGTCTCTAAGTTATCCATATTTTTGTGTTTAGAATAATGATACTTTTAATACCTCCGCCGTTATCTACAAAGTCCCGGGCACAAGAAAAATGCTAAATTTAAACACCCCTTTTAAGACATATGTTAAAACTTCAAGTATTCCAAGGATCAATAATCTCTACAAAGAAGCTTGTAATAAGGTAAGTCTGATATTTCCATATTCCGTTGAACTTTTTCTTGGGGCCTCATAACGTCTTGCCAATAACCTTCGAAAGGGATTTAGGAAACGTCAAAAATACCCAAGGGAGCTGAATAACTCAAAGTTTTAATAAAAGGCATAATCCATCATGCATAATATTTTGCGAGACTCAAATATTTTCGAGAAACGTATTATTTACTCCATGGTTTAAAGTAATATGAAGGCACCTAACACAGGATGCTTGTTTGGAACAGGGCGATTAAACACATCAAAACAAATCATTTTTCCTCAATTTAAAATCAAACTGCAGTATTTTTGTTTTTCAGACAGAATATTACATTGGTAGAACGCCTTGAAATCAGTTATTTCTTCAAAGGAGATTTGGTCTGGTTCCCACAATTTTTAGTTTAAAACATTTTTCTGAGACTGCAGTCGTAAAGTAAGTCTCAGAAAACATTTTTACAACAAAGTATACTTTTCGTTTTACTATATTTGAAACGGTTCGTTAGTTAGTCCGTAAATAAATAGCATTATGCATGTTTGCCTACTGTAGGCAAACGTAAATAATACTATTTATTTCTGAAACACACAATATGTTTATTATAAAACCGATTACATCTACCAATTTACATGTTGTATGGTGATAATCATGAAAGGTTTTTTATATTGCTTGGGTCCAGTCAGTTTTATTTTTGCAGAAGAAATTTTGTTTCGATTTTTAAAAGTTAGTAGCATCTTGAAATCAGTTATTTCTTTGATTTTGGGCCATCAACCGCACAAAATGATTTACTTCGAGTTGTAGCATGACAACCAAATTACTAAACTTTAATTAAAAAAACTAATTTTAGCCAGTGTATCTTGAATAAAAAATAGTGCCACTATGGGAGTGCCGAGAGAAGTGAAAACTTAAACAGACTACACTACAGATATTTATATACAGAGGGGTCGGTAACAGTAACAGTGTCGCGAGTTCAATGGTTTTTTTCCCATCTTAAAAAATGCTCAACGTGCCCAAAATAGTTTTAACTTCTAAAACAATATATTATGTAAAAATTTGTAGAAAACACTACCAATTATTCTCAGTGAGGAATAACCCACTTTGAATTAAAATACATATTCTAAAGCAGTCTGTAGGTGTATTACGTTAGGGCGTTTACACGCGAAAACTTTTAGCAACAATATAAAATGTAGTGCAGACGGAATTTACCATACTTCTCTTTTATATATATGTACGAATATCTGGAACGGTGCAGTGATGCGGCAACAGTGAAGTAAAACGTCCTGAAAAATCGCCGTGTGTAAACCCTTGTTTTAGGGTTCTGTAGTCCAATTAAGACCCCTTATAGTTTCTCTATGTCCGCCAGTCTATTGGTTTGTCCGACCATAGTGGACGACCTCCGTGGTGCAGTGGGCGAATAGCCGGCTGAGACGCAGGAGGTAACGGGTACGATTCCCGCCGCGGAACAAATGTTTATATTATCTACAGATATTTGTTCTGGGTCTGGTTGTTTCTCTATATATTATAAGTATGTATTTACAAAAAAAAATGTATATAAGTATTCTATCAGTTATCTGGTTTTCATAGCACAAGCTCTGCTTAGTTTGGTGCTAGATAGCGCTGTGTGAAATGTCCAGCAATATTTATTTATTTATTTATAGTTACATCCATTTTACTCGCAGAATATCAGTCCTGTTGAGCTTACATTTTGCAAACCCAACTATAGACTTACAGTTGTTGAATTTGTAAAGAGTTTATTAAGCTTCATGGAATATGTATATATATGTATATAACCTTTATATTTTAAAATGCATATCATACGGAACTCTACACTGCGCGTGGTCCGACACGCACTTAACCAATGTATTTAATTATAAAAACGTTGTATATATTTTTTTATATTCGTGTTTTAGGATTGTGTTAGGTGACATAACACCAGGGTAGGATTTTACACCTTCCACATACATTTGGGAGGGTTTTATGTATTTTGAAATTCTACGGTAAAATGTAGGCAGCTAAAGGTTAACGTCGTAAATGTAGAAGATACCTACTTTAAAGGCGGTGTACCAAACCATCTTCCTGATTGCAGTAGCGTAATAGCAATATACAACTGGATGTATTTTAAATGGAAACTGGAACATGTTTAAAATACCTGTGTTTTTTGGAAATGGATTTTAAAAATAATAACTAATTAGCCTTGTTTCCTACCTGATTATTTTCTGACTTGGACGCGGAGGAACAGGCGGTAAAATTGATGTTCAAAGTGATGCTTGTGATTTTATTAAATAAATTAATATTGATTGTTGACAACTCATACATACAACCTGTTTTGTACGACTTTAATTTAAAATACACATTATAAATCGTATTACTGATTTTAAAGGTAATGAATTTAAAAAAACATAATTTAAAACAATACTAGCCATTAGCCCTACCCGTGTTTTCATTTAATGTCGTACATAACAAAACACGTAGATTTGCTTTTTCTGTCAACATTTAGATTCGAGTACTGTAATCGGAGAGTTGCTTTAGGGAGAAAATGTCGTGGCTTGGCCTTTTAGTAAAATATACTCTGGCGTCGGTACTTATTTCATAATTCCTCGTAAAATGCGGAAAGACGGCGCAACACGAGACCTGATGAAACGTTTATACTCATAGTCATAAACAAAGTGATTCCAAAAGGAGTAGTACTACTATACCTATTTATTTCATTACTAGCTGCCGCCCGCGACTTTTACACGCATTTCCATCCCACGAGAACTGATTTATAAACAAATAACACCATATCTATTTCGGCTGCCAAACATTGCTGTGTTTCGGTTTGATGGGTATGGTTGCCGGTGAAATGACAGGCACATGAGGCTTTACACCTGTATGCTTCAAGTGGACGCAGAGCAGTGCATCGTAGGGCACGTTTCTAAGATGCGTGGCCTACGAGGCAATGTTTTGCTATAGGCGGATGGTTACCGCTTAACATCCCGTGGGCCATAAGCTTGTCCCAACACCAATGCGAACAAAAACAAAAGTTCATTTCACACCAGAATTTGTGTTTGTAAACACAGAAAATTCTGATTGTTCGTAGATACACAAAAATATAATAAATTATAAAATAAGGCAATATTCGAGCATAAACGCATCTACGGATACATGCAGCGCCTCATGACAGATGAACTCATGTTCCCTGCAACAACGGGATAAAAACGGAATTATATTTATATTATTAAAAACGGGATTTATAGTTAAAAAAGTAGCCTATGTTGTCTTCCAAGTTATTATAAATCTATGTTCCAAACTTTCGATGAAAGCCATTTCCAGGTAGTATAAAAAAACAGTATTACAACACCTTTCGGCTCCATATTATAAACTCATCTCATGCAACAAACCAACACAGTAAAGTTTGTAAAATAATACAGTAGCTAAGGTTATAACCGCGGGCTACTGCTTCGCTATTTGACGGTTTATCTCTGGGGGCGCGACTCAGCAAATGTCTCGCTTCAGGCTGCAACGTGCCACAGCTGAGAAGGAAACATTTAGGACTCTCTAATAATACAGTAGCTAAGGTTGTAGTCGCGGTCTAATGCTGCGTCATTTCACAGTTTTGCTCTGGGTGGCGGTTCAAAAATGTCTCACTTTAGGCTGCAACAAGATACAGCTCAGAAGGAAACAGTTAAAACTCTCTAATAATACAGTAGCTAAGGTTATAGCCGCGGTCTAACGCTGGACCATTTGGCAGCTAGAGATAATCTGGGGGCGCGACTCAGCAAATGTCTGGCTTCAGGCTGCAATAAGCCAAGCTGGGAAGGGAACAGCTAGAACCAGCAGTTTTATGTCAGTAATTTGTCGTGACGGATTGTCTCCGCGACTCAGCAAATGTTTCTCAAAAGACGGCAAAGGGTCTCAACTGAGATAGAATAGCTAAAACTCCCTTGCTCTAGAACTACGCTCAAAAATTATTCTAGACTTTAGCAGTATAAATAACACATACAGCATTTTGTCTATTATTGTTTTGAGTATGGTTATGGAATATGAACCTTATGCACAAAAAGATAGAAGTGACATATACATAGAATCCAGAGGGCGGACAGGCTACGTCTGTGGTTTTTAGCGCCTCAAATTATTTAACTAATGCAAGTCAATATCAATAATTGCTATAATTTACTTAATGCCTGCAACTAATCCTACAAAGAACTAAATCCATTTAACTTTATTTCGTCACTCATCTTAATAGTCTAATTTTCATTTTTTTTTACCCCTATTGAACCCCAATATCTCAACAACCCCCCAACATTATTAGCTCATTTAGTCACTCCAAATTGTGCCATCACTACTTATTAACTGCCTATTAACTATTAACTATGTATCAAATTTCACGATGATCAGATCAACGCTTCGAAAGTTATCCTCGGACAAACAAACATACATACATACATACAACGCCGATTTGCCCAAGTTGATTTAGAGATCTTGAGATCAATTATTTAAAGAAAATGTTCATTACTGACTAAAGGCCGATGCTGTCAACGCGCAATAAAGTTGTATTAATTCGCTTATTCAAACCCCCTAATACTGCGGGGGCAGGTATTTTTAACTGAGTGTTTGTGTTGAGTATAGCAACGTCCGAGCATTTCTGACGGTCTCAAAACTTTGTGACCAGAGAGTTGATTACTAGTTATACCAACATTCTTATGTCATAATGGTTCGGTCCAAATAGTATCCAGAAAATTGGTATCGAGCGAATAACTGAACTTATCTTAATCCTAAAATTTAATTTTAAGGCTTTTTTATCGGCGACGCCGTAATTTGTAACAATTTCATAGAGAGGATCTTTTTAATGGACGGCATAACAATAAAGTCTTTATTGTCCATGTTGAATTGTGATGAAAAAAGTGAGCAGGCTCTTCTTTTACGACTGTGATAACGCTGCGTGGTCTGAGCAACGTTTTCTTAGAAAAAACAGACGTCTGTAAAAAGATAAGATTGGACCTTTCTTAAGGCTGTCGTTTAGATTCGAGATGAAGAATAAACTGCAGTTTAAAACTGAGAAACTCAGCACTAAATCTCAGACTGTATCTTTTATGTATACTAATGTTCTTGGAGATATTTACTTAAAGTTAAAGTTTAAATAAAACTCAACAATAAAAATTTGACTACCGTGTCTTATTTTTTTTTTTCCAATGTGCATTTCTATTGTTTTTAGTTATATTTGATTGATTGCTTGATCTCTTTATTGCACACCAAATAAAAACACGGTAACAAAGGAAATATGCAATAAATAATGGTACAATGGGCGGTTTTATCGCTAAAAGCAATCTCTTCCAGACAACCTATATTAAATTACTAGCCGACCCACCCACGGCACACGTGTTTTGTAAATTATAACATCCTTTTGCGCAGTCGAGTAAAAAGTAGCATATGTCTTAATCCCAGTTGTAATATATCTATATACTAAATTTCATTGAAATCGGTCAAGCCATTTACTCGTGGTAACGTAACAAACAGACAGACAAAGAGACAGAGATACAGACAGACAGAAGGATAGAGTAACTTTCGTTTTATAATATTAGCACAATATATTGTTACGAGCTGAGGGTTCGGGATAAAATAATGGGAATCGATCTAACCAAAATAACACTTTTATTCAACACTTAACGATGAATACACGAACTTGGTCACACGTAATCACAATACACTAATTCACACAACTGTTGCACCACTTAAGAAATATTCGAACGTATAGCTAAATCCAGACTGACTGTCCGGCCATCTCTCCGGCCTATTTATATCGCGCACATTTCGATTGTTCGAGAACGATCTCAATCGCTCCAGGAAAGGGTCGGTGCCTCGACACAATGGCCGGTCCCCATTCTGCGAAACCGCAAACAATAACAAAGACAAAAGCGCTCGAGAAACCTCGATTACCACTTATTGTTTAACAGCCTCGGCGTAACAATATATTAGCTAGGGTATGGATTGTATTTTTGTAGTTGGGTAAGAGATTTTGCTGTTAAATCCAACCGGGACCCCCCTGACTCTGTCTAATGCCAGTGCAACATCGACTCACTCATCTCAAGATGAGCAGTTTGTCAGTTTGTTTGCAAAACGTGCTCATAGTTCATCATACAATTTTTTCTTTGTTCACTGGCAAATGGTAAAAATTACGATAAAAAGTTAGTACTTTGTAGACTACAGCTGGTTCCAGCTAGCGAGTTTCTTTAAAAATATCAAATGCTTCAAAATCATAACACCCCTTCTTGAGTCGAGAGCTAAAAGTATTTAAACAGACTTGTTTATAAATACAACATTGTAGCATACCCAGAATTCCGTGCAGAATTGTAATTATTCCGTAAAAACCATTTGAAAAGTCCGCACAGCTCTGATGTCCGAGCAAAAAGGCTATTTGGCACTTTATCTCTAGAGGCAACACTCAGCAGAT
Organism: Philereme transversata; assembly: GCA_963924445.1. Lineage (NCBI taxonomy): Eukaryota > Metazoa > Arthropoda > Insecta > Lepidoptera > Geometridae > Philereme > Philereme transversata. The sequence goes on along the minus strand of OZ004341.1, from coordinate 6,429,760 downwards.
GCCTGTCTAGCTGCCTGTTTCAGAATGCGGCCGTGTGTTTCAAGGAACAAACGCTAAACTTTGCACTTATTTTCCTAATCTATATATTATTACTTAAAGATAAAACTCTTTAAGCCATATCCATATTAAACTTTTAGATGAAATTTTGTACCCCTTTTAAAGCCAAATCCAATGTCAAATCTCACACCTCAAAATTACAAACCAAATAGAATACATTTATTATTAAATTATAGGCTTGCGTTTAACTACGATCTCGCCTGATGGTAAGGGATGATGCAGTCTACAATGGTACACGCTTGCCTAGAAGAAACCTATTCACTCGCGATTTGAAGACTCCTAGGTTGTAGTTATCAGGAAATACAGACTCAGGCAAGGCGTTCCACTCCTTGGCGGTGCGCCTAACAAAGGTGACAAACTAAGCGATTTCTTATACATTACATTTCCACACAAAGTAATTTTTATTTAATATGATAAAGAAATAATGATGGAAATTGTAACCAGCGCTATCAATTCGATAAACCGCCCATTGTAGGTACTTGTTCCTGTGTGTATTTTTTTCTTATTATTTTTATTTCTTTTCTGGTTTACAATAAGGTTTTAATTCGTAAATAAATTTAATAATAATAATAAATTGATAAATAATAAACATCTGAATTTTTTAAGCCTAGACGGGATTTGAACCCGCAACCTTCCTCTTGATACAAGGATGCACTATCCAATTGTGCTACCGGACTATGTCACGTCAGGATCGCAATTAGTGAGATGATTCAGATTACGACTAAAGCGCCGTTAGTTGTGTTTTAGTTAATTCATTCATTCAATTCTTAGAGTACAAATACCTTCAGTATATGTTAGAATTCTTACATAAACTATGTCTCTAGCTTTTATAAATTATTTTTCGATATGTCACTAGCCATCATATATCATTATGGTAACGGGTAACGGGTCTGATTCTTTCTCTACATATAACCCCCCCCCCCCCCCCGGCTTCGCACGCTTCAATTTCCCGTTCCCGATATTCATGTAAATGACTTCACGTCAATGAACGACGGTTAGATTATAATGGATATTGTTCATACAGTGGGGGGTGGGGGTCGGAGGGTGAAAAATACTTCACGATCTAATCACATACCTACCAAATATACAAAAAAACATTAAAATCGGTCTATCCGTTTTGGAGGAGTACGATCTGAAAAACTGTTCTGATCTGAAAGAGATTTTTATAATTCGACGCAAAAAAGCATAATTGCTGTAACCCACACCAAACTCAATTTTTTTTATTGCAGATTCGTAATCAGATTTTTTTTCTGCGTCGAACGGTGCAATTCTCGTGGCTCTACGATCAATAGAAAATTTTGTACAGCGTTATGATTTACCCTAATAATTTAAAATATTGCTCGAACATTTGCTGTAAATAGCGTAAAAACAGCATTATTTCGATAATTTTCCATTTACACCAATTTCACTTTTGCCAATAATAAGGCCGCGGTAGGTTACAGCGCTGTTGAAATGTCAAACATTGTGGGTAACAGCGTTTTTGCTAATCGAAATTTTGTGACGCACCACATTTACTACATTTTAGAGTTATGAAATTGATAGTCATCGTGATTTACTCCAGTTCATACATACACTATAATATAGACAATGAATAGTTACGCTAGTTTACAATGTGTTTGATATTCGAATTTTCCCATTTATGCCCTTTGTAACTATTTGTCAAATGTTGATCAAGAAGACTTACTGCTGTTGCTACCCGCGCTCGCGCCTATTTGGCTTGCGGCTTACCGCGTCGATCAGTTACTGCGCAATTGTCGAGAGGGAGTGTTGTGTTTGTGGTAACCGAATTTGGCTGTGTATCTGGAGTAGTATTGAAAAGTAAGTAGCATTGATTATTGTTTTTATTATTTGTTTTGGACCCCTGAGGCAAAAAAATGTTAAGTAGGTATAAGTTTGTTGTGTCTGTCTGTCTGTGGAACACCATCATAATGACACTCCGCAAAGAATGAAGCCATTACGATTTAGTTTTTATCTGGTGTAAAAAGACGTTTACCGAAAACGAGGAAGTGGGGTAGAACTCCAAAATTTTACCAAATAAAACATCCGTAGACCTACCTCCCTAATAAAAAAATCTAGCCTACTAATAATTCACCTTTTATTAAAATATTTTAAGTAGGTACCAATATAATGTTATTTAATATAATAATAATCAAGGTTTCGATTCTCGCCTTAAACATTGTACCTATACACTGGCCAAACTCCATATAGAATGTTATAGTATGTATGTGTATAGTAAATTAATTACTGCAACTTCTTTCCAGATGTCTTAACGCCGCCAAGAGAGGAAAGAATTGCTCGAGCAAGATATTAGAACTCAAACATCTCCTAAAAAAAAGAAAAAAATAATAAATTTTACAAGATGAAACCTACCAAAATGTCGATGGGAAAATATATCTTGTATCTACACAAATTCATAAAAAAGATATAAATAATCCTTTTCAAGATTGCAATGACACACTACAACTGGAAACGAATACGTCTCAAGATTGCAAAAAAGAAAGGACCCCTCTACAATCACCAGCATCACAGTTTCGTGTAGAAAATTTAACGCCAACGTTCCGAAAACCAAAAATGTTCTTAAATTAAACCAAAGAAGTAATGAAAAGCCTTACACCTGTTAAGTTATTCCCCGTACCTTCTGCGACTCAGTAAAAAGAATCTTTTACATGTATCCCTCTATACCACACTGAACGAGATCAAGAAAACGTTGGTTATTTTAGTCATTTAAATAATATACAACGAATGTTGAGTGTATACGATATTGAAGCTGAGGGTCGTGCAAAGACAGTTTCCCCAAATTCTGAAGAGCGTAAACATGAAAACAGTTATTCATTCAAAATTGACATACAAGGAGAACACAGCAATAGCCTGGAAGAAATTTAAAATAGTATTGACTTCTCAGAATTAATAAGTCTAAAAAATAACGAAAATGTGGCCACCAATAATAAAAATACTGCTTCTAAAAAACAAACTATAGATGAAATAGAAATTTCTGAAAGTCATAATTATATAAATAAAGGTTAATATTACTTTATAATAAAATTTATTTCTAACTAGCTCCTGCGGCAATATCGCCCGCTAATGATGATAGACATAGACATAGATATACATTTATTTGCTACCATAGCACACACAAATTCACACAATACATTAATAAGGTATAACATCAAAGAGAAAGCACAAGTAGGAGAAAACAGAAAATTACATACAACAAATATAGGAACAATATAATGAAATAATAAATACACAATGTAATCAGGGGAAAACTAAAAAGTGGGAAGTACGTATGATGATGAAAAGTAGCCTTTATTACTCAGGGATAATGTAGCATTCTAATGGTGAAAGGACTTTTTAAATCGGTCCAGTAGTTTGAGATTATTTGTTGCAAACATACAAAATAAAAAAATTAAATCGTCTTTATAATATTAGTATAGAAGTATAACTTTTTAGCAGTCATGATTATACATATATATATATATATATATATATTAAAATATTGCTGGACATTTCACACAGCGCTATCTAGCCTCAAACTAAGCAGAGCTTGTACTATGGGAACCAGATAACTGATAGAATACGTATATACTTTTTTTTGTAAATACATACTTATAATATATAGAAAAACACCCAAACACGGAACAAATATCTGTAGATCATGCAAACATTTGTTCCGCGGCGGGAATCGAACCCGCTACCTCCTGCGTCTCAGCCGGCTATACGCCCACTGCGCCACGCAGGCAGTCAAAAACATCTTTTTTTTTTAACCTATACTTTCCCACTGCTGGGCAAAGGTCTCCCCCATGTTCCTCCACATCTCACGATCACTCGCCACGTCCCACCAGCCATCTTGGAATGCATCGATGTCGTCACGCCAACGCTTCCTCGGCCTGCCACGGCTTCGACGCCCATCTGCAGGCACCCACTGTGTGGCGACTGTTGCCCATTTGTCTGTGACCATACGACTGACGTGACCCGCCCAGTCCCACTTCAGCCTGGCAGTCTTGTCGCCAACATCTGCGATGCCGGTCTTCGCGCGCAGTGTGGTATTGCGGATCCTGTCGATTCTTTTTACCCCTAGCACACTGCGTTCCATAGCTCTTTGGCAAACCTTGAGTTTAGACTTTTGAGATTCCCACAGTGACCAAGTTTGGGCACCATAGGTAAGGACGGGCAGAATACACATGTCGATGAGTTTACGCTTAAGTGACAATGGAAGGTTTCCCTTCATTAGCGTCTTCATGGACCAGAAGCTCCTCCAGGCATTTTCGACGCGGCGGACGACCTCTTTATCTTGCCTGTTTTCGAAGGAGACAATCTGGCGCAAGTAAATGTACTCATCAACGTAGTATAATTCTTTTTGTAAAGTTTGTTGGTGTTGGTCATTAGTTGTGTTTTTGACCGATTCATCATTAGTCCAACCTCAAGGTTTGCAGTGCTCAGGTCTTGGAGCATATTTTGGAGTTCTTGTGCTGTGGGGGCAAAAAGAACAATATCATCGGCGAAGCGCAGGTTCGTAAGCTTCTTATCTCCGATGGATACACCTTTTTGTTTCCATATCCATTCCATTATACATCTTATTATATTTTTTTTTCAGAAACTGAGACTAAAGAAAAAAATACAAAGATTTGTACAATCTTGTTGTCAAAAATGATTCCCTTCAAGATTTGCTACAGAATATAAAAACATGAAAAAAACAACAAATTGTAAGATACTTTAATAGACACAGATGAAGAAGATGTGATTGAAGAGAAAGATGATGGCGAAATTGTGAACTGAACCAAATTAATTATTTCTTAATAAATATCATTCCATCATGACATCGTTTTAATTTTACTATACCATCTAACCTTTTGTCAGTAAAGTCAATTCAATGATCTGGTACACATGGATGTTTTGTATTTATGCTAATATATTGCATATAAATTGAATCTTATAAGTAGTTACATCAATTTCGCTTTACAGGAAAACATTTGATTTGGATTTGTCCATACATTTTTATGTTTCATTTATAGCGTTTTATCGTTCCAAAAAAATAAGTGACATTGCTGTAACCCACAAAATTATAGATCAAAGGTAACTTTTAGTAAATTTTACGTATCTATCTTGATAGATAATCCAAAAATACTTTTTGGTTCTAAAAATTACGTCCTGGGATTTAACAGTTAAAATGTTATTGATTTTTTTCTGAATTCTCAAAAGTTATTTGGCTCTCCTGAACATTTTCCTATTTGTGGGTTACAGCAATTATGCTTTTTTGCGTCGATATATTAGTTAAGTGTGTAAGAACAAAAAAAATGTATGTAAGTGTTAAATCAATAATCTGGTTCCCATAGCTACAAGCTTTGCTTAGTTTGCATTATTTATTTATGCCCAGCATGGAGTGTCACATACACGGAAATGTCCAGCATTATTTGTTTATTTTCGTAATACTCAGTCTTTCACCCCTGCGCCCATTTACCAGCCAAATTTACGCTATTTTAGTATTATGTGTATTATTTGTGTGTGTTACACAAATCAATATGTTAAACATTTTTAATTTGATTTAAAATTGTGGTATCAAAATCTTCCCGCTTGTTCTCATGAAATGAACTGCCCTTCGCTCGGCCATTGCAGGCACTTGCATTATTCACTCGGCAGTCGGTCTAAACACGTTACTGTGCACGTCAACGAAATTGCTATTCTGATAGATCCATTCTGTGGATTTTGTGGCTAATATAATATCATGTTTTATGTTAAACAAACATTGTTTTTAACTTAACTGTATGCGCGAAAAGTCTTATTTTTTTAATCTGATTACCTGTAGGAACACGTAAAAGTATTTTAAAAAAAACAGACAAAATGTTTTTCGTAATTATTTTTGGAAGTAAAATAACGTATAGTTTTTTTTTACCTGAAGTGCTATAAAAGTGAAGTGATAAAAAACGACAATAAATAAAATAAATATTTTTGTAAAAACTTATCCAGGTTGCAAAAAATGTTCATCAATCGCCGCGGAACAAATGTTTGCATGATCTACAGATATTTGTTTCGTGTCTGGGTGTTTTTCTATATATTATAAGTATGTATTTACAAAAAAAAAGTATATAAGTATTCTATCAGTTATCTGGTTCCCATAGTACAAGCTCTGCTTAGTTTGGGGCTAGATAGCGCTGTGTGTAATGTCCAACAATATTTATTTATTTATTTAATTGAACCTTGAAATACTTTTCATGACTCATGCTGTGAAAGTTGGTCACTGTAGTTTTTAACCTATGTCTAGTTTTAAGATGGTATTTATTTTGTATTGGTGAAAAAATAAAGGTTTTCTATCGTTATTTAAACTCGATAGCGGCACCGTAAATGCTATTTACGGACAATAACGACTAATTTCACGAGCAAACATTCTATCTATGATGTCGATGAGCTTATGGCGGGTAGGGACTAAACAGTGCAGCTCCATTGTGGTAAGTTATATTTGACATTGTTATTATGACTTGTTCTAAAATATTCGTTATTTTAATAACTTAAATAAGCTATTGTATTTATTGATGAGCGAAGAGAGATCTCCAAATCAACTTGGGCAAATCAGAGTTGTATGTATGTATGTCTGTTTGTCCGAGGATAACTTTCAAGCGTTGATCCGATCATCGTGAAATTTGGTACATAGGTAGTAGATAGCACAATTCTGGTATAACTAAATGAGCTAAAAACGTAGGGGGTTGTTGAGATATTGGGGTTCAAGAAGGGTAAAATAAAATGAAAATGACTATTCGGTCAAGCAGGACATGAAATAAAAGATATTTATTAGTACATTTCGATACCGTTTTTATTTTTATATTTTTCCTTGCTTTTTTTGCGTTATTAGCCATACTAAAAACTAATCTTTGACGAAATTCACAGGGTCCCCTCAGTACTGTAATTTGGTATGCGTGTAGCTTTAGTGGCACAAATATAGGCAAAAGTCTGAAATTCAGAATAGCTGCAATTTGTACCCCAAAAAATTAAACCAAAGTACATGAACTCCCGTTACCTGTAATTTGAATAAAACTGTAGGTCAAGACATATGGTTATTTACTTCGTGGCACTATTTTGATAGTCAAAGATTACGAATAATATTTGTTTTGTTTTTATGGGAGACTCGCGAGATCTCAGTTCGAAGCGAACCACTAGTTACTTGCGTTATATTTTTTTTCTGAATGTGATTTTTGTTTGTATGTATGTATTTATTTTATGAATGATAACTTCATTTTAATTAGGACGCTATTAACATGACATGTAAAGTAAGTACTTATTTTTTAATGACAACAAAGTACTTATGACTTATAAGTACTTATTTATTCACAATAATATTTTGGACAAAAGTCCATAACGGGCATTAAAAGGAATGAAATAATGAACCAAAAGTATGCCAGCATTGTAATTTGTAAATTTGATTTGTATGTGTACTCGTACTAGTTTTTAGATTAATGCACATTAAGTATAATTATATCATCCACAGTAGTAGACTATACAATTCTTTCTTCTTCCTATTTTTTGTTAATTTTATTTTTCTCGTTTAACCTTCACGAATGCTTTCACGCCTTCGCTAAGTGCCAGTTGAAAGTTCTAAACTTTGTTTTTAAGTGGAAATTGTTCACCGTTTTGCAAAGTTGAGGCACGTTACATCGGTTATTAGATAAATATTTTGTGCTTAAATATAAAAAGCTGCACCCTGCAAAATTGCAAAGTTTATGCTATTAGATGAAACTTTGCCGCGTGGCGCATAAGTGGTGCGCGAAAGCAGCGGTCAGCCTCGGCGGCCTCTTTCTGCTGCCAACTTTCGTCGAGGAAACATCTCTGTGTCCGTTTGTCAGTCTGACAGTTTGTATCGCTATTTTTCGGTTTGTTTTCGGAATAATTCTTTTAGTTACGTGTTACCTTGTGTCGTTTTTTTTAATAAATTTTTAGTCAATTAATATCACAAAAATCAAGCTTAAATTGTGTCTCCCTTCACCGTGTTTACTAGGAGTTTATTCACAGTAAGACGTTTTAAAATGTTCCTAAGGATTGCCATGAATGAATATTGTTTGACTTGATGTAAAATAACGATCTAGATAACGACCGACCTTTAGATATGTCAAACGTTGCATTGATAGGCATTAAGATAAAATTTACAATGATTTTAAGTTAGATACTAGATTAGAAATAATTTATTATTTTAAAATTAAGACCTGTTTCGCAGTTTAATATTTTGGCGGCAATAGTTGTACTTATATGAGAATAATTAATTCAATTCGAAAAAAATCCGTTCCATTAAAATACCATTTACGTTTACAGGAATTTGTTTTGAAATGAAAAGCGAAAGATAAAAACCAGGAACCCTCAACCAGATCTAAACATTAATTCTTTTTAATATTATTTTCGCAGAAATTGCTATAAATGTCTTCTTTTATATAAACACGGGGTCTCTGATAAAACTTCTCAGTATTTAAACCATTTTGTTTTGAATTTCTTTAACTTGGACTATTTTGATTTTAATGAATTAAATGCGTGGCATGTAAATTGAACATGGAAGAAGCTCTAAAGATACTAATACTATATTTATAGATAGAAAATACCTTTAATACACACCATAAATTTAAAACAATCTGAATCTATACAAATATATATTATATATATTCATCTATATTTCATCTATACATGAAGAGAAAATATTGAATGAATGGAAATTCTTAAAAAAACAAGTCAATGTACATAAGCTTAACTATTTTCTATTACAAAGTGCCATCGTGACATGATCTCGTGATGACATGATTTACAAAAACTAAATAGGAAGTAAAAAAAACCTACAGGTCGAACTATTATCTAAAACAAAGTACCACCGTGACATGATCTCGCGACGACATGATTTACAAATAAAACCGGCCAAGTCCGAGTCGGACTCGCGCACGAAGAGTTCCGTACCATTATCTATTAAAACGAGCAAAAAAAATCACGTTTGTTGTCCCATAGAACCCCCCCAAAATAAATAATAATTAAATAAATAAATATTGCTGGACATTTCACACAGCGCTATCTAGCCCCAAACTAATATAAGCAGAGCTTGTACTATGGGAACCAGATAACTGATAAAATATTTATATACTTTTTTTTTTAATACCACTAGCCACTACGGCGTTTCAGCCGGCTATTCACCCACTGCGCCACGGAGGTCGTAAATATTTGTTTTATTTTAATTTAATTATTTATTTTTAAAGTGTGTAACGTGTAATTTTCAATACACGCTACATTCTTTAAATTAATTAACATTTCTACATACTATAAAAACAAATACTACAGAACACGACATCTAGCGACATGGCGGCGCATTATCATATCACGATCTCACACATCAAGGCATCTTTTCTAGTACTCCTACTGTAGTTCGCCATGGGTGCGGTAGATGGCGTTGTAAAACACTGTAGAGAATGTGGCCATAAACAATGCTTTATTTTGACTGACGGATGGATTTCGTTTCTTCTCTATGGCAACACTAATTTTATATTGTTGCGTCATGCAATCAAAGTACGTGATAATTAAATTCAACGGTTACTAAAAAGATAGCGGGTTGGCTGCGCTTACTATAAAAGCCAACGCCCGTTCATCCTCGGGCCTTTTCCTCCCAAACTGATCTCTCTATTTGGCCAGCCCATTCGCTGGGCCCCATCAGCCAAATATCTGGGTGTCATCCTCGATAGGCGTCTTTCCTTTAGGTTGCACATCACTAAGAGGTGCAACCAAGCAAAGTTCACCCTAGGACGATTGTCCTCACTTCTAGGCGCGAAAAGTAAAATGTCCCTTAAAAATAAGGTGACTCTTTACAAAGCGTGCATTCGCCCCATTATGACATACTCATCTGTAGTATTTGCCCACTCTCCTAAAGTTGGTGCCATTCAGGTCATTCAAAATCGCTTCTTGCGAAAAGCCTCAGGCTCGCCCTGGTACTTTCGCAACAACGACATACATCGCGATTTGAAATTAGAATCAATAGCCAGGTTCATGAAGCTCGCTTCCAAGCGGTTTTATGAACTTGCCTCTAATCATCCGAACCCTTTGGTACACACCATTCCGGTTTACCCGTTGGATCCGCCCGCCAACAAAATCCTCCGTCGTCCGAGACACGTTCTCGGAGACCCGGATGACGAAATCACCTCTGCTAATGCGGAAGGTGAGTCATCTATATCAGACAGAGCAAACACTTCACAGAAACACCGACCTCGCCGGCGAGGTCGACGAGTCCCTTCAGTCGCCGCCTATACGAGGTACAGACACGTACCCGGGCGTTTCTCTCCTATCCCCACCCCGGCAACAGCCCAAGCCGAGGCTCGTACCTTAGTGGTGCCCTTGCGCTAGTTGCCTAAAAAACTTACTGGGCTGAGCGCCATCTGCGCTCGCCAAAAGTTCGGTTAAGCTGTCACGGCCTCAGAGGCCAACAGCGAGATTAGTCCATTCGAAAAAAAAAAAAAAATCCTCGGTCCTTTTCCTCACCAGAAGACCACAGCAGAAACTTCTTTCTACTCCACACAAAAGTTAACCTCTCAGTTTGCTGTGACAGTGTGTTTATCTACTCTTTTCTTTTAAATTTTGTGCAACACGCTTCTAAATCTGGAAGTCGTTTTTTTTTGTTTTTTATCCTTTTACATACATTCATACCCTTTCTTTGGGTTTAAACTGACTCTTCTCATCATCACCCACGTGTTATCCAAGCCGTAAGAGGCTTCCTCCGCACGACCAGCTAAACCGCCACACTCCGGGAGCCTCGACTTTTCTACGAGCCTACCGTCGCTTGCTCTGCACCACATCATCTCTCCGGACTGGCGCCAGGAACGGTCGACGGAACAACATAATAGGTGTATTTAATCCATATTTTTACCCGGGTTGAACCCCTAGGAATCCTATTATATTTTCTGACGCACTTCTCGTCAGATGGCGCCCATTTTATTATTTTAACGGTAACAATCATACCCTCTAGAACTACCACGTGTATTTTGTCATGCTGTAAGGCCATAAGCCTCATGATTCTGTGCTCCTCCAGCGAATATTCCTTTGTATTTATACACTTATATTGTAATCTCTAGTTGTAACTACCTACCATCGATAAACCAAGGAAATATTGTCAACCTCTGTTGCCTTGCCACAAGTATAAGAAAATATTGTAAGTACCTACCCGCTCTACCGAATTCTATTTTTACAAATATATGTATCAAACCATATCTATCTTTTATTTCTTTTATCTTTTATTTCTAACTGATACATATCTTTCTATCTCTTTCTCTTTATATTTAAAACTGTTACAAGTGAATATAATTACTAAATATTCTGTGAATATTTGAAAATTTCAAATGTCTAACTATCACGGTTTATAAGATACAGCCTGGTGACAGACGGATAGACAGACTGACAGACAGCGGAGTCTAAGTAATAGGATCCCGTTTTACCCTTTGGGCACGGAATCCTAAAACGTCAATAAAATCACGTTTGTTGTATGGGAGCCCCCTTAAATATTTATTTTATTCTTTTTTTAGTATTTGTTGTTATAGCGGCAACAGAAATAAATCATCTGTGAAAATTTCAACTGACTAACTATCACGGTTCATGAGATACAGCCTGGTGACAGACGGACAGACAGATAGACAGCGGATTCTTAGTAATAATGTCCCGTTTTACCCTTTGGGTACGGAACCCTAAAAACTAAATAGGACGTAAAAAACAAATGAGAAATGTCTTGATTTCACATTGCTCAAGGCGGAAATTTCGTAAAGGTTTCTTACGCGATATTCATATTCCAACTAGGCCGTGTTTGAGAATTTTGTTTGTTTATGAGTTCCATTATATTGCGTTACTTGGGAGCTTAATTAAAATAAGGGATGGAGGGGCAGGCACTAAACAGTGTTGTTGTGCGATTCTTGACAGCTGTGATACTGTCAGCGGCAGCCTTGCGAAACGATTAAAGTCACAAGTAAGCAGCAGTGCTTTTCTGTGACGCCGTTTAAGTATGAAAATTTTAGCACTATGACAGCTTTGAAATTATTACGATCTTGACAGCCCTTTAGTGATGTTAGTTTTATTTTGGTAAAATGCTTTCAAGCCAAGAGGCACAAAGTATACAGGATGTAGTAGACGATGTAGAAATATGGTCAAGTGAAGCTGGTAGAGGCTTTTCTGACCATCCAAAGTAACAGGGACGACTGTAGTTTTTTAATTTTTATTTATGTGTATTATTGTTGTTTATATCTATCAGTTTCTTAAATAAATAAATCGTTGGTTATTTTTTTTTATCAGAGTCGCATGTCACATTGTTGACATGTGTTTTGTTATGACATTGAATTAAAACACGGGTAGGGCTAATGGCTAGTATTGTTATAAAATAGTATTTTTCAAATTCATTACCCTAGAAAATTTAGTATTTTCGATCAACCATAATATCATGCCCTAAAATATAAATGCAACAGCCTGTTTAAATAGGTAAACAAATCATATTCATCCTTCATGTAAGTAGGTACCTGTTAATCTGACTAAGAGGCAACGTCGTTAAAGCAGATTTACGTTAAACATTGTTTATTGGAAATGTATCGATTGCTGGATAAATATTAAAGCTACCAGTATTAAACCTACCTCTAAAATCAGTTAACACAATTACGGATGTGTGTTTTAAATATATTTGCTAAAAACTACCATTTTTTTAAACAACCCACTGTTCACTGCAAATTCAAGTCGTTTCAAAATAAAATACAACGCTCATTTCGCAAAGCGATTGGCCTCTAACAGCTACGTTTTTTTCCGTTGAAAAAACCCGCCATGGGATTAAATATTAAAGTATTAAGGTCTTCGAGACATGGCGTCGTAACATTACTTTTTTATACGCGGGTTTATTCACTGCATATTTCGCAAAGTAAATGCCACCACAAAACATTGCGCAATTTTTTTAAAGCTGTATAATATTTCAGCGACTTTTTATAAGTTCATTTAGATCATCATACTTTTATGTATGATTAAATCAAGCGGCTGTCCACTTGGAATTGTGTTTACGAAATGTATTTTTATTGTCAAATACCTATGTTTCAAATAAACAAATATAGTATGAGCCTTCACAAAATATCCACGCAAATAAATTTTGTATGAATGAATGAAACCACTTTATTATACTCAATATAAACAAATAAAATACAAAGCAAATAGTCCAATGGGCGGTTTTATCGCTTAGAAGCGATCTATTCCAATTTTTAATGCCAATTTTAAGCTCTATCTAATCTACATTATAACAACACCGGTATTCACAAACATTACTATGAGGTCTCACAGTGCGCGCGGACGCTCAGGGTCCCAAAAACTTATTCATGGATAATACTTGAGTGGCGATCGGCACTATGCGCCTCTTATAATGAACGCATACCTAAGGGATACCTAGGAGCCAGCTAGCATATTAAGCAACGCATAGAACACTATTTGACACTATGCGTTGCCGAACTTACGTCAAATAGATAGGTTTACACCTTATAATATATATATATATATTGGCGATATTTCTTGCTCGTGCGTGTTTGGTTTTATTTGTTTGAGGCTGTTTTCGAGCGTTAAAAATAGATTACAGTAGCGAAGAAGAATTTGATAACTATATCAATGAGCGAAGCAGAATAAGTACCAGAAAAGTAATACGTGATTTCCATGCCCCTTTTGACTATTATAGTTTGGATGAATTTAGACGAAGTTAACGAAGGTTTTCCAAAGATGTGGTACTTTTTATACTCTTGATAAATGAAGACCTAGAGAAATTAACTGCAAGAGGCCTTCCAGTGCCACCTATTTATCAGTTAATAGTGACCTTAAGGTTTTATTCTTCTGGCAGTTTCCAGGTAACTTACTTTATGATTAAAATAACTTGGGTATTTGTGAAATTTAATACGTACTGTAACTATATAATATTGTACCTATAATACCTCCCAATTTATGTTTTACTAGTTGACTAATCCGCAGCTTCGCACGTGTAATTTTTAGGGTTCCGTACCTCAAAAGGTAAAAAAAGGAACCCTTATAAGATCACTTTCTTGTCCGTCTGTCCGTGTGTCACCACCGATTTTCTCAGGAACAGGTAGACCTAGCAAGTTGAAATTTATACCAGATACTGAGGTTATAATGTCCCTATTAGGTGTATAAAAATTAAGTTCCTGAGTCAACACGATAAAAAGATATAGGCAAATTTAGATTTTCGCTAAAACTTGTAAATACCGAAATTTACCTTAATTTTCAACCTTTTTTTATTTTTCGGAATGTTTCCTTTATTTGTGCTGTAAGACCTTGCTTTTAACTAAAATTGACAATTCTAGGTCAACCGGAAGTACCCTATAGGTTTTGGGTCGAAAACCTATATGGTAGTTCCCGTTGATCTAGAATCACGAAATTTGGCAAAAACCAAGGTCTTACAGCATAAATAAAGAAAAAAATCCAAAAACTAGAAAAAAAAGTTATATTAAAGGGTGTCCCCATACATACATAGTTGACGCCAATTAAGATAGTCCTCTGAGTTGTATGGGCGCTCATACAGTTTAGAGGACATTGGGTAGGTACGGAACCCTCGGCGCACGAGTTCGACTCGCACTTGACCGGTTTTTTTTTTTCAATAAAAACGTTACCCTCTTTCTGCGCAGTTGGGTAAAAAGTAGCCTATGTCACCCGGGAATAGTGTAGCTTCCCAACGGTGATTACTTTTTTAAATCGGTTAATATTAGTAGGTACAGACAGATTATTACAGGAGACCATATAAGTGATTTTTTCATCGCATATTCTCGTCCCTATTAGCCTAATTGGCGACAAATAGCCTACGTTGACCACACTGGTTATAAATAATGAAATGTTAGTCAACGAAGTGAAGTACGTAACACAAACGAACCAATTACAGAGCTCTATTCAAAGCAGTGCGTTCGCTTAGCTAAGAGTAGTTTGAGTATTGTTTATGAATTCAAAGACTTGTCATATGAAACGCACTGAGAAATGCCTTATTTCGCATAGTATTGCTAGTTTACTGAGGCAAGTATTGTTGGTGTTAGAGCCGTAAAACAGATCTAAGAAGTTACAGCATCTATATTACGAGCTAAAAAATAACTATGATAAAGTTAAGATAAACAAAACTTTATGCATAAATATCTAACGTCATTGGCAGGCTACTGACAGGGCTAGACAAACTGCTTGGCACCTCGTAGGCTGACACGCTGGGCATGTATTAGCTAACGTGTTAATTGCATTGGTCATCCTTGGTGATCTTGATATATTAGCCCAGCATCCATAAGTACAGACTTAGTGACTTAGAATTTCATCCCAATTTCCTAGCCAGCATATTTTGTGACCTATTGTTATATCAATATTATTATTGTCCTATTATTATATAGTCAAGCCATACATTTTCCTTTCACCTTTCCGAGCCCTGCTCGGTAGCCATCAAATATAACGCCCTCCGTGAATACTCCCCCAAAGATTTGAAGGACCTTTAAACTCCCAATACTAATAATTCATACACTTCAAATCGACAGCTGACATTTGCAACTTCCAACATAAACTCGGGCACTGCCATAGCTCAATTAAGTCCCAGTTGGAATTAATCCGTTTAATTTATTGTTTGTTCACAGCTCGTAAAGTTTAAGACCCGAGCTGGTTCATAGTAACAGATTGTTTACTGTTTGGTCCACAACTATATTGGGTTTATAATAATTGGTCAGTGAGAAAGGGTGCGTCCTTGTCCCTTATTAAACAGAAACAAACTAATAATATGTTTCGGCTAACATTCAGAACAATAATGTGTGTCTATTTCGAACCAATCATTTAAAGTGTAAATTCATGTATCGGCGACTTCGGACTGTGCATGCATGACGACGAAAGACATTCCTGAATAGCATCACCAATAATTAATTCTACCGAAATGAGGGTAATTTAGGCATGAGATAATATATAATATATATAGATAATATGAGATAGAAAGCGGTACTCTTCCACCTTTATTATGCGCACCGCCAAGGAGTGGAACGCCTTGCCTGAGTCTGTGTTTCCTGATAACTACAACCTAGGGATCTTCAAGTCACGAGTGAATAGGTTTCTTCTAGGCAAGCGTGTACCATCGTAGACTGCATCATCGCTTACCATCAGGCGAGATAGTGGTCAAACACTAGCCTATAATTTAGAAAAAAAAAATAGATGATGATGATTAGGTAAGGTCACAAGTTCCCCTGTGTTTCTTAGGTTTAAAAGCAAATGTTGTAAATAATTAATGTCGTCTAAGGCCCTTATTTAGTTAAGATGTTGTCTGCAAGCAAGGGAGACCCTTTGAGACCGCTTCCACTTTTGTTGGGGCATTCATAGTTAATAAGGCTTTGGTGTCACAGAAAAAACTTAATAGTACATATGAAGTTATTTTATAAAATTCTGTAATATATAAATAACACCAAAATCTCTATAAAACAGCCACTTAAAATTGAACCCCCTCTATGTAGAATTATGACTTCGGTTTAATGAGTTTATTCCCATTAGAGCAAATTACAGTTCACATAAGCTTAAACATAATACAGTAAGTTTGGGCTAGTGTCCAAAGCATGCATTCAATTTTTTTATCTAGCCTATGCTGTCCCACTGATGGGCAAAGGCCTCCCCCTCATCTCTCTACTTATCTCGATCCTGTACCAAATCCCGCCAGTCCTATAAAAAGCGTCAAAATCATCGCGCCAACGCTTCTTAGGCCTTGCCCGGTATCGTTTTCCATTCACAAGGATTCATCCAATTACGATGCATGCATTCATTATTTAACTTAAAACATTACATTGCAGAAACTTGTTTACTACACTTGACATACCAACTTAAATAGTAAATAACTGGACAATTATACAGTTAACGTTGTACCTTACAAGTCAAACTATCTAATTGTTCAGTGATGAGATCACCCTTGTACATAAACCTAGGCTGGTATTAAAAACAGACAACAGAGATGAGTAAATTTATGCTTGAAATATACCTGACTAGCTGTTGCCCGCGACTTCGTACGCGTTATACTACTGAATGTGTAGGTAATCTAGAAATAAAGCTAAACTCGCTGTTGCACCTTGATACGCCATTTTAGCATAAGTATTAATCCAGATTATAATCTACGTAGATACTAAATTTCATCGAATTCGGTTCAACCGTTACGACGTGATTGAGTAACAAACAAACAAACAAATAAATAAAGAAACAACTTTTGCATTTATAATAATTTATACCTGATATTTATTATTTATTTATTTTTATTGCCAGTACAGGAATTTTTTTATCCTAATTATGTTTGAATAAGTCAATGTCTGACATTGACTAATTCAAACATTATGCCCGGCTTGCACAACGATAACCAAAACGTATTTAGCGACTAAACATGTTTAAATTTTACATTTCCTTAAATCATATGTAGCCACTAAATACGTTTAGGCATCATTGCGCAAGTCGCCCTATGTGAAAATCGATACTTCAAATTGGAGGTATTTTATAATGGAAAGAATTAATTTTGCATGTCCGATGTCAAAGCGAGTCCATTAACAAATCACTTTATTAAGCACCTACGTTAATTTTCTGTTAAATTATGCTGAGTAATAAATATATTTTATCATGGATTTTTTTTTATTGGTGATAGTCAAGCGCTTGACCACTACCTCACCTGATGGTAAGTGATGGTGTGATCGAAGATGGAGCACGCTTGCCTAGAAAAAACCTATTCACTCTGGACTTGAAGACTACGAGATTATATTGGTTCGGAAAAACATATGCCGGAAGTGAATTTCACTCCTTACTCCTCCGCTCCATCTTTTTTCAATAAACCTAAACTTCAAAATCTACGCAAACTTTCGTAAACAAATCTCATCGTTCACGCCAACTTAAAATTATTTGTATCCAAACAAAGCTAGCGAGGGAAGGTTCAAATGTTTACTTGCACTTGATTTATTACCCCCCGAGTAAGAACCAGGAATTAGACACAATTGCGTAAGATTAATGGGCCCACAATGAATTTTATGCTTCGGATCTTCGAGACTACCGAACTGAGGTTTAAATCCGCGCACAGTTATTTCAAATCTCCATTTGTTTTGTCAAATATCCTTGTCAAATCGTTTGACGTTCCCTACCTTATTTCTAAATAAGATATAAAAGAAATAACTGAATTTTAATAATTATTATAAATACGAGATTTATCACGTAGCGTCTTATCGGTGTTTCGACCGACAATGTTTCGATTCAATTCGTGAACCTTCATCAGGGTGAGTGCGATCCGCTCCGAATAACGTCTCGCCTCGCACTGATAAATCCCGTATATATAATAATGATTGAAATCAATCACGAAAGCTTTCTAAGTAAAACTGAATTTTAATTTACTTGAGTGATGGTAAGCGACGATGGAATACGCTTGCCTAGTAGAAACCTTGTTCACTCGTGACTTGAAGACCTCAGGTTGTAAGATTCAGTCACATCATCATCATCCATCCAGCCAGTCCACTGCTGAACATAGGCATACCCCATTCATTTCTAGAATGTCCGATCCCGTGCGGACTACATCCAACAGCTCCCAGTAACCTTTATCAGGTCGTCCTTCCATCTAGTGGGGGGCCTCGAAGACCTTTCTGCCCCAACCGCCGCTAGTTTTTTGAGCTATGTGCCCCGCCCACTGCCATTTTGTGATTCCCAACTAATACCGGGGTGGGTGCCACATGGACATTCGACATTACTTTTATCTTGTCCATGTTCAGTTGCATAATTATAATAACCTTTCAGTTTCGAAAAATGTTGCATTGACCCACATCAATAGTAGAGCAAAGTTTGAATTTTTAAAAGATTATTAAAATTTATTGTTTTTATAAATTATTTAAAAGATTTAATTAAACCTAATTGGCATTTGCAGATGTGTCCTGCCAACTATGACTTATGGTGTTGAGACATGGAGGCTCACGATGGAGGCTGTGCACAAAATAAGTGTAGCACAGAGAGCCATGGAGCGCGCCATGCTCGGCATCACACTCTTAGATCGAGTTCCCAATACCGAAATTCGCAAGCAGATTAAAGTACAAGTCGTCAGCAAACGAATATTGGGGCTCAAGTGGAGTTGGGCAGGATACTTGGCCAGACGTAGTGACAACAGGTGGACTAAGGCACTAAGAGAGTGGAGGCCGAGGACTGGGCATCGAAATAGGGGACGTCCACCAGCGAGATGGGTCAACGAGATCCTTATGACCGTGGCTCTTATGTGGTTCAGACTGGCACAAAATCGGAAAGAATGGCAGAAACAAAGAGAGGCCTATGCCCAGCAGTGGGTCGACACGGGCTGAGAATGATGATGATGATGATGACATTTGCATAACAATAATCATGTTTTTAATTCGAAAACCCCTTCAAAAATTTAAATAATAATATATTCCAATTCTTAGTTACCAACTAACAATCAAAATTTCAAGCCTAATGAGGCTATTAATCATTTCTTTCTCGTACTCGATCTACCGTTTTAATTACTTGGGTCCTTTCAACAAGGTAACGAATCTTGGTGTCGAAAATAAACGGTCGGCGAGGTCGTTTCTTTGATTTATTTCAGTAAAAATATTGATTACAAAGGAAAAACCAGCAATATTATGGTAAGTATGTTTAAACTTGCCAATAACTTTCTGTTGGTTATTTTTATAGAATGCTAACTATGCTATGGCGTTGGGGCACATAGAGTCTCGGGTTGAATCCACGCATGGAAAAGCGCAGTGTAGGACAGTTTCCCCACTAGGTAAAAAGACGATCCAATTAAGGTTACTGGGAGTCGTCAGTGGCGAGGACTACTTTAAGCAGTGGATTTCCTATAGCAGATTTAATTGCCAATATGAATAAAATATTTGCGACTTCAAAGTACGGCCCACATAAATTTAACGAATACAGTAACCATGCGAGGCGTAGGGGGCGTCAGTTTAAAGTTACATAAGAGTCAATGCGTTCCAAGCCTTAGTATAACATCAAGAATATTAGTCAAAGCGATATCATACATTAACTATGGTATCGCTGGTCTCAATCAGTTATTCCGTACAATGAATACATTAGCTATTCACTGGTTCATTTAGTCATTAGAGAATAAATTTTGATATTGTTGATCATTTGGATCAACAATATCAAAATTCTGGAATAATTGACGAGAACCACGTAAAGAGTTCATGTACAGTAAGTACATGAACTCTTTACGTGGTATGTAATTATGATGGGTCAGTGGAGGAATATCAGAAATCATAGTGAGACATAGAAAACCATTGTGTATTGGAACAAAATAGTTGTTGAAACAATAACTAAAGAATCGTACATAGTGACCAAAAACTTCCCATGTCACAAATCATAATTCATAATCGTCTTGCCCTGAATTTCGTATACATATTTTTATCCGAAATTTGGTCAGAAGAGGTAATATCTTTTTATATTTTTAGCCATACATAAATTTTGGTTTATGAAAATACGCGGAAATTAAAATTGCCATGAGTTAACATTTTTGCTTTAAGTTTTATATTTTTTCATAGGTATGTAGTGTTGATATGCTTTATTATTTTTTAGTTATTATATGTTGCAAATAAAAGTATTGAATTGGTTCGATTTGATACAAACATTTTGAAATTTTATCAAGCTGAAATGGATATCAGCATTTGTTTCTTATTTCTGGCTTAAAAAACAATACGCATGTAAAGGCTTGATTAAAAACAAATACAAATACGTGAATACCGTTTACCACGATTTAAATGAGCAAAACAGAATGCGCCTAAACGTTTTAACAAAACAAATAAAAAAAAATGAACGTTCATGAACCTATCTTGGCCGTCAAACCTAGAGCACGAAATTATGGTTGAAGACATTTATTCTTACATTCTGAGTAAACTATTACTTATACATGATTTTGGTATTTTTGTATTAGTTAGTGGTTCACCCCGAACTGAGATCTCGCGAGTCTCCCAAAACACAAAAACAAATATTTTTAGGGCGACACGCGCATCTATGCTTTTGGCTGCGTATTTAGTGGCTAAATATGATTTAAAGAGTTGCCAAATCATAGAAATACGTAAAATTTAAACATTTTTAGTTAAATACTTTTATTTTAGTTAAATCGCGTTAAATATACGTTAAGAGATTTTTGTACAAGCCGGCCTTAATCTTTGACTACTGAAATAGTGCCACAAAATAAATAACCAAATAACGTGACCTTCAGTTTCATTCAAATTACAGGTAACGGGAGTTCATGTACATTGGTTAAACGTTTTTGGGGTACAAATCGCACTTTTTCTGTATTTCAGACTTTTGCCTATATTTGTGATACTTAAGCTATACGCATACCAAATAACAGCTCTGTAGGATCACTGGTGTGCCCTGTGAATTCTATCAAAGTTTAGTTTTTATTATGGCTAGTAACACAAAAACTACAAAAACTTTACTAAAAATAAAAACGGGGTCGAAATGCACTTATAAATACCTTTCATTTGACGTCTCACTTGATCTAATACATTTTTTTTTACCCCTCTTGAACCCCAATATCTCAACAATCCCCCAACATTTTTATCTGATTTAGTCACAACAAAATTGTGCAATCCTACCTACCTATGTATTAAATTTCACAATAATCAGATCAACGCTTCGAAAGTTATCCTCGGACAAACATACATACATACATACAACGCCGATTTGCCCAAGTTGATTTGGAGATCTCGCTTCTATCGATCAACAATATACAAACTACAGACTGACAGTTGGTCGACTGACATTATATATGGCAAAACTATAAGGTTTCCTATTTATAACCCTAATAAGCAAGCACTACGTGTGCTTCAAATATACTCAGAAAATCAAATTACTCGTAAGTAAAGCACTTTTTTCCTGTTGCCAAACACAAAAACTCTCGTAGCGCCAAAAGATTTCTCTGAAACCTAACGTAATTTGGTGACTTCTATTTGAGTAAGGGTATTATGCTTTTTCTCACAAATACTGTCTTGTGCAGATATTGGAAAGGCGCTTTTCTGTGCAATGTAGGTATGTTCATTATTTCATGATTTTATTTGTGAATAAAACTTAGTGATTTGTTTCAAAGAGAACCAAATGTTATGCTTTGAACAAATAATACATGGAACAATGTGTCAAAAAGTATTTTATTGTTTCAAGAGTTTGCTAAGTTGTTATCAGATCACCATTCGCTGTTTAGTAATACTAAAACCTAACAATCAGATACAGATTCTGGGTATTTCTTTACGAGATCGAAGTAGAAATGAGGATATTTGTAGACGAACCAAGGTTACTAATATAGCTCAAAGTATTAGCAAGCTGAAGTAGTAGTGGGCGGAGCACATAGCTCGAAGAACTGACTGTCTTTAGAGTAGAAAGGTTCTCGAGTGAACCATGCTCTTGAAAGTGCAGCGTAGGACGACACCCCACTAGAAGAAAATACGACCTGAAAGAGGTTCTGGGAGCTGTTGAAGGCCGCACAAGATCAGTCACTCTAGAAATATAGACCTCACAATAGGATTTCCTGTATAATGGGTATCAATAACTACAAGTACCATGGTACCATAACATCCAGACGCACGCAGATGCAGATAATTATTTGCAGTTTATGCAAATATTTGTCTCACAGCGAGAACATCCCAATTCTGGCATCTTGGTTGATGACCCACCCATTTCTCCCGCCAAGCAGCATCGCTGTGTCTTGGTTTGAAAGGTATTGTTGCGGGTGAAATTACAGGCACGAGAGACTTTACACCTGTATGCCTCAAGTTGAGGGACGCAGGACAGTGCATTTTAGGGCACGATTCTAAGGGGCGTGACCTACGAGGCAATACTTTGTTATAGGCGATGGTTATCACTTAACATCAGGTATGCCATATATTTGTTACAATTCCAGGTCATATAAAAAAGCGAAAAATATCTAAGTAACCTATTTTAGTCCCTTTTTTAGTTTGGTTGAAAATTCCCTATTTTCAGTCCAAAACTTATTTGATAATGCAAAAAAATCAGTTTCGTTATCCCATACCTGCAGCATCGGCTCAATCGGGAATCTGTCGCGAATAATTTGCATGATTTCATTACGGACGGACGGACAGGTGAATTTAAATGAAGGAGATATAAAAAGAGCCGGCTTACTGTCGAATAGTCCCCTTGACGATTATTAAAAACAAAATACTGTATGGCCAGCATTGAGCCAGTAAGACTGGCAAAGGTCAGCCAACAAACAATAATTATCAGTCAGCAAAAGTTAATAAGAGTCAGTTTCTCCATGTTCCCATTTTCCGAGATCTACCGGTAGCTGTAAAAGGTCACCTCGAGCTCCTAGGGGTTTCACTCACACCTACTCTGGACTTTAGCTCATACATCGAGTCTAAGGCTAAAACAGCTGCCATGAAGCTGGGCATCCTCAACAAGGTCAGGATATATACTTCACACCAGGACAGCTTCTTAGTTTTTACAAAGCACAAGTCCGGTCTGGTATGGAGTACTGCTGCCACCTTTGTGATGGTACGGCTAAATACCAGCTCGCTATCTTAGACTCGATCGACGACTACGAGAACGTAGGGCTTTAAGGCTTATAGGTGAGCAATATATGGCGGAGACTAAGACCCAAAGTCTCGAACATCGTTCTGTCGAACAAAGTTACAAGCCTATCGATCTTTTACAGAATACATTTCGGGGAATGTGCCCAGGAACTATACGATCTGATACCGCCATCTCCCTTCCATCAAAGAAAAAGCAGGTGCACGGCTCAGTACCATCCGTACCTAGTTGATATACCACGCATTCGCACACACCGTTTTGGTTCTACGTTCTTTGCCGTCGTCTGCTTTTCCTAAAGAATACAATCTAGGTCTCTTTAAGGTAAGAGTTAATAAGTTGCTTCTAGATCTTCGTGCTTTATCTTAGACCACATCATCGCTTACCATCAGGTGAGATTGTGGTCAAACGAAGATCTATCCGGCTTAAAAAAGTATAAATAATTTTTTACACCAACTGCTCGACAATGTCAAATTATATGTCATGTAAACCTCACCGAAAGCAGGCAATTAAATCCCTACGGCTAAGCCAGGAGTTAAGTTGTACTGAATTTGGAACCTCATCTGTATTAAAATTTGAACCAAAGAGACCCACACAATACGAACTTATTCGTAAATCGAACTAACGTCTGCACAGAATGCACCAACCTAGATTTGGTTTTTATTGTCTCGCAGAAAGTGTGAAAAGTAGAGTTTTATCCTCGTGGATGAAGCTGTCTGCATCTTGGGCGTGCTTTTATCCCTCTCTGCACTCGGGATTCTGGTGACTCCCTCGCTCTGCTCATGAGTTAACGCTAGAATCCTTCGTTACGTTCGGGATTCAATATAATGCCCGTGACGCAAGACCTTTATCCCCTCGTTTAATAATCTGCTATTATTTACCCGATTTTTTATATTATTCCCAAGCACCTTCATATTTTTTTCTTAAAAGCCAAATAAGGTAAGCTGATTGGCTTATGTCAATAATTTAAGAACCGGTCTGTTCTTACTTAGATAGACAGAAATATATGTAAATTATAGATTACATGATCTCTGTGCTGGAGATATTTGCAGTAACCAAATGTGGGTGGGATGAACTTTGTAGGTACTACACGTACGTACATGCTCGAGCAAGTATAATTAAACATTACGAGCATTTCGGTTCGACTTCGACGATTAAGTCTACAGTTTTATAGGTTTATACGTTCGATTTTGGTCGATTGGATGGAAAAACGTCGAGCATGTATTGTACGCACGTGAGGACTTACCATTACACTCAAAACTGAGTCTAAGGCAACCATTAAAATCAAGGATTCAGACAGGAGATTTCTGGCTGTATCTAATTTTAGTAAAAACTCACAAATTGTATTATTTCTAGAATAAGAAACAAGACCATCCTCACCTGTATGCCTTAATTTGATGGACGCAGGGTAGGGTAGGTGCAAATAGGGCACGTTTCTAAGGTGCGTGACCTACGAGGCAAACAAAGCTTTGTTACAGGCGTTACAACTTAACATGAGCTGAGCTAGCATGACCGCCCGAGAAAAGATTCTACCTACTGAAAATAGAGAAAAATACATTTTAGCCTAGTGAGTAGAAACACGCATACAAAATGTTTTTACTCTTGTTCCATGTCCATGTTGTACAAAAAACATTCTTTTACCAATTTAAAGACGACCTCCGTGGCACAATGGGCGACTAGCCGACTGAGCCTTGCGGGTTCGATTCCCGTCGCGGAACAAATGTTTGTATCACAGATATTTTTTCTGGGTCTGGGTGTTGTTCTGTACACGATAAGCATCTATTAACAAAAAAATATATATAAGTATTCTATCAGATATCTGGTTACCATAGTACAAGCTTTGCTTGGTTTGGGACTAGATAGCGCTGTGTGAAATCTCCAGCATTATTAATTAATATTTATTTATTTATACAGCGTGGTGTTTAGTTGAAGCATTATCTATGTAGTCGCTGTAGTGCATGGGACAGGATAATAGACTTGCCCAACATCTATCTGTACCATCCTCTTAGCTTAGTGAGTTTTAATCCGCAGGTAAATATAGTCAAGAAGCTTCGGCCCGCAGTGTGTCGCACGAGTGGCGCGTCAATAAAAAGTATGTGGCTAAAGGTGCCTCTACACAGACGTTCATGCTAGAAAAGTATGTATAATCGAACGGTGTGCTCACATTTCTGAGCATTTATGTCCAACTCCGAACATTAAGTGCGACTTGCGCAACGATGCCAACGTATTTAGTGGCTAAATATGATTTAGAAAATTGTCAAATCATACAAATATCTCATATTTAAACACGTTTAGTCGCTAAATACGTTTAGGGATCGTTGTACAAGTCAGGCTTAGTCTTAAGTTATATAATAAATAAATAAATAAATATTGCTGGACATTTCACACAGCGCTATCTAGCCCCAAATTAAGCAGAGCTTGTACTATGGGAACCAGATAACTGATAGAATACTTATATACATTTTTTTTTTGTAAATACATACTTATAATATATAGAGAAACAACCAGACCCGGAACAAATATCTGTATATCACGCAAACATTTGTTCCGCGGCGGGAATCGAACCCGCTACCTCCTGCGTCTCAGCCGGCTATTCGCCCACTGCACCACGGAGGTCGTCAAACTATCCGACTATACTTTCGATTTTGCTCGATTGGATGCAAAGACGTCGAGCATGTACGCACGAGAGGACTTACCTATATAATAATATAGACAATAATCTGCCTATATACCAAATTTAATCGAATTCGATCTAGCCGTTTATTTGTTAAAGGTAATAAAGAGACAGAGTTACATTTACTGATTAAAATGAGTATTTATCGCGTATGTACTTATTTTATTTGTTATCCGTTTTTATTTGCGTCCATTCGTGACCACGGCTGTTGCAACACAGTCAAATTATCGTAATATCAAATAAAAAAGGTACATACGTAAGTAATTATGTAAAGTGATCGCGAAAGTTTGAAAAATACTAGAGTTACTTTTGAATTTATAATATGTATTAGTAAGGATATGTACGTGAAGAGCCAATTAATATTTTATCTCGTTAATTCTTATCTTAAAGGTTATTTTTGAACCCTTAAAACGAAATGCCAACTTCTGTAATAAAATTTACTCAAATTCAAGTTTGGATCTAATCTCTATACCTGTCAATGAAAAGGTTATCTGCCTCTGTGGAGCCACCGAATGTTAAATATAGTTAAAATTACGAGAATTGGGGTATGATACTGACCAACAAGAGCTAACGAGCTTATCTCTATGAAGGACTAACGAACATCTGCATTTAAATTGCGATACGGAATACGAAATCACTTCGGTGTCATTGTGTCGCTCTGTCCAGTTTTTATTTATTATTATTATCAGCCATTCGTGTCCCACTGCTGGGCAAAGGCCTCCCCAGACTTCGCGGTCTGATTGTGGCCAATCCGTTAGGAATTTATCCAGCTCGTCCCGCCATCTACGTTTCGGTCTGCCGCGTCGCCTTCTCGCTGGGTCAGGACACCACTTGGTGGCTATCCTTGCCCACAGCTCACTTGGCATGCGACAGACATGCCCAGCTCAGTTCCACTTCAGCTGAGCGGCTTTGGTAGCTACGTCAACAATTTTGGTCTTTGAGCGCAGTTCAGTGTTCCGGACTCTATCCGTTCGCTTGACACCCAAGATGCTGCGTTCCATCGCACGCTGACAAACTTTGAGTTTGGACTTTAAAATATTAGTCAGTGACCAGTTCTGCGCACCATATGTTAATACAGGGAGGATGCATACGCCCATTAGCCAATCAGGCAACCTTATTTTATTTACAGGTACCAGTAAAGGACATTATTATTTGTATATTATATATCAGTATACGAGTATACACTGTTTTACCTATCTAGTTACATATCATAGGTACCTTGAAAATCCTAGTTCTACTAAAATTTACTTTAACTTCACGTTAAAATTAATTAAAAATGACCAAACCACGCTTAACGAGGTCTTTAAAAAACAGAAAAGTGCCGAAAACTTTTCACTTTCATCGAAGATTAATTACCCATAAAATGTTCCGACGCCTTAAAAGTAACAAACTTATTCTATTAAAACTTTTTTTAAAAGAACTTACCCGAAAGCAACCAAGTCCATAAACAAAAGTGCCACCATAAAAAAACTGAAAAGTTCCGTTTTCAAACGTAACGCGGCAGTAAAACTTCGAGAGGGAAGTCGAGCGAACGTTTTGTTTCGCGTCCGAATACCGCGAGCGCTCAGAGTCGACTGAATTTAGGGTCCTCCGGAAAATTATCTGTTGCACTAAGTTCTATACATGCGCAAAGCTTCTTCGCACTTACTGCTTTGCCCATTAACCATTACTCGCTCACTCACATGCCGCTAAAATATTCATGGATATAACCTGTAGTGTATTTCGTACATGAAGGTAGTCTGCGCGTAAATTTTATTGCCCAGGAAATTATTTGTCGCTTTGTTTAGCGATATACGTATTATGTGAATTTAGGGACAGCGGTGTTTATGCTCTTTTGACACCTTTTGTTAACTTTTTATAGGGATGATACAGGTCGTGGGTTTATCTTTTTAAATGGCGTTATATTTATGGCTCATTGTGGACAAAAGGTTATCCGGTAATGTGAAGAAAATCACAAAAATGCTACTAATTCGAGAACAATATAAAATGTTTTGGGTTTGTTGAACAATTTAAGGTCAAACGGAGTCATTTGTTATATCTCTTTGAATTGAGTATAGTAAAGTTTGTTATGTTGGTATTTAGGCGGCTGTAACAAAGAATAAATAAAAACTGTTACTACCTAAAGAAGCGACTCTAAACGTAAACTTTCAATTAATTTAATTTTTAATCAACCTTGAATATGAAACCACAATTAATTAAAATTAGCGAAATTAACAGGTAATTGATTGAGATTTTTATTCACACACGCGAAGTCACGAGATTTCAGTTCGGAGCGAGCTAAAATAAGTAATTAAATCAGATCGTTTGTATGGAGTGTCTGTGTGTGGGTTTGCTTGTAGTGAGTTGTATGAGAAAGAAAATAACAGAAGAAGAAAGACTACGTACTTCGTAGAGCCTCTACGAGCTACAGAAAGAAAGAAATGAATAAAAGTATTTGATACAAAGAGCCGCTACGCAAAGAGACCAGACAATGTCGAGGTGTTTTCAGAATTATAAATAAAAAGTAAGTTATTTCGTTTGTTCATCGTACACTATTTTCTTTGTAATAATCGTAGAACTTAAGAGTAGAAAAGTGTAAAAGCTCGCGTGGGAAGTACTACAAATATACCTATTTCTATCGCCAACTAGCATTGCTGTGATTCGGTTTGAAGGGTATGGTTGCCGGTGAAATTACTTTACAGAAGGCTTTACACCTGTATGCCTCAAGTTGATGGACGCAGGGCAGTGCATCATATCGTGCACTTGGGTGTGTGACCTACGAGGCAATACTTTGTTATAGGCGATGGTTACCACTAAACATCAGGTGGGTCATATGCTTGTTTCATCTCCAGGAACACTAGGATTATTTGTGTCCTGAGATAATATAAGATAGTATGTAAGAAAATCATATTTAATGCAATCCATTTAATATAAACATATAAAATAAAACATACTTGTAAGTCATAAATGCAATGGGCGTGGTAAGTACGTGAATATCAGGAATTAAAAGTATCTGTATCGCAATTCTCAAATTCAAAACAAAAAGTTTACCACCTTGCAAATATTTGTCCTAGGCCGGGAGTCAAATCATGTTACGTACTCACCGTGACACAGTGGATTCAGCTATGAGTCAGAGGTCAAATTTAACGGTGACCTTTACACTAATAAGGTCAAAATCTACTTAATAAGTTATCACAGTTTTAATTACTGATTTTTCTACGTTTCCACAAACACAAAATTAATTGTATGCTAATGTTATAATTACTAAAATAACCCTCACGCGTATGAAAAGCAAAATATACGCTTTTTGGGTCTAAATCCGGTATTATTAACATTTTGGGTGTTGGCTAATCCCGTAAATATGGGTATTTTGGAAGTCTCCGAATGGGGCCAACTGTGTAATTACATTTATTCTAATTTAATTTCCGACACTCTAGGAATTAACGAACAATAGAGCCTTGCTACTGGAAGTGATCAAGAGATAAAGAAACAAGGACATTTGCCAATAGTCTGGTTCAAACGTGTCAACAGTCCAGTTGGTACAAAAAAGTTAAGTTAAAAAAAACTAAAAAACACGTTTTTAAATAACCAAACTAAAAAGTAGAAAATAATTTTCAATAAATTGAAATTAAAAATAGTGTGTTTAACAAAAAAAAATGTTTTGTAAAAAAACCGGCCAAGAGCGAGTCGGACTCTTGCACGAAGGGTTCCGTACTATTATCTATAATAAATTATATGAGCGCCAATACAACTCAGAAGACTATCTTAATGGGCGTCAACTATGTATGTATGGGGACACCCTTTAATTTACAACTTTTTTATTTTTTGTAATTTTTCCTTTATTTATACCTTGCTTTTTGCCAAATTTCGTGATTCTAGGTCAACGGGAACTACCATATAGGTTTTCGACCCGAAACCTATAGGGTACTTCCGGTTGACCTAGAATTGTCAATTTTGGTTAAAAGCAAGATCTTACAGTACAAGTAAAGGAAAAATTCCGAACAATAAAACAAGTTGAAAATTAAGGTAAGCTTTGGTACCTACAAGTTTTCGCGAAAATCTAAATTTGCCCATATCATTTTAAAAAAAACTTTTTTTAAAAAAACTTATCTCTTAAAATAAAAGTTTTTCCTCCAAAAAGCGTGGGGGTGCTTGATGTCACTTGTTATGAATATTTTATTGACAGATATTGGTAAAAGTAGAGTCATTTCGAAAATATATTACAAAGCACCCCACGCTTTTTTACAGTAAAGTACATTTTTTTGTTAAACACATTATTCTTAATTTAAATTTATTGAGAACAAGCCGTGGCTTCGCCCGCGTGGTTTGCCAATAAAAAGTAAAAAAGTCTGTGTCTAAATGCACAACCAACTAACTTGACCTATATTTTCATTCAAATTACAAGTAACGGGAGTTCATGTTAATGTTGTTTTTTAAATAATCATAGTTTGGCCAGGAATTTTTTAGCCAACCCATTCGCGATATATTTTTTAACATATTAAATTTGATATAAAATATTTTTCATCAATTAAACAGATGGGTGAAGGTCGTTCTTAATCGGATCTTAGACTATATGTAGCGGTGGCGCATCGCGGAGCGTCTGGTTGTCCGATCATAGAATGGGGATAGAATGTGGAGATTACCGTAATATGGTGAGTGTTGGCACCATGTGTCTCTATTTATTGATCTACTGGTGTTGGTGAGAATTTTTAGCTAAATTTGGTGGAAATTAGTGAAGCCTGTCAAAAGATTTAGCCCGGCTTGAACAACAATCCCTAAACGTATTTAGCGACTAAATATGTTGAAATTTGACGTTTTTAACCACTCTTTAAATCATATTTAGCCACGAATTACGTTTAGCCATCGTTGCGCTTTATAATTTGGCAAAAATTTGCTTGTAAGTAAATGTTTTTCGGCTGATCTAGTTGAGCCTTATCCTGTAACAAAAAGCATTTAAAAGCACCTCTTTGTAAGTTTTAAGGGTCAAAAAATTAAAAATGCCGTTTTTAAGAGCACGTAGAAGCGTTGCGGGCTTAATTTAATTTAGCTGCTGTCTTATAAAGTGAAAAATAATTAAGTGAAAATTAAAAGGAAGCCAGTTGTTTGCTGGAAGTGTTTGAAATGCAAAATAAAAGGGTAAACTACTTTGTAAGTACTCTTCTTTTGAGTTTGTTTCGTTTTTCGCAAAGAATCGTTGCCATTTTATTAAAAGCTTTTGTTTAACTTGCTACGTATGTATGTTTGTCTGTAGGGAACAAATCTTGCTAACCAATTTTAATTTAGTTTCCGTCATTACAGTTAGATATTTTTTTTTCTGACAAGTTTTTATAAGAAAACAGTATTATAATGACAATTATCTTGGATACTTAAAGAAACGAAGGACTAAAGGATGAGGATGGAAGTGTTAAAAGATCAAGTTCCTTCTAAGCAATCGTTTTTTTATCATTCTTTATTGTACACAAATTGATTAAAAACAAAAGATACATGTCTTCGACTACAACTTCACTTACTATGGGTGTTTTTCTACATATTATAAATAAATAAATAATGATGGACATTTAACACAGCGTTATCTAACCCCAAACTAATTCAAGCTTGTATTATTGGAACCAGATAACTGATACAGTACTCATATTTTAATTGTAAATATATACATATTATGCATAGAAAACACTCGGACTCAGATTAAAAGTATGTAATATAATTACAAAAAAAAATCATACAAGTGTTCTATCAGTTATCTGGTTCCCATAGTACACGCTTTGATTAGTTTGGGGTTAGGTAGCGCTGTGTGAAATTTGCAGCATTATTAATGTATTTAATTAATATTTGAGGTCAAGCGCTTCACTATTCAAAAAAACCAATACACTAACTTTTTTGTATCTTATAAATGACTAGCTGTTGCCCGCGACTTCGTACGCTTTACACTACAAATGTGTAGGTAACCTAGAAATAAAGCTAAACTCGCTGTTGCAACTTGACTTGACACCCCATTTTTACCCCATGGGAGTAGCCTTAAAAAGTAGCCTATTACCTAAATATGTTTTAGAACGTTGTCAAATAATACAAAACGTCTTATATAAACATGCTTAGTCACTAAATACGTTAAACGATCGTTATAGCAAGGCGAGCGTAATCTGATTTTCTCCAAAGGATTTCTTAAGTGATATTCTATAAGATGTTTTTTAAACACTATAGTTTTGTTTTAGACACGGTGTATCTTTTTGCTACAATTATGTTTCCTTTATTAAGAAATGTTGCCGGAACTCTCAAATACTTGGTGGAAATGGAACACTCTGTACATCGTTTTTAATTTCATCTGCATAGAAGTTAACATAATTAACAAAGTTAAGCCGATGGTTTTAGTTACCATCTCAACGATAACAAACCAACTTTTCGGAAACATTTCGAACAAACTTACCGTGGGGTAATAATTGTATCACTAACATTTATTTTAGCCAAGAGGTACAAAACTTGAAGCTTTTCCCCAAATTTTGTGTTATTAATTTTATCAAACTTCCATTGAAGAGTTTGACCGACTCTAAGAATGGGTTTCTGTTAGTTGTTTAATCAGAGTAAAGTGTATAAAATCATGTATTTCCTAAATCAACTGAATAGTTTTACGGATATAATCACATATATTTTTTACTTATTATTTTAATTGAGATACCGACCTACGAGCCAAAACCGGCATAGCCGGTGTAGGCATTATGGTCTAAGAGCCGGTGAAGATCGACCTTCACCGATCTGATAACCAGATGAGACATATTTTTTATCAAATATAATTTATAAACAAATATGCCTATAATTACTTGCCTATCTTAAAGTGCTCTCTAAAAATTTTTAGCTAGGCAACAGTTCTATAAGTATGATTTTTTGCAGGCAATGATTTTGAAATATGACTGATTTTGTAATAAAATAATCTAAAATTTGATATAACTTTCGATAAGTTAGCAGAACGATGGAGTCACCTATATTGACTTAACTGTTCACATCGGCTTGCCAGGTCACAAATGAGTAGGCAAGTCTACTGAGGCATATTCTGTGTGTTAAAAACTAACTAAACAAACTAAACTAAACTAAGTGATGAAAAAAATCGATTAAAGTTAATTTAATTAAAAATAGCCGTAAGCACTTTTAGATGGGCAAGTAATTATAGGCATATTTGTTTATAAATTATATTTGATAAAAAATACGTCTCATCTGGTTATCAGATTGGTGAAGGTCGATCTCCACGGTCTCCTCTACTATTAAGACCGCCCGCTTAAAATGGGATTGGACAGGCCATGTGGTTCGAATGCATCCAGAACGATGGACGCATTTAGTCACCCAGTGGATACCGAACGAACGACGCAGCCGTTGTAGGCCCAGAAAAAGATGGAGAGACGACCTGGATGCATTCAAACCAGATTGGTCAGATTTGGCTGTGGATCGTGATGGATGGAGGGGAGATGGGGAGACCTTTGCCCAGCAGTGGGACAATAAAGGTTAGTAAAAAAAAATTATGGGCTTATACAATTACTCTAACAATATGATATTATGGGGTATTCATAACATATTCTGGAATTTTGGGTTAAAATATATAGATTTTATAACTAGCGGCCGTAAATATTTTTACCTTCTAGTGTTTTCTTTCTAAACCTATCCAGTAAAGAGAACCAAAGTTTATATAAAGAGCGTTCGTTGTTTTTCTAGTACGCTAACTGTCATCTACTCTCATTTTTTCCAAAATTCTTCTACAAACACCGAAATAAAAAACTTAAAGTATGACCAACAAAATAGTTAAGAATCTACTTTTAACTATACTCTGAAGTTGAGTCGTGTTTGTTTGTATACTGTTTTACATTAGCATAGTAATGTTCTGCGTAAACCTAGCCCCTATCTGGAAATTAGATAATTAGTTGCTAGTGCCACTAACAATCGGTTTTAGCTGGGCCAACCCCTAATCACAGTAGTAAAATGGAATAAGTAAAAGTAAATTCGTATGAGTGAGTGACCAATCCTGTAAAAGCTTTTAAGCCACCGTTCTAAATAGAAATTGCAAAGCTCGTTGTTTGTGGGAACCATTAAACAAATAAAAATTGCCTACTAGGGACATTTTTTACGTTAAGAACGGTATCTCATCTGCTACTCTTAATGATGGATAAACGATCGGGCAGAAGTGCATCAATTTGAAGTTATCGCTTGAATATTTTTTGATTGGCAATTTTAAGATTATTATTTTAGATTTTTTTATTTGCGTATTGTTAAACTCATAGATAGCTATATAGATACGCTTACCACATTTTTTTTGTATTCCGGTTTCCCGCATTTCCCTAGTGTGGGGACCATTAGCAACTTATGACACTTATACATATTGTTAAAATTTTTAGTAAATAAAATGTATTTGAATTAAAACATTTTTTGTTTGATTATGCAATAAACGACCGTTAACTGGTAATGAGAAAACTTAAGATCTATTAATTTAAGCTCTAAATAAATATTTCAAAGGGATATATAGGAGGAACCCGCATAATCTTGGAGTCTTCAAGTCCAGGGTGAATAGGTTATTTCTAGGCAAGCGTGCTCCATCTTCAATCTCACCATCACGTACGATCGAGTGAGGTAGTGGTCGAGCTCTTGATAATTTTAGGCGTTTAGTAATGGAAAGGCAGAAGAAATAGGCTGAAAGGCTTTCAATAAGGCTTAGACTTTTTACAAAAACCGCTACTTTAGCGTACATTGTAAGCGCTCAGCTGATCTAGCTGTCAATCATCATAATAATAATAATAATAGCCTCTATTAACTATCTTAAAGACACATTACATCTTATTTCTACTTAGAACTCAAAAACTACTGGTCCGATTTCAAAAATTCTTTCCCCATTAGAATGCTACATTATTCCTGAGTAATCTAGGCTACTTTTTACCTGAGTGCGCAGAAGGAGGGGAATATTTTTATTGAGAAACCATGCGTGCGAAGCCGCAGTCAGGTCAGCTAGTATGTATATAGGGTGTTTGATAATATACTCACAAAAATGAAAGGGATTATTTTGATAAGCATAATAAATAAATTTGTTAAATGTTTACCATAGAAATGTGAAATTTATTTTGGCATGTAAAAACAAACACTATTAAACTTATGTTGAGCTATTGCATAATGCTTGCCATCTAACCACAGATACTTTAGTGGTGACGTCTCGAGATATCTCTTGTTGTCCCTTTCTAACCCAAGACCCACAGCCATTTCCGAAAATGATATCAAATCGGCCTTTCTTTTTGGACGTCGATTGCAAGAGTAGGCAGTAAGTTTTGTATCGAATTAATCACCTAAACTTAGTCGATTTTCTTTAAAATTTGATAATATAACTAGTAGTTTTTTTTCATAAAGTCTTTTTTTTATGTTTTGAGAAACCGTCACTTGAATATCGTCAGTATATAAACACCCTGTATATAAAAACAATATTTCCATATTAGACCTCGGTTTTTTGATTGTCTTGCTTTTCAGCACAGGCCTCCTTGAGTGTTCTCTATAAAGCTGTCAATCATACAACTAGCTTAAAATGGAAATGGAGAACACAAAATGGCAATAATTTTGATATACTTAGTAGTGTTTAAAACTTCTAAAAACTTGTCTGTCAAAATGATTGTCATAATTGTATTTCCCATTGCCATTTTTCACGTAAATTAGGGGTCTAGAAATAAGATAATCAGATGCTAGTAGCACTAGAAATCGGTTTTAGCAAGGCTTGGCGAGTCGTTACGTATGGAAATCAACCGGACAGAGAGCCAAAAAGTGTTTTCCAAGTCTGCGTATGTATTTGGGTGGGCAATGCGTTTGAACTGGGTTTATGAGCTGTTTGTGGAACTCACACGGTTCTGGACTGACCGCAATGAAAACGATTTGAAACTTAAAGAGCTTTTATATTATTTGTGAAGCTATTTCAGTAAGTTTCCGTGCGTGATATTGTCCTAGTGAACGTTAACTCTTCTCGAGTTGCGTTGAACTTTGTATTGCACACATCACTGAGTGCAAAGATCAAGTGCGGAGCCCTTACATAATATAGCATAATTTCGCGTTAAGTGAGTTTCAGTAGCTTACTAGAATATTATTTACGACTCACGGCCGAACCCTATATTTTATTTTTGATTACTTCCGTAATGCAGTTGGCGAATAGGCAACTGAGACGCAGGAGGTTCGATTCCCGCCACGGAACCAATGTTTGCATGATCAACAGATATTTGTTTCGGGTATGGTTGTTTCTCTATATATGGCGTTTGATAATATACTCACAAAAATGAAAGGGGTTATTTTGATGAGCATAATAAATACATTTGTGAAATGTTTACCATAGAAATGTGAAATTCATTTTGGCATGTAAAAACAAACACTTTATTAAACTTATGTTGTGCTATTACTTAATGCTTGCCGTCTAAACACAGATACTGTATTGGTGACGTCTCGAGATATCTCTTGTTGTCCCTTTCTAACCCAAAACCCTCAGGCATTTCCGAAAGAGATATCAAATCGGCCTTTATTTTTGGATGTCGGTTGCAAGAGTAGGCAGTAAGTTTTATATCGAATTAATCACCTAGACTTAGTCGATTTTCTATAAAATGTGATAGTGTAACTAGTAGTTTTTTTTTCGAGAAGCCTTTTTTATGTTTTAAGAAATCGTCTCTTGAATATCGTCGGAGTATTACTAAATACCCTGTATATTATAAGTATGTATTGATAAAAAAATGTATATAAGTATTTTATCAGTTATCTGGTTCCCATAGTACAAGCTCTGCTTATTTTGGGGCTAGAGATGTATCCAGCAATATTTATTTATTGTTGCAGTAGGAACCGTGTAGAAACGTGCCATAGACGGTTCCTACTATAATTTTACTAATTCTATTCAATCGTTATTTTATTCATATAGTTATTTTTATTTAAAATTGGTATCGCACCCTCATATTTTATGGTCGTGGGTTCAAATCCCGTTCCACTCGTAATATATGCGATGTTTTGAAATAGTTACCAGTTTCAAACTGAAACGGATTGCAACGAAAGTTACGTGATTGCCCCACTGATACGTGATTGCCACACGTGGTATTCGGTCGAGGTTAACAACATCAAATGCTATCGTATTCGATTGAACTATTATGGAATAATTATATGCATCAAAAAACAATATTTAGGCTGTTAGGCTGAAGCTACACACACAATACGTGCTAAGCTGAGAGCTACACCACTAGCTGTTGTTCTGTTGTGACTAACTAGGCACCTAGTGAAGCGCGTCGCGTGCAGTGTGGCCAACTGCGATAATTGTCAATATGTCTGTTCACTAGGATCAGTCAATAATCACCCAGCTTGGCTCTAATCGTTAAGCGAGGCTGCTAGTAGTGTGGCTCTAACCTTAGTGAAATCAGGGCTAGTCAGCGGATACTGAGCTTGACTAGTTCAACCTAATTTACATTTTAAATTGACGTCCAGTGAGATATATTTAACTTGCAACAATCATATGCTTTTGTAAGAGGAATGTGACCATTTCTGATGTGAAGGGGTTTCCACAACATACCCTTCGTATGTGCATAAAGTTAGGGCAATGTTTATTTTGGAATACGTGTGATCCATCCAAATGACCAACGGGTTACGAAATCGTGAACTCTTGATGCAGATTCCGTGTTTACCTTAAGTATTTTAATACACCATATCAAATCCTGTAATTATTTTACTTGGAAAACTTTCGTTATTAATTTCAATCGTAAATCCCGTTTTTATAATAATGAACCTGTAGTTATTCTACAGAGTGCTTCGGTATAGCGACTTCACACACTGCTGTGTGTCTCTATCTGGCGGGAACACTTGTCTAGGGAGAATACCTTGGTTCAAGGAATGTAGCTTAATATTGGATCCGTCGATTAGTAATATAACTAAAATTGGGTTCGTCCTAATTTCGGAGTTATAGGCCTTTAAGTAGAACCTATAGCCAGCGGGACACTTTTTATGTATTAAACTGATTGAGTCAAATCATTACTATATAAATAGAGCTGTATTGGATCCGTCGATTAGTACTAAAACTGAAATTGGATTCGACATAATTAGGGAGTTTTTGGATTATAGGTTAGGTTCTACTTAAATACCTAAATTAATTAAAGACCGTAATAAGGTCGGATCCAATTTTAGTTGTATTACTAATCGATGGATCCAACATTAAGCTACATTCCTTGAATAAAGGTATTCTCTCTAGACAGGTGTTCCCACTGGATAGAGACACACCACACTGCTGAGTACAGGTCCGAGGTCCGAGTCCATGTTTGTTCAATCGTCAGGCTCGTAAAAGGCTGTTTGGTGTCCCAACCTGTCATAATATGGCTAGAGTATCGTCACCTATTCCGCCGGCTCAAAAATGTGCTTTTTTTTTACAGAATTTTATTATTTAAATTGACTTTCTGTGTAATTTTGACATTTCCTCTTTTTATATTTAATTTCAATCGAATCCGTATGTTATTTGATTCTAAAATTATATTGTAATCGAATCTGTTTAATTATATTTTTTACTTCTAATACAATTACCGTTATAATACGACCTTCACGGTGCAGTGGGCGAATAGCCGGCTGAGACGCAGGAGGTAGCGGGTTCGATTCCCGCCGCGGAACAAATGTTTGCATGATCTACAGATATTTGTTCCGGGTCTAGTTGTTTCTCTATATATATATTATAAGTATGTATTAAGAAAAAAATATGTATATAAGTATTCTATCAGTTATCTGATTCCCATAGCTCTGCTTAGTTTGGGGCTAGATAGCGCTGTGTGAAATGCCCAGCAATATTTATTTATATTATTTATTTAATAATTAAAGTAAATAAATGAAAAAAACACCACATTGACTGTTTTCCACCAGTTTCGCAGAATGGTGGCCGAGGAATGGTTTCGGATGTTCGGTAGCGAGATCGGTCTAGTAAAATCTAAATTATTTTTCGATAATACTTGCCATAGCATTGTGCCATAATGAGGTCATCTCTTGCGCAAATGCTAGGATACAATAGACTATACTCCGTCCATTTTGGCATGTTTTTTATTTCATTATATATTGACAAGGTTGACGACACAACTTTGCACCAGCGTCTATCATGCATGCAAATAAATACGTTTTATTCAGTATTACCTCTTTACAAGATTACCTCATCCTGAAAGCAATTAGAAGCATGTAGTAAATCGATAAAAAAAAAGTCGATTGATTTGAGCTCTTATGTGCGCAATATTTGCAGACACTTTTTTACTTATGAATTTAGATAGTTCGCTTACATGAGTTTAAATAACAGATGTAGTATAATGTTTTATGGCAAAGCATGCATTAGTAACATTATAAAATGAAATAATTAACTAAAAGAAAAGGATTGTGTGGTTTTATGAAACCACGGTAAAAGTGAAACTTTGTTTCACATTATAGACATTTAACTAAACATTTTCGTCGGCACAAATGAGTCTATACACTACACGATCAGAAACTAACAAAATAGCTATGTAGTAACGAATTAGCTAACAATATTGATATAAAGAGCCTATTACAATCTTAAACATCTGTATATTTGGAAAATATATCGATATTAATAATCGTAAATTTTATGTTGTTCATCTGTCAAAAAGCAAATAACTTAATGGATAGACTGTAGAGAGCATGTCGGGTATGCACTGGATGGGAGCTTCGCAGTCGCATTCAGTCCGGTAGAAGACACGCATCACGGTTTACCAATGAGAGTACGTGTTAGGCTTACTCTCTGCACTAAATGCTATTTATTTTTACTATTTTGAGAAACTAACAGCCAGGACTAAACACTAACAATATGTAAAGACTAAACAACAAGTGTATAAAACTTCCATCGAGGAAGTACATACAATCATGCTGAGAGCCAATTACAGGTTTCTACAAGTGAGATACAAATTAAATATTAATGGTCAGACTCTGCGATTGGGTAGATACAATCTCGAGAAAGAAGTAAACCGGCGAATTCAGTGAGGCTGGGCAGCGTTTGGGAAACGTCGTCAGCTCTTCTCATCACCCATCCCACAATGCCTAAAAACGAAAGTATTCAACCAGTGCGCCCTAGCTGTAATGACTTATGCAGCCGAATTGTGGATACTTACGGTGGGTCTGGTCCATAAATTGAAAGTCGCTCAGCGAGCTATGGAAAGGGCCATGCTCGGGATTTCTCTGAAGGATAGAATCCGAAACGAGGTAATCCGATACAGCACCAAGGTGATCGATAGCTCAGAGGACCAGCAAGCCGAAGTGGCAGTTGGCTAGTCATATCTGCCGCAGAACCAATAACCGTTGGGGTAAACGTGTTCTGGAGTGGAGGCCACGTCTAGGCAAGTGAAGTGTAGGACGCCCTCCGGCTAGATGGAGTGACAATTTGCGTGCTATGGCTGGCAAGGATTGGATGAGAAGAGCTGAGGATCGTCGAGCGACTGTTATAGATTGATGATGATGATGTATGTACCGTCCTCGATGGAAGTTTTCATTATCAAAAATACATTAAATTTAAGACAGACAAAAGAACAATAATAAATTTACTACGTGCTATAGAATTTGTCTCTTAGTAATAAGTCTTATTAATTAATCTTCATCTAGAAAAGAACGCAATAGCTTCAACAACAGAACGCAAGAAAATGGAACAGTTAACAATACCGCATAACACATTGATGTTTATGTATTATAAAGTAGGTTTATTGAAATACCTTGTGTTTGTCTAGGTTAAGTTATAACTATGTGTCTTGGAATTTAAATAAAACCTCTCCCTCTACCAAATATGTACTAACTGTTTGTCCGCATTACACATGGGTTAATTGGAAGAGAATGCTATCTAGCATTAAGTTCGCCTATATACAGATTATTTTTATTTTGTACAATAGTAATAAGAGTACCTTTGAGTAATACCTTCGGTGTTTCAAACGCTACGATAACAGCTTACCGGTGGGCTGTATGCTGGTTTGCTACCTTAATGGTATAAAAAAAATATTAATAATAATTTTTCATTCATTCAACAGAGCCCATGGGTGCAACAAGCCAGGCTGGGTGATGGACGAGTACTTCATCTGTGATTAAATCAAAATCAAATCAAAATCTATATACTCATTAAATCACAAGGACTGAAACGTCAATTTTACTGCCTGTTCCTCCGCGACAAAGCCAGGAAAGAGGCATGAAACAAGGCTGGTTTTTCTTTTTAACTATCCTTTTACTATACATCAAAATAAAGAAAATTAATTACGTCTAAATTGTAACATTTATGACCGAGTTGTGAAAAAAACGACATCATTGAATATTGCTTTAAAAGTGTGGTGCAGCGAAAGTAAACCTAGCTTTTAGGGTGACAGTAAAGGTAGTTTCGATTAACTGACCTTTTTTTTTTTTTTTTTTTTTTTTTGTTGACGAGGGGGAAATCTGCAACCAGATACCCTACTGCATAGAGGGTACAGTAGGGTTATGTGAGGTTCACGGACTCGTGTACTCACTAAAACCCCCCCGGTGGCCATCCTCGACGCATGTTGGGGGGCTCCGGGATCTCCAAGGGAACGCACCGGTGCCCACCTCGCGCTGTGCCTTTGCACGTCCAGGGGGAGGCTATCTAGCCACCCCCGAACACCACGGTGTTGACAGCAGCACATTGCCGCCGCCCTCCCGGGGCCCGTTTAACAGACGGCCGAAGCCCTCACTCCGACCACCCACGGACCCGAAAGTTCCCCTGCCTGGCAGGGGATACCACACAAAAGCCCCTTATGGGGCAGGCGCAGCGGGGCGGCCACTGCCGCCTCGCCGTCGCCTCCTTCTCCGAGCGGGATCAGCCCTCTCGCGATCTCGCTCGGCGGCCTCTTTCCGAACCATAACGGTCTCACAGAAAGAGGCCACCGCCTTCCACGCCATCTCATCTACCAGCATAGACACTAATACGCCTGGTAGAGAGAGGTCCTGCCCGATCCTGGCGATCAGGGTCCGCCGCTCCTCACACCACGCCGAGCATTCCTCAAGCGTGTGCTGGGCGGAATCCCGATCCCTCCCACAATGGTGGCATTGCGGTGTCGGTTCGCGTCCGATCCTATTCAGGTACTCACCGAAGCACCCGTGCCCGGTGAGTACCTGAGTAAGTCGATAGGTGACGTTACCCTTTTCCCTCCCCAGCCAAGCTTCGAAGCTCGGCACAATCGCGCCGACGGCGCGTTGGCGCATGTTCCACGGCTCCTCGAGCCGCTCGCGCCACATCCCGAGCGCACGTCGGCGCTCTTGCACCCGCACTTCAGCCGGCGCGACTCCGCTCCCATCATCCCGGCGGAGGCGCACGTACACACGTGCGTCCATCTCCGCCAAGATGTCGAAGGGCGGGAACCGCACCAGGAGAGTTGCTGCCTCGAAAGATATTGTCCGATATCCTCGTGCGATCCGGATGGCGACAATACGCTGCAGGCTATAGAATATAGTCCTGCTGCGTCGGAGCGCCAGTCGCTCCCACCAGACGGGCGCTCCGTAGAGTGCCATCGACCGCACGACTCCGGCGTAGAGGCAGCGAACTCCCTCCCTAGGTCCCCCGAGATTAGGCAGCA
The DNA here is from genome assembly GCA_963924445.1 of Philereme transversata. Lineage (NCBI taxonomy): Eukaryota > Metazoa > Arthropoda > Insecta > Lepidoptera > Geometridae > Philereme > Philereme transversata. Next base: position 6,386,947 of record OZ004341.1, on the reverse strand, counting down.
GTCTGTGCAGAGCACCCACCACCTTCTGGATCCGGGGGACGGAACGACTGAAGTGTTCCTCGAAACCCCAGCGACTATCCAGGATGAGGCCCAGGTACTTCAGGTACCGCCCCACTTGGATGTCAACGTCACCCACACGAACCGACAAGCTGGGTGGTTCCCTTCCCCTAGGGAACTTGTGGAACCACAGCGCCTCGGTCTTGTGCGGCGCTGTGCGCAGACCCAGCTCGTGGACCTTGTTCACGACACAAGCCACCCCAAGCTCAGCGAGCTCCTTGGTCCTGTCGAAGGAGTCCCCGTTGGCTAACACAAGAGTGTCATCCGCGTAGCAGACGACGTGCACGCCGACGGGGAGATCGACACGCAAGACCGCGTCGTATGCGAGGTTCCACAGAAGCGGGCCCAATACAGAACCCTGCGGAACCCCGCAACTGACATCCCTCTCATGCAAGGTACCGTCCCTGCCCACGTACTGCACACATCTGTGCTGCAAGTAGGCGCCGACTATGCGCTGCAGGTAGGGCGGCACTCCGTGAAACGCGAGCGCCTCCCTGATCGCCCTCCAGGGCAGGGAGTTGAATGCGTTAACGATGTCCAAGGACACCGCCAACGCCTTCCCACCCCGGGACACCGCCTGGTTCGACAGCGTACGGACACGAAGAATCGCGTCCACTGTCGAACGAGCACGCCGGAAACCAAACTGGTCATCCGACAAGTCGGGGCCTACGCGCCACAGGTGTGTGCATAGACGAGCGGCAATTATTCTTTCGAACAACTTGCCGGCCTCGTCCAGTAGGCAAATGGGACGAAACGCAGAGGGGGAGTCCGCGGACCTGCCGCCCTTCTTCAAGAGGACCAACTTTGCCTCCTTCCAGCCCTTGGGGAACACCCCGCAGCGGAAACAACTGTCGTACAGCTGTCGCAGCCGGTCCCCCAGGCCAACAGATAGAGCCAGCACCCAAGCCCGACCAGGTATTCCGTCAGGACCTGGTGCTGTATTGCGAGCCCTGAGGCGCTTCACAGCGCAGACCAACTCCTCCTCGGTCACCCCCAGATCATCGGACCAGATGGTCGGTTCCGACGATAGCCCGAGGGGAGAGAGACTGTCCTGGACCCTGGGAAACAGTGTGTCAACGACACTCCCCACCAGATCAGGGTCCAGAGTTTCGGTCAAAGGAGGGACCCATGGGCGCAGCTTACCTAGTACCATCTTGTACGGGCGCCCCCATGGATCCCTATCCAGTCCCTCGAGGAGTTCACTCCAGGACTGAGCCTTCGCATTGGCGATGGCCGCCTGGAGCGCTGTCGTAGCGCCTCGGTATACCTCGTAGGCTCTATCCTTTACTTCGGCAGGAGCTCGTCGCCTTCTCCTAGCTCTGGTGTACAGGCGTCTGGAGCGCAGGCATGTCTCCCGCAGCCGCGCTATCTCCTCTGACCACCAGTACACCGACCTACGCTTGGTTGGCCTGGCTCGGGGCATCGATAAGTCGCAGATCGACGTCATCGTTGCCCGAAACCAGGCCGCCTCCCTCTCAGGATCGGGCAGATCCTCTTCAGCATGGCCTTCTGGCCAGGCCGCGACAATGGCTGCAGCTTCGAGAAAGTCTCGATTAAGCCGCTTGAGGGCCCATCGTCGCGGCGGGATGCTACTACGGCGGGCCACACGGCCAGGAGGGCGAAGAGCCACATCAAAAACGATGTGGCGATGGTCGGATAGCGTGACCATCTCTTCGGCAACTCTCCATCCCGACACCATGTGTGTGGCAGAAGGAGTCGCCCATGATAAATCCACGATCGACTCCCCCTGCCACCGCACACATGTGCTTACGGACCCCCGATTCAAGAGTCTGAGGTCATTTCCTGCCGCCCATTCAACCGTGGTCTCCCCCCTGCGGTTGTCTCGGGGACTCCCCCACGCACGAGAGTGAGCGTTGAAGTCGCCCAAGACAAGCACGGGACGGGGCAGGCATCTGCGGATGCAGTGTCCCACCTCGTCCAGGAACGCCTCGTAATCAGTGAGATTACAGTTGGGGGAGATGTAGCAGCCTATAATGGCTATTCGTCCCCACTCAGTGGCCACGAAACCCGGTCCCTTTTCAATAAGGGCACAAGGGGGGCCACTTTCGCCACCACCCCAGTAAATAGCTACGGAGCCCACATCGTCCCCAAACCATCGTGGATGGTCTGGGACACGATAGGGCTCCCCTATTACGGCAAGAGCAATTGACCACTGCGCGAGGGTTTGCAAGAAAAGATCCTGCGCACCTCGGCAGTGGTTCAAATTGCCCTGGAGGACTCGAATGGTTTGATCCATTACGAGGCCTCCATGGCCTCCTGGGGCGGGCCATGGCCCGCTGGAATGGCCGCCACTGTTGAGGCCGTTCCGCTTCCCGGTGTCGGGGCTGGAGGAGAGGGCTTTTTTCCCTTCCTCTTACCCTTAGGAGGGGTGCACTGCTTGCTCCCCATCCTATGGTCAGCCTTACAGCCCTTGTCAGAGCACAGTGGACATTTGCGCGGACGCGTGCATTGGCTCGCCCGATGATCGGGTTCGCCACACGCGTAGCACAGGTTGGTGCGGTCCAATGTGCTCTGACACATGCTGCGTACATGCCCGTACTCCAGACACCGGAAGCACTGCAGCGGCCTTGAGGTCAGGTAATCCACCCGAGCCGAGACCCACCCGACGACGACGTGCTTTGCCGCGGCAAGCTTGCGCACTGCCGCTAGTGGGCAACGCACCCACACCGTGCCCAGGGCAGTGGGCGAGCGATGGACTTCGCCCACTTTAACGTCATCAGCCGAGCAGTCCCCAGCCTTGGCGACCGCCTCCGCTACCTCCCGAGGTGTGACGGCTTCATCGAGGTCTTTGAGCCTCAATTCAGCCATCTTCATCGGGCGCGCAATGCGCACACCCAGATCCGCGAGGGCTTCGCGCATGCGAGCTGCCAATGCGTCAGCTTTCGGCGCACATTCCGGGCCCGACACCTCTAGAATTAACCCCCCCGTTAACCCCCGCTCGTTTGGGGCGGACTGTGTCCACCCCAACGTCCGCCAGCCTAATACGTACTTTTGCGGCCGCCATTACCGCAGCATATGTGACGTCGGAACCCTCCGGAACCGTCACAGTGATCGCTGCAGTGGTAGGCAGCCGCATTGGCGTCGCCTTGAGGGCAGGCTTAGGCACGGCCTTAGGGCCGGTTTTGGGCGCAGCCTTGGAGCCAGCATTGGGGCTCGGCACTGCCGGTGGCAACTCACTCGTTGCCTTGGGAGCCTTTTTCCTCTTCCCCTTTCCACCCCTGACCACCGTAACCCAAGATGTCGTTGGAGCCAACGTCACTTGATTCGCGGTGGGCTGCGACTGCACCGCTGGTGGGCTTACCACTGGTGTTGGCAGCTGTTGGCGCTTCGACTTCGTCTTCCCTGCCTGCCCTGGCGGTACTGTGGGAGCCGCGCTTCTTTGGGGTGGTGTTTGCTGCGACTTAAGAGCCTCAGCCAACTTCCTGTCCATGAGAGCGCCTATGCGCTCCATGAACCTCCCCTCCCATTCCTTCCCACCAACGACAGATGGTGACACCGCCGCTTCGGCTGTGCTCCCACCACTCGCCTGCCTACCTACTTGCTGGCTGACGCACTCAGTCAGCTTTTCTATCTTTACAGATAGGTCCGCGATCTGCGCACGCAGCTCTGCATTCTCCTTCTCAAGGCGCTTGACATTCTCATCAGCAGTCGCCCGCTGGACGACCACCAATGAGGCCGCCTGCGCCTTCCTCGCGGACATCCGCAGGCCGTGAATAAAGTCACCCCGCATGTTCTTGGACTTGTCGGCAATCTTCTCGACAGTCTCGAGGTTGGCTTTAATCACGGCACACAACTCCTCAGTTGGCCGCGTCTCCATCTCTCTCTCGAGGTCATCTGCCTTCGGCAGCTTCCCCTTCGCCCTTGTGTTTGAAGGAGAAACGGACGGGTCGAAGATATCGTCCTCGTGCGAGTTCCTCCTCTTCAAAAACGTGGCGCGCTTGGACCCCGGAAGGTCCGAGGCGCCATCCTCTGGCTTCCTCCCTCGCTTCCGCGCGGTGCGGGATACCTCCGACGCCGTCGAAGCAAACGAGCAGACGGACATGCTGGAGCAGTCCGACTCCTCACCGCCAATACTGGCCACACTAGGCGACCTAGTGACCGGCTTCTTAAAGAAGCCCGCTCCGGCAGCGGTTGTCGAAGGGGAACACCCCTCACCAACCACCGTCGGAACAATCATCTTCCCCGCCAGAGCGCGGGAAGACCTCCTTACGTCTTGGCATTTCTTGCCCCCCTCAGATACGATGGGGCTGAGTGCCGTAGCACTGTGGGATTCTACAGCGTCGGAGACGCTGATACCCACCTGAGGTATTTGTTTTTTTGAAGATGCCATCATGTTTTTTTTTTTTTTCCTTTTTTAAGGGGTGAGGTCCCCTGTGTGGCGCCTTATTGGCCGGGTTCCCCCCGACCATACCACGCATGTAAACCCGAAGCAGCACTAAGCATAAAAATGCAGCAGCGCAGGTCCGGATTTACACACGCAATACTCCCCTCGGCAGGCGCCGAAACCATATATTGGGATTTGGCCCTCCACTAATCCCGATGGATCCCTCACGTGGGTGGCTTAAACAGGCCGCCCCACCTTCTCGGCGGAGTAGGAAACTCCTTTCCTCCGCCAGACTTCATCCGCTGCGCTTTATGCTAATTTCATAGAGACACGCGGAGAAGCCTCCCCTTTCCCTCCCCGAGGCCCCCAATCCGCTAGTGAAGCGCCGACCCACCCAGAATCCCGCAAGGAAGCTGACCCATACAACCGACTTGCGGGAGACCGAGCAGGACGGCGCCGCACCAACAGTTCGGGAAACCTCCCCATTTCCCCCCCAGTGTTTGGTCCGCGCCGGTAAACCGGTAACTCCCATTTCTGGGAGCCGTTCCCCTATCCGCCGCCCGGGGACGCGCCGCGTTGGGGTACACCTCCCCACCCACTGAGACAACCCAGCAGGTCCGCGGTCGATTAACTGACCTGCCCTAGCCTTGCACAGATTTTATCAAAATAAAACTAGCCTTCATGCCTTGATCACACATACCGAGCAAATGGGCGAGACAGTGCTCTCGGCCGAGTACTCGGTAAGTATAAACATAACGCCAAGTGCTCGGCCGAATGAAGTGGCAAGACAGTAGCTCGGCTCCCGTTCTACGTACTAGGCCGAGTGTCCACCATCCCGCTTCCCCGCACTGTCTCGCTCGCTCACTCGGCAGGTCTGAACGTGCACTGTCTCGCCACTCGGCCACATCAAAATAAAAAAAAAATCTAAAATCTTTTATTGTGTATTACAAGAGTACATTTAAAACTAGGGTTGGGAACTTTTCTTTTAAGTTGCATTAACCTGTATTAGAAGATTCCCCTCTTGACTGTGATAGTTTACGATCACATCTTACATAACAATAAGTGTATACTAATAGTAAATTAAAAATGAATAAATAGATAATATTATAGATACCAATCGCTGTACCAATCGACTGTAAATATCAATATTAATATATAAAGATTATTTTATAAATGGGTTCTATATACATATGTATAAGAGTAGTTATAGTTTTACATAAATAAATTTGCATAAGTACTGATATCTTATAACTGTGAGGCATACACAAATATATGTATATATATATTAATTAGGACAAGTATAAATCGTCTACAGCCATATTTCAATAGTTCATAATCTGTTGTGATGATAACATGATTGTCATCACGTCACCGCGCATGCCTTATCTTGAGACATTTCTTGTTTAAAACAACTCCAAATAAAATACACCGTGTCTGCTAATAACAAATGGGACGTCGAAACAACTATTAAATTTATACACTTATATAAATTAAATCCGTGTCTGTAGAACTTAATAGAACTGAACGACTGTGCTACTCGCTACATCACTGTCTCGGCCGAGAAACATTTTACTGTCTCGCCCGTTTATTCGGTCCGTGTGATCAAGGCATCAGGGATAGTTTAGTTTTATATCAGTAGAAAAAAATTCAGAATGGCTTATGTGATTTCTAAGATTGAGACTTACAAACAAACTTTATCTCTTTATAACATTTGTTTGAAATTTAGATTATTAGTGTAACGTAGTCCAACTAGAAATCCTTGCATCCTCCAATCCTTCCATCCTCCAAATCCTAGTATATAGCAAAACAAGATTTTCCATTCGAACTATGAAGATTCTTGGAACAAAATAATAAAAAAAAAATTGTCAAATTTACATTTAATTTATTCGTTCTCTGAAAAGCTTTCCGCATTTCAGGAGTGTCACTTCATTAATGACACTTCGAATTGTCCTACTCAATTTTCCAATGGATCTACTTTACTCCAAGCAACATAGCCATATTCCAAGCTGGCAAATTGTATCTAAAAATAATCTCAGTGATCGGTCCGTTTTATATCACAGTTATTTTAGATACGGACTCAACCGAGATGTTGTTTCTTAAGATAATAGAAAAAAGTAACAAGACTGCAAAACTGAAAGAAGTAAACAAGCATGCGAATTTTGATAATTGATGTAATGATACTAAAGTTGCGGTTATTGCTGATTTTCAAACACGCTTGTTTACTATTTTTCAGTTTTTTTTCAGTTAGGTTCATATATTTTTAATAATATTTTTTGATATTTTTTTAAATGATTGAAATCACAGAGAACAGAGTTTTTCCCAAACAAAGTTCGCTATAAATTTGGGTCACGAGAGCGGAATTAATGTTTAATTAAACATTTTTAGGGTTCCGTACCTCAAAAGTTCGATGATCGATTACGTACTTTAAATAAAGACTATATATTTTTTTGTTTAATTGCAAATGTTTTTAAATTTTTCCATACTTTTAGTATAAGACGATATTACTTGCCAAATTTCATAGTCCTAGGTCAACGGAAAGTACCCTATACATTTTGATTCCCTTGAAAGTATCAAAATATACGTTTTTTGCGGCATAGATGGCCGTATCTTTTTTTACGTTAACTTAGAAGTTTAAATTTTTTCAGAGCTTCAAGGGACTGTAGATCTGATATATGGTTTGAATTTCAACTCGATACCTTGACGAGTTCCCGAGATAAAGGGTCTTGACAGACAGACAGACGGACAATAAAGTGATCCTACAAGGGTTCCGTTTTTTCCTTTTGAGGTATGAAACCCTAAAAACGCGATTAATACCCAATCCTTATCAGTAAAAATATTTTTGTTATCTTGAAGTAACCCAGTTTTTTAGTCGCCTCGAAATTGCCTTGTCTTTTCAAAATAAAGAGTACAAAGAACCAATCAGCACAATTCTTGTGGCGTAACAGATACTTTTTATTAATCAGGGCTGTGTCGCTTCCAATAAGGTGAAAATATGTCGATTTGGATTGCTTTAACAGGAAGGTGCAAAAAATATACTGGAGAGAGAATTCTGATTTTTGTTTGAACACCGATAAAAAACGGGTGCTATGCCTTTGTCGGTGCGTGTTTGTGGAATCTTGGACGGATGAAATTTATTTGTTTTTTGCAATTAGGTAGATTATACATAAAACCCATTTATTAATTATTTAATACAAATAATAAATGAGCTCTGTGACGTCGAATGTGCGTATTTTTTTGTTATTTTTATTATTCATGAAACATTTTGTTAGAGTTACTAATATTCTTATTGGTATCTTTAAAATAACCTTAAAATTTAGCTGTTCTAATGTAACCATCATTAAGTTCGCCGTATTCATATTTTATTACTAACTAATTCTATATATCTAAATATTTTGAAGTATATAAATATAAGGATATATCTAATGTTTTTTAAAAAAACGTTTAGAAAAAAATGAGAGTATAATTTTTAGGAACCGCGCGTACACCGACAGCCAAAAAGCGACATGATCTAATTCTAATTCCAGGGTGGGGGAATAATATCTGCACTGACGTCCCGCATTGGGGTGTATTGGGGTATTACCCCCCCTTCTAACCTGACCCCAGCCATCCTAGCTCCTTGAAGTAACGGAGCAGGATTTTGAGTTGATGGGTGCAGCTTTCCAAGATCTCCATGGATGCCGTTATGATATTAGCGGATGAGGATTCGATGAGCACCTGCAGACCCGTCCTCAGCCTGATATCGCTCGTGGCCGTACAGTGAAGCATCACGTGCTTCACCGTCTCTTCCTCCTGAAGACATGTGCGACATAGCCCACTGTCTGTGGCCCCGGTTTTCAAGAGGTGATGGTTAAGTTCGCAGTGTTTTGTCACCATCATCCTTAGATCCTCGCGTTTCATTTTTAACAGGGTATTCGTTAGCTATCGATTCTTTGCAGGAACATTGTCTTTGTTTGCTTGTAGTCGGTTCTGCGTTCCCAGACTTTCTGGTGCTCCTTTTCGGAGTTCATCCTCAGTCTATTTTTGATTTCCGGATTGCAGAGGTTGTTATCATTTGCGTTTGGCGTAAGCTTGGCTCCATCTCTTGCTAGGCAGTCTGCCTTGTTATGCTCCCTAGCACAACAAGCGACATGATGAAGTTAGCTGATCTCTCAAGTTCTCAAGACTGTCGCTCAAGTTTCCGTGAAAACTCATAACTATATTTATTAATTTATCATTCCTGTTACAAACAAACAGTTGTGACATACGAGGTGAAATCTTTAGCTAAATTATTTTGTTACGCCAAAGAAGTATAACTTCTTAAGTGCGTACATAAGTACACACACACGTTTTTTTTAATCCGTGTCCATTATTCTTACAGTTATTTAAATCATTTACTTGGTTGCTGCTATGCTTGTAAGTATTACTATGATAGATAACTTTCAGTCATTCGTACCAATCATCATACCAATCGATTTGCTTCAACTTTCATTGTTAGTACTAATAGAATGGAACTATATAGTAGAATGGTCTATTTTTCCGAGCCACTATAATCTCGGAGCCTTCAAGTCCAGAGTGTTCTTTTTGTGCAAACGTGCTTGATGTTTGACCTTAGCGTCACTTACCATCAGGTGGTAGCTAAATAAACAATATCTATATTGCACACCATTCTTTTTCTTCCTGCCCTTTTCTCACATTACGCGGGGTCGGCACAACATGTTTATTTAAATTTTTAATTTAAAGCTTATCCCTTAAAATATAACCATTAAAAAGAATTAATTAGTAAATGTATTAATTTAAAAATTCAGCAGGATATATTAATTTAAAGCTTATCCCTTAAAATATAGAACTTAAAAAAAATTTCGTTAGAATTTTTTTATTTCAAAATTTAACAATAATTTTTTTTCTTTTACCATGTCTCTCTATCAACAGGATAGTAAATTAAAACTTATTCTACGGCCCATAAAGATTTACCAGCTCGTATTTATTGTTTTGCAAAAAACTCACAAATACATTTTTTTATCCCGGTCACTGGATAATGAAATTATTAAGTACACTGTACCTTACCATACCATAGCCTAAAATACATATTATTATCATTCACGTTGAGAAATAAACTTCAGTGTAATTTATTATTATTATTATATTTATATTGAGAACCTTGAGACTGGATTAGAGATGAATAGGACAGAGACCAAGGTTATGACTAACAGCGTTGAGACCAGAGTAACGGTGGATGTAGAACCGCTAGCATACGTCCAAGAGTACGTTTACCGGCCAAATAGTCTCCTTCGACTTCAGGTAGGATAAGGAAATTGCTCGGCGAGCAGAGAATGCCTGGAAGAGCTATTGGTCCATGGGAGATTTGATGAAGGGTAACCTTCATTTTTCACTCAAGCGAAAGTTGATGGACGTATGCATCCCCCCGTTCTAACTTATAGTGCGCAGATCTGGTCCTTGACCAACATCCAAAAGTATAAACTCTAGGTTTGCCAACGTGCGATGGAGCGCAGCATTATTGACCGCATATGCAACACCGAGCTGCGCTCTCGAACACAAATCGCAGATGTAGCTACGAAAGCCGCCAAACTCAAGTGGGACTGGGCTGGTTATGTATGCCGTATGTCAGGTGATTAGTGGGCTAAGCTCACTACCGAGTGGAACCCCGACACAGCCCGAAGACGTCGTGGCAGACCAAAGAAAATATGGAGGGACGAGCACGCTAATTTCCAAACGGACTATACCATCTTAGCGTCTGAAAGAACTGTCTGAAAAGAAAAGTGGGCTGATAATAATAATAAATATTTATACTTATAATGAAAACGATGATGTGTCCTGCCAACTATGACTTATGGTGCCGAGACATGGAGGCTCATGAAGGAGGCTGTGCACAAAATAAGTGTAGCACAGAGAGCCATGGAGCGCGCCATGCTCGGCATCACACTCTTAGATCGAGTTCCCAATACCGAAATTCGCAAGCAGACTAAAGTACAAGACGTCAGCAAGCTAATATTGGGGCTCAAGTGGAGTTGGGCAGGACACTTGGCCAGACGTAGTGACGACAGGTGGACTAAGGCACTAACAGAGTGGAAGCCGAGAACTGGCCATCGAAATAGGGGACGTCCACCAGCGAGATGGGTCGACGACATCCATAAGACCGTGGGGTGTACGTGGTTCAGACTGGCACAGGATCGGGAAGAGTGGCAGAAACAAGGAGAGGCCTATGCCCAGCAGTGGGTCGACACGGGCTGAGAATGATGATGATGATGATGATAATGAAAACCTCTATTTATTTATTATATACTACATAAACACTGCAATTTTAGAAGAGAGTTCTCGCTAATTAATATTATGCTTGTTAAAGTGTGGTCAAGAGCAGAATTTACCATCCACCCTTTAGATCCCTTAACTCACCCAGTTTAAATAATAAAGGGGTAAAATTAAGGATAGTTCGAGTGACCTCGAGGCATGTCATCGTTGTTCAAAAGCAATCTCGTGTGGCTGTTTTAAAGAGACTTGTACTTCCGGTCGGCGTTTCACCGTGGGCCACAATCCACGGGATAAAGCGAACAAAAAGTTTTTTTTTTGTTTTTATGCTCTCCCACTACATAAGACGACTATTAATATTAATGACTAATATTGATGGTTGCTAGGAGACGTTGAGTGCAGGCCGCAGAAGATTGTTCTGAATCTAGGTTCAGAATTGATTTTTTTGTGAACGTTTTTCTGACGTAACTAGCTACTGGTTTTGCCTGTCGTAATACCGATAAGACGGGACGTAATAAATATCTTCGAAGATTCTTTTTTTATTTATGACCTCTCTATCCAAAGGTTATCTTAGACTGTTTGTTTTTACAGATCGCCTATTGTGAATTGTATTATCTTTGTTTATTTTTTCAATATTTCATAATATATCTTTATACCAAATTTTATCGACATCTATTCAGCCGTTTCGTCGTTAACACGTAACAAACAGACAGATAGACAAGAGTACAGAGATACGGTGTTACTTTAAAATTTATAAGATTGGTATGGATGTAAATAATATACAAAAGCTCAATTGGTCAATCACGCCGACACATTTTTGTATGATTCTGGTGCCTGACCGATTAATATTTCTTAACTTGCACCAAAATTGGAAGAAACATCACCACCACAACCGTTGAACAAAGGCACTCACCAAGAGCCACTCCACTTGCTTTGTCCCACCCAACATTGTTTAATTTTCGAATAAGGGAGACTACACTATCATACCATACCTACCCACATCTTAACTCAACTTTTGAACAGTGTGTTAATACTATTGAACAAACTTTTATGAATCAAAAATACTTCAAGGTTGTATCATAATGACATTTTTATTAATCGCTTTTTTTCTGAAAGTCGGGCATTTTAAATAACGGCTCCGTAAATGTGATTTAAATTACTTAATAATGTAAGTAAATTTGAAAATAGAATGTGGCTTATTGCAAACGTAGGTGCTATAATGTGGAAATGTATAGTGGTTTGTTTTGTTGAGTATTTGTTTTTGTAAAGTGCTAACAAGCACACCGAGTGCCTATTAAGACATTATTGTACACTTGTTTATGCAAATAAATATCTTGTATCTTGCATTCATAATGAAATACAATCTCCATGATAAATCCTTTTTTCTATTAAAAACTGGCTAGCCAAATTTATAATATGCTAAATAGGTAATGAAATACAATCGCCATGACAACGTCATATTTCTATTTAAAAATGAAAGTGGCTGCAGTCTGGTTGTTAAAATAAAAAAAAAATGGTCACCGGGAACGAGAATTTTCTTTTTACGGTTCTAGATATTTATTTCTCTTATAAATTAGTAATTCACTTACAGTGAAAACTTAAAAATAACGTAAAACTAGTGTGCCTTACAGCGATACTTATATAATTGTATTGTGTATGTAAAAAGGTATAGCAAAATAATAATCACAACATTACAAAAAAAAATTGTTAAAGTGGGTAGGTATCTAATTTGTAGCATCAAACTATTATTTAATTCAATTCAATTCAATTTATTTCAGACAAGCACTAACATATAAGGCATAGTCCATATGAAATACAATACAACAACAAAAAACAATGAAATATATAAATAATAAAAATAATATAAAATACACATAAAAATTATGACAAATACTTTATAAGTTCCTCGCATTCGCTATGAAAAATTATATGTTATACTCGGTTGTAAGCTGTTTATAACACTCGATATATTACAGCGTACGAGCGAGCTACCGCGTGTCAGGACACTAATGAGTCAAGGATTTTAATGAACTACTTCGATCCAGTGGATCTCGTTGATCGATAGTTTTTTTAAATTATAACTGCATAAGGGAATGTCTGAATTTGTTCGTCTAATATTCCTCTCTAAAGTAAGATTTGACCGACGCCTACGTCTTTAATTGATCGAGCGAAGCGAGATCTCTAAATCAACTTGGGCAAATCGGCGTTGTATGTATATATGAGTGTAGGTATGTATGTATGCTTGTTTGTCCAAGGATAACTTTCAAAGCGTTGATCCGATTATAATAAGAATAAGATCATAACAAAAACCATCATCAATCATGTGATGGGTCAAGTCATGTGGTTGTTTATTTCATGGCACTATTTTAATAGTCAAAGATTACGAATAATATATTTTTGTTTTTATGGGAGACTCGTGAGATCTCAGTTCGGGGCGAACCACTAGTTATAACTAGTTTTGACTGATTTTCACTGTCAAAATTGGTTTTGACTCGTTAAGTGTTTTAACTATAACAAGTTGTTCCAAAAAGATTCATTAAAAGACCTAGATGCAAGGAAGGCGAACTTAAATGAACACTAATTTTCCGTTCGACGATTCTTAGTTTCTTCTTAAGCACATATACGTTTTTGTGTATATTTTATTCAGTCTTCTGAAATTACTTGCCCTCACATATTTATAGAGGGTGCACAAATACTTCTCTCCAAAAACTTCGGGGTAAAAGTACTTCTCGATTAGAAAACTTTCACTAAGAAACAAAACCTGCGATGCGAAAAATAGTCACTTGTTTCATATATTTTGACCAAGTTGGTAATTTTATGTACTTACAAATTGTCATCCCTCATTTCACAAGCCTTATCTTCTTCTAACTAAGCTTACAGGCTAAACAAATGAAAGCTTAATAAAAATAAGTACCCGTACGTACTAGTTAAACTCATTTATGAGCTGAAACTTCGATATATCTTACACACTATCCTATCAAAATAATAGCATTAGTGTGAACGTTCCTTCATAGCTAAAACTAATCCTATAGTGTAGTTAGTATCTTCTATGGAAGCAGTATATCTATGTTATACGGCCTCTTACGAGAGTACTTGACTCCATAAAGGGTAACGCACTAAAAGTGGCTTAAAGCCAATGTATTACCCTACTCTGCAGTGCGACTACTTAGCGATCGTTATAAGACTATAAATTGACAGATCATAAAAGATAGACTCGAGGGAATATAATACGTCAAATTTGACGGATGTCAAAATACTACCAACGAATAACAGAAGCAAATAATACAACATTGGAATACCGTCATGTCGAAATATTTAACCAGGATTAACTTTTGTTTTCGAGTGTATATTTTCAATATAAAGTATAACTTTGTTGTTATTATTTATACTCATTGTTGTCGTTGTGTGAATAATTAACTAGTGGTCCGCCCCGAATCGACCTCCGACCGCCCTCGCGAGAAAAAATATTCTTAGGGCGACTCGCGCAACGATGCCCAAACGTATTTAGTGGCTAAATATGATTTAAAGAGTTGTCAAAACATACAAATACGTAAAATTTAAACATGTTTAGTAGCTTTAATCTTTGACTAATAAAATAGTGCCACGAAATGAACAACCAATTAACTTGACATTACAGTTTCATTCAAATTACAGGTAACGGGAGTTCATGTTCATTGTTTTTTTTGGTGGTAGAATTAGCAGTTATTCTGGATTTCAGACCTTTCCCTATATATGTGTTACTAAAGCTACAAGCATACCAAATTTCAACACTGTGGGGTCACTGGTGTACTCTGTGAATTTTGTCAAAGTTCAGTTTTTATTATGGCTAATAACTTAAAAACTACAATGTTTAAACTTAAAATAAAAACGGTGTCGAAATGTACTCACAAAGACCTCATTAAAAGTGCCACTTGACCGGATAATCCCATTTTGGGGTTTTTTACCACTCTTGAACCCCAACTCTCAACAACCCCCTCACATTTTTAACTCATTTAGTCATACCAAAATTATGTCATTACTACCTACCTATGTACCAAATTTCAAGATGATTGGATAAACCCTTCGAAAGTTATCCTCGGACAAACAAACATACATACATCGTGCCAATTTGGCCAACTTGATTTAGAGATCTCGCTTCGCTCGATCAATTATAATTTCTAGCCTTCGAAATGCGGATGCGAATATTCGCAACATCCCTGCTATGGACTATCGGAGCTTCATAACGTTTTGTATCTTGAGGGCTCATAGTACTTCGAGTAGGTACCTAGATAAATTTCATTTAGAGGTTGAGATGGGTATTCGACATAATAACACTTGAGTTGATTCGTAGTAAAATAAACAGAATTACGTATTCTGTATGTAAACTACGAAAATGGCTATTACTAAGTTAGTTCGTTCTTGCAAATTTCAATGAAATCTCGGTGTTTATCTTATTTTTTGAGGGTAGTATTCCCATGAGGCGTCTCTTGATAATATGGTAAAGAGCGTTTCTCAATCTGATTTAGTGTTCATTAATACTAGATTTTTAAAACCATATTTGGTATTTCTTGTTAAAAGTAAACAACTATTTTACAAAATAATGTCTCCAGTATTGTAACAAGAGGAAAAACAGCCCAGTAGGCCCTAGTTTAACTATACCGTACGTGACAGCGCGGATTGAGAGTTATTTCTGTCTGTTAACGGAAAAAAGTAAGAAACTATCTCATAAAAGCAAAAGTTCCAGGAAATAGCACCCACTTACGACATTAATAAATTCTATGGCATCCGACATTGCTTTCAGATCGAATTTAAAGCCACGATTCGCGTACGCTCATAAAATGCATAAATAAGTCAGATAGGAAAAAAATGCCACTCCCGATCTTTATTGTATTCCCAAGTGTTTATAAAAACAATTTAAGCAATCGCAAGAATACAAAGAAAAATGAGTCTTACGACTAGAAAATAGGTGGCATGAAAAATGTGAAAGCATTATTGTCGACGCGCTGTGCCTATGACATCCTTTGTGAGATTCCCTCGCTATTGTCTGCGGCACCTTTGTTTGTCTGTTTGTTGAGAGAGAACTTATTAACCGGGCGAGGCGACATGCGAAGTATAATTAAAAACAAAGCAGCCAAGCTCGGGTTGGAGCGCAATCAATAAGTTCCGTGCATTTCTTGAGAAGTATATACCATCGCGATTTCTATATTTGGCAGAGTCGGCCTTTATTGATTTTTTATTCTCTATGCTTGGTCTAAAGCAAGCATTTGTATTAAGAACTTGATGGGCAGAAACACTCTACCATCAAATGTATTTTTTAGTTAAGGTACGAGTGAATTGGTACCTACTAGATCTTTGAAGTCTATCTCCAGCATCGCTTACTGATGTATAAGATTGCGGTTCAACGAAGATTTAATTGTGATATAAAAATATATACTTCTCGATTGTTTTGCAAGAGGAGCATTTCAACAAACACTACTTTGTAAAATTTCTGTCTGTTGACTTTAAAAACTAACATAAAAAAACGTTACGCTTTTATTTTTCTATTCTTACGCACTTTAATCAAGTAGAGTACATTTGGTAGATATAAATTTAGCGAAACTTACGCAACATAAATCAAAATGGGTTGTAATTCAACACGGTGATTTATATACAAGAAATTTATTCAAGAGAAGAAAATAACTATGTCAAAACGGCATTAATACATTGAGTGTTCGTGGTGGGTTAAGTTATGGACCTCACAAAAATATATTTTTAAGCCATGTACTTCCTTGTCTATCTTTCAAACTTTCTTTGTTTTCGTTCTTTCTACTAGCCTTGATTGATTTTTGAAGTTATCAACTAAAAACAATACAAATGTATAATGGGTGGTCTTATCTCTTAGAGGGATTTCTTTCCTTGCCTTGGGACGGCTTTCTAATATCTAAAAGATTTTAAGTTAATTAAATAATAATCTTTTAATTACTAGTCAATCAAAATTTGTGATGCACAGGAATCGCGAGGAACATAAATGGCAACCCTATTGAAAAACGTGCATATGACGTGTGAGTTTTAATCAGGCTGCGATTGTAGCGTTCTGATATTCCTATGAAAAGGGTGCACAAAGCGATATAATTACATTCGGTTTTCCTTTGCAAATACCATCGATATTACTTTATTAAGGATCAATATTTTTTAATGAGTTTAAACCTTATTTATGAAACCTTTTTATTATATTTTTATTAATAGGAGTCATCAACTTGGAACACTAACACTGACAATATTTAACGGTTGAATGTACAAATATCATATTAATATATAACCTGTTTTGTTATGTACGACATTAATTGAAAACTCACATCCGGAATCGTATTAACTGATGTCAGAAGTAGGTTTAATACCGGTAGCTTGAATATTTATCCAATAATCGATACATTTCCAATAAACAATTTGTAACGTGAACCGGTGTCTTTGCGATGATGCTACCGCTTAGTCAGTTTAACAGGAAGGTACCTACTTACATGATCATAATCAATCATAATAATTTATTGCCAGAATATAGGTTATACAGAAAGATGTCACATTTAATTTAAATTAGTTTCACTATACTCTACTGAGTGGGCTCAGGGGCGTGCAATAAGCTTGTAAAGCTTTTATATTTGTTTTCTTATTAAGATATTATTAGTAACATTACACTATTTATGTCAAACATTTAGTATTCAATTATAATTATTCTCAGTCAAATTAATCACGTCATTATTTATTAAAGTATACTTCTAATGTATAAAAGGTCTTATATAAAAGCCATAATTTTAATTTGTGCCTAAATTTAAAAAGTTGCAGTTCTTGAATATCCTTTGGTAAATTATCAAATATTTTTACAGCCATTACTTATATGTACATTGTTTTTATAAATGAATAAATATGATTTGCTTACCTATTTTATACAGGCATGAAAACGCATTGATATTTTAGGACTTGTTATTTGAAAATTTAAAGTTTTCTGTGGTAATGAATTTGAAAGTAACCTATTTTATAACAGTACTAGGCCCTAACCGTGTTTTCATTTAATGTAACAAAACACGTAGTACGTTCATAATCACATCCAGCTATAGGATGTCCGGCGAACAAAAGCCTCATAGAATTACAGAGCAGCCAATCTTGTGCGGCCTGCTCCCGACAAGTAATCTTACCAAGTCAAGTAAATAACTTACCATCAGGCGAGATCGTGGTCAAACGCTAGACTATAATTTATAACTAGTGGTTCGGCCCGATCTGAGATCTCGCGAGTCTCCCAAAACACAAAAAAATATATTCTTAGGGCGACTCGCGAACCGATGCCTTAACGTATTTAGTGGCTAAATATGATTTAAGGAGTTGTCAAATCATACAAATAAGTAAAATTTTAACATGTTTAGTCGCTAAATACGGTTAGGGATCGTTGTGCAAGCCGGCCTTAATCTTCTTCGCTTAATCTGTTCGCTTAGATCTTACTACTCAATTGATGTTAATGCAGTTTTCAGCAATAGATAAAGTGATTCAAGAAGAAGGTTTATAGATTATACACACATAACTCTGCTGGTTTGTTAGTTTGTTTGTTAACTTTACACGACTAAACGGCTTAACGGATCGTAAGGAAAGGGGCATGCCCAGTCTCCCTTGTAAAAAATGCTGTCACTGCACACACTTGAAACTAATTGCTAATGATTCTAGGCTTAGTTAGTAATAAAAGAGCTAAGGAGTTAGTTATAAAAAAGTTTACTATAATGAGAAAAATCAGTTTTTATTTTTCACAAACAACCAGTTTTACATCACTGTATTCAACTACAACTTAAATAGTTTATTATTGTAATTATAACGATTCCTAGATAAATTATGATATTGATAATTACTATCAATTTTAGAAGAAGTATCGGAGTCCATTTTAAAAGCTTTAAGTCAGCAAACAAACAAAAATACGCGAGAAAACAAACGAAACGGCCACAGACACAGATCACAGGAAACGGCTTTGTTTGTGAATGACGTACGCGCACAGTCATAGGGATTGGCATATCGACCATCGACTATTATCCGAAATATCGATTTATCGGCGCAAAATAATCGGTCAAATCGAGCAATCGATTATATTTAATCTCAAGGCGCGCGCGCACAGAAGTGCCATTGAGAAGTGACATCGAGCTCCTGTACAATCAACAGACGAGGGCAATTATTCCAGTAAATCAAAATTCAATATTTTAATGCAAAGAAATAATAATCATCTGATTCTGTTGAGCAAATGTTGAATCGAAGTAAAATCGACTTTATTTCGATTCAACACGAGCGCCACAGATAAATACAAAAATATACTTACCTATTTCTGACTTACTTCTGAAAATCAGATATTTAGTGTGTCAGGGGATAAGGTAATAAAATGTACGAAAAATGTAAGTACCAATTGTACCCAAGCGAAAAAAAAATGTACTTATTTGCCTTTGGAGATGTTTAATAGAATTCATTATGTATTTCTGCGTTGATTTTGTAAACTTGGATTGAATAGGTAGTCGATATCGATCGATATCGACTATCGTTTGAGTTAGTTCTTAATTCGATGATTTGGGAGGAATAACGAGTGATAGGTGCCTAACTAAAAATATCTCATGTCTGTGTCATTAACTCGTCTCTGCATGGCCTTATGCAAAATTCGTGCGAAGCTTTAACCTCTCATCTGTTGATCGAATTAAAATCGAGGTAATGCTACAGATAAGCCGAGTTATTTTTTTCCGCTTTTTTTCTCTCCACTGGTTAATCCTAAAGCCATCTAGAAGGTGGCGCTGAGATCAACGGCCCGCCGATTATGATCAAGGTTATCTGAGAGCGAGAGGATTTAGATCAATTGCGGTGCGTCAACAGCTGAGCGCAAATTCAGCGCGCACTGCGATTGGCTGAGGTTATCTCGCTCGAGCGCTCGCTACCAGCGCGAGTCAAGCATAATACCACCCCCGGGTTAATTAAAGAGAAAAAAAAACGATTTACAAAACGCTCATTGGGAAACAAATATCGTTTTGGTTTCGTACTTCTGAAATCGGTGACCGATTTTTCGTGTCAGTGAAAATACAGTCAAATAAATCGATTGTTTTATTTATGGTCTTTTATCAACAATCGATTATTGTCTCAGAACAACTCTGGCTCAACACTAATGTTTGCAACTGGAGGCAATTTGCTACCATTTCATTTCCTGTCGTTTTCATATTCATTATTATTTTAAAATATTGTAGGATACTTTTCGTGTTAATCGATTGATACGTACATAGATTAACGAAAAAATGTAACATATTTTTTGGATGAACGCAATTTTTTGTGCAGTTGACAGCATTATATGGGCATGTCCCTTTGCAAGGAGATAGATTATATCCTGGGAAAGGACATAGGCTACTTTTTAGCCAACTGCGCAAAATGAGGGTAATTTTTTATTGAAAAACCACCCGCGCGAAGCCCTGAGCGGGTTAGCTAGTAATTTATAAAAATTAAAAAATGCGTGAGTATCGTAGAACACTCGGTTGGAACGAAGTTCCTTTCGTGGTATATTACGAGTATTATTGATAAACGTATTATATTATTAATCAAAAATACAATTAAATGAATTACTATCGTCTGAGAGCAATTAAATGAAACGCAGAAATAACTAATAAATAGAAGGAGTGGTAGGAAATTTCGTAATTAATATATTTTTTAGAGCTGCGAAAATAAATATTTTATTGTATATCATTCAATTCAACAAATTCATTATAAACTTCATCAGTACATTCTCCATCGGTACATTCAATCCTAGTAATCATTGGTTTGTGGTAACTAAAGTAGGAAAAATAAGTTTGAGATTCAATTTTATCTAAGTATCTCGAAAGAACAAATATAAAACAAAACCGGTGACGCGTATGCCGTGTAAAAACTATACCTGCGCAGCCGTAGCCGGCGCGAACTTACGGCTGCCTTGAACCAATAAGCGCACACCTATGACTGGGAAGCCAATTGCATACGCTATCGATAACCGTCTACACTAAAGAAAGTGACGGAAAACTGTTACACTTTTTTCGCCAAGTTCGTGAAATAAGGACATTCGTTCAAAAAAAAAAATGCTCCAGAAAATCCAAATCTGCATCGTTGGACCAGTTTTCTTAACTTATTTTATCTTGATTTTGATCATGTTTTATGTACTTGAATGAAATTCAGGTTCATACGCGGGACAAAAAAGTACCTAATGGCTGCCATTTAAAAAATAAGATTTTTATTTTTAAACCTAATTAATAATTGGCCTCAACTTTAACCGGTTAAAATGCAGATTGACCACAAAAACACCGTAAGTAAAGTAAATTTAATTTCAAAAAGTAAGTTCACATCTGAAGCGAATCAATCGCGTCAGAAATACCGACCTACAAGCCAAAAGCGGCATAGCCGATGTAGGCATTAAGACCGCCCGCTTAAAATGGGATTGGGCAGGCCATGTGGTTCGAATGCATCCAGAACGATGGGCGAATCTAGTCACCCAGTTGATACCGAACGTAAGGCGCAGCCGTGGTAGGCCTAGAAAAAGATGGAGAGACGACCTGGATGCATTCAAACCAGATTGGTCAGATTTGGCTGTGGACCGTGATGGATGCAGGGGAGATGGGGATACCTTTGCCCAGCATTGGGACAATATAGGTTAGTAAAAAAAAAATTTCACATCTAAGCTCAGCACAGTGGCTCGATAAACCATCAATTTGACTAACAAAATGTTTATTTATTTATACTGTAAGGTTTACCTTAGAGATTGCTATCTTCTTTTTGCTATCGATCATATAACCTACGAAAGTTATTACTTACAACACGTACCTAACTCGCATTAATCCTCTATTACCAAAATACGTGAGCAATAATAATGATACTAAAATATTCAACCATCAACATAACTAAATCTCATGAATACCCGTAGCTTATACCGTTCAACTAAATCCGTACTATCGATAAAATCGCCCAAACGCCGCTTAACTGCTCATTGCTGATTTTATTCATAGCTACTATCAAGTTGTAAGTATTCGGCAAGCAATGTAGTTTTTATTGGGGTTAATGATCGTGCTGTATTCTCAAGGAGAGGGTTTTAAGATGAGAACTGGGTATTTGGAATAAGGGGCACATATTAACTGAAATTCCTTTCAAATTGGCTTCGGTGTAGACCCACATCAGATTGGACACTGTCATTACACATTGGATAATTCCAGATAGTCGCATGGTTATGTACAGTAGGAGAAACAAGCGATGTGACATTATATTTATTTCAGGCGGATATCAATTATCACATTATAAATGTTAAAGTTTGAATGTTTGTTTATTTGTTTGTTTGTTACTCAATCACGTCGTAATGGCTGAACCGATTTCGATGAAATTTGGTGTGTTGATAGATTATTACCTGGATTCAAATATAGGCTACTTTTTGTTGACAAACAACGCGTGCGAAGCCGTTGGCGGAAGCTAGTTTACTATATACCGGTTCGAGATACATAAACGCCTTCCTGTAAGGCCTGATAGTGAATTAATTAATTTTATTTATTACAATTATTTGACGACTTCCGTGGCAAGTAAGGGAATAGCCAGCTGAAACACAGTAGGTTGCAGGTTTTAATCCCGCCTCGAAACAAATATTTGCATGATCTACAGATCCAGGTCTTGGTGTTTTTCTGTTTATAATAAGTATGTATTTACAAAAAAAAAGTATCATCATCTTAGTTAAGGGCTAAATAGCGATGTGTGAAATGTCCAGCATTATTTAAATTATTTATTCAGTCAATTTCATTAGCTCGCGTGCTTTAGCTTTAGCTGCGTTTGAAAGAAATCTATCTTTAATCTTTACCCAAGAAGACAGCAAACTTTGCATTTAATTAGATAAAATATGTTGACACATTCTAATCAATCATTTTCACGCTTTTATGATTAGGCAAAGTAGTGTTCGAAAATATTCACGCTATATTTTTCAATAGTATGTAAGTATTCAGAACCAAAAAAAGTAAAATATATTTTATATGGATAAGGGGTTATAAATGCCTTTTAACTTAATATATTACTTGTATACAAAATAGATGTTCTAACCTACTAATTTGAATAAGGACTATTCTCTATAACCAGAATCTTCATGTATGTTCTGTGAATAAATACCTTTTTAATTTTATTGCATTACAGTTTTTTTGTATACTTAGGGTGTTTGATAATATACGCACAAAAATTAAAGGGGTTATTTTGATGAGCATAATAAATAGATTTGTGAAATGTTAAATATAAGTTGTGCTATTGCATAATGCTTGCCATCTAACCACTGATACTATATTGGTGACGTCTCAAGATATCTCTTGTTATTCCTTTCTAACCCAATACCCGCAGCCACTTCCGAAGGAGATATCAAATCGTCCTTTATTTTTGTATGTCGATTGCAAGAGTAGGCAGTAAGTTTTTATCGAATTAATCACCTAAACTTAGTCGATTTTCTTTATAATTTGATAATATAACTAGTATGATAATATAACTTTTTTTTTCGAGAACTCTTTTTTGTTTTGAGAAACCGTCACTATATTACTATCGTCAGTATATTACCAAACACCACAGGGTACATATAATGGACTGATCTCATATTAGACGGCGATCACCGCATGAACTTTTTTACACTCAAACTTTTAACTTAGCACTAAAAATGGTGCCACTAATTCCCGCTCGATTCTCCCGACTTCACTGACACTGACGTGAAGTCAAATGGGTTCCTCTTAAAGAACTCCGCACTGAACTATGTTAATTACTTTCATAATAAGAAGTGAGAAAGTTTTTTTAAATAGCGAGAACTTACAAGCGTCTTGACTTATTAATAGTTTTAAGATTTACACATGGTGAAGTGAATAAGTTTCTGATGACTTTAACCATTTAGTATTTTGCTATAACTGACTAAGAAAAAACTGCTACAAATAATAAGTTGAAAGGTTTCATCAATTTCCACGTACACAGAAAATTACAAGTCTACCGAAACCTCTTTCTATCTTCTTTTATATACATACTTATCACAATTTTATTATATTTTATCATTATTATAATTTGGTCTTGACAAGTTTTATCTGATACTCTTATGACCAACTTATTAATAAGTATTTTCCCTAATCCTTTACTGAACCAAGCTTTTTCCATCTGCCTTCCAATTGTCTTGTACCAGATCCCACCAATTGTTCTGAAAGATGACACAAAAATAACTTGTTTCATTTATATTGCTAACCTATATCATCCCACTGCTGGGCAAAGGTATTATCCAAATCCTTTCAACCGTCCCTATTCTTCGATATCTCATCTTCTTCTTCTTCCTGCCCTTTTTCGGGGGGGTCGGCATAACATGTATTCCTCTTCCACATCTCTCTATCAGCCGTCATCTCCGTAGTCACTTACTTCCTACCCATATCATTCTTCACACAGTCCATTCATTTCTTCTTCGGCCTTCCTCTATTTTTATATCCATCCACACTCATATCTAACATTCTTTTAGTCACATGATTTTCTTCCCTACGCATGACTTGCCCAGTAACAGCCGGATACTTGCCTCAGTGGGATAGTTGCCTTGGTTTTGAATACACTATTTTAGGGACGTTAATGGCGTTAGTGCTTTACTATAATTGTAAGAACCCTTCCCGCAGACCTCAGTATCATGTAAACCGTCAATATAGGCGCACACGTTTCGTCCGTGGGAGTGAATACCTTCCGCGGCGAAACTTCGACGGTCGTCGAATTTATATTAGTAAATAACTTCTACTGAATATTTTTATTACTGTTTGTGGTTTTAGTCAACTTTTTATTTCTTTGCATGCATTAGAGTTTAAATTACACCGTTTGTTACGTTTTATTGTTGAATTCTTTTATTTATTTTGCAAATAAAAAGGGCA
This sequence comes from Philereme transversata, assembly GCA_963924445.1. Lineage (NCBI taxonomy): Eukaryota > Metazoa > Arthropoda > Insecta > Lepidoptera > Geometridae > Philereme > Philereme transversata. The sequence goes on along the minus strand of OZ004341.1, from coordinate 6,362,428 downwards.
AGTGTCCGTATCAAAAAGGATAGTCGCTCTAGTTACTTTTGCGGTTAGTCGCTCTAGGGGCAACTATTCGCAACTATAAATTATTTAACGAGCAATGACATATATTTTTTTTTGTTTTTTGGTTTTTTCACTCATTGTGACTTTATCGAAGCTTAAATAAAATAAAAACTTAACTGTTTCTGCATTCATTCTAGGTGAGCAAAACGCCTCGCAAGTATCAGCGTAAATCAGGTGTGCCACTTAAGTTATAATATAAGTTATAGTTTAGCACTTGTTCACAAAAGTAGGCTACTATAATAGATCAAAGACCCATGTTTTGATATACATCTTGCATTATTCTAATTAAGTACTTATTTTTATAATAGAGCTTTTTTGAAAAGTGTAGCAACTATCCGGCTTTTACCCTACCACGCTAGCCTCTTACTCTTAAATTTTTCTATCCTTCGGTATCTCATATTATATGAGTCATATAATTAATTTATTGAAGAGATACATTTTTTTAGGGCGGTCAAGCAAGCCCGGCTGGTCTTTTGACAAAATAAGAAAGAAAAATAATATGGCCAATTTTCACTCCGCCAGTACAACCTTACTTAAATTACACTATTAAGGCGAACATCGGCATAATACCAGTAATACCTTACAATGGAACGCATTAGGCCTGCTCAATGAACCACAGCGGTCGCCGGGATCACTTGATTTCCCCCAAGACGAGAACTGTCCAATTCTTACCCTTCTCTTATAGCCTCCGCTAGGTGCTTCATAATCACGGGTAAATTACGATTTATACGGGAAATGATACAAAGAAATGCAATTTGAGTAACGGTAGCCATACACGATCAGGTTTGCTGGGTACGTGGGTAAAGAAAAATATAATTTATTTGCCAAAAAATCATGGTACAATTTCTTTGCAACTAAACTAAATAGAAATAACTAATTAATAACCTATGCTAATAAATAAATTTTCTCTACACACAGCGGCGGCTTCAAGCTGAAATCTGGAATAACTAGACTTGAAGAAATAATTGAATTTCGATCCTTCCATCTTGATTATGCTTCATGCCTTTCAAGCCTTTTATGCAAACTTAAACATGTGTGGGAGTAAAGTGCTCGGAGCGGACACATTTGTCGAAAAATTAAATAAAAACAAAATTTACTGTTGAGGACTTCTTACGTATTTGTACATATGATAATGAATAGATATACATAAATGTTTTCTTAAGTTTTATATTACTATACGGTACGTGATAAATACTATTATCATAATAATAAACCCCGCAGGGCACGCTTGTGGCGAGCGTTCTGTGCGTGGCAACACCGCGGAGCCCCATTACGCCCTGAGGTTGACATGAACTCCTGACCCTTGCTTGCTTTAGTTGGCCGGTTACGTGCAAGAGCGGAATCTATGCTCCAATGATTGAAGTGTTAAAGGCATAAAGCCGGCAGTAGGATTTAGTATAACTGCAGCACACCTCTCAAAATCCTATAACTGCCCATACCAACGTTGCCAGTTACGCCGCCTTCTAATGGCGGCACTTATGGAGGCGTTTAGTGGATGGCCAGTAACCACCTATCTTAATCATTCTTGTTATTGCAAAATTGGCAGGTGTCGTATCTCATCTCTCCCATAGCCCAGCATCCATCCTATGAGCATTACTGTTGCAATAGCTCTGACATTCAACCATTTTTACCATAGTATTACGTGTTTTGACCATTAAGTGCCCGAGTTGTAAATAAATATTTGGAATTATCTTGCCCCTTAAATTTTTGTAAATCCCCTATTATTTAAAATTATTGGTATTATCCTAATTATCATTTTTTAACTAGAATTAACTTTCAGTCGCACGATCTATATGACGATCTCTGTGGCGCTGAGACACAGGAGGTTGCAGGTTCGATTTCCGCCGCGAATTAAATGTTTGCACCATCTACAGACATTTATTCCGGGTCTGGGAACGTTTTTCTATATGCAAGTACTTGTATTTAATACAAATATGTATTTACAAGAAAAATACGTGAGTCAAATATTCAATCAGTTATCTGGTTCTAATGTTATAAGCTTTGCTTGGGGCTAAATAGCGATGTGTGAAATATCCAGGACTATTTATTTTTATTAATTAATAAGAAAATAGTCAGTATCTTTGAAGATGATCGAGAAAATAGGACAAGTGATTATATGGGGTACTATAACAAGATTAGAATATCCGAAGGCAAATAAATAAAAGGTAATGGTATAAGACCACGTCCCCTCTTCACAAAAGTATCCTTCACGAACCGAAAGAACGTTTGTATCGACATTAATTCCGGTTTCTTTCGCATCGGACACAATGAGACCAATGGATTAAAGTGTACCTATATACCTAGGGCCTTATCTCACTGGCGATTTGTGTTGTTTAAAACGAGGCGATTAGTGAACGTGAACGATTTCGCGACGGAGAAATCATGTTACGCGGATTACAAGCAGTCACGCGTCACCATTTTTTGGTATACCTACCGCGATCACAATAAGAAATTCGACAAACGTTTATGCTGTGTGGCTCTGTCTTTCATATATAATCTGATCTAAAGAGCCCGCTGGATCCCACTGTTGGGCAAAGGCCTCCCTTCCCTTCTTCCATTCATCGCGGTCTAGGGCTTCTGTCGACCAGTTCGCACTATGCGCGTCAAGTTCGTCCCGCCATCGCTGCCTGGGCCTGCCACGCGGTCTTGCGCCTTGTGGGACCCACTCGGTGGTTATCTTAGCCCACATGTCATAGCGCATTCAACATACGTGTCCCGCCCAGTCCCACTTCAATATAGCTGTCTTTTGCGTGACATCGGCGATTCTTGTCTTAGAGCGCAGTATGGTGTTTTTTATGAGGTCTGTGAGTCTAACTCCCAATATACTACGCTCCATCGCCCTCTGGCAGACCCCAATATAATACAATACTTTATTTATAACCCAATAGTTACACGTCATTCATATTCTTAGTATAAATCACGATATATTATAATTATATAATATAACTAGCTATTGCCCGCGACTTCGTACGCGTTACACTACTACTACTCCATATTTCAAGTCTCTAAGATCAGCGGTTTACGCTGTGCGTTGATTTTCAGTCAGTCTGTCAGAACCCGTAACGATTATTTAATATATTGATGATAATATTGTTGATTAAGAACGGTCAAATTCTCCATCTTCAGATGCTGGTAGTCAATTGTATCGTGAAACGTCTCACAAAACAATTTAATAAAACCCAAACACGATACATCTACTGTTATCCACTAATAAGTTTTGTAGATTCCCTCTTGGCTCCATCATCAGACCCTGGGGGTCTTACCATGATAAAATGTTTCATTATTTACCTATAAAAAGCATTTATGCAAAGTAATACGTTCGTAATTGCAATTAACATTGTTTTAGAACAAATTACAACATCCCTTTTCAACCCGAGGGGGTGATTTTCATAAAAAGTAACTATGCCATGTTTCATTATATACCTTGATAAGTATTTATGCAAAGTTGTACGTTTATTAACCTCAGGAATAATGTTCTACCATACAAAGTTCAACACCCGTTTTCACCACCCAGGGGATGATTTTTGAAAAACAAAACAATAATATTTCTCTTATTTTTGTTAAAAAATATATTTACCAAATTTCAAGTTTATAAATCCAGGAACCACTGTTTTTCATACAAACGTAAAAACCTCATTTAACCCCTTTAGGGGTTGAATTTCAAAAAACATTTATTAGTACACCCTTACGCATCAAGACAAACATTCCCTCTAAATTTCAAGTTTCTACGGCCAGCAGGTTAAGCTGTGTGTCTGTCAGTCAATCAGGACTTTGATTCTTATATAATAGATTATAATAAAGTTTAGTTTAGTACTGGTGTGATATTCTACAGTGTAGATAGTTTATAAAACTCAACTACACTATACAATATCCCACTCAACAATTATTTTTTAAGTCTACTCTTAAATATAGACACGGACGCTGCTGCCCCTATCGATTCTGGCAATCTATTGGAAACCGATGGGCCCATGATATATATCGAATGATACTGATAGACAACGTTAACCTTCGTCGAATCCATTAATGTGACCGCGGTATAAATAACGAGCACGCTATGCACACGCGGCGAAAATGTTGCATACTCTCGAAGAATGCATTAAATTTACAAAACGTAAATCCATTATTGGCCGTTTGCTATCCATTTTGTTAATCGTACATTGTTATACAAGGGCTGTAAGCAATTTATTATTACACTTGAGATATTTTCGCGTACGAGCGAGTGAATGCGAGCAAAGACGCTAATCGAAGGTGTTATTGATCGCTTACACCCGAGTTTAATACATAACATTTCATCACGAATGCAAGGAAATTAAACAAGTCTTTTTTTATCAGTTTGTTGCATAAAAGAAAATTTGCATTCCCGGTATCCATTGTTTTTCACTACTAGACCCATAGCCTCTTTCATTTAATAGAAATAAGGAGTTGTCATGGAGGTTCTATTTCATTATAGCATATTATGAAAGTGGCTTCTTTAATTTTTAAAGAGAAATAATGATTTGACATGGAGATCGTATTTCATTTAAGCTTATTATGAATGCAATGAGCCTCATTCTATTTTCAAATTTACTTACGGCCCTAGGGCCATAAATCGAATTTACGGGGCCGTTATAGAAATTACAATTACTAACTTTTAGAGCATGAGGGATAAAAATAAATAAAATGAACAGAACACCTCGCTGGAAACACGTTTGAAAATCGCCAGTGTGACAATGCCCGTAATACAGCTAAGGCAAAAATCCAAAGACGTTACGGAAGCGATCCTTTTACGAGCGGGAATCGGACGGAGCATTGTGGGAAACGGGAAAAAGGTTAAGTCAAACCATATTTACTCCGTGGTACGTGGACATGAATATTATCATATTACTGATCCGGTTTGGACAGGATTTGGGACTGAGGTCACGAATTGCGTTTAGGCCCTTTAGGCCATTTTATCGTAAAATTTTAATGTATGAAAAGTTAAGGTTATGTAATAACATTTTTTAAGGCAAAAATCTTCTTTAATTGTGTAGAGAAATAATAAATACTAGTGGTGCGCCCCGAACTCAGATCTCGCGAGTCTCCCAAAACACAAAACAAAATATTCTTAGGGCGACTCGCGCAACGATGCCTAAACGTATTTAGTGGCTAAATATGATTTAAGGAGTTTTTAAATCATACAAATACGTTAAATTTAAATATTTTTATATTTTATGAGCTTATGCACTTTTAGGACACGGCGTCATAGGGACGTAGAGGTCGAAATTTGAAATGGTAAAGACTACGAGTAGAACATTTTGGTCAGAAGAAAATAGTTTTCTTTTAGTTTGTCTTAGAAGTTTAATTTAGTTTTTTCGCATTTGTTTTACATTACACTAATATTATAAATGTGAAAGTTTGGATGGTTGTTTGGTTGTTTGTTTGTTACTCAATCACGTCGTAACGGCGGAACCGATTTCGATGAAATTTAGTATACACGTAGATTATAACTTGGATTACTACATAGGCTACTTTTTATCCCATTAATCAGTTTCCATGGGATAAAAATAGGGTGTCAAGTCAAGTTGCAACACCGAGTTTAGGTCACCTACACATTTAGAAGTGTAACGCGTACAAAGTCGTGGACAACAGCTAGTATTTGCATGTATTGATTTATATACCCCCTATAGAGAAAGAAACGTGATTTTGTATAGCCTTTAGCCGCTTTACTAAATGGTAGTAGTTCAAAAAATTACACCTAACAACAAACGGACATGTCTAGCGATGATACATCTCAAGATATTTTTTTCACATGGTTTTTATAATCTACTAGTTGGCCCAGGGAACTTAGTACCGCCTTGACATACATACATATAACGCGGGCTGCCATTGTACGTCACCATGTATGAGAAAATAAATTATCTTCATAATATATTTTGCGTAAATTTTCCGATATTTTAATAGTTATTCTGATATTCGGAGCTAAGACAAGTCCAACGAATCAAAGATCATCAAAATCGGTCCAGCCTCTCTTGAGTTATAAATGGTGTAACTGACCCGACTTTGTTTTGTACATAATATAGATTTCAGGTTTTACTATTTTATCATACGTATAAATATTGTAAAATGTTACCTGACGCCTGACGAGGTACGGGCGTTTTTTAAACAAGCGACAACTTTTAGCGGCACGTTTCAGTGCATCGCTGTCGCGCGACTGCATTGCGTCACAAATTCGTTGAACCAGAAAGGAAAATACACTCTGTTGCTGCCGACACGTAACTCAATTACAACTAAAAGTAGATGTGTGTGTAAAATATGATAGAGTTAGAATTATTATCGCCTAAACTATTCTTATGTGTTTTTATCTGTTAAAGTTATGTACACACGGCTACACGGATGTGTGTACCTACTTCTTACTTGTTCAAACAATTTTTTGCAAATACCCGATAAAGGGAATCCTATTATTGGACCGGACTTTGTCTGTGGCTCTTTTATTTTTTTATATTTTAAGCTGGATATTATCTTCGTTTGACCACAATATCACCTTGTGGTCTTAGATGAAGCACGAAGGTCTAGAAGAAACCTATTCACTCTTACTTTAAAGATTCCCGGATGGTATTCTTAAGGAAAAACAGATGACAGCAAAGTGTTCCATACCTTAGCTACGCATCAAAAACGTAGAACCAAAACGGTGTGTGCAAATGTGTGGTATATCAACTTGGTACGGATGGTACTGAGCCGTGCGCCTGCTTTTCCTTTGATGGAAGGGAGATGGCGGGATCAGATCGTATATAGTTCCTGGGCTTATTTCCCAAAATGTATTCTGTAAAAGATCGATAGACTTGCAACTTTACGGCAGTGTTTGAGACTTTGGGTCTTAGTCTCCGCCATATATTGCTCACCTATAAGCCTAAAAGCTCTACGTTCTATCGAGTCTAAGGTAGCCAGCTGGTATTTTATATTATCTTACAAGAGCAATGACCATTATAAATACGGGATTTATCACGTACCGTCTTATCGGAGTTTCGACCGACAATGTTTCTGTTCTAACGCCAGCCTGGAGGTCATGTCTTCATGATGCAAGCGACAGAAGAGTGAGTGAACCTGGTAGAGACACAGTTAATGTTGTGTGTTTGCCTGTATCGAGAACTACCGAAGAGAGCAATAGTGATGATAATGATGATGATGCAGCCTGCCAACGCGCTGGGCTATTGTTGACTCAATCCCCACCACCGCGCCCGTCTACTTGCGCGCAGAGGGCTGCGGCGCGTAGTGCGAGGCGAGACGTTATTCGGAGCCGATCGCACTCACCCTGATGAAGGTTCACGAATTGAACCGAAACTTTGTCGGTCGAAACACCGATAAGACGGTAGGTACATAATAAATCCCGTATTTATAATAATGATTGAAATAAGTCACGAAAGTTTTCTAAGTAAAGAACAATGATTTTACCACCGCACTTCTCGACAACCACATGTCGGAATAAAGCTCATCCACATGTCGACAATTGAGTATCGCGCACCACACGCTTCACGCGATCTTTTCTACCCCATACTTGCAAGATGTGGAATGAGCTACTAGCTGAGGTTTTCCCGTTAGGCTATGACATGGTACGCTTCAAGTGAAATGTAAATACGAGTAGGTTTGTACAGGGTAGGGAACGCATCGACAATACCCCGGGTGTTGCCGGTGTCAATAGGCGACGGTGACCGCTTACTATCTGTCCATAAGCCTGTTTCCCCACAAATAACATAAATAACAAAAAAACCTATCTAATTACAGCCTATTATTAAGTTATTTATAACGAGATTGAATCAGAAATGATTAGATCCGTAGACAAACTCAGTTGTGTTTCTCAACTCAGTATATCTAGCTATAGTTTGTTTGGCTAGTTTGGGCAGAAAGATTCAAGAGTGAAGAGCACGCACTGGAAAGCGCAGCGCACTACATGGAAAGATGACCTGATAAAGGTTGCTGGGAGCTGCTGGATGCAGGCCGCACAAGAGGGGTAGGTTGCTCTGGAAATCTATGAGGGCCTATATTCAGGAGTGGCTAACACGATGATAATGATTACGTTGTAGGATGCAATAATTATTTGAGTATGGAGTACTGTTGAGTAACATTTAAAAAAAACTTCTCACAAAATGTATAAACTCAAAGAAAACAAAGTCTCTTGAAACGGCACGAATAAGTTATGACAATCAAGCCAATGAAGCTTGTCTTCCTCGTGTGAACCGAGAATAAAATTTATTCGACCTTAGAGAATTATACTTTTGAAATATTTTCTGGAGAAAATTACCTGTATTTATTTGCTTACAACGGCCAGTTGCTTGCTAGTTTAGTAACTAAATCCAGTACTACAACTTGACTGACATGTGTGGATATATACGTCTGAATTATCTATGAATAATATAGTTTGACTCTGCAGTAAATAACCAGTCAAAACATTTAGTTATCATGAATCATATAAAGCAGGGTGAAAGAACACCAAAGGAAAAGTAATATTTCAAAGGTATACCTCCGGCAATGATAGCATCTAAATTCTCTTGATCCATACTGAACGAACCACCGAAACAAACTTAGCTCGTGTATACCTTCTACAAATGTGACGTGAACCAGCTTATCTCTACGTAATATTTAAAGCCACGACAAATTTAAAATTCCATAATTAAGGTAGCAATCCTCCAAGGAATTTCTGGCTCATTTTATATTCAAGAGTAGGTACACGTCTCTAAGCCGCTTGTGGTCATAATACCTGAATAACAGATTGCTTCTGAAATACGATTAAACAACAGTTTAAAATCAAAATGGTCGGTTCTCTACGGGCTTACGTGAGATATTAACAAAACCGAACTGAAATTAGGGCATCACAGTGTAAACTATAATGGCTCAGTTATTTACTAATCTATCTTTCTAATTAGCCCATATCTACCACCGCAATGTTATCACTCGTTATCACGTTATCATGCTAAGGTCCTGTGTCAAGGACCTAATATTCAGTATTAAGTAACACAGTCTATTCAAAAGGTTGTCTGATAGAGATCCGCTACTAGCAATACCGCCTCCAATCCTAATTGAATTGTTATGTTTTGCATATGTGTTTTCTATACAGGGTGTTGATAATATACGCACACAAATGAAAGGGGTTATTTTGATGAGCATAATAAATAAATTTGTGACATGTTTACCATAGAAATGTGAAATTTATTTTTGCATGTAAAAGCAAACACTTTATTAAACTTATGGTGTGCTATTACTTAATGCTTGCCATCTAACCACAGATACTGTATTGGTGAAGTCTCGAGATATCTCTTGTTGTCCCGTTGTAGCCCAAACCCGCAGCCATTATTTTTGGATGTCGATTGCAAGAGTAGGCAGTAAGTTTTATATCGTATTAATCACCTAAACTTAGTCAATTTTCTTTAAAATTTAATACTATAACTAGTAGTTTCTTATTCAAGTCAGTTAAGTCTTTTTTATGTTTTGAGATACCGTCACTTGAATATCGTCAGTATATTACCAAACACCCTGTTTAATATCTATCTACTTTAATTCAGCATAATTAAATAATGAGGTGAGGCAGTGGTCAAGCGCTTGAGTATCATTAATAAAATATTAAATAAAAAAAAACATGTTCAAGTTACAATTTTTTCATTATATTAATCACATTATAACTCATGATTGAAAAACCGCCTTTCAGTATGGATTAACATTTTCATGTGACAACCCCAACGGGATCGAGCAAAGAAAAAACATTCAAATGAAACCGGTTCACGCCCTTGCTATAAATAACGATAAAAACAGACTTGAAATTTTTCCACCGTTTTGATATTTGGCGTCTATTTGCCCATTTTTGTTTTGTCAGTTACACACCACTGTCACTCGGAAGTAACAAGATCGCCACGGTAGTGGTTTTTCGGCCAACCCCAAGTCTCTGTCAATCAAGTATCCAGGGTATGCTGATGTTGGCGGAAGGAGCAATTGGCTCATAGGCTCAACATATGCCTCCATCATACGTTTTCAGTGTGAGGTGCAGACCGCATGAAATCGGCATGTGGTCTGCACTTCACGGCTTATCTGCACTTCACTTCACGGCGGTAGTGTGTGTATGTGTTGACATTATAAGCCGTGAAGTGCAGACCACAAGGGTAGGTGGTCCCACCTTTACACATTAACACCCCACCACACACTCATTGACACACTACCATAAACCCACACACCTTCGAACCCTCACACACGCAAACCCCCGCAAACACTACTACACACATTTACACCCTCACGGACACAAACCCACTTCCCTAAAACACTCTAAAACTCTCACACACACATACTTACATATGAAAGCTGAGTTATTATATTATATTTATTTATTTAAGTTTACTTTGTATGTTTTTCGGTTTTAAATCAATTTTGTAAATACGTGAATTAGTATACTTACCTATAATCAGGAACGTCAAACTCATTTAGTTGTATGTACGGCACTGGAAACTGCAACACAGTTTATTTTATTTAGTTTATTTTACTAATGCAGTTTCCAGTGTTCACATTGTTTTAGTTACATGTAGAAAGTTCACTGAAATAAATAAAATAAAACAGTAAAAAAAATCCATCTAATGGAGGTCGTCCTTCGTTGCGCTTTCCAGTTAGTGGTCTCCACTCGAGAATCTTTATTTATTTATTTATTACCTTCACACAAAACAGAATAGTGCTAGGAGCACTTAATGCGAATAGCATTATCTACATCCTTCAGTTCTTGGAGCTATGTACCCCGCCCACTGTCTCTTTAACTTGTTTATTCTTTGGACTGTCGGAGATTTTGGTTTAGCCCTACATCACGATGTAATTTTATAAGTGGTGTAGCTGTTCCTCTTCTAAGCTAGTTTTAATCTGATGCTAATAACTCATTCGTAACATTTACACTGATGGATCTAAGTTTGGAGTCCTCGATACGATCGTATACGCAATAAAGCGGTCTGGACAGAATACCAGCGCTTACAATTACGGCACAATGGAACAATGGTAAGCGCATTTACCGCTGTAGCACACACTATTTACCTAGTCATCTTTTGTTTAAGTTTTTCATCACTACTGTTTCATTTTTATTTGTTTTCTCTATTCTAACGTGCAGTTGTACTGTGTGTTATTGTAGTAAACAAATTATTGTCTATATATCTTCGTCTAGGTATCTAAATAATACCTACTCTTTTAACTACTGCTTTGTTCGTCTTTCGCTGTTTTATATCGGCGCACTCGGGGTGTGTCATTTTCTAGTTTTTGTACACCCTTTACACCGACAATCATTATTTTGAATAAAATATGACGAAAGAGAATGAAACAACAGATATAATAATATGACAAGTAGTAAGTAGAGATCCGTGGTCTCTGCTTTCCCTTCCGGTAATTGGCGTGACATTATTACCCCAACGAAAAAAATAGGGGTGTTATGTTACGTTGGTGGAGTCCCTTTTCCGCATTTGAACTCTGTAGGTATGTGGTCCATTATGCGTTAGAGAGTTGACTATATGGATAGCCAGCCTAACTCCGACAAGATTGTCCAGGATTTCTGCACGTTGTGATGTTATCTCCATGCGTTCCAGGACTACGTGAGCAGCTGATTCTTCTTCGGTGAGACATCCCCTGCAGAGTGGGATGTCTGTTGCCCCGATGATGTAGAGGTGATTGTTCAGGGGGCAGCGTCCTGTAGGGTCCTCACGATGATTCGAAGGTCCTGTTTTTGAAGGTACCGCAGAGCTGCCCTCGACTGTCTGCAGCCCATGGTCTGTGCCCAACGTTCATTGTGTAGGTAAAAAGGTGTGTTATATTTGACGCCTATGTATGTCTGTCTGTCGCATCATAATTCCCAAATTGGACCGATTTGAACGTGTTTTTTTTAATAGAAAGCTAGTTAATTGGGATGATTCTTAGCTATTCCGATGATTATCAGCACTTTTGTAGTGTCGAGCGTTCAATAATTTTTCGTAAAATTAACTTGATATATAACGAATATCGGGATAGTTCAAAGGCAGCTTAGAACGTCCCCCACTAAAAAGATAGATGGATAATATCTTTATTGCACACCATTAAATTTTTTTTTAATAAACTATGCGGTCCCACTGCCGGGCAAAAGTCTCCCCCATTTCCTTCCATTCCTTCGTTCGTTGTTTACTTCCTTCCATTAAAATATAAATAAATAAAAAGAACAAAAAATAATAAATAAATATTATTGGACATTTCACACAGCGCTATCTAGCCCCAAACTAAGCAGAGCTTGTACTATGGGAACCAGATAACTGATAAAATACTTATATACTTTTTTTTGTAAATACATACTTATAATATATAGAAAACACCTAGACCCGAAACAAATATCTGTAGATCATGCAAACATTTGTTCCGCAGCGGGGATCGAACCCGTTTTCTCCTGCGTCTCGGCCGGCTATTGGCGCCACGGAGGTCGTGATAATGTTTAAATCATAGGTACAATGGGCGGCCTTATCGCAAAAGCGATCTTTTCCAGGCAATCTTTGGATGGACATCTATATGAACAAATGAGAGACGGGCGACCTGATAAAGGTTGCTGGAAGAAGTCGAATACAAACCGTAAAGATCGGTCTGGAAATCGTTAGGGAAGGTATATCTTCAGCAGTGGACGTTCTATCGAAATATGATAAGGCTTAGCGTATTTTCCAGTTATTATTTACAAAATCCCAACAGTTATAATATTGTGGCTGGATAATAAAGCAAGCCGGGCAATAGAAGAATCTGTTGTCTGAAGTAATTGGCCGCTGCTGGTAACAGGCCGTCAACCAACCAATTCAATAACTGAACCTTACACATAGCTTGTACAGAATTTGCGTCATAATAGGTCAGCTATGTTATCTCTGGTTATTTAAAGAAACATATCTAAAATGACATTGAAAATCATTACCATAAATTGCATGCCATACCGTCCAAATGAGAGGTTTGAGGACCTCCGTGGCGCAGAAAACTAATAGCCGGCTGAGACGTAGGAGGTTGCGGGTTCGATTCCCGCCGTGTACCAAATGTTTGCATGATCTACAGTTTTTTTTCGGGTCTGGTTGGTTCTCTAAGTATGTATTTATAAAACAAACGTTTATAAGTATTCCATCAGTTATCTGGTTCCCATAGTACAAGCTTTGCTTAGTTTGCGGCTAGATGGCGCTAATTGTTTCATTTATTTATTTAGTAATGCTTTTTGCATCTGTTTTAGATTGATTATATGTAAGTTTATTAATAACTAACTGACCTGCAGAAACTTAGTACGGATTTTTATCAAAATAAAATGTAGCCTTTAACACTCAGGATACTGTGGCTCAAGAGTCAGGATCATTGAAAGAATTTTCAGAATCTTTTGTGTAGTTTTGAGGTCAAAACTACAAACTGAAATAAAAGCAAATTTTATCACTAGTAAAAACCTTATTTAAAACATGCTGTTGTTTTAGCCAGAGACTGTTTTGACACGTATCCAATCTTTAGTACTTCGTAGCAGGGATGTTACGAATATTCGCATCCGCATCCGCAAATGCGGAGCCTCCACAATGATTTGGACATCTGCATCCGCATCCGTAATAATCGATGCGGATGTTCATGCGGATGCAGATGCAGCACAGGTCGTGACAAGAAAGAAATTCAGTGGAGCTTGCGAGTGACGCGTGCCGTGGGCACGTGCCACACACTCATCGTTGGGGTACAGTATACGAAACATCCGTAATGCTACACTCAAGTTTTCGGACAAAAAACTACCAAAAACACATTCGTAACATAAGCATGTTCTGTTATTGAACTGAAGCCATCACACACAAAATAATAATTCTTTACAATTAATATGCTCGCGTGTGGTACAGCGTTGATACCGCGGCCTAAGTTACTGTTACAAATTCTATGTAATCTTATATTAATCTATTTCACAAAAACTTAAAGATAGGGTTGCAAAAAGTTGCGAATATACTCTGGTCTGCATTCCTTAGTCCGCGCGGCTGAAGGGTGATTCGACACGAGTTGGCCGACCAAGAATAATAATTAATATATAAATAAATAAATATTGCTGGACATTTCACACAGCGCTATCTAGCCCCAAACCAAGCATAGCTTGTACTATGGGAACCAGATAACTAATAGAATACTTATATATACTTTTTTTTTGTAAATACATACTTATAATATATAAAAAAACAACCAGACCCGGAACAAATATCCGTAGACCATGCAAACATTTGTTCCGCGGCGGGAATCGAACCCACTACCTCCTGCGTCTCAGCTGGCTGTTCGCGCACTGCGCCACGGAGGTCGTCAATTAATTATCAATTAGTTAGTATGAACAATCTTGGCAGGGATTTATGAATGAAAATGAAAAATGTCCGCGCGTACGGATAAACAAACAATTTGCGATAACTGTCAGCAAATGTAAGGGAATACCTAAATATCAAGTATACGCAAAATACTCCTTAACTTCCTAAATGCTCTCCACACCAAATTATTACATTTTATTTACAGAATAATAACACAAATCAACGCATATTTACAAGACAATAGCTTCCGGCAATCTTCATGAATTTCCTCTCTAATACCTACTGAAATTTCATAGCGAAAAATAAATTTAATTGTTTTTATATTTTCTCCAATTTCCTCGGTTTCAGTACCAACCTAATGTAATTGGCTTTCCCAAGCTAAGGGCAGAAATAAAGTTAATTGGGTACAATTAAAAAACGCTGCGGGTTCAAAAAATATATCACAAGCAATATAAATAATTACTGGATGTGGCTCGGACGTTCTACGTTTATGTCGTTTCGGCCCTTTTATTGCACTTGACAGGTATTTTAGGTCCCTTTCGATAGTAGAGTGATGAGGATTAGCGAACTTGAATGTGATAATATAATGGCGTGTGGGGTATTGAATTACTTTTCTTTTCGTCTATACATGTCCGTAGAACCTGGTGTATGTTGACAATTAGGGAAAATATTAGGTATTACGGCGATTAATTATGTGGTTGGAAATAATAAATACCAAAACCGCAATAACAAATTTATTTAATGCAAATTGATTATGGTTTTCGGTTGTATTTGTATTGCACCGAATATAACCAATATGTTTCATATTTAATTTCCGAAATTCATAGCCCTCATTTACACGAACCAGTTTCTTACGACTTTTGGAAATTTTAGATACCTACCTAACATTTGCAGCTATGCTTGAGAAATATATAGGGTGTTTGATAATACGCACGAAATTAAACATGTTATTTTGATGATCATAATAAATAAATTTGTGAAATGGTTACCATAGAAATGTGTTATTTATTTTGGCATGTAAAAACAAACACTATTAAACTTATGTTATGCTATTGCATAATGCTTGCCATCTTACCGCAGATACTGTATTGGTGACGTCTCGAAATATCTTTTGTTGTCCTTTTCTAACCCAAACCCCGCAGCCATTTCCTAAAGAGATATCAAATCGGTCTTTATTTCTGGATGTCGATGGCAAGAGTAGGCACTAAGTTTTTATCGAATTAGTCACCTAAAGTTAGTCGATTTTCTTGAAAATTTGATAATATAACTAGTAGCTTTTTTTTCAAGAAGTCTTTTTTATGTTTTGAGAAACCGTCACTTGAATATCGTTGGTATATTACCAAACACTCTGTAGAGTGTCATGCGCTTTATTTTTTGACGTTTTAAGAATTCGTTCTTCTCTGTACATTTTTGTACGACTAGATAAAAACTCCAACAAAATAGAGTCTATATAACCCATATGTGGGATATTCCCATTTCCCCAATTCCCTAATTTTTAGGGAGGTTGTATAAATCACAGTAGACATAAAACTACTGTAAGATCCCTGATACCTGTTTTCACTAATAAAGATTTTGATTTGATTTATTATTAACATAAGCAGTGGCTTTATGTAAGTACTGAAGTAGATACAAAGTTATAGCAACATATTGATATCCTGATTTTGTTAATTAATAAATATTTATAATTATATTTTTAGGAAAAACTGTGTACGTTATTGATAGGATAAACTCTTTCGGATTATCTTTAATTTTTAATGCAACCTGTACTTACTCAAAAGTATCCTTATAAAAGTGTTTATTTTAAAAACTTTTCGATTCATCGTATTTTTGCCACGTTTCCAGATAACTTTCTAAATCCTTGAAGTTGATTTTCCAAGTTTATGCTCAGCCAGTTTGCGGGCTTGCCAATTTAGCTTTTTACGTTAAGGCCTGAAATCGTGGCCTTGTTACTTGTTCATACCAAGTATGTTAGCTAATTAGTTTAAATTATTCCGCAAAAAAGTATGTTATTCAATTTGAGCGGCCGTCAACTCAATTAGTGAGTCAACTTTCACAAAGGATGCTACAATCTGTCCAGTGATCAAAGCTGAACTTTACTCGGGTCGTCCTTTGTTAAATGCCATGGTCTTCATAGGCCGAAATATTGGCATCCGGATTTTGAAAATACAAACTTGCGGTAGGACCTCAACTAGGGTTGACAATGTAGCCTCGTAACAAACTTAGCCAAAGGTTATTATAGCGACAAACTTTCGTTTCAGGGTCTTTGTATGCAAGTTACAATAACTGAGAGGCGTAACTATGAATGAAGTATAAAATTTCGCTTCGTCAACACAAAAGCGAGGGTCGCTACAAAAGTTAGCTTTGTATTTTGGGTTGAAGTTGAAATCCCTATCCTAGTACGAGATCCGTCGTCAAAGATGTTTCCGGTCATCAGGACTATTAAGATTTAAGTAATATTATAATAATGAAACTTAGCATTATTTTGTAACTAGCTGACCCGCCCTCGGCTTCGTACGCGTGGTTTGTCAATAAAACATTACCCACCTTCTGTGACGTCGCGTAAAGTGTATCTTATATCTGAAATCCATTCATAATCTATCTAGGTATAGAGGTACCAAATTCCATCGGAATCGGTCGAACCGTTAAATCGTGAAAAGGTAACAAACTGACAGAGAGACAGAGTTACTTTCAAATCGGTGTGTACGTAGATTATAGCCTGGATTAACACATAGGCTACTTTTTGTTGACAAACAACGCGTGCAAAATCGCTGGCGCTAGTAAGTTATACATATTAACCTTCCTCTTGAATCGCTCTATCTACTGCTGAAAACTGCATTTAAATCCGCTGAGTAGTTTAAAATATCTAAGGTAATAGACAGCGGAAGCGACTTCATTTTATACTATGTAAAGAAGATATGTATTTATTAACGTATGGTACTCGAATAAATACTAACCTTTGTATTATTAAAAAAAATAAAAATAAAAAAGCATTTATTAAGGAACAACAAATATACAGTCATGTGTACAGTTTAAAACGATGATGCCTGTATTAGTATGAATACTGTGTTACAGACACCAACGCCCTCCTCCTATATATCTATGAGTTCCAATCAGGTAAATGGTACATTATCATAAAACTAAACTAAAAATACTAGTTATTCTCCAACAGACCAGAAGGATCTGTGTGGGTGGATGTATTTGTGAGTGTGTGTGTGCGTGTGTGTGTGTGTTTGTATGAGGGTGTATGTGTATGTATGTGTGTAATGGAGTGTGTGTTTTTGTGTGTAGGCACTATTTGGGAATCTTTAGGAGCTCCTCAGTATCTTCGTAATTTAAAGATTTAAGCCACTCTAGACATTTAATCTTACATTTGTTGTGGGGTAGCGGGTAAATGTTAATTTCCTTGTTAACTCTGTTGTACAAGGAAGAGCTAATAAAAAAGAAGTGACGACTTGCCACTGCTGTACGTCGTTGAGCTATTTTGCAAACTTTATCTGCTCTCCGTTTCGAATGTTTCAGGTTAGGGTCATAGAACAACTGAGAGTGCTTGCGAAGAATAGTTTGCAAAATGAATGTTTGCCGAACTGTGGGGACTGAACAAATCGAGTAAAGCTCAGTAGTAGGGAACCAGATAGGTTTTTTATTCATCACTTTAAGAACAGCTCTCTGAGCCCTTTCTAGTCTTAGCATCGAGGTTTTAACTGAGCCACCCCAGGAAGTGATGCAGTACGCTATGATTGATTGGGCTAGTGCCAGGTAGATGATTTTTAAGGATTTTAGGTCAATAACTGTTCTTAGAGTTTTGAAAACGAATAACAGCTTTCTTATGCGGGATACTGTTGAATCTATCTGCTTCTTCCAATTTAGAGCGTTGTCAATCATGACGCCAAGATATTTGAGACAAGATGTTTGCTCTATGTGCGTACAATTGCAAGTGGTGGGGACTGCATCTCTTGAACAAACATGGGCACATACAGATAGAGAGGAAGGTGGAGTGGATAGATTGGGAGTGAAAGCAATAAATTTACTTTTGGATATGTTAAGGGTGAGAAGGTTTGTGCGTAGCCAGTCCATAACAAATTTAAGGGCATTTTCAGAGAAATCACAAACTTCTGGCCAGCTCCTACCATGGACCAAGAGAGCCGTGTCGTCAGCGTATGTGATTATCTTACAGTTAGGGAGATGTAAATTACAAAGCTGGTTTATATATAATAAGAATAAAGTAGGTCCGAGAACACTACCTTGTGGAACGCCAAAAGATACGTGTTCTTCTCCGCTCTCGAAATCATCTATCTTTACATATTGTGTACGATTTTCTAGGTAGCTACTGAACATGTTCAGAGCGACACCTCGTACGCCTATATGTTCCAACTTGTATAGAAGTATAGGGACCGAAACAGTGTCAAAAGCTTTGGATAGATCCAAGAAAATACCTATGGTTTTGAGTTTTTTATCGAAGTTTTTAACAACAGTGTCTGTCAATTCCAGTACGGCATCATCTGTGGATTTTCCACTCCTGAAACCAAATTGGTTTAAATAATATTCTACCTATTGTTGCTGTAAATAACGCTCACGACTTATCTATCTCATTAAAATCATAACATCTGCTTCGTCTTTGTAAATCACAGACATCCACAACACCCTTCTGGACAAAACTTCTGGATTATGGATATGGGCCTATGTTGAAGAGTGTTGGTGTATAGAGTGTGCTTGGTGTGTAGTGTATGATGGAGTGTGGTGTATGTGGGTGTAAAGAATGTATAAAAGGATGTAGCAGTGTGTGTATGTAATTAGATTAGTTCTTCTGTTTCGCAATAAGTTAGGTTTTGAAGCCATTTGTGAACCATTTTTTTTACATACGTAGGCAAGTTGAACAGTTTTTTAAGTCACATACCTACTTTGACATTACTTTGACTGCCTCCGTGGCGCAGTGGGCGTATAGCCGGCTGAGACGCAGGAGGTAGCGGGTTCGATTCCCGCCGCGGAACAAATGTTTGCATGATCTACAGATATTGGTTCCGTGTCTGGGTGTTTTTCTATATATTATAAGTATGTATTTACAAAAAAAATAAGTATATAAGTATTCTATCAACTATCTGGTTGCCATAGTACAAGCGTTGCTTAGTTTGGGGCTAGATAGTGCTGTGTGAAATGTCCAGTGATATTTATTTATTTACTTTACAGACTTTGTTGTGTGTATGAGGAAGAGAAAATGCAAGACTGCGAATACTTTAAAAATATACTTATCATATATAGAAAAACAACCAGACCCGGATTAAATATCTGTAGATCATGCAAACATTTGTTCCGCGGCGGGAATCGAACCCACTACTTCCTGCGTCTCAGCCGGCTATTCGCCCACTGTGCCATGGAGGTCGTTAAAACTACAATTAATCGTTATTTAAAATTACATCAGGGTATTCCAATGGCTTCACTACAAAATCATAATTCTACGTTTAACCTATAAGATTAGTAAAGTGTTTTATGCATTACTGTTAGTATATAACGTTTTGTCGAATAAATAAATACAATACGTAAACCTCTTTCCTTAGGAAATTATCGAAATCAGGACACACAAATATCCCTAACTCTTGAACTACCAAAAATTGTAGAAAATACATGGGGGTAATTTGGGTCGCCATGGGTCCATCGATGGTTTTCGTTAAGACTACATAAATATTGCTGGATATTTCACACAGCGCTATCTAGCCCCAAACTAAGCAGAGCTTGTAATATGGGAACCAGTTATCTGATAGAATACTTATATACATTTTTTCTTGTAAATACATACTTATAATATATAGAGAAACAACCAGACCCGGAACAAATATCTGTAGATCATGCAAACATTTGATCCGCGGCGTGAATCAAACCCGCTACCTCCTGCGTCTCAGCCGGCTATTCGCCCACTGCACCACGGAGGTAGTCTCATGAAACAAGAACAACTGTAGTTAAAATTACGAAAAACGCTATTCAAAATTCAGATGACGATAGACATTTCTAGATGGCTCCTGACTACTCAGAGTACCTTTAGCCAACAATTTTTGCTTTTTTTTTAATAAAAACCGCGACTGACAAACGGAACGTGGCTAACAGACAAAAGCTTGGTAACTTTGAACGAGCTTCATAGTTTTATTAGACTTAATTTTAAAATGGTTTTGAATGGACCGTAATGAAATTATAGTGATAAATGCATTAAGGTGCTTACATTTCAACTAACAGATATAGTATTAATTTATTTTGTTAGTGAAGTACGAATTCTATATTAATTTATTTAATAACTAACTTTGCACACGTGTTTTTTTTTCATAAAAAAGTATATATATGACGACCTCCGTGGTGCAGTTGGCATATAGCCGGCTGAGACGCAGGAGGTAGCGGGTTCGATTCCCGCCACGGAACAAATGTTTGCATGATCTACAGATATTTGTTCCGTGTCTGGGTGTTTTTCTATACATTATAGACATGTATTTTCAAAAAAAAAATGTATATAAGTATTCTATCAGTTATCTGGTTCCCATAGTACAAGCTCTGCTTAGTTTGGGGCTAGATAGCGCTGTGTGAAATGTCCAGCAATATTTATTTATTTTATATGTTCGTATTTCGTATTTTTATTGACATGAACATTGTGCATACCTACCTGATTAGAAATCTCGCCAGAAATACATGCTTACACACTTAGACGTAAGAATGACATCTCTGATTGAATTTTGTTACCTAATTGAATGTTCTTGAAGTAGTAAATAATGTGTAATTAATCTATTCAAATTAAATTTGCAGCGCCCTAACGGGGTCCATGTACATACCTAACATAAGTATAAATAATACCTAAGGGCCAATCTCTTATAGCATTAAAATACATATATATGAAAAACATATTTTTCCAATTCATTATTAGGCTATCTTTTGTCTCAAAAAATAATCTTGAAGGAGGAGAAATAGGGGTTGAAAGTTTGTATGGGGAATCCATAATTCCTTAAGTTAGGGATCTGAAAATTCATATTTAGGCTTGTGGTAAGATTTAAAGAAATACGTATTTCAACTTTTTTGCAAAATCATCCCTAAAAAGGGGATAAAGTAAGGGGATAAAGTTATGATGTATTCTTAAAATGCACTCCCTATTTACCGTTGGTATATACATAGATAGATTGTGACCGGGATTGTGATATAGGTTACTTTTTACCCGACTGCGCAGAGGGAGGGTACTGTTTTTATTGACAAACCACGCGTGCGAAGCCGCGGGCGGGTCAGCTAGTATGAAATATATTTAAATCCAGGTGAACTTCAGATAAATCAACTACTTTAAGTACAGAACTAATTTAACGAGTTACTTGCCAGACCCTTCCAGCTGTCAGAGCAGGTCCAAATTTGCTGCCTATGAAGCACAAGCCATTAATTTGACACGTAAAGGACAGAACCTTCTTTGTAGTAATTCAATGGTCGTGTTGTGTAGGAAATGATTAACTTTGCAGAAACCATTAGAATAACGTTCTTTTGTTCGCAAAAAGTACAAGTAGAAAAGTTTTTCATCATCAATCTACTAAGAACACGTCGCCGGTTGCCATTAAACAATTGCTTCTTATACCAGCAGTGTTTATAACCAACGATAGGGTCAATAATACTATCTCTTTGAAGAGTGGTTTCTTCAGAGATACATAGTATTATTGACCCTATTTATAAACACTCTCATGGTATATATCATCGGTATGGTCATATATCGTTGACAATATCGTTGGTTAACAACCTCCCTGGCGCAGTGGACGAATAGCCGGCTGAGATGCAGGAGGTAGCGGGTTCGATTCCCGCCGCGGAACAAATGTTTGCATAATCTACAGATATTTGTTCTGGGTCTGGAGGTTTTTCTATATATTAAAAGTATGTATTTACAAAAAAAAGTATATAAGTATTCAATCAGTTACCTGGTTCCCAACAAGCTCTGCTTAATTTGGGGCTAGATAGCGCTGTGCGAAATGTCCAGCAATATACATGCGAAAGTTTGGACGTTTGTTTGTTTGCTACTCAATAACGTCATAACGGCTCAACCGATTTCGATGAAATTTAGTATGTACGTAGATTATAACCTGGATTAACAGGTCAGGTAACAGGTCTCATAAATCAGGTCCCATGGGATAAAAATGGGGTGTCAAGTCAAGTGTAACAGCGAGTTTAGCTTATTTCTAGGTTACCTACACATTTAGTAGTGTAACGCGTACGAAGTCGCGGGCAACAGCTATTTTCTAAAATGTTTGATTTACCTAGGTTGTACGAAAATCCACAAGATCAAACTTTAAATATATAATATCCACACCGTGTTTTCAGTCTAAGATCCCAATAGACGGTTACAAGATGTTTCGCTTTTATATGATTTAAATTAATATTTACGGCTCCAATGAATAAAATACTATTTGATTTTGAGATAAATTTACAACTGCCTTCAGAATAAATCCCTCATTTAAATTTACATACAAAAGCTTAATAATCTCAGAGGATTGCTAGCCATTTTCAATTTGTTTACGTAACATAAACTATTCATATACTGGACTTTTAGCGAAGCATATTCTGAGTAAACATTTGAATGTCCCAACATGTTTGTTTTTGAGCAAATAGTGTGTTTGCATCTGAAAGGGCCATAGCTTATCAACGTGGCCGGGTCCCGCTGACCCAGACTTAGGCTTTATGTAGCCTGCTCGCAAAATTGCAAAGCCAGCTTCTTCTATGGCTATAGAATTTAGTAAACTACAATATGTTGTATGGCTGCAACAGATGGTATGAAATTATTTAGACTTTGATCTAAGCTACCATATTATCTACTTGTATTGGGCGCTCGTTTTTGTTTATCCCCCATGACTATAGATGTAAAACCAAATTTAAAACGTTTTAAATAACATTTTGCCGTTTTACACCACAAATAAATCGTTTTAAACGGTTTAAACTACAAAAATAAAATAACTTTTGTTTTACACTTTATTATGGGCAATTTTTAGTCACCAGACATCATGTTTCGTTTTAATTAGCTTATAGAAAATTAATAGGAAGTACCTACCTAACACGAAAACTTAAGAATGTAGGGTATACCTGCCTATACTTATTTATTATATTATATTATTATTACACACACTAGATTAGAAGACATCATTAATACAATGCCGTCCGCTTTACTTACGCATGAAAGAGACAACATTATGTATTTTAGACTAAGTATATCAATATCAGTGTATCACACATTAAAAAAATCTGTACACAGTTTATAGTGTAAGGATCACATATTTATGAATAACTAATAACATCATTATTTTGTATAATTATTTAAAAGTATCTAAACAATTAAACAAACCTTACGAATTCACTTGGTCAATATTAAGATTGCTATTTGACTTCCGTCTAAAGCTCCAATCGAGTTGGTTCAGATTTGACGAACAGGACGCCATCTTGTCGTGGACGGAGGAACATTGTGGCTTTGGCACAACGTTCGGTGGACGGGGAGGCTGGATTGTAATGGGACCAGAGAAGTCGAACGGTGAAAGTATTTTCGGTGTTGTGCTCTAAAAGCTAAGGTAAATGTCCTTATTCCTTTATAAATTAATATTTAATACATGAATTGGTGGAGTTCTATTTAGATTTACGAATAAATGTGAAACCAGTAGACAAATTAAATGATTCTGGGAAATCCAAATATTGGTAAAATTACGCGTACATCCCTACCTCGGTAAATCAAGAAAATGTAGTTATAATTAAGAAAAACCTAGTCATCAACACTAACTGTTTTAAATCGAAATAAATGGTCTATTTCGGTTTTAAACGGATTGGTTTAATTAGATTAGGAAATTCTATATTGCACTAAAAATAATACATAGGCGAACATAATGCTAATTAGCATTTTCTTCCAGCTAACCTTTGTGTGGTGTGCTTTCTTTGTTAATTGGTTTTAAGCCGGCCTTACATCTATACCAGTGACACAACTTGGCTCAACCAGTAGTGCTATAGGATACTTTTCCACCCCATTATCTAACTTTCTCGCAGAAAATAAATCCTTGGCAACAATATTAGTTTCCTGCTTGCTATTCTTGCTGTAATTTTTAAAATTGTATACCTTTAAATGTTTAATAAATGTAAATGCAAAATTACTATAATTATCTATTGCGTGGTATTTTCACAATACAAATGCTGTTTTTACAATTCGAAACTTATGTTTCGTTAACAACGATCAATAAAATACTAGATATACGATCGGCCCGTCAAGGATGTCCACGCTGGAGAGTGCTTAAACGCCGCTTAAGCACTCTCGGCTCTTAGTCGCGCGCTTGCCGTCGAAGTGACAACATGCCCAAGTGCTCCGTCAAAAGTTGCAAAAACAACACTTTAACTACATTTAAAAAAGATGGAATTTCGTATTTCCGGTGAGTATTACCTTAAAGTTTGATAATTTGATGAATTTGATTTTGAATTAGTCTATAATATGCTTTAAAACAATATTATACGGAAATATTTGTAACTACAGACACACGACTACGCTACGCTACTGTCCCTTTCCCTCGCGTTGCATCGTTCATTTATCTGTACGTGACCGAAAACCAATGAACCGGACTACATTAAATTTCGAATGAATGGAGTCGCATACTAAAAACATTTTAACAAGTTTAAAAAACAATTTTATTAGTAAGCATTATATACTAATCAGATGCGGCCAATTCTAAAACTACCTTCATGAAACAAACAACTCTCGTGTTTTATTTTTATCAAGTTCATTAAAAAAACACGCGGTAGCCTACCCTACCGTTAAATTGTGGGCAACGAGATAAATTTTCGGTACTAAAAATACAGGCATTTTTACCACCAGCGCCACCAAGCCCCTTTATCTGAAGTACAATAGCCTAATGTCAACTGCTCGTTATCTGTTACAAAATACACAATTAACAGCAAAAGAGAAATTGAAACTCTTAGCTAGGCTTACAGCACTCTATATCTTTGTCCTACTTCTTGCAATATTTACTTTTTGCTGATTTCTGCCTATACTGTTAAAGTTCTAGTACTAAACATGGTTCTGCAATATTGTATACAATACAAAATTCGATTTTATTCAAAACTAGAGGTTGCCCGGGAACTTCGTACGCGAGGATGAAAATGTTATGACCCTCCTTTTTGCATCATTGACCTCGGTCTCATACATTGAAGGGAGTTTACGATTTTATTATTGTAGAGAAGAGAATTCATCTAGGACCCGAGTAGTCGGCAAGACAAATTAATCGAGCCCAAAAACTCGATGAGGTGGCATCGTTTAATCACAGTTCCCATAGCCATCTTCTGGCTCCATCATCAGACCCTGGATATCATCTAGGTAAAGAATACTCTTTAACACTAATCGAACGAGCCCACACTCGATGTAACTATGTCATTTTATTACAGAGTTCCCATAGCCTGGCTCCGTCATTAAACCCTGACCTGGATATCATTTAGGATCCGAATACTAGTTCAGACAGATCAAATGAACCTAAAGTCGATGTTGTTGTGTAGTTTAGTTTAAGTATCTGATGATGCACCATCTTACCGCATCATGAGATCAGCTTCATGTCGCATATGCATGCAAAATTTCAACTCAAATCAGAAACCGGGCAGGTCTAATATCGCAATATTTTATTACCTATAAACGATAGATAAGACAACGAGGCACATTAAACTGAATAGGAGCCTGTAAAAATGAAAGATTTTATCAAACTATCCGATTATTAAAAAATCCGACTTTTGAATTTGGTTAACAAATGATTTATCCCTACGTAATAGATTCGAAATTTCATTTCTCAACAAAAAAATATTGTGTACGTTTCTACTCCTCCACACTTCTGTTCCGAACGGAGTAATTTTACGATCTTCGAACAGCACATTTTGAATCCGACCTTATTGCCATACCGTTAAAGTCAACAGTTTTTTAAAGGACAAAAGAAGGCAATACATTTTTACGACTTAACAGCTGCTTCATTTCATAACGTCATATCTCCAAAATGCGAATGCTTGAAATGAAACTTTTAATCTGCGGAATAAAGTCGAGTTTAGACTATTTCACTTTTGGTATTAATAATGTTAGGCATTATCGGCACTCACACAAATGCAAGGTATCGTTCGCCGCTTTTCGGCGGTGAGTTTGTTAGGGACAGTGATTCCTGAGATTATAATTTCTTTGTTCGTTAAGTTCGAAATGAATACTCTGCTCAGACCTTTATCTACTGTGGCCTTTGCACAGACTACTACAAAATCTAAAGTCTACGTTTAACCCCTTATAATAGAAAATTAGAAATAGACGAAACAGCAGCGCACTAAGCTTTAAAAGATTAGGACTGCGGTCAGTATAAAGGTACCTAAGTTCATTGTGAGTTTGGTATTGAAAATCTTTTCAATGCTCTTCTGTTTTAAGATATTATTTATTTATTCGGTCAGACCTGTAAAGACTGGAGTGAACTGTTAATCAACGTAAATGTTAAACCTGCTTTTACATAGATAACTCAAATGATTAAAAATATATATTTTACTAGCTTCCACCAGCGGCTTCGCACGCGTTTTTTGTCAACAAAAAGTAGCCTGTGTTAATCCAGGTTATAATCTACGGGTCATACCAAATATCATCGATAGTGGCTTAAATAGTTATTTTATTTTATAGTGTTATCCGAACACATACGGAAATATCCAAGATTTTTAAAATCCATCACAATTTTTTTTAAATTATTTATAAAAATTAAATGATTTAGTTTTAATTATTTTTAATTTCTCCCGTCCAGGCTTGACATTTTTGTGATGGTTTTTATAAATCTTGATATCGGTTTAGCCGTTACGACGTGATTGGGTAACAAACAAACAAACAAACATCCAAACTTTAGCATTTATAATATTAGTGTGATACTTCCACTACGGAGAGTAGCCTGTCTATTATTTTAGACCTTGTAATTTAACATAGGTGGTATCTATGCTATGGAAGAGATTGCTTGTGGCGATAACGCTGCGCATCGCATCACTTTGTCTCTGAGTTATTGTTGATTTCGTGTACCAGTTAAGAATTATCAATCTATTTCAAATTTTGTCAAAAGCGTTTATTTTTAAACACTAAACCCGACTTGCACAACGATCCCTAAACGTATTTAGTGTTTTATGTATGTTTAATTTTGATGTATTTGTATGATTTCACTACTCTCTAAATCATATTTAGCCAATAAATACGATAATGCATCGTTGCGGAAGTCACCCTAATAACAATCTAGGATGATATTGATAGGACATCAGTAAAAAAATCAACAAATAGGACTATAAATACATACACAAATAAGTATATACATGTCCATTCTGTAAGCTGTTTCTGTCTGTAACCTATTTGTGTACAATACAAAATAAATATTATAGAATAAATATTGGTATAAGCCAGTGGATCGTAGTTTTTTAAACAAAGTAAATCACTAGAAGCAGAGTTACTCGTACGTCTACGTTTTCCATTGCAAAATTTTCACAAGACTAACCCAATCGATGCAAAATTGAACCGTCTTTATCACAGCCGCTTACCTCGAGGGCATCAAAAACTTCCCTCATAGTACTTTGGCACACGTATTGACTCTGCCAAACCTCTCTAGACAAAGTTGCCAAATGTCGACTGCTGCGATACATTCCGTGTAGAATAGACTTAACTCGTAGAATATTAATAATTTATTGCAAAAGTTTGGGCACGTCCGTGTTGCTTACTTTTCTCATTATCATAATTTTAAGGTTGTCATGTCTTCTGTTGGCCTCCAGCTACGACTTTATTATTTTTTGTAATGTTTGAGATCTTTGTAACCATACGGGACGGCACCGGGAAACTTCATGTTCGAAAAAGAAGATAACAGAAAGTTAATTCGTGTCAAAAATCCAGTCAAAGCAAGTTTTGATCTCATGTCGATGTCAAGCAACGTATGACATAATATGAATGGTCACTGTTTCTATCTTACTATGTGATAAATACCGTGGAAACTAGGAATTCAGGTACTCGCATATTAAGTTTAACCTTATAAGGGTCAAAATATTGATAGTGGCAGTTGATACGTAAAAGGAACTTCGTAAAAATAGAAAAGATAAAAATGGAGAGTAGGGAACAATTAAGCTGCCTTAACTGTTATGCTTCCTTTAACTTAGAACAAAATATTAGAAGCGGCAAAAAGTAGACATTGTCTTTATAATTGTCCAACCTTCGCTTTTCCTCTAGGGAGCGATGAGTGAGTAGCTTGGTCGCTTATTTGTGTCTCCTTCCCGTAGAAACATGAAGATACCTAGCCTTCTTTAACATGGATGTCAAAGTCTGCCGTAATAAATCTTTGCGAAAATGCTGTGACTTGACTCATCTGGAGACAGTTTTTTCCGTCATTGAATTATGTTAAATGGTTTTGTGTGTGCGGAATCATTTCTAGGATTTTATACTAAGAATGTGAAGAAATAAACTCTTCTTATTATTGTGAAGACTAGATTTGAGAATAATAGAGACGTAAAGTTAACCTATCTGAGGCGCGGGACATATACAAGAGGTGTAGGGCTAGGGCGAAGCGCGGGCGAAGTGCGGGCGCGGCGCCGGTGCAGCGTAGAACAGCTGCGCTAACGGTGTCGGCAAGGCGAGGCGTGAGCGAGCACAGTGGATGCATTTGGGGCATTCTAGTGTTTGATTTTATCACGAAAATATGACGTCTTCTTTGTCAGATGAAGAGGATCTGCAAGCTCTGGTGTATTTGGAGAACTTACAAAAGATCAGAAGATATGTGGTCCACCCTGTGTGGCAAGCAGGACAGGAGCATACGTGACGACTCCGTGGCGCAATAGGCGTTTAGCCAGCTGAGACGCGGGAGATAGCGATTCGATTCCCGCCGCAGAACAAACAGTTTGCATCATATTTGTTCCGGGTCTGATTGTTTCTCTGTATATTATAAGTATGTATTTACAAAAAAAAAGTAAATAAGTATCCTATCAGTTATCTGGTTCCCATAGTACAAGCTCTGCTTATTTTGGGGCTAGATAGCGCTGTGTGATATGTCCAGCAATATTTATTTATTTATGCCTCTGCTATCTGCGGGGGCACCGAGGGCGAGGAAGCGGCGCCCGCGCCCCGCCCGCGCTCCGCCGTCTCAGTATGTCGCGCCCCACCTCGTCTATACACTTTGTATGAAATATCAAAGAAGCAGCGCCGCGCCCGCGCTGCGCCCGCGCTGCGCCCGCGCATTACCTCCGCCCGACACTTATTGTATTTGTCCCGCGCCTAAGTTAATCGCGCCCATTGTTACAAGTTGAGTGGTAAGTGTAGGGGCTGGGCACATTCTATCCAAATCAGGTCTCAGGCCACTGAACATCAAATGAGCCATATACTTTTTCATATGAAATTGTATAAAAAAAACATTCACCCAGCTAGTACCGCAACTTGTCACTAAGCTATAAAACTTAAATTTTGTAATTGTAGCAAAGATTACTTATTAATTCTACAAACTTGTAGTCCTCACTTTTATGTGAAACAAGTTTCCGCCAGCAGCTTCATTGTCTTGCCCTCCTTTTGCGCAGTCAGGTATAAAGTAGCCTATGTCTCAATTCCGGTCATAATATATCTTTATACTAAATTTCATCGAAATTGGTTAAGCCTTTAAGTCGTGTAAACGTAACAAGCAGAGAGATATAAAGTTACTTTCGAATGTATAATATTACTAGCGGCCCGTCCCGGCTTCGCACGGATGGAGATTTTTTTATTTTTTTATTTTTTTCGCATTGGATTACTTTATTGTAGTTTTTGTAGGGATCCTTAATTTTTTCTAGTAATAAATATAACCTATGTTATCCAGGAATAATGAAATATTCTATTAGTGAAAGAATTTTTAAAATCGGACCAGTAGTTTTTGAGTTTATTCCTTACAAACATACAAATATTTCCTCTTTATAATATTATTAGTATGGATAAGCAAATATTAGTTAAGCTGAGCCTCTGAAGTCACACAAGGGATCCTTCCAAAAGATCCCTTGTGTTTTCAAAAACAACAATAGCGCTTCAAATAATTTTTTACGTGATTTTCTGAGCGTTCCGAATCTCTTATCCTGTTAAATCAGTGATTCAAATCGTATTTATCTTGTAACATCTAGCAACTGTAGGGGTGATTATCTACAGCTAAAACAAAAACAAGCCGCGGTCGGTATTCGTATCTAAATTGGACAATTATAGGCCTTTTGTCATTTAATTATTTGTCTGTCCCGCACAATGAGTACCGTTATCATAAATAACTAGGGGCTTAATGAAGTAAAGGACTTTTGGAAAAATAATGGAATAAGGGTATTATAATTGAGTAAGTTATTATGGTTTATGAAATTTGCCTTTCAGGACCTTTCAGGTAATGTTAAATTATTAATCATATTTGAATTTTGATTGTATTCCCACTTCTAGATTTTCATCTCTCACTAAAAAATATATTTTTAAGGAAATGAAACTTTTCACGTGTGAAATTCAGGACATGTATGTTTCCCCTAAAAAAGTATAACTCATAATCATCATTCACAGCCCATAAGTACCCACTGCTGGATCTAGGCCTCCCTTTGTAAACGCCACTCTTCCCGGTTCTGTGCTGCGCGCATCCATGAGTTGTCCGCGACTTTATGTCGTCGACCCACCGCGCCGTCGGACGTCCAGGACTTCTTAGTTCTTGGCCACCATTCGGTCAAAAATTTACTCCACCTGCCATCACCTCGTCTAGCCAAGTGCCCAGTTCCACTTAAGTTCCACCACCTGTACACCACCCAAAAAGTACAACTAATTAAAACTAGTGGTTCGGCCTAAACTGAGATCTCGTTAGTCTCCCATAAAAACAAAAAAATAGTATTATTTGTAATCTTTGACTATCAAAATAGTGTCACGAAGTGCATAACCAATTTACTTGACCTACAGTTTCATTCAAAACAGATTCATGTAAATTGGTTAAGTTTTTTTGGGGTATGCATTGCAGTTATTCTGGATATCAGACTTTTGTCTATATTTGTGTCACTAAAGCTACACGCATACCAAATTTCAGCACTGTGGGCTCACTGGTGTACCCTGTAAATTTTGCCAAGGTTCAGTTTTTACTATGGCTAATAACTCAAAAACTATAAAGACTTTACTACAAATAAAAACAGAGTCTTAATGTACTAATGAAGACCTTTCATTTGACGTCCCATTTGACTTAATAGTTTCATTTTCATTTTTTGTTACCCCTCTTAAACCCTAATATTTGATTAATTGATTAATACAAACATTTTGAACTCATTTAGTCACACCAAAATTGAACCATCACTACCTACCTATGTATTCAATTTCAGGTTGATCGGATCAACGCTTCGAAAGTTATCCTCGGACAAACAAACATACATACATACATACAACGCCGATTTGCCCAAGTTGATTTAGAGATCTCGCTTCGCTCGATCAATAAAATTAGAATGGGATGCAAGCAAAAACAAAAATGATAAAAGAGTTATTATTATCCTAATATCAAACTAATTAATGCCGTCACCAAGCGGATAGATTCTGAAATCTCCATCATCACAAATTTGCCCTCCGGTTCTGGTAAACAATTCTACGAAATTTTAAACATAATTATCTCTAGAGCAAATACAACAATACACAATGGAGTAAGGACAAAGAAAATAGAATTATATTGTTTACGAAATCCGGTAAAATTTGCTTACAACCAAATACGCTTCAGGACATAGGAATTAAAACCGAAAATACTAACTAGTTCAGAACTATGCTGAATTTTTGCAAAATCTCCATCTCATGCATTATCTCCAAAACCTATCTGTAATATATAAATACTTATTTTAAAATCACGTGGCTGAAATCCTCTTCGTAAATTTTGAGACTATTATCCTATAATCTTTAATTTACACAAATAACTTTAATAAGAGTTTTATTATAATTAATTTATTATATATTATAAAGTTGAATAAATAATCATCAATAATGATAATAATAAATAATTGGTGGGCATTTAACACAGCGCTATCTGGCTCCAAACTAAGCAGAGCCTGTACTATGAGAAGTAGATAACTAATAGAATACTTATATACATTTTGTTTTGTAAATATATACATAAAATATATAGAAAAACATCCAGACCCGGAACACGGCCACTGCGCCACGGAGGCGATATGATATTATCATGTCATAAAATCAAGTAACTATTAAAATGACCCTTATTTGACGCCAAAAACTGCTTCTCACTTCAACAATTTGTCTTTCGCTCAAAGAGATTTTATTTACGTAGCAGAGATGCGTTCAGAGATGTTTGTTTGTCTAATACCGCGGAACTTTCTAGGGAATCATGTCTCTTATTTATTTTGGGAAGGTCCTCATTTCGGGAACAAACAACGACGTTCCTGTTTTATTGGACTTTTTTAAAGACCGTGTAATTATTTCTGAATGTAGAGGTACATTGGGATTAGGGATTCTGGCAGATAGGCAGCGAGATGCGATTGTTAAGCCCTGAAGCTGGAGGCGGCTACTTGAAGCGGAAGCGTGCGGCATTCACTTTTTTACTCTTTTCTTCACTTTCGGTTGGTGGCGTCCTCACGACGATATGAAGCGACCACCAGTGTCAACGGTGTGCGGAAGTTTATATAAAACTAGCTTCCGCCAGCGGCTTCGCACGCGTGGCTTGTCAATAAAAAGTAGTATGTGTCAATCCAGGTCATAATCTCTCGACATACCAGATTTAATTAAAATTGGTTCAGCCATTATGACGTAATTGAGTAACGAACAAACAAACATCCAAACTTCGTCCTGAGTGTCTGAGTTTAGGGTTATTTAGTATGAAACCGATGACCACCGATGAAATTGTATCCTTACTCGTAGTTAAACCCTGGCTTGCTGTAACTAGCGAAAAAAAAAATAGTAATAAAACTTAAATAGGTGCATTACAATGTAACACCAATATACAGCTACGAGTTTTTTGCGCAGATTATACTTTTCTAATAAAACAGTATTCAACGGTTTTAAAAGCAAAATGCTCTAATA
Organism: Philereme transversata; assembly: GCA_963924445.1. Classification (NCBI taxonomy): domain Eukaryota; kingdom Metazoa; phylum Arthropoda; class Insecta; order Lepidoptera; family Geometridae; genus Philereme; species Philereme transversata. The sequence continues at coordinate 6,329,086 of OZ004341.1, read as the reverse complement.
ATATCTCCTGTTGCCACCCGCTAGTCGTCTACAGTCGGACAAGCATTTTTCAGTTCAAAAACATTTTCCGAATTCTGTGTCCTTTACCTACTGTACAGTTTTGTGACAAAAAACGTGTGTTCGCTTTGTCCTATACCAGAGACGTGCAGGTGGGAAAATATCCAATTAACAGCTTCAATCGGACTAACAGAAACTTTTCTTTTTTTTATCTGTAATTTGATGATACTAGTTTACAACCAATTTTGCTCGATGTAAGTGTTGATAGTATTTTATTTGTTTAAATCGCACGAATCATTCTTATAACTTTTATAAATAATAAACACAATATAACATTATATTATACTCATAATGAATGGGTAAACCAGGCATATCTTATCACCACGCTTCTTAGAACGTCTTACGTGGCACATGAAGCTTTTCTCAGTGGTTTAGGTAGGGAGAATTGAGGCGGTCTGCGATCACGCTGAATGTTTTAGAATGATCCGTGCACTTCAGACGTGGTGCCAGATCGGGCGCTCCATATCTATCGCGTTTGGGGTCTCAATCCCCTAAGCAAATTTCACTAGAAAAAACTCCAAAGTCCAGTCTCGTCATCCTTCCAGTCTTGAACAGAATACGCTTACAAAATTCGCTGTACATCACCAGCATTGAATGATGGGTTGACATTTATTTCCTAAATACATCACTCCACCATTGTTGGTTCCCTTTATGAAGAAAGATAAAATATTTCCTAAAACGGCGGGCATTGTCGGGAAATGTCGCGAGGTGACGGCTTCGGTTGCGTTTTTGGTGAAACACTGGAGCGGGAGCGGAGACGAATAATATCCTAAATACATTAAACTGATAACTAAGAGTATAACTCTGTGTAAGTTCAGACCAGAGCATAACTTAGTGCGAACTATTATATTATAATATTAATACAACAACCGCCTTTCCTTCCGCTACGGCATAAAAGAGGATTTTCCGTTTTACGCGGATGCGGATGCGGGAGCGGGTGATATGTGAATGGGAGCGACTAATCCGCAAACTTCTGTTTACAGCATTTAGTTTGTTATTAAATATATTTTTAGATACTGATGCAACCCGCACATTCGAACACGCAATCGCTTAAAAAAATCTAAATGATAAAAGAATGAAAATAAAAGAATACGTTCTAAAACCCTATCGTGGTTGGAGCGATGAGTTGAGAGACAGATAACTAGATGGAAATGAGGTATTTAAGGACGTGTGATATTGCATATGCATTTTTATGATCGAGGGAGAAAAGGGGTTGTTTCTCGTGAATAATAAAATCATTTTCATCTTTTACCTTACCTACAATACCGTTCAGAATAATGTAACAGATTTTGTGTTATAATTTTGTAAACCGCACTTTGTCATTATACCTAGTTGAAAATGTGATACCTCCTAGTACATTGCGGCTATATTTTGTTATTTAAGTTACTGATAATAATTATATGTGGAAAATATTTTTTTGTATGCATCAAACTTTCGCGATAACTGTACATAATTACTGATTTAAACGATTTTATCTATTCTATTCTCAATACCCGTTTAAATAAGTAATTATTTACTGATCATCATTGGATGGAGGTGGAAAGGTGACCTAATAAAGGTGGTAGCTGTTGGCTACAGGTCAATAGATCAGTCGCTCTGAAGATCTAGTATGGGTAAGGTCTATGTTCAGCAGTGGAGATCTTATGGGCGATATAATGATGATAATTCATTGCGACAATGGCTGGTAGTCTCACAATCACGTACCTAATTTAAACTTCAGTTACTTTTTGGTTGAATTACGATCTATATTACTATGGCATTGGCTTGAAATTTGAATTTGACTAGATTTATCTCTAGGAATCATTTATCTGCTGGTCCAGAATTAAGTTTTATGGCTGGCATTAAAAGAACCAGTAGTTTGAGAAAAGATTTAAATATAATTAAATAAAAGGGTAGTACCACAAAAAATAAATACAAAAATTGGTAAGGAATTTTTAAACACGCTTTTAACAGTTGTATAACTTTTTTGTGGTAACAAGGAAAATATTTAATTTCCATTTACATTGTTAGTTAATTAATTAAATACTAGATTAGTAGGTAGGTATATAATAGGGAAAAATTAAAATACAATACACAAACAAAAGGACAAAAGGTCTTCACGCTGAAAGTCAAAACTAAGATTTGAAAAGCCGTTACCCTCAGTGCACATATTTAACAATTGGTGTCAAGACATGTGACTTTTCTCACTATGTTATATACCTTGTCATTTGAGAGTACCGAATAGTGCTTGTCTGTGATTTTCAAACGACATTTGCAGATATTCCAAATTTTTATACAATATCGTCAAATCACATCAAAAGCCTCATACGAATTTGCTTTTCTGAAATCTCTAATCGATTTGGTCATCATTGTAACCATCGGATTTTTCTGTTAACACTTACAAAGATTAGGTATACTATTGCATCCAAAAACGAAGCAGCATTTATTGATTTACTGGATTACCAATAATAGATACACATTTATGTAAAAATTAACATTAATAAAACACATATATGTAAAAAATATAAAAAATGTGTTTTAAAAGTTGTGCTCTAATTCGCAACTTTTCTGCTTTTCTTACAAACTTATTCCATCTTGTTCCGTAGAAATGTTTGACAGTAATACGGAAATTTGCTAAATATGTAACTTACTACCAACGCTTCAGCGTCCAATTTAGATCCAATAATGTTTCTGTGAACCTTTAACAAAGGCGTCCAGCGTGACTGAATTGAGGAATATTTATGTTCTAAATTTCATAAATCACAGTTTGGAAACACTTAGCTGGGTAACTAGACAGGTGACAGGTTAAAATCAAGCTTTAAAATAGACGCTAGACAAGGCTTTCTGATTTAGAGAATAATCGGCCATTTTATTTAATTTATTTAGTACAAATATACCCGATAATTTATACTCTGATTGTTTCCAAATAGGTTTTATCATCATCATCATCAACCTATAACAGTCCACTGCTGGACGCAGGTCTCTCCCAGTGTGCGCCATTGAGCCCGATCCTCAGCTCTTCTCATCCAATCTTTGCCAGCCACAGCGCGCAAATCGCCACTCCATCTAGCCGGAGGGCGTTCTACACTTACTTGCCTAGACGTGATCTCCACTCCGAAACACGTTTACCCCAACGGTTATTGCTTCTGCGGTAGGTATGACTAGCCCACTGCCACTTCACTTCACACTTGCTGACCCTTCCAAGAATGCCTGTTAACCTAAAAACAGGACATTACCATGAACAATTTGTTATATGACATTTCGAAATTTGATGTTTTTTGAAGAAATACTTGGTAAAAATCACTTGTTCTAGACGGAATTCTGTATAATAGTTAAAAATCCGAAGTCAAAGATTTTGTATGTTTAAGTTAAGTCAAGGTGCATGAAACATATAATTTGAAAAACAATAAAGTGTATATAATTTTTCCTTCCGAAGCAAACAGCCTGACTGCTAGTTTGGCATCAGCATTGGCACGTTTAAACTTATTATAGCCATTTAGAAAATTATCTCATCAAGCTCTTTGATGACTTGATGTATATACAGGGTGTTTGGTTAAGCTAAGTTTAGGTGATTAATTCGATATAAAACTTAATGCCTACTCGTGCAATCGACGTCTAAAAATAAAGAGCGATTTGATATCTCTTTCGGAAATGGCTGCGTGTGGGTTAGAAAGGGACAACAAGAGATATCTCGAGACGTCACCAATACAGTATCTGTGGTTAGATGGGAAGCATTAAGTAATAGCACAACATAAGTGTTTGTTTTTACATGCCAAAATAAATTACACATTTTACAAATTTATTTGTAAAGCTCATCAAAGTAACCCCTTTTATTTTTGTGTGTATATTATCAAACACCCTATATAGGCCATACCTAGTATAAAAAAAGTTCAACAGGGGGTGAGGCGGCTGGGTTTTTTTCACATTATTTTTTAGCAGTAATGAAATCATTATCCATACTAAGGCTGCGCTAAGGCTGCTTAGCTTTTTAACTTTGGTATTACGTACAAATAACTTGTTTAGGCAATTCTCATTATTTCAAAACACAAAATGTTTGTTTTCTGCGTGGTTTTATGTAAATTCGTAAATTCATCGTCTTAGTTTACATCGCTAAATACTCTAATATTATGTTATCAAGTAGCTTCTCAGATCATATTAAGTTAGCTCATGCGAGCCGTCTACCAGGTGTAATAAAAACACTTCAAGTAAACGTACGCATCCATATTGGTACTAGCTGGGGATTGATAAAATTAATAATACCAATTTATCCAAAATAACAAGGCCACAGACATAGCCAAGAGGATTAGCAAGCTGAAGCCACTTCAGCTTGCTATGTGCGGCGTGGTACATAACTCAAAGAACTGACGGCCGTTGGAGCAGAACGGTTCTAGCGCGGAGACCACGCACAAGAACGCGCAACGTAGGACGGCCCACTAGATGGAAAGATGTCCTGATAAAAGTTGCTGGGAGCCGTTGGGTGCAGGCCCCATAAGATTGGTCGCTCTGGAAATGTATAGAGGAGGCATATGTTCAGCAACGGACATCCTGTAGCTGATATGATTATGATGAACCAAATTACGCATTTAATTTTCGCGCCTTTTATTTTGAATCTCGGTTTTACTAAGCTGAGGCCATTGTGGGAAGGTCGCCGCCATCTTGGAAATAAGATGACCAATGACACGGTTTGATGGACGCCACCTAGTTGACAGCGGTGCAACTAAAGCTGGATAATCAGCTCTCTTGTGTGTGATATCACATCGAGTGCACATGCAGATCCTCTGAATCAATTTGTCATCCCTGGGGGTCGCGATTTTGGGATAGTGTGGAATCAGGGCCCAGTAACCCGCTAGCAGCGGTGTTGGTGAAACCACGGGGAATTGTCGAAGACCGAAGCCCAAGGTTAAGATACCGTAAATACATTGATTTTCTTAATTTAAGATGCGAATATTTTGATTCCTGTGTTTCGTGAATATCGTACACTTATCAACACAAACATAAACATCTTAGCTAGGCTACGCCACGAATGTTACACAGCGGAAGTGGTATATTGATGAGTACTATCACCCGCGGAAGTTTTCGCGAGTAGTTTCTTTGCACCCGGTATTACTTGATAAATATTAAATATTGCTAGACATTTCACATAGCGCTATCTAGCCCCAAACTAAGCAAAGCTTGTACTATGTGAACCAGATAACTGGTAGAATACTTATATACATTTTTTTTTTGTAAATACATGCTTATAATATATAGAGAAACAACCAGACCCGGAACAAATATCTGTAGATCTTGCAAACATTTGTTCCGCGGCGGGGATCGAACCCGCTACCTTCTGCATCTCAGCCGGCTATTCGGCCACTGCACCACGGAGGTCGTCAAGATAAGTAGGTAATTATGTATTTCATGTGCCGTCATGTTTCAAAAACCAATTTTGGGTTTGCATACATATTCTGGAACACCCTAAAAAAGTTCTACCTACTTAATTACTGTCTTTAGAATGTCGTTTAATATAAAACGTAAAAGTACCTACTAAGTATAAATTATAATAATTATAGTATCTTATCTAATACAACTTTAATCAAAGAGAATATTAAGCAAGTGTATACCTAATATTAACTAAATTGGTCAAGTGCGTGTCGAACCACGCACAGTGAAGGGTTCAGTAGTTAGTATGGCTGTATCTTAGTCAAATTAAAATATAAAGTTAATTTAGCAAGTGACTTTGGTCATTTTGTATGAAAATCACATAAACTATCATTATTATAAATACGGGATTAATCACGTACCGTTTTATCGGTGTTTCGACATGCAATGTTTCGGTTCAATTCGTGAACCTTCATCAGGGTGAGTGCGATCCGCTCCGAACACTGTCAGTCCACATTGTCAGTCGAAACGCCGATAAAACGGTACGTGATAAGTCCCGTATTAATAATAATGATTGAAATAAATCACGAAAGTTTTCAAAGTAAAATCATATGTCATTAAACTGTTTACAAACCCAACTACCGACATAAGTTGGTCGACTTCTGCTCGTAAACTAGTAAAGTCTCAGCTTTAATAATTATTCTTACAACTAAGTACATTATTATGTACATTATTATTGTGAATACTTTTTAGTAGTGACCGACCGAAACAGATTTTTCAGCCGAAACCGAAACCGAAACAGAACCTTCGGCCTTGCTCTCAGTTTCGGCCGAAATCCAAAACTTACTTAATCATATTTAAAATTTCTATTTTATACTGAAATCTAGTGAATTTTTCACACATTATATGTCGGAGTAACGAAGACTAGATGGAAGTATAAGTGACAGTACTTGCTCATCATCATCACGAGAGTCGTCCACCATTGGCTAAAAGAGTACAAATGCTGTAAATCACAATATTTTATTAATCAAAACATGAGTAAATAATTTATAACAACACGAGATAAAAAGGCGAGTTTAATTAATTAGTTTAAATAAATTCGAACAATAGATTATAGTGAAAATGTAATCTAATAAAGCATAAATTAATTTAAAGGATTCCGGCGTGACCCATATCACGATTTTGAGGTGTGAACGGGCTGGCCGCCAAAAGTAAAGTGTCGTCCCACTTTTTTTTTTTTTTTCGAATGGACTAATCTCGCTGTTGGCCTCTGAGGCCGTGACAGCTTAACCCAATGTGTCGTCCCACCGCGCCGCACGCTCCTTTTAAAGCCGGCCCGATCGCCCGATCTACGCGCTCGCCTGATTCCGTAGAGTGGTGCAACTAGTACTATTAGTAAAAACAAGACTTTTTAAACAACACAAACACTTTTAAAATTAAATAAAATCACTTTTAATTGCTAACGCCGACATATACAATATATATTATACATGCATACAGTTAAATAGTGTTAAATAAAATAAAAAGACAGTCATTTAAATATATATAATATATGTTTTATTCTTTTATGTCATGAAAATATAAACTAAATAAATATCTTAAGACTTAGATACTCTTGCAAATAAACTTTTCGAAAAATAACATCAGTTAGACTATACATACATATACTAAATAACTATAGACTCTCAATTGAATATTTTAAATAATGTATTCACAATATTTTTAAGATTAATCTAATATTTATATTTTGAGATTTTTATTTACCGCGGTGGGCGAGCCGCGAAGTTCGAAGAACGACGCGCGATTATTCACGAAAGAATTCAAGTTTCGGCCATTTTTTGGCTGAAACTTTCGGTCGGTCACTACTTTTTTAGTATATATATATATATATTTAGACATATATATATATATATATATATAGCATGTTGGCTGGAAGAGAGGTGATCACATAACTATTACGAAAAAGTTCAATTAACTAGAATTTTGAATTTGGATATAATGTAAAACATGTATACGCTAGGTCTACTTGACTAATGATCTAGATAGATATTATAAGGAATAATCAATTCAAGGAGATTAAAACTTTACTTGTATGTAAGCTCTAAAAATCATAACTAGATTGAGTTTGAACCGTATTTAAAGGATTTTATGGAAAAACTCAGATCCAGGCTTAAACAAAATGCTTCAGTGCTCACCTTTTGATATTCTTAAGACTACCACCGCACTATAACGTTTTTAATATACGAGCTTCCTCCCGCGGCTTCACACGCGTGTTTTGACATTCTTGCTATATAAGTACCTTATTGAAATCGGTCAAGCCGTTTAGTCCTGAAAACGTAACAAACTAATTAATTTCTAATTTATAATGTTCAGTATAAGTAAATAAATAATTGTGGACATTTAACACAGCGCTATCCAGCCCCAAACTAAGCAAAGCTTTTACTATGGGAGCCAGATAACTGATAGAATCCTTACATACTTTTTTTTGTAAGAACATCCTTTTCTAATATATCTATATACATACCTATATAAAACAAAGTTGGGCTAGTTACATTATTTATAACTCAAAAACGGCTGGTCTGTTCTTGATGATGTTTGATTTGTTGGATTAGTCTCCACCCCGAATAGCAGAATAACTAGTAAAATGTTGGAAAAATTCACGCAAACAAAAAAATTACCCAATTATGACCCAAATTTATTTTCTTATAATAGATGTGGCTAATGATGGCCGATTGACAATTCTACACGTACATTGGCAGCCCACGTCATATGCATGTCAAGGCGGTACGGACGGTCAACGGTCAACTAGTAGTATATAGAGAAATAACCAAACCCGGTACAAATATCTGTAGATCATACAAACAATTTTTCCGCGGTGGGAGTTGAACCCGCAACCTCCTGCGTCTTAGGTTGATATTCGCCCACTGCGCCACAGAGGTCGACAATATGGTCATAGTATTAATGTTTACTTGTGTATTAGAGGTATTATAACGACCGTTACCTAACAGTCACCGTTTTTTAAAAACCAGAGCACTAGGATTATAATTTAAGCCGCAAAGGCTGGGCTAGACACTCGTTTGCTTGATAAAAAACGTTGTCGACGAGAAAGGTACTTAAGCCCACCATTAAGAGCTCTACAGAAAAGCTCGTAGAACAGTTTACTATATAATATTACGTCAAATATAACAAAGAGCGTCTTGAAATATAGCGAGTGTGTTAGGTTGTTAAGAGAGATTTGTATATATGAAAACCTGTTGATTTGAAAAGCCGTGGTTATGATTTTCTTGGTAAAAATATTACCTAAAACTAGGAACTTACAACCTAAGAAGTTATATCAAATGTATTACCTTTGTAAAAGACAATGAATTTTGTTTATCATGACCCCACAAAAAATATGAAATATGAAGAGTACTATCTTAAATTACTTCATAAGTCATCATTGACGACCCCTTAGGGCAGTGGGCAAATAGCCATCTGAGACGCAGGAGGAGGCGGGTTCGATTCCCGCAGCAAAACAAATGTTTGCATGATCTACAGATATTTGTTCTGGGTCTGGATTTTTTCTATATACCTATTACAAGTATGTATTTACAAAAAAAAACTATACAAATATTTTATCAGTTAACTGGTTTCTATAGTATAAGCTCTGCTTAGCTTGGGGCTAAATAGCGCTGTTTGAAATGTCCAGCAATATTTATTATTTTATTTATTAAAGTGAAACTCTTATTACATCGTCTCAATCTTTTTCGTCTGTGTATTGCATGTCGCGTGACGGTCGGCCGCGGAGTAGGGATAAAGTGAAAGGCGCGCGTCAGAGCAGCCGAGGCTAATATGGCGGCGCCTATAGTTCGCATCAGCTGACCGTGTAGTGTATAGACTATTACTCATTTGTGACAACGAAAATTTTTAGTTAAATGTCTATAATATGTAACAAAGTTTCACTTTTACCGTGGCTTCATAAAACCACACAATCCTTTTTTTATTTTATTATTATTATTATATATCAGGTCTAAGGCATCAACTGGTAAACAGGATTTCCTGAGTAACGGACTCCTAGCAATCCTTGTCCTTTCAGCCCCAAGGGTTGTCAGTTCTTCTAGCTGCCCCACCCGTTGCCACTTTAGCTTGCTAATCATCTGGTCTAAGTCAGTGACTTATTTATGGATTCCCTCAATTAATTTAATAAGAATATTGCAGATATTGGGTTAAATGTTCTAGCAGCTTACCTTTTTTTCACGATCCAAACCACGCAGGTTCAGTTGTATATATTTTTCACAAATATAAATGAAGGCATGGTAGTAGAAAGTATTCATGGAAGATTGACTATGGATTAAATTACGGTTATAATTGAATCCTCTTGACTCATGAGCTGAGTCTTTAAATTCAGAGCTTTGACAGGTTATAAGACTTGTTCTGCTTAAAAAAATATGTACATACTCTTAGGTTGTTCTTGTATTCAATAAAGGCTTTTGCATTCAATTGCTTTGTCAGTCTTTTCTCAAAGAGCTACAAAAGAAACATGTAATGTCAGACGTCGGGAAGTTTCACGTCTTAGTAATTGTGTTTGGTACGCCTCTTGCATGTGAAGGACCTCTGGGTTTATCGATACATGTAACGGGGTCTGAACGAATAATCACTCAAACGCTACGTGGTTTATTATGTACGATAATAAATGAAAAATGGGTAGAGCTAATGGCTAGCATTGTTGTAAAATAGGTTTTTTTTTAATTTATTACTATAGAAAATATTACATTTTCAAACAACCATAATATCAAGTCCTAAAATATCAATGAAACAGCCAGTATAAAATAGGTAAACAAATCATATTCGTTCATCATGTTAAAGTAGGTTCATCATGTAAACGCAAAGGCGCCGCCGATTTACGTTAAAAATTGTTTATTGGAAACTATCTTCTGCCAGCGGCTTCGCACGCGTTGTTTTTCAACAATAGCCTATGTTTGAAACCAGGCCATAACCTATCGACACGCCAAATTTCATCGAATTTGGTTCAGCCATTACGACGTGATTGAGACAAACAAATAAATAAACAAACAGCCAAAATTTAACATTTATAATATAATATAATATGGTGTATCGATTACTGGATAAATATCCAAGCTACCGGTATTAAACCAACCTCTAAAATCTGTTAATGCGATTCCTGATTTGTGTTTTTAATTAATGTCGTACATAACAAAATCGGTTGTATACAATACTGTACTACCAAGTATTTAGTTTGCAGTCAAAATAATATGCAAAGGCTTAGCTAATTGCAAACGCGTGTATGCAGTCAAATTAATGCAAACTATTTTTAGGGCAGCTTGCATGCGACTGTGGAACCTGACTGTTCAGGATGCCAAGAAATACATGTATTAACAAAAATAATTTACCATTATTTACAAGACTTTAAAATACAGAATAAACAATTGCATCATCTGACCGTTGCAAACGATCTTTATATAGCTCAACAGCTCCAGATCACTACCAGGCGGTGTCCCCGAGACTGACTGCATTGCTCCATTGATTTGCAATGCAAGCGTTGACCCATATTTTAAGTGAAATGAAATAAGAAATACCTAGGGATTCATCAAGCTAAATGGTGTTGCTTGGTTTGATCACCCTTCAAACATCTTAGTTTTTTAGTGGCAATCAAGTTTACAGCCCACCTGATGGTAAGCGGTTACCGTAATCTATGGGGTTTGTATCACCAAAGATATCATTCGCGCTTTGTCACACTGTGTCATATAGATAAAAAGACTCATGTGCCTCTAATTTCTCAGGCATCTCCCCACTTCTACCATCGAACCTCCCACAATCGGTAACTAGCTCACCCACAGATTGTAGATGCTTGGAAGTCTCACACGGTGCGTTTCACCCGCTCGTTTCTTCCACGCACCTGCAAGATCTGGAGTGACCTTCCCCGGAGGTTTTCCCGGTGGGCTTCAATATGAACGCCTTTAAGAGAGGCGTAAATAAGGCATTAAGTGCTATCCGTCAGCATGTGTCTACAAGTATAATATAATTGCGCTGCGAGCATTACTGCTTCCTTGCTTAATTCGCTTAGAGTTTCAATGCTTTAAAACACCGAAAACTGCTGCGTTCTTGACAGCTAAGCTATGATTCATAATATCAATATTATGTCTTATAAAAGCGGTTTATTGAAAAGGTAACATGCTCAATATACTGACGTTACAATAATATATGACTATGTATTTTCTAAGAAGCTTCAACTGAGTCTTTAATGAATTACCTTTTGTATAGAATTTGCAATATGATACAAAACATTTACCGGATAATAAAATTGCTCAAGACGTGTCGAGCCACGCTATATTACGAAGCCCGTAGTTACAAATCTCCCTAAATGTTTTGTGCAAAACTGTAGAAATTGTATTCATTAACTAGGAAGAAAAAAACACCACACAAATATTTAATAATAAAAAAAATATCAACAACATCTCACATGCTTACAAGGTGGAAAATAACTTTTAAAAGCGCTTTATTCTTTATTGTACACGAATAGATTACAGACAAAAACAGCTTACAAAATGTACAAAAAAAGCGTTAAAATCGTATACTTGTTTGTCCGCTTTACAAAACTGCTTTACTTGGCAACATTATCTTTTGTATGGCGCCAAAGATATATAACCACCTGCCGAGGTATTTGCTAGAAATAGCTACCGATCATATCTTTAGAGTTTGAATTAAAAAATTGCTCATAGAAAAAGTGTACGATAATGTTGACGAATATTTTAATGACGATTTTGAATGTTTCCGAGTTTAAGTTTCCATGACATTTGTTTAATTTTATTGTATTCCTTCACATTTTTTTTGTATTGAAATTTGATTGTATGATGACATTTTATGGTAATCATTGAGACGTTAATTATATTTGTTGTAATTTTTTAATCAATCGTCATTTTTAACAATTGAATCATGTTTATCTAATATAATATATAAAAATCTCGTATCACGGTTTTAATGGTCGCACTCCTCCGAAACGGGTAGACACATTTTAATTATGTTTTTTGTATATTTGGTAGGTATGAGAATAGGTCGTAAAGTATTTTTCACCCTTCTACTCGCCATTTTTAATCGAGATTTTAGTATTCATTGATGTGAAGTCATTTACAAGAAGTTACGCGTCACTCTGACAAAGGTGTTTTATTTAGTTTTATCCCGAAGTTCCCACGGGAACGGGAAATTTCAAGCGTGCGAAGCCACGGATGGGCCAGCTAGTAATTTATATTGTTTAATATTACATACTTATTAGCTGATTATGGAGGATCTGCATTTTCTGTTTATTTTTATCATCTGCTGTTATGTACCCAATTTTTGCATTGAATAAATACAATGAAATGACATGTACAAACTTATGTCCGCTCAATCTTAAATCCTTAAGTTATTTTATAACAAGTTTGTATTATAAAAACTCAGAGTACCTTCATCGCGAACCCTAAAAATGAGTTTTCATTCTATTCAGTACTTTATATTAAGCGTTTTCTAAAGCTGAAAGGAGGATATACTTACGTATGTTTTTATTAAAAAGCTCGCTGATTCAGGAAATTTTTAATATTCTCAGTATATGATTGGCCCAAACAAGAACGCTTTCATGAATAAACCTAATCACGACCACAAATTATTGTATTTATTTGTCACATTGCGATTTTTATAAGCAAAATAACCTTTGAAGTACATAATTATACCAAACGTTGACAAGCTGATGACTTTATGACAGGCATTGAGATTGAGATTCAGATTAGATCAATTCTTGTAAATTCATTTACGTGAATCGATCTAATCTGTAATCTGTCTAGATTTTTTCACAAAAGTTAGGTTTCAATATAGGGGTCGTATAAAAGTAATTCTATACTCGACACAAAAAAAGGAGCGGCGTTTTAAGTTTGACTCCTGTATGTATCTATGTGTCTGTCTGTGGCATTGTGTTTCCTACGGATGGACCGTTTTGGACGAGGTTTTTGTAATAGAAAGCTAGTTCAACTAGTTTGGTTCTTAGTTACGTCAGTTTTACGTGATTTTATAGGTTATAACGGGTAGGCGGTTCTTAAAATTTTAATTGTACTTATGCAAAAAAAAAATTGCTAAACACTAATCTAGCCCCAAATTAAGCAGAGCTTGTTCTATGGGGACCAGATAACTGATAGATATGAAAATATGTTTTTGTAAAGAGATATTTATAATTTAACTAGCTGTTGCCTGCGACTTCGTATAACTACTAAATGTGTAGGTGACCTAGAAATACAGGAATAAAGCTAAACTCGCTGTTGCAACTTGATTTGACACCCCATTTATACCAATGGTAACTGATTTATGGGATAAAAGGTAGCTTATGTGGTAATCCAGGTTATAATCTTCGTATATACCAAATTTCATCGAAATCAGTTCAGCCGTTACGACGTGATTGAGTAACAAACAAAGAAACAAATAAATAAACAAACATCCAAACTTTCACATCATACTAATATTATAAATGCGAAAGTTTGGATGTTTGTTTGTTTGTTTGTTACTACTACTACACATAAGACTTATATGAAAATTAGAAATAAAATTAAAAGTGAAATTATTAATTAAATTTAAAGTGCTTTTACTTAAAGAGGATTTTACTTGGAGTTGGAACAAACATATGGCCCACCTGATGTTAGGTGGTAACCATCGCCTATAACAAAGTATTGCCTCGTAGGTCACGGAGCCTAAAACGTCACCCTCTGCGCCCATCAAATTGAGGCATACAGGTACGACACCGGATACGTCATCGAAATCCAAGCCACAAATCCCGGGCTCGCTGTAAAAGTTACTTGCATTTTATCGTATACCTAAAGCATGATAAAGCGCGGTATCCCACTGCTACTCGACGCTCGAAACCACTCAAACAAAAACTGTAAAGCCTAAAATACAGTTCGCGGCACGAACTCCACAAAAGTAGAGCGCATCGTTTGTAGAGTTCGGAATTTGTAGCGCTAACAGTGGAGAGCGATACAGTTGCGTACTCACTAGGCAACTTTGTGGTGCAACATGTTCCGATATTTTTAGGCTAAGTGCCTATTTCACCATCTCTTAGTAACGCTATCTAAGGGCTGAAAAATATATGCGTCTTTTGTTTTCACATGAAAACAGATAAAGAGAGAATGATTTTTATCCGCCAATTAAAGTTCGTGAGGTCGTGAAATAGGCACTCAGAACAATGCAAGAATAAGAATAAACATACTTATACAACAAGAACAAAAAGCACATTCATGACGACCTCCCTGGTGCAGTGGGCAAATAGCCAGCTGAGACGCAGGAGGTAGCGGGTTCGATTCCCGCCGTGGAACAAATGTTTGCATGATCTACAGATATTTGTTTCGGGTCTGGATGTTTTTCTACATATTATAAGTATGTATATACAAAAAAAAGTATATAAGTATTCTATCAGTTATCTGGTTCCCATAGTACAAGCTCTGCTTAGTTTGGGGCTAGATAGCGCTGTGTGAAATGTCCTGCAATATTTGATCGAGCGAAGCGAGATCTCCAAATCAACTTGGGCAAATCGGCGTTATATGTATGTATGTATGTATGTTTGTTTGTCCGAGGGTAACTTTCGAAGCGTTTATCCGATCATCGTCAAATTTTGTATATAGGTAGGTAATTAGGGCACAATTTTAGTGTGATTCAATGAGCTAAAAATTTGATCATTGAGTCACAGATTTTGGGGTTCAAGAGGGGTAAAAAAATGAAATTAGACTATTAGGTCAAATGAGACGTCAAATGAAAGGTATCCGTTAGTACATTTAGATGCCGTTTTTATTTTTAGTTTAATCTTTGCAGTTTTTGAGTTATTAGCCATGATAGCTTATGTAAGCTACACGCGTACCAAATTACAGCACTATGGAATCAGTGGTGTACCCTGTGAATTTTGTCAAAGTTTAGTTTTTATTATGCCTAAAAACTCAAAAACTACAAAAACTTTACTAAAAGTAAAAACAGATTCAAAATGTACTAATGAAGACCTTTCATTTGACGTCTCACTTGAACCCTAATATCTTAACAACCCCTCCAAATTTTAGCTCATTGAGTTACACCAAAATTGTGCTGTTATTACCTATCTATATACCAAATTTCACGATGATCAGATAAACGGTTCTAAAGTTATCCTCGAACAAACAAACATACATACATACAACGCAGATTTGCCCAAGTTGATTTGGAGATCTCGCTTCGATCGATCAATTATTTTGCATGATATAAAAACCTCAGCTCAACAAAATTCACCATTTGGCAACATATCAGTTTCTGGGAATATTGTTTGATGTTGCAGGTCACCCGTGTTGCGCAACAATTGTTGCTTAATGAATACTACTTTCAACTTTATTTCATAAAACTTTGATTCGGGTTTATTTGAGAGCTTAATCTGAAACCATTAACTATTTGTCCTACATCCTTGTCCACGCCATCACATCATGAGAACGACTACTATATAAAAAAAACAATAAAACATAATTTTGTAGGTCACATTTATACGAACAGACTCTAGCAAATACTTGTTTGAACAAAAAACAAATTTATAAAAAAAAACAAAACATAATTTTGCAGGTCACATTTATACGGACAGACTCTAGCAAATACATGTTTGAATAACAAATAAATTTATCCGATGTGATATTAGCACAAAAAAGTTAGGATTCGTTTATTTATAATATGTTATCTTACTTCCCCTTACTTTATTAAGAACTAGCTTCCACCAGCAGCTTCGCACGCGTTGTTTGTCAACAAAAAATAAGTTGTTTGAATCCAGGTCATAATCTATCAATATACCAAATTTCATCGAAAACGGTTCCGCAATTACGACGTGATTGAGTAACAAACAAACAAATAATTAAACATCTAAACTTTCACATTTATAATATTTGTGTGATACTATTAAGATTGGTCCTCTCAAACGGCGATTTTGCAAAATAAAATCGTCACAGCCGTCCACTACTGAACATTATTGTGGCCTGCACCCAAAGGGTCCCAGCAATTATACTTAGAAAACTTTCGTGATTTATTTCAATCATTATTATAAAACATTGAAACATTGTCAGTCGAAACACCGATAAGATGATACGTGATAAATCCCGTATTTATAATAATGGTCCCAGCAATCTTTATTAGGTCATCTTTCTACTTTGCCTCCACAAAGTCCGTCAACCGTCCTAAGCTACGCTATTCAGTATGTGCAAAAAAAAATTGCCGTGCCTATTTATAAAATAAACAAACAAACAAAATATACTCCAACGCCAGAGTTTGTTCTTGTTTTACTCACTTAAAACTCGAAGATCGCAGCCTAATCTTTCACAGAGCGAGTTCAAACTTTGCAATCGGATTTAACACCGTTTCTTATCTAATCGTGAAGTTCTGTCAAATTTTCAAACGGTTCGCGAGACACGGCCCAAGTTTAAGCGAGAAAAAACTTGAAGTGTTCCTTTGAAAGATATCTTTTATTTCCATACAAGGTTTGCATTTTATGCAAGTTTTCATCAGTTTTCGTTCATGTTTATTGGGCGAAAGAAATGAATCTTATTTGAAAGTTAGCTTACATTATACTTTCAACTTAACGATAACAAAATATTGCTGGACATTTCACACAACGCTATCTAGCCCCAAACTAAGCAAATCTTATACTATGGGAACCAGATAACTGAAATATAACTTATATACCTACTTTTTTTTGTAAATATATTACGGTAGGTATGATAATAGGTCGCAAGGTATTTTTCAATTTCTACCCCCACCCCCCATTTTTTAATCGCGATTTTAGTATATTTGTATGAACAATATCCATTTAAACCGTCGTTCATTGAAGTGAAGTCATTTACATGAAGTGTCGCGTCACTTTGACGAGAGTGTTTTATTTAATTTCAAACGTGCAAAGCCGCGAGCGGGTCAGCTAGTAATATATATATATATAGCTAGTATATTTATAGAATGCAATCCAGACCCAGAACATAAATATCTGTAGATTATGCAAACATCGCCGGGAATCGAACCCGCTACCTCCTGCGTCTCAGCTATTCGTCCACTGCGCCACGGAGGTAGTCGGTCCTGATATTATTCTTGGTTCTTTGGTTCTAGCTATTCATTAAAAATAATACACTACTTTCTACTGATCTTGTATATTAAATGGATTAAATATAAAAAAACAGCATTATGCATTACCAGCAGCCTGTGGAGTCAGTACACGCGACGAGCCTACAATGTCCTGCGTGTACGTACAGTATAATAAACACCTTCAGAATGCTGTCGGGATTGTCGCGACATTGCAGCGCGTCGGGAATACTCGCTAACGCGCACGTCGACTGTTTTCACGCGATCATGCGGAAAAGAATCGCGTCTCTTTTTCACAGATTGCGCGGTAGTCCCAACAGTATTCTGAAGATGATTGCTGCGCGTTTTGATTGCCCTGTTCAAAAGGACTGGGGGGGGGGGGGGGGTAATTACGGGCAATTCAAAGCACGTAGGTAATTGATAGGTACCTACATATTTAAATTTTTTTTTATTTCTTATTTTATTTTCCTATTCTGTTTTATTTAGTTTAAATGTGACATTTTACTTTTGATTTAATTTACTATATTATGATTGATTTGTATGTTATGGTTTTAATTTTATTTATTTGTGATTATTATTATTTTGTATGGACGAATACTGTCTGAAATAAATGATTATTCTATTCTATTCTATTACCACTTCATTCGCTTGTTTAAGAAACCACATTTTCTCGTACTAAAAGCCAAAAAATATGGCAACCTTCTAAGCTTTAATATCAGCTTCAAGGGTGGTTCGGCACCCTTCCTTATTAAAGCTGCCTTGTATATTTTTATAATAAAACCAGCTTATAACGAGTGTACTCTACCCTCTTCAGTTTACAGAGAGACGGACGAACGTGCCATTGAATAATTATTTGCCGCACTCCAATTAAAAAGTGCGGAACAGGTAACTCTCCCACGGCCTAACAAAAACGGATTTGTTATTTATTTATATGCTGTAAATGGGCCAAACCTTCAGATGGTTGATAAATTCCTAACCCTAACTGTTCAAAAATATCTATTAAAAAAATTATGTACTTCAAACTACTTCACTTCTTACTTACTATTTTCTATATTCTAGCCTCAAATTAGGCAAAGCTATGGGAAGCACAAACCGATAGAATACTTTATTTTTGTAAAATATAATATAAATATAAAAACCGGCCAAGTGCGAGTCGGTCTCGCGCACTAAGGCTTCCATACCATTATCTATAAAACAGCAAAAATAATCACGTTTGTTGTATGGGAGCTCCCCTTACATACTTGTTTTATTTCAATTTAATTATTTATTTTTAAAGTGAATATATAACTAAATATTCTGTAAATATTTCAAGCGTTATCAATATCGAGCAAAAACGAGCAAAAAAATCACTTTGTTGTATAGCCCTTAAATATTTATTTTATTCTGTTTTTAGTATTTTTTGTTAAAGCGGCAACAGAAATACACCACCTGTGAAATTTTCAACTGTTTAACTATCACGGTTCATGAGATACAGCCTGGTGGTAGTCGGACAGACAGACAGACAGACGGACAGACAGACTGACAGCGGAGTCTTAGTTATAGGGTCCCGTTTTACCCTTTGGGTACGGAACCCTAAAAAACACACAGCCGCAAAAAATAACTGTAGATCATGCAAACATTTGTACCGCGGCGAGAATTGAACCCGTGACCTCCTGCATCAAATCTTCTTTGTTTCTATATCATAACATGCCAAAGTAACTGATTGTGATGCTGCCTGATGTAGATCGTAAGGCAACAAAAGATTAAATCACGAGAACTATGGCTGTTAAGCATTACAAGTACATACGAATTTCGTTCAAAATAGTCTAGTTTTTATTATTAAACTAGCTATTCCCCGCGACTTTGTATGCGTTAGGCTACTAAATGTGTAGGTGACATTCTGAGGGAACGATCCATTCGGGTAGTCATTGATGGCCGCTCGTCTGATCAATTGGCTATTAACGCCGGGGTACCTCAGGGGTCAATACTCTCTGCTACGCTGTTTCTGCTGCATATCAATGATCTGCTTATCTGATCATGCCCGGTAACATTGGGTACGCAGACGATAGTACAGTAGTGGAGAGGTACACTTCTTATGCACGAGCCAGCAGAGCTGAAATTCAGAAGCAGAGAGACGAGATGTTGCAGCGTTTGAATTTGACACTCAAGGCCGTCTCTGACTGGGGCGATGCCAATCTTGTCAAATTAAATGCTTCAAAAACGCAAGCATGTCTCTTCTCGGCGAAAAAGAGTCAGTTTACCCAAGTTCCAATTTTCCAAAATGTACCGTTATCTGTAAATGGTCACCTCGAGCTCCTAGAGGTCTCGCTCACGCCTACTCTCAACTTTAGCTCATACATCGAGTCTAAGGCTAAAACAGCTGCCATGAAGCTGGGCATCCGCAACAAGGTCAGGAGATACTTCACACCAGGACAGCTTCTTAGTCTTTACAAAGCACAAGTCTGGTCTGGTACGGAGTACTGCTGCCACCTTTGGGATGGTGCGGCCAAATACCAGCTCGCTACCTTAGACTCGATAAAACGTAGGGTTTTTAGGCTTATAGGTGAGCAATATATGGCGGAGACTAAGACCCAAACACTTTTACAGAATGTGCCCAGGAACTTTATGATCTGATTCCGCCATCTCCTTTCCACCAAAGGACAAACAGGCGCACGGCTCAGTACCATCCGTACCTAGTTGATATACCACCTATTCGCGCACACCGTTTTGGTTCTACGTTCTTCATGCGCACAGCTAAGGTATGGAATACTTTGCCGTCATCTGTTTTTCCTAAACAATACAATCCGGGGCTCGTTAAGGTAAGAGTGAATAGGTTTTTTTCTAGATCATTGTGCTTCATTTTAGACCACACCATCTCTTACCATCCAGGTGAGATTGTGGTCAAACGAAGATCTATAAAGTATTAAAAAAATCCTAGAAATAAAGCTACTCGCTGTTGGAAATTGACTTGACACCCCATTTTTATTCCTTGGGAATTATGGGATAAAAAGTAGCCTATATGTTAATCCAGGTATAATCTACGTACATACTAAATTTCATCGAAATCTTTTAAGCCGTTACGACGTGATTGAGTAGCAAACAAACAAACAATTTGCTGTCTCTCGCAGTGTGCCATGGATGTACCATGACCGGTCCTCCAAGTTTCTTCTCCTCAAAATACCTCAACACACTTCTAGCCGCTATGGTGGCTCCTTCATCGTTTATGCGGTAAAAATTTGGAATGCCCTTCCTCATGAAGTTCGCGCTATCCTCTCTCATCAGCCTCTCTCTCTCTCTCTCTCTCTCTCAACATTTTCAAATGGAAAGCTAAAGAGCACTATCTTTTTTTGTAATTTTATATTATTATAGGTATATATTTATATTAGGTATATATATATATATATATATTCAATAAAATTTATTTATTATAATTATAATATTATATAACATACTTTACGTATAGTTCATATTAGTTTTGGGTATATTATACTATTTATGTTTTTGTAAACTCACCTACTCGTACCTTTAAAATCATCTCTCTCTAGCCTCAAAGATTTGCTGGAAGAAAACTCTTCATAGGGTTAAGCTCACCTTTGTACATGACCTCTATTTCTGTATTTTTAAATGTCGCTACAGGACGTAGATACGCAAAATTTGTTGTTACGTAAATGTAGCTTAACAAGAGCATGAATCCAAAATAGCCTATCTAATTATTTACACAAATGTATCCCGTTACCGGACAGAAGGCAGACAGCCAACATTTATATTGCATAGCAAAATGCAGCTAATAATGTTGTTTAGAGGCGTGAGCGTTGCTTTATTTATTGATTTACGGATCGTGCGGAAATTGGAAAGTGTAGGCAAAATAAACACCTAATTTTGGAATGGAGAAATCAAAATGAAACTAATTTTAGATATAACTTTCCATATTATGTTATAGACAGGGTAGGTAAATAGTTTTTCAAAGAAGCGTGACGCTTTCTCCTGTACATAAGTATATTATTAATGGGCACAAGTATATTATTAACTAACTTCCGCCCGTGGCTTCGCACGCATGGTTTGTCAATAAAAAGTAGCCTATGTGTTAACCCAGGTTATAATCTACGAACATACCAAATTTCATCGAAATCGGTTTTGCCGTTGCGACGTGATTGAGTAACAAACAAACAAGCAAATAAATAAACATCCAAACTTTCGCATTTATAATATTAGTGCGATATCTTAGTGACTAACATTTTTTTTCCTTAGCCTATACTTTCCCACTGCTGGGAAAAGTCTCCCCCACATTCCTAACATACTATATTGTAATATTTAAAACTATTCAGCAACGTGTGACGCACTTGCGCCGTCGTATAATGCTTTTTATTGTAATGATGACTCTAAATGAATACTCCAATTTGATGATACCTTTTTAAGTGTTAAAGAGAGGAATGGTGCTGAATAGTCCTAAGCACTCTTGGTAGATTTTATTTTTATTTCGCAACATTCCATTGGCCAATGATACGAAAGCCGAGCATCAGTTTTATTGTACTGACAGATAAAATAAATATCCGGCTCGAAACGGGAGGCATCATAAAATTCATTCGTATTGAAAGCTAGACCATTCGTAATGTCCTCACTATTTGCAATCTCGATTTTACTGCAAATATTTTTTCAATAATACTAGAAAACATTGTATTGCGTTACGAACTGAGAATGGCAAAAAGTTACGGAACGGACATACCAAGTCTGTGGATCGAATAAACATAGATTGTAGCTGACTTTTTATACCTTGTACTACCAGTGGTACTTTTAGTAACTGATAACTACAACCATCCGGCTTAGGTTGTAGGTTCAATCCCCAGTCGTGACAATGAGTTTATTTGCGAAAAAGAGATATACAGGATGTAGGTAACCTTAATTGCAACAATTAATATAGCTTTATTTGTTTTGTTATAGCGCGTAATACTCGTTTATAAACTAGCGATATATTGCAAAAATAATAAAAATATAATCTAACAAATAAGCAATTAGTTACAGAAACAATAAACAAGAACTTACCTATTAACAAAATCCTAAAAATACATAAAATATGCAGTTGAGCTACAAAAGACCGTTCAACCATAGATAAATAGCTCAACTCGGTACTCAATACTTTTTAACTTTAGTTCTAAAAACACAAAAATGTACGAACACACCGTTTTAAAACATAAACCCTATATTCCCCCGATGCTCTTTAAACACGTACCCACTTCATTGAAAAAAATAGGACAACGGAATCACCCATAGGATATTCATATAAACAATTTAGCTTCATTGATACTCCCCGACCTCTTTCCGAGGTCGATCGTAAAACAGATTGGAATAGTCTCCTCCCAGAAAAGAAATCGAATAGCAGCTAAATTTCTACCAAGTTGGGTTATAAAATTTGAATTGTATTTGTACATAAATAAGCTTTAAATTTAAACTTCGCTGTGATACGCTTTAAAGTTTAACTGTTGAAAGTTATTTTACTGCAGAAAACAAAGGATCGAATGTGTGAGATTCCAATGTTTTAGAAGTTACAAGTCACTTTGATATACAAATGGCTTATGTCGTTAAATTGAAATGTATCCGATAAAACCTCCTTTATTATAAACCCAGAAGCGCTCGTTGTGTATCTGAGCCAGTTAGTCTTCTTCTTCATCGTGTCTTTGGTTCCCAAATTATGTTAAATTATTTACTTAGGTACCACTAGTGGCATTTATGTAAGACAACATACCAAACAAGGCGGTTGCTAACCGCACCGTGCTGCGACTCCACCCGTCCCGTGCCTCGCCGGCTCGCCGCGAGAGCAATGCAATCCAGAAGCGGTACGTAGTGGTCTCTAACCACATCGCAATGCACCGCGTTTTAACACTGCGCCCAACTCATGCCTTGCCAGCCGTCATGCGAGAGTAATGCACTCTGGAAGCAGTGCAAGGAGGTCTCTAACCGTAATTCGCCACGTTTTCACACTACGCTCGTCCCGTGTCTTGCACGCCGTGCTGCGACAGCAATGCACTTCGAAAGCGGTGCAGGGCGGTCTCTAACCGCAATGCGCCGCGTTTTCACACTGTGCCGGTCTCGTGTCTGGCCCGCAATGCTGTGACAGCAATGCACTCTGGAAGTGGTGCAGAGGAGTCTCTAACCGCATTGCGCCGCGTTTTCACACTGCGACCGTCAAGCTTTGCTCGCTGCACTGCGAGAGCAATGCACTCCGGAAACGGTACGGAGCGGTAACCACACTGCGTCTTTAAGCTGCCTACAAAATTCCATCCCCTTTAAGTAGGCAAATACATCCTCATTAGCAAGTTGTTTTGCGGGCTTAGCATTCTTAATCGCACCTGCCTTAAATTGCTCAAGTTTCGGAGAACAATTAATGTTTATAATTATGACTTTCGATAATTTTGTTTACTTTTCGGTTTTTTGCAAATTGTTAAGTTAAAACGAACGGTACCTAAAGCCGAATAACGGCTTCGAGAAATAAAACGAAATGTTTCGATGGTGCTGCTTTCTGTAGGCACGAGTACCGTTTAGTACTCGTATTATTAGGTATCTACTTTAGTTAGGCACAGAAAGAAGCGTCAATAGAAAACCCCTGTAGTTGAAGATTAAAATTTTAACAATACAGGAAATAAGACAAATAATCTGAGTCCGTCTTTAAACGAATTCTATTATTTGGTAAATCATACCTTTTGAAATTATCCATTTGTACGTTTATAATTTAATCTTCAAAAAAAAGGAGTTTCCATTTAACTCTGCTTTCTATCCTGGAGATTACTTGTCAGTTTAAGATTATCACACATTTAATTTTGTTCAATAACACCTAATAATCAACCTAATAACCGATTTTGCGGAGCTTCAATACCTTTCAGAATATCGGCAGTGCTATATAACATTTGATCGGTCTTAATACCTATATAGATTACTTAGGTGATTTACTAGCTTTGTAGAATAGTTACCTATATTGAACTAAATATGTTACCCATCTAAATAATTAAATAAATTAAATTCTAGTAGGAATACTAAGTCGATGGCACGTGCATATTTATTTTTTAGGGCATGCTGGTTTCTTTACGATGTTTTCCTTCAACGTCATGAGCACGCAGACATACAATCATTGTCAGATTTCAGTAACCACCTGATTAACCGGCTGAGACGCAAGGGTTTTATTCATTAGGGAATTTTGCATCATCATCATAAAACTTGTTATAGTTGGTAACTGTACTTAAAAACTGCTTCTTTCAGTTTTTATTTTTATGTGAGAGTACCTATACCTATATATAAGTATGTAATTAAGTTCGATAAATCTTAAATCATAAGTTGCTTAAATATGTTGTCTTATTATTCACGCCTGTAACAGGCATATGTATTAGTTCTAGAATTCAATGTTAAAATTTCAGTGTGTGTGAAAATATGTATGCTGTTGGCGTTCTATCTCTTATATATAAAATTCTCGTGTCACAATGTTCGTTCCCGTACTCCTCCGAAACGGCTTGACCGATTCTCATGAAATTTTGTGAGCATATGGAGTAGCTCTGAGAATCGGCCAACATCTATTTTTCATAGGTACCCCTAAATGTTAAGGGTGGTCCACCCCTTATTTTTTTTTTATTTTTTAGGCAAAATTTTTTGATTTTTATTTTTTTATGATACAGCATTCAAAAATACATTCAACCCTAAATTTTTACCCTTCTGCCACCAACCCCTATTTCAGCTTAGCAACATAACATTTATTGATTCTAAGGCGGTACAAAGTTCGCGGGGTCAGCTAGTTTTTATATAAATAAATCATCAGCCCACATTAGCACATCGCAGCGTCCATTACGGCGGGCATAATGCTGAGCCCATTTGCTGCTGCACTAAAATAAAATCTATATAAATATATATAAATCGTTTAATTGAAAGGTATGAAAGTTGTACGGGAATGACACACACAGGCAGCAAGCAGCAGTGACAACCTAGTGACGTTGGCACGGCAATACTACCAGGCGTACTGCTGCATTGCAGGGGAAGACAAATAAGCGCGGGGGTTAGATCACTTCTTTACGTAGTAATAGTTAGAATTCTTTTTAAAAGACTTCAAAAAAGGAGGAGGTTTTCAATTCGTCGGGTTTTTTTGTTTTTTTTTATGTATGTTCCCCGATTACTCGAGGACGCCTTGACGGATTCGAGAAAATCTTTTTTTTTTTGTTTAAAAGGGTGTTCCCACTGTCACCAAGCCAGGATCTGATGATGGGATCCAAAAAAATCGAGGCCAACCCTCAAATTTTATAGGGATGCAGTTCGGTTTTATGTTTGTTATCTCAGAACTCTTCTTTTATCAACCGATTTGGAAAATTATTTTTTTATTCGAAAGGATATACTTTCATATTAGTCTCATAGAAATTTCTTCAAATTAGTTCAGTAGTTTGGTTAAGTCAGTTATATTTTTGTTAATAAATTACTTGTGTACCTAATACCTAGATCCATCTTAGTCACTTCACTGGTTAAGATGACCTATGAGAATGTGGAATGTAATAATTTATTTTTTTTGCTTTGATCGTTGGTTCTCCTTTCATTTGGTGAGCTTTAAGGCCTATATAAAAATCATCTTATTAGTTATCTGATGAATAAGAAATTTACGTCCCCGACGTTTTGCTGGATTAATAACCTAGCTTCCAACAGTTACAGGAAATTATGATAATCTTTAGTTTTAGCGCGACTTTTGATATTACCATTCTAGTTTGAAAATGAGGGTAGATGAACAGATTTGTAAAAATATACTACGATAATATAATTATGATATGTATACTCAGAATAGATAAAACCCCAGAAGAAGTGAACGCGTTTAATACTGAAACGTCAACATCTACTCCAAGTAGAGTATGCCGCTGTCAGTCTGTGACCGTCGTCACGCGTGACGTGTTTTACAGTGTTCAATTTAATTGGATTATGCCTTCTTGTGTCATCTCAACGTGTAAAAATTGAGCTGCGCTCAAAAAAAACAAGATGGGATCACATTTCATACGTAAGTAGCGCATTTTGATGTTCTGTTGTTTGATTATTGAATAAATAGTTTGGTTTGTAATGGTCGTAAAAAATGATCCTCCACTTTGCTGGTTTGCCAAATATTGAGTGTTATTATTTTCTCTACTTTAGAATTCTGAGATTAAAAACTTTTATTCGTTGTAGTTTTAAATTATACTAGTAGTTCGCCCCGCACTGAGATCTCACAAATCTTCCAAAAAACAAAAAAAAAATTAAGGCGATTTGCACAACGATGCCTAAACGTATTTAGTGGCTAAATATGATTTAAGGAGTTCTCAAATCATACAAATATGGCAAACTGGCCTTGATATTTGATTAATAAAATAGTGCCATAGTTATATTAGTTGCATCTTACCAAAAACATTTACCCCAAAACGGGTAATGACTAAGCTACCAACATTACGTGGGTAGGTGTGAGGTGTGTGCGGGATGCGGGTTTCGTTTTATGGGCACAGCGCACGCCTTGCAATCACATCTGAATGCGTCTTCTGGTGTTTTATCAATTCTGTGTGTGTGTATATATATATTTTCCACGAGATTAAATCAGAAATGAGACGATCGATGACTGTGATTTTGTGTTATTGTGATATAATTGATACAGTGCTCTTGTGATTTAAATTATTTTATCCCAAACACCCAGCTCGTGGCAATATTTTAATATTCCTACTAGTAAAATAACAACTCAGTTTAGTAAAGTTATACTAAACTGCCCACCTCAGTTTTTAATCCTCAAACTTTGGTAGCATCGGGTTTGGGGAACATTTATGGACTCAGTGATTGGACAGTATATCACTTATAAGCCAGTCAGGTTAAATTTGAAATAACCGTTTTGCTTTATTTTTTTTATACGACCTGGAGTTGGAAATGTGTCCTTATGTTAATAGTCTAAGAGCCGGTGAAGATCGACCTTCACCGATCTGATAACCAGATGAGACGTATTTTTTATCAAATATAATTTATAAACAAATATGCCCATAATTACTTGCCTATCTAAAAGTGCTTATGGCTATTTTTAATTAAATTAACTTCAATCGATTTTTTTTCATCACTTTCATTCTTTTGATAACCAAATGAAATTTATTTCACTGTTAGTTTTTAACACACAGAATATGCCTCAGTAGGCTTGCCCACTCATTTCTGTGTATAGCTACCTGGCAAGCCGATGTGAACAGGTAAGTCAATATAGGTGACTCCATCGTTCTGCTAACTTATCGAAAGTTATATCAAATTTTAGATTATTTTATTACAAAATCAGTCATATTTCAAAATAATTGCCTGCAAAAAATCATACTTATAGTACTGTTGCCTAGCTAAAAACTTTTAGAGAGCACTTTTAGATAGGCAAGTAATTATAGGCATATTTGTTTATAAATTATATTTGATAAAAAATATGTCTCATCTGGTTATTAGATCGGTGAAGGTCGATCTTCACCGGCTCTTAGCCCATAAGTGGTAACCATCGCCTATAACAAAGTATTGCCTCGCAGGTTACGCACCTTAGAAACGTGCCCTACGAGGCACCCCTCACGTCCATCAACTTCAGGCATACGGTGTATAGTCTCATGTGCCTGAATTTTACCGTAAACCATAGCCTTTAAACCAAAATACAGCATATCTGTTTGGCAGCAAAAATAGGTATGGTAGTAGTACTTTCCGGGCCAAGCTTTTCTCAGAGAACTGAACTTTTAAAACTGAACCTAAGAACCTATACAGATAAACTGAGAAAAAACTTCCTTCATAATCATAACTTTTCAACCTAATCCCACCATCTCGATTGTATCAACGAACAACCAGACGCTCTGCGGTGCGCCACCGCTATATGATAGAAATATGTACCTCTCATTCGCACAAAGCGGTTCTCTTCGACCTTTATTATGCGCAGCGCCAAAGAGTGGAACGCCTTGCCAGAGTCTGTGTCTCCTGATAACTACAACCTGGGTATCTTTAAATCGCGTGTGAATAGGTTTCTTCTAGGCAATCGTATACTATCATAGACTGCATCATCGCTTACCATCAGGCGAGATCGTGGTCAAACGCAAGACTATAATGTATAAAAAAAATGTCAGGCATAGAATATGTCCACTGTTAAATATAGGCTTCCTCATAGGTACAACATTTATTATGCCATCCTTCATTAAAGTGGGGGACCGTCCCACGCTACGCTTTCTAGTGCTTGGCCTCCACTAATCTTTCTGACTAACATCAGTCAGTTCTTCGAGCTAGAAGTGGCTTAAATTCCGTAAATTATTAAATTCTCTTGCCAGAAAGTTTAATCTCCAACTGTACTGAAACCATCTTTATTGAGTGAAAACGTTTTACTGTCGCAATATTAAAATTTTATAACTTCCCAGCCGCGGTGTCTTTAAACAAATAAAATATTTTATGCTCTTACATTGACTTTATTAGAGAGAAAAGTATAAAGGCGAGACGTTTTTTGATGTGTGAAATAAGTTTTAAACTTTATGGAAATGCACGTCGCTCCAAACTCCACACTTAGAGCTTTTTTATTACTATCATATTTTTCTTTATTATATCATCTACCTATTTACCGTCTTTAGTTTACTATACCTGTTTCTGCCAACAAGCACTTTGCTGTATTTCGGTTTTAAGGGTATGGAAGCCGGTGCTGACCACACAAGATCGGTCACTCTGGAAATCCCTACTATCCCTACTAATATTATAAATGCGAAAGTAACTCTGTCTGTCTGTCTGTCTGTCTGTTACCTTTTCACGCCTAAACCGCTGAACCGATTTTGATGAATTTTGGTATAGAGATAGATGGAACCTTGGGAAAGGACATAGGGTACTTTTTATCCAGATCCCGATCCCGATCCCGGAATTATACGGGTGGAAACGCAGAGTGCAGTTGTGTATCGTATATCCCTACTAAATGAATTTTGGTATAGAGATAGATGGAACCTTGGAAAAGGACAAAGGCAACCTTTTATCCCGATCCCGATCCCGATCCCGTAATTATGCGAGTGATAGATAACGCAGGGTGCAGTTATGTATCGTATATGCCTACTAAATGAATTTTGGTATAGAGATAGATGGAACCTTGGGGAAAGACATAGACAGTCTGTCTGTTTCGTTTTCACGCCTAAACCGCTGAACCGATTTTGATGAATTTTGGTATAGAGATAGATGGAACCTTGGGAAAGGACATAGGGTACTTTTTATCCAGATCCCGATCCCGATCCCGGAATTATACGGGTGGAAACGCAGAGTGCAGTTGTGTATCGTATATCCCTACTAAATGAATTTTGGTATAGAGATAGATGGAACCTTGGAAAAGGACAAAGGCAACCTTTTATCCCGATCCCGATCCCGATCCCGTAATTATGCGAGTGATAGATAACGCAGGGTGCAGTTATGTATCGTATATGCCTACTAAATGAATTTTGGTATAGAGATAGATGGAACCTTGGGGAAAGACATAGACAGTCTGTCTGTTTCGTTTTCACGCCTAAACCGCTGAACCGATTTTGATGAATTTTGGTATAGAGATAGATGGAACCTTGGGAAAGGACATCTTTACTTTTTATCCCGATCCCGATCCCGGAATTATGCGGGTGAAAACGCGGGGTGCAGTTATGTATCGCATAATTCAAATACTCCTAGCCAGCTTTTAGAATACTTTCTGCCTGACATGTCCATCAGGCCCATCGGCCTATACACTATGAATGTGTGAGTGTGACGATGCATGGTGTGGTGTGGCGGGGCTGGCGGGCGCGGGCGCGCTGCGCGGCGCGGCGGCAAAGACGTGCGGGGGACGCGGATGGCTCGGTGGGAGGAGTGTAGTAGATCACAAAGTATGCTTACCCGAACGGGCAGACACGTGAGGGCAGACGTCGTTGGCGGACGCATGCGATATCTACAATTTTGAGCTGCAACGTATTCGCTTTCTTTACGTTTTCATTGGTGTTTAGGGTTTCTTGGATAAGCATTTTGTGTTATTTACTTAGTTGTTTTGGTTGTTATTATTAGTTTAGCATAAGTTAGTAGTAGGTAGAATTATAGTTAATAGGTAAAATAAATACTTTAATTCATTTTTTAGGATAGGTATAAAATTGTAGTAGATTAGTAGGCAGGTTTTTTTAAGTTTTTTCACATTTAGTAAGTAGTTACGGTACCTAAGAAGGTCAGCATAGTTTTTATTGAGTATTAATAGGTAAGTAATGTTGTTTTGTGAATAAAATAGTTCCAGTAGTTTCGCATATAATTTTATCGATTCATTTTGTTTTTATTCCATGTGGATAAAATAGTTCCAGTAGTTTCGCATATAATTTTATCGATTCATTTTGTTTTTATTCCATGTGGATAGTATATTTTTTTTAACATTTAGTTTTAGTTTAGCAATTCGTTTTGTTTTTGTTTTATTTCATGCAATGTGTATAAGTACCTACCTTAAGTATAGTTTCGTACTCAGTACCTTTAACTAAATTTTTTTGTCAGCTAAAGAATTTTTTTTTTGCATAAGTACTTACCTGTTTTTATTACTTTAGGTAGGTAACTGGTTAAGTAATATGCCTCGCAAGCGTAAATCTAATTTAGCGCGTAGCTCTAAAAGAGCTCGAACTGCGCAAGTAGCTAGATCCCAAGAATCTGAGGAGCAGACTCAGGCCCGGCAGATTTTAGATGCTGAGCGACACGCAACGCAAAGAGCTGCCGAGACCTATGAACAAACTCAGGCCCGGCAGATTTTAGATGCTGAGCGACACGCAACGCAAAGAGCTTCCGAGACCTATGAACAGACTCAGGCCCGGCAGATTTTAGATGCTGAGCGACACGCAACGCAAAGAGCTGCCGAAACCTATGAACAGACTCAGGCCCGGCAGATTTTAGATGCTGAGCGACACGCAACGCAAAGAGCTGCCGAGACCTATGAACAAACTCAGGCCCGGCAGATTTTAGATGCTGAGCGACACGCAACGCAAAGAGCTGCCGAGACCTATGAACAAACTCAGGCCCGGCAGATTTTAGATGCTGAGCGACACGCAACGCAAAGAGCTGCCGAGACCTATTAACAAACTCAGGCCCGGCAGATTTTAGATGCTGAGCGACACGCAACGCAAAGAGCTGCCGAGACCTATGAACAAACTCAGGCCCGGCAGATTTTAGATGCTGAGCGACACGCAACGCAAAGAGCTGCCGAGACCTATGAACAAACTCAGGCCCGGCAGATTTTAGATGCTGAGCGACACGCAACGCAAAGAGCTGCCGAGACCTATGAACAGACTCAGGCCCGGCAGATTTTAGATGCTGAGCGACACGCAACGCAAAGAGCTGCCGAAACCTATGAACAGACTCAGGCCCGGCAGATTTTAGATGCTGAGCGACACGCAACGCAAAGAGCTGCCGAGACCTATGAACAAACTCAGGCCCGGCAGATTTTAGATGCTGAGCGACACGCAACGCAAAGAGCTGCCGAGACCTATGAACAAACTCAGGCCCGGCAGATTTTAGATGCTGAGCGACACGCAACGCAAAGAGCTGCCGAGACCTATTAACAAACTCAGGCCCGGCAGATTTTAGATGCTGAGCGACACGCAACGCAAAGAGCTGCCGAGACCTATGAACAAACTCAGGCCCGGCAGATTTTAGATGCTGAGCGACACGCAACGCAAAGAGCTGCCGAGACCTATGAACAAACTCAGGCCCGGCAGATTTTAGATGCTGAGCGACACGCAACGCAAAGAGCTGCCGAGACCTATGAACAGACTCAGGCCCGGCAGATTTTAGATGCTGAGCGACACGCAACGCAAAGAGCTGCCGAAACCTATGAACAGACTCAGGCCCGGCAGATTTTAGATGCTGAGCGACACGCAACGCAAAGAGCTGCCGAGACCTATGAACAAACTCAGGCCCGGCAGATTTTAGATGCTGAGCGACACGCAACGCAAAGAGCTGCCGAGACCTATGAACAAACTCAGGCCCGGCAGATTTTAGATGCTGAGCGACACGCAACGCAAAGAGCTGCCGAGACCTATTAACAAACTCAGGCCCGGCAGATTTTAGATGCTGAGCGACACGCAACGCAAAGAGCTGCCGAGACCTATGAACAAACTCAGGCCCGGCAGATTTTAGATGCTGAGCGACACGCAACGCAAAGAGCTGCCGAGACCTATGAACAAACTCAGGCCCGGCAGATTTTAGATGCTGAGCGACACGCAACGCAAAGAGCTGCCGAGACCTATGAACAGACTCAGGCCCGGCAGATTTTAGATGCTGAGCGACACGCATCATTGATAGCTGCAGAGATGCCAGAAGAATCCCAAAGACGACGTGTGTTAAATGCTGAACGGCAGTCAGAAAGGAGAAATGCGTTTACAATGTATACATGGGGAGCATTCCACAATGCTGCTTTTGATTATGACCCATCGATTGAGTATAATAACCATCGATTACTTCTCATAGGTGGAATGGATAAAAAATGTATACATTGTGAAGCACTCAAGTGGAAAGAAGAAACTCCGGGTATGTGTTGTTCTGGTGGCAAGGTTTCAATTCCAATACTTGGAGAACCAGAGGAACCATTGAAGTCTTTACTTTTAGGTGATAACAACGAATCGCGGCGTTTTTTAATCAAAATAAGGAAATATAATTCATGCTTTCAAATGACGTCATTTGGTGTAGAAAATGAGGTGGTTATGCCTGGGTTTTCATCTACTTTTACAATCCAAGGTCAAATCTATCATAGGATTGGTTCTTTGCTTCCTACAAATAATGAGCAACCAAAATTTTTACAGATTTATTTTATGGGAAATGAAAACGACGAGGTTGACCGCAGGTGTCAAAACATTCAATTAGTAGAAAAGGATATTGTCTTAAAGATTCAGAGAATGTTGCATGAACATAACCGCCTAATAAACACTTTCACAACAGCCTTAGAAAGAATGCCGGGAGATGATTATAAGTTGGTGATTCACCCAGATCGTACACCAAGTGGGGAACACGAAAGACGATATAATGCACCTTTAATAAATGAAGTCGCAGCCATGGTTTGTGGTGAACAGTTTGCTTCCCGTGATATAGTTTTACATGCCCGTGATAACACACTAACTAGGGTGCCGGATACACATAAATTTTACGATGCGTTACAATATCCGCTAATATTTAGCAAAGGGCAAGAAGGGTATCACTTTCAAATTCCACAAGTCGATCCTGTAACTGGCCTGCCCTTGCCTAACAAAAAGGTATCATGTATGGACTTTTATGCCTTTCATATCATGATTAGAGAAAATGATTTTAATATTATATCACGATGCAGGCAACTGGCCAATCAGTTTTATGTTGATATGTACGTTAAGGTAGAAAGTGAACGATTACGATACATAACATTAAATCAAACTAAATTAAGAGCAGAAAATTATATCCACCTTCAAGACGCAGTAGCGAATGACGCTAATCTAAATCCAAATGATATTGGTAGAATGATAATTTTACCGTCTTCATTTGTAAATAGTCCGAGGTACTTACACGAATATACTCAGGATGCGTTTGCTTATGTACGTACATATGGTCGCCCTGACTTATTCGTTACGTTTACTTGCAACCCAGCATGGCCGGAAATAGTAAATGAATGAATGCCGGGTCAAAGCGCGATTGATAGGCATGATGTAGTCGCAAGAGTTTTTAGGTTGAAAGTTAAAAAACTTATGTCTGTTATTTCCAAAGGCAGAATATTTGGAGAAGTGATCTGCTTTATGTATTCCATAGAGTGGCAGAAGCGTGGCCTACCACATGTCCACATATTATTGTGGTTAAAAGACAAGTTGAGACCCGATCAAATTGATAATATTATCAGCGCAGAAATACCCGATCCAAGCACTGACAAGACACTTCATGATATTATAGTTAAAAACATGATTCATGGTCCATGTGGACCTGAAAATCCTCAGTGCCCTTGCATGAAAGATGGAAAATGCACAAAGAAATTTCCTCGCAAATTACACAAAGACACTGTCCACAGTGAAAACGGATACCCACTCTATCGTAGAAGAGCACCAGCAGACGGAGGTCGAACGGCATCTGTGAAACTACGAAATGGGAGTTACGTCACTATTGATAATAGTTGGGTGGTCCCTTATTCCGCTATTCTATTAAAAATATTTAACGCCCATATAAATGTTGAGGCTTGCAGTTCAGTGCGCGCTATCAAATATATCTGCAAATATATTAACAAAGGCAGTGACCAAGCTATTTTCAATTTTAGGAGCACAGAGCTTGCAAATCGCGTAAATGAAGTACATACATATCAATCTGGTCGTTATGTTAGCAGCAACGAAGCCGTGTGGCGGTTATTAGGGTTCCCGTTGCACGAAAGGCACCCCACCGTTACACATCTAAGTGTACACTTAGAGAACGGTGAACGAGTTTATTTTACAGAAGATAATTTCCACGAGCGACTATCTACTCGACCAAAAACCACCCTTACAGCTTTTTTTGAACTTTGCATAAGAGATGAGTTTGCAAGAACTCTTATGTATGCTGAGGTACCGACATGGGACGCAACCAGAAAAACTTGGAAACGCCGAATTCAAGGAACTTCGGTTCAGAACTGGCCTGGTGTCAAATCTGGAGATGCCTTAGGACGGGTTTACACAGTCCATGTTACTAACATGGAATGTTTTTGTTTAAGGATGCTTCTACACCATGTGCGTGGGCCAACCTCTTTCAATGATCTCAAAAAATACAACAATCAAGAATTTTCAACATTTCGAGAGGCATGTGAGGCAAGAGGATTATTGGAGGATGACAATCATTGGAATATAACACTGGAAGAGGCTGCACAATGTAGATCAGCGGCCAAGGTGAGAATGCTTTTTGCTATACTAATAGCGACATGTGGGCTTTCAAACCCTCAACAACTGTGGGAAAGGTACAAAATTCAAATGGCCGACGATATTTTACACAGAGTACAACATCATAATCCAAACGTTACATACAATGATTTCATTTTTAATGAAGCCCTAACAAAGATAGAAGACCAAGTCATAACTATAACTGGGAAAGATTTGTCAGATTTTGGGTTGAGCAGGCCGCAAAGAACTGGGGAAGTTTGCAGTGATATAATAAGAGAATTGAGTTACGATGCTGCTTCTTTACAACAACAAATAACTGAGTCTGTTCCGCGTCTAAACCCAGAACAAAGATTAGTTTTTGAGAATGTTGTGCAAAAAATCGAAAGTGGCGAAGGTGGTTTATTCTTTTTGGATGCGCCAGGAGGCACGGGTAAAACATTTCTTTTAAATTTACTTTTAGCCCAAATTCGTAAAGATAAAGGAGTTGCTGTTGCTGTAGCTTCTTCTGGAATAGCAGCTACGTTACTTAATGGTGGCCGAACGGCACATTCAGTACTTAAACTGCCATTGAACTTAGCTCATGAGAAAATGCCAGTTTGTAACATTACTAAAAATAGTGACCGTGGACGAATGTTACAGCAATGTAAGCTGTTGGTTTGGGATGAATGTACCATGTCCCACAAAAGAGCGATAGAAGCACTAGATCGGACCATAAAAGATATTAAGAGTAACCAAAGTATCATGGGTGGTATGGTGGTACTTTTAGCTGGCGATTTTAGACAGACTCTGCCGGTAATTACTAGAGGCACGCCGGCAGATGAAATAAATGCATGTTTAAAAGCGTCTCCATTATGGGTGCATGTAAAAATTTTTTGTCTGACTACAAATATGCGAGTACAACTGCACAGTGATACACAATTGGTGCAATATGCGGATGCTCTTCTGAAAATCGGAGAAGACCGTATGGAAACAAATAGTGACGGAATGATTACATTGAATCGTGAATTTTGTAATGTTGTCTGTAACATGGATGACTTAAAGAACAACGTCTATCCCGATCTTGCAACCAATATTGCGGGGTCACAAGATCACCGATGTACCACCCGTCTTTCTTGATGGTGTCACCTTACCCAGAGTTTCACGTTTCAAGTACCTGGGCCACTGGGTCACGGAGGACCTCACGGACAATGAGGACATTGAGAGGGAGCGTCGGGCGTTGGCTGTCCGATGCAATATGTTGGCTCGTAGATTTGCACGGTGTACGGGAGCAGTAAAGGTAACTCTCTTTAAGGCCTTCTGCCAGTCTTTTTACACATGCAGTCTATGGACCAACTATACGCAGAAGACAATCAATGCCCTACGCGTTCAGTATAATAACGCGTTTAGGATGCTGTTGGGGCTGCCGAGGTACTGCAGTGCATCAGGCATGTTTGCAGATGCTCACACGGATGGTTTTCATGCCATTCTACGCAAGAGAGCCGCCTCGATGCTGTGCCGTGCCCGCGGCAGCGGTAACACTATCCTACGCGTTTTATCTGATAAAGCTGACTGCCCAATATTGTGGCACCTAGTGCAGCTGCATGTTAGTAAATAAGTATTTCATTTTTTTATTTATTCATTATTTGACATGTGTTTTAATTTATTTTATTTTGATTTTAAATTTGATTTGTAATTTGTTTTGATTTAGTTATTATTATTTTGTCTTTTATCCTTATTTATTTTATATTTGCATTACTAACATAGTTTGTAAACAAATGTAATACTAACAATATATGGACTTAATATGTCTGAAATAAATTATTGAATTGAATTGAATTGAATATGAAGAACAGACAATGGCTGTGCGAAAGGGCAATTTTAGCACCGACAAACGAAGTAGTGGGGCAGATCAACGAACAAATCATGTCAGATGTGGAAGGTGATTTTGTTGAGTATCTGTCCGTAGACAATGTCATGGACACTGAGCAAGTGACATCGTTCCCTGTAGAATTTCTTAACTCCTTAGAATTATCGGGGGTGCCTTCCCATAAGTTGAGGCTAAAAGTAGGTGTCCCGGTCCTGTTGATGCGAAATCTTGACGCACCAAGAATGTGTAATGGCACACGTCTACAAATTACACACCTGGGACGCAATATTGTGAGAGCAATAATTATGACAGGAACAGCAAAGGGAGAAGAAGTGTTAATTCCCCGTATTCCAATAATCCCTACCGATTTGCCATTCCAATTCAAAAGAGTACAATTTCCCCTGAAAGCAGCATTCGCTATGACGATAAACAAAGCTCAAGGACAGACACTCAAAGTAGCTGGTGTTCATTTAGAAAAAAACTGTTTCTCCCATGGGCAACTGTATGTGGCGTGCTCACGAGTATCGAGTCCACAAAACCTACATGTTTTGACCAAAGAAGGAAAAACAAAAAATGTCGTATACAAAAACGTATTAAACTAAGTTAAGTCATGGATCAGGGTCAGGAAAAGTCTACCTATGTTAATCTCAATAATTCAATGTGCCGGCTTCATTAGAATCGTTTCATTATAGTTTCAGAGCCTATTCAGTCCAAACAAATTTACACGAAGTAGTAGTTCTACGCAGACGAAGTCGCGGGTAACAGCTAGTATAATATAATGGTGATACCTATATGGACGTCTTATGGCTAATGATCGTGATAATAACGAAAACGAGAAAAATATTTAATGAATAAATATTTTTTTCAAACATGCTTGGAAATTTGAGCATTATTTTGACAACCTTCTTCGAGATAAATCGAAATTGGTACTGGCCAAATACATGCGAGCAGCGGCCGGCAAAAGTTGTATGAAAATCCATATCTGTCGTGGTTTAGCGGCCAAATAAATTACATAGTATATTCATATCTGTCGTGTAATTTAAAAATTGA
This sequence comes from Philereme transversata, assembly GCA_963924445.1. NCBI lineage: Eukaryota > Metazoa > Arthropoda > Insecta > Lepidoptera > Geometridae > Philereme > Philereme transversata. The sequence goes on along the minus strand of OZ004341.1, from coordinate 6,290,899 downwards.
ACGACCTTTTACTCCGAAACATGGCAAACAAGGAGGTAACTTATCAAAGTTTTTATTTAAATTTCGAACTGGCTTGCAAATAGAAAGCTATACATATATATTATATAAGTTTATTGAAAAAAAAAACACATTAACACTTTAACGCAGGAATAATGATTGTCATTGATTTTAAAAAGTAATTGTATTTTTTATTTAATTTATAATTTTCGTACATTAATTGAGAAAAGTAGTATACAAGCCTTGGCCAAAACCACGCATTGATGGACTTACGTATGTGTACCTCGGCTTCGCCTCGGCCAACATTTACACGTTCGTCCATCAATGCCGCTGCAGTAATGTACTATATTTGTATTCAAAATCTTATCCATAAAATTTTTTAGGAGGTCCTGCAGGCAAATCTTTCAAATTACAGTTTGTTATCTCCGAAGAGGAGGCCTATACCCAACAGTGGGTGCAGTCGGACTGAAATGATGATATTGATCGCACTAAACGTGCTTATAATTTGAGGCTCAAGGCACTACATTCGATGTCAATGCATGTAGACTAGGCAATCTTGTATTGTGAAGACCAGTTAGATGGATTGACGTGACTTCGAACATATCAAAGTTTTTATAGATTTTGATATTTTGGATTTCAAAACTCGAATTGCTACCTAACTTACGTGGTACGTAAAATCTTTTCCACGTTCTCAATGAATTCGAAAAACCTCAGTTGAGTTCAGACACGGATTCTGTTCTCCTGATTAGATAAGTAGGTAATATTCACGATCCTCGGCGGTACGTGCTTCGAATACTATGTCCGAGCTAAGTCCTAAAGTGCTAAACTAGGGCAAACTTGGAACACGCTTTTAAAATCGATCATGTTCTAAAAGCAACTAAAAGTTTCTGATAATTGATATTATGAAATCCGTTTCAAAGGCCTAGGGGAATAACACTGCCTTTGTTTAACCAACGATAAAATAAAAGAGGCTATGTATACCTACAGTTTAATCCCCCCTTAGACCGAGAAATCCCTCCGTAGACCGATAATTCCTTCGTAGACTGATACACGTTCTCTGTGATCCAGATGAGAAAATAATGATAATAAATAATAATAATAAATAGTTCTGGACATTTCACACAGCGCTATCTAGCCCCAAACTAAGCAGAGCTTGCACTATGGGAACTGAGAGAACTGATAGAATACTTATATACTTTTTTTGTAAATATATATAGGTACTTATAATATATAGAAAAACAACCAGACCCGGAACAAACATCATACAAACATTTGTTCCGCGGTGGGAATCGAACCCACTACCTCCTGCGTCTCAGCCGGCTATTCGCCCACTGCGATACGAGGTCGTCTCATAGATCAATATAACTTTTGAAACTATCAAGGTTTTGAACACTATTTGTCCTAAAAACGGGATATTTACCATGACTTGTGAGTTTTTGAGTATCCCGATATTTCGACGCAGTTGCACGCGCCATGATCACGGGTAAACTGAAGTCTTTGCGAGGGTGGCTATTGGCAGATATAGCAGTCTACCCTCTTTCTTAGTCTCTTCCTAGGAATGAATTCACTAAAACTATTACTACCAACGGTTTCATTTTCAATCATAACGCGATTCCGACACACAACACTCACGGCATCCAAACGCGTAACTTCACTTCTTCAGTTTTGACACTTTCTCACCACAGGATTCCAGGCTCCAGATAGTTGAAAAACATCGTAACGATTTAAATTTTTGAATGAGGGTAGTTCGTTATATCTGCCAATAACCACCCACTCGGAAAGATTTCGGTTTGCCCGTGATCATCGAAATATCTAGACAATCAAAAACTCACAAATCATGGTAAATATCCCGTTTTTAGTACATATAAGAATAACCTACATTCTACAGAGAAAACACTTCACCGATACAGCGATCCCACCTGCGGGATTGACGAGTCTATATCATATATATCATATATATTAGCGTTTCCCTCTAATTTTAGTGATATAAATCTCTAATGGGTTAGTCCATTTAATTGGCAGGAGGGAGCCAATGGACCAACCCGAAGCTCGTATCTAAGTTTTATAATATAAAAACTTACTGGGCTGAGCGCCCTATGCGTTATGTCAAAAGTTTCGTTAAGGTGCATTGGCTGCGGCAGCTGCACGTGGAGTCTGCAGTTGCAACTCGGAATAGTACCTTAAACCATCTTCAATTACGTTTATACGTAATAGGGTTCAGTATTTTTATGTAGCTATTACATATTTTCGATCGTCACGTCACTGGTTTTATTTTTGTCTTGCTCGTTTGTAATTCTTCCCTTCTCGAGGAAGGCAAGAATTACAAACGAGCAACATTTTCTGTTTTCTAAAAAAGAAAAAATATAATATAACATTTATTTTAAATCCACGGAACACGACGGCTCATGACAATAAAATATAAAACGCAATATAGTACACGAAGAAGAGAAAATGTGTATACGTAATGCAGCAGATAAATAGTAGTTATCCGTACTGTGTAAGCCAAACAAGTTTCCGTCACAGCGTTTTGCTGCTAACTATACGAGGATGGTACCTAATCAGCGCTGGTTTTTAATGCTTGCGCAAACTGAATGCGTGTGCATGGCGGGTGCGTGGCGTGTACATGCATTCAGTTTGCACAGGCCATAAAACCCAGCGCCAGTTTGCACAGGCCTTTAGACAAAACCCATGGGTGGCTTTAAAAATGCAGAAAAAATATAGAATGAATATAAATTTCAGTCCTGCGTGCGTCAAGTAAATGTATTGTAATGTTTATTTTAAACCTAAATTTCGTTATATTCTTAAGACATTTACCAAAAAATTGACCATCTAGGTCCAGATAACCGGTAAGATATACCGCCAGCCTATCAAACGCAAGAACAAAGGGAAAGAATCAATTCTCTGTAATTGCATCACTTTTTACACCCGCCCATTAATGTTACCTTTTTAATCCGGTTTTTTCCAGTTAAGACCGGATATTGGTGTGGAAATAACGGGCCACTAACGGGAATCTATTGAACGGGCTGGGACGCTAACTACTGCTTTCTAAGTTCTAACCCGGTTAATGGTTTTAATAGATTGGATGATGCGATATTTAAGGTCGATTTATGTAGTTTGCCGAAACGGCGCGTGTTTAATTAGTAGGGTATTTGCTATAATGAGATACTCCATCTTAAAACCTTTAGGACGGCTCCACATCTCCACACGAAAAGACGTCCTGTTATAGTATGCTGGGAATAATTGAGGCATATTTTCAGCAGTGGTCCCTTAGCTGATACGATAAAAATGATAATTATGATAAAAACTGTCCAGCAGTGGGCAGTTTTCTTGATGACGATGTCAACTCTATGTTGTAAAATAAAAAAAATCTTATTCTAAGGAAACTAAAGGCGATTTGCGCAACGATGCCTAAACGTATTTAGTGGCTAAATATAATTTAGAGAGTTGTCAAATCATACACATACGTCAAATTTAATCATGTTAAGCCTTTTTTTTGCTCCTTTGAGATGGAACAAGCTTATGACCCACCTGATGTTAAGACGCTGTGGTACAATGGGCTGCCTTATCGCATAAATCGATATCTTCCAGGCAACTTTAATGATAATGATGATATGATACGTAATAATGATGACGATAGTTATTATGAATGAAAATTCTTTGATGGAAAATTTCCTACAAGATACGATTAGACATAAGAGCAGAAAAAGGAAAAAAATATAAACAACACCATTTAAACGTGAAAATTTGGATGTTTGTTTGTTTGTTACTCAATCACGTCGTAAAGGCTGAACCGATTTCGATGAAATTTGGTTGTTGATAGATTATGACATGGATTCAATCATAGGCTACTTTTTGTTGACAAACAGCGCGTGCGAAACCGCTGGCGGAAGCTAGTGAACAAATAAATGTAAGCATAATGGGCGGTCTTAGAGCTAAACAAAGCGATATCTTCAATCTTTGGATTGAGTTATCATCATCATGATCATCAAAGAAAAGAAAGGAGTTCCTCAACCATAGACAATTTTTATAACCCTTACAAGGCCTTTTAGGGTTATTTCTTTATTCGTTTTCATTCTCTAAACCGGGTTATTCCCAAGTCATAATGTCTTATTTCATTTCATCCAAAACGTCTGCGCAGACGTGAATAACCAAGTTTTCCCTAAGGAAGCTCCTTAGTACTACTTAGGGCGGAATACTGTATAGTCCAACCACGCTTACTATGCATAGCGCACAGAACAGTAAATTTATAGTTTTTATATAATGAGATGACTGTATGACTGTACAAAGCGATAGCCCGCCTGATGTTAAGCGGGTACCTCTACATAAGACAATTACATTTAAGTAGGTACCTCACAAGTTACGGTCAAACTAAGACGTGCCCTAATGGGTATTGCGTTCTTCAGTAGGGAAGTATAAGTATTACACAATCACATCAAACTTCACACTAATGATATGAGCAAAAGTTTGGACTTTAGCTTGTTTTTTGTTACCCAATCACGTCGTAAAGCTGAAACGATTTGTATAAAATTTGGTTTACAAACAGTTTTTTATGTTTGACGTTAATTTAAAACACACGTCCGAAATCGTTTTAACTGATTTCAGAGGTGGGTATAGTACCGGTAGCTTGAATATTTATCTAGAAACCGATACGTTACAAAAAAAAATGAGGCGCTTTTTCTACGACGCCCTTTAGTCAGTTTAACAGGTAGATTAGATTAGATTAGATAATACTTTATTGCACACCACGAAACAAATACATATAAAAAAAACAACTACGTAAATCTATGGATACAATTGGCGGTCTTATCGCTAATTAGCGATCTCTACCAGACACCCTTTGGATGGAATGGACTGTGTAGACATTACCTGGGGTGTACCTGACATACTACATGTACATACATACTAATACTAATTATATAAAAATAAAAAAATATAAAACTTACATAAATGAAAACTACAGGTACCTAGTAACATGATGAATTATTATTGATATTTTTGAAATTGATAGGACATTTAAAATTTAAAAAATAATTCTGTGGTAATAGATTTGAAAAAAACCTATTTACAACAATACTAGCCAGTAGCCATTAGCCCAACCCGTGTTTTCATTTAATGTCTTAGGTAACAAAACACGTCGTATAGAAAGATTCTAACCTTTTTTAGATTTAAACATAACGTTAAACTTAAGATACTTATTAATGACAAAGCACGCGTGTGAAGCCGTGGGCTGAAGCTCGTTGTTTATAATTGTTCGGTTAGCTCCAGTAATTGCTGAAATTATCAGCTATGACAGACAGACAGGCAAACGGACGGACAGACGGATAAAATCGCACTATAAGGGTTCTACATATTTTTACCATTTTACTTTGGAACTATAGTAAAAGAAAAAACTGCATTAAATTAAACACATTCTCACCGTTTTGCAGACATAGAGTGGCTGGATTATTATGTTCTTTAGGCCCTGACTTGACCTACCAGGCCGCTTCGGCACACCAAATGGTTACGAACCCAATGAATTTAAAATGGTGGACGGACATAGGGCTGAAGGATTGCTTCAACCTCCGGTTTCAACAGGAACTTGCTTATATTTTGGGAAATGTGTTTAAGAGAGCTAGTGATTTCATAGAATTTATGAGTAATGCTGTCCCGGATATAGAACTGATCGTTTATGAAGATGACACAAACGCAATTGTTTCATCCAGAAGTATTGAGGATCTTAATCTAAAAATTAATTATGTTCTTGAATTGTTTAATGAATGGTTTAGTGCGAACAACCTAAGCCATAATGTGAAAAAAACTAATTCCATACTCTGTAAGTCAACTATCCGCAAAAACGAAATCATGAACGTTCAACTCAACGGACAAAAGGTTGTTTTCACTGACTGTGTGTTCTTAGGTATTCACATCAATTTCTGAATTGGAAAAACAAACTTCTCTCCTTAGAAAACTTAATAAGCTCTCTGCATGTTACGCGATTAGAAGTCTTAGAGAGGAGTTGAGTATAGAGCAGCTAAAATTAGTGTACTTTGCGTTAGTTGAGTCGAAGTTTCGATATAGTATAAAGTTTTGGGGTAATGGTTTTAAATATAATATGGATAAGGCTTTCATCTAATAAAAAAGAGCAAAACGCACCATGCTACGTTTACCTCCGTGGATCTTGTAAAGAACCATTTAATGACATAAATATTCTTACAATAGCTAGTATTTATATATTGGTTCTCCTGACTGATGATAATAAACATAGATACAAATATGAATCTGAAGAACAAAGGTACGTTCGATTTGGGACTAGAAGAAAGGATCTTGATGCACCTTTCTACCCTAGGTTAAACATAGCGAGACACTGCAGCAGGTATCTACCAGGCTGTCAAATTATTCAACCCCTTACCGATACATTTCAAAGGGACTGATAACTTAAATAAATTTAAATTAGAATTGAGAAAACTTTTGCTGCAGGGATGTTTGTACTCAATCGGTGACTTTGTAAATAATACAATTTAATTGCAGGCTATAGGGAGGATTGTTTTGACATTTATTATATACTAGCTATTTCCCGCGACTTCGTACGCGTTACGCTATTAAATGTGTAGGTAACCTAGAAATAAAGCTAAACACGCGAATGCAACTTGACTTGACACCCCATTTTTATCCTATGGGAACTGATTTATGGGATAAAAGGTAGCCTATGCAGTAATCCTGATTATAATCTACGTATATGCCAAATTTCATCGCAATCGGTTCTGCCGTTTTGACGTGATTGAGTAATAAACAAACAAATAAATAAACAAACATCCAAACTTTCGCGTTTATAATATTAGTGTGATGAAAGTGGCCAACCCTTAAATAGGAAGTGGGCCCTCACAGGCCCCGCAACACTTACGTAACGTCATTTTATCAGCTTTTCCTTGATATTTTTTTCCTTGATTGGTATTTGGATATATTTATATTATGCTAGATCCAGTGATTAAATCGATTTCTTCACCAAGGGCCTATCAGACCCGATGCCAAACTGACGTAATTTTTTTATCGTTCAGGCCTCACAGCAAAAACGAATTGTTTTTTTAGAACTATGTAATTTATTCACTACAATGTAATTGTATGCCCGTGACTTTGACCGCAATTTTCTGGATCTCGATAACGGCGCCACCTAATGGGGCCAATTGTGAATCTAACCCATCCAGGGACCCACTCAAACACACAAAAAAATTTACCAATACATAAAATTGTGCTATTATAATAAGGTAGTAGTAGGTAGGTACGAAACCCTCGGTGCACGGGTTTGACTCGCACTTTACCGGTTTTTCCAAGTTTTTCCAAGTCTAAAAAGTATTCGCAAAAACGGCTTGACCGGTTTTTGAGTTTTAGCGAGACTAACGAACAGCAATTGATTTTTATATTTATTTACTAAGCAAGAATACTTCAGAATATCTCGAAAGGGGGCGATTTTACCTATGTAACTGAACCACATTTTAAAATATTTTATTGAACCAAAAGTTGTCGGAATTGACACTGACCAAAATACAAAATCTAAGAAACTTTTTAATAAAGCTTACGATTTTTGGCTTAACTTTTTTTACGGATACTTCCTAGACTTGTAAAATTTGTTTATTCTCACATGCAGAAGTTTGATAACAACATAAAATGTTCCACTATTTTCACAAAAACCGGTGAAGTGCGAGTCGAACTCGTGCGCGGAGGGTTCCGTACCTACCTATTATAATAGCTCAATTTTATTTATTAACCTTATTTGAGTTTGGTGCCGATTAACCTAGTCCTCTAAATTGTATGAGCGCCCATACAACTCAGAGGACTATTGGCGTCAACTATGACATGTATGTATGGGCCTATCACTTTCAACTTTTTTAGTTTTTGGAATGTTTCCTTTATTTGTGCTTTACCTTGCTTTTTGCCAAATTTCGTGATTCTAGGTCAACGGGAACTACCATATAGGTTTTCGATCCAAAACCTAAAGCAAGGTCTTACAGCACAAATAAAGGAAAAACTCTAAAAAATAAAGGGAAATTTCGAAAAACAAAAAAAATGAAAATTATTATGCTACTTACCAGTTTTCGCGAAAATCTAAATTTGCCCATATCTTTTTATCGTGTTAACTCAGGACCTGGATTTTTATACACCATATAGGGCATAGACCTCAGTAACTGGTATAAATTTCAATTTGATAATAGATCCACCGGTTCCTGAGAAAATTAGTGGTGACCACGGACAGATGGACAGACGGACAGACGGACAAGAGAGTGATCTTATAAGGGTTCCTTTTTTTACCTTTTGAGGTTCGGAACCTTAAAATGGGATATTTAACATGATTTGTTGTTTTTGAATGTCCCCATTTGTATGGTTTATCCGTGATCATAGGATCAAAGTATCACACTCAAAAACTCACAAATATCACGTTTTAGTGATTATAGTGTTCATTACCATAACAGTTTCAAAAGTTATAAATGTTTCAACCTTATTAGAACGATAACTTAACTTCATAGTTCACAATTCAATCAATCAATCATCATTTATTTTGAACATAATACACACAGGATAGCTTTATATATGCATACATATACATATTTACATATTTCTGGACATTTCACACAGCGCTATCTAGCCCCAAACTAAGCAGACCTTGTACTATGGGAACCAGATAGCTGATAGAATACATAAATATATTTTTTTTGTAAATACATACAATACATAGAGAAACAACCAGACCCGGAACAAACATCTGCAGATCATGCAAACTTTTGTTCCGCGGTGGGAATCGAACCCGCTACCTCCTGCATCTCAGCCGGCTATTCGCCCACTGCGCCGCGGAGGTCGTCGATAGATGAAACACTGAAAAGTGCAATAGTATAAACTGTGTCCAACTTTCCAGTGCCCGACCTTATGACTAAAGGAGACATTGACATTCTAGAGTATCTAGGTACAGAGATTTTGATGCAAAATTTGTTGTAACAAACAGAAAAAAAATCACTATGTTTTAGAAACATTATGTTTCACACGGTTGTTCATAAGTTAGGTTTAGCCGGGCCTAAAGTCAGCCAGCCATGATCGTTTCGTTGAAGCCAACAATCCGCTTAGCCAGCTTTAACTGTAAAAGAGGATTTATTTTCTGACAAACTGCTAACTTCCCTAAGGACCGTTAGACTAATGGGACGCATAAGACCACCTTTACGAGTGGTTAACATAACTGAGCCTGTATTTTAGGATATCTTGCATCGTGAAATCACACGAGAAACTCGTATATTTTGTACACGTTATAAGTACTATACGATTTTATATTCATATTCATTTATTAACCAACTTTAAAAAAGGAGGAGGATCTCAATTCGTCGGTACCTTTTTTACAGTCATTCGTTACAGCTTTCTAGCAGGTACCCTGCAGGGCGCTGCAATTATAGTCAAATTAGATATATAGATTCAATATTTGGGGAATCACATTCTTGAACGAAGAATTTTTGGTTGTTTTAGATATATAGATGCCATAATTGCACACAGGAATACAATAGAAAAGATATACATAAAAATAAACAAAATAGAATGTATTTATTTTCAGATAATAGTATTCACTTAATTACATGTATTACAGATATTTGTTCTGGATCTAGTTGTTTCTCTATAAATTTTAAGTATGTAATTATAATAAGTAGAAATTTTCACTTTCTTCCTCTAGCAAAAGGCGTGATATTGCTTATTTCTCATTTCTTCTGAAAATAACTTCAAATATAATAAATTGTCCTGAGCTACTGAGAAAAATTGCCATTCATGCTCCGTCCAAAATAACTCGATTTAACCCCACAATTTCTATACCTATTGTTGGCACAAACTACAAGCAAAATGCATTTTTATGGCGAACATGCGATCTATTCAATAAGTGTTGCAGGCACCCTGATTTAGACCTAAATCTGTACGAGCGTAAATTCAGCCAGATAGCGACTGGCCAGAAGTTACTTTAATAGTGACGTAATAGGTACTTAAGTTTACCTATATTAACTTTACGTACATGCATGTATATTATTCCATGTTATTGTTAAGTGAGCTTTTGTGTACTTGTGTTCAGATTATTGTTAGTTATATTGTTACTATACGTGAAAATCTGTAATTAACTTTCTGCAATTATTACTGTAATCTATCTAAGGTAAAATAGCTGTTGATTTTACAATGAATTAAATAAATAGAAAAATAAAGTATAAATAAATAAATATTGCTGGACATTTCACACAGCACTATCTAGCCCCAAAGTAAGCAGAGCTTGTACTATGGGAACCAAATAACTGATACAATACTTATATACTTTTTGTTTTGTAAATACATACTTATAATATATAGAGAAACAACCAGACCCGGAACAAATATTTGTAAATCATGCAAACATTTTGTTCCGCAGCGGGAATCGAACCCGCTACCTCCTGCGTCTCAGCTGGCTATTCGTCCACTGCACCACGGAGGTCGTATATACGTATTCTATCAGGTATCTGGTTCCCATAGTACAAGCTTTGCTTAGTTTGGGGCTAAAAGGCGCTGTGCTGTGAGAAAATATGTCCAGCATTATCTGGTTACAACTAGTTAGTAGTTAGGCATACAACTAGTTTATTAGAATTATTTATTATTATTAATTGTTAGTAAATTGATCATACCTGAAGACGCCAGCCAAGTTACGTTCGCTTCGAATAGATTCGATTTCTAAATAGGTTTGTTGTCGATATATCACGTGATATTTCCATAGCATGTGTCAAATCCCGTACATTTTCGGACTTATCGACTAGCGTCATCGCTAATCGAATATAACTTGGCTAAGCCCTCAGGCTACACTAATAAGTCTGTGATATGACCACCGCAAAATGAAAAGCTTTTTTCGGATACTGCTTAATTCTACAAAAATGTTAAACAATCTTCTGATACCCACTTGCAAAACCTTAACCCCGGCTCGGCATAGTACATTAGCAACGCAAAACAGTGGGGTCCAGTCGTACGCGCGCTGAATACTCAATGGATTAAGAATTTGACTTTAAAATTAAGGTGATAAGCCAGAAACTGCTTATCTTCTAAACTGAATATTGGTTTTCTATCAATTGTTATTGTTGGGCTTGGTTAGATACAGTACAGCTTAAGTAAATTAGGTATAACATAAATATTGCTGGACATTTCACACAGCGCTATCTAGCCCCAAACTATGCAGAGCTTGTACAGCTTAGCTAAACAGTTTAGAATTCAGTGTCTTAAGTTTGTAAAACCGTTGTTTTAACCCCCAACGTAAAAAGAGGAGAGATGTTATAAGCTTGACGCCTGTGTGTGTGTGTGTGTGTGTCTGTGGCATCTTAGTTCGAATAACGAGTTTTTTTAAATAGAAAGCAAGTTTAAGTTGTTCTTAGCTATTTGTGATAAAGATCACATGATTTTTATCACATTTATGTTTAGTCAGCCGATCTGAAAATTATTAGCACTCCCAATTTGCGTTGAAGTTTATTAAGGATTTCTTATGTGTAGGGGCGATTCTGCAGCCGCATTATAGAATCTGCAGGTTTGTGTATCGCATAGCACTAGCTTGAACATGTGATTATTAAGCCGACAGTGCCCAGTTAGGACTCTGCTTCAAGGGCGGATCCAAGGGGGGGGGGGCTGGGAGTCATGACCCCCCTGGGCTGGGTCCAGGACCTAGGTGGACCACTAATTAAAATTGTTAAACATAACATATGACTTAGTATTTTTATTTTTATAGTGTTATCCGAACACATACGGAAACATTCCAAGGTTTTTAAAAACCATCTCAAAAATGTCAAGCCTAGACGGGACTTGAACCCGCAACATTTCTCTTAATATGAGAACGCACTATCCAGTTGTGCCACCAGGCTATCTCATGTCAGGGTTGAAATTAGTGAGATGATTCAGATTACGACTAAAGCGCCGTTAGCTTCAGCATGAGCAGGTCAAAAAACTGTATAAGTTTTCGTGTAGATGGAGCTAACGCCGCTTTAGTCGTAATCTGAATCATCTCACTAATTTCAACCCTGACGTGAGATAGCTTGGTGGCACAACTGGATAGTGCGTTCTAGTATCAAGAGAAAGGTTGCGGGTTCAAGTCCCGTCTAGGCTTGAAATTTTTGAGATGGTTTTTAAAAATCTTGATAACATATGGCATTGACCACGACTATGTGACCCCCCCCCCCCCCCTGGCACCAAAGCTGGATCCGCCCTTGCTCTGACTATAATGCGAGATTGTTTCAGTTTAGCGCTAAGATTCGCATATTGTCTGCACTACTGGACTAAACATTATACTTGAGTTTCAGTTGAGTGCATACGATCGCCTTTACTGAATCTGCCTATTGTTATACCCGACACGCAGAATATTGTTCCAGAATGCTGCGAGTTCTGCGACCTACTTTTTATCTCGCTGTAAATTTTACTACTAAAAAAAATATCGTGCAAATCCCAACACAATGGTCTGGAGACAAAACTCAGCCCATAACGACACAAGAAATTACTTTAGAAATCTCACTCTCCAGGAAAAATATACTTTTTCACATCATTTTGAACCATATTGCAATAGCAAAAGAAATTATGACAAACACACGCGAGATAATAACATTTATTCGATGGAATGAAATGCTCACAAGAAAAATAAATTGCTTTTATGATATCATTAACTTCCATTTACGAGTATTGTCGCTTACTTAGACACATTTTATGGTTTGTTAGGTAAAATAATGAGGTTTTAAGAAAGATTTCCTGGAGAGGAATACTTTTGGATATCTCATTGGACAACCTCTGGCGCAATGGGCGAATAGCCGGCTGAGACGCAGAAGGGTTCGATTCCTGCTGCGGGACAAATTTTGCTTGGTCTACAGACATTTGTTTCGGGTTTGGATATTTCTCTATACATACTTAATATTATACATGCGAAAGTAACTCTGTTTGTTTGTTTCTTACCTTTTCACCACTAATACGGCTGAACGGATCGTAATGAAAGTTTGCAAGGAGATAGATTATATCCTGGTGAAAGACATAGGCTATCTTTTGTCTCAAAAAATAATCTTAAAGAAGGTGAAATAGGGGTTGAAAGTTTGTACGGGCATTCCATAATTCCTCAAGTCAGGGATCTGAAAATTCATATTAGGTTGGGGAAAAAGTTTCTTCGCATTTTTTAAGAAAATTCAAAACATTTTTTAATATAGTTTATTTACATTTAACTAAAGTATGTAGGTACCATTTTGTTCGATAACTTTTTGCCATCTTGTAGGTAGGGACATGATCCCATTGCCATAGAAATTTTGGGGCTTCTGATCCAAATACCGCGACAAGTGGTTTTGGCAGTCTTCTCGCGATGTTAACCTGACACTGCCTAAAGAATTCTGAAGAGACTGAAACAGGTAAAAATCTGAAAGTGCAAGGTCAGGACTATACGGCGGATGCATTAACACCTCCCAGCCAAACTCTTAATTTTTGCTGAGTGGCTAAAGATGTGTGAGGTCTAGCGTTATCATGATGAAAAACCACACCCCTTCTGTTGATTAATTCCGACCGCTTTCTCTCAACTTCTCGATTTAATCTCATCAGTTGTTCGCAGTAGAGTTCAGAATCGATGGTCCTGCCTGGTGGTAACAGCTCATAATGAATAATGCCCTTCCAATCCCACCACACACACAGTATCACCTTGTTGCGAGTTAACCCGGGTTTCGCCACAGTCTGTGAAGCCTGACCGGCCTTTGACCACCACCTTTTTCGCACGTTCTTGTCGTACGTGATCCACTTCTTATCACCAGTTATCAGCTTCTTCAAAAATGGTTCGGTTTCATTACGTCGTAATTAAGAATCACAAATGAGTACACGGTTCATTAGGTTTCTTTCAGTGAGCTCGTGGGGTACCCACATATCGAGCTTTTTTGTGTACCCAGTTTTTTTAAATGCGTCAAATCTGTTTTGTGGTCAATTCCCAGTTCTTCAGCTACGTCGTAACTACTGATATGCCGATCTTGCTCCACTTTTTCAGAAATGGCATCAATTTTATCCGTAATAGGGCGACCAGAGCGACGTGCATCTTTGTCATCAAAATTTCCGGATTGAAAACGCTTAAACCAAATTTGTGCTACTATCACAGACACTACACTAGGTCCATAAACATCGCAAATTTTTTTCGCGGCTTGCGTTGCATTTTTACCTTTTTTGTAGTAAAATTTTAAAATGTATCGAATTTCTTCATTAGATTCACTCATCTTTACAGTACGAAAAACAAATAAGAATCACACATTTTCCTAATTTGAATTTAGAATTATCTTCTTTAAAATTTAAACTTTTAATGATAAAAAAACCAGCCAGATACAAATAGTATAGCCAAAGAGATTTTATTACAAGTTCACACGTACTATAATGCGAAAAGACTTTTTCCCCAACCTATTATTTAGGCTTTTTGTAATCAATAAAGAAATACGTGTTGCAACTTTTTTGCTAAATCATCCGCAAAGGGAGATGCACTCCCTATGTACAGTTGGTATATAGATAGATTGTGACCGGGATTGGGACAGGCTACTTTTTACCCGACTGCGCAGGAAGGTAATGTTTTTATTGACAATACACGCGTGTGAAGCCGCGGGCGGGTCAGCTAGTATATTATAAGTATAGTAGCGGGCCGTCCTACACTGCGCTTTCCAGTGCGTAGTGTCCACTCGAGAACCTTTCTGCACCAATGGCCGTCAGTTCTATGAGCTATGTGCCCTTCCCACTGCCACTTCAGCTAACTATCTTTTGTGCTATGTCGGTGACTTTGGTTCGTCTACGAATCTTCTCATTTTTGATTTTTCATTTCCTGATTTCATTACCTCACGGGTTTCGTGCATTGCGTTCGTCACTCTGAGACATAAAGGTAAAAAATCTCATGTGCTTGAAATTTCACCGTCGCCCATACCGTTCAGATTACACAGCAATGCTAACATTATCTACTGCTTGACGGCAGAAATAAGTACCTACAGTGATCAAAACTGTTTTGTTACCGGCGCTCTAGAAAATATGTTTGTTTGTTTCCTAGATTATTTACCTTACAGATCTAATAAATAAATAATATTATGTATTCATTATTATAAATACGGGATTTATCGCGTACTGTCTTATCGGTGTTTCGACCGACAATGTTTCGGTTCAATTCGTGAACCTTCATCAGGAACCGAAACATTGTTGGTCAAAACACCGATAAGATGGTACGTGATAAATCCCGTATTTATAATAATGATTGAAACAATCACAAAAGTTTTCTAAGTAAAATATTATATATTTGTGATTTATCTATGTCTAGGAAAAAAAACTTGTCCATCTCTTTTACAACACAGAACAAGCTGGCCTCGTTATTGTACCACTCATTCTCACTCACCTTTCACCGTTGTCTGTTTTTCCTGGAGACTACAATCTGAGTATTTTTTGTAAGATCTTCGTGCTCAATCTTAGACTACATCAAAGGTTGCCTGTAAGAGAACGCTTTCAGCGATAAATCCGCCCTTTGTATATCCTTATTTATTTTAGTCTATTACTTATATTTGTATGATTTCTGTTTGTGTGGTAATTCAATGAAGAGTTGTATATCGATTTGCATCATCGCTTACCATCAGGTGAAATTGTGGTCAAACGAAGATCATATAAAATAAAGTAATTTCGAGAGGAAAAATCCATTGGTACGCGGCCAAGACGAATCCATAACCACAGAATAGTCCTACTAGGTCGACTCAGCTCTGCTTACACTAGTACACAGTAGGCCAAATGATTTGACTTGCAAAGCAAACCTGGCTTTGAATATTTTGCGATTGGTGATTTTACTTTAAAATACGGTGCAACCGCTTATCAACATCTGTGATTCTGCATGTTTGTTCAAGTGGTCGACTTGTTTTGACTAACTGCTAAAATAAGCGAACAAGAATACTTACCTATAAAAATACTAGTGGTAAGTAATAGTGTAAGAAAGGTAAGTTCAGCTGCAAAACCTTTTCATCCAATTCACCCAAAAGCTGGAAAGGATCACTGTTGTTAGTGTTGATGTTTATGAAGCTATCCAGCGCTCCAACAACACAAAGACTCAAAATCATCATCATTATCCGCAGCCCATAAGTAGCCACTGCTGGGTGTAGGCCTCCCTTTGTAAACGCCACCTTTCCCGGTTCTGTGCTGCGCGCGTCCAGGAGTTGCCTGAAGACTGAAAATAACTAAGTTTTGTTCTATGACCCAGATATATTTTGAATAGGGTAGAAAATGAAAAACATCATCCCTCTAAAACATTTATTTATGTTAGTTATATTTATATGCATAAAAATGAATCCCTGTTCCCCTTGGTCAAGCCATAACTTGAGAACAACTTAACCGATTTCATTCATCTTTTTTTTTTTAAGTTTTCTTCTACTTTCTAGAAGGTTCTTACGGAAAGAAAAGTTTAAAAAATTGCGCAGAAAATTGGATAATTTCTGAAAACTTAATGACTTTTTTAACATCGCGAGTTTGACAGTTTGCACGTTTGATGTATGTGAATTTAGTAGACAACTAAAGACAACGTCAGTCGGGTCAGATATTGAACTATAATAAAATCAAATAAACGTCCACGACGCGTCCCTATAGCCTTTATAGTATAAAATAACTTATTTTGCCATCATTTCGCAAATAAAAGGCAGCAACATAAAACATTCTACCACTTCCATCCTTAGTTCTTGATTGTTGTAAGAATGCATGACTCCACAATCTCTATTCTGTTGCTCACGTGCGTCATACCAATTTTTAAAGTAAGCATTTTCGAATTTGTCACCTGCAAATTAATACAAAATTAAATCCATTCAAATCAGTAATTTAACACAGTGATCGCGAAAGCTTGAAAAATTACTTAAAACATTACTACTAATGATACTCTATTATACTAATATTATTTCCAATAGTTTTAGGGCCTCTTTCATGACCTCCAAGTAACTTTAATTGACGAGTAAACATCATTCTCTCTTTATCTGTTTCCATGTGAAAACAAAAGATGTATATATTTTTTATCCGTTGGGTAGCGTTACTCAGAGGTGGTGAAATAAGCACCTATTCTTTTAAACAATTAATAAAATAATAAAATAATTAGTAGTAATCAAGCCCCAAACTAAGCCAACTTCAACTATGGGAACCAGATAACGGATATAATACATAATTATAATAATATATATGAATATATAGATGGTAAATACGTAAATATGTATAAATATATGGTATGTAGTAAATATGCCGTTTTTAGTTAAAGTTATGTTCATAATCTCATAACCCATATTTTTTTAATGTTATTTGTGGGGAAACAGGCTTACGGCCCACCTGATGGTAAGCGGTCACCGTCGCCTATTGACACCGGCAACACCCGGGGTATTGCCAATGCGTTCCCTACCCTGTGGAAACCTCTTAACATTTCTCTTGAAGCATGCCATGTCGTAGCCTAACGGGAAAACCTCAGATGGTAGCTCCTTCCACATCTTGCAAGTATGGGGTAGAAAAGATCGCGTGAAGCGTGTGGTGCGTTATACCCAATTACCGATGATATGTGGATGAGCGTATTTATTTTATTTGGAACCTGTACTGTCCCTCTGCAGGGCAAAGGCCTCCCTTCCTTCCTTCCACTCCACTCTATCATACGCTTGTGTAGTCCAGTCTTCCCTATACGAGTCGAGTTCATCTTTCTGCGATGAGCGCATAATACGTTAAAATATGTATAATACTATTTTAAATTTACCTTTAACTGTATAAAAATCAGATGAAGCGAACATTTTCCTGAAACCAACAAAGTAGATTTGGCCTTCATTAGCCCAGGTTGGTAAATCAGTTCTTTTTTCTAAGACAGCTAAAATTCCTCCCTCCATGAAACAGGTTTGCATCGCTGCCTGCCAAGTCTTCTGTCGCCTGTGTACTTTGTAGCATTTTTTATTATTCTTCACGTATTTGTATTCTGAAATTGATTAGTACTCAAAACATTTATTGCTTTCACATGGTTACACAGGTTACAGGTGGTCGATAGTTTCACATTATGAACCCTGGGCAGGGCTTAGCAACAGGAAGGCATTTTTTTTTTTTTTTTTCGAATGGACTAATCTCGCTGTTGGCCTCTGAGGCCGTGACAGCTTAACCGAACTTTTGGCGAGCGCAGATGGCGCTCAGCCCAGTAAGTTTTTTTAGGCAACTAGCGCAAGGGCACCACTAAGGTACGAGCCTCGGCTTGGGCTGTTGCCGGGGTGGGGATAGGAGAGAAACGCCCGGGTACGTGTCTGTACCTCGTATAGGCGGCGACTGAAGGGACTCGTCGACCTCGCCGGCGAGGTCGGTGTTTCTGTGAAGTGTTTGCTCTGTCTGATATAGATGACTCACCTTCCGCATTAGCAGAGGTGATTTCGTCATCCGGGTCGTCCGAGAACGTGTCTCGGACGACGGAGGATTTAACAGGAAGGCAGACCATGTGTTCGTAGCTAAATAGGTAGACTTACTTACGAGTACATTTTACAATATATTCAGTAATTTAATAATATTAGGCGTTTAAGGTTGGCTTAATTAATTAGGTATACATACAATGTAGTAAATTACGGTTATTTCGTGATAATCAATCGTGATAAGGAAGGTTGGTTGTTTTTGGAGTAATCCTAATCCACTATATTTCTATAAGTCTGTTTGTTACGTTTTCACGACTAAAGGCTGAACCAATTTTCATTAATTCATTTCTTTTTATCTGTAAGAGCAAACATGATTGCCCGAAGGTTTGCTCGTTGCTCCACTGATGTAAAAATCTGCCTATTCCGAGCCTACTGTACTAGCTTATACACGAGCAGCCTGTGGGTTAATTATAAGCAAAAACAGTACAGCGCCCTACGCGTACAATAGAACAACGCGTTCCGGGTGCTGGGGGGGCTGCCCCGGTTCTGCAGCGCGTCGGGGATGTTCGCCGAGGCGCGAGTGGACTGTTTCTACAGTACCATGCGCAAGCGGTGCACATCCCTGGGGCGCAGAATTCGGGCCAGCTCCAACGGTATACTGAGTACGTTCGCAAACAGGTTCGACTGTGAGCATCTAAACCATTGTTGTATGGTACATGCGCAGTACCTACACTAGATGCTCACATACCACATATTTTTTTCTGACATATATTGTTATTCAACTGTTGTTATGTCACACTTGTACTAACCATTTGACATGTATAATTAAGTTTTTACTAACAAATATGGATTTTTGACATCTGAAAAATAAATGAATTGAATTTCATCTTTTTCATGAAATAGCGTAAAATCTCAGACACGGCGACACCCCAATTGATTTTAATGGAAAAATATTTTATTTATTTTATTCTATTTTATTCGGAAAACAAACAGTACTTATTTCTAACAAGAACAACTTTAAAAACGTCTTATTACCATTTACATGTTTTCGCATATAATAAATATATTTGTCTTATCGTAGATGATATTTGCATTCTAAGAAGTTCTGATTGGCTTTATAACTATATGAATCTTATTGTGACAGAAGCAGTGATGGAAAGCGTGTACATCTTTTGAACTGTCATAAGGACAGACACAATGAATATGCTTTCTGCAGTGTACTTAAAAAATATGTAATTTTACCTAGGCCACAATGTAAATAACCTAATAACTTTAAGACACAAGCTACAAAAAAAAATAACCTACTCTATAAAGCAATTAGGTCGATTCTGATCAAACTATATTCAGGTTTTGTGTTATTTATAAAAACATAGATAGTATTTTTATCACGATTTTGCCTAGTAACTTACCGTGGTCGATCGTTGGGCAGGACTCGTCATCGACCTTCTTGCAGACGAAAGGTTTAATTGGGTCTTCAGAAGTTCCGGAGCACTCAGTTATCTTAAACTGCCCAGTTGTAAAGTCCATCATCATGCAACGTTCGGTCTCTTCAACTTCTCCTTTGGCATTAAGAGGAGATTCAGTCGGTTTCCCTGAAGCCTCAGATAAAACATTAGTTTTAAAACTAAAATTAGCTAAAGTCTTATTATAATTTGGATCGGGCACTTTTCATATATGTCTTATTTTTTAATTTTTTTTATACTATGGAGATGGAACAAGCCTATGGCCCACCTGATGTTAAGTGGTAACCATCGCCTATAACAAAGTTTGCCTTGTAGGTCACAGTCCTTGGAAATGTGCCCTACGATGCACTTCCCTGCGTCCATCAACTTGAGGCATACAGGTGTAAAGCCTCATGTGTCTGTAATTTCACCGGCAACCATACCCTTCAAACCGAAACACAGCAATGCTGCTTGGCGGTAGAAATAGGTATGGTGGTAGCACTTCCCCGGGCGAGCCCTTTCACAAGAAACTCTACTACTCTTATTATAATTAAGTAGACAAATCCAACTATAGAAATATTTCGATAGGTACTCATAGTAAACTGTATTTACAACAGCTGGCTAACAAAACTACCTAGTGTTCGTGTTTAGTTTAGTCCAACTTAATTCAAAGATAAACTATATTGAAAAACACACGATTCATTATAAAATTGCAAAAGTATTAGAGCTCCTTGTAAAAGGTTTCGCCCGGGGAAGTACTACCACCATACCTATTTCTGCCGCCAAGCAACATTGCTGTGTTTCGGTATGAAGGGTATGATTTCCGGTGAAATTGGCACATGAGGTTTTACACCTGTATGCCTCAAGTTAATGGACGCAGGGCAGTGCACTGTAGGCCACGTTTCTAAGTTGCATGACCTGCGATGCAATAGCTATGGGCGATGGTTACCACTTAACATCAGGTGAGTTATATGCTTGTTCCATCACCAGTTAGTAAAAAAATAATAATTGTAGGTTCTCACCATCAATCGTGATGAACTCTCCTAGGTTGAACTCATCGTGAATACCGACGTATATTTCCGATGTATTGGGTGCTACCGGCATTGCATTTGTGAGGTTCTTCACAACCGTCCATTCGTTTCCTTTAGGATAGAACAATTTAGCTCCCTCATCATCACAAATCCTGAAGGCCGAATTCCAAGTCAGTCCGTTAATATCCCAGTGAACCTTGTAAAATGCATCATATTCTTCAATATATGTGTAGTCTTTCCTGTAGAAGTGTCTGTGTTTTGACAACACAATCGGTGTTATTAGCACTGAAAATAAATTTTCTTTTGTTACTGATAAAATAAAGAAAGTTTATAACCTACGATGTAATTATTTCAAGGATAATGCGAGATTATTAATGGGAATCAATGCAATAGACCACACACGGTGTAACTGTTCTAAGAATAATGAGGGTTCTGAAACTAATTCGTGAGTCTTTTTGAAGGAACTGTGAGGCCAATATTTACGGGCAAAGGTTAATAGGGAACCATGTAGCCGATTATTAAAAAAGTTGTCAAATTTATTACCGGCTAGTTGATCCATTTCTCTACATCCATGAATGACTTTTTAGACCTGCTATTGTACAATAAACAAAAGCAGCAGTTTCTCTTTCTAAAGACTCTAAAAATTATATAAAAAGAAAAGAATACATAATCAAAATACTTTTTTAAATTGATAAATAGAGAGTACAACAATGGTTTCAGAATGTTGATGGGGTTGCCTCGAACCGCTTCTATTATGTTTGCAGAGGCGCGGGTCGATGGCTTCAATTCCATAATCCGTAAGAAAACGGCATCATTGCTAAGCAGAGACGGGCCAGCTCCAACAGCATTCTGCAGGTGCCTGATAGATGACCCTCCTGTGATTAAATATTTCATTCTGATCCTGATCAAATAGCCTTATGATTATTGGCTCGGAATGTGAATGAAAGTTTAACAAAAATATTACATAATGTTACTTAAAACTAACCTAGATATTTAAGTTTATATACCTACCTACTACCACAAATGGACTTCTAAACTTGGTATTTGTCTGAATTAATAAAGATAAAAGATATTTATTTGTTAAACACGTGTAGGATAACATTCATATAACATAATATATTTATTTGCATCTTAGATTTTATTGTAGAACCAGTAACAAAATGGTTTACAAAGAGTGGTATGCAAATGGTGAGATTAAATTAAATTCATTCATTCATTCATATAACGACAGAATAAATATCTTTGGGGAAATAGTGTCGACGCGGAGGATCTGTTCATATCCCAGAAAAAATGCGTTCGCATCTTGGCCAATATAAAGGTAATAGAAAGCTGTAAGTCATACTTTTGTAAACTTAAAATACTGACTTTCAATACATGTACTAGAAATGTGTAAATTCATCAGAAAGTACTCGATTTTTTTCAAAAAAAGGCCGACCTACCGCGTCGCTTCCAATGTAGGTACAAGCCCAACCTTGAACTACCTACAACATTAAAAATGCACAGCTCGGGTCCGAATGTAATGGCAGTAAAAATACACTTGAGAGCAATAAAATCGCACATCCGCACATTTTTACTTAAAAGTTAATTTTTTTTTTATTTGGAGCTTACAGCAAATTAAAATCAAATTAAATTAAAGTGCATAATCTAGGCATTCGCAGAACTGATAAAGGGTTGACATTTACCTTTAAAAACAACTCATTAGCAACAAAACAATAGACCCCCTTATGTCGCTCGATCCAGGTAAGGCCGGCGGCGGGATTTATCGCAGGTATAAAAGAGTGCATATTGAGGGAATGGTCATCACTTAATCCTCCGTCGTCCGAGACACGTTCTCGGAGACCCGGATGACGAAATCACCTCCGCTAATGCGGAAGGTGAGTCATCTACATCAGACAGAGTAAACACTTCACAGAAACACCGATCTCGCCGGCGAGGTCGACGAATCCCTTCAGTCGCCGCCTATACGAGGTACAAACATGTACCCGGGCGTTTCTCTCCTATCCCCATCCCGGCAACAGCCCAAGCCGAGGTTCGTACCTAAGTGGTGCCCTTGCGCTAGTTGCCTATAAAACTTACTGGGCTGAGCGCCATCTGCGCTCGCCAAAAGTTCGGTTAAGCTGTCACGGCCTCAGAGGCCAACAGCGAGATTAGTCCATTCGAAAAAAAAAAAAAAAAAAAATGGTCATCATTTGCATACCAACGTACAGTGTGAAAGGTTCTCTATTGATATTGGCTTCAAACGGAACACGAAAATGGATACTACACCAGAAGTAGCCGCTCAAGTGGTTGCCCTTGTTGAATCGGGGCTTAAGCAAAGTCAAGTGGCTCGACAATTGAGTTTGAGCCGATTTACCGTTCGGCGTGTATACCAGAGGTATTAAGAGACTGGTGGCTACCAACGGCGACAAGGATCGGGCCGTCCCCGTGCTACAACAGAGCGTGATAACCGCTTTCTTATAACGACATCTTTAAGAAATCGTCGTTTGAACGCAGTTCAACTGGGCCAACGACTTCAAGAAGTTCGTGAAGTAGAAGTTAGCCGGTGGACAGTCAGAAGACGATTGAGAGAAGGTGGCCTGACTGCACACAGGCCAGCAAATGGGCCGAAATTGACCCCAGCCCACCGAGAAGCCCGCCTTCAGTTCGCTCGAGACCATTTGAATTGGACCGAAGAGCAGTGGAGTGCAGTCCTGTTCTCTGATGAGTGCAGGATGTGCTTGCATGGCAACGACGGACGGGGGAAGGTGTATAGAAGATCGGGAGAGCGATTTGCCCAATGCTGCATAACAGAACGTGTCGCCTATGGCGGTGGATCAATCATGTTTTGGGGAGGCATGTCTATGGAAGCAAAAACCGAGCTTGCCTTCATCACCGGACCGAATACTGGTCGCCAATCAAGAGGATTGACTTCCATACGATACATTGAGGAAGTACTCGAGAGCCACGTCGTACCTTTTGCTGGGTTTATCGGCGAAAACTTTCTGTTTATGCAAGATAATGCAAGACCGCATACTGCTGGCATAGTGATCGAGTACCTTCAAGAGGTGGATGTGACCGTTATGGAGTGGCCAGCTCGAAGCCCAGACCTCAATCCCATCGAACATCTATGGGACGAGCTGAAAAGAAGAGTTCGAGGCCGAGATGCTCCTCCATCGACTCTACAGGAGCTGCAACAGGCGATCGCAGAGGAATGGGAGGCTATTCCCCAAGACTTTATCAAAAGTCTAGTAACATCAATGAAAACACGGATGGAGTCAGTGATTCAGGCTAGGGGAGGGAACACTCGGTATTAATAACAAACTTTAAATTAATTTTATCTTTTAATTTCATAACTTTGACACCAATACTTGAATAAAGAATTTTTTACTAAACATGCATTTTTGTTATTGATCCACAAAAGCATTTTTATGTAATGATTGAAAGACAAATCAGATACCACTGGATAGGTATTAAAATAGACTATGAATCTGCATTACAGAAACATAATATTTTTTGTTTTTTTTTTTAGTTATGTCAAAAAATCATGAATGTGCGATTTTTTTGCTCTCAAGTTTATATAACAAAATACCAGAACAAATGAAAGTACAAGAAAACGACAGCATCTTTGAACATAGATTAAAACATATACTAATGGAAAAGAGTTACTACACATTAGACGACTTCTTTAACGACAAGACACGTAAATAATATTCTACAATAATGATTTCACTAAGCAATAAAATTCAAAACATAAAATCGGTCAACTTCAATTCCACTAGACCTGCCTAGTTAGTTTTAATATTGCTACACCCTTATTTGCTCTTGACTAGTCAATAAAATCTGACATGTAACATTTTAATCCATTTTGTATGAACGCAATAAAATACTGAACACTGAATAAATTAAATTAAAAGAATTAACTAACTGAAATAAAGACTGGCGAGACATTTGGCAAAAAGAGAGGTGGCCTCGTGAAAGTCACAGAGCAGCAGACCACTAGCCAGATGTTCAGATGACATCGAGCAAGTTGTGGGAAGGCTATTCATTGTACATAAGCTCAGAACCGGAGAGAGAGAGAGAGATAAAGTGACGTGACAACGAGCTTATACCCAGACGTGGGCGGAAGTGGGCCGGGTTGATACTCGTAGATAGATTTAAATTTACAAAAAATAATATTAGTACATGCCTGCGATTAAACTTTTTACACTTTCATTAAGAAAATAATTAGACTTACCGATTACGACCAAAAATATATGACCTCTCATCATGATGCGACTTCACTGAATAAGACTCGAGCTTCAATTCATATTATCGTACAGTACATAGGAATTGGCTGAGAATATTGCATTGTCTATGGTCGGTTAAAACCCTTTTGAACAGGGTGTTCAATATTTCGGTATGGAAAATAGTTTTTACATTTAAAAAGTCAGTGATATAGTAGTGATTAACTTATCATTATTATAAATACGGGATTTATCACGTACCGTCTTATCGGTGTTTCGGTTCAATTCGTGAACCTTCATCATGGTGAGTGCGATCCGCTCCGAATAACGTCTCGCCTCGCACTGCGCGCTGCAGCCCTCTGTGCACGAGTAGACGGGCGCGGTGGTGGGGATTGAGTCAACGAAAGCCCAGCGCATTGACAGGCTGCATCATCATCATTATCATCACTGTTATAACTTATATAAATAAGTAAGTTAAATTACTTTTCCTATGATGATCCTTTCTAGATTTATTTTACTTTATTATGAGTCGTTTAAAACAAGCTATTACAAACTACATACCCGTAATAGGTGACGTGTATGAACGTATGAATTAATGAAAATACTTCATTGCACTGTACATCCCAAATTTTCAAACATAAATCATATGTGGCCCGCAGTACTGGCTCGAATACACCAAATCCCTCATCGGCCGTACTATGCTCGGACGTTGACGGTTGAACTCGGCCGTCCAAATTAAGCGTATGTAAAGTAAAATGTAGAAAGCGCGTACACCGAGATCGTCCGATAATTCGCGGGGATGCTTCAGACGATGACGGATTTGTAGTGAAGTGGAGATTGTCTTCTACACCTCTGGTAAGCGGTAAACGCCAATGAACGCTATCCTACTGTTTGCATATAATTAAATATACAAATATAATACTTATACTTCTCTACGTAATGGCATGCCACTGAAAAAAGAGAGTCGAGAGAATCGTAGTGATTGGTGTGACAGCACTTCCTTGAGAAGAACGAACAGGATGACTGGTAGATAATGCTAATTATAAGTCCTAGTATTATTCTGTTTTGTCTGAAAGTATTAAATACATCATTTAATAAACATACCGTATAAAAACTCGTTATCAAAGAAACAAAAGGTCAAAGTTCTTCTGACTGTTACTTATCCAAACAAAAGTATCCATTTATCATATTTTATCTTACACAGAAGTTTTCTTCATATATCTATGTAACCAACTTACTTTTAGAATGACTGTACTGATAATACGAAAGTACCGAACAAAAATCATGCATACTAATATGCGCATGCGTGATATGTCAATAAAAAAAATATGTCTCAATCCTGATCATAATCTACCTGTATACCAAATTTCATCTAAATCGGTTCAGTCGTCTAGTCGTCAAAACGTATCAAACAGACAAACAAAGAGATAGAGAGACAGAGTTACTTTCGAATTCATAATATTAGTATAAGTGACGACCTCCGTGGTACGGGTTCGATTCCCGCCGCAGAACAAATGTTACAACATGATCAACAGATGTACAAAAAAAATGTATATAAGTATTCTATCAGCTATCTGGTTCCCATAGTGCAAGCTTTGCTTAGTTTTGGGCTAGATGGCGCTGTGTGAAATGCCAAGCATTGTGTGCCTATTTCACCATCTCTGAAGAACTAGCTGACGCGCCCGCGGCTTCACACGGTGTAACTTTTGAAACTACCATGGTTATCAACACTATTTGTACTAAAAACGGGATATTTACCATGATTTGTGATTTCTTGATGTGCTATTGGATGTGTTGTGTGTCGGAATAGAGTTA
This sequence comes from Philereme transversata, assembly GCA_963924445.1. Classification (NCBI taxonomy): domain Eukaryota; kingdom Metazoa; phylum Arthropoda; class Insecta; order Lepidoptera; family Geometridae; genus Philereme; species Philereme transversata. The sequence continues at coordinate 6,264,056 of OZ004341.1, read as the reverse complement.
TGATCGAGAATGAAACCGGTAGTAGTGATAGTATTACTGAATTCATTCCTAGTAAGAGATTAAGAAAGAGGGTAGATCGTTATACGAGTATCTGCCAATAACTATCCACTCGCAAAGACTTCAGTTTACCCGTGATCATGGCGCATGCAACTGCGTCGAAATATCGGGACACTTAAGAACTCACAAATCATGGTAAATATCCCGTTTTTAGTACAAAATTCATACGGGTGGGTTTTCAATAAAACATAACCCTCATTTTGCGCAGTTGGCTAAAAAGTAGCCTATGTCCTTTCCCAGGATATAATCAATGTCCTAGCAAAATTGCATTATGATCCGTTCAGCTGTTTAGTTGTGTAAAGGTAACAAACAAACTAAAGAAACAAACAGAGTTATGTATGTATTATACATATAAACCTTCCTATTGAATCACTCTATCTATTGCTGAAAACTGCATTAAAATCCTTTGAGTAGTTTAAAAGATCTAAGCGAACAGACAGCGGAAGCGACTTCATTTTGTACTAATATATGTAAAGATATCTTAAATGTCTATGTTTAATTAAACTGTAGGATTAGAATAGAATAGAATAGAATAGAATAATCCTTTATTGTACCCCAGGAATACTTAAAAAACTAATTTAAGCTACTTAAATAAAGTACAATGGGCGGCCTTATCGCTGAAAGCGATTTCTTCCAGGCAACCTTTGATTACCTTAGATTATATTCCACTTAACATTTTTATTATTATTATTTCCACTTGACATTATTATTATTATTACCCGATAGCTTGACATACCTTTGTTATTCTACTGTATTATTTGAAATAATACGAGTATGCCGCATAAACTATTTTAATTTTATTAATTTGGCATGTTTAATTCTATGTTTAATTGCTGTACTTTTGAAGAGGCTCATATCCAACTTGCAGTGCCCTTATAGGGTATTCTAAGCTACCTACCACCTAAGCTAAAAAATGTATGGGTATGTACATGTAACCAGAATATATGAATATTTATTTATTTAACAAAATCCACAGCTTTAATATATAGAAACAAACTATTACTAAGCTTAACTTAGCCAAAAACGGATTTACTTTTTATAAAAAGAATTTATACATAGAAAGTCTAAATTCTAAATTAAACTAAAAATACGACTTAAACAAATTACGTGTAAACACAAATAGGTTGATAAAATATATAGAATATAAGATCCATATAATATATACACAAGCATTTACATCATAAATTCATACATACATATAAATACAACGAATGCAATCACGCAATACACAAAATAAAATGAATATGAATGAATATATTATTGTTACTTGTGTTTTATATTGTTTTTTTTTTTTTGCTGAAAAACAAGATAATAAATAGATAGAAAAAAATCACACTGTACGTGTCGAGTGAACATCAACGCAATGTAGTATCAAATATCTGGCAGTGTTGCATTTTGTTATACCTTTATCATCATTATATTTATAAAATACTAGCATCTGCATAATAGATCGCTTGTACACTCATAAAATGGCAAACCGTGTGTGTAAAATAGGGGATTTTTTATACTACTTGGTGATGGAACAAGCTTATGGCCCACCTGATGTTAAGTGGTAACTATCGCCTATAACAGAGAATTGCCTCGTAGGTCACGCACCTTAGAAACGTGGCAAACGATTCACTGCTCTGCGTCCATCAAATTGAGGCATATCGGTTTAAAACCATACCCTTCAAACCGAAACACAGCAATGCTGCTTGGCGGCAGAAATATGTATGGTGGATACCGGTATTCCGAGTTTTGTAGCGGTTTGCGACAATTACGATGTTAATCACTTTTATAAAGTTGCAAGTTGTTCCGCATCGAATCGCTAAAAGGGTCGTGGCAAAATTTTGACTGGCCACTCTTGATAGGTATCTAATTAGGTAGGTCAATCAAACTAAGAAACATCGACGACATCAACTTTAACTATGGAAATATATATAAGCTCATTTGCAATGACGAGTTATGAGCCTTAATAAATATATGCTTTTAAACATTGATTCGGGTCATTGATTCTTAATATAGACTTCTTCTTAATATAATTATTAGACTAAATTATACACCTATTTTGAAATTTAATACCTACATATTTGCTTGTTTGGATTTTAATGTTTACATACTATATCTACCTACCTCTTTTTATTTGTTACTTACCTACCTAAAACAGTGTTAATCTCCATATCGAAAATCTTATCATAAACCAATGGTTTAAGTTTATATACATATCTATTCTTGTGTTAGTTACTAGCTATTATTTATTAGAATAAATACTTATGTGTCTGAACCGGTTAATCTACACTGCACTAAGGTTAGCTGAAATAAAATGCTAGTGAGCGTTAAATTTGCCTATGTATTGTGTGTGTGTGGAATTTCTCTGATTTAAGTATTTATGCGATGGGTTTTCAGTAATTGTCAAGTTCTTTCTTCAATTACTACTTGTTAATTCAGTGTATAAAGCTGACAGTTCCCGAGAACCTTATCTATGGCGGCGGCAGCAGCAGATGTTTCTGCCAAGGCGAGGCTGAAAACCAGCGTAGCTGAGCCCTCGACCTATTTACCACCACCCTCTACCTTAGTGCTACCTACGATAATGTACTAATGTTACTTAGAATTAGGCCTACTATTAAACTTACCTAGCTTTATTTAGTACTTATTGTACCTACCAACTTCTGTTAGCATAAGAGGTGTGTGTGTAAATAAATGCCCTTTTTTTTTCTTTTTTTTTTAAGCATCGTCGAAAGGTTGCAAGCCTCTCGGTTTTTTATCGGATACATTTCGGAGAGTGTATTGCGGAGCTTTTCAATCCGATCCCACCATCTCCCATTCTATCATCGAGCAACCAGACGCTCCGCGGTACGCTACCGCTACAAGGTAGATATACCTCCCATACGCACAAAGCGGCACTCTTCCATCTTTATTATGCGCACCGCCAAGGAGTGGCGTCTTCAAGTCGCGTGAGAAAAGATTCCTTCTAGGCAAGCGTGTACCATCGTAGACTGCATCATCGCTTACCATCAGGCGAGATTGTGGTCAAACTCTAGCCTTCAATTAATCAAAAAGAAAAAACATAACTAAAACTGAAATAATTTTCGTTGCTAAGCTTGAGAACGGCTGCACAGATAGGACAAAAAAATAAAGTGTTCGTTAAAGTCCGATTATAAGGTTTACAGATAAAGGAAAAATATGGAAAGGTTGCCCGAAAAATTCGAAAAATAAAAATAACAGAAAGTGCCTCATTGTTAGGCTTTTTTCAGCCTATCCTAGTTTTTTTTACCCTTACTAATCATATAAATTCGAAAGTAACTCTGTCTCTCTATCTGGCTGTTTGATACGTTTTCACGACTAAACGGCAAGATTGATTTCGGCGAAATTTGGTATATAGATACCAAATTTTGGTATTATGATTGGGATTAAAGACAGGCTGCTTTTTACCCAGCTGCGCAGGGAGTAATGTTTTCATTGACAAATTACGCAAGCGAAGCTGCGGGTGTGTCAGGTAGTTTCTCAAAAGATTAGGTGACGTGACGACACAACTTGACACAAGGCCTGGCCCAGCGGTTACCACTGCCTTTAACAATAATAGCACACAAGACCGTGACCGGTTTAATTTATAAAAAAACTAGCTTACCCGCCTGCGGCTTCGAGCGCGGGGTTTTTCAATAAATACATTACTCTCCTTTTACGCAGTCGGCTAAAAAGTAGCCTAAAAAGTAGTATGTCCTTCCCCAGGATATAATCTATTCACTTGCCAAATTTTATTACAATCCGTTCATCCGTTTAGCCCTGAAAAGGTAACAAACAACGTAACAAACAAACAGAGTTACTTTCGCATTTATAATGCGTACGGATGATGTTTAGCGTTTGAAAAAGTAAACACATAGTTAATCATACGTATGCTTTAATATTAATACGGTGTCCAGTCTCCTCCGTTGTCCACAATTGCCTGGCATCTTCGAGGCATACTTTCGGCTAATTTTTGTAATACGAGATATTTTCTAGGATGTTATTGATCGCTTACACCCGAGTATAACACATAACTTTTCATCACGAATGTGAGGACATTAAAAATAATTTATTCAAAACAGTTTGTTGCTAAAAAGACAATTTGCGTTCACGATATCCATTTGTTAATTTCTTTACTAAACTTTGGCTCTCTGCTCTATCATTTTTACAAGCTTTTTATTAACATGCAATGTATGTATGTTTGTCCGGGTGGAATCTTGCAACTGAATTTTAAACCCGTTCCATTCAACCGATTGAGCTGAAATTTAGAATACATATGTAACTTCGGTGGCAATGCAATAATATGGTACCATGGTGGTGGTCTCATGATGGAGACGGATGCTAGACAACGAAACCTCTGAATGGATTATAGTAGGCTACTCGTGTTTAGATTCATTTTAATCTGCTTGCTGTTCCGATTGTGAATTTTATAAAAGCTTGTTTTGAAAAAGCAATTTTTCAGCAGAAAACTTAAAAGGAAAAAAGGAATATAAATAAGGATAAAAAGGAATAAGGATAAGGATATAAATAAGGATAATGTAAAAAGGATAATATAAATAAGGATTTGGCATTTGGTATTTATGGAATGTTAATGGAATTTTAGAATTTATGAATTTTTTTTACTAAATCTAAATAAAGATTTGTGTTGGATATTCTGTTTCATTTTAGCGAATATTTGCCAATGCCAATAATTAGCTCATTATATTTTCAAATTTACTTACGGCCCTAGGGCCGTAAATTGTTAGGCTAGGCTCTAGGGCCGTAAAAGTTTACAATTATGGGGAAAAAATTACATATTAATGTGAAAAGAACGTAAAGTGGACAAACACATAAACGCCTTGTTTTCTTTTAAATGTTTAGGGAACAAATAATAAAGCTATATCTATCCTATGCCATTCGTAAATCCACGTCGCGCTAAAATATAATTTAGTGCGGCGTTGGGATATTTTATGATGATATTCGCTCAAATCCCTAATGTAACATGATGGCTTTCAATTTCCGCCTACGGTACTCATTGCTTCACTATCGGATATACCTAAACTAAACATGGAGTAACTTGTCTAATATTATCGGAAAGCTAATACCGGTACCTAATTGTTTTAGTCAAATCCAATTAAAAGCTTCTGATTTTGAATAAAATAAACTAGTGGTTCGCCCCGAACTGAAATCTCGCAGTTCTCAGATTAAAAAATAAATTATTTGTAATCTTTGATTATCAAAATAGTGCCCCGAAATAAATAACCAAAAACTTGACGTACAGTTTCATTGAAGTTATAGGTAACGGGAGTTCATGTAATGTGGTTACTCTTTTTAGGTGTACAAATTGTAATATCCAGATTTCAGACTTTTGCCTATATTTGTATCACTTATGCTACACGCATGCCCAATTACAGCTCTATGGGGTCACTGGCGTACCCTGAGAATTTACTCAAAATTCAGTTTATGTTATGGCTAATAACTCAAAAACTATGAAGGCTTTACTGAAAATAAAAACGGAGTCTAAATGTACTAATGAAGACCTTTCATTTGACCTAATAATCTCATTTTTATTTTTTTTTAGCCCTCTTGAACCCCAATATCTCAACAACCTCCAACATTTTAGCTCATTTGGTCACACCAAAATTGTGTCATGACTACCTACCTTAGTATGAATTTCACGATGATCGGATCAACGCTTCGACTTATAAATATATATTATATATAATACAACGCCGATTTGCCCGAGTTGATTTAGAGATCTCGCTTCGCTCAATCAATAAATAAATATTGCTGGACATTTCACACGGCGCTATCTAGCCTCCACGTAAGCAAAGCCGTACTCCAAGAAGTCTAAGATCTAGAAAACTGATAAAAAACTTATTCTATCGTGTCGCAAAAGCTTACAACATATTTTTTTTTCAAAAATTATATTTTTATTAAAATACATAATCCATTTTTTTTTTGTAAACACATACTTATAATATAAAAAACACCCAGACCCGAAACAAATATCTGTAAATTATGCAAACATTTATTCCGCGGCGGGATTCGAACCCGCAACCTCCTGCATCTCAAGCTCAACCGGTTATTCAACGTAGAACGCCCTCCATTATATGGAAAGACAACCTGATAAATTTGTTTGTATATTTCAGCCCAATAAATATTTAATATTTATTGTAAGAAAAAGCAGTTCTTTCTCCTTTACAATGTGTGTTCCTTTCATACTGAAATTTGTGTTTGTGTTGTGTTACTTTCATACTGAATCTTTCTTTTATCCCATAATATCTCCTCATTGGCTGCATACAAATATCCGCTGCTCTGTTACTCTGTCTACCCTTATCCAATTAACAATCTTTTCTGAACATTTTTTTCAACTAGAGTTTTGGTATAATTAGATAAGAAAGGCACGTTTTACCAGCATAATTGAATTTGTGGTCAAAAAGTCCTCCGAAAATTAGTTTTTAATTGAATAAATCTAATTTGTAGGCAATTTTCAGCTTCAGTTCACTTTTATTTTATAAAGGAAAATCTTATTTACTGAAAATAATAATTATTCGCAGTAGGTAGATAACGACATTACATTTTTTCACATTTGGCTGCAAAAAAATGTACACTAGGTACGTAAGCTAATAGATACCTAATACTTGTCTACGTGTTACCCGGCCTAGATATAAAATTATAGAATTTTGATGTTAATGTATGTGCTGCCATCTGTTAGTGGTTAGATATATTAACATAATTGAGTCAAAGACCTGTCGCTAAGTCTTTTCAACAAGTTCTGTACTGTTTCAGTTCTTAAATCAGAGATGGCGCTTTAAAACTTTTAACAGCGCCATCTGAGAGGGAAAGATACTAATGGCGGAAGCTAACTGATAAAGTTTTATGAGCTTACCCGCGCCAACTGAAACCAAATGTGATTCTTGTATGATACTAGATGGCAGTAGTTAGTCGTTTCCACGTTACCTACCTTGATAATAGTCGGAGAGCTGATGACGAATTTGGGGTAGGTGTTTGAAGTATTACAGGCAACTTGAAATCGTAAAAAATAGAACTATAATCTATGTAGTGAATCTGGAATCGAGAGTCTGGTAGGGCGTTTCCAGTTATTTCGCTATTTGCGCATTTGCAAAAAAATAATTCAAATATAGTTTTTGGATATCTTGGAATTATATGAATTTTTATGTTATTCATTTATTTATCTAGAAATAAAAATTCCAGGATTGTCTTGAAGTTATATAGGAACCATTTTACATGAACTCCCGTACTTGTAATTTGAATGAAACTGTAGGTCAGTTGGTCTGACGTTATGTTGGTTATTAGAATATAATTTCCGAAGTAACATCCCTAATGTATAATATTATGTATAACATTTTTGATTTATATTTCTGTAGTCATTGATACCTGTATATCTCTATCTTAATCGACAAATAAACACACAATATTGAATACCAGATGTTTGTAAAGTCAAATAATATAGATTCAATTTGGCTGCAATTACCTGAATTTTATAAACTCTCAAGAATTAATTTATACTATTAATAACTTACTGATTTAGAGGGCTAAATTGAGAAAACTAAGATGGCGTTTGTTAAGCTTATTAGTAGGGTTGTAATGATAATACCTATTTTTCATGGGTCTTGAGCACTTCTGTTTTTCTGATCTATCGGTATACTGTTTATTGGAAAAGTATACATACTTTTATAAGTATGTGAGGTAAATAAAAAGTACAACAGATGACCTATTAATAAAATTAATATAATTTAATGACTGTGAGTTTCTAGTTTAAATTAAATATAATTTAATAGTGAAATGCTAAAAGATCTAATCTAAATAATATAATAATAACAAGCAATGTTACACAGCCGAAACTTTTGTGTGCGGTATTCGATATAGGATCCTTAATTTCCTCCTGCACACTTCGGTGAGCTTTGATTTTATCAGGTCTTCCTTCATCCGAAGCCATATTTTCGTATATCTTAGTCCCTGTAGGCTTCGCAGAAACTGTTGCTAATCTAGTTGTGGTAAACTCTTTCTCATCATCACTTTTTTCCCGTTTGTTTGTAGCAGCTTTCATTTCAACAGCAGCAGTCGTAGTATCAACTAGTGATAAATCTAAAAGACCTTGATTTTCCACTTTAGGAGTCTTTAAACTAGTTGTGTCTTTGGTTTTAATCGTATCTACATTTGTTTTTTTCGTGTTGTTATCACAGTGAAGAAGGTCTCTGACATCAAGGTAGAATAGCTTTCCGTTCAGTTGCGTTTCATCATAATACTCATAATCTGGAACTTGCGGTTCTTCGTCGTCAAGTCCTTGTTGAGGATTTTTCTCAGCCTCTGCAGTTTCTGTTGTCTTCGTCCATGCTTCTTTGAGGGCTGCGTCAGGAAAACACTTCAAATTCTCTATACTGATCTTGAAATGCTTGTTTAAGGTCTTGTTCATAAGCGAGATGAACCAGTCTAAACTACAGTTGCAGGGGAAGTTGTTATCTGAAATTAAAAAACGTACATTAGTTATTTGTAGCATGAAGGCTATATGTAGCAGAATGTATTTATAGTTTCTTAGTTTCACAATTCCTATTCATTCTGGTTAGTCCGTCAAGCATATTTAATTTTGATAACACTCTATTCATATATGTACTACTATGAATATTCCAATTAAATATTAACCCTTATCATCATCATTATCAACCATAGGACGTCTACTGTGGAACAAAAGCCTCCCCCATTGATTTACAGGCGACCGATCTTGTGCAGCCTGCACCCACTAGGGGAGGGCCTAGTAGTGGTCTTACAGTGCGTGGTCTCCACCCTAGTAGTTTTTTGCCCCAACAGGCCTTGTGCCCCACCCACTGCGACTTTAGCTTGCTAATCCTCTTGACTATATCTGTGACCTTGGTTTATCTACGGAACTCCTTATTTCTGATTCAATCTCATAGATAAACTCCAAGCATAGCCTTCTCTATAGCATGCTGAGCAACCTTAAGCCTTCTTATAAAGCCCATAGTGAGAACCCGTATAACATCGAGAAAAAAAAATCTACCAAGAGTTATAGAAACTTACCTTCCACATCAAAATTACTAGTGCTTCCGTAAAAATTGCTAAGGATAGGAGTCATTGCGGCAGGTTTTAGTTCTTTGATTTGATTTCCTCGCAAGCTTAAGGATACCAAAGAGTCCAAGCCCTCAAAGGTTTTAGCATTTTCTATATTAGTAAGTTTGTTACGAGCCAGACTCAAAGAAAGCAGCTTTCCGAGTCCATTAAAAGCGTTTTCATCCAACATTTGGATTTTGTTCTCATCTAAATTCAGAGATTTAAGATTTTCAAGAGCGTTGAAGGTGTTATCTCCTATTACTTCCAAAGCGTTGCTGCTAAGATCTAATTTCTCCAAATTCTTTAAACCTTCAAAAGTGGCAAAATTCAAACTGAATACTTTGTTTCTATCGATTTCCAATTCTTTTAAATGACCAAGATGAATAAAGGCTCTGTCATGTATTGTGCTTATTTCATTGTTCGTGAGGAAGAGTTTCTCCAGCGAAGGCAATTCAACGAATACGTCTCTATTGATCTCTGTAATACTGTTTGTATCTAAACTTATTACTTTCAGATGCATATGATGGTCGAATGCGTGCGGGCTTAGACTTGTGATTCTATTATCTCTCAGCGTTATTTCCTCAATGGAGCTAGCGTTACCGAATGCAAATGGCTCTATCCTTTCGATCATTCCGTACTTTATCTCAAACTTCAAGACAGAACTGGCTTCTACAATCGAATTTGTGGGAACATACGTCAGTGGTATTCCCCTTGTGTTGGTAAATGTGATTTTATGAGCAGTTTTGAGCGTTTTAAAGGCTTTCCAGGTGTTGTGGTCGGGTGATACTGAAGTGACTGTTAGATAGCAGTCAGCATGTTTAATGACTTGTGAGGATCTGTCCGTGTTGCAGTAACATTGGACTAGGTTGGTGTTGTTGTTGACAGGGTCGCAGATATTGGATGGGAGGTCTCGTTTCTGGTGCTTCAGCCATTTTGCGTCGACGAGGATCGATGAGGCGAACGCAAGTGTGATAATCTTCCAGAAGGCCATTGTTCTGATTTCTGAAAAGAAAGAAAGTTATAAATTAAATAAACAATGCTGCATATGTCACACAAAGTAAGCATAGCTTGTACTATGCGAGCCGGGTTGCTAATAGAATACTAATTTTATACATGTTTTTTTCTCAATATAACGTATATTGAGAAACACATCGACCCGGAACAAATATCTGTAGATCATCATTTATTTCGCGGCGTGATTTGAACCCGCAACCTCCCACAGTCCGCATCTCCACCGGTTATTCACCCTCGTCATAAATATTTTCTTAAATTAATTTGAACTAATATTAGAAATAACTTAATTAGCTCCACTGGGGTACACACAATACCTACCTAGGTATTGTAGAAATGGCGAAAGAAGGCGGGCAGAAAGCTTCTGGCAGTCTTGGTGATTATGACGATTATGATGAGTTTTTTTACAGGTAAATACTTTTTTTGGTGAATAAGGTCCTAAACTAGAATGTTAAAAATATTTTCTAGCTAAGTATTATCTAAGTATATTGGCATAAATACAGTCTGACTCATATCCGCAGCAAGTATAACTTTACAATGACCTCATCTTTTATAAATATTGAACCATATGTTTTTCTATGAAATGTTATCTTTTTTGTGAAATATTGTGTTTCAAAGGCATTGCTTCAGACAATAAGGTGTTTTGGAATATTTACGAGTAACGAGTATGTTGAATAGAAAAGAAGGAGTTTACCCCTGATAAAAAGAAAATCTTACAAATAATGAAGTTAATTGTTGGTGAATAATATTATACCTATTATGATGCAACCTCTGCATACCGCTAAATCAGCTTGTTTTTCTACTTATCGTCACATCTGGCAGAACAATTCTAGATTCTTTGTGATGCCAAACTAATTAGTTATTTAGTTTTTTTAATACTTTTTCGATGACTACACATAATTACTTATATTAAACAAGTCTAAATCGTACATATACCTTTTTATTTCTTAAGTTTTGCTAGTTTAATATAATATAATTCGTCATTTTATAGCTACAAAGTCTTCTTATAACTTAGGATAATATATTGAAGCCTAAAGTCTGACTTGGCTAGTTCTCTTATACGAATTATTATTAAGTACCTACTAAAACAGTCATGGAAGACGTTCGATGGCTAGTTCTGCCAGCAACCAAAATTTTCGGAAGAATAAAATGAGAACTTACAGCTTTAGAACTTGCGAAGGCTAGTTTTCATATACGAATTATGTTATAAAATTCGTATATGAAAACTATCGAAGTCAGACCTTAGGCTTCAATATATTATCCTAAGTTATAAGAATAAATTATATTTTAAGTTGTTATAAATAAATTTCAGTACTGACCAATGAACTTGGCACCCATTTAGATCTTACTTCTTTTGTCGTTGAAGTCAACAACCAAGACATATACATAATCATAACATTGAACTTGGCTCTCATTTCACATTTATGTTTTTGGTGGGATATCATTACTTTTTGTACATAAATTTTTAGTAGGTACTTATTCCTAATAAAATTGATACCAAATGATTTTTGTTAATCTACTGTATTTTCCTACGTTTACGAGGTATAATTATCTTTTGTGTTATTTTCTATCAGCAATCAATTTCCATTGCTGATTCTTCCACTACTGACATTATAAGTAAGTGTTCCTAATAGAATCAATTAATTGAAAAATTATAATAAAATTATAAAAATTTACTAGTTTCTGATTTATTTCTTTGTATTCACCCAACTACGTATCTGGATGCCAAATTTGAACTTTCTAGGTCTTCTGGAACTGGGTTAGAGTTTTGATCTATAGGTCAGTCAGTCAGTCAGTGATAAAAAGATGATTTTTAGACGTTAATATCTAAATAACCGTTTGAGGTGTGTTTCTGACATTTGGAACACATATTATGTATCGCAAGCCTCAATATATTGTTACGCCGAGGCTGTTAAACAATGAGTAATAATCGAACCTTCTCGAACGCTTTTGTCTTGCTGTGTTATTGTTGCTATTGTTTGTGGTTTCGCAGAATGGGGAGTGGCCATTGTGTCGAGGGACCGACCCTTTCCTGAAAGGATCGACATCGTTCTCGAACAATCGAAATGTGTGCGATATAAATAGGCCGGAGAGATGGCCGGTCAGTCAGTCTGAGTCAGTCTCAGTCAGTCAGTGAGTCTCAACGAGGCCCTGGAGGACTGACGTGAGAAGGGTCTCGCGTGAACAGTAGTTGCTCGCGAGTCAGTCTGGATTCAGCTATACGTGCGATCATTTCGGTGACTTTAAGTGGTGCCACAGTGGTGTGAATTAGTGTGTTGTGATTACGTGTGACCAAGTTCGTGTATTCATCGTTTAGTGCTGAATAAAAGTGTTATTTTGGTCAGACCCATTCCCATTATTTTATCCCGAACCCTCAGCTCGTAACAATATGTTCCTACACGTTCCAAATTTGACATGTTTATGTTAAATAGTTTTTGAAGTGGTCAAAAGTGGCTTCATATGGTTTGTGTAATATTACACATGGTGCTGCTCGCCAGTTATGAAAGCTTGAACTTGGCTTGACACGCTACCGCGTGTCTAGATCGGAGCTGTATTGGGCACATCCATTAAAATTTACCGCATTGAGCTTTAAAATGTTTGTTTTACAGCGATTGATCGTAACGGTTTAGCAGGACATTAAACTATTTCTACTAAACGCTACATTTTTATTTTTATTTAGAATATATTTTTAACTGCCGAAACAAAAAAGGTTGTTGTAAGATCAAAACACATTGATATAAGATCGCAAATATTATTAACAAATTCCTAGTGATTACTCAGTTGGGTCTCCTGTAGCATTTAAGGATAGAGTAACTTTCTTTGAGGGACTTAATTTCCAGAATCGGTTACGTAGTTTCTGAGATACCCTACAAACACACAAACAACAAACTTTACCTCTTTATAATAATAGTGCAGATGCAGATATAAATAAATAAACTTTTTTGTATGTGTGTTTGTGCAAAGCATCATTTGCTGTCCTGTGCAATATATTAATACCTAACACATGTTTACTAAAAGATCGGTGCGAAACTACGGATACCAACCGCTTCTATAGAATTTGCCACGTCTACAGAATTCGTAAACGAGGCCAATTTCTAGTCGAATACAATTTGACATTTATGAACCAACGCAAAGACGAAGAATCGTATGGTAGCCCCCCTAACAGATGGAATATCAACTAGATTATGTTTGTTAAAAAAATTGTTAAATAGCTTGTGCTTGTACCTATAATAGACATTTAAAAAAACTATTCTAGATAGAGACTTCGTTTTATTTTTTCTGCAATATTTGCATATTTTTAATATATTTCTATCAACCGTAACTATTTTATAGGTTTCTCTTTGCGAACTTTGAATATAAGATATTTTTTTCATAAATTTGCCTCATAGCTCTAAAATTTATACGTTTTATGTTTTTTTACAAAAAACAAAGTTGTTTCTTAATGTGCAAATTAGGGTCTTTTATATGATACCTAACCCATTATTTTTAAAAATTTTGCCCCTTACCATTTTGGACCCTTTTGTAAACAAAATAAAAATTCTTTTGCATATTTCAATTTGCAGGGGAGTATGCATTATTTATAACTGTTCCAAACTTCAAGTCAATATAGCTTCAGTAGTTGCTGAGATAATCAGCTGTGACAGACAGACAGATAGAAGGACTAAGTCGCACCTTATAATGTTCCGCTTTTACCATTTTGATCCGGAACCCTAAAAAGCTAGGAAGCTTAGTAGATAATTTGTCGAGGGCACGTGCGCTCAATAGCTCAGATAATACAACAGGATCTAATCCACGAGACAAATGAAACGACAAGTGGCTTTACTACCACTGAACCTACCTAACTTTCCACGTAAAATGAATTTTATTGCAAGGATTTTAGACTCTATATGGCTTCATTCACTGAACGTAGGCCATCTTTATAGATTTTGGGAGTGACTAATCGTGTGAGACCCCACCCAACACCTCGTCTCGTCTTTCCACGACAGGAAAAAGCGTGGGGGCACCTATACTGCGCTTTTCATTGCGTGATCTCTACTCGAAAACTCTTCTGCTTCAAAAGCCGTAGAACCTTCGAGCTATGATGTACCCCACCCACTGCCACTTTAACTAACTAATTATCTGGGAAACATCGGTTTGTCTTCGGATCTCCTTATTGTGGTGCGGTCTCCATACTTCATTGCACTTTGAAAGTTTTGGGGTTTCGTCAATCATCTTTTTTTTTTGCAAATGGAATTGAGCTGTTTTTTATACGACCTGGAAATGGAACAAGGTATGACCCACCTGATGTTAAGTGGTAACCATCGCCTTTAACAAAGTATTGTCTTGTAGGTCACGGTACCATAGAAACAAGCCCTACGATGCACTGATCTGCATCCAGCAAACTTCAGGCATACAGGTGTAAAGCCTCATGTGCCTGGGTGGACCTTGAAAAAACCTGTTACACCCAGTTGAGGTGGATCACGTGAAGAAAACATAGTACAATTGCCCCTGGTACAGCCAGGTAAATTAAGTAGGTGGACCACGGGCAGGGAGTGATCAGAACGAGGCTTAGCAGACTCTATTACAACAATATAGATAGGCACAGAAATTGAGTTTAATACGTACGAACACTACACGAGGATCTCTGATCAATTTGTTCAAAGACCTCGTCTATGCGTAAGTGCGTTTGTGTTCGCTAGTCGAACTAAACTTTTGTTCCTATTTTGTGATATTACTTCCCGTAATTTTTTATTCAAGATCGAACCAAGTCATTTTTCAACGGGGATTTAGTTTGGTGCCAGGTGGCAACTTCGAACTGCGAAATCGGATTTCTATTTGTTATTTTACAGAATTCAATTCGAGAACGTTCGTTACAAAGTGGGCAGAGGAAAATTTGGTGCCAAGTAAAACTAATTAATATAGTATATTTAGATGATGGAAAGAGAATTTCAATCCATATCTTTTGAAAAATAGTATTTTATCAGTTATCTGTAGTTCCTAAAGTACAAGCTTGGCTTAGTTTGGGGCTAGATAACGCTGTGTGAAATGTCCAGCATTTTTTATTTATTTATCTTTACTATTATGTAGCTAATCTAGTGCCTATGCGGTATTATCTGACTGCTAAAGGATTATTAACACATTTATGTAAGAAAGTTTAAATATTTTTTATGTCAAACACACCCATTAGTCCTGAAACGGGAATCAAACCAGCAGCCTCTCACCTTTTAGTCGGTCCGTCGACCACATCGCCATACAGGTTTTAGCATTATTAAATTCTTCTAGGCACTACGCCAAGAAGAAAAGACGACTTGGCTATCTTCTGGATGAACTAATCTACAACATGATCGTTAATGGTTATATACATATATGTCCTTAAACGGATAATCCAAATACAGATTAAAGTGACGCCTACACAGCAATACCATTCTCAATAGCTATAAACTTCGCGGCTCTTATTGTGGCACATCAAAGACAAGAGATAAATGTTTGTGGAGATCGGCTAACTTCAGATCTGTGTAAAGGTGGTTACTGACCAACGTTACGAGGTGTAATGTAACATGTTACACAGCTAGCATTCATGCAGTCAGTACGTAGTGTTACGGGGAAATCAGCGATCAACGAGCCGCTGGTTGCTCGCTTTGAGTGCTCCACCCGGCTGTCGGTTTTTTGGCGAATTCTTTGACTGTTACGAGGTTTAGTTAGTACGCTGTTGCAAGACATCACGAGCGTACGCGGTGCGTCGCACATCGCACGTGATCACACGTCGTTCCTCTGGTATTATTTCATTTATTTCTTGAAACATGGAGTGGTACAAAGAAAAAACTATGTATTTTATAGAAAAATACAGAGAAGAACCAGTGTTGTGGGATCCAGCTCAACCAACAAATTAAAGAAAGAAGACGCTTGGGGTAGATTTGCTTCATTACTCAACAGTGAAAGAGAAACGTGTTCGATGTCCAGTAACGTTTTTTCTTCTTCTTAATTTTTAATTCTTCTTCTTAAACAATAATTAAGTAGAATCAAAGATACCAACACCACTCTACAAGATACTCCTCGCTGTCGGCCATCTTGACTGAACTGGCTGGCGAATGGAGCATAGAGTTTTGACGAGCATGTTACGCCGATTTTGAGAACACAATGAACATGCTCAATGCGTAACATGCTCGAAGCGAAAGTTACATTACACCTCGTAACGTTGGTCAGTACCCACCTTAAGACAAAACGCATTCGTAGACGCGCTATACAAAAGTGGCATTCGTTGGTCCTTGTGCCATAGCAGTAGCAGGAAACTATACTCAATGGCAGACAAATTGATCTGATATGCACAATAAATTATTCTGATCATATCACAATGAAGACATAACATTTCGGGTGGCCCAACCCATTGAATAAATTGGTTAGTCACATTTATTCATATTAGGACGATTGGGTGATTCAATACCTATGCTTCCTTAACGAATATTCCGATTTTCAGCAGTATCCTTAGTTATATTATGGAAAATCGCAAGAAAAGTGAAGATCGGTATAAATATAGAAAGAAGGCCGTTGGGGCAGAAAGGTTCTCGAATGGAGACCACGTATTTAAAAGTGCAGTTTAGTAAAGGCCCTCACTAGATGGAAAGAAGACGCCGTTGAGTGCAGGGCACACAATATCTGTCATTCTGGAAATATATGAGGGAGGCCCTATGTTGCACAGTGACGTTTGATCGCTCATAACAGGTTGTCATACTTTGATGATGATAGAAAGAAAATATAACAATCTGTCTTAGAACGGACGGACATAAATAGGTACAACATTTACTTGTAGAATACTTTAGATTACATACATAAAAAACTTACATAGAGAACATGTACAAAGGCAAGCTTAACCCTAGCAAGAGTTTTCTGCCAAACCGTTGAGGATAGTTATAGATAGTATGTTCCTTATCTCGCCTGCGTACCCTAAACTGTTTAGGCGGGCGGGTAACCCACCGACATACTTACTCATTAGTTACTTATATAGATACCATATTATTGTACACTTTATGTGGGAGCAAATAAATGAGATTTCTTTCCTTCTTTCTTATGTAAACATGCGTACATACATGATGTGTGTAGTACAAAGTACATACTATCATTAAGTGTATTTTAAGTGTCGTCTGCCTAACCTGTTTATATATTACCTATTCATCTCTTACCTTATCTACGGAAACTTTTAATTTGCCTTCTAATAAGTAGCATTTATCGTTGTTTATTATCTACTCAAATACATTTTCTGTAATCTAGCTGTAAGTTTTCCTAAAATTCTAAAAATAGTAACATCAATTGTCAAGAAACATATGAATAAACCTTTATTACAGCTGGAAAAGTGTATACATACATACATATATACTAGGTATGTATCTACACGGAAGTGTAAAACAGTGCAAAAAGCTCATCGTCCTAAATCTTTGTGTAATTAATGCTATGTCTAAATTGGCAGACCCGGCCTATTTGCGACTTGTAAACATCGTTTATGGCTCAGCATTGAAGTTTACAAATCTCCTTTTTGTGTGGGAAGACTTTGGAGCAAGATTTACGATGTAATAAAACACATAAATCAATATCCATTAATCTATGTAAATTTTAGAAGAACCTTGAGGATATTGAGACGTATTATAATAGCATCTTTAACGCGAGAGGCAAGTCTCAGGTGGGTTATACGGGCAATTATATTGCTCATTTCGAGCGAATACACAAAATAGGTAAACTTAAAACTAAACAATCTACTGTAATAACTCATAAGTTAAAAAAGGACTCTAACTCAGCATGATGCGGGTTGTAACTAGTGGTTCACCCCGAACTGAGATCTCGCGAGTCTCCGATTAAAACAAAAAAATATTATTTGTAATACATATTTGATTATCAAAATAGTGCCACTAAATAACTAACCAAAAACTTGACCTACAATTTCATTCAAATTACAGGTAACGGGAGTTCATGTTATGTGGTTGTTCTTTTACGTGGTACAAATTGCAGTTATTCTAGATTTCAGACTTATGTCTATATTTGTGTCACTTAAGCTACACGCATACCAAATTACAGCACTGTGGGGTCACTGGTGTACCCTATAAATTTTGTCTATGTTCAGTTTTTATTATGGCTAATAACTCAAAAACTAAAAATACTTTACTAAAAATAAAAACGGAGTCTAAATGCACTAATAAAAACCTTTCATTTGACGTCCCATTTGACCTTTGTCTCATTTCCCCCCCCCCCCCCCCTTAAACCCCAATATCTCAACAACCCCCAAAAGTCTTACCCTAATTAGTCACACCAAAATTGTTCCATCACTAACTACTTATGTATCAAATTTCACGATGATCGGATCAACCCTTCAAAAGTTATCCTCGGACAAACAAACATGCATACATACATATAACGCCGATTTGCCCAAGTTGATTTAGAGATCTCGCTATCAATAATTAATATTAATAGTAAATAATCTGTGGTTAAAGTAACTGAAAGGCGATGATGCATATACTTTTATAGCAGAAAATAATTGTAAGATGTTAAAATCAACACTGACAGTTTATCACAGTCCAATCCAAAGGTTACCTGGAAGAGATCGCTTGAAGCGATAGGGCCACCGATTTTAAGTATTAAGTAAAATGGCGTCTTCAAGTTTTCTAGGTTAAGTAATTGTAATTTGGTGTAACAGTAGAGTTAAGGTCATATCTATCTACCTATCTAACGTCAGCTAATTTAAACTAACGGCGCTTTTGGACGTAAAAAAAACAAACATTCCACTAATGTCACACTAGTAGACAGTGAGCTCGTAGCAAAATTGATATCGCATCCTCATATCAAGAGGAAGGTTACAGGTGCAAAGCCATAAAATGTTTCACATAGTCGTGACGTGCAATAATTCCGGCAGTTAGAGCAGAATGGGGCAATTTTAATTGCCAGTATGGATTTTGGAACATTTTACCGAATGTTTACTTTGGATTTTCAATTAAAGGAGCCAATTTGGATTTGAATCAGAAATGTTTACATACAGTACATTAAAAACAACACAGTTCACTTGAAATTGGATTAGTAGATACGTATGAGCTAGTACGAGTATATACTGGTATCGAAGTATTTAGGCCAAGCCAATGTCTTGTGCCTTAAAAATTTGTATTGTCGGGATTATTTTATCTTTATAGAGCGAGATATACAACCTGTTTTGTTATGTACGACATTAATTTAAAACACACATCCGGAATCGTATTAACTGATTTTAGAGAGGGTTTAATAGCGGTAGCTTGAATATTTGTCCAGTAATCGATACATTTCCAATAAACAATTTTTAAAGTAAATCGGTGGCCCCTTTGCAACGATGCCGCTTAGCCAGTTTAACAGGTACCTACTTACATAATGAATGAATATGATTTGTTTACCTATTTTATACATGCTGTTTCATTGATATTAATATTTAAACATTTCTATCGGAATCAATTTGCAAAAACCTACTTATAACAATAGCCTTTAGCCCTACCCGTGTTTTCATTTAATGTCGTACATAACAAAACACGTAGTATAATAATTAAATATTGCTGGACATTTCACACAGCGCTATCTAGCCCCAAACTAAGCAAAGCTTGTACTATGGGAACCAGATAACGGATAGAATACTTATATACTTTTTTTGTAAATACATACTTATCATATTTAAATATTAAAACATCCAGACCAGGAACAAATATCTATAGATCATGCAAACATTTGTTCCGCGACGGGAATTGAACCCGCTACCTCCTGCGTCTCAGCCGGCTATTCGCCCATTGAGCCACGGAGGTAGTCAAACCCTATAGTTGTAAAGATTGTCGGTAGATATCATAATATCACATAATGATCACTAGGTAAATCAGATCCCAGTACAGCTGTTATTAACATTGCGTCTCCCCAGGCGCCTAATTACATTTGCTTGTCAATTTCAGCGTGGAGATGATAAGTGCAATACTATTGTTAGCTAAAGTACAGTCAGCATATGAGCTATATTATCTTTTTATTGTACACTAGCTTTCTCCCGCGGCTTTGCACGCGTGGGTGTTAATAAAAAGTAAACTATGTTACAATCCGGTCATAATCTATGCTTATAAGTACCAAATTTCATTGAAATATTGCGTAATTGGGTAACAAACAAACATCCAAACTTTCGCATTTATAGTTTAACGTTATGTGATTTGATTAATGTGATAACGTCAATCACATAACAAAAAACATTAAAATAACCCACTTTATATACATGAGATGATAAGCTTTGGAATACGAATGCTCCTTTCAATTCAATTCAATTTAAATTTTTAACGGATAAATGGCGTTGAAATTCCCACAGTCACAGATATAACGGCATAACGACATAACGACCGAAATATAGCGTAAACAATATGTCGAGCAATTACAATCAGTTTCAATTTGAAACCGGTAAATATTGATAATACGTAAATCAAAATTGCATAGAACTTTTATAGGCGGTTCCTACTGCAATATTTATAAAACCTTGGTTGAACCAATTCAGGTTGGGGTTTCTGCCAATAAGTACTATACAAACTGTATATTGTTATAAGTACGTAATAACTTTACTTTTATAAGTATTTCTTTGAAAAATATAGAATACTAGTTGAATGCCCGCGACTTCGTCTCCCAATTTGATGGATCTCGATAACAGCGCCACCGGGTTCAACTATACTAAGACTATAAGTACGAAAACAAAATTCATCAAAATCGGTCGGGCCGTTTAGGAGAAGAATTGCACACACACGCTCATCGAAATTTTCTATATTTTTTTAACAATCATCACACTAATATTATAATTGTGAAAGTTAGGATATTTGTTTATTTATTTGTTGGTTTGTTTGTTTTTTGTTTGTTACTCAATCACGTCGTAACGGCTGAACTGATTTCGATGAAATTTGGAGTAGATTATAACCTGGATAGGCTAATTTTTATCCCATAAATCAGTTCCCATGGGATAAAAATGAGATGTCAAGTCAAATTGCAACAGCGAGTTTAGCTTTATTTCTAGGTTACCCAGACGTTTAGTAGTGTAATGCGTACGAAGTCGCGGGCAACAGCTAGTAAGATAAACATTAAACATATATGAGTATTTCCACAAATAACTATCTACCTAGTTTTAACAAGCTTTACTTAGTTTTGGGGCTAGATGGCGCTGTGTGAAAGGTCTAGCCTTATTTATTTTATTAAATTGATGACGTCATATCTGTAAGCCCACATCTCGTTAATGAAATAGCACAAGTCAACCAAGACATTGTGAATATGAGTTTTTAGCAAGCTACACAACTAAACACTTTCTACTTTACCACAAGAAAGATAAACACCCGTTGAACACCTGTTTAAAAATTCCTTATTCAATGAGTTAAAAGGACTTTTTTAAAAAGGTCTTCAACGGGTGTTTTACTTGCTAGATGACCTCAAAATAGTAGTTTACTTATGATTAATTTGGTAGAGCAATCGAATTTAGTATTCTTAAGGGAATACACAAACAATTGAATTCTGATATATCGACCCGCTAGGTTAGGTTACCCACCTTCTAGGAGATGCATTGAAATTGATTCATTATTCAAACACCAGTCTTGTCTGCAGATATTTCAAATTGCGCAAGTCGTGTGTGTTTTATATACCAGAGCTCTCCAAATAGGTATGTTATGTAAGTACTACCACCATACCTATTTCTGACACCTTATATGTACCTTATATGTACCTATTATGATATTCCTTGACAATTAACAAATTTAAAAACGTAATTAAACAAAATCTTTATAAAAAAGCCTACTATAAAATATCGGATTATTTAGATGATAGAGAAGCTTGGGATTGAAATTGCTCCAACTCGTTCAAAATGTTACACTTTTATTTATTTTCTGTATTGTTATGTATTCTAAAAGGATCATTTAAAAAAAACAACCAGCCTTGTTTCTTGCCTTTCTTTCCTGTCTTGGTCGCGAAGGAACAGGCAGTAAAATTGACGTTTCAAAGTGATCCTTGTGATTTTAATGAATAAAAATATTTTACTTTGACTTTGACCTAAGACTTAAGAGTAGTAGAAAAGGCTTGTGAAAGGACTCTCCTGGAAAAGTACTAGCACCATATATATTTTTGCTGTCAAGAAAGCACTGCTGAGCTTCGGTTTGCAGGGTATGGTTGGCAGGCACAAGAGGCTTTTCACCTGTATGCCTCATGTCGATGGACCCAGGGCATTGCACCATAGGGCACATTACTAAGGTGCGTGATCTACGAGCTAATACTTCATTATAAGCGATGATTACCACATAACATCAGTTGGGCCAAATACATGTTCCATCTTCAGGTCGAATAAAAAAAAGAAAAAAATGGTCCTGTCCATCCAAAAGTTCTTTATTTTATTTTTTAGTATGTACATACAACAAACACGTATACAAATACATTATGACGTTGGATACCTACATTTTTTCTGAAAGAGCCGGATGAGGTTGCGAACGGGTTGTCTGGAAGAGACCGTGTTAAGCGATAAGATCGCCACTTATATTTCTGCGTGTCTGATTATTAGTGTATTGTTTGTTAGTTTTTAGTACGGTGTACACAGTTATCTACTTATCTATCTACAGAGTGATTTTGTAATCGATTCTCTGTACAAAACAAGCTTTCTTAAATACCGTGAAGGAGATTAAGGACCATGAAGTAACATGCTAAACAAGTTTTAGAATTTTCTTATTTATTATACCGATAGGATTAAATATATTAAACAGTAAGAACCACAAAATCAACCTGTGAGTACCTTAAATTACGTACGAAAAAAAAATGTTGCCTGTAAACTTTATTCAATTTCATAGAAATCGTCCCTTTTGCTCCAACTCGGTCAAAAATGTTACAATTTAGACATAATTTATTTTCTTTATTATTATGGCAATAGTGTTACTAGTAACGTTTCAAAGTGATCCTTGAGATTTAATGAAAAAACAATTTGAGTTGATTAGAATAGTAAAAAAAACAGTGGTAAATGGTTAAATAGAATTTTACAGATCTTTAACTTCTTCGGTTTTTTTATACTTCTTACTAAATTTATTAAGGGGAGCAATATTATGGTCTAATGAATGAAGGTTGTGGGTTCAAATTTGATAACTAATACCGGCAAAGACAAGCGTAGTAAGAAATATAAGTCGATAAAAAAATTAATAAGTAATGGTAAAGTCCAAGCGCATAGGTCAAATCTGATAATGTTCCCTAGGTAATAAAACAACAGTAACAATAAAAAAATCCATAATAGCATCGATTTTTGATCAAAACTTTAAGATAATTTAAACTTAATAACTCCATCCTTAATTACCAAATAAATAATGTAATAGTTAAAAAAATCCTAATAATCAATTGACCAAGAAATCGTTTTCCGAAACTAAACTTTCAATCAATTTATATACAAAATAATACAGGTTTTATTAAAACTAAAATATATATAAAAACTTACTTTAATTTCTTCAACAGGACTTCCAAAAAAGCGTTCAACTTCTCATCCTTCTAAAAACATTACAATCCATTCACTTACAGACACAATTTCCACATCACTTCTAAATAATATGAGATCGAAAATACAGAAACACGTTAGCGTGAGACCGGCACGAGCGCCGAGAGAGGACTAACGGACGGACGGACAAACGAACCATAGCCCTGCGGGACTTTATCTCAGAACTAATTTAATGAAACAATAGAATTGTTTTAACAAACAAACAGTTCGATGAGACAATAATTGCGCCTATTATCATGTGTGTATTATCGTTATTCGGTAATTCAATGAACAATTGTAGGATTCAAATTATGTGTTACAGGGTAAACTTTTGCCCTGGAGTAATTTCATGAGGGGGCAGTAAAAGAGATTGTGAAATGCACTGAAATTGCATCACTGGTTCTATGGTTCCTGCACATCTCTATATGTACACCAATTTTCGTATATTAAGTTCAGTCAATATTCAGATGCTTAATAATAATAATCACAATATTTTCAACAAATAATCACACATTTTAATATTACACACATGAATTTTCACTATGCAACTTAAAAATATTGTGCATGACCTTAAAGGCACATCTTTTGTTGTGACGATGACAGGCATCGACTTGAATTTGACTACGCGAAATGACCTCCTGGCAAGTTAGCATGACCGCCCTAGAAAAGCCAAAATATCTTGGGTGTACAATAGATCGCTTACAGCCCTTGTATAACAATTTTTTTTTGTCTATTTACTTAATATAAATATAATGTAAAATTTTTAGAAACCACAAGTACCACTCAGTCTGCCCCCAAATTTTCGTCTGACGTTTACCATAGCTGCTGTTTTATTTAAATCAAATGATACTTTTAAAAAACGTAAAAAATATAATGTCGATCTCTGTAGTGCAGTGGGAAAATAGCCGATCGAGACACTAGAGGTTGCGGGTTCGATTTCCGCCGCTGAACAAATTTTTGCATGGTTAACAGATATTTGCTCGGGGTCTGGGTGTGTTACTAAAAATTATAATATGTATTTACAAAAATATAGTTTGGGGCTCGATAGCGCTGTCAGAAATGTCTAGCATTATTTATTTATGTTATAATATAAGTAATACATCAACTAGGTATCACTGGTTCGCTGCTGGACATTAGGCATCTTAGCCCAGCCCTAAACGTAATTAGCGACTAAACATATTTAAATTTGACGTATTTGTGTGATTTGACAACTCTATTTATACATACAGGATGTTTTGAAATATACTGACGATATTCAAGTGACGGTTTCTCAAAACATAAAAAAGACTTCTCGAATAAAACTACTAGTTATATTATCAAATTTTAAAGAAAATCGACTAAATCTAGGTGATTAATTCGATATAAAACTTACGCCTACTCTTGCAATCGACATTCAAAAATAAGGGCTGCGAGTTTTGGGTTAGAAAGGGGCAACAAGAGATATCTCGAGACGTCACCAATACAGTATCTGTGGTTAGATAGCATGTATTATGCAATATCACAACATAAGTTTAATAAAGTGTTTGTTTTACATGCCAAAATAAATTTCTCATTTCTATGGTAAACTTTTCAAAAATTTACTTATTATGCTCATCAAAATAATCTTTTTCATTTTTGTGCGTATATTATCAAACACCCTATATATAATATATATATATATGTACATTTAGGCACTAAATTCTTGTAATACATTAATTATGTATCGTAGCGCAAGTTCTTTATTATTTATTGTACACGAATAGATTACAGGCAAAAACAAGTCCTAATATCATCCTAATACTGCACCAAATTATACCAAATGTTTCATTTAGATCTAATAATCCACTCTGCACTGTTTTTCGTAAGAAATCGTTTTCTAAATTAAAAAGTTTTATGAATGCCGATTGAAAATTGAAGATTTGGAACCAACTGTTTCCTCAAATCGCTTGATCGCGAAAGAACAGGAAGCAATCTTACTTCCTGTTTCAAAATGATCCTTGTGAAGATTTTATATATCTCATTCGTTCTCAAGTCATTCTTAAAAAATCAGCATCTGATTTGTAAGAAAATACTAACCTATAATTTATCTTAAAATACGGAATAATAAAATTTCCATACCCTCAAAACATTTTTCTTTCTAAAAAAATATAAGTATTCTGAACGTAAATTCCTCGTAAAAGCGAACTGTATGGGGTTATATAAAATGCAATAAGTTGAGAGGGTGGATAAAGCACCTATTACTAAACTGGTTACGGCGGTCAGCGAGAGTGCAAGGTAGGGTGTCAAAGCTGCTGGAAACTGTAGGACAGACTCATCTATCATCATCATCAGCTACAGGATGCCGACTGCTGAACATAGGCGCCCCCCCCCCCTAGATTCCAACTTGTGCGGCCTGCAACCAACGGCTCGCAGCAACCTCTAACAGTAGGCCTAGCACAGTAACTGTAGAGAAAGATTTAGTCATGAGTCATTTTTCGGAACATAAGAGACACTTGTGGACCGTCTCGGGCACGGCGATTGCGAGAGTGAACGGTAAGAAACGTTGTCGACACTTCCTCGACAGTAGTCTACAACGCCGAGAACGATAGCTATCATTTTCTCTATCTTTGACATTTAAGGATAGACAACTTTCTTCTGAAATTGTCTAGGTTTTGCGATGCCTAGACAACACTGTCTTCTCAAGTTATCTCTTTCGCACTCTTCTCAATCGCGGGCTTGCCAACAATTTTAGGTTAGATATTTAATTAATTATATATGCAACGCATGTTGCTATAGACAGAGTATCCTTCTCTTGTCTAGAAAGAAAACTTATTGAGCCTGCTCGGGGCAAAGATAATTTCGTTAGAATCGACAGATAATGGAATAGAATAACGATATAATGCACATCACGCTCAAATTTATAAACAATATAAAAAAACAATACACGCAGAAATACAAGTTGTGGTCCGAGCCTTGTCGTCTCTTCTAGGAGTAGACAAAGAAATCGCTGTGCTAACCCTGCAGGTCGTATTTCCAGTTACTGTGGGCCGTCTTACGCTATGCTTACCAGTGCGTCTATTTATGATCTATCTATACCTACTATTGACTTATAGAAGTAAGGTTTGTCATATTTACTAAAAACGAGATAATTACCATAATTTGTAAGTTTTTGAGTATCCCGATATTTTGACGCAGGTACATACGCCAAGATCACGGGTAAACTGAACTCTCTGCGAGTGGACGGCTACTGGCAGATATGTCGATCTACCCTCTTTACTAGGAATGAATTTATTAATATATACCATACCGGGATACTCAAAAACTCACAAATCATGGTAAATATACATTTTATTTGGAATAATTATAAAAATCACGTCGTCAATTGTCAGACACTTAGTACAGTACAACCCCCTGTAAGACCCCCTTAAATTATAATAAACTAGCTGTTGCCTGCAACTTCGTACGCGTAACACTACTAATTGTGTAGGTAACCTAGAAATAAAGCTGAACTCGCTGTTGCAACTTGACTTGACACCCCAGTTTTATCCTTTTTTTTTACGATGGGGAAATACTTTACGGATGTCCTCCAACCCGGGGAGAGCTGAAGGGGTCTGTCGGACTCTCCGTCGGCTGTCAACCAGCGGCATACCGACTAAAAACCCACCGATATTCCTTCATTCACCTCAGTGCCAGTGCATCATCAAACCGCCCATCGGATGAGCGGGTCGATGCTGCACTAGCACCTGACAAGGTCACGGGGTCCCGGTTGGATTCAACCGCGGCCCTGTCGGTTAATGTCCGCCTTAAGCGGACCCCTCTGTCCTCCTCCTGGGAAGGAGAGGAATGTCCTGGAATATGGAAGACATTCCTCAGCGTAGGAGGCCTGTGCGATGCTGGGTCGGAGCTCCCCGCCCCGAACCCTGCTGGCCCCCATCGAGCTGAAGAAGGCGAAGAAACTGTCTTCGCCTCCTTCCGGTCCTTCGTCTGCGGAGCGGCTCAGCGAGAGGATCATCCTCTCTGATACGCTCTGCAGCCTCCTTCTGAGACATTACTTCGTCACAGAAAGAGATTACGGCATCTCAGGCTCTATCGCTGCTAAGCATAGCCTGAATTATGCTCGGCAGCGAGAGATCCTGGCCTACTATTCCCACCAGCGCCTGCCGTTGTGTTGCCCAGGCGGTACTGAACTCTAGCGTGTGCTGAGATGTGTCCACGAGGGCACCACAGTTTTATCCTATGAAACCTGATTTAGAGAATAAAAAGTAGCCTTTGTGTTAGTCCAGGCTATAATCTACATACATACTAAATTTCATCGACTTCGGTTCAACCGTTACGACGTGATTGAGTAACAAAGAAACAAACATCCATACTTTCGCATTTATAATACTAGTGTGATTATAATTTGGCCTGTTTATTTGTTAATGTAATATTATAAAATTCTAAGTACCAAATTTATAAATAGGGACAATTCTAAGTTATCCTCAAGAAACCTTATACTGAGGCACCCTACTCATCGAGTACCTATAGTCACTCGTAAAGCGAGCGCACCTACAGCATGATCGATGAAGGCAATCACATTGTAGAATTTTCTTTGAGCATTACCTATAGGTGAGGGAATTTTGTTAGTACTAATAGCAAACTCAAAATTTAAGATGGTTCGATTCCTGGTACATACAAACTTTCAGTGGACATTCACCAGATAACTGAACAGCAGAAAGTTTTAAACATTCTTTAAGTCTTATTATTGGCGCAATTTAAAATATAAATCACAATTTCGTTTTGTTATTTTTCTTTACTTTCTAGTGTACAATACTTATTACGAGTAATACTATTACCCTAGTAATACTACATTTACAATCTAGCCAAGTACAGGCTAATGAGTAATTTGATGTTCGGAGAGTGTGCTGCGGCTTTTTAACCTGACCCCACCATCCCCATTCTATCATCGCACAACCAGACTCTCCGCGATACGCCACCGCTACATCCCATACGCAGAAAGCGGTTACTCTTCCACCTTTATTATACGCAACGCCAAGGAGTGGAACGCCTTGCCTGAGTCTGTGTTTCCTGATAACTGCAACTTAGGGGTCTTCAAATCGCGAGTGAATAGGCTTCTTCTAGGCAAGCGTGTACCATCGTAGACTGCATCATCGCGCCCCATCAGGCGAGATCGTGGTCAAACGCTAGCCTATAATTTATAAAAAATTGACCTAGTTTTTTAGTCATTATTATAAATACGGGATTTATCACGTACGGTGTTATCGGTGTTTCGACCGACAATGTTTCGGTTGAATTCGTGAATCTTCATCAGGGTGAGTGCGATCCGCTCCGAATAACGTCTCACCTCGCACATGACGAGGCGAGACGAGACGATGTGCGAGGCGAGACGTTATTCGGAGCGGATCGCACTCACCCTGATGAAGGTTACCCGGTATATGATAAATCCCGTATTTATAATAATTATATTATTATTATTATTAAAAGCCTATTGTGTCCCACTAGCAGGGCAAAGGCCTCCCTTCCCTCTTTCCACTCGTATCTG
The DNA here is from genome assembly GCA_963924445.1 of Philereme transversata. Taxonomy (NCBI): domain Eukaryota; kingdom Metazoa; phylum Arthropoda; class Insecta; order Lepidoptera; family Geometridae; genus Philereme; species Philereme transversata. The sequence goes on along the minus strand of OZ004341.1, from coordinate 6,234,957 downwards.
TTGATTGCAAGTAGAGGCCAATCCTTGAGGTAGGAGTTTAGCTCATCCCGCCACCTTCGCCTGGCCCTTCCACGCGGGCGTTGTCCGTAGTCTGGAAGCCATTCAGTGGTGGTCTTTGTCCACATTGTGTCTGACATACGGCAAACGTGTCCGGCCCAGTCTCACTTGAGTCTTCCAGCTTTTTGAGCGACGTCGGCCACCTGTGTGTGGGAGCGTATAACCGAGTTCCTGATTCTGTCCGTGAGTTTCACGCCCAGGATACTGCGCTCCATTGCACGTTGGCATACCCCAAGGGAGGACTTTTGACGATTTGTTAGCGACCAGGTTTGCGCACCATAGGTGAGGATGGGGAGAATGCATATGCCCATGAGTTTCCGCTTTAGAGAAAGTGGAAGCGGTCCTTTCACTAGGTCTTTCATGGACCAATAGCTTTTCCAGGCGTTTTCCGTGCGTCTTACAATCTCTTGTTCTTATTCTTGTATAATAATGATTGAAATAAATCACGATAGTTTTTTAGCGTGATTATAAACTAAGAATGTGTCCAATAGCACTTTTCTTACTGTTTCTAGTGAAGGGGAAAACACTTTGTGCATGTGTTCTTTATAGTAGCACTAATACTTTCACTACACACGCACTATTATTAATTTACACTGCACTAACTCAAAAGCCTGATGACGCTATTCTATTTCAAACATCTGAAGATTCAACGCGTAAACTAAACAAGGCGTAAAAATAATCATAACAAATACAGCATAGAAAACACTCGGTTCCTATTTGACGCAATTACTCTGACGTATCATTTCAGCGCAACACAGAATATAATAGCGGTTTGGGCAATATAAACAATACAGGACATTTCAAAAAGCGCTATCTAGCCCCAAATTAAGCAAAGCTTGTTATTATGGGAACCAGATATCTGAGGAACATCCAGACCCGAAATAAATATTGATTTAGCTCGATTATTAACTCATGTTACTACTTAGTTATTGAAGCTAAATGTTCACGGCAAAACAGCTGAACCGATTTCGATGAACTTTTTTGTTATACTTAAATAGGCTAGTGGTTCGCCCCGAACTGAGATCTCGCGAGTGTCCCATAAAAACAAAAATATATTATTTGTAATTTTTGACGATCTGACCTACAGTTTCATGCAAATTACAAGTAACGGGAGTTCATGTTATTTGGTTACAATTTTTTGGGGTAGAAATTGCAGTTATTCTGGATTTCAGACTTTCCCGTATATTTGTGTCACTTCAGCATTGTGGGTTCACTGGTGTACCCTGTAAATTTTGTCAAAGTTTGGTTTTATTGTGGCTAAAACTACAAGGTTTAAACTAAAAATTATAACGGGGTCAAAATGTACTCACAAATATCTTTTATTAGACGTGCCATTTGACCGGATAGTCCCATTTTGTTTTTTTACCCCTCTTTAACCCCATAATTTCAACAACCCCCTCACATTTTTAGCTCATTTAGTCACACCAAAATTGTACCACCACTATATACCAAATTTCACGATGATCGGATAAACGCTTCGAAAGTTATCCTCGGACAAACAAACATACATACATACAACGCCTATTTGCCCAAGTTGATTTGGAGATAATATCTCCATAAAAAGTAGCCATGGTCTCAATCCATATTATGGATTGAGACCATGGCTACTTTTTATTTACAAACCACAACGCCGATGTATTTTTCACTAGCCTATATACCACGGTAATGTTATCTATACAGTATTCTATCTTCATACAAACGGCCGGAACGTAAGTCATACCTACGCTTCTCGTGTTCGGTACCCACTGGGTACCCAACCAGTCGCGTATACGTCCCAGCACGGGTAATATCATTGCCGCAGTAACGAACGGTGTGATTTGTTTTGTAAGCAGTAAGCGTGCGATTTGTGAATATTTTATTGAAATAAGTACAAGTACTAACTTAATATGGCAAAGAGCATGAATAGACTATATTGTGCTGTTTTTGTTTGTCTTGTGTTGCGGATTATTATTCTAGGGTGGGGGCAATAAAAGATCTGCACTGACGTCCCGCATTGGGGTGTGGTGTCCGTGTTGCGGATTTTTTATACTGTTCAATTTAACAATAAAGCTTTTCGTATGTCTCAGTCGAGACGCAAATATTTTTATGTATCAAATTTATAAGGGTGGAGTTTTTATTAAATCTACTAATTAAAAAAACACACATGTATTTTTATTGAACACTTCCTATTTCATTCACAACGAATTTAATTTTTTTATACATAAAATATACAATCACAAAACTATACAGAAATTCAAGTAAGTAGATAAAATTAAAATACTGCAGGCGGACAGCCCTATCGCGTGTTTATGCACCACGCGGGTGTAGGTAAATAATTCAAGGACAGGGCCCAGTCACAATACTGTATAGGTATCATTACCGTGCCTATACTGTACCACTGCTGGGCAAAGGAAATTTGTGTAGGTACTTATAATATACTATTCTGAGTGTAAATTTCCAATATGAAGTGAAACTTGGTGCTTACTTGGCTTACACTCATTTGGCATTAAGTGGTTGATTTTTCGATTTCTTGTGTAGACGTTCTTATTATAGTTATCACGGCATGCAACACATTCCGAGACCAACATTTACCGTCATAAATCACGTGCACTATCAGAGAAGTGAAATTGAGGGCATCTTGAATTGTTTCTTCATTGTATGCACAACGCCGTGATTACATAGTGCAACTTTGTAATCACGGTGTGTTTGAAATTTGTGATTTGTACTTAATAGTAAAAAAAAAGTAACAAAACTTTACCTGACTTACTCGTATGAAGACAATTTTAGTGTTTCTGCAAATTAGCTTTCTACATTCACCTAAAACAGCTAAGAACAGTAAATATTTTTAACAAGTAACTTTTTAACAAAAATATAACCGACTTCAGATAACAGTATAACATTATACGCGAATATCTGATTATTATATTAGATAAAAAAATATGTGGAAGACATTGTACGTGCTTTTGAAATTGGAGGGTTTCCCTCGATTTCCCCGGATTCCTCCATCAGATACTGACTTGGTTCGAATGGAACTACCTCAGAAGTGCACTCTTTCGAATAAAAAAAGAATTTTGAAAATCGGTCCACAATTGACGGAGAAATCGGTGAACATAAATATACAGTCGAACATAGAACCTCCTCCTTTTTTGAAGTCGGTTAAGAATGATCAGATTTTTTCCCGTGATTATTGAATGTAAGACATTGAATTCCGAAAAGTTGTAGAACAATCACTGTCCTCCTAGGTGAGGTGAATGACCCTCGGGCTAACATACATATTTTTAAGCACCTTGTATACACATGAGATACACCTAGAAAAAAGTGTAAACATAGCCTTATACATAGTCCACCTGAACTAAGCCTCGTGCCAACAGTTTTTACGAGGTTTCACCACAGACCATGTACAAGCAGCGTTACACTCATGCCAAATTCAGGCTAGGTTTTAAACAAAATATGCAGGAGTGCAGAAGTGGTGTAGTGTGAACACAGCCTGAAAAGTAGCGCACCTACCTTGAGCCGAACTCTGTGCCAACAGTTTTTTGCATGGCGTTTTAACACAGGAGCTGAATGCTTTGTTACATTTACGGCAAGCTAAGGCAAGAATTTATACCAAAAACTTTCGTTGATCGAGCGAAGTGAGATCTCCAAATCAGCTTGAACAAATCGGCGTTGTATGTATGTATGTTTGTTTGTCCGAGGATAGCTTTCGTAGCTTTACTGCGATCATATTCGGTATATATATAGGTAGTGAAAGCACAATCCCGGTGATAGCACCGGGATTGTGTTAATTAACAAAAACTATCGTTATTTGTAATTTGTATGAGACTGTAGGTCAAGTTAGTTGGAGAGACATTTCGTGGCACTATTTTGATAGTCAAAGATTACGAATAATATTTTTTTGTTTTTATGGGAGACTCGCGAGATCTCAGTTCGGGGCGAACCACTCTATATTTGTATGGAACACTTTGCCGTCGTCTGTTTTTCGTAAAGAATACAATCCGGGTCTCTTTAAGGTAAGAGTGAATAGGTTTCTTCTAGATCTTCGTGCTTCATCTAACACCATATAACCATCAGCTTTCCATCAGGTGAGATTGTGGTCAAACGAAGATCTATCCAGTTAAAAAAAAAATATTCTAGCAAATGAACCATTCGATTTAAATCTGATCCTGGTGTGAAGTCTAAGCAGGCTTTAAGTTTAAGACGTGACGTTAGGGGGGAAATCCGTTATAGCGAAATGTTTCGTTCTAGAATTTCTGTATCGCGTTTCAGGGTTTAGCTTGACTTAACGTTTTGTGGCTTGGAAGGTAGTTTTAAAATATATTTTATTTATCTCGGTTTCAGCGCTTATTTATACTGCAGTTTTAGCTTTTCGAATGCGAAAGAATTAAATATTTTCAGAATTTATTTTTATGTTTAGAGTTCAACTTTATCGTAATAAAATCAGTCAATTGTAACAAAAATTACCTATTCATGACCTGTTATGACTTCATGCGATAAGACCACCCATTGTACCACCGCGTAATTTTGTGTAACAATAAAGAGTTATCTATTTATTAATGTCTTCATTTTATTACTATTACGTATCATAACAAACTAATTGATGATTCCCGTTTCGTTTGAGTTATAGGTTAGAGCATACGAACACATACGCATACATACGGGCAGTACGAAAACGAATATAACCAGCCTTGTTTCCTGCCTGATTCGTTCCTGGCTTAGTAGCAGAGGAACAGGCGGTAAATTTGACGTTTCAAATTGATTCTTGTGATTTTAATGAATATTGACAATTGACTACGGGAAAACGCGATGGCATTATTTAACTCTCACCTGGCCAATAACAATAGAGATAATACATAACACTGGGTGGATAACCAAACATTGTTTTTCACTCACCTTTACACCTGAACATAAGAATCTAATGCATAAAATTAAGGCAGGTGCCGTTCAAACAAATTTTATTTTCATACATCACAGTATAATATTCGAGCAAACTTCGTCGGCCGTCACAATATGAATAATGTTTCCTAGAACTTTGCCGGGAATGGAATTCTGTATTAGAGACTTTTCACCTGGAACAGGCTTTAATGAACGGGAAAGTCTTGGGTTTAGAAAGGTGCCTAAATGTTGGACCTAAGCTTGAAAGAAAAATCTTTTTGCAAATTTTAAAGATGGTTTATGCTATTTCGGTTTTCCCGGATCCGGACTAAGGCACAGAAAGTAACAGATGTAAATTAATTTATCATTTTGTGTGGATCATCGAATAGCTCATGGCGTAGCTTGTAGCTCGTAACGTAACAGATATAAGGTAGGATTCAAATCATACGAAGCTCCACTTACGCGGTGCGGTGGCCAACCGCACCCTCAGAATACAGAATACTACTATTATTCTGTGACCGCACCGTACCGCCCGCTGGCGGCGCCGACACGTGAGCGAAGCGAAAAAAGATTTTTTTTTTATCTCTGATGGACTAAACTCGCTGTTGGCCTCTGAGGCCGTGACAGCTTAACCGAACTTTTGGCGAGCGCAGATGGCGCTCAGCCCAGTAAGTTATTTTAGAAAAAGAATTGTATGCCGATGCACCTATATATTTGGTGTGACGTATTTGGATAGTTGGTATATCAGAGACCTATATGGTTTATGCTAATATGGTGATGACAATGAGATTCTTAAATTAAAGGTCTCCATACAGAGAAGCAAAGTATTGAAGGCTTAAAACTCAGGCAGTAGGATTGGCCACTAGCGCATAGGAACTTACTTTATGGAATATCAATTTTAAGTTTATGTTTATACCGTATCGTGTTCGTGCCTGAGACAAGGGTTTTACTAAGTCGGCTCGGTCTGGCTTAAAAATCTTTTATGAAAAATCGTAGCTGCTTTTTGGAGTTCGGCCCAGGATGTACCTATTTCACGAAGCAAAATCCACAGTTCAACTCCCCTACTACCTAAGTAGTTTAATCTTATTAGGAACTTACTTGGTTTAATTACTTTTTTCTCGTTTTTACCATTTTTGTACCTTTTCTTCATAAAAGAATCTTGGCTACACACAGGGCAAAGTTGAATGAGACAAATATTAGAAGAAATTCGTTCTACGACTTTTCGTCACATGACCAAGTTGTATTTATCCGGTTTTTCGTATGATTTGCTTTTCAATCGTTCCATATGTTTATTTAGTCTGGAAAATAAACTCTGGTAGCGAGTTAAACTCTTTACTCGTACCTAGAAATTATAAAATTATTAGTAAGTCGTTTTGTATGACAACTGTTATTTAGAAAATCAGTTGCTGTGCACGAAATGGGCCTGGAAGACCTCATCAACATATCGTCTTGGAGAAGTATGATCTGACTTGCTTAATTATCTTGTAAGCACGTCTGTTAGTACCAATACAATACCATACAAGATAAACACAATATGATGACGGAAACGCTATTCATGGAACTAACAAGTGTAGGTAGTGTTTCATTTCCATAAATTCTAAAGGAACAGATGGGGTTTCAATAGCGCGGCACGACAACAAAAGGTTCTAAACCTAACATAACATGCACGTAAGAAAATAAACAAAAGGCTCATGTTTATAAAACATTGCTGATTAGATGGGCATCTGTTGCTTACCAGGCTTGCACCCTCATCATCATATCAGCCAACGTTCACTGCTGACCAAAACCTCCCCCATAGATTTCCAGAGCTACCGTTGGATGCGGCCTGCACCCTTTATTAGGTCATCTTTCTATTTTGTGCGGCGCAGTACTTTTGAGTTCGTGGTCTTCACTCGAAAACCTTTCTGCCCCAACGGCCGTCAGTTCTTCGAGCTATTGTGCCCCGCCTAGTGCCACTTGATGGCATCATCACTTTTTAGATACGTTGTTAGAACGTTGCATTGTGAAGTATTGAACAAAGATCGGAACTTTAATTTGGCTAGATATAGTTACTGGAACTGGAATAAGCGATCGTTACAAACTTTGAGCGCTGGCTTCAGCAATTTCATGATGAAGCTATTCCTATTTCTCGTCTACATTTGCATCGTTTTACAATGGATTCAATTAAACAGCAAGCAAGTCGTTAATTTTAGCTTAGAATGGTCACCCTAGAGTCCAGAGATCTTTGTCTAGGCCTAGACAATTTGGTCGACAGTAGACTAGATACATTTTGATGTAGAGTAGATTAAAGTAACATTTCTACGTGATAATTTCTCATAATAAACGAGTATTTAACGCGTATGTAGCTTTTTATATAAATATCCCCTCGTTTCGACTGTGTGCAACATTAGTGTAGTGTATGTGTAGTGATCGCGAAAGTTTGAAACATCAATATTCGCTTCCTAGTAAATTCTTTCTTGAGAAAACTTTGCGTACTCTTGCAAAAGAAGATAGATTATACATATTAAACCTGTTGTACGATGCTAGTGGTACTCCACGGTTTTCCCACTATGTTCTTCTTTAGAAACTGGACAATAAATAGGTATTCCATCGTTCACCATCATCTATACATCTATATACATGTTTGGATGGTATAAGATGAAAATGTCCAGCAGGTTTACCTACAAACAATCTTAGTTTTATTTTCATATTTAAAATGTACAACAGCTAAAATAAAATCGTAATTAAACAAAAATGTTCACCCTTCATTATTAAACACAGCTGTTAGTCCAGGCTACCCCATTAAGGGATCCGGCAAGGATCCGTTGACCGTGTTTGTAATGATGATTAATTCGTTTTACTAAACATTTTCCTTAAAGCCAAGTGCTCATATTTCAGCCAGATTTTAAGGGTTGTTAATATATTTACGAGCATAACGATTTAAACCATTTCTAATTTAGATTTACAGTTAGAGATTTATAACGTACCTACTATTTTCGCACCGCGTCTGACCTTGCACATGTGCGGAGCGGATTGCATTTACCTTGAAGGTTCACGAATTGAACCGAACCATTGTCTGTATCATTTCTGGAAATGCTGGGTGAAGGAATACTTCTCTAAGCTCTAGACCAGATGCAAATGAAAAGAGAACGTTTACAGTGTGCAGCCTACTTTCTCGTGATTATCGAGAATGCACGCAACCCCCATTAAACTACAATATTTAATTTATATTTTTTTTCATCATCATCATCCACAACCTGACTTAACCCATTGTTAGGTATATGCCTCCCCAAGTTTGTGCCATCCACCACGATCCTGCGCTAGTCTCACCCACTGACGGCCCGCGACCTTTATGATGTCGTCCACACATCTCGCTGCCAGACGTCCTATCCTTCTCCTTACCCGCTCTTTGGCTACCATTCAGTCACTGCCCTACTTCATCTGTCATCACCACGTCTAGCCAAATGTCCCGCCCAAGATCTTTATTTTTTTTTCTAAGATTGTTTATTTATAACCTTTGTTTAAAACTTATAACTACTTACTTACGTCTAATCAGATTTTGTAGACACCAACAACTTTCTCTCTGTTTGCCATTTTTCTGCCATTTTTCGGGCCTCCCCCAACTTTTTCAAACCTTTCTCTATCTCTTGCTGTTCTGCTCCAAGATATCTGCTGTTTTTTTAATTTCATTGTGTACTAATAAAGATCATTATGAAACTAGCCGTTCACTGTAAAACTAAACACAGATAGAACACAAAAGCCCTTGTAATGAGTTCGTCGACCCTTAGACAAAATTACAGAGCTATTCATTAACTCTTATCTGGTCCAGAGTTATTATAAATTATTTTTAGTTGTGGACAAGTGCTTTTTATGTGAAAGGTTGTTTTAAGTTGGAATTTATGTGTTTAAGTGCCATTTAATTTTCGTTGAAATAGCTTTGGAGACTAGTTTATGCTAAAGCTTTACTTACCTACCTATACATTTTTATACCTTTATGCTAATAATCTTTACATAGTATAAAATGAAGTCGCTTCCGCTGTCTGTTATCTTAGATCTTTTAAACTACTCAACGGATTTTAATGCAGTTTTCAGCAATAGATAAAGTGATTCAAGAGGAAGGTTAATTAATATGTGTAACTAGCTTCCGCCCGCGGCTTCGCATGCGTTGTTTTGCTGACACAAAAAGTAGCCTATGTGTTAATCCAGGTTATAATCTACGTACATACCGATTTGAAAGTAACTCTGTCTGTATCTGTTTGTTACCTTTTCAAGACTTAACGGCTCTACCGATTTCGATGGAATTTGGTACCTATATACCTAGATAGATTATGAATGGACTTGAGGCAGGATACACTTTACGTGATTGCACAGAAGGAGGGTAATGTTTTATTGACTAACCACGCGTACGAAGCCGCGGGCGGGTCAGCTAGTATATACTAAATGCTAGTTCTAAATTTCACTTTATTCTATTTAAGAATTGTGTTTTTTCGGATCACTATAATCACTGAGTCTTCAATTGTCGAGTAAATAGATTCTTTCTATGCAAGCTTGTTTTATCTTTGACCACACCGTCACTTACTACCAGGGGCCCAATTTTGCTAATTTATAAGAAAAACGATTATGGAGCCATACCATTATTTAACGATTATTTTTGTTTTCTTGTCATAAGGTAGTGATCAAACGATTGTCTCTAAATCGTTAAAAACTCCCGGATAAAAACCCCGTAATAATTATCCATTTCAGAGGTGAGATCCCTTTACCAAAAAAGAAAATTACTGTTATCTTTGGATTTTCATCACACATAAGTACCTAAAAATCATCCCAGTTAAACTAGCTATCTATTAAAAACAACCACCTCCGAATCAGTCCATATGTTAGGAAACTATGATGCCACATATCATTCAAATCATTCAAAAAGCGTAAAGCATTGGATGAATTCTTGAGTGACCAAAATGTTATTTAATTTATATTATATCTAAATCAAATTTTTAGTGTTTGCCTTTTTTCTATTTTATTTATTGTGGTTTATTTTATTTTATTCTGTAATATTGTTATAACATCCTCAATCACATATATTATAATTTGACATTTTATTATAATGTCTTTCTATTTGTTAAGCTTTTTAGCCATTTTAAATATTTGTATACCTCAAGTACGTGAAGCACAGTGATTCCTCTTTATTATTACTATCTGTCTTGTACAATTTACCTGTGTTTCATTTACTGGTCTCTGGTTTCATGCAAATACATATCTTGAATCTTCACAGGCATACACACAGTCACACAGATAGACATAATACTCCTCTTTTAGTGTCAGGGGTTAACAAATAAGTAGGTATCAAATTATTTAGTTTATATATATATTTTTTTTTAATAATGTCAGATTATCCGGTACTGAATTTAGGAGGCGGCGGAAGATCAGCGCGCTGCGTCCGTATACTAGTATTTACTAGTGCGTGGCGCATAATGCTGAGCCGGATCCTAGTTTGCGGACGCTCATAACCTGAACGACCTATGTTTATTGTATATTTTTATTTCAATTTTTTGTATGTTATTCCTACTGTCGTGTTATTTTTGTAATCGTGTATGTCTTTGTTTTGTTATGTCGGCAAATAAATGTATTTTCTTTCTTTCTTTCTAGGTACTTTCATTTAGACAATATTATTTCTAAAGTCTACACAATAAAGTGGTAGGTAATTAAACACAAATAAATTTGAAATACCTCTTTAAAATATTGCTGACTTTCATATAAAAAAAGCCAAAATAATATTATAAATAAGCTCTATTAAAGTGAATTGTTTCCCCATACATCTAAACCATTTGTTTTCCCCAAATTGTAAGAGGAATTGTTATTTTTCCGTACAATACATTACGTTGTGTGCAAACGATTGAGTCATAAAGCTCTCGAAACGATCTGTTCGTGACATGGATGAGTGCTCACAATAGCCCCACTGTATTTACTGAGTGTAAGTAGGTTACGATTCGAATTCTAAATTTAAATGCCAATTGAAATTAGTTACTTAATAATATTTTCAATATAAAAAATAACAACTGACTTAAGAGATACCCTGAATGTTGTATTTTTTTCAGCTTCTGTCTGGTAGGTGAAAGGAAAATTCTATATACATACTTAATTTGAAAAAAAAAACATTAAATCCTGGACAGAGGATATCGTGTAGCATAATTAATTACATCCCATTTCACATTAATATTAAAAAAGATTATGGGTGTATGTTTGTTACTCTTTCACGTCGTAACGGCTGAACCGATTTCGATGAAATTGAGTATGCACGTAGATTATAACCTGTATTAACACATAGGCTACTTATTGTTGACAAACCATGCGTGCGAAGCCGCTGTTGGAAGCTAGTACATAATAAAATAGAGATAACGGGTATTGACAGACAGACGGACAACAAAGTGATTCTATATATTTTTTCCTCTTGAGGTACGGAACCCTAAAAATACCAAAGCTAAATTGGGACCTCTTCCTTTTTTTAAGTCCATTAAGATACCAAAAATACTTCTGTGGCACTAATATATAGAAATAGCATATCTTTATTTAACCTATCATACGAATAAGACCGTGGATAGACGCTTTGCTTACACGACGGTAAGTATAGACTTTGTGAAAAATGTGTCTAGCTGGAGTGCTTGCTACCTGCTATCTTTCTTTATAAACGTCAGTCTAAGCATCCATTAATCATGTGCTATGATATCGATAAGTGCCTGAACTTTATACGCTTTAACACGACTGAGTTATATTATAACCATATTTTGTCGAATAGTTAGTGACACAAAAAGGAAAAAGACAAACACAAAAAAATAAACAATATCAATATACACATTTAAAAGCTCCATGTTGGTATGAAGTGGCACTCAGCTCAGCAAAATTATATGGCATTTTAAGATTTCAATGTAAGTAAACGATTGAGAATCATAGTTTTAAATTTTTTGGAAGTAACAATTCGCAGCCATCGAGGTGAACGATGATAGTGGGAATAAAGTTTATTTATTCGAACTTTGAGTATGACCGATACTAAGTGTGACAATAGCTAATGCTGCGCTATGCTGCGCAATGCTGCGCTTTGCTCTATTTATCTAATTCGCTCCTATAGATTACAATAAAGAAACCACAAAACGTGCTGCGCTACGCTTTGTGTTGCTGCGCTTTATTTGATACATCATGTTTAAAACAGCACAGCACCGCGCAGCATAGCTCAATAGTGATTAGTCACCCTAATACTAGTAGATCTTTATAAAAGTAAAAAAAACTGTACATAAAAAAAATGTATATATTGTATACATAAATACATATTAAGTCACATTAGCGTTCCATTAGAATTCGTTGTGGGGACGCCTTGGTGATGATCTCACTGTCACAGATTTAGATATCAGCCAAGTTTAATGTCACCACTACCACAGATAAAATATATCATTTGAGATATACTCAGCCAGATGTTTATAAACGATTTCAATAATCTATTATGTTTATTATCTTGGATAAGTTTAGAAAATGGATAAATTGGTCACATTATTTATTCTACAGCTAAGGATCGCTGGACTAATTCACCTAAATTAGTCCATCTTATTTTACAAGCTTAGATTTCTTCGATTGAAAGTGAATATTAATGATTCTTTATTCTTTTTTATGTAAATTTGGTTGAATACCTCCGTGGCGCAGTGGGCGAATAACCGGCTGAGACGCAGGTGGTAGCGGGTTCGATTCCCGCCGCGGAACAAATGTTTGCATGATTTACAAATATTTGTTCCGGGTCTGGATGTTTTTCTATATATTATAAGTATATATTTACAAAATAAAGTATATAAGTATTCTATCAGTTATCTGGTTCCCATAGTACAAGTTCTGCTTAGTTTGGGGCTAGATAACGCCGTGTGAAATGTCCAGCTATATTTATTATTATTGTTTTATTATTAATTTGGGTAAGTTTTTTTGCCCACAACGCACCGTTAAACAACCCGAAATCGCTCATATATTATAATTTTTTTTTTTTTACTTACCTATGAATGTTTTTATCAGTTAATAGCTGAGTTATTTAACAATTTCTTGATGGCATTTACCAATTATTGACTTCTTGATATTGTAAGATCCGGCTGCAGAATCAGTGTACCCACCGAGTTTTTGCTAAAAACCAAATTTTCACACATATTTATGATTAGGAGAATTTATATCCACCAGGGTGCCTATAAAAATGTGGCCGCTAGTATTTTTAATTAAATTATTAATAATGCATATTCCGTAAGAAATTTCACTGACTTGTTTTTTCAATAAAATATCATCCACTTCACGGCAACATCTATAAAGACTGTGAAAAATCATGGCTGCCGTTGCGCAACTGGCCGCACCTCTTTGCAGCCAAGTGTACACAGGTATGATTTTGTTACATTTATACACCCATAACGTACATTCATAATTTATATATCAAATTAAAGCTAATTTTTTTCTGTTTATTATGATATACGGCTGCCCAATTAAATCTGGCCGCAAATAAGGGGTGCTGGCTGTTAAAGACGGTAAACATTGAAAGTAGAATGAAAGAGAGCTAGCGTGTAACGTCACTAGTCAGACGAGGATAGCGATTGCCAGCTGTTGGACGGTTTAAAGCCATTGCGAAAGTTAGACCCTTGAATGTATTTATTAATCACCCACAAATTCAACAAGTTTTTGCGTCTTTGAAGAATCCTAATGACATTTATAACGAAACAAAAATCGATGCAGTCCAACATTTTACGTGCCTTATGTATGGACTCCCAAAGTGCCAAAGTGTAAATGCCACAAGATTTTTATTATTCAACAAAATGTACGCTTCAAAAGAAAGTTATGAAAAATTTATGAAAAAAATTAAAGGTTTCGACTCAACGCACATTCCACCGTGCTGGAAATCTTTGAAACAAAAATTGTTGCGGACAATATTTGTCAATTCGATGTGGTTAAATGCTACTGAGCCGGATTGCATCAAGTTTAGCGCGGAAAATAATGGCTGGCTGCAGTTAGATGGTTTTTTAAGACCAACATGGTTCCTGGGAGACTCAACTCCAGCGCAAGTTGAGAGTGTGCTGTGTAATTCCACGAACAAGTCTTCCGATAATGACGACGATACCGATATTTGCGATGAAAGTGATAGCTATGATGATAGTGTAAGTGAAAGCTCCGATGATTCAGATTTTTAAAAAAGAGTCACGGAAATATAAAATACATTTAAAGAATTTATAATTTGCTTAAACATTTGATTAATATGTAAAATAGATGTAATACTTGAATAAAATCAAATCTTTTTTCATACAGTACTTGCACAATACAATTTTTTTTTACATAAGTAACCTTGGTTTTATTGATCATCAATATCCATTTTTTTGTAATTTTTAAATTTGTCGTTTTGAAAAGAAAGACGTTTATTTTGAAGCATTTATTATTTTAAGGCGTACCTAGTATTGTTTGAATCGGATGTTGAGAACAGTAGCATCAGACGCATGCGCAATGGCTTTAAACCGTCCAACAGCTGGCAATCGCTATCCTCGTCTGACTAGTGACATTACACGCTAGCTCTCTTTCATTCTACTTTCAATGTTTACTATCTTTAACAGCCAGCACCCTAGGCCAGATTTAATTGGGCAGCCGTATATCATAATAAACAGAAAAAAATTAGCTTTAATTTGATATATAAATTATGAATGGTATCGATGGGTACACTAATTCTGCAGCCGGATCTTAGACCATGAGTAGTACTCGCTTCCGGCGGCTATTTTTCTGTCCACAAAAATAGAAGCCGGAAGCGAGTTCCGCTCCTTAGGAATTATAATGGGGTATGGTATAATCTCAGTACTCAAGTCCAGAGTGAACATGTTTCGAAGCGTCCTACTTCTTCCGCACTTACCACCAGGTGAAATAGTGGTCAAAAGCTTCTATTCCCAATATAAAAAAACTGATTAGTTGATACTAAATGATTTAAACGTCAAACATTAATAAATTCCCAACTGAGTCGTTAGTAAGTAAACATTAAAAATTATTTTTTAATAACAAAACTTTAGGTCCTTAATAATATAAAAACATTTAAGCAGTATCCTACAAAAGTAGTTTCACCTTAATGCATGACCAAAATTAGACGAGAACCATCAGTCAATAACAGACGCCCATTGATAGAGACGTTCGTTTTACGATCGAACACTTCCTTCGATACCTTGTTGAGCGCTTTGATAGTTACCGATAACGTATGATCGTAAAATTTACTGTTGAACACTTGAAAATCCCACGTGGTCTTAATAGTTCCATTGAACGAACGAATTATAGAACTACTGGGATTCTTTTCTCCCAGTAGTTCTATGGAAGTCCCTTGGTTTCAGTAGTTCCATCAAGATTTGAAAACGGCTTCTCCTGACGCCATCAATGTAGCCAATTACCTCAATCTAACACAATATAAGTAGAACTATTGACACGCTAAGAAAGACAGTAGTTCCATTGCTAGATCCATGATGGAACTACTGGGATTCTTTTCTCCCAGTAGTTCTACGGAAGGCCCTTGGTCCCTGTAGTTTCATTGCTAGATCCATGATGGGAGTACTAGGATTTTTTCTCCCAGTAGTTCTACGGAAGGCCCTTGGTCCCTGTAGTTTCATTGCTAGATCCATGATGGGAGTACTAGGATTTTTTCTCCCAGTAGTTCTACGGAAGGCCCTTGGTCCCTGTAGTTTCATTGCTAGATCCATGATGGGAGTACTAGGATTTTTTCTCCCAGTAGTTCTACGGAAGGCCCTTGGTCCCTGTAGTTTCATTGCTAGATCCATGATGGGAGTACTAGGATTTTTTTCTCCCAGTAGTTCTACGGAAGGCCCTTGGTCCCTGTAGTTTCATTGCTAGATCCATGATGGGAGTACTAGGATTTTTTCTCCCAGTAGTTCTACGGAAAGCCCTTGGTCCCTGTAGTTTCATTGCTAGATCCATGATGGGAGTACTAGGATTTTTTCTCCCAGTAGTTCTACGGAAGGCCCTTGGTCCCTGTAGTTTCATTCCTAGATCCATGATGGGAGTACTAGGATTTTTTCTCCCAGTAGTTCCATGGAAGACCCTTGGTCCCTGTAGTTTCATTGCTAGATCCATGATGGGAGTACTAGGATTTTTTCTCCCAGTAGTTCTACGGAAGGCCCTTGGTCCCTGTAGTTTCATTGCTAGATCCATGATGGGAGTACTAGGATTTTTTCTCCCAGTAGTTCTACGGAAGGCCCTTGGTCCCTGTAGTTTCATTGCTAGATCCATGATGGGACTACTAGGATTTTTTCTCCCAGTAGTTCTACGGAAGGCCCTTGGTCCCTGTAGTTTCATTGCTAGATCCATGATGGGAGTACTAGGATTTTTTCTCCCAGTAGTTCTACGGAAGGCCCTTGGTCCCTGTAGTTTCATTGCTAGATCCATGATGGGACTACTGGGATATTTTTCTCCCAGTAGTTCTACGGAAGGCCCTTGGTCCCTGTAGTTTCATTGCTAGATCCATGATGGGAGTACTAGGATTTTTTCTCCCAGTAGTTCTACGGCAGGCCCTTGGTCCCTGTAGTTTCATTGCTAGATCCATGATGGGACTACTAGGATTTTTTCTCCCAGTAGTTCTACGGAAGACCCTTGGTCCCTGTAGTTTCATTGCTAGATCCATGATGGGACTACTAGGATTTTTTCTCCCAGTAGTTCTACGGAAGGCCCTTGGTCCCTGTAGTTTCATTGCTAGATCCATGATGGGACTACTAGGATTTTTTCTCCCAGTAGTTCCATGGAAGTGACCTGGTAGTTCCATCATGGATCTACCGATGCAACTACGGGGTTTTTTTTCTCCCAGTAGTTCTATGGAACCGTAATGTATCATTAAACCTTGGACTATTAAACAAAAATATTTTCATGATCTAGTTCCCATAAAAATGGCGGTAAATAGCCCATAAATCCACTTGGCGGATCTCGGAAAAATTACGCTGTGATATATTTATTGTAGCCATAGCCATACATATGTCTAGAGTAGAGAACAAGGATTCATATTAAAAAAAATAAAAACCCTTTAGTTATATTCGTTCTATTTTATTGCCTTATAGATATTTATTCCAGTCTAGTTGTTTCTCTATATTACACCATATTTGTTGAAACGTACTCTTAGGATTTTGAACAGTTTTGAGGCCTGAGTATTAATTACTATTTGTAATGAATTTGTTAATATGACAAAGAATTTTATTTGTAACTTGTCTTCCTCAATCTTTTTTATGGCTATGACTGCCATCCTGCATAAAATAATTTCATAGCGCGTCCAGCTGTCTGACTCAATAGCTGATGTCATGTAAGCGAAATTAGAAATCGACTGTTACCTACTGTTTGTATATTTTACTCTGTGGTTGCACTAGTGACCTATATTGTCATGCGTTCTATTATTATCCTTTATTCGGAAATTCGTATAATTCATTAAATTAAAAGCTATCTGGTATTGGCTATCTGGTAAACAATCTGTCTTAAGCATAAGTTAAAACAGCTGTTGGTTTTCCTACAAATAAATAAAAGTTCGTTTATAGCTTTATAAGTCCATACTATTTCAGATAGCTTCAATGATCCTCATATCAGTAATACTACATAATTTACTTTGTATTAAATATATATAAAAGTTGAAGAAATTATCTACTGTTGTTTCTATATATATTATAAGTATGTATTTACAAAAAAAAGTATATAAGTATTCTATCAGTTATCTGGTTCCCATAGTACAAGCTCTGCTTAATTTGGGGCTAGATAGCGCTGTGTGAAATGTCCAGCAATATTTATTTATTTATTCTTCAAATTGTCTAGCCGTCTCTATAATGACGCGAGAAATAGGAATCGATAACTCATTGATAAAGTTTGCTTCCGACTTTATCAGTTTCTTGTTTTTTTGAAAAAATGGCCTTGAATTTGACATGTAAAGTCTTTCAACATTCTTTCATCTCTGTTACTTACTTTATTAAAAGTGTCTTGGATAGACGGACGGTGTCCTAGAAATTGTGGACATATTTTATTCATGATTTTATTTGATTAGTCCCTTTTCTTTTCAAGGATTCTCACCTTTTTTGTTATACTGAATAAAGTATTAGAAAGGTAGAAGATTGGTTGGTACATTTTAAAAATAAATATCCCATTTATGTGTGAATAAAACTGTTTGTGAAAATCTGTTTCTTTATGCAATAGCTTTACATTGTATAAAATAAAGTCGCTTCCGCTGTCTGCTCGCTTTGATCTTTTAAACTACTCAACGGATTTTAATGCAGTTTTCAGCAATAGATAGAATGATTCTAGAGGAAAGTTTATATGTATAATACATACATAACTCTGTTTATTTGTTAATTTGTTTGTTACCTTTACACGACTAAATGGCTGAACGGATCGTAATAAAATTTTGTAAGAAGATAGATTATATCATGGGAAAGGGCATAGGCTACTTTTTAGCTAATTGTGCAAAATGAGGGTAATGTTTTATTGAAACACCACCCGTGCGAAGCTGCGGGCGGGTCAGCTAGTTTTTAATAAAACTCCAACAGGACTTCAATCCTCATTATAATTGACAAATTAATAAAACGGTACGTGATCAAATCCCATATTTATAATCGTGACTAACAAAATAACGTCTAAGAACAAATAGGTGAAATAGTAATGCACTGCCAACAAAAAGGTAGGTACATACTGAAATT
The DNA here is from genome assembly GCA_963924445.1 of Philereme transversata. NCBI lineage: Eukaryota > Metazoa > Arthropoda > Insecta > Lepidoptera > Geometridae > Philereme > Philereme transversata. Next base: position 6,216,367 of record OZ004341.1, on the reverse strand, counting down.
TATGATCTGTATAATTCAAATGGCGCAGACAGTAGTTTCGATGCCACAACAAGTTTTATGAACCGAGAAGAAACTAGCATTTTCAAAATACAAACGCTTCTTTGAAAATGTATTTTTGAAGTGAAAACTTCTTTAGGCGCGTTGGACATTTTTGGAGATGGACATTTTTTGACGGAAACAGTGTCGCGAGTTCAATGGGGGTCCATTGAACTCGCTACACTGTTTCCGTTACCGACACCTCCGTATATAAGTATATAAGTATCTGTAGTGTAGTCTGTTTTTAAGTTTTGAATACCCAAACATTGAGCGCTAAATTTTTCACTTCTGTCGGCACTCCTTTTTTTTGTAATTGCTTTTATTCGATCGAAAATTTCCAAATATAAAAATTGTACTAACCGTTTTGCAGTTGCTCTAACTAATTAACGTAATCTTACCCCGGCTGCATTACGATCCCTAAACGTATTTAGCGACTACACATGTTTAAATTTGACGTATTTGTATGATTTGTATTTAGCCACTAAATACGTTTAGGTATCGTTGTGCAAGTCGCCCATAATGTAAACTATTATATTAAATTATCCTTATTAAATACTACCTTTTACCTTATTGTACTATCTGTCGCATCTCAGATTTGCGAATGACACCGACACGTTTTTCAAAAATAAACTTGCCGTTTACTATTGTGATACCTACCTACTTATATCATTCCATATCTACCCAGATGACCTCCAGTTTGATGAAGATATATTTTAAGTGTCTAGCAAGAATGGATGTGTTAATTTTTAATATAAAATTTGAAAGACTTTATATTTTGCAAATGTAATTGGATAACAATAGCTATGCTATGCACCGATATTCATGAGGGCAAGCCGACGTTCGTATATTTATCATTATCCTGAGAGATCTCGAGTTCAAACACCTATTGTATTGTTACGAGCTGAGGGTTCGGGATAAAATAATGAAAATCAATCTAACGATTAGATGCTAACCCAAATAAAACTTTTATTCAATACTGAATACACGGTCTTAATCAAAAGTAATCACAACACACTAATTCACACCACTGTTGCACAATAAACCACTAAAAGTCACCGAAATGTTCGCACGTATAGCCAAAACCAGACTGACTCCTCGGGCGTCTCTACGCACTATTTATACCGCGGCCAATACATGTCACTCGAACGTTCTCGATCGTTCCACTAGCAACCAGAAAAGTGTAGGTATTTGAACTACTATTTCTTATTCTGTGCAACTGTAGGTAAAAACGTAGCATGGTATTATTCCATACCAAGTATTACCTATTCTGTGGCACAGTAGGTATAACTTCGAGATAGGTCGACTATTACTTATTCTGTAACAGCCTCGGTGAAAAAGTATTATATTATCAGCTGATCTCTGATATGTGTTTAAAGAACTGGCCATGGATCAAAGTTATTCCGCTACATTATTATTTTTGCATCCTGTGTAAAATTATGTTCACTTCGTCAGTAGATGTATACCATGGGTCATGCAATTATCTAAATCGTAATAGTTTTATTATTATATGTATCTAGTTATCTTCCCAAATCAATAAAATAAAATCATGTTTAGCAATCGTTAGTTGTACATCTTCTCATGTACTTGGCTTATCCTGTCGGTGAATACAATGTCTGTATACGATGTATGCACTTATAGCACCAGATTATGGTGCCGAAATAGCGTATAGAATTTCTGAGTCCATCGTGGATTCGTGAGTTGCATTGTTTATTGTTTCTATGAATCAAACATACTTTATTTGTACAGGGTAATGCATTGCAAATATGATAACTGGCCGGCAGTTGATGATGACTCATTACTTCATAAGCATAAAACTGACGTTAGAATCAGCAGTAAAACAATAGTTGGTTGATGTTAATGCCTCATCATAAAATGTCGTTAAAAATATGATTAAAAGAGTTGTCAAATCATACAAATACGTCAAATTAAAACATGTTTAGTCGCTGACATGACATGAGCAAAGTGTCTTCCTCATAACTAGAGACAAAAGAAAAGTGCCATTGGACACATTCTTAGTTTATGTTATACTAAAGAACTTGGTCAAAATGAATTTACTCATTAGCCTATAGGTAGATAGATAGAAAACGTTTTATTGTAAATCACATTTAAAATAAACAACCAATACACGCAGAAATACAAGTGGCGGTCTTATCGCTAAAAGCGATCTCTTCCAGACAACATTTTGGATGGACTGGATTTCACGAGAACGTTATAGGACGGTAGCTTTTGATAAAAATAATTAAATATTGAATAAACAGTGTACTTACATAAGCAAAAGTAAATAAATATATATATATAAGTATTCATCAATGGATTACGCAGATGTTATTAAATAGAACTGTTAGGTACATGGCTAGATTGTAAAGTGTAGTCGCTAATAACATCAGATATCGTTATGCAAGCCGAACAACATATTTTTTTTAATTTTAGCGTAACCCGATTTTTACAGGTAAATCTGAGGATATTTGAAAAAAAAAAATTACAATCCATACTGGATTTAACCCGCAATTTTCCCTTTCATACAAACGAATTTGTATGATTTGGCAACACTCTCAAACATTTATTTAGGAACTATATACGACTAGTGGTTCTCCCCGAACTGAGCTCTTGTGAGTCTACCATAAAAACAAAAATATTATTCGTAATCTTTGACCATTAAAATAGTGCCACTAAATAGAAACCAACTAACTTGACCTACAGTTTCATTCAAGTTATACGTACCGGGAGTTCATGTTAATTGGATATTTTTTGGGGTACAAATTGCAGTTATTCTAGATTTCAGACGTTTGCCTATATTTGTGATATAAAAGCTACACGCATACCAAATCACAACACTGTAAGGTCACTGGTGTACCCTGTGAATTTTGTCAAAGTTTAGTTTTAATTATTGCTAATAACTCAAAAACTACAAAAACTTTACTAAAAGTAAAAATGGGGTCGAAATGTACTAAAGAAGATCTTTCATTTGACGTCTCACTTGACCTAATAATCTCATTTTAATTTTTTTTTTCCCCTCTTGAACCCCAATATCTCAACAACCCCCCAAATTTTTTAGCTCATTGTCACACCAAAATTGTGCTATCATTACCTACCTATGTATAACAAATTTCACGATAATCGGATAAACTCTTCAAAAGTTATCCTCGGACAAACAAACATACATACATACAACACCGATTTGCCCAAGTTGATTTGGAGATCGCTTCGCTCGATCAATTAGGCATCGTTGCGCAAGTCGCCTAATATCTTGTTAATTATTACCAAAATTTTTATTTTTTGTCGGTGATAGTCAAACGCTTGACCCCAACCTCACCGTGATGATGAGATCAAAGATGGAGCACGCTTGCCTAGAAAGAACCTATTCACTCTCGACTTGAAGACTCCGAGATTATACTACGACGTGATTATACGTGACTGCCTCCGTGGCGCAGTGGGCGTATAGCCGGCTGAGACGCAGGAGGTAGCGGGTTCAATTCCCGCCGCGGAACAAATGTTTGCATGATCTACAGATATTTGTTCCGTGTCTTGGTGTTTTTCTATATATTATAAGTATGTTTTTACAAAAAAAAGTATATAAGTATATAAGGCCGCCCATTGTATTGCCTTATTTATTCTAGCCTTATATTTATTTTTGTATTATTTCGGTTTGTGTGGTAATTCAATAAAGAGTTATCTATCTATCTATCTATAAGTATTCTATCAGTTATCTGGTTCCCATAGAACAAGCTCTGCTTAGTTTGGGGCTAGATAGCGCTGTGTGAAATGTTCAGCGATATTTATTTATTTATTTTATTTATTATTATACTGATACATACGACTGGTGTTGTAGTAGAATTTCATGAATCATAAAATATCGGTTAAAATATTCTTAGTTTTGGTTTACGTGAGTCATAACGAAGGATATGACATAATTCATTATTCCTACATACTTGCGAGTACAATGATACAGCGGTGTAGATATGAACAATCAAACATTAACATTACGTAAAAAGGTACCAACATCATGAAGTATTTAAAATTATGATAAAGCTTCATAATGGTGGGACTTAACAACCCGTGGGTTTCCTTGGGATCTTTCTCGAATAGGAAAATTCAATTATGCACGCCCAAACACATAATTTAAAAACCCCTGACCTTCTCATTTTGCGTCTATTATACTGTACTAGATATTCTGTGAGAACAGTAGACCCCGCGAACACTTGTAACCATGCCACAACTGACACTTCACCCCTTTTCCCCCTTCACTCCCCCCTTTAGGATTTTTTTTTCAAAACATCTTGTGTAGAATGAAGTCCTTAGAGTGCCTCTCAAATTTGATTGAAATGTGTCGATAAATAACGGTACAGCAAACTTCCCCCCTTTGACCCCCTATTTTCCCCCCAGGCAAAAATCGTGATCGACTAAAATAAATAAATCAAGAAACTTGTGTGGCAATTTTCGTCAAAATTGGTTGAAAATGCGACCTGTATGCGAGAACAGACAGACAGACAGACAGACGGACAATAACAATAGCATTTTATGGCTAATCTCGAAACTGAGACGCATCGCTCGCTTCGCTCGCTTGGTCAATTATATACGGTAAAAAACTGCTTCCGAATCGAGCCGCATTTGGGAGCTACAATATCACAGACATTCAGACACAATAACACACAGACAGACATATGCGTCAAACAACACCTCTCTTTTCGCGTCGGAGTTTATAAATACAAAATACTTTTTGTCGAATCTTTAAAACTCTTTTTCAAAAACCATTTACTTAATTCAGAAGATCTTTATAAAATTCAGACGTAAAAACAACTTCCAAACACTGGGCAAGCAATCGACTTGATACTTCAAGGCTTTTGTGAAGTACTCGATGAACTAGAACACCTTATAAAGGGGGTTTTGCACTACGCGTTATTCAGGACCCTAAACATTGCGTAGTATAATTCCCCTTAAATTAGGGACCCTAACTCCCTTTCTCTTATTACATCATCCCGTACCCATAATACGTAAGCCATTGTGATCGCTTCGCTGTCGCGTCGCTGGTCAGGCCCTCCTTTTTACACCTACAGTACGTATCTCACTCAGTTGAAAACTCCAGCTCATAATTCCAACTTCTTTAGTAACTTATTTACGGTACGAGCTGTACGGTTATGGAATGACTTGCCCGTTTCCATCAGATATGCTAAATCTTTAGCTATTTTTAAAAGTGAGGTGTATAAACTGTATTTAGCAGCTTCTTTACAGTAAATATTGTATTTTCTTTAGATATACATACATTGTTAGAGTATATAAATATATGTATCTATGTATTTTATGTTTATTTATGTAAGTTTATGTAGGATTTTTTTAGGTATATATCGTAACACCGCCTCCTCACACGTTTTTTCAATCCATCCAAAGGTTGCCTGGAAGAGATCGCTTTGAGCGATAAAGCCGCCCATTGTACCACCATGTATTAGTCTAAGTTTTCTAAGTTATTGTAATTTGGTGTAACAATAAAGAATTATCTATCTCTCTCTCTCACGTGTGTAATTGATGGCCTGTAGGCTGAGTGCGAACATTGCGCTCGATATACTATAAAGTATAAAGTGTTCGTATACGTTATTTTCTAAGGAGATGTGAACAGCGCCCCTAGCAGGAAGTTTAACTTAGTTATATGAACTTCCTGCTAGGGGTGCTGTTCATATCTCCAAAGAAAATAACGTATACGAAAACTTTTATAGTAAGAGTATTAAAGTTAGCACTCAGCCTGCTGGACAGCGACGTCATAGCAATTGGCTTACATAATAAGGCTACCGATTTAAGGGTTACTCAGAGTAGTGGAATTCCTTGTGAAAGGGCTTGCCCGGGACCACCACTATACCTATTTCTGCCACAAAGCAGCATTGCTGTGTTTCTGTTTAAAGGGCATTTTTGCCGGTGAAATTAAAGGCACATGTGGCTTTACATCTGTAAGCCTCAAGTTGATGGACGCAAGGCACTTGTAGGGCACGTTTCTTAATTGCGTAACCTATAACAAAGTATTGTCTTGTAGCAACACTTTGTTATAGGTGATAGTCATCTCTTAACATCAGATGAACCATATCCTTGATCCATCTCCAGGTGGTAAAAAAAACGGTTAGGGTCCCTGAATGACGCATAGTGTAATACCCCTATAAAGAGTTTGTTAATTCATAAGGTTAGCCTAACTCCGCGACAAAGTCTCCGGATAGCTCTTACGGGAAAATTTCAAAGTAACTTCTGCATTTTTAAAAAGTCTTACTCGTATAAAATCCGCAGCGCTAAGTAGAGACAGCTACTTATCCATACAGAGGTGGTAAATAAATTTGAAATTTTGATAACTCAAGGTTTTTGGGATACCGGAGCGTTTTTAAGGTTCTGGAGTCGAACTAGGAACTTTTATAGTTTCGCCATGTCCGTTTGTCTGTCTGTCCGACCAGTTACAGCCGTTAGCAGCAAATTGTAAACTACTAGTGGTTCGCCCCGTACTGAGATCTCGCGAGTCTCCCATAAAAACAAAAATATATTCGTAATCTTTGACTATCAAAATAGTGCCACGAAATATATAACCATCTTACTTGACCTACAGTTTCGTTCAAATTACAGGTAACGGGAGTTCATGTACAAATTGCATTTATTCTGGAATTCAGACTGTTACGTATATTTATGTCACTTAAGCTACACGCATACCAAATTACAGCACTGTGAGGACACCGGTGTACCCTGTGAATTTTGTCAAATTTCAGCTTTTATTATTGCTAATAACTCAAAAACTATTAGGACTTTACTAAAAATAAAAACGGAATCTAAATGTACTAATGAAGACCTTTTTTTTACCTCTCTTGAACCCCAATATCTCAACAACCCCCCACATTTTTAGCTCATTTAGTCACACCGAAATTGTGTCATAACTACCTACCTACGTATTAAACTTCACGATGATCGGATCAACGCTTCAAAAGTTATCCTCGGACAAACAAACATACATATAACACATACATATAACATAAATAATAAAACGCCGATTTGCCCCAGTTGATTTAGAGATCTCGCTTTGTTCGATCAATTAATGTGTAAGGTACATAGTATGATAAATTTGTAAAACTAAAAAATGCTAAAATCACTAAAAATTTTACGAAAATACCCTGCCAGGGTTCCTATGTGAAACTATCTATCTGTAACACCATGTGAAAGCAATAAAAGTATTGAGTATTGAGTACCACCAAACTTGTGAACTAACACTTTAACTTAGACAGCATTGTAAGATTTGTAAATCTTCCTGAAACAAAAAGGGTTGATTTGATTTTAATTGGATTTGATTGCCAGTAATTCTTATAATTTTGACTTTGAATATATGATATTCATAGTATTACATAAAGCACTGTAAAACCTTTAAGGTTTACATAGTTGACAAAGTTGAGTTCTAACTAAGCCCTGATACACTATCGGTTGTTGGTATAGTAGTTAGTGCTCATATATAACAATGCTGTCGTTATGACTGTCAACTTAGTCATGCAAATTCGTGTCTCACAAATTAGCTAGACTCAAACAAAGAATAGACCTTGACCGATATTATTTTCGCAAAGGCATAACAGGCTAGGTACTGATAAAGCAATGCATAAACCGAGTATAAACAGCGGCACGTAAGTCTAGCGCTGAACGATACGCGGAGGGGATAGCTGCACATTGGTACTATCACACACGCAATACAATTATAATTTCAATTAATCATTAGCTAAATAACGTTACTGACATTATTTTAATGTAATGTCAAATAGTAAGTCTAGCGCTGAACGAAATGTGGAGGATAGCTGCGCATGAGTACTGTCGCACACGCAAATTATATTACCTATACTTTAATAAATAGTTTATCTCCAATTCCAATGTCCAAAGATTTATAGTTGGTACCTAAGACATAATTAACATTTTTTAAGTTTAAGTTAATTTAACAAAAAAATTAAAATAACAGTAATAACAATACAATTAAGAAGGCGACTGTATACTGGATGTGCGCGGGGCGTCGTGTGCATGCGGGGAACGGAATGCGACTGGAGAGCCAATCGGCGCTACGCACGCCCGCCCTTCATCCCGCTAGCCCCACTGAGGTACCTACCTTACTTTTGACTTCTGCGCAATAACGGTCAGCGCTAAAGTTTCGTGCCGCTACTAATACCGTAGCGACTGTAAGCTTGAGCGTGTTAGATTATAATGTTAAGGTGAATCGTTAGCAACTCAAGTTTTTAAGAAGACATTACAATAGAATATTTAAGTACAACAGGTATGAAATAAGTAGTTAAGATAGAAACTAAGCCTAGAACAATAAACAAGAATTGTATTTTTAGCTAGAAATGGTACAAAGACATTGTAAAAGATTAGGTTGTTTAAATTTCCACCCGCGGCTGATCACAGAGCTTTACAGGATAAAGATAAGTAGAACTTCTCCGAAGCACATAACGGGAGCCGGTAAGCGAAAACAATAGAAATATTTCTTGAAACTCATTCTCGAAATAATATAAACTGGCACCGGCAAGCGAGACAATAGATAAACCAAGCTCTCTGATTGGCCCGGGACCGTTTGGGGTGCGCGGGGAACCGACGTCTAAAAAGTGAGATCTGTCGGCTGGCCAGACCACTTTTTGGAATCCTCCGTCGTCCGAGACACGTTCTCGGAGACCCGGATGACGAAATCACCTCTGCTAATGCGGAAGGTGAGTCATCTATATCAGACAGAGCAAACACTTCACAGAAACACCGACCTTGCCGGCGAGGTCGACGAGTCCCTTCAGTCGCCGCCTATACGAGGTACAGACATGTACCCGGGCGTTTCTCTCCTATCCCCACCCCGGCAACAGCCCAAGCCGAGGTTCGTACCTAAGTGGCGCCCTTGCGCTAGTTGCCTAAAAAACTTACTGGGCTGAGCGCCATCTGCGCTCGCCAAAAGTTCGGTTAAGCTGTCACGGCCTCAGAGGCCAACAGCGAGATTAGTCCATATTCCAATAAAAAAAAAAAAAAAAAAAACACTTTTTGGGGGACCTGCGAACTAGAAGGATATCCTAAGGTATGTTGTTGTGAAAATAGATATATCTACTAAGAGTTATTCACGTAGTGTTACAGGCTATTTTACTCATTGATTATATTTTATTCAACTATGTGAATCGATGATAATGTAGTGTGTTTGTTGTAACTGAAATTTGGGGATACTTCCCTAAGAGTTATTCACGTACTGTTTCAGGCTATTTTACTCATTGATTATATTTTATTCAACTATGTGAATCGATGATGATGTAGTGTGTTTGTTGTAACTGATATTTGGGGATACTTCCCTATTTAATACCTTTCTGCTAAGCATTTGATTAAATAAAATTAATTGTTGAAGTTTTATGTTTTATTTCATACTAAATTGAGTGGGTAGGTAAGTCTAATCTAACAAGCGCAGGCCAGACAATATAATACAATACAATACTTCATTAATAACTCCATAGTTACAAGTCATTTTCAACAATAAATTATTATTATAAAAAAATAACAATTAGTTAACACCAATAAAGTTATTAATTTAATTATGATAAAATTCAATTTCATTAATAATTTGTAATTAGTCGCGGTGCGATATTCTACAGTGTAGGTAGTTCATAAAACTCATCTACACTATATACATATACACATTATAGTGTAGCACTTTTTAAGCCTACTCTTGGATATAGGCACGGACGCTGCTGTCTGGCATGCGGATCTCTCGGATTTGGTCAATTTGTGCGGCGGAGTTACAAGATGATGCTGAAATTTGTTACTGCGTAGGGCACGGGATTTGTTAACGCCCCGACGCTAAAACAAGTCCAAATTTATAAAGGTAAACAATGCCACCTGGTATGGCTCACATGGCAGAGGTAGGATTTTTAATTCTTTAAAAATGTTCCTACATGAAACATCGCCTGGGATACCCACGATAGCGCGCACAGCCCGCTTCTGCATCACGAAGGCGTGCTGGGTGTCAGCGGCGCGCGTCCACAGCTCGGCTCCGTAGGTGACGGCGCTGTGGATGGTGGCAAAATAGCAGGAGCGCACCACGTCGCGGAACGCGGTGCTCGCCAGCCTCCGTAATGCGAAACAAGCCCTCCCGAGCCTTGTGCATAGCTCCTCTATGTGGGTGTCCCACACGAGCGAGCTGTCTATGTGGAAACCCAACAGTTTCGTAGTTTGGACTTGTTTCAGACAGAAGAGACGTAAGACGGAGACGAGGGGAGGTTATAGTTATGAAGTAACCGTTTTAATGAGTCGTCATTACTTACCGGCTAAAACGGTTATGTACTCGTACTCGACTGGGAGGTGAAAATGGAAGGATAAGTGAGTAAATGTCTGTGGCCTCGTGTCTCTAAAACGGATGCTCCGATTTCATCTACGGGGCTCTTTTTTTGTACATTATAGACTTGCGTTTGAAACGATCTCGCCTGATGGTAAGGGATGATGCAGGCTACGATGGATCACGCTTGCCTCGAAGAAACCTATTCACTCGCGACATGAAGACTTGTTGGTTGTAAGTAGGTTTTGTAAGAAAGGTAAACGTACTGGAATGGTTTTACCTATATGTGGTAGAAATCGAGTCGGCTGAATACGTTTTAATTTGGATTTAATTTCGGGAAAAGTTCGGAATGTAACTTAGGGGCTCAATTTTGTTTCACAAACATGCTAATGATAGTACCTTTATGGTTTATAGTACGTTTGAGTGCAAAAGCATATTATTATGTACTTTTGGAGTAATAACGTATTTACTACCCATTACTCAACTGAAAACATACGGAGTTTGTTTGCATTCGTTAATGTGTCGGTGTTTGGGTTCACTTTTAGCCTAGAGCAGTAAAATCGAGTTCTATGTGAACTTCGTAGGCTAAAAACCTAAAAGCATAGGTATTTTCCGAGTAAATACTAAATTAAGTTAGATTTAGAAAAAAATACTTATTAAAAATTTGTTAACTCTGCGCACAACCTTCTTATTTTCAAGGAAACCGGTTTGTAGGTTTTCTGTGTAAGTTTTTAGACTAACCTATCCCCTCCTATCCTATCCTACCTATCTTACACCTATCTTGGGAAAAGTTTTCTCCAACATCATTCCAACCATCCCTATTCAATATTACACACCATCCACTTTCAAAGGTATCGAGACCGTCCTGCCAACGTTTTCTCGGCCGACCCGGACATCGCCTTCTATCTTCATCAATGGTGTTTTATGGTCCCATTTCTTTGGATTCATTCCGGACTAATTGTAATACCTAATACCGGAAGATGTGTCGGGATCAGCGCAGAAATTTATTATTATTTATTATTAAGTGAGATTGTTCATAAAAAAAAATGCCTAAGCCGTAAACTAACACAATACAAAAATAGTACAGTATTTGTCTGTGGTTATGCGAGCGTATGGCCAATATGTATGTATGTTGTAGTTGAACAGTTGTGTTTATGTGGAAAAGCATAGTTTCAAAATGAGCTTGCCCTAGATCAACAGAAAATACAGTTTGATTCGTAACACATTTTTATGGTCCCATAAAAATAAAAATAAATACTTATACTCACAAATTCTACTTTAAATGCGAAAGTTTGTGTTTTGGTAATTAATCTTTTAATGGTGGCTGACCCTCTTAATAGGGGCTCAACGTTATCCGCGTCCGTAGGATATTACCCTCGAAACCCTACACGTGATCCCTGGGTGGTGCCAAATGGATAACAACTCTTCTGGTGGAAGGCTTCGGCCGCGGCTTGTCACCACCCACAAGACAAAGCCACTCCGTGAAGCGAACTCATCGTGTTTCGGGGTGATGTCTCGTGTAACCACTTTGGAAGTGACGAGTCTGAGCAGTTCTTGCACTGAATACAGCCAGAGCGGTACATAGAACGCAGTAGTGTAAGGTTGCCGAGAGATTAGACATGGAGGGTAGCGGGATCCGAAGCACGGTTCTCCGCTGGCCGACCGCAGGTTGTAGGGGGCCCAACTAGTGAGCTAGCCATTCATGAAAGGCTGCCCCGCCGCCTCGCGAAAAATCCCAGAATGCTCCATCGTGCCGGTTGGCGACCGGACGAGAGGATCCGATGGCCATTCCTGGGGGGGTTCGGGCATCCCCGCAGTCTCCAGTCTAATCCCTCAATCGCGCAGGAGCCTACTTCTTGTCTCTGGGCTCGCTGTCCAGTGCCTCGCTCAACTGCCGTCTTCCCATCCAACCTAACTCAAACCTAAAATGAATAAAAACAAAAATAATAAGTTGTGCTTACAGCGGAAGCACGTCCTCTCGCTCCAAGTGCACCTCTCCAACGTTCGAGGACTGCACTCCAATCTCGATCCGGTCCACCACCACCTAGAGACCGCGAAGCCACACTTATTATTTCTCACGGAGACGCAGATACAATGCCCTTCATATACAGCATATCTCACATACCCAGGCTACGTACTGGAGCACAAATTTAAATCCAAAGCTGGTATATGTCTGTTTGTTCGGGAGGACATTTGTTGTCTGCGTCTGCGTGATCTTGAAGACCCCAACCTGTCCGTAATGTGGATTTTGTTGGACACCGGCTCAGATAAAATTATCTATGCCGGTCTGTATCAATCACACACTGGAGACCAGGAGACAACCAGGTTGTTTAATTACATCTGTGAAGTGGCGGATGTGGCCCAGCGACGATATTCTGAAGCCCAACTGGTGATTCTGGGGGACTTCAACGCCCACCACCAAGAGTGGTTGTTCCCATACCAGAACACTGACCATGCTGGAAGAGAAGCCTGCAAACTTGCACTATCACTTAATCTCACCCAGCTGGTTAGCGAGGCCACCAGGATACCGGATGTCGAGGGCCACACAGCTAATTGCCTGGACCTTCTGCTGACAAACGAACCGGATCGCCATTCAGTGTCAGTGCTACCTCCTTTGGGTAGCTCGGATCACTGTGTGGTGAGGTATGTATCGTCATACTCGCCTCCAGATCCCTCTCCCAGAGGATGCAGGCGAGTGTGGCGCTACAAGTCAGCAGATTGGGATGAAATGCGTCATTTCTTCGCATCGTATCCTTGGCGGCAAACTTGCTTTTCTTCCTTTGACCCAACGGTTTGCGCTGATGCCGTTACGGAGGTGATAAAAAAGGCAATGGAATATTTTATTCCATTCTCTGACGCTTCACCTTCAGGCAACGCTCGCCCATGGTTTAGTCCCGCATGTGCCAGCGCAGAAGCGCATAAACATGCGGCGTACCGTGCCTGGGTAGAAGCACGAAACAGTAAAGCCTCGGATGTGCGGTCAAAGAAGAAAGTCTTCAATAAAGCCGCCAAGTCTAGCAAGAAGGTGATACGGAAAGCTCGCTTCGATCGGATTGACCGCATGGGGTCTAAGCTTGCCGCGTACCCCGCGGGAAGTAAAGCTTTTTGGTCTCTGGCTAAATCGGTGGAAGCGAATTTCAACCGCCCTTCACTCCCCCCACTACTGAAACTGGATGGTTCCCTAGCCCACACTGCTATTGAGAAAGCAAATTTATTCGCAACTCAATTTGCGGAAGCTTCACGTCTTGACACCTCTGGCGAAACACCACCTAGCCTTCCTCGATGCGAAGTGTCTATGCAAGAAATTCGCATCCAGCAAAAAGAAGTGCTTAAAACGCTGCGTAGTCTTGACGTGAACAAAGCTAGTGGACCGGACGGGATATCAGCCGTAGTGTTAAAAACTTGTGCCCCTGAGTTGTCTCCAATACTGACAAGACTTTTTCGCCTGTCTCTGAAAACTGGCTCCTCGCATACCTTGAAGACAATGACCTCCTTAGTGACTGTCAATATGGGTTTCGCCAGAAACGGTCTACTGGGGATCTTCTTGTGTATACTACACACATCTGGAGTGAAGCCATCGAGAAGTATGGTGAAGCACTGGCTGTTTCACTAGATATCTCGAAGGCTTTTGACAGGGTTTGGCATGCCAGCCTTATTGGCAAGCTTCCTTCATACGGACTTCCAGCTCAGTTCTGCTCTTGGCTTGCAGACTTTCTGAGGGAACGATCCATTCGGGTAGTCATTGATGGCCGCTCGTCTGATCAATTGGCTATTAACGCCGGGGTACCTCAGGGGTCAGTACTCTCTGCCACGCTGTTTCTGCTGCATATCAATGATCTGCTCATGCCCGGTATCATTGGGTACGCAGACGACAGTACAGTTGTGGAGAGGTACACTTCTAATGCTCGAGCCAGCAGAGCTGAAATTCGGAGGCAGAGAGACGAGATATTGCAGCGTTTGAATTTGACACTCAAGGCCGTCTCTGACTGGGGCGATGCCAATCTTGTCAAATTCAATGCTTCAAAAACGCAAGCATGTCTCTTCTCAGCGAAAAAGAGTCAGTTTACCCAAGTTCCAATTTTCCAAAATGTACCGTTATCTGTAAAAGATCACCTCGAGCTCCTAGGGGTTTCGCTCACGCCTACTCTCAACTTTAGCTCATACATCGAGTCTAAGGCTAAAACAGCTGCCATGAAGCTGGGCATCCTCAACAAGGTCAGGAGATACTTCACACCAGGACAGCTTCTTAGTCTTTATAAAGCTCAAGTCCGGTCTGGTATGGAGTACTGCTGCCACCTTTGGGATGGTTCGGCCAAATACCAGCTCGCTACCTTAGACTCGATAGAACGTAGGGCTTTTAGGCTTATAGGTGAGCAATATATGGCGGTGACTAAGATCCAAAGTCTCGAACACCGCCGTAAAGTTGCAAGCCTATCGATCTTTTACAGAATACATTTTGCGGAATGTGCCCAGGAACTATACGATCTGATCCCGCCATCTCCTTTCCATCAAAGGACAAGCAGGCGCACGGCTCAGTATCACCCGTACCTAGTCAATATACCACCCATTCGCAAAGAATACAATCCGGGCCTCTTTAAGGTAAGAGTAAATAGGTTTCTTCTAGATCTTCGTGCTACATCTTAGACCACATCATCACTTACCATCAGGTGAGATTGTGGTCAAACGAAGTTCTATCCAATATAAAAAAAAACCCTTATTCTAGATGTAAACTGAAAACTGAGTGAAGGCTCAAGTGCATTTCACATAATCTCTATAAAATAGCAGACTAGCTGCTGCCCGCGGCTTCGCACGCGTGATTTGTCAATAAAAACATTACCCTCCTGCGCAGTTGGGTAAAAAGTAGCCTATGTCCCAATCCTAGTCATATTCTATCGGTATACCAAGTTTCATCAAAATCGGTCTAGCCATTTAGTCGTGAAAACGTAACAAATAGACAGACAGAGCTTAGAGAGACAGAATTACTTTCGAATTTATAATATTAGTATGAAGGAAGTTTCTAAGTATGACTGAAAAATAAATGAATTTTGACAGTTGGCTGGTTCCCATAGTACAAGCTTCACTTAGTCTGTGTATCTATCTATAAGTACGTGCTTAAAAAAAGTGTATGTGACGGTTTCTCAAAACATACAAAAAGACTTCATAAAAGAAGCCTTCTCGAAAAAATTAACTTAGTAAAAAAAAACTACTAGTTATATTATCAAATTTTAAAGAAAATCGACTAAGTTTAGGTGATTAATTCGATATAAAACTTACTGCCTACACTTGCAATCGACATCCAAATATAAAGGCCGATTTGATATCTCTTTCGGAAATGGCTAGGGGTTTTGGGTTAGAAAGAGACAACAAGAGATATTTCGAGACGTCACCAATACAGAGTCTGTGGTAAGATGGCAAGCATTATGCAATAGCACTATATAAGTTTAATAAAGTGGTAAACATTTTAAAAATGTATTTATTATGCTCATCAAAATAACCCCTTTCATTTTTGTGCGTATATTATCAAACACCGTATACACTGTATATGTATTCTGTCAGTTCTTGTTCCAATAGTACAAGCTTTACTTAGTTTGGAGCTAGATAGCGTTGTGTAAAATGTCCAGCATTATTTATTTATTTATTTAGCGCTTTGAGGATATCATGAGTGCTTATATATAATTTTCGAAAAAATTTACTAATAGTAGGTATTACACAAAGCACTGTAAAACCTTGTTTGTCACGATGCTTAGAGACACTCGAGCCGCCACACATTATTTAATAATTAAAAAATTCAAGTAGGTAATGTTACTTTTTATTCTGGCACGACTTGAGTGAAGTAGTAGGACGAAGCTAGTGAATAATGTGGTTAGCATTTATGAAAGATAACGCACAGTGATGTTGTTATAACGCAGCGAAACCGCGTGTTCTATGTTGTAAGTGTTTATAGGAATCGTGAGATCATACAATGTAAAACGAGCCTATACTAAGAATTGAGAAATTTTCGAAGCTTTGTATTTATTACCTTATTAGTTGAATGCCCGCGACTTCATCCGCAATTTTCTAGATCACAGCGCCACCTACCGGGTCCAATTGTCATTCTAAACCATACAGAGACCCATTCAAAACACACAAAAAATCTAAATCAATCAAGCCGTTTTTTTAGTTTTAGCGAGACTAACGAACAGCAATATATAGCAATATGTATATATAGATATAAATGTTATATTTACAATCTAAAATAACAAGTGGTTTGCCCCGAACTGAGATCTCGCAAGTCTCCGATAAAAACAAAAAAATAAATATTATTTCGCGCCCTTGCGACAAGAACGTGTTATCTCCGAAAACCACTTTTTTCAGAAATCGACTTTGAAGGAATTCCTTCAATTTTTTTCAGATTTGTGATTTTTGACTATCAAAATAGTGCCACGAAATGCATTACTAGCTAACTTGACCTACAGTTTAATTCAAATTACAGGTAACGACAGTTCATAAACATAAAAACCTAATATAATCATAGTAAAACCTTTGATTAGTTTGGGGCTAGAGAGCGCTGTGTGAAATGTCTGTATGTCTGTCCAGCATTTTATTTTATAAAAAAGACATTTTGACTTTGATTATGTTTAACATAGGCATTTGTTCGTCTTATTTCAAACGAATAATTCAGAATTTCTACGATCACCATCATTAGTACGGATTATGTTTCAAAGCACTGAATAGGAAATGTTTATCCAGCTGGGCGGTAAGATAAACACTGTTTAACTTACACTCTAGTCTGCCGTTCTTTGAGTTTCCCGGGTGAAACAAAATGTTTACGACAAAAAACTTATTACCTAGGTTAATAAAGTTGCAAGTCTTTCATTAAAAATAGACATGGCCATCAAAAACCTTATATCGCACAAAAATGAGAGAATTTGCGCGTGATTTTTTGTATTATTTACAAATATTTGCTTAGTGTCTTGGTGTTGTGGTATTTTTTTATGCAACACCATGTATACAATATCATGTAAGATGTTGTATAAAAAAATACATACTTATGAACATATTTCGATGACAGAGACTTAATAAGTTTTTTGTTGAAAAATTACTTTTTCAAAACAAGCTTTTATAAAATTCATAATCGGAACCGCAAGCAGATTCAAATGAGCCCAAACACTAGTAGCCTACTATAATTCATTCAGAAGTTCCGTTGTCTAGCATCCGTCTCCATCATGAGACCACCTCCATGGTACTAGATTATTGCATTGTCACCGAATTTGTACTTATTGCAAATTTCAGCTCAATCGGTTGAGGGGAACGGGTTTAAAATTCAGTTGCAAGATTCCACTAGGACAAACATACATACATTGCAAGTTAATAAAAAGCTTGTAAAAATGGCTTCTCCTGACGCCATAAATGTAGCCAAGTACATACATATAGGATAGTACCTATCTAACACAGTTTATGTAGAGCTATTGACACGCTAAGAAGAAGAAATGACAGAGAAACTTGGGATTGTAATTGCTCCAACTCGGGCAAAACTGTTACAATTTAGGCATAATTCACTACGTATTGTTATGTACCTATTATTGTATACAATAAATGATTGAGTATTACTTGACGACCTCCGTAGTGTAGTGGGCGAACAGCTGGCTGAGACACAGCAGGTAGCGGGTTCGATTCCCGTCGCGGAACAAATGTTTGCATGATCTACAGATATTTGTTCTGGATCTGGTTGTTTCTCTATATATTATAAGTATGTATTTACAAAAAAAAAATAATGTATATAAGTATTCTATCAGTTATCTGGTTCCCATAGTACAAGCGCTGCTTAGTTTGGGGCTAGATAGCGCTGTGTGAAATGTCCAGCAACATTTATTTATTATTATTATTATTAAAAGGATCAGTAATAAGAACAACCAGCCTTGTTTCATGCATTTCTTTCCTGGCTTGGTGGCGGACGAACAGGCAGTAGAATTGATGTTTCAAAGTGATCCTTGTGGTTTTAATGAATAAATAAATTTTGAGAGTTTTGAGAATTTAGAGAACAAGCAAATGGCCCACCAGATGGTAAGTAGCAACCATCGCCTATAACAAAGCATTACGACGTAGGTCACGCACCTTAGTCCTTGATACCACTAACACAGGGGAATACACCTAACACTTTTAGTGTGAGCTTCAGGACTATTAGATAGATAGATAATGTCTTTATTGCATAATCAAATGAAATAAAATACAATTGTACGTGTATTTTCCATGATTTTAAAGTGTGTAAGACCGCTCTAAGCGCTAAGGGTGCCCCAACGGCCGTCTTCTTCCAGGTAACATTTGGAAGGACAGAATCTAATGATATGTGTCATAATAATCCATTTGTTAAAACTTTGTATAAAACTTTACATCTCTATTACTTACATAAGCTACTGACTTAAAATTTTCTATTTAGTCAAGTCAAAACTTGCGTCCAGTAAATGTTAACATAGATTGCCTAGAATCTTAGCTTAGACGCTTACTCGGCACTGTGTCAATAGTTCCACTAACACAGACAAGTTTGCCTACACGATTGAATTAATTGCGAAGTCTCGCTTTTGATATCCTTGTTCAGAATTATCAACTGCTACGTATCCACTGGTAGGAATGGCTCGTTTCTTTTGTCGCGTTAAGCATTTTTTGAGATGGGAAAACACCATTGAACTCACGACACTATTACCGTTACCGTTACCGACACCGTTTTTGACAATTCAAAATATATTTCCTGACGATTCAAAAAATACACACGTAATGGTTCAAGTTTTCACTTCTGTCGGCACTCCAGGAGTGCCATTTTTTTTTGTTCTACGTTGGAGATGGAACAAGCTTATTGCCTTCCTGGTGTTAAGTGGTAACCATCGCCTACAACAGAGATCTCGTATATCACGCACCGATAGAAATGTGCACTACGATGCACTATCATTTATCATGCGTCCATCTACTTGAGGCATACTGGCGTAAAGCCTCATGTGCCTGTAATTTCACCGGCAACCATACCCTTCAAACTGAAACACAGTAATGCTGCTTGATGGTGCAGCAATGCCCTTTCACAAGGAACTCTACTACTCTTCAAAGTTTTTGGGTTCCGTACCTCAAAAGAAAATAAAGAAACTCTTAATGGATCACTTCGTCAGTCACAATTGTCTGTCCGTCAGTCAAAACTCTTTTGCTCAGGAACCCGTGGAGGTATCAAGTAGAAATTAATATTCAAATACGTAGGTTCCTTAAAGCTGTAAAAACTCAGACTTCTAAGTTAACGCTATCAAAAAATACGGCCATATAAGCCGTATATTTTGCTCGCAAATAAATCAAAACTTATAGGGTAATTCCCGTTGACCTAGAATCATGAAATCTGGTATGAAGCAAGGTGTCACAGCACATGAAAGGGGAAAAAATTGTAGTAATAAGACATTGAAAAAAAAATACGAAACCGGTGCACGAGTCAGACTTGCACTTGTCCAGTTTTTTTAGTCCTCGAAATCCTCTCTTACCATTCTATGACGTAGCAGTGGGAATTTCGAGGCTAATGTGTCCAAAAGACGACTCATCCCTACTAGTGGGGAGTGTCTCCGCATTATTTACATTTACATCGTTTTTTTCTAATAAGACTTATATCAGTAACTGAATATTTTTGTACAAAAAAGGTGAATTGATTGCCTTGTTTAGGTTTTAAATAATTTTTCACAATATTGTTGTATGATCGTTTTTTATTTGTTTAGATTTGTTTGGGAATGAAGAATGAAAATGCTTTATTGTAAGTACATACTTCAATAAGATGTACTCTAGAGAATCGTAAGTTACATTAAAAAAAAAACTTACAAACAATGAGAAATAATAAACAATAGAACAAGCACAATGCGCTGTTTTATTGCTAAAAAAGCGATTTTTTTTTCCAGGTAACCATTCAGTGCAGACTTGTAAAGAATGGTCGAGCGAGACACCCTCTAATTTAGAGTTTGTCTGTTTATATTGTTTTAATTCGCGGTAAAAATAGTTTGCATTGAATATGATTGGTAATTTCCGATGAAATATAAAAAGAGATTTATGCAATGTTGAAAAGTGACAAATGAATTCAAATTACTCCACAAAAAAAATTAAACACATTTTTGTAGTTATAAAGTTCTCGACAGGCAAATAAGTTGTAAATTCTTCGAAATCATAGATCATTGAACTTTTTTTATGCTTCCTGGAGATGGAACAAGCTTATGACCCACCTGATGTTAAGTGGTAACCATCATTAGGCGATGGTTATCACTTACATAGAGAGAACAGAGAATTGCCTCGTAGGTCACGCATCTTTGAAATGTGCCCTAACCATACCAATTTTTTTACGTAATTTCACCGGCAACCATACTTTTTAAACCAAAACACAGCAATGCTGTTTGACGGTAGAAATATGGTATGGTGGTAGTACTTCCTCGGGTGAGCCCTTTTACAAGAAATTCTACTATTAAAAATTTTGAATTTGAATGAACGACACCCAACAATCACGGAACAAAAATATGGGCTTTTTACCTTTCTTTCTCATTATCTTAAACGTACAAAATGGGTACCTAATTTGCCAAAAACAGCTAATAAACTGTTTTTACTGATATCAACAGTTTATTACCAAGTGATTCTCCAATGAAAAACAACTTCGTGGCGCAAACATTGCTTTCTTTAGTGAAGTCAGTGACCGGGTTAACATGCATATATTTGTGCACTCTGTAGCTATAAATGTACACAAGGCTACATTAAGCTATAAATTTCCAGTATAAGCTGACCTCTCATTATAGAGAAAGCCTAAACAATGTGAAGTCAGCATAAACTGGAATTATATATCTTGATGTGTAGCGTTGCGTACTCGCCTTAACTTAAAATCAAAGCTTGCAGACCCAACAAACTAGTCACTGTGAAACTTGTATGCGAAGTGGTTAAAGTCAAACAGTGACCAAAGACCAAATACCTAGGGGAAGTTTTGGTTTATGTGGTGTGTGGCAGCTTACCCAAAGCTAAACTATAGTTGCAGATAACGAGGAGTTAGTCTGCACTAGACTTAACTTTGTAAGAATATATTTGGGAGGCAATCTTAATAATTTTGAACGACAATACCAAAGTAAAACCAAAACAAAAACGTTATGTTATGCACATCAGTTAAACCAACGTGAACATTCAAAATTAGCGCGATTGACCTCCAGATGTAATAGAAAAAACGCGAAGCCGTGGAAAGCCTAAAAAGCATTGGCGCGATGACTTGGAAGCTTTTCTTTAATATTATTTTTATTTATTTATTAGGTCCACGAGCAGTTGTTTCATTGACCGAGCGAGCAAAGCGAATGAAGCGTCTCAGTTTCTAGATTGGCCAAAAAATGCTTTAGTCCGTCTGTCAGACTGTCTGTCTGTTCTCGCCTACAGGTCGCATTTTTCAAACGGTTTTGATGAAAATTGGCACACAAGTTCCTTGATTTATTGAATTTTATAATCAATCGCTATTTTTTATTGGGGGTTAAATAAGGGGGAAAAGGGGGGAAGTTTGCTGTAGCGTTATTTATCGACGGATTTTAATCAAATTTGAGAGACATACTAAGGACTTCATTCTACACAAGATGTTGCAAAAAAAATCCAAAAGAAGGGAGTGGAGGGAGGAAAGGGGGAGGGGGAAGTTTGCTGTATATATATGGACGGATTTTAATGTTTTTTTTTTCGGAAAATGTATACCTACCTATACCAATCAGACTACGCAGTCCTCTCCGTCTTCAAGAGATGAACCCGTAGACACCAGATTCGACCTCTTAGGACCAAGGGAACGCGAGTAATCACTAAGCAAGGGCAAAGAGGGAAGTGGCGATTATTGCATGGTTATAAAGGTTCGCGAGGTCTTCTGTTTTCTTAAAACCACTTATGTATTCTGTTCTTATGTCTATAGTAGTAGTAAGATCGTCCTGCACCCATCTGCTTTCAGGATGAAAATTATTTTATATGAAGAATATTGTGTAGGCAATATCGCGAATGGGTGTCCTAAAGAAATATGTTCATGGCTAACTAACCTTAATTTAAAAAACTGGGAATAATTAAGTATCTTATTTATTTACATCGTTATTTACAAGTAGATGTGTATCTTAATCCATCTTAGACCAATAGGAGGCTAACCCCCTGGAAGTGTCCCATGACACTGGCTGAAATACATTTAATAAACCTGTAATAAGGCGTTTAAGAAACTCATCTTTAAATAATATATTCTAGGTTTTAAATAAAATAAATAATAAATAAATTATTTTGGTCATTTCACACAGACCCAAACTAAGCAAAGCTTGTCTATGGGAACCAGATAACTGATAATATATTTATATATATATTTTTAATACATAGAAAAATACCCAAACCCGGAAACAAATATCAGTAGAACATGCAAACATTTGTCCCGCAGGGAATCGAACCCGCTACCCCTGTGTCTCAGCCGGCTATTTTTATATAGGTTTTTAAGGCTAAATTCCGAAACTCCCAACTTACGATACGATAAGATTTATTTAAATTCGTTCAACCATTTCGAGCTTAGGGGTGTGTCAAGCCAATCTGGTTTCAAAGTTACAAATTTGTTTAAAATTGTTAACCACTCTTTGAATATTAAGTAGACCTTATACGTTTTTTGATTGGAGGAAATCTTTTTTCGTTGTGTCAAATATTTGAGTGTATCAAAGAAAGTAAAAAAAAAATACGAGATGTTCTTGAATGTTAAGACAAAGATGCTCTTATGAATATTAAGGTAACGTCCAAAGTAAAAATAATCTATATTAACCAGGCAGTATTAATATGGATCGAACATTATAAATAATGGCCGCGAGCATCGGTCAAATTGATAAATTTATTACTTTGGCCGGCCCATATCAATAATGCCCCGTGATCTATTTAATAAATCAAGGTTTGAGATAGCTTAAATTTATCACATGGACACATTATGAATACTTTCCTACTTCTAGCCGGGCAATGTTATAAAATAAAAATAAAAAACCTAACTGACTTACTGTATTAATAAACAAGTACACTACATTCATCTGTTTTATAAAATTAAAAAAAAAACTAATAAATACACAATAATTAATAATACACTATCTGTACTAAAAACGCGATATTTACCTTGATTTGTGAGGTTTTGAGTATCCCGATAGTGTTCATAACCATAGTTTCAAAAGTTATTAATAATACAGTAATAAACACTGACCGGGAAAAGTGATTAGTCATGAAGTTTTATTTACATACATTGCATAAGAGATACGGGCGTTATGTATAAAACCCGGTCATTATTAATAGTGACCAGACTTCTCAAGTTGCCCGTAACATAGACAAATTTTATAGGGCGTACTCTCAGAAACTACTGAACAATCCTATAAAAATATTTCCCTGATAGCAAACTACACTATCCTTAGTGCTAATAAACTAGGTATCTTTTTTTTAATCCATGCGAAACCGGGGCGGGTCAGTGTAAATAACAACCAACATAGGTGCATAAGCATGGCGATGGGCTTGCAATGCAACCAGTCACGTGCTAAAAGTCCACCGTCAATCCGGGCCTCTTTAAGGTAAGAGTAAATAGGTTTCTTCTAGATCTTCGTGCTTCATCTTAGACAACATCGTCCCATCTCTATCCTCCCATTCCTATCTAAAGTCCTTCAACGTCTCGTCCACAACCAGCTTAGCTCCTTCCTTATCACAAATACCCTGCTCAATCCTCTTCAATCCGGTTTCCGTCCTGGTCATAGTACTGTAACCACACTTGTCAAAATCACGGATGATATACGATCGGGTATGGAGAACGGCTACCTTACTACTCTGACACTGCTCGACTTTAGCAATGCCTTCAATACTGTCGACTTTGACATCCTGCTGGGTTTGCTTCGCTCAATTAACATATCTCCATCGGTGGTTGACTGGTTTCGCAGTTATTTGCACGGACGCCGGCAACGGATACGTTGTGACGATTCCTTTTCGTCTTGGTGTTGTACATCAGCCGATGTACCGCAGGGTGGCGTCTTATCTCCTCTTCTTTTTGCACTTTTTATAAATTCTATTTCTCGTCAACTCACTTCTTCCTACCACCTTTATGCAGACGACCTCCAAATTTACACACAGGCTCCACTTAATGAGTTGCCTGATGCGATCACAGTCACTAATAATAATCTGCTTTTTATAGGTGAATGGAGTAAGGCTTATGGATTAAGAGTTAATCCTACTAAAACACAGACCATCATACTGGGAAGTTCTCGCACCTTATCGAAAATTAACTACACAACACTCCCTCAAATTAAGTTTGATGATGTAACTGTTCCCTACTCAAAGGTCGTAAAAAATTTGGGCATCTTCATGGATAGCTGTATGTCGTGGGGTCCTCAGCTCGAATCTGTGAGCCGGAAGCTATTTGCCTCTGCTGGTTCGCTCAAGAGACTGCGAAACTTTCTTCCGATAGCTACTAAAATTGCGCTTGCACAATCTCTTCTTCTCCCAATTTTAGATTACGCTGATTCTTGCTATCTTGACCTCACGGAGGAACAGCTCAATAAGCTTGAGCGTCTTCAAAATTTGTGCATAAGGTTTATTTTCGGACTCCGGAAATACGACCACATCTCCGAATTTCGTATTAAACTCAAATGGGGAGCCATTTGACTTCGCCGGAATACTCACATCCTATCCCTCCTTTTCAACATCCTTCGTAATCCGTCCATACCTTGTTATCTGAAGGAACGCTTCGAGTTCCTTCATTGCACAAATTCCCGAACACTCCGATCCTCTGAAAACCTCCTTCTCAAAACACCGATGCATAGAACTAGTTTCTATGCAAACTCCTTTTCCGTCCAAGCTGTCCGATTATGGAATGCCTTGCCGGTCTCCATTAGAAAATCCCCCTCACCTTCCGTATTTAAAGCTAGACTCAAAAACTTTTATCTCCATGAAGAGTCGTGATTATTCATCTGATCTATAATATTATTAATATATGTATATATTAATATATGTATATATTAATATATGTATGTATGTAAGTACATATTTATTTATTTTATATATGATATTTCCTTATTTAAAATTATTTATGTACCTATTGTTCATGTATTTAAGGCTAAGTAATTTTTCTTTTTCTATTATTAAGTTTATTCTTTTTACACCTCAGCCAATCTTCCATTATGCAATGATCCTCTCCATCCAAAGGTTGTCTGGAAGAGATCGCTTTGTTAAGCGATAAGACCGCCCATTATACTTACATTTATTTGTTTTATTTTTATTTTTATATCTGTTGTGTTTAGCTTGTAAGGTATAATAAAGAATTTTCATTCATTCATTCATTCATCACTTACCATGTTGAAATTTATTTTGGCATGTAAAACAAACTATTTATTAAACTTATGTTGTGCTATTGCATAATGCTTGCCATCTAACCACAGATACTGTATTGGTGACGTCTCGAGATATCTCTTGATGTCGCTTTCTAACCCAAACCCCGCAGCCATTTCCGAAAGAGATATCAAATCGGCCTTTATTTTTGGATGTCGATTACAAGATTAGGCAGAAGTTTTATATCGAACTAATCACTTAAACTTAGTCCAATTTTTAAAAAATTTGATAATAAATATAACTAGTAGTTTTTTTTTCGAGTAGTCTTTTTTTATGTTTTGAGAAACCGTCACTTGAATATCTTCAGTATATATTACCAAACACCCAGTATATGACACCTCGGCCAATATTCTATTTAATAATACTCATACACGCTATATATAATAACAAATATGTAGCATATACCACAGTGCTGAGTGGTGACCGTTTTTGCTCACAAAATTTACTCTATAATGTATACTCATTTGTCTAAGCTGTAATGTACATCTGTGATGCAAAAAAAACGTTTTTCTATTCTATGTATGACGACCTCCGTGGCGCAGTGGGCGAATAGCCGGCTGAGACGCAGGAGGTAGCGGGTTCGATTCCCGCTGCGGAACAAATGTTTGCATGATCTAAAGATATTTGTTCCGGGTCTGGATGTTTTTCTATACATGATAAGTATGTATTTACAAAAAAAAAGGTATATAAGTATTCTATCAGTTATCTGGTTCCCATAGTACAAGCTCTGCTTAGTTTGGGGCTAGATAGCGCTGTGTGACATGTCCCGCAATATTTATTTATTTATTTATATTTGTTCCGGGTCTGGATGTTTTTTTATATATTATAAGTAGGTATGTATTTACAAAATAAAAAAGTATATAAGTATTCTATCAGTTAGCTGGTTCCTTAGTACAAGCTCTGCTTAGTTTGGGGCTAGATAGCGTTGTGTGAAATGTTCAGCAATATTAATTAATTTATTTATTTATATTTTTATTATATTCTTCATCCAAAAGTTGTCTGGAAGAGATCACTTTTTAGTGATAAGACCGCTTATTATATATTTTTCTCATTTTGTTGTAAGGTCAGTTTGTAAGGTATAATTATATTCATTCCAATTGCTATAAATTACTAGATCACTCCAACTGTCGGTACTCGTTCGTTCCTCTTTGATTCTCCCATATTAAACGTCTTAAATAACGCCTTCGGAACTTTACAAGACAAACGGCTCTGAGAAGCTATTTGATTTCATTTCCCCATACCTACATTCGATAGCTCTAACTAGAGCCGAGTGAAATAATGGGTTACGGAGATCTATTAAGGAAATAAACTTTAACCGTGTAATAATAGTTAGTTTTCTTGGCTCCAAAGTCACTAATAAATCAGACACATCCATTTAATTCCACAAGGCTGCCTGAAAAGTTGTAAGAGTTTTCAACGTTTCACGCAGGCCACCAGCGATGACCCATCTGTTGCTAGACGCGCTCTGTGGATAACCACCACCTGACTTCATTCCCTCTCAAGAACAGCTTCCACCAGGGCACGATCTGCCGTGGCCAGTGTGGAAATCCTTAAATGGGTTCGCACACAGGTTAGTCACTGCGGAGTCAATATGTGCAAATGGGGGTGCAGGGATCCCAGCCAAACGCAATGCGACTGCGGTGATCCTGCACAGTCGATGAAACACCTGCTAAAGTGTCATTTGTGCCCGAACACCTGCACAATGGAAGACTTAAAAATGGCTTTTCCCGCCACCATCAATGTAGCCAAGTACCTATCTAACACAACATAAGTAGAGCTATTGACACTCTAAGAAGAAGATCCATATAATTATCCATAGTTTCAGTGTTTTGTTCTTTACATTGATTGATAGAAGATTCAAATCTATTTATCCAGCAGAAAAGGATGAAACATTGTGTTACTCAAGTTAATGAACGTAGGGCAGTGCATCGTTTGCCACGTGTCTAAGGTGCGTGACCTACGAGGCAATTCTTTAGTTATAGGTGATGGTTACCACTTAACATCAGGTGGGCCCGTAAGCTTGTTCCATCTCCAAGTAGTATAAGAAAAACTAAAGAATACTACAAAATAAATATTGTTCTTAGGGCGACTTACACAACGATGCCTAAACGTATTAGTGGCTAGTTAAGATTTATGGAGTTGTCAAATTATACAAATACGTCAAATTTAAACACGTTTAGTCGCTAAATACGTTTAGTGATCTTTGACTAATAAATTAGTGCCACGAAATGTATAAACAACTTACTTGTCGTACAATTTTATAAAAATTAGAAGTAACGGAGGTTCATGTTAATTAATTACAGTTTTAGGGGTAGAAATTGCAGTTATCCTGGTTTTCAGACTTTTCCCTATATTTGTGTCACTAAAATTACACGAATACTGGTGTACACTGTGAATTTTGTGAAAGTTTTGTTTTAAAGTGAAACTTTTATTACATCGTCTCAAACTTTTTCGTCTGTGTGTTGCATGTCGCGTGATGGTCGGCCGCGGAGTAGGGATAAAGTGAAAGGCGCTCGTCAGAGCAGCCGAGGCCAATATGGCGGCGCCTATAGTTCGCATCAGCTGATCGTGTAGTATATACCTATAGACTATTACTCATTTGTGTCCACGAAAATTTTTAGTTAAATGTCTACACGTAATGTGAAACAAAGTTTCACTTTTACCGTGGTTTCATAAAACCACACAATCCTTTTTTTATTTTTACTAAAACTGTAAAGATTAAACTAAAATTAAAAACAAGGTTGAAATGTACTAATGAAGAACATTAGATATCCCATTTGACTTAAGTCAGTCAGTACAGTATCAGTAGTAGACTCTTGAGTATCGGATCAACGCTCAGAATGTTATCCTCGGACAAACAAACCTACATACATACAACGCCGATTTGCACAAGTTGAGATCTCGCTCCGCTCGATCAAATATTTATTTTGCGGCGGATACTGAAACCGCAACCTCCTGCGTCTCAACTGGCTATTCGCCCACTGCGACATGGATATTGACAAAATAAAATTTCCCATGCATATATAAAGTAGTGTTTAAAAAGAAATTAAGTGATTTTAGTAGGTACATACCTCTCAAATTCGCCGATTCTCTTACTGATAATGGTAATTTTTGTAATCCTTGACGCTATTAATGTAAATTACAGACCTCACACAGACGCACAAATTCACACTATAATTCAGAAAAGAAATTGGTTTTCCGTTAAAATTCTGGTCTGGTTCAAGATATCTGCTCAAACGAGGCGAACTGGGGTTGAACAGAATCTGTTTCTAAGCATGCATAAAATAATAATTTGTTATTCTTTATCGTGGGAAGATTCAAGAAAATTTATAGTTTTTCGCATATTTTCTTTACAAATAAAGTAAGAATGCTTTTGTTATAGAACTTTGTTGTTTTATACTCCCAACAGTAATACGTTTCTATAAACTTGTTTATGTTAGAAGTTTAATGATGTTTTTATTGGATTCGTATGAAAAGTTGCGAGAAGAAAGCCGGATTTGTGTCAAAATGAGTTTGTAGGGTATTTATTTTACGAGTGTCATTCAAGATTAGATACTTGTAGGGTTTTTTCATTATATTAGTCAAGTCCACTGCTAATTAAGAGGCATAGGTCTCCACAATACATTTCTAGAGCGAGCAATCTTGGGCGGCCTGCACCCAACGGCTCCCAGTAACCTTTATTTATTTATTTAATTAGTACAGCCTTGGTCAATTACACTAATTACAAAATGGAATAATTTTGTCGTCGTCTTTCTATTTATTGGAAGCCGTTTTTAAGGTTTCGTACCCAAAGAGTAAAACGGGACCTTATTACTAAGACTTTATTCTTTACACACAAATAGATTTACAGACAGAAACAGCTTACAAAATGGGCATGTACAAAAGCGAGCTTAACCCTAATAAGAGCTAATAAGAATTCTTCCAGCAAACCTTTGAAGATAAAGATAGTTGAGACTCCGACAGACTCCGCTGTCTGTCTGTCTGTCTGTCTGTCCGTCTGTCCCCAGCCTGTATCTCATGAACCGTGATAGTTAGACAGTTGAAATGTTCACAGATGATGTATTTCTGTTGCCGCTATAACATCAAACTAAAAACAGTATAAATACATATTTAAGTGGAGCTCCCATACAACAGACATTATTTTTTTTGCTGTTTTTATTGATAATTGTACGGAACCCTTCGTGCGCGAGTCCAACTCGCACTTGGCCGGTTTTATTTAGCTATGTGCCCCATCCACTGCCACTTCAGTTGGCTAATCCTCTAGGCAATGTCTTTAGATTGTCTACGCTCTCATTTATGATTCGGTGTCGTAGAGAAATACAAAGCATAGACTTTTCCTTAGCATGCTGAGCGACCTTGAACCTTATCATTAGGCCCATAATGAGATACCACGTTTGTATGTCATATACCCACCTATGTTGGGATTCATTATGTTATCCAGTATCTTGCAATCGCTTACAAAATAGCACGTCCTGTCATTAACTCATAAATAAATTTCAGAACAGGTAATGAAGCCTATTAATTCACAATTTATTCATCAATAATAATATTTAACTTTATCCGTTGCTTGCAACATCTGGTTCTGGCGGAAAACATGAATATGCGATTTTAAGCCGAGAGCAACGTGTCGATTTAAATTGTGAAGTAAAAAATAAATAGTCAGTGAAAGGAAAAAACGGGAACTCCCTTAATTGGCATAATTTTATGTTTGAGATACACGTTTTTCGTGTTACGATTACGTGTTTGAGATGACTACATAGTAATTTAATCGGGTAGAGCTATCTAGTCCAGAGCCAGCCAAATTATTGTAAGGATTTAGGATACAAAGTTAGTTTTAAGGGTTTCTTATCTTTTAGATACCGAAACCTTAAAAATGACTCCGTAAATTTACTTTGATCCACGAATGGATACTAACTATAACGCTATTAACGACCTCCGTTGCGCAGTGGGCGAATAGCCAGCTGAGACCCAGAAGGTAGCGGGTTCGATTCCCACCGCGGAACAAATGTTTGCATGATCTACAGATATGTGTTTCGGGTCTGGTTGTTTTTCTATATATTATAAGTATGTATTTACAAAAAAAAAGGTATATAAGTATTCTATCAGTTATCTGGTTTCCATAGTACAAGCTCTGCTTAGTTTGTGGCTAGATAGCTCTGTGTGAAATGTCCTGCAATATTTATTTATTACTATATAAAAAATGTGACATTCCCACCCACTCGCCAATTCATGGACACCACCGTATTCTTAGGTATAACCCTAGATAATAAGCTTCAATGGGGCCCTCACATTGATGGGTTGTCAAAGAGACTTAGTTCTGCGGCATACGCAGTCAAAAAGATCCGTCTTTTTACAGACGTAGACACAGCTAGACTAGTTTACTTCAGCTACTTCCACAGCATTATGTCTAACGGTATACTGCTGTGGGGGAGTGCTGCAGATATAAACACCGTTTTTGTGCTGCAGAAGAGGGCTGTTCGTGCAATTTATAATATGGGCCCCAGAGAATCATTACGCAATAAGTTTAAAGAAATATATATTATGATATTCCCTTGTCAATACATCTATGAAAATCGAATGTATGTTCACAAAAATATTAATTTGTTTAAGAAAAATAGCGATAATCATAATTTTAATACTAGAAATAAAGATAAACTCGCTGTTGCCATTTGTAGACTCCATAAAGTTAGTAAATCGTTTAAAGGGCAAGGTATACGCTTTTATAACAAACTCCCAAGGGATGTACAAAAATTGACAATTAACAAATTTAAAAACGTAATTAAACAAAATCTTTATAAAAGAGCCTACTATAAAATATCGGATTATTTAGATGATAGAGAAGCTTGGTATTGAAATTGCTCCAACTCGTTCAAAATGTTACAATTTAGACGTAATTGACTTTATTCTCCCTCCCAACTTAACAGTAAACCTAGTTGCCGTGGACGTAGTATGGGGTTCACCCACAGATAATTACTCGCAAAAAGTTACAGAGTCATCACCTAGAGTCCGCGCCAGGAGTAAAGTCTTACGGCAAAAGCGGGAACTAAATCTCGAATAACTTCTCGATTTCTGCGATAGCAGCGCCGCGCCTATCGGACTTCATTGGTGGCGCGGACTCTAGCTGCTTACGTAAGGGCGCCTTCAAATTTGCCGCAACGTGCCGCGCGGAGGCAACGGACGCGCTGCCGTCGCTAGGTTCGAGGCGTAGTGTTGTACATTTAGTTTCACGTGCCTCAAATATTTGCTTGCCTGAAATCATTACTATTATTTTAAAGCTGAAGAGTTTATTTGTGTGTAATTACCTCGATTACCTTTTTTCCTCGATATATCGATATTTTTTTTCACTTTCAACATCCCTAGAGCTAATACGCGCTCGCAGCGTGGGTGGAGCTCTGCTTTTTTTTTTTTTTTTTTTTTTTTCGAATGGACTAATCTCGCTGTTGGCCTCTGAGGCCGTGACAGCTTAACCGAACTTTTGGCGAGCGCAGATGGCGCTCAGCCCAGTAAGTTTTTTAGGCAACTAGCGCAAGGGCACCACTTAGGTACGAACCTCGGCTTGGGCTGTTGCCGGGATGGGGATAGGAGAGAAACGCCCGGGTACATGTTTGTACCTCGTATAGGCGGCGACTGAAGGGATTCGTCGACCTCGCCGGCGAGATCGGTGTTTCTGTGAAGTGTTTACTCTGTCTGATGTAGATGACTCACCTTCCGCATTAGCGGAGGTGATTTCGTCATCCGGGTCTCCGAGACCGTGTCTCAGACGACGGAGGATTTTGTTGGCGGGCGAATCCAACGGGTAGACCGGAATGGTGTGCACCAAAGGGTTCGGATGATTAGGTGATGTTAATGAATATTGAATTATGAATTGATTTTTTATTGGCATGGTCTCACCCCCGATTTCATCAGTTATATCAACACTTAGGAGACAACTTAGTTGCTATCAAAAACTGATAACCCAAGTTACAGAATTAATGCGTTAGCGACAACTTAGATTAGGAATCTGCTGGTGAAATAATTTTTCATTAATCGTGTCAAGTAACAATTCCACGGAAGATTGCCTTCAGCTGTTTCCTAAAATACGATAGTTTCAGAGTACGCTTCAAATATAAATGCGGGGCAGATCAGTGATTCATCAATCCGCGTAAAGCTACACCTACGCATCGACAATGTATTTTAAATACAGTGAATCATCTGCATGTGCGATTGTAGACAAATTTACAATTGTTCGACGCTATTGATTCGTTGAAGCTGTGGATTCACATGAGTCTTCTCTATCGAGCATTATAACTTTGTTAGTACGACATCATTGACGTGGCAACTTGATCACGATTTATGACTACATAATATGCGTTTTTGTACT
This sequence comes from Philereme transversata, assembly GCA_963924445.1. NCBI lineage: Eukaryota > Metazoa > Arthropoda > Insecta > Lepidoptera > Geometridae > Philereme > Philereme transversata. The sequence goes on along the minus strand of OZ004341.1, from coordinate 6,183,326 downwards.
AAATTATGTAAATGGAATTCAAATTAGGTGCTATTTATTTTAATGGAAACTCAGCAAATGAAGCGTAAAAAGAGGTATTTAGCATCCGTTTAGTAACAAACAATGTAATTGAAAACCGTCAAAAATATTTTAGGGTCAGCGGTTTATTTGTTACAGAATGTTGCGACAGAATTGACATTCGACACCACTATCTACATTTCCCGCGGAGCTTTTTTGAAACGTCGGAAAGCTATCGGATCGGTCCGACAGTTTTTGTTGGATTCAATTTCGAATCTGCAAACGCTATTTTGTAAACTATCAACCTTTGAATCCGTGTCGGAAAGATATCCGAGCTGTTTTGTTAATTCGAAATAGTTGTGAATAGCGTTTTGGCTTCGAAATCCGACAAAAACCGTTGGAACGATCCAATAGCTTTCCGACTGCAACGTAAATTAAACACAAGTTTAATTTAACTTGAATTTATTTACAAAATTTGATCTCAGGGTGAGGGTAGTTACAATATTTGCGTCCGAACCACGCTGAACTTAAAATGTAGTAAGCCACTGGCCTTAGCTGTAGAAGAAGCAGGAAATCCGCCGTAGTCAGGAAGTAGGTACGGGTATCGGATCTTCAGCTCCCGCAACGGTGTAGCTAGTGGAGCTTGCGCAACGGTGTAGGTAGATAGTGGAGCTCGCGCAACGGCGTAGTAAAGGAACTCCAAAGCAGATAGGCTGGCCTCAGCCCGGTAGAAGGAACCCTGGAATTCCCATCCAGTGGTTTAGAAAAATGACCATTTTCCATGTTTGACTGCGACATCCTCCCTTTTTTTCTAAGCGAAAGCGCAATGGCTACTAGCAAATGGTAGTGATCGATGATGTGGCAGTCAAACAATGGTAGGCTAATAATGGTAGGTATATGCACTTAAATTAGAACAGATAGTAGGTAGGTAGAAGGTTAATGAATCTAATGAGAGAATTTAAATGGTATCTGAATGGTAAGAATGGTATAGGTTAAATGAGATAGAAATTGTTATAAAAATGGATAGTGAACATGTATATTTGTGACGTATAACGTCACAAGGTAACTTGCAAGCTTAGCATTGGCCTCACACTATAATAAGCACTACTAAATTAACGGTATAATGACAACAACAGACTACACATTGTCCGTTACAATTGAATGATTCAGAACAATAGAACTATAGCTATATACACAAATAAGCAACACTCACCCAATATGGGGTACACACGGCACTGATTTTAGGTTGTACTATAGGATTATGTAGCACAAGGTAGGTAGGTACCGAACAGGTACATATAAAATATTGTTCCGCGTACAGGCAGTTATTGTAGCTCGCCTCACACGACAATGGCTCGCTCGTCGCTCGTGTCACCTTCGGTGACCGCGTCCCCCGTACTTCTTACTCCTGCGCCTTCCCACTTGGGGAGATTGCTAATTGTGGTTAAGAAGCTAATTTATAATAGGTTCTAAGTTTAAAACACTTAGGTAGGTTTTTCAGTAGCAGTTTCCTAATAAATTGGTAATTAGATTTAAATATGTTTAAAAATACTAGATATTTTAATGTGGTATTCACGTAAATTTTAGACTGTTACACGACGTTTTAAAAAAGCCCCGCTGGTCTACTATGATACAAATCACTGTCCTTTAATAATGTGTAACAGCGCTTACATTGATTTGCGCTACTAGACTTTCTTTACGACGCTCTGCCTCTCGCAACGAGACCGTAAACCATTGAACTTTATAGAGGTTGGACAAACAGAATTTTTAGATAGATTGAGTCATAAAGAGACGGGTCGATGGTTATTGACTGTTTACTTGCGGACCTGTTGGGTTTGTGGGTGTAGCTAGACCTTGGTAAGTGTTTTAAGTGCCACGGTAGTTAATGGCATAAGCTCAAAATAGAAATCACACACTACTTCTGCAATTTTTAGGTGGATGTTTTAAATCGAACCGTCTTAGCATTATTTTGTAGGAAATGGCAGGAATTAGCCGTTTTAGATTATTCGTCCAGATGAGCAATTTATTATCATTCACTTCAATGTTCTTGCTTATTTCTTTTTAAATATGTATGGAGCTTGCAGTGGAAAAGATAGCAGATTTGTACAAGTACCTACTTCTCTGTAGCGATTTTATAAAAAAACACATTGGCCTAACAAATCCTCTCTGTATCCGTATCCTTATCAATCACAAGAAAGATCTTTGTTTCGCGAGATTTACACAAATTGCGTTCGGGTTGGGTCCTCGTCAGTTAGGGCTCCCTCGGGATGGGGACTACCGTATTGCACCCGGGGGGCTACATTCTTGACTCACATAAACCGGTTGGTTAGATGAACGATCAAACTGTTAAGTCAGGGCAAGAGACAATTATTATTGTATTTTACCTTTGTGCTTCATAGTTATACATTATTTTTTGTCCTAAATACCATGAGACTAGAGATACCGCGAATAGTTGTTATAGCGAATAGTCGAATACCGATTAATCGCCATTCCCTATGGCGAATAGTCGAATAACCGCCATTATTTGTATTCTAAAATTGCTCTATGGTTATGAGAAAAAAAAACAATAAAGAAAAAAAAAATCTGTTGCTGAACGATACTTAATCACACCAGAAAGCTCTGTTTATTCAGAAATACTATTACCTGAGGCAGGTTTGATTTATGAAGAATAGTGCAACCGACTTTATCCTAATCGTGCAGAAAACTTGGTTTTTTGCACCACAATCTGCCCCTTTTGGACATTCAACATTAATTAAAAAGCCTAACTAATTAACTTCAACATGACATGACTGATTTTTGGCTACATAATAGTTAATACTAAATGTGTGTTAAAGTTTGATTATTTTTAAGTAGGTACATAATTTTTTGTTCATTCAAAGTTTATTTTAGAGAACTATTCGCCGGATGTCGAATAATACCTACTAGCTATTATTCGGTAAAAGACGAATAACAAAAAAAAGTCGAGTAATGCCGAATAACGAATAATAGTGAGTATTCGCGGCATCTCTACATAAGAAAAATAAATTATTTATATCTATGCGTATTAAAAATAAATAATGGGTCAAATATTACGTAGCCTCTACCTACACCATGGGCCATGATGGACAATCACAGTATGCGCCATGATTGCTACTATCAATGGCGCACATACATTTGATAAAATTATGGACGTCAAAACAGTAGCAACTGCCGCTATTTATTTATTTAGTGTATATAACCATTAAATAAATGTTCACTGTAAAAGCGCGTCCGCGCCGTACCGTAAACAAATACGAACTGAGTGAAACTTCCTTTGATGTTTGTCCGAAAAACCGACATAGCGGTGATTACGCTCGATCATCACCGATCATGGGCGATTACAGACAAATATGCCCTGTACACGATGGCGATCGTCTATGATCGCCCATCATGGCCAATCGTGTAGAGGCACATTACGCAAACGTTAACTGGAAGTGAATGATTTTTAGTATTATGTTCGCCTATGTAAAGATTGTTTTATGTTGTGTGATAAAGAATTTTCATTCTTTAATTTATTTAAATATTTATGAATTAACCAAATCGTAACAGACAGAGCAGCCCGTGGTTTCAGGTTTTGGGGTACGATGAGAATAAACCTTGGAATTCCGCAAAATATCCCTAAAACCATATTCCTCCATGACTAGTTTTGTACTCTAGTCATATTTAGAGTTTGAAGATTCCTTGCAGGAGATCCAACCTGGATTTTGACTAGAGCTGTGCGGCGAAGAACCGCACAGCTCAGTTCTTCGAGAGCAGAACTGAAAATGAAACCTCACCTTTCCTGTACAGTTCTGGTGGTACCTCTTACCCATCATCATCAACCTATAGCAGTCTACTACTGGACGTAGGACTCTCCCAAACCGATCTTCGGCGCCACTGAATCCGATCTTCGGCTCTTTTCATCCAGTTTCTGCCAGCTTCATCGTGCAGATCGTGCTTCATCGTGCAGATCGTGCTTCATCATGCATAGCCGGCGCGGCGTTCTACAACGCTGTTACGCGTAGTCTCCTCTCTAGACTAGAAACACCTTTTGTCTCGCCGGATCTGAACTTTTGGGTGAGTTCTATCGAAAACTGTAAGGTTAGAACAATAATCGACTTTGTGAGTTTGAGATAGTTATCTAACTCGACGCTTAAACGAAAGTTTTGTCGTGTGTTCTCTTTGAATCTGAAACTTGCTGACCTTAGCGGGTTTGCGGTAAGATACCGAAACCTCTGGAATGATTTGCAAATTTATTCGATTACCCTGGGTGGACTTGTTTTAGGGTTTATGCTAGGGTTCGTGTTTAACATTCTTGCTTCTCGTAGATAGAAGTTAAAGGACATGTAGTTATACTTACCCGTGGCTTCACCCGTGTAGTGTAAAAAGTATTCAGCTGATTGCACATAGCGGTTAGAAAATTTCTCGAGTTGAGTTCACTAGATAGAAGAACAAAGATTGCTGGGAGCCGTTAGGTTGTAGGTCGCACCAGATTAGTAACTTTTAAAATGAATGGGAGATGCTTTTATTTAATAGTGGACGTCCTATGACTGACATGATGATGATTCTGTTTTTATAGGGTAATATATTTTATAGGTAGTAAACTACACTAACGTCTAAATATACCCAAGAAAAAGGATATGCAATAATGATTTCCTTTGTATCCACGAATCGGAAACGTAAGTCATCATTCCAATAAAATGAATAAAAATGAAACTAGGTTACCTACCTACCCATGCATAACTTTAAAAAGTCTTACTGTATTTTTTCTCCCTCGGTCATGAATACCGCGTTTAATTTCACCTTCCTCTGACTGATCTTTCAGTTTTAATGCAGTCTTTGGGCTACAAAACCAACGCTCCGTGATTACCTGTTCCACTTAAAGCTAATACCAAAACGTGACACAATTACATAAAACCTCTTACACAAGTCTGATACCGACCGGTATTACTATCTCGCCTGATGGTAAGCGATGATGCCGTCTACGATTGTACACGCTTGCCTAGAAGAAACCTATTCACTCGTGACTCTTAAATACTTGTATAGGGTGTGACGGACGGTCAAGAACGAGATAGCTATAGATATGTAGTTATGTATGTATCTGTCTAGCTTTTTTCTAGAAACTTCGACAAGAATCTTGATTTATAAAAATGTAAATTACGCTTCCTACACCACAGCGAGTAACAAATTTTATGCGAGTATATCGCGATTTAAACAAAAAGTTGTGATCATCAAGTGTGCGCTTTTTACCTTGTAACCTAGTAACTAAGAAGAAAGAAAATATAGTCCACTCTGCGACATACCGAGCCTTTCATTTGAAGCCTGGGTAGGAACTCTACAAAGCGGTTCGAATCGAGGCAGAGATATGAGACCGAGACGGAAGACAGAAGATCGATTCTCATAATTGTAAGAAGAAGACAGCTAACTATCCATTTTGTTTGATTGGACTTTAATTAGTAGAGCCATAGGTGCTATATTGCGTAACAGGTGTCACAAGCAGTTCGATTTCATAAACCGAGATAGGACCGTTACTTTAAGCTTCTGTACAATGTGGTCAGTTTGCGAATGAAACTGAGACCGGAGACCGCGGAGGGAGACAGAAGACAGCGAGCCGGTCACTGCCGAAGACAAGTGGTGTGTGGTGGTTCCTCATTTCCGTTTTTAATTAGATCATTACATAATTTCTATGATGATAAGTTTACTATTTATTCTATTGATATAATTACTCACCAACGGGTTTCAAATAAACAAAATAGAAAATGACAACATGTCAACAGAATATCACAAAATCATTTTATGTTTTAAATAAACCTAAATAATTTATAATTTATGTTACAAAATTAATCTTACGAATTCTTCAAGTCTTTACAGTACACAATTTAACAAAATATTCAATCAAAAATTAGCAAATCATTACACAAACAAACATATAAATAAACAAACATCCAAACTTTCACTTTTATAATATTAGTGTGATTAAAATGAAATTAAATAAAATGTTATTGAAATAAAATTAAATAATTATGTACTTATTACTATCAAAGAATTAAAGTGTTTGTTCCTGGTTGGACCACATTAGTTAGTACCCAAACTACGTTGAGCTTGTTATGGCGTACTATTGGCCTCCGGATAATTACATAAGACTATATAATAGATAGACTCTTAGACGATTATGTTTGTAACTTATTAACTACTAGTTTCCGCCAGCGGCTTCGCACGCGTTGTATGTCAACAAAAAGTTGCTTATGTTTGAACCCAGGTCATAATCTATCAACAGACCAAATTTCATCGAAATCGGTTCAGCTATTATGACGTGATTAAGTAATAAAGTCACTCTTATTAAAGAGAGTGCTTCAATGACATAATTCGATAAGCATTTCTATTTTATTAATTATTATTTTTTATTTATCTCATTATTTTAGGCTTTTTTTTTTGTTGTTGCTTTGTTTTGTGTATGTAAGTAAATGTTTCCCTTCAGCTGGTCTACACAAAACTGCGCTAGCGTTATCATGCTGTGTACACATGCTTTGGGATACAATCTAGGTCTTAAAATTGAACACTATATTTTATATCTGATTGGTTGTATTCTGTTTTGTGTGCCGCAATAATAAAATAAAATAAAACAAACATCCAAACTTTCACATTTATAATATTAGTGTGATTTAATATTTATTGTATGGTAACTTTTTTATTTGGGACTACCAGCTTATAAAGTTTGCTGTGGGCCATTGTTTGAAGGATGCACAAGATTCGTGGCTTTGTAAATCTATGATATACACTTGAGAGCAATAAAATCGCACATCCGCACATTTTTACTTAAAAGTTAAATTTTTTTTTTATTTGGAGCTTACAGCAAATTAAAATCAAATTAAATTAAAGTGCATAATCTAGGCAGTCGCAGAACTGATAAAGGGTTGACATTTACCTTTAAAAACAACTCATTAGCAACAAAACAATAGACCCCCTTATGTCGCTCGATCCAGGTAAGGCCGGCGGCGGGATTTATCGCAGGTATAAAAGAGTGCATATTGAGGGAATGGTCATCATTACTTCACAGAAACACCGACCTCGCCGGCGAGGTCGACGAGTCCCTTCAGTCGCCGCTTATACGAGGTACAGACATGTACCCGGGCGCTTCTCTCCTATCTCCATCCCGGCAACAGCCCAAGCCGAGGTTCGTACCTAAGTGGTGCCCTTGCGCTAGTTGCCTAAAAAACTTACTGGGCTGAGCGCCATCTGCGCTCGCCAAAAGTTCGGTTAAGCTGTCACGGCCTCAGAGGCCAACAGCGAGATTAGTCCATCCGAAAAAAAAAAAAAAAAAAAAAAAAAAAAAGAATGGTCATCATTTGCATACCAACGTACAGTGTAAAAGGTTCTCTATTGATATTGGCTTCAAACGGAACACGAAAATGGATACTACACCAGAAGTAGCCGCTCAAGTGGTTGCCCTTGTTGAATCGGGGCTTAAGCAAAGTCAAGTGGCTCGACAATTGAGTTTGAGCCGATTTACCGTTCGGCGTGTATACCAGAGGTATCAAGAGACTGGTGGCTACCAACGGCGACAAGGATCGGGCCGTCCCCGTGCTACAACAGAGCGTGATAACCGCTTTCTTATAACGACATCTTTAAGAAATCGTCGTTTGAACGCAGTTCAACTGGGCCAACGACTTCAAGAAGTTCGTGAAGTAGAAGTTAGCCGGTGGACAGTCAGAAGACGATTGAGAGAAGGTGGCCTGACTGCACACAGGCCAGCAAACGGGCCGAAATTGACCCCAGCCCACCGAGAAGCCCGCCTTCAGTTCGCTCGAGACCATTTGAATTGGACCGAAGAGCAGTGGAGTGCAGTCCTGTTCTCTGATGAGTGCAGGATGTGCTTGCATGGCAACGACGGACGGGGGAAGGTGTATAGAAGATCGGGAGAGCAATTTGCCCAATGCTGCATAACAGAACGTGTCGCCTATGGCGGTGGATCAATCATGTTTTGGGGAGGCATGTCTATGGAAGCAAAAACCGAGCTTGCCTTCATCACCGGACCGAATACTGGTCGCCAATCAAGAGGATTGACTTCCATACGATACATTGAGGAAGTACTCGAGAGCCACGTCGTACCTTTTGCTGGGTTTATCGGCGAAAACTTTCTGTTTATGCAAGATAATGCAAGACCGCATACTGCTGGCATAGTGATCGAGTACCTTCAAGAGGTGGATGTGACCGTTATGGAGTGGCCAGCTCGAAGCCCAGACCTCAATCCCATCGAACATCTATGGGACGAGCTGAAAAGAAGAGTTCGAGGCCGAGATGCTCCTCCATCGACTCTACAGGAACTGCAACAGGCGATCGCAGAGGAATGGGAGGCTATTCCTCAAGACTTTATCAAAAGTCTAGTAACATCAATGAAAACACGGATGGAGTCAGTGATTCAGGCTAGGGGAGGGAACACTCGGTATTAATAACAAACTTTAAATTAATTTTATCTTTTAATTTCATAACTTTGACACCAATACTTGAATAAAGAATTTTTTACTAAACATGCATTTTTGTTATTGATCCACAAAAGCATTTTTATGTAATGATTGAAAGACAAATCAGATACCACTGGATAGGTATTAAAATAGACTATGAATCTGCATTACAGAAACATAATATTTTTTGTTTTTTTTTTTTAGTTATGTCAAAAAATCATGAATGTGCGATTTTTTTGCTCTCAAGTTTATGTGCCTATGGGCCTAAGTTTAGCAGTATTTATCAGCTTTAAGACGGAAACTATGAATCAACCGATATTATTTATTGGTATCTAGACCGGTAGGTAGGTATTTTGCATCAGTGTAAAAGAGTCTTATCTTTTGGCATCATAACTCATTTTCTTGCCCGGTCTTCCTTGAGTTGACAAAGTCACAAGTTACATATTGCTTAGCGAAAGATAATGACTGAATACAGATGAGATTCTTGTGAAAGAAGAACATGAATATTTAGATAACGATGAAGACCTCTGCTAACCTCTCGGCAAATAACGACCTTGAATTGATTTAAATTGACGACCTCCGTGGTGCAGTGGGCAAATACCCGGCTGAGACGCAGGAGGTAGCGGGTTCGATTCCCGCCGCGGAACAAATGTTTAAATGATCTACAGATATTTGTTCCGGGTCTGGTTGTTTCTTTATATATTATAAGTATGTATTTACAAAAAAAAATGTATATAAGTATTCTATCAGTTATCTGGTTCCCATAGTATACAAGCTCTGCTTAGTTTGGGGATAGATAGCGCTGTGTGAAATGTCAAGCAATATTTATTTATTTAATAGTTTTAGACAAAGAAACTTAATTTTTCCTTATGGCTTTGTTATTTCATTATACATTCCTATTCCAAGTTTCATTCCAATAAGTTCTGCTGTTTTTCGGCGTTTAAACGTTCACGCTCGTCACTCGTATCATCACTCGTCCAAAATTAAAACGACCGACCGTTTATACTACGTTTTTGAATTTGAGCTAGTGACAAACTTTTCCAGAATAAATAAAATGTACTTACTTATGTTGTTAGCAGTAGATATCACTAGAACTAGATAGATTGTATTATGGAGTGCAATCAATTATATTAATTGTACTTCATTTCCTGGATTACACTTCCACAAACACAATGAGAATATCACAATTGTCTGTTGTAACACCGATAAAATGGTACGTGATAGATAAATCCAGTAAAATTACTTTGAAATTAGATTAATATCTTATGTTTAATGGACTTCCTATATCAAACTGTAAATCCAGTCTACTTACTCCAAGGTCGTCTAGAAGAGATCGATCATAGCGAGAAGACCCTCAATTCGCGATTTAATGTCAAAGTGTTCTTCTGCTTTGTTTTACGTGTTAAATTCAACCTACCTAAATGCTGGTTGCATATTTCATTACATCCGATGGTTTTTATGTCATTGTCAACCGGTGACTCAGAAATCACTAATTATAGAACAGCCCCAACATCGTACGGACACGTTCAAAAGGGCCGCATATAAAATATTCGCAGAACTGCATGACTGACATCATGTTTTAAAACTACACGAGTTGCCACATTGTACGACACCGTACTGAAACCTTGAAATAGTTAGTCACGGACGCTAAAATAGTACGCTATCGAATTAAAAAGTCATAAGTTGTACATGGAGTTTCAGTTAATTAAATAATAAAGTTGCTCATTCGATGTACAATTATACAGTTATTTGAATTTATATTATTAACCCTTCGAGGCAGTAACTAAGTTGGTTGACCAAGAATAAATCAGTTACACGTTAAGTTAAGAGTTACCTTTTCAAAATCTCAACGTCTAACACACTCCCTTTACAATTTTAACTATCTGTTAGAATAAATCTGTTAAATGTTTTGAAACAGCTATTACATAAGCGATTAAATATGCATAAATAATTTTACTATATTTTTATCCCGTTCTTCTTCCTTCAAACCATTCCTTTTTGGATTGGCTTACGAACGAAGTGAGTGTTAGAGTCTCGTAGCTGAATCTTTCTACAATGCGCCCTAATAATAAGATAACCTTCTGTACTGTGAGATTTTTGTGACCTATATTTAAAGTTGGGATACTGTCTTCTTTAATTGGTTGATATACGATTCACCCCGCATTTTATTGTTCTGTGAACGGATAAATCTGAATTATTGTAGTCTCTATTGTTTTAGTTTTCGTTGGTTGTGCCGTTGATAGATGTTTTTTATAGTTTTCATAGTGAGTCACTAAAGCTTTTAAAAATATTTTTAAAAGCTTTAGTTAATCGCGGTCGTATTTTAGAAGCTTTTTATGTCTTTAGAAAGTTATTTTGGTATTTGTGATAAATTACTTTACAGTTGTCTGCCTACTAGGTATATGTTTTAAACACTAGAAATACAGGATGCCTAGAGATATGTACGTAAAACCGAAAATAAACTATTACTCTACTCCTGAAAATGTTTTTTTTATAAAGTCGTGTACTAGCCAATTTTTATGGGACTAAACAAACAATGATCCTTTTACTCATTAATGACATAAATTTTATCCACTCAGTATTTCCACATTATTACTTGAAGTCTAAGACTTTACCATATCATAGATAGAATCATAGAATCATCATCATAGAATGTAAAAATGGACACAAAATAAATATTTTACTATTTATATTTCTATTCTATTTCTATTTCCATATTAATGTCCTTATTTTTCGACCCACGATAAGATTCCTTGTATCGCGGTTATCTAAAACCACATCAACCAGGGCCCGTAGCCAAATTACATTCGCTACGAATCTATTCGATTTCTACATACATTTGTTGTCGTCGTATCGCGCGGTATTTCCATAGCATGTGTCAAATCTCATACATTTTCGGACTTATCGACTAGCGTCATCGCTAATCGACTGTAACTTGGCTAAGCCCTCAGGACACCCGGACATGGAACAAATAGGTATTTACAAATCTGCAAATATTTGTCTTGTAGCAAGAATCAAACTCGGCTTTTTTGCGTCTCTGTTTATTTACTCGCCCACTGCACCTCAGAGACGTCACAAAAACTTTTAAGTCAACCTTTTTGACATAGTTTTCAAAAGCGCTAAATTCTTGAAGAGCACTCTGTAAGCAGTTCAAGTATGTGGGAGTAACAATAAGATCAATTAGTTGTTATGATGTTGTCATCGTTTTATGGTCATCTGAACGTTATTGTGATGGATGTTTACGATGAGCGGTTTCGCCACAAGGTTCTATTAGTAGACAAATATTTACGAGCTAAGAATATAAACGGTAATAGTAAAATAGGTTTTCTTTATCGTTGAGTAGAAAGTTTTCGTGGTCAGTAAATAAATAAATAAATATTGCTGGACATATCACACAGCGCTATCTAGCCCCAAACTAAGCAGAGCTTGTACTGTAAGAACCAGGGCCCGTAGCCAAATGCCATTCGCCACGAATCTATTCGACTTCTACATACATTTGTTGTCGCTGAATGACGTAATATTTCTATAGCATGTGTCAAATCCCATACATTTTCGGACGTATCGACTAGCGTCATCGCTAATCGACTGTAACTTGGCTAAGCCCTCTGATAACTGATAGAATACGTATATACTTTTTTAAGTGAAACTTTTATTACATCGTCTCAAACTTTTTCGTCTGTGTGTTGCATGTCGCGTGACGGTCGGCCGCGGAGTAGGGATAAAGTGAAAGGCGCTCGTCAGAGCAGCCGAGGCCAATATGGCGGCGCTTATAGTTCGCATCAGCTGACCGTGTAGTGTATAGACTACTCATTTGTGCCAACGAAAATTTTTAGTTAATTTAATGTCTATAAATGTGAAACAAAGTTTCACTTTTAACGTGGTTTCATTAAACTACACAATCCTTTTTTTAAAATACATACTTATAATATATAGAAAACATCTAGACCCGGAACAAATCTGTAGATCATGCAAACATTTGTTCCGCGAATCGAACCCGCTACCTCCTGATTCTCAGCCGAATATACCTACGCCCTACTATAAGAACCGTAATGTAGAACGGAATTGGAATTTCGACAAATTCACGTTTATGACTGCCTCCGTGGCGCAGTGGGCGTATAGCCGGCTGAGACGCAGGAGGTAGCGGGTTCGATTCCCGCCGTGGAACAAATGTTTGCATGATCTACACATATTTGTTTCGTGTCTCGGTGTTTTTCTATATATTATAAGTATGTATTTACAAAAAAAAAGTATATACTTAATTATTCTATCAGCTATCTGGTTCCCATAGGACAAGCTCTGCTTAGTTTGGGGCTAGATAGCGCTGTGTGAAATGTCCAGCGATATTTATTTATTTATATTCGTCGAAATCGTTAGAATTTTCTAAATCACGTTTTTATCGAATGTAAACGTCAATTCGTCGATTTTGCTCAGATGGTTTTTCTGATTATTAGACATATTATTAGAGGTTAAAATTAATAAAATGGAAATGAAATTATTTATAACATTCTATCTATTAAATTGTATTAGGCATTGTTAATCATAGTTATAATAAGTTATGAAAACTTATATTTTTGTGTCTCAAATAAAAGTTTTTTTATTATTTTATTTATTCAGGGACGCTTTAATATACTAACATAGATAAAAACCCAAAAATGAAGGTGGTAGGTAACAAACGGTAACAAGCTCACTGCATTATTCTCATATTAATTCAAAGGAGTAACAAGAATGCGTTACTAGAGTTCGGTAAAATACTAGGAAATGCCAAAGAACCAAAAAGCAAGTAAACTGGTAATTTCATCATGCCCGTGTTAATTTTAAGACCCACCTGTGGCAAACTTTACATAAAATAAATCCTTTAGTGATTCTGACATTAATAAGACACTGGCGTGTATAGCATTGGCTATTTGTACCCACTATGAGTAGGTAGATTGTACTAAAATTATAAGTAAGGTTACCATAAATTCCGTATCTACGGGACCTGTACCGGAACTTATGTCGGCCGTGTTCCGTATTTGCCCCATATCTATACCAATATTATAAAACTGAAGAGTTTGAATAGGTATTATACAAATAGGGTTCCCAGATTAAAAAATCGAAATTCCGGCGTAAATTCCTGACATTTGATGAAAATTCCGGACTTGTAAATATAACATTAATGTCGTTAGCACCGTGCATGTGAATGAACAAGGCAAAATTTCGAATTTTGGGAGCAATAAATATCAGTAATTATCAAAATGACAAATAACATAAGTAATGTTGATTGTTAATTTATTTGTAATAATAATATGTAAATTTTAGAAATTCCGTACCGTTTAGGATTCCCCACGCATTCCGGACAAAGACTACTTACTGACATTTAAATTACTGAAATTACTGGACATGTCCAGAAAATTCCGGACGTATGGCAACCCTATGTACAAACTAGCTACGCGCCAATCTAAATAATATTCGTTTATACCTTGTTACAAAACTGCTTGGCTCAACCAGTAGTGCCATAGGATTTAGCTACACTATCCTTGAATGCTAAAGGCTATGTTATACATATATGAACCTGCCACTCGGTTCCAGCGAATTTAAAAGGCAGGCGCAGGCGCAAAATCTACTCCGTAATAAAATTAATAAGCTTTGCCTTTAAAATTCGCTGGAACCGAGTGGTAGGTTCATAGAAGAGGTACCACGAATGTAATGTGCAGCTAATATTTGTGAAAAATGCATGAATATTTTAATAGGCTGCTTTTAGACCAGCATATGTGAGGAAGCTGAGCGGTGCTATGGAGCGTAGTGAAGCTGTGAAACGGTGTGATTGTTTCCATCAGAGATGTGCGAGGAAGCTGCGTGGTACGAGGATGCGTAGTGAAGCTGTGAAACGGTGTGATTGTTTCCATCAGAGATGTGCGAGGAAGCTGCGTGGTGCGAGGATGCGTAGTGAAGCTGTGAAACGGTGTGATTGTTTCCATCAGAGATGTGCGAGGAAGCTGCGTGGTGCGAGGATGCGTAGTGAAGCTGTGAAACGGTGTGATTGTTTCCATCAGAGATGTGCGAGGAAGCTGCGTGGTGCGAGGATGGGTAGTGGACACTGTCCGTAGTGTACCGTCGATTGTCGGTAATCCAGTAGCTTTAGCTCACTACACCGCCTCGCACACATTCCTCGCTTTTTTGTATAAATACCTCGCTCACCGCCTAGCTTCCTCGCACAGCTCTGGTGGAAATGTAGCCTAACATCTCGTATTCATCGACACAATTATGGCAACCCTAATTATAAAGCAATCTGTGTTATAGCGTGGGAACGTATGACTTCAACACAAACTAACAAACATGCGCTAAACGGGGTACTTTGTTGTTCAACGCTATGAATAGAATTGATTGCTGTTTGTACGTCGTTACGAATCTTAACCGAGGTATATAGAAATGTGTAGTCCAAACAAATGCTTAGCTATATATTTGCTAATCATCATGATCCCAGCCCGGAATCACCCACTGCTGGGTATTTGTCCTCGTTCGAGACTTTGCTCCATATGCCATGACCACGCTCGGCCGAGCCCTGCCCAACTCCATTTGAGATTTATCGCCCTGCCCCCGACGTTGGGTTTCGTCGTTATATTAATGTCTGTAACAGTCAGACAAAATATCAAAACAATGAAAGAGTGATATAATGCGGCGACCACCGTGGCGCCGTGGGCGAAGAGCCGGCTGAAACGCAGGAGGTTGCGGGTTCGATTCCCGCCGCAGAACAAATGTTTGTATTATCTACAGATATTTGTTCCGGGCGTATACATATTTTAAGTATGTTTTAAAAAACTATATAAGTATTGTATCAGGTATCTCGTTTCCATGATACAAGCTTGACTTAGTTTGGGGCTAGATAGCGCTGTGTGAAATATCCAGAATTATTATTATTATTATATATTTATTTAAATAGAGATGCCAACAGCTTAAGTATAATTAAATAATGACTGGGCGATGATCTTACTGAGCACAAAACTGGAATACAAGATATCTATGGTGCTAAGATTAAGTGGTGTAAGTCAATACTTATGTATTCGTACCAGAAGACACAATACCACCAAATTATCTGACCCAGCGAACAATATTTGCTAAGTCTTGTTTATTATCTTTTTCATCCTAAACGGTATGGACTCATTGGAAATTAAAAAGTTGCAAGAAGCCAGTACTGTTATCTGGAGTAATCGAGTTTTGATCATTAGCAAAGGTCTTTCAATGATTCAACGTTTTCTTTTGCATAGAGATTTGTAAATAATGATATATTATTTTCGTTAAAAATATACAGGGTGTCCCAGAACTCAACGTCAAGCCGAAACGGGGTGACAGGATTGATCATAACCATCACGAGAAAAATCTGAAAAAAGATCTATCCCATGCAGTTTGAAAATTATGGGCATTTTAAGAAAAACCTAGAAATTTGATCAAACTGTACCATTTTTCGGTTATTGTGGTTATTCTTTTTTATTTTTGTTCATTTGAACTTTGGAAACATAATTCTAAATAACATTTCTAGAATCCCAATAAAAAATAATGACATAATTGCCTCAAGTTTCCGAGAATTGAAACTAATTGTTAAACTACGAATTTAAAATTTTCAAGATTCGTCGATTTTGACAGACCCTCCTTTAAAAAAAATGTACTAGAGTGCCTTGGCAAGTGGTATTAAAAGTTGGCGCATTTAATCATAATTCTAAAATGATACAATACTTGTTAGTTCCATACAATAAAAAAGAGTAAAAAAATTAAAACCTCACGTAACCCGATTTTTGCTATCTCAGTTAAAATGTTTTTGATTCGCACAAGCTCTAGGTACATAGGTTCTTAATTTTAAGGAAAAATGATGATTTACAAAGGCTCATCGTATTTTGCAAAGAGCCGAAATGCATCCGTTTTACGTACAACGAGTTCAAAGTCTTCTACCTCGAGATTATCAGGAAAGGATTTCTTTTTGTAGAACAATGCTACAGAGGCATAATGAGAATCCCCAATTCATCCAAAAAATTATCTGGTCAGATGAATCGACATTTAAAAAAGATGGTTACATAAACTTGCACAATTATCACGAGTGGCATGTGGAGAATCCACATTTAATGCGAGAAGATAGATCACAGTATCGTTTTAAAGTAAACCTGTGGACCGGAATTTTAAACGGTAAAATTATTGGGCCTATTGAACTGCCTGAGAACTTGAATGGAACTAATTACCTACATTTTTTAAGAGAAGATTTACCAACCCTGTTAGAGGACGTACCACTAGCAGATCTTCGCTACATGTGGTTTCAACAAGATGGCTGCCCAGCGCATTTCGCAGTGCAAGTAAGAGATTTCCTTGACCAGGAATATCCGGTAAGTTGGATTGGGCGTTCAGGCACTGTCTCGTGGCCCGCCCGTTCACCAGATTTAAATCCCCTGGATTTTTTTTATTGGGGAGTTCTCAAAGAAAAAGTTTACTCAAAGCCCATTGAGAACGTAGCCGACCTGCGTGAACGCATTTCTCAAGCAGCTGAGGAGATCAACTCTCGAAGATATGCCCGACTAATAAGTAGATCTTTTTTAAGAAGATGTAGGGCTTGTATTAAGGCTGATGGTAAACAATTTGAACATTTATTGTAATAAAAAATGTTATTTAGGTGTTCGAGCCTTCGCTTGACCCACTGTGTGAGATTAACGTTGAATTTTACGCGTTTGCAGTGTGTTTTTGTATCAACTTCCGTTAAATCTTATCTATGGTCGCATGACGTCACGCCCTTGCCCCTCTCTAGAGGCGAGCTGGGCAGCCATTGCCGTAACTTTTGTCAGTACGTCTTGAATTTTTGCGTGATAAGCAGTGTGTGAACAAAACAAAATTAAGAATTGGTAAGTATTAACAAATCGTATCGAGATAAGCGATCGCTGCTTTCAAGGCGGTGAATTAGCATAATCGCTCGGGAAAGCCCCGAAAGCAACATCACATCAATAGTTTCTATTTGATGTTTGGGTAAGCCCCAGATTACACTTTATATTAGTCAAAATCTGGCATCTGGGAAAGCCCCAGTTTATAAACCAGAAGATTTCGACTAAAATCATAGAGCTGAGCCGCAAATCACGCTCAAGATCGACCGACAACGCCTTCATACTATGTTGAGTAGTGTCGGCTGCGCAGCCGACACTCGGCTAGGCATCGGCTGAATAGACTCCGATCGTCGGCTGCTCTGACGCCGATCGTCGGCTGCTCTGACTCCGATCGTCGGCTGCTCTGGCGGCTATAACCGTCGACATACCTGGTATTAATCTGGATGAATGTCGTTGCAGATCATGGAGCGTGTAACGATGGGAGAGTTGGCGTCGTGGGAACCCCCTCCGGAAGAAGGGGAGTCCTTCAGGCGCTTTGTTAAAGCTCTGGACGATTTTTTTCCCGGGGCAATGGAGGCTGTGGGAGACTAATAAAATGACCTTTGACGAAGTCTTTGGAGAAAAGATCTCGACAGATGATGAGTGTCGTCTGCGCTTTGCTGTTCCGACGGTAGAACTGGCACGGGCGTTCTCGTCAAACCAGTCGCTGAGCGAACGCAGATATAAAGCAATCAAAAGAGTCCTTGTGACATGGCCTCTCGGCCGTGCAACAATTTACACTCTATTCGCTACGATGAAGAAGTTGCACCCAGAAGAGGCGTTCAATGGCTTCTGGGCGACAGTTTACGAGCTAAAGCCCTACTTTATTTCACGGACAGAAGCTGACAAACAGCTCAGAAAAGCGAATCTATCTCCTTCAACATCCTCCGGATACCAAGGCAAGCGACCCCATAGCCCGACTCCATCCAATGAATCAAAGAGGAGAAGGGACACCGATGGACCAATATTAAAGTTCATGATGCAACAAAACTCTATAATGGAAGAACTAAGTGAAAGCATTAAGTCAATACAAAACCAGATAGCGAGCCGGGACCAGTGTCACGAATCAGGCCGAGACCAGTGTCATGTGACAGATTCCGATGAGTCTAGTGAAGAGGGCAGTTGGACAGCACCTTCATTTAACCACGGTGACGGGGCGGCTTCATTGGTCCCACAAGAACAGGAGACCAATGCAGAGGACGTCTTCTTAGACTTTGCCCCTGAAACTAAGGAATCAGAGGCGAAGATAAGTAGTGCTGATGAAAACCTAGCCCAACAAGGATCTCAATGCCAGCGGTTAGGCTTGGAAAGTTGGCAAAACATCAGATACTCTGAAGTACAAAAGAAATTTCAGGCGGCTCCGGTATTTACCAGCCTGAAAACAAACAGCAATTTGGCAACCGTTACACCGCAATGGCAGCTGGTGTCTATTTTAGAAAGGATGGATTTATGCCTTGGTGCCATTACCCATGGGTTATTACAACAAAGAAAAGAATTCCAGGATATATATCAAAAATCCTCACTGGAGGTAAAACGGGCGATCAGTACCAATTTCCTAACAACTGACGCTTCTTTCCACCGCACTTCAGATGCCCTTCTGCAGTACACTTGCGGAAAACGAGCTGAAGTCATACACCAAAGGCGGAGCATTTACAAGCCACAAAATAAGGTATTAAATGAGCTACTGCATTCCATACCGCCATCTTCGACGCATCTATTCTCAGAACCCCAATTGTCGGGATTAGTTGAAGAACAAGGTGGCATCAACAAGTTTTTTCCAGGGAAAACCAAATTCAGGCAGAAGCCAAAAAGCAAAGAAGCGCCGCATCAACCCTACCGGCAAGGGTCGAAAGAAAAGTCACGCGCTCCTATAGAAGACAGAACTATAAACCACAGGATAGATCACAAGCATCGTCAGGGAGACCTGGCAACAAACAAACCAACAGTAGGCCGAGAAGGGCAAAATTTGAAGCAAGAAAATTTTAGTTTTACCGCTGGGCAGGTTAGTCGGAGAATAAGTGATTGGGAAAAATTGAGAGCACCTAAAAGTATCTTGTCAATATTAAGTGGGTATAGAATTCCATTCTGTGGCTCCCCTCCTCTATATAGTTTTGATGAAGAAAACTGTCGAAGGTTTCAAACTAAACCTTCATCTGAAATGTCCAGAGAGGTGGATAAGCTGCTTGAAATGGGGGCCGCAACTAAAAACAATAGCTATTCAGGGTTTTTATCACCAGTGTTCCTTAGACAAAAATCAGATGGCTCATTTCGTCAGATTTTAAACTTAAAAACTCTAAATAAATTCCTAAGGCCGCCTAAATTTAATTTAATAAATCATTATAAAATACCATCTTGTCTAAATAAGGATGATTTTATGGTTAAAATAGATTTGTCACAAGCATATTTTCACATACCAGTAGCTCCGGCTCATCGAAGATTTTTAGCTTTCGCTCACAACAACACCATTTTTGAGATGACGTGTCTGCCTTTTGGACTTGCGACAGCTCCTTCTATATTTGCTAAGGTAACCAACTGGGTCGCTAACTGTTTCAGGGAAGAAGGCATCAGGGTAATCATCTACCTGGACGATTTCCTCATAATTCATGCCAGTCCAGAAACTCTCGCACATCAAAGTCAGCACGTTATACAAACTCTCAAAAACTAGGCTGATGCATCAATTTCAACAAATCTTTTCTAACGCCATCTCAGGAAGTCGAATATCTTGGAATCATTTGGAACACAAAGATAAATGCAAAAATCCTTCCAGAGCCAAAGACCGTAAGGAACAAAAATCTAATATCAAAAACGCTGAGGGATCAAAACTGGAGCTGGTGGTCAGCCAAGGTTCTTCTCGGCCTCATCAACTTCGCATCGTTTGTGACCCCTCTGGGGAGGCTACACTGCAGAAGAATTCAGGTAGAAGCAAATCGCATTTCAAAGCAAAACCGGTACAAGAAATGCCCTCTACCAAAAATAGTTTCATGGGATCTGCAATGGTGGCTGCAAAATCTCGGGAAAACATCCCCCATTCATCAAAAGGAGGCCTCAGTGTTCGTCACAACAGATGCAGCAAAAAACGGGTGGGGGGCTACCGTAAATGGGAAAAGATTACAAGGACTTTGGAACAAAAGGCAAAAGCTCTGGCACAGCAACCAAAAGGAACTATGGACTGTTCTGGAAGTTCTGAGGAAGATGGGGCGCAAGCTAAAGAATCAAACCATCATGGTACAAACAGACAACGAATCAGTAGTTGCCTACATTACCAAAGAGGGAGGAACCAGGTCCTTAACACTCCTAAATTCAACTTGCGAAATCCTGAATCTGGCGAAACACAATCAGATCACTCTTGCAGCTCGCTTCCTTCCAGGGAAATACAACTTAACAGCGGACAACCTGTCAAGAGCCACGAGACTTTCGGAGTGGACTCTGAGCAAAGAAATCCTCAATATTATATTCAAAAGATGGGGCACTCCCTCCATCGATCTCTTCGCCAGCTCCAGGTAAAAAATTCTGAACACATACGTGAGCGAAGATGCCAAAGATCAAAATTACCTTTTCATAGACGCCTTCAGCAGACCATGGAACTTTCAGCTGGGTTGGATATTTCCTCCTCCGGCCATGATACCGAGAGTACTTCGTCACTTAACGGTGAGTTCCGGCACATACCTCCTAGTTGTCCCAAGATGGGAGCACACATTTTGGAAAGCAGAACTCAAGCAACGAGCCCTGAACCCCCCATTAACCATAAAGAACCTTCGCAGTCACTTGGTAGACTTGAGAACAATGAACCCTCCACCAGCAGTGGAAGATCTATGTTTGCAGGTATGGAGGGTTCGGGCTGGGCTAGTCTAGTAAGAACATGGCCCCTAGAGAATCAAGAACTGCTGGAGGCATCTTGGCGGAAGTCCACACTAAAAACCTACAACTCTGTTTGGGAACGGTGGAAGACATGGGCTACAGATAACAGCTGCAAAATAGACGACCCAAGTGCGGAAGAGATAGCAAAATACTTATGTTTTTTACATAAAATAGCGAAATTAGCACCAAAAACGATAGCTCTTCATAAATATGTAGTTGTTACGTTTGCTAACCCAGAAAACACAGATACATTAAGCTCACACCCACTGGTAAAGCATTTATTAAAGGCAATAGCTCTTACCAAGCCCCCTATGAACAAATCACCAACATGGAACGTTTCGCAATTGGTGGACTATTTACAAACATATTTAGTTGACACTACGAGCCTTTTTCAAGTGTCTCGTCATGCTGCAGCTTTGCTGCTCTTAGCAACGGGGCGTAGGGTGCAAGATTTAACATTGTTAGACATAAGGGCAGAAAACTATGATAGGTACGAGCAATCATGTTATCTTTTGGCCAAAGTTCGGGTCAAAAACGGACTCTACGACGTTTAGGCAATCTGGTTGGAAATTTTCGGTAAGCAATATACAAAGACTTGATATCGTCTCATGGATCGATCGCCTCATTAGTCTGACGGGGGATAGGAGAACGGCTTGCCCCAATTTAAATGATCTCTTCATTACCACAAGAGGTAGAGTAAAAGCAGCATCTCGAACAGTAATTGCAGGATGGTTGCGCACCTTATTTCGGGAAGCAAATATAGATGCGGCACCTGGAAGTTTTAGAGCGGCTGTGAACTCTGACAATTGGTCTAACAGAAACTTAAATCTGAACGACATAATGAAGAGAGGAAATTGGAGGTCCAAAGATACCTTCATTAAGTTTTATTTCAAGGAAATCCCTGTTAGAACTAATAATACTCAGACACGTAGTGTATCCCAATCATTTTTTCCTGTATAAAAAATTGAGAAGTAAACAGGCTGTAATAATTATTGTAAATAAAGACTGATTTAAGACTGATTTGTTCTAAGAAACTTAAGTGCTAAAATATATAAAAGTTGTGGTTGAATACACATTTTATTTTACATGCATATTAATAGTAATGTGTACAGTTTAATCATCTTCCCTATAGTCACAGTACATCTGACCATTGCCGGCAGAATATAAACACATCTCACAGTGGGTCAAGCGAAGGCTCGAACACCTAAATAGATCCGTTTTCCCCCCGAAGGGTAGAAAACGAATATTTAGGTTTCAGCCGAAGCTTGACCCACTAAACCGGCGTTTCTTGCCGGCTTACTTTACGTGAGAGTACTGACAAAAGTTACGGCAATGGCTGCCCAGCTCGCCTCTAGAGAGGGGCAAGGGCGTGACGTCATGCGACCATAGATAAGATTTAACGGAAGTCGATACAAAAACACACTGCAAACGCGTAAAATTCAACGTTAATCTCACACAGTGGGTCAAGCTTCGGCTGAAACCTAAATATTCGTTTTCTACCCTTCGGGGGGAAAACGGATCTATTTCTCTATCTGACTTTTATTCCAGCAAACCTAAATTAAACTAGATCAAGATTTTTCATTATTTTACATGAGACAGTACCATTTGGTTCATGCACGTGGTGATTATGGATAAACCTACATCTTTGTATCTGCTTTGTATCAATTGTATTTTGTTATATCTTTGTATTTATATTATGTTGTGTGTTTCATATTGTGTTATCATTGTGTTATTTAGTAAGTAATGTTATCTGTAAGAACCTGTGTGTGTCCAATAAATTATTTTTCTTTCTTTCTTTCTTTCTTTATTTTAATAATTTTACTAACTTTTATTCACTTTGGTAAAAGTGGCGTCACTATTTGTCTCGCTCACTCATGGCAAACATACCCACTATCCATGGCTAATAACTTGCCATGGCACTTAAGTGCCTTGGCAAGTAGCATTAAAAGTTGGCGCATTTAATCAGAATTCTAAAATGATACAATACTTGTTAGTGCCATACAGTAAAAAAGAGTAAATAAATTAAAACCTCAAGTAACCCGATTTTTGCTATCTCAGTTAAAATGTTTTGGATTCGCACAAGCTCTAGGTAGGTTCTTAATTTTAAGGCAAAATGATGAGAGAGATGGATAGTGGGTATGTTTGCCATGAGTGAGCGAGACAAATAGTGACGCCACTTTTACCAAAGTGAATAAAAGTTAGTACATTTTTTTTAAAGGAGGGCCTGTCAAAGTCGACGAATCTTGAACATTTTAAATTCGTAGTTTAACAAATAGTCTCATTTCTCGGAAACTTGAGGCAATTGTGTCATTATTTTTTATTGGGATTCTAGAAATGTTATTTAGAATTACGTCTCCAAAGTTCATATGTACAAAAATAGAAAAGAATAACCACAATAACCGAAAAATGGTACAGTTTGATCAAATTTCTAGGTTTTTCTTAAAATGCCCATAATTTTCAAACTGCATGGGATAATTTTTTTTTCAGATTTTTCTCGTGATGGTTATGATCAATCCTGTCACCCCGTTTCGGCTTGACGTTGAGTTCTGGGACACCCTGTATATCTCCTAGTAGATCGCAAAGTTGGTGTTACAAAAAATATTGGCACAGTTGATGCGCCGTGATCACGCATGCGTAAACTGAAGTCGCTGCGAGTGGATGGTTATTGGCAGATATATCGTCTACCCTCGTCTACACTTACAAATCATGGTAAATGTCCTTTTTTGTGAAAATAGTCGCAAAGCTGATTGAAAGGGATAAAATATGCTGTAAATTATTCCAAGGCCTTAAAGGGTCAAAAACAAAAATGGCGGCTGATATGGATAGGTCAACATTATTCTTGCATGCTTAAACCCTTCGTGGTGAACTAACGATAATTACACTTTACAGATTTACTCGGCACTCAAAGAGATAAATAGTTAGAAATGCATTATTCTACCCTGAAAATTGATTTAGGTATAGAAGAACAAGAAGTGAGTACACCCCTTACGAATCAGTTGTTCATCTTTCTTGCAAAACTGTTATGAGTACGTAAAAGGCAGTGTGCAGACCACAGTACAATGATGTCGTGCATACTTTCGACAACACGTCTCAAAGACAAAAGTATATAACATCTACGTGAACTCTAAAATTATCTTCAACTTGCTGACCCACCAGGCTTCGCATGGATATGTATCAAAATAAAGTATATTTCTGAGTGCTTCCACAAATATAGAGATAATAGAGACTGTAGGTTTATTCTCAAAATCCCCACCAATACGTAGAGGCCTTATAACTGGACAATTATTAATATATAAGCGGGTTCGATTCCCGCCGCGGAACAAATGTTTGCATGAGCTACAGATATTTGTTCTGGGTCTGGATGTATTTCTATATATTATAAGTATGTATTTACAAAAAAAAAGTATATAAGTATTCTATCAGTTATCTGATTCCCATAGTACAAGCTCTGCTTAGTTTGGGGCTAGATAGCGCTGTATAAAATGTCCAGTAATATTTATTATTATTATTGTTAATTACTGCAAACATACATGCTTTAACACAGTCAATTTGTTAACAAATAATTTATTAAGAAATTGCTCGTGTAAAAGTACGCACCGGTGGGGACTCGGGACGTAGCGGTGAGGATTTCTAGAATAAGCCAGAATGTTTTACTTAGGAATAATTACTACTACTATTACTCCATTGGCGTAGGGACCCAAAGTGAGTCTTGACCTCCGATATGAGTACCTACTCTCCACTTTCCACTCGGCTCCAAGGTCGCGCAGGTCAGCTTCCATCCTATCGTTCCAGCAATACATGGGACGACCAATCGGTCGGCGGCCAGTTGGTCGGCCCAAGTATGCTCTCTTGACGCTTCGATCTTCACCCATTCGTAGTAGATGGCTGAGCTAGCAGAGTTGGTGTGACTTAGGAAAAATGGTGTAGTTTTATATCAGTGAAAAAGTATTTCTCCTTTAACAAACTATATGATTTTTTTATAATATAAGTTTGAAGCAAATTCTTATGATTTCGGGGTAAAAGCGTTTCTAATGTTAACACTATTATCTCGTTTATCTATATCACGCACCAATTAAACACAGTTTGTTCTATTAGCTGTAGGGAGGGAGGACTCGTTAGGGCCTTCGTTAAGGTCCCGCTAAATGGCTGTTAGTTAGAACACATAAGTCAAACTGCTAAAAGGGTATAATGGAGTGAGAGTTTTGACACAGTTTGAGTTTCGGGTCTCTACTCATAGCACAAGCATTGTAGAATAGAATGGAATAACGCTTCTAAGATTTTTAAAATCATCTCAAAGCTTTCAAGCCTAACGGGACTTGAACTCACAACCTTCCTCTTGATACGAGAAGTCTAAGATTTATAAGATTTTTGAATTTTACGTAAGTGTTGATAACACTATATAAATGAAATACTATTAGAATAACGCTTTATTACGCTTTATTTATTACGCACCAGACCAGTTTAGGCTAAAAATAGTACAATGGGCGGCCTTATCGCTTATTGCGATTTCTTCCAGGCAACCTTTGAGTAAAAACCTCATAAGAAGGCTCAAGGTCGCTCAGCGTGCTATGGAGAGGGCTATGCTTGGTGTTTCGTGGTGGAGATTCGTAGACAAACCAAGGTCACAGACATGAGGATTAGCTGATGTGGCAGTGGGCGGAACAAATAGCTCGAAGAACTGACGGCCGTTGGGACAGAAAGGTTCTAGAGTGAGACCACGCACTGGAAAGCGCAGCGTAAGACGGCCCCCCACAAGATGGAAAGATGACCTGATAAAGGTTGCTGGGAGCCGTTGGGTGCAGGCCGCACAAGATCGGTCTCTCTCGAAATCTATGGGGTAGGCCTTTGTTCAGCACTGAACGTCGTGTGGCTCATATGATTATGATGATGATGAACTTTTAATGTATGTAGCTATAATATAACTTATTGAGAATTAATATTTGCATGCGAACAAATTGGTAGGAATTACAATTAATTAATTAATTATATTTAATTTCATTTTGAATAGAAAGTAATGAGCGAAGCAGTAATGGACGGCGGTGCTCAGAATATAATTATAAAAGAAGTGAAAGAAAATAAAACTGTACTCATAATCCTAATACATAAATAAATACTTAAAAACTCGTATAGCTAACTGTATTGATGATATGTTATCATACGCCGGGCTTTTTGCAGCGCCAACGTTCCAGCCGATCTCGAACTGAACGGTCTGATACGTGACGATGATAAGAGGTCTGACCGTATGACTCTTATACCTTGGGAGAAACGTAGGCCTTTGGTGTGAAATGCCACGTGCGTCGATACCCTTGCGCCATCTCATCTGTCTGGTACGAGTACAGCAGTTGAGGCCAGTGTGGCGGCAAATTCAGCCGAAGATCTCAAGCGGCACAAATATGTAAATCTCGATAGAGCTTGTGGAATGTCACAATATTTATTTCTTTAAACTTATTGCGTAATGATGGTGAAAAATTGGTATCACGTTCTCGTGTCACCATAATTTTTATGAAAATTTTTCTAAAAATAAAATGCATGTAATGTTTAGATTGGGTGTGGCCGGCTGAGACGCAGGAGGTTGCAGGTTATATTCGCACCGCGGGATAAATGTTTTCATGATATACAGATATTTGTTCCGGGTCTTGTTGTTTCTCAGTATATTATTAGCATTAATTCACAAAAAAAACTTACATAAGTATTCTATCTGTTATAATTATGGTTCCCATAGCTTACTTAGCTTGCTTAGTTTGGGGCTAGATATCGGTGTGTAAAATGTCCACCAAAAACAAAAAAAAGAGAATTTTCCAGCACATAACTCTTACACATTTTATTTTAGAAATTTTAAGTACGTATTTCTTGAATAGATTCATGATTTTAATATCCTGTTATGAGCTTGTGATCAAAAATTCAGACTATTAATTTTAAGCGCAGTCTATAAGTCAACGAAGTCGTAAACGACAATGATGTAATCCAGGCCACTATGCCTTGCAGGCTTTACGACGCTAAAACAGGTCACTGAAAGAGATCGTAAAGCGCAGTTTCCTATAGTCTCGGAGAACACTGCACACTATATAATCATATAATGTGGCGCAAAGGGCGAATAGCCGGCTGAGACGCAGGAGGTAGCGGGTTCGATTCCCGCTGCGGAACAAATGTTTACATGATCTACAAATATTTGTGCCGGGTCTGGGTGTTTTTCTATACATTATAAGTCTGTATTTACAAAAAAAAGTATATACCTAAGTATTCTATCAGTTATCTGGTTCCTATATTACAAGTTCTGCTTAGTTTGGGGGTAGATAGCGCCGTGTGAAATGTCCAGTAATATTTATTTATTTATATTGTGTATTAGCAGGTAATTGTGTAATTTAAGCCAATATATATGTCTTTCAGACTATAACATAAAACATGTCTCTGGAAGAGATAGTAAAGCGCAGTTTCCTATAGTTTCCTAAAGTTTTGGAGACTATTGCAGACTACTCCACCTCATCGAGTACACGGTTAAAATTAACTAGATCAGGGAATCTTCACGGGAAAGAAACACATTTCAAATATTTATCATTTTGAGAACTTTTATTGCTAGGACAAAAAATAGAGATAGTAAAATCGATTTTAGTAATTTTTAGAAGACCTATTCAACGATGTCCTAAACGATTGGATACCCGAATTAAAAAATCAACTGACTTGTAGGGGAAATACCCTAAAATCTAGTACTTTCTTCATAAGTCATACATAACACTTTGCATAACCAAAATCATTATGCCTATAGCTCTAATAGTCTATGAGTAAAACGGATGTAACTCTGGACGGACAGACTGACATACATGGTGAAACAAAATACTAGTGTAAATAAACCGTTATCATAACCATCATTATATCAGCCATAGGACGTCCACTGCTCTATGTTCCTCCCAGAATTTTGGCTTTCCAGAATGATCGATTTTGTGCATCCAACCCGTGATGGTAATCCAAAGTTATTTTTACAATATTTTTTATGCTTGTAAAAGACGGATTTTTACCAATAGATCCTTTCTGAAATAAATTTTGTTATTTCGTAGGCTACTGAGCTGGTATGAGATAAGGAAAGGTGGTCTTAGTGTACGCCCGGTCTATTCCCATTGTAGCAGACCCACAGCCAAACTACATCTTTATTAGGCGTTTTTATGGATTTTAAAGAGTTCACTCATTTTACAACCAGCTTTACGTTCGCCATATTTCAAATACTTTAGAACGAAATTTAGTTTTAAAGACTTATTTAGTCTATTAACGTTAGGTAGAACTTTTGTTATAATATTTTATTTCTTAAACCTTCATTTCATGACCTAATTATTTTTGAAGTGAAAACTTCTTTAGGCGCGTTGGGAATTTTTTGAGATAGGAAAAAACCTTTGAACTCGCGACATTGTTACCGTTACCGACACCTCTGTATATAAGTATCTCGTAATTGTTCAAGTTTTCACTTCTGTCGGCACTCCCGGAGTGCCACTTTTTTATAATGGAGTAGTACAACTACTTTAGTCAGGAGGTCACACTAAGTTTGCATAATGGAAAGCGGAAAATATAAAAACAGCTTTTAGTCATAGCCATTAGAATTAACTCTTTCTTTGGCCTAAGAAGGTTGGTGGAAGAGAATCCTTTTTAGAGTTAAGAGTGTTTGTTATTTGTAAGTAAATACATAGTTACTTTCTTGTGTACAATAAAGAATTAACTACGAAGGCGTCACAGAAAACGATAGCTTTACAGGTGGGTTTCTGTTTTAAATGTTTTTTGATATACAATAAATCAAAAAATAAAAATATTGCTGGACATTTCACACAGCGCTATCTAGCCTCAAACTAAGCAGAGCTTGTACTATGGGAACCAGATAACTGATATAATACTTAGTATATTGTTAAACAAGGACTGAAAGCGATCAATTACATCCTAGATATTTTGGCGTACGAGCGTGTGAATGCGAGCGAGGACTCTAGGTGTTCTATGTTACACCCGAGTGTAACACATAACTTTTCATCATAAATGCGAAAAAATTAAAAAAAAATCTTATAATATAAATTCAATTAATTTCATTAAAGTTAATAGTAAAATGGGAACAAGGACTGTGGCCAGTTCCAATGTTAAATAGAAATAATGATTTGTCAAGGAGATTGTTTTTCATTAAAACATATTGATAATATAATTAGCCTCGTTCTATTTTCAAACTTACTTTCAGCCCTAGGGCCGGATATTGCATATTCAGAGCAGTTTATTTTCCGTTCATTATTGATGAAAATAATATGAGTAAAATTATGTTTGGCATTGAGCAGGTCAATAATTGTATAAGTTTTTCTGTAGATGGAGCTAACGGCGATTTAGTCGTAATCTGAACCATCTCACTAATTTCGACCCTGCCATGATAGAGCCCGATAGCACAATTGGGTAGTGCATCCTCGTATCAAGAGGAAGGTTGTGGGTTCAAGTCTCGTCTAGTCTTGTCAATTTTTGAGATGATTTTAAAATCTTGGAATTTTCGGTTAGTATTCGGTAACTATAAAAATAAAAGTACTTTTTGAAAAAAATATGTTTGTACATGGTATTCTTAAACTAGAAAATCTGAAACCTATCATAAAGCCTTCCGTTATGCAGACTAAGAGATGCGTTTACAAGTTGTTTCATTATAATAGAATGGTATATAGTCCTTTGTTTCATTATAATAGAAGCTTTATTCTTCCTTCGAGAAAATAAGTCGTTTTACTTCAAGTTTCCAGCCTTTGTTCCATCAACTAAGTGACTATTTTATAATGAAGGAAAAATAAATTGGTGCAATTTCACTCCTCTATTGTACTATTCTCGTGCCTCGTTGGATCAGCCACCTGGCCACTTAACCTACTCCCTTTTATACACAGTTCTTAAGAGCCACGTAGGGTTTACTAAAAAGTTTTTCGTAGAGCTGTACCCCAACTCTTGTAATAGTAACTTTATACTCGTGGTAATCTAATAGGTCGGATATGACAGGTGCCAAAATAAATAAAATAAAAATATTTTATTTCAGGCAACATAAATAAAGCATGTCTAAAAAAAGCACTCATAGAAAATAACATAAAAAACAACCAATAACTAGTGGTTCGCCCCGAATTGAGATCTCGGGAGTCTCCAATAAAAACAAAAAAATATTATTAGTAATCTTCGACTATCAAAATAGTGCCACGAAATGCATAACCAGGTATAGTTTCATTACAGGTAATGGAAGTTCAAGTTAATTGGATATACTTTTTTGGGGTAGAAATTGCAGTTATTCTGGATTTCAGACTTTGACCTATATTTGTGTCACTAAATGTACACGCATATCAAATTTCAGCATTGTGAGGTCACTGGTGTACCCTGTGAACTTTGTTAAAGTTCAGTTTTTAGTATGGCTAATAACTTACAAACTAAAAACAAAAACGGTCGCGAAATTTACTCATAAAGACCTTTTATTACACGTACCATTTGATCAGATAGTCTTATTTTGTTTTTTTTACTCCTCTTGAACCCCAATATCTCAATAACTCCCCCAGATTTTTAACAGATTTTGTGACCCCAAAATTGAGCTATCACTACCTACCTTTATACTAAATTTTACGATGATCGGATAAACGTTTCGAAAGTTATCCTCGGACAAATAAACATACATACATACATACATTTGTCCAAGTTGATTTGGCATTATGTTGTTTAATTTCTGATTTATTTTGCACACGTTCGTCCAAAGTTATGACGGCATGCAAAATGATAGATCACAAAACAGACCTATTAGATTTTCTGTAGTCAACTTTCATAGAGGTAGTTTGATCTTAGTTACGTCATACATATAGTTTCATAAAATGCCTGCGGGCTTAGCCAAGTTACATTCGATTAGCGATGACGCTTGTCAATAAGTCCGAAAATGTATGGGATTTGACACATGCTACGGATACATATATCACATGATATATCGACAACAAACTTATATTGTAAGATATATGAGCGTCTTCTAATGAAGCGTCTCTGGGCTCATGTCAATGAGTTCAAACTCCTTCCCGATGAGCAGTTTGGCTTCCGTGCCCAACACTCATGCCCACAACAGGTGCTCCGCATAATGGAGCATGTCCTCTCCAATTGGCAAAGTACCTGGCCTGCAGATACTGGTGCCGTCTTCCTCGATGTAGCGAAAACTTTCGACAAAGTCTGGCACAATGGCTTGATCTACAAGCTTTTTAAACTCGAAGTCCCAGATAGACTCGTGCTCATCTTACGAGACTACCTGCAAGGGCGCAGCTTTCGCTACACCGTGGAAGGCACTCTCTCTACTCCTAGACCAGTCAGAGCGGGAGTCCCTCAAGGCTCCGTTCTCGGCCCCCTCCTGTTCACGCTGTACACCAGCGATATCCCCCGCACTCCTCAAGTGGAAATAGCCCTATACGCAGACGACACGGCCTTGTACACATCCAATCGGAATCCTGATCGGGTGGGTATAAGGCTGCAGGCTGCCCTTCATTCATTAGCCACTTGGTTCCGCAAGTGGCGGATTGAGGTAAACCCGTCGAAGAGCACAGCAGTGTACTTCTCACGGAGAAACCTCACTCCCAAACCGATCTCCTTATTTGGCAAGCCCATTCGCTGGGCCCCATCAGCCAAATACTTGGGTGTCATCCTCGATAGGCGTCTCTCCTTTAGGTTGCACATCACTAAGAGGTGCAATCAGGCAAAGTTCACCCTAGGACGATTGTCCTCACTACTAGGCACAAAAAGTAAAATGTCCCTTAAAAATAAGGTGACCCTTTACAAAGCGTGCATTCGCCCCATCATGACATACTCCTCTGTAGTATTTGCCCACTCTCCTAAAGTTGGTGCCATTCAGGTCATCCAAAATCGCTTCTTACGAAAAGCCTCAGGCTCGCCATGGTATTTTCACAATAACGATCTACATCGCGATATGAAATTAGAATCAATAGCCAGGTTCATGAAGCTCGCTTCCAAGCGGTTTTATGAACTTGCCTCTAATCATCCGAACCCTTTGGTACACACCATTCCGGTCTACCCGTTGGACCCGCCCGCCAACAAAATCCTCCGTCGTCCGAGACACGTTCTCAGAGACCCGGATGACGAAATCACCTCCGCTAATGCGGAAGGTGAGTCACATCAGACAGAGCAAACACTTCACAGAAACACCGATCTCGCCGGCGAGGTCGACGAATCCCTTCAGTCGCCGCTTATACGAGGTACAAACATGTACCCGGGCGTTTCTCTCCTATCCCCATCCCGGCAACAGCCCAAGCCGAGGTTCGTACCTAAGTGGTGCCCTTGCGCTAGTTGCCTAAAAAACTTACGAGCGCCATCTGCGCTCGCCAAAAGTTCGGTTAAGCTGTCACGGCCTAAGAGGCCAACAGCGAGTTTAGTTCATTCGAAAAAAAAAAAAAAAAACTTATGTAGAAATCGAATCGATTCGAAGCGAATGTAACTTGGCTACGGGCCCTGTTTTGGAAGGCATTGATTGATAGAAACTTCAACAGCGTTTGACTTTTGATATACATCTCAATCTTCTAAAAGATCCTCTCAATCCAAAGGTTGTGGACAGAGATCGTTTTCTTTAGCGATTAGACCACACATTATATTTACTTATTTGCTATTTATTACTTCTATTTGCTAGTATACCATTTACCTTCAGCTAGAGAAACCTGAACACAATGGTTCTTTCAACCAATCAACATAACATTGTTTAAGCATTGTTGTGCAAGTCGCCCGTACATTCTGTACAAGAAGAATTAGACAAGTATACTTTACATGTACTTTGAAGAAAAGAGAACTTCCCCTGATACTCTTTAGTTACATACAATCCATTTGGATCTCACATTATTGATGTTATCACATCTATTCAAGAGTCGCGTTAGTTTTTCGTTGGTCTATGGTCTATATGCACACCGTCTGAGATTTATAGCTTGGCAAAAAAGAGTAGAAAATCCGGAGGCCGCCACTGTGCTGCTCTTATGGCAACCCGCTGTGACCGTATAGCGTACGCGTACCAACCTATAGTCTTGATACTTTTGTTACTATTTTTTTGTACATATAGTTTATTTATTAAAATCAGTAAATATCATTTAATTAAACAATAATTTATTACCTAAAAATAAATATATTATGCTAGTAGGTAATACTGTGTTTTTAAAATTTTCTCTCTATTTTTTTCTAGGATTAAAATAAGACGCAGATACAATGTTATTGTAATTAATCTAATATATTTTCCTCCAAATATTCCACCCCCTCCATTTCATCCGAGTCTTGGCTAGAGTTAGCCGCATATTCGTCTAAATCGTTCTCCGATTCAGAGGAACTACTATCGTCTTCGAGGTTTATTATAATTCGCTCCATGTCTTCGTACATAGTTAGTTCCCGCTCGTAATAATCTTTTTCTATTTTGATTACATGCTGGCATGAATTCTTCCAATCTTCCTCCGTAATTGATTGGAATGCGCGCTCAGCTGCTTCCTATAAAGACGAAACATTTTAATTAAACCTTTATCAACATTAAAAGTAAAACATCAATATAATCTCTCTCAATATCATACTTTAATAAGCCAAACTGTACCTTTATGTCGATCGAGCCTACATTTTGGGCTGCAATTTTATGTTTCGCTATTCCCCAAATCAGCTCAATAGGATTCAGATCACAGTGGTAAGGTGGAAGTCTTACCACTGTATGTCCATGTTCTCCTAACAGCTCGTCTATTTCAAATTTCGGCTCGGGCTTGTGCCGTTTGACCAGCATCAACAGCTGTGGCTTTTTCAACGACACATCAAATGGAATTCCATTTTTGAATAACCATTCCTTTATATCGGCTACTTTAGTAGCAGAGGTAGGCGCTTTGTTCAATACCACGGAATGATACGGCGCATTATCCATTACCACAATAGATGCAGGTGGTAAATTTGGAATCAACCTATCTTCAACTCATTTTTGAAAATTGGTTTTATTCATTTCCGAATGGTAGTCGGCATTTTTATTTGTTCCAGTAAATATGAGCAAAGCATTAGGAATAAACCCTTTTTCACTGCCAGCATGAACAATAATATAGCGTTTACCCTTTGAAACATTCTGCTTTACTCCACTTACATCAATCGACTGCCAGCACTTTTTTAATTTATACGATTGGTGAACGTAGCTTTCATCGAGGTAAACTATGGGCTTTCTAAGCTCTTCGGGCAAATTTCTATTGCTGATAATTTTATTTAAATACGCTGCCCGTTTCGCTGCTATATTCGGCCGTTCAATTAATGCACTTCTTTCTGACTGACATCTTTTATATTTGAATCCTAGGGCGATAAGTATTTTCCGTAAATGCTCACGGCTTCCGTCATATCCCAAATCTTCTCTTACTACTGGCAGTAAGTTTCGTAAGGTTGGTACCTGAAAATAAAATAACTATGTAAGAATTTTAAATTTGAAAGTTGCAGTGACGTGTCAAACGAATGAACACTGCTAGTACGTATTATTTATTCAGTTAAATTTTAATACCAATAATAATAATGATAAATGTACCTGTTTTCTCACAGTGTAAAAAAATTGAACTTTTTGTCTGATGGCACATAAGTCAAAGTTATCCAACTGTTTTTTAGGACGACTTTTTCTATTTTTTCCGGGTGTAGAAAATACGCCTTTGTTTCGATCTCCTTCCAGCACGACTCTTCTTACAGTGCTTACTGATTTACCTGAGGTGAATAAATAAATATACAAACAAAATATTAATAAAAATACATTTTTGGTAAATTTCTAATTATAATGATTTTCATTCAACAATAAAGTTATGTAGAAATCGAATTTAAATTTAGGTACATATTGCAAATTACGCCACTCAAGTATCAACACTGATCTGTCGCACTATACCAAAGTAATGTTAGACAAAATGTAAACATAACCTATGTGCTCGATGATTATTGTTCAAAATTCCACTTATTTCGTATGCAAGCTATTCAAAACAGAATAGCATTCATCAATTTACACTTAATTCATCTAAAAACAACAATACAAACAGTTACATACCTGTCATATCAGCGGTTCTTTGGTAAACATCGTTGAGATCGGTAAGAATGGTTTTGGCCTCTTTTTCTGCCAAACATCGCCTATAAACCTTATAAATAATTTGTCTGCCAGCACTTCGGATGGTTTTATTCATTTTTAAGTTAGTTTTATCACGCTTTTATGGCACAAATTATAAATTGTATAAACTTCCGAACTTTGTTTACTTCAAACAATTCAAACGTCATCATTTTTTAAATGTTGCCAGCAAACAAAAAAATTAGTTCCGTTTCTACTCATTTTTGCCAAACTATACGATGCCGTACGACGAAATTATGCAAGAGTTACAGTTTGGCAAAAATGAGTAGAAACGGAACTAATTTTTTTGTTTGCTGGCAACATTTAAAAAATGATGACGTTTGAATTGTTTGAAGTAAACAAAGTTCGGAAGTTTATACAATTTATAATTTGTGCCATAAAAGCGTGATAAAACTAACTTAAAAATGAATAAAACCATCCGAAGTGCTGGCAGACAAATTATTTATAAGGTTTATAGGCGATGTTTGGCAGAAAAAGAGGCCAAAACCATTCTTACCGATCTCAACGATGTTTACCAAAGAACCGCTGATATGACAGGTATGTAACTGTTTGTATTGTTGTTTTTAGATGAATTAAGTGTAAATTGATGAATGCTATTCTGTTTTGAATAGCTTGCATACGAAATAAGTGGAATTTTGAACAATAATCATCGAGCACATAGGTTATGTTTACATTTTGTCTAACATTACTTTGGTATAGTGCGACAGATCAGTGTTGATACTTGAGTGGCGTAATTTGCAATATGTACCTAAATTTAAATTCGATTTCTACATAACTTTATTGTTGAATGAAAATCATTATAATTAGAAATTTACCAAAAATGTATTTTTATTAATATTTTGTTTGTATATTTATTTATTCACCTCAGGTAAATCAGTAAGCACTGTAAGAAGAGTCGTGCTGGAAGGAGATCGAAACAAAGGCGTATTTTCTACACCCGGAAAAAATAGAAAAAGTCGTCCTAAAAAACAGTTGGATAACTTTGACTTATGTGCCATCAGACAAAAAGTTCAATTTTTTTACACTGTGAGAAAACAGGTACATTTATCATTATTATTATTGGTATTAAAATTTAACTGAATAAATAATACGTACTAGCAGTGTTCATTCGTTTGACACGTCACTGCAACTTTCAAATTTAAAATTTTTACATAGTTATTTTATTTTCAATGTACCAACCTTACGAAACTTACTGCCAGTAGTAAGAGAAGATTTGGGATATGACGGAAGCCGTGAGCATTTACGGAAAATACTTATCGCCCTAGGATTCAAATATAAAAGATGTCAGTCAGAAAGAAGTGCATTAATTGAACGGCCGAATATAGCAGCGAAACGGGCAGCGTATTTAAATAAAATTATCAGCAATAGAAATTTGCCCGAAGAGCTTAGAAAGCCCATAGTTTACCTCGATGAAAGCTACGTTCACCAATCGTATAAATTAAAAAAGTGCTGGCAGTCGATTGATGTAAGTGGAGTAAAGCAGAATGTTTCAAAGGGTAAACGCTATATTATTGTTCATGCTGGCAGTGAAAAAGGGTTTATTCCTAATGCTTTGCTCATATTTACTGGAACAAATAAAAATGCCGACTACCATTCGGAAATGAATAAAACCAATTTTCAAAAATGAGTTGAAGATAGGTTGATTCCAAATTTACCACCTGCATCTATTGTGGTAATGGATAATGCGCCGTATCATTCCGTGGTATTGAACAAAGCGCCTACCTCTGCTACTAAAGTAGCCGATATAAAGGAATGGTTATTCAAAAATGGAATTCCATTTGATGTGTCGTTGAAAAAGCCACAGCTGTTGATGCTGGTCAAACGGCACAAGCCCGAGCCGAAATTTGAAATAGACGAGCTGTTAGGAGAACATGGACATACAGTGGTAAGACTTCCACCTTACCACTGTGATCTGAATCCTATTGAGCTGATTTGGGGAATAGCGAAACATAAAATTGCAGCCCAAAATGTAGGCTCGATCGACATAAAGGTACAGTTTGGCTTATTAAAGTATGATATTGAGAGAGATTATATTGATGTTTTACTTTTAATGTTGATACAGGTTTAATTAAAATGTTTCGTCTTTATAGGAAGCAGCTGAGCGCGCATTCCAATCAATTACGGAGGAAGATTGGAAGAATTCATGCCAGCATGTAATCAAAATAGAAAAAGATTATTACGAGCGGGAACTAACTATGTACGAAGACATGGAGCGAATTATAATAAACCTCGAAGACGATAGTAGTTCCTCTGAATCGGAGAACGATTTAGACGAATATGCGGCTAACTCTAGCCAAGACTCGGATGAAATGGAGGGGGTGGAATATTTGGAGGAAAATATATTAGATTAATTACAATAACATTGTATCTGCGTCTTATTTTAATCCTAGAAAAAAATAGAGAGAAAATTTTAAAAACACAGTATTACCTACTAGCATAATATATTTATTTTTAGGTAATAAATTATTGTTTAATTAAATGATATTTACTGATTTTAATAAATAAACTATATGTACAAAAAAATAGTAACAAAAGTATCAAGACTATAGGTTGGTACGCGTACGCTATACGGTCACAGCGGATTGCCATAAGAGCAGCACAGTGGCGGCCTCCGGATTTTCTACTCTTTTTTGCCAAGCTGTATGTGCTATTTCCATGTTTGTGGAAATGTCTCTGTACCCTGGATAATTTAGGTACGGGTGATAAATTATTTTCTTTGCTTGCAAACTAGAACCGTTTATGGCCAAATACTTAAGATTTATTCATACTTATGGGAAAACTGAAAAAGAGAATTAAGAAAATATAAATAACACATAACAAGCCTTTGCCGAAAAATTACTTAGCTAATACCCCGAGAAGAAGACGAAGAAGAGCCGATAGAATCCGCAACACTACTCTTCGCTCTATGACCGGAATCATCGACGTGGGGTACAAGGCTGCAAGACTCAAATGGGACTGGGCGGGTCATGTCACTCGAATGCACCCTGAAAGGTGGACTAAGATCTCCACCGACTGGCAACCTATAGGACGACGGCAACGAGGCAGACTGCGAAAACGTTGGCGCGACGATCTGGATGGGTTCCACTCTGACTGGCCGGAGATTTCTGGAGAACGCAAGGAATGGAAGGAAATGGGGGAGACCTTTGCCCAGCAGTGGGACAGTATAGGTTATTGAATACCCCGGTCTCCGATACAAGGTTATGTTCTGAACGCACACTATAAAACGCTTGAGAATATTGGTAGGGTAGCTTGTGTAGTATAGGTATCAGGAATTATAAGTACTCCTGCATTTTTTTAATTTTTTATAGTCAACCGCTTGACCACTACCTCACCTGATGGTAAGTGAAGGTGTGATCGAAGATGGAGCACGCTTGCCTAGAGAGAACCTATTCACTCTGGACTTAAAGTGCAGTACAGTGGGAAATCCTCATGGATACCTGTGTTTATCCCGGAGGTGACCAACAGGTTATGCCGGACTCTTACTGGCTAAAACCACCACTATTTATCATCAGGACGCATGATCTCTCTAGACTGCGGGTACGTTCGCGCATTTTTCCGCAATCTAAAAGGCGCTGGCTTTTAAGGGCCACCTCAAGTGGACTTAAATATTTGGAATATTTCCTCGTTTAGGGAGGCTCGCAGAAACACCGTACACGCCTTCTCGGGCTCAAGTAACGGCCGGTTGCCACCCCCGTGGCTGCCGCCTTGACCTCTGTTATGGAGGCCTATCCTGCACTCCTAAAACAACCTAATTAATATTGCGGTGCAGTATAAAAATATGACTTATAGCCATTTTTTGCGGAATAAACTTTTAAACGAACACTTAAATTGGTAAAACATTAAAAACGAGCTTTTCTAACACGAATTATTCTTCTTATAACCATTATCTCACCTCACCGTAAGCGATGGTGTGGTCTAATATGTAGTCCGATGATATATCTAGAAGACACATATTCACTCTGACCTTATAAGACCCGTATTTAGGAAAAATAGACGAGGGTAAAGGGTTCCATACTTTAGCTGTACGCATAAGAACGTATGACCAAAATGCGCGAATGGGTGGGTGGTATATCAACGAAGTATGGATGTTGCTGAGTCGTGCGTCTGCTTGTCTTTTAGTGGAAAGGAGATGGCGGGATCTGCTCATGTAGTTTCTGGGAACATTCTCCAAAATATATTCTGTATCAAGATCAAGGTTTATATAAATACTAAAAAGTTTTAAAACTACAAATATTTGTCAAGCGACGGGAATCTAACTACCATCAGTCCTTTTTCACCCATTTTAGTATAACTGGCTACTTTTACTCTGCGACACAAGCGAGAAAAACAGAGGAAACCTATCGATCACCAACTGTCGCGATCAATCTTTTTATCCAATAAAACTGTTAGTTGGTACATTTCAATCTCTTCCTCAATATTTCTTACCTGGTTATTCTTTAGCACCCTTGAACGAGAGCATTGGTTCGTATTACGCAAAGTTTAATTTTACTCAAAATATGTTGTAAGTAGATTCCGTGAAATAGTGCGTAATGGCTAGAGGTGACTGGAAGACCGGAAAAGATTTATAATTCGGACGGACATCAACAAAATTAAATCTATTATAGGTCCCATAATACGTCGCAAAATATCTGGCGATGCAGCACGATGTCCGTGAACATTACATTGATTACTCTTATAACATCAAAAAATGTTTGTTTAATTGGTTATAGTTATATAAGCATTGTTTAATCGAGGTTGTTGTTTATAAGGCAATTGTTTATAAATGCTCCTAATATTAGAAGTTTGCAACTAAGGCTGAGTTTCTACATTTTTGGTGACTTCATTGCAATTTTCCTTTGTACAGGACAGAAGGGACAGATAATTATGTACGTGAAGCATGTGTCAGTGTCATGACATGACACAGCAATAAATTAGAGGGATTAAAAATAACATATCCGGCTAAAACAGACATTTCTAGTTCCGGCTATTTATTAGATAGTTAACCCGTTACCGTTTTCACGCGTTGTCTTGTTGCGTCAATATTTATTTGTGCACGTAAATTTGTTTAGATTATTCTACCCACATTCTATTTTCGATAGTGCACTGTAAAAACAAAACATTATGTAAGTTTCCGTTGCGTTATGATGCAATGCTTGATATCCGATAGGGTGAATCGAGTTTATACATACACTGTAATTGATACGAATATCTATGGGGTATGTAATTGAGATGGGTCAGTGCGAGAAAATCCTAAACCGACCCCCTACAAACTAACCCACAAGATATTATTGTCATATTTTAGATATTATTGCTGGAATAAGACTTTTTTTTGTATTTTATTTTATAAACAGAAAAATGCTTTGTCTTGTCTTCAAATAGTTTTTTTTGAAAGAAATATTTCCTCAGAATATAATGCTTTCCCGCTATAAAATTACCTCGAGTTGAATTGCCCCTGCAAAATGCAGTTTGTGTAGCACAAAGACATTGCAGATTTTGAAAAAAAAGAATTATTTTTATGACCTACACTCGCAAACAAGCTCGATTTTTATCACACTGGGAAACAACACTAGGCATAGACCTCAAGACATAGATAAACATCTAGAATCTTAATTTTTAATACTTTCACACAAAACAGAATAGTGCTAGGAGGACTTAATGCTAAATTAAGTTATAATATATATAAGAATTTAGTAATAGTAGAATTTGTAGTAGAACAGCTTTATTTTAAAGTGTTCATCTGGTGAAGTTACCATCGTATACAGGTGTTTGGTAATATACTGAGATATTCAAGTAACGGTTTCTCAAAACATAAAAAAGAACCTCGAAAAAAAAACTACTAGTTTATTATCAAATTTTAAAGAAAATCGACTAAGTTTAGGTGATTAATTCGATATAAAACTTACTGCCTACTCTTCCAATTGACATCCAAAAATAAAAGCCGATTTGATATCTCTTTCGCAATTAGCTGCGGGTTTTGGGTTAGAAAGGGACAATAAGAGATATCTCGAGACGTCACCAATACAGTATCTGTGGTTAGATGGCAAGCATTATGCAATAGTAGAACATAAGTTTAATAAAGTGTTTGTTTTTACATGTCAAAATAAATTTCACATTTCTATGGTAAACATTTCACAAATTTATTTATTATGCTCATCAAAATAACCCCTTTCATTTTTGTACGTAGGTCAAACACCCTATATATCACTGCCGTAAAGCGGTATCGTTCGTATTGTAGAAACATGTAGAAACGTGGAGAAGGCACAAGACGACGTCCTTTGGCTGGCTGTTAAGATGACAAACTTCTAGTAACATCTCTATACCTACCTATGTTTCACAATAAAGTAATGATTTTGATTTAATTCAACCAACGATGAAGCTACACTTTATAAGGTCTGGAGGAGATCACTTTTAGAGATAAGACTGACCATTTTACTTTCATTTATTTATGTGTATTTCTTTGATGATGTAATTTTGTTTGATGAGCAATTAAAAGTATATCTATCGATATATCAATATTCTACGAGCGCTTCGGTAATTTTTGTGGATCCAATAAAACAGGTCAGATAGACGCAGACATAAAAAAATCCAAACAAACCATAGCAAAATAAATGGTACAGAAAATGCGGGATTTCTAGCTAAGACCACCACACTAAGAGCAAAGATAATACTTTTCCCTTGAATAGCGCCTGTGTTTTAAATGATTGTAGAAATACAATGAATTGTTTGCAATACAGTCAATTGTGAACAAAGAAGCTTTTGTGAAGAACTGATAAACAATTATTTGAAAGGAACTGTTGAATTTGAATTTTATCTAACCTTTGACAGTTGATAACAAATAGCTGTAAGTACCTATTCAATTTACCAAACAATATGAAGTGTTAAATTTATAACTGAAAGAGATTGATCACTTATTATGTATAGAAAAGAATAGAAAACATTTTATTGTACTACATAAAAACAAACATATTAATAACTAGCTGCTGCCAGCGGCTTTGCCCGCGTTGTTTTGGGGTGCAAAAATACATAAAGAAACTTTGACATCTCATTTCTATCCCATGGGAACTGATTTATGGAATAAATAGTAACCTATTTATCCAGGTTATAATCTACGTACATATCAAATTTCATTGAAATCGGTTCAGCCGCTTCGACGTGATTGAGTAACCAACAAACAAACAAATAAATAAAATAACATCCAAACTTTCGCATTTATAATAAATGAATTTAATGAACGCAATGAACGAAATGAACGATAAGACCAAAATGAACGAAATGAACGAAATAAACGAACGGAACGAACTGAACGAACGGAACGAACCGAACGAACGGAACGACACGAACGAAACGAACGAAACGTAATGAACAAAATGAACGAAATTAACAAAATGAACGAAATAAACGAACGGAACGAACGGAACGAAACGAACGAAATGAATTAAATGAACGAAATTAACGAAATAAACGAACAGAACAAACGAAACGAAATGAACGAAATGAACGATATGACCGAATTGAACGAAATGAACGAAATAAACGAACCGAACGAACGGAACGAATGGATCGTAATGAACGATATGAACGAAATAAACGAATGGAACGAACGGAACGTAACGAACGAAACGACCGAAACGTAATGAACGAAATGAACGAAATTAACGATATGAACGAAATAAACGAATGGGACGAACGGTAAGAACGGAACGAAACGAACGAAACGTAATGAAGGAAATGAACGAAATAAACGAACGGTACGAACGGAACGAACGGAACGAACGAAGCGAACGGAACGAAACGTAATGAACGAAATAAACGAACGGAACGAAACGAACGAAACGCAATGAAGGAACGTGCCGCAAAACAGACTGCCTTTTATCCCACTCCCACCTTTTGAGACACCCCACGCGTAATTACTGAAAGTCTGAGCTTGTTAGGTTAGTTTCCGTACCATTATAATTTCGGAGTTTTCAACTCCAGAAAGAAAAAAAATAATCAGGTGGGTCATGGGCTTATCCCATCATTTCATCTTAATATAAAAAGCTATATTTACCTAATTAATAGCTGTAGGTAAAGTTTTATTACCAAACAGGGGACCTTTCGGTTCCGTGGGTAGTTAGAGGGAGGGTTCTGGCCAACCCGGATAGCGGACTCAGGGAGGGCAGCCGCACAATGTGCCATGTGCTGCTGTGCACGTACCGCGAGGGTGCGGGGGGCGATAGCTCCTGGGACGTGCTCTTTATGGGCGATATGCATGAAGGGGGCTCTGGTGCGTTTCTTGTGAGATCCCAGATCCCTTTGACATGCATTGAGGCCGACCACCGAGGACATAACCCGTATTGTACCCTGCATGCAGATTTCTTCCTTGAAAAAAAAATAAAACAAAAAAAGGTACGGTTTTATTAAAATAACTTAATACACAAAGACTTACACAAAAGTTTCTGCAAAAGGAATGGTAGGCGTCAAGTTTGTGACATGTGGGCCAGCTGTAAAGGTAAAGGGTCCATAAAATTCAACATAAAATCGAGTCATAAAACACCACAACTAAATCAAACCAATTGCAGCAATCAAGGCGGTATGTCAAAGGAATTGAGTCAGCGATGCGCACACGCACGATAATATTCAGTATTCTTTGCCAGTGAACAGGGCTGTAGGAAGGCTGATAAGCATACCAGAATATCAAAGAAAAATGTAAAATACCAGTAAAATAATTAGGCCATGTGGGATTTGCGAACGATAAATAGCCTAACTGATCCAGATCAGTACCAGACGGGCGGATTTTCCTTACTTACAGGTTTTGAGTTTCAAGAGACATTATTTCAAAGGAAATTTTAAAAGAATAGAATCTAGATAAAAAAGTATGAAATCAAAACATTAAAAAAATCGTAATAAATTTCCATGTTACAGCTGAGATTCCTTCACCAAAAAGGAAACGTGCTATAGTCTTTGGATCGGCTAACTTGATCACACATAGCTAAAAATCACCCAAGTAAAACTATCTTTTTATGAAAAAAACCCGCTTCTGAATCGGTACATCTGTTTAAAAACAATGCCACAGACACAAACAGACAAATTAATAAAATTTATACCACCCCATTTTTTGCGTTGGGGGGTTAAAAAACAAAAACGCTGTAAACTTCATGAGTTAAAACCGCAGTTTCCAGCTCTTTAGCAGTAGAGTAGTTTTAGTAATAGTACTGTACTGCTACTTTTCTAATACTACTTTACGTAAATGGAAAATTGTCTTAGCCCTTGCCCCAACCCTGTGAGTAATACACACAAGCAAGATATCATCCCAGTGGAATGCTGATAACGAATTTAAGATTATTAACTGACATGGTTTTGTAACGGCTTTCGTTATAGAGGGCAAAGTCAAATTTACAATCATTATCTGTACTTGGACAACTGTTAAAAAAAACCGGACAAATGCGAGTCTGGCTTACCCGTAAAAGTATTTTATCGTTTTGTGATATTTTTTTTAGGTCAAATAAATAAATAAATATTGCTGGA
The DNA here is from genome assembly GCA_963924445.1 of Philereme transversata. Classification (NCBI taxonomy): domain Eukaryota; kingdom Metazoa; phylum Arthropoda; class Insecta; order Lepidoptera; family Geometridae; genus Philereme; species Philereme transversata. Next base: position 6,138,555 of record OZ004341.1, on the reverse strand, counting down.
CATTTCACACAGCGCTATCTAGCCCCAAACTAAGCAGAGCTTGTACTATGGGAACCAGATAACTCATAGAATACTTATATACTTAAGTAAGTACTTTTTTGTTTTGTAAATACATACTTATACTCGTAATATATAGAAAAACACCCAGACACGGAACAAATATCTGTAATCATGCAAACATTTGTTCCGCTGCGGGAATCGAACCCGCTACCTCCTGCGTCTCAGCCGGCTATACGCCCACTGCGCCATGGAGGCAGTCATAGGTATAGTCAATAGGACATCTAATGACATTTTCTAATTTGTTTAGAAAATGTACTGATGATGATAACTGCATTTTCTACCACGAAATGCATAATCATCTAACTTAACTAACTAACTCCTAACTATCCTCCTTATATCTTTAGTCAATTCACTCCATGTGATGTTAAGAAGAGCATTCTGTCCATTTCATCTAACGCTGTGGGAGGTGACAACATCGGTCGGAATATGTTAATTCCTATCATTGATGAAATTCTTCCAATGATATGTCACCTACTCAACTTCTCTGCTTCCTCTGGCTCCGTTCCTTCGGCTTGGAAGGATGCAAACATAATCCCTCTTCCAAAAAAGCCTAAGCCCTCTTCTTTCACAGATTATCGTCCCATCTCCGTCCTTCCATTCCTATCCAAAGTCCTTGAACGTTTAATCCACAATCAGCTCAGCTCCTTTCTCAATGATCATAATCTGCTTAATCCTCTCCAGTCCGGTTTCCGACCCGGTCATAGTACTGTTACTGCTCTTGTAAAAATCACTGATGACATTAGACTTGGTATGGAAAACGGACAACTCACCATCCTTACATTGTTAGATTTCAGCAATGCTTTTAACACTGTTGATTTCGACATCCTCCTTGCCTTATTACGCTCTATTAACATATCTCCATCGGTGACTGACTGGTTTCGCAGTTATCTGCATGGGCGCCGGCAGCGAATCCGCATCGACGATTCTTTTTCGTCCTGGTGTAGTACTTCAGCCGGTGTACCTCAAGGTGGCGTGTTATCTCCTCTTCTATTTGCACTTTTTATTAATTCAATATCGCACCAAATTACTTCTTCCTACCATCTCTATGCAGACGATCTCCAAATTTATACTTCAGCGTCACTTCATGATCTGCCTGCTGCAATCAACCGTACCAACAACGAACTTAACCGTATTCGGGACTGGAGCAAGGCATACGGTCTTACAGTGAACCCTCAAAAAACTCAAGTCGTTGTAGTAGGAAGCTCTCGCACGTTATCAAAAATAGACTGGACAGCTATTCCTAGCGTAGAATTTAATGGTGTGACAGTTCCTTTCAGCAAACACGTTAAAAACTTAGGTTTACTAATAGACAGTTCCATGTCGTGGGTTCCGCAGCTTGAGTCTGTGAGTAAAAAGATGTTTGCATCTGCTGGCTCGCTTAGGAGGCTGCGTAACTTTCTACCTACCGCTACAAAAATTGCGCTTGCACAGTCACTTCTTCTCCCCGTTCTTGATTATGCTGACGCCAGCTATCTTGACCTTACGGAGGACCAACTAAACAAGCTTGAGCGTCTGCAAAATTTCTGCATTCGATTTATTTTTGGACTCCGTAAATTTGATCACATCTCCGAATTTCGTCTCAAACTCAAGTGGTTACCTATTCGTCTTCGCCGGAATGCTCATATCCTTTCTCTTTTGTACAACATCCTCCAAAATCCCTTAACCCCTTCCTACTTGAAGGAACGATTTGAGTTCCTTCACTGTTCTAATCCTCACTCGCTCCGATCATCTGAAAATTTGATGCTGAAAACCCCAGTGCATAGAACTAGATTCTATGATGATTCCTTTACAGTTCAAGCAACACGTCTTTGGAACACATTACCGGTCTCAATACGGCAAGCTCCATCATTAGCCACATTTAAAACAAGAGTGAAAATATTTTATCTCTCAGAAACGTCGTAGTGTCGCTATATATATATATATATATATATGTATGTGTGTTTATGTATATTTTTATTTAATTTTATTTATCGTAGGTATATATTGTCAATATTTATTTAAGTATATTGTTTTATTTTATTGTAAATGATCAGCGTTCTGTTAGTATATACCCCCCTCCATTATTGTAATGTTACAAAAATCCTCTCCATCCAAAGGTTGTCTGGAAGAAATCGCTTCTAAGCGATAAGACCGCCCATTGTACTTGTTGCTTTGTGAATTTTTATATTTTTTGTTTGTTTCTTGTGTGGTGTACAATAAAGTATTTTCATTCATTCATTCATTCATTCATTAACATACAGTTTTATTCAAATTGCAGGTAACGGGAGTTCATGTTATATGGTTATTATTTTTAGGGATAGAAATTGCAGTTATTCTGGACTTCAGACCTTCTCCTATATATTCATCACCTGATAATATTTGTATAATTGTATAATATAAATATAACCACAAATTAACTATGTCCTTTACTTGTACCTTGCTTCTTGCCAAATTTTATAATTCTAGGTCAACGGAAAGTACCCTAAAGGTTTTGATTTATTTGCGAGCAAAATATGCGGCAAACATGGCCGTATTGTTTTATTGCTTTGACTTAGAAGCTTAATATTTTTACAGCTCCAAAGGACCGTAGATCTATGTATTCATATAGTACATATATATGGATGTATATATCTGATATTAATTTCAACTTGATACCTCTAAGTGTTCCTGAGAAAAAGGGTCTTGACAGACACACCGACGGTGCACTGAAAGAAATAATAAAGTTGTTTTAACCTTTTCTCAACCTATATTTTAGGTTGATTTTTGCACCTACCGACATGATTTGTTGAATTAACAAAATAAAAATAGTTGAACTATAAAGGTAAATTTGACCTGATTATATATATTTAACTTAGTTATTTTGTTGACTCAACTTCGTTAACATGTTGACTTTTACTACATTATCAGTTAGACTTACTTAGATTCGAATATACCAAAAATGTTGTGTTGTTTACCTGTTTTAGTGGTTGGTTCAACCTATTTATTTTTAACAATTTAATTTTTGTCGAATTAAATGTACTATAATAGTTGATTAAACATAATATTAAGTTAACGCAACTTAAATGGAATCAACATTATGGAATTCAACCTATTCGTTTTTTCAGTGTGATCTAATAAAAAGGTAGATT